>CM040121.1:525538599-526883416 GCA_022559845.1 Amorphophallus konjac
GCATAGAAACGAGTTTCTTCTTCCCCGACGGCCCTAGGGTTTGCGAGGGGGCAAGCACGTGAGATGGGAGGAGGGCGAAGATGATGAAGCCTCGATGACGAGTTCGGGCGGCATATACAAGGAGATTTGGGAGACGCAGGAGGAGCTCATGTTGGCCCATGACGTCAACCGAGACGGGATGCATACCTAGGAGTCAGTGGCCATAGAGGTCTAGACGCGAAACCCCTTCTCCCCCCACCTCCTCACTGCCTAGACCTGCAAGTGGCGGTACCTCTACCTGTAGTGGCACTTCGCTGTCAAATCCCGTGGGTGGAGGTTGCAGAGGGTGAGGGGGTCATGACGATAGGGGATCGAGGGGGTTTGTAGATGGCAGCGGGATTGGGAGGGTGGGGTGGGGGGTTCTAGGGCATCGAAGGGAGAGAGGGGGGCGGGAGGGGAGGGGAGGGGAGAGGGTGTTGGGATGGGGTGCGGGGGGATTTGCAAGTTCCACAAAGCCAGAGAGAGAGAGGGGACCAAGAGGGGGGTTGCAAACAGTAGCGGGATGGGGGACGGGGGGTTCTAGGGCACCAGAGGGAAAGAGGGGGACGAGTGAGGGGAGAGGGTGTCAGGATGGGAGGTTCGCTGACAGTGGTAGTAGGTGGAGCAGGGGAGTTCCGACTAGGGTAGCAGGTGGTAGATCCTTGTCTCATGTCGTCGCCGGGCCGTCAAGAGTTCACCGGCTAATACAGTTTTCTCAAGGAAGGAGACATCAGCGTAGTGGTTCACGGTGTACCATGTCCAGATCAAGGTCAACAGACCCGATGAAAAGGATCCTGGCGTAATGGTCTATTGTTGTAGAAATATTCTTTTTCATGATCATTAACCACGTTGATTTTTTTACAAGAGTTAGAAGATGGTAGAGATTTATATGCACATCTCAAGATTGAAAGGACTAATATGTAATTAGTTAATATTACAAGAACTTATTAGTAAAAATCCCTAAATAAATAGTATACCGACATGTCCTGGCGTCGGTCACTTTTATAAATATGATTCGAATATGCGGCTTTCTATTGTCGTTGTTGACCACATTTTCTTCATTAGAGTCATACTTGTTGGGTTCATCCAGTAGAAATGTGGCTGCACATTGAGATATCATCGGGTACGAGATTTATTAAGAAGGAAATGATAATGGTTTATTCTCGCTATTTTTATGGTGATGCCCAAGAAAAATGATATGGTTACCTTTCTCTTTTCTTAGGTGTGATGTCACGTGATGAAAGTCGTTTGTGCCTAATCTTATCCGCGTCTTATAATTCTTATATGAGTAATGCTATGTGTATCGCATGCGGTGCACAAAAACCACCTCATTATGCAATCTCTCCTCCCATTGGCCCCAAAAAAAAGGTGAAAAGACCATTTTTAATGTAAAAAGGACATCCCGCGTCAGTCCCGTGTCAGACCGTCAGTCCCGTGTCAGACTCAGTCGGCCACCCGGTCGACCCGTTTTTTTGCTCAGCGGAAAATATGGGAGTGAAATATTTTGTTACAGAGTGAAATATTTTGTTATAGGAGTGAAACATTTTGTTATAGAAATGAAACATTTTATTTGACTATAGATATGAACGAATAGAAGTGAAATATTTTGTTACATGAATGAAACGTTTTGTTCCAGGAATGAAACATTTTGTTATAGGACTGAAACATATTGTTTAACTATGGATATGAACGAATAGAAGTGAAATATTTTATCACAGAGTGAAATATTTTATTATAAGAATGAAACGTTTTGTTATAGGAATGAAACATTTTGCTTGACTACAGAGATGAACGAATAGAAGTGAAATATTTTGTAAAAGCGTGAAATATTTTGTTATAGGAATGAAACGTTTTGTTATAGGAATGAAATATTTTATTTGACTACAGAGATAAGAATAGAAGTGAAATATTTTGTTACATGAATGAAATATTTTGTTATAGAAATGAAACATGAAAGTCGGTGCACCTTCTGTCTTGTGTATGAAGGTCAGTGCATGTCTTCCTAAGGTCGGTACATATTTATAGCATTTGGATACGTATGTCGGTACATGTTCCTGTAGCTTGTTCATGAAGGTTGTATAATGAGATGACTTTTGTGCACCGCATGCGATACACACAGCGTTACTCCTCTTATATATTACACATAGAATGGATGCTCGCATATCGCCGAATTTTTTTTGAAAATTTGTTGCAGTGGCCTTCAAAATAATCCAACCGTATCATATATACATCTATAAATAAAAATGACCTATCCGTAGAATGACTTGTGCTTCCTCATTTAGATTAACAAAAATCTAATTAGACAAGTACATTAAATTCAAAGTAACAAAATAATATAATCTATGTACAATTTCGAGGTTTGGAAGTATAAAGCATTTAAGATCACACTCCTGGTCTTCCTCTGCCAGTAACACGAGACTCTAGCTACAAGGAGACCCAGTGATAGAGAAATCAAAGCTCACGTCAACTTATAGCAAACACTCAAAACCTCCCATATTACATCATCGTCGTCGTCGTCGTCATCATTTCAACTCTAAGATCCAACCCTCAAATTCCTCCAATAGTGACATTATGTGATGGCAAAAAAGTAATTAAATTATTATTATAAGTGAATTTATAAAAAATATTTTTAAAAATATATTAACATGCGTATCATTACATAAAATTAAATAATATATCAATATCATATAAGACTATCTAAACGTGATTTATATATATTTTAATAAAAATAATATAATTATAAATATAAATAACATAATTATATAATATGATTTAATGCGTTGACATGTCCTATGATATGTTTTATGTACGAGGAGACCGAACGCGGCAGGCCGTCCAATCGAACACTACGCGCACACATGATACGTGCCCCATTTCAACCATTAACGTCATTTTCTTGCCACGTACCCTCTGTCTCGCGGTGCACGGAACATACACCCAAGCCCAGAGCGGGCAACTTGTTTCCAACCAGCCACCCACCCACCAGATGCGCAGGTTTGGAGACGCGCGGCGGGGCCCACCGCGCCCTCGCGTCGACCGGGCGCCCATTGGTCTAACGTGCGCCGCCCCCCGCTGGATCTTTTCTGGGGTTTTTCTTCTTTTATACCCTCCCCTTTCCGCCCGCCACTTGGTCCCCCGTTGTTCTCTTTCTCTTCTGCTCTTCTTCTCCGCCCGTGCTCTCGTCTTCTCCACCGCACCCCGTCCTCATCTGGAAGCCACAGGCGACCTCTCCCCCCCCCACCCGCCGGTACAGCCACCGCCGCCTTCCCAGCGGTCTTCTAGGGTCCTCCACGACGGGCTTCAAGGTGTGAATCGCTCTGTCTGAGAATTGCTCGAATTTTTTTCTTTCCATTTTCTTTTGCTCTTCTGAGGATTTTGATGTTCCTGTTCCTGATCTTGTTTTGTTGCGTGGTTTCTATTGCTCTTCCGGTTGTTTCGGTTTCCTGTTCTTGTTCGCTCGAATTTGTGGCGGTTCCTGGCTTCTGAGCAGCTTCGTGCGGGAGTTTGAGTTTTGATCTTGTGTAGGGATTCTGATATTTTGTCTCTGGTATTTGGTTTTCGTTTTCTTGTATGTGTTTGTTGGAGGACTTTCGGTTTTGGTGTAGGGAAGACTGGAATCTTTTGTTTGTTTTGTTTAGGTTGGAGAAATTTCCAGCGAGTGAGGTTGCAGTTTTTGCTCTACATGTTGGTTTTTGGTCTCTATCCGTGTCTGGAAGTCCGTTGATCGAGTCGGCTTCGGCGTTCTATTGTCGGAGTTCTGATGAGGCTGTGATTGAATGGTCCGCCGATGCTTCTGGATTGATTCTGCCCTGCCAGTTACTGCGGCTGGAATTGTTTGCATTCAGATAAGGTTTGGTTAGTGGTTTTTATTTTTCTTAATTATTGTTTCAATTTAGTGTTATTAAGTTCATAGCTCTCCATACTGTGTTACCATCTTAGCTAGAAGAAGTTTATTGTTAGTTCTTTCGTTTTCCTCTTTTAACACATGTTGATCTCTGAACCATGTTTCCCGCTGATATGATTCACAGCTTATTTGTTCACTTCCAGGATGTCTTGTTCGACCATTCTTGTCTAATAAAGTCTCTTTGTTCTTTTTGTCTTCTTTTTCAGGAAAAAGATCACAAGTTTATAGGTGTTTCAGTTGGTTGCAGTTGCAAAATTTGTTCTTATATCGGTTTCTCAGGTTTGAGAGGTTTGTTAAGGATCTGAATCCGGTTATTACCTTCATGATTCCTATTTTTATAATTTGTGTTACACTGCATCTTCCAGTTAATCACTATCTACTAATTTGGCTTATGGTGCTAGTCTAACCTTTCTGTCTGGGACGGTTTTGTAATTTCATAATGATGTAGTACAGGTAATTTCACCTGCAATAGTGCTCATTATTGATTTTTTTTCCCGTTAGGGTTGTGTTTGACTAAATCTTTTATTCAGTGAGTTACTGGGATTGTTCTTGTGCTCTATTCGCTCCTTTTTGACAGTTGTTATCTGCACTTTTTCTAGAGCTAGATGATTGTTCTCTGTGCATGAGTTGAAGTTGAAGAAAGAGGCTAGCTTTCTAACTGCTAACTCATCTCATGGGCCTCTTCATAGACTTTCTTCCAAATCTTGGTCTGTTGGTATTGAGATTTGGACATGTATTTTGGATTTTTAATTTGTTATGCATATCTTTAGAACAATTAGGTATCCCTAGAAATAGAATCTCTCTCCCCCTCTTTTTTCCTAGCATTCTGCATGCTTGTTCATTGCCCCAAAAGTCTCCATTCTGTACAAACTCTATCTATTTCAAGACTTTTAGGGAATCCTTCATGTGAAGATGCCCCCTCATCCCAAGATTTTCTGTTATATTTTTCTCGTCCATTTTTTCTTGGAGTCTGGGAGTGTTGTCTTCTTAGGTATTCTTCTGGTTAACATGTACTTTCTTTCTAACTGATCACTTATGGTCCCCTTGATTTGTTGTGATAGCTTATTTTATACTTTCTTCTTGTTGAAGAAGTTGAAAACTTGAAATAGAGTTATAAGCGAGAGCTGAAAAGGGCATAAA
Source organism: Amorphophallus konjac (assembly GCA_022559845.1). Taxonomy (NCBI): domain Eukaryota; kingdom Viridiplantae; phylum Streptophyta; class Magnoliopsida; order Alismatales; family Araceae; genus Amorphophallus; species Amorphophallus konjac. The sequence continues at coordinate 525,543,662 of CM040121.1, forward strand.
ATATATGAATTCATCTTTTTGAAATTGAGTGCACCACATGTAGTAACTCTTGAAGGTCAACCCCCACTTACGTGACCACAAGATAATCCAACCCTTTCCATCCCCACCCAAGGATGGCAGTACCGATTTCGGTACCGGTTTTGGCCAGGACCGAAACATACCGGTTTCGGTTTCGGTTTTGGCCGAAACCAATTCAAAACATTAAAAAAGTCAAAAATATATAGTGAAACTGTCCAGTTTCGGCCGAAACCGTCCGGTTTCAGACCGAAACAGGTGAGTTTCGGCCGAAACCGATACGGTTTTGTCCGAAACCATTAAAAAAAGATTTTTTAAGGTTTCGGACCTGCTACAGTGAGCAGGTCCGGCTTCGTTTCGGTACCGGCCGAAACCGACACGTTTCGGTACCGGCCGAAACGTATCGGTTTCGGCCGATACTGCCAACCATGTCCCCACCCCCATCCCACAACAAAAAAAGGGGTGGGGGGAATGGAAAAAGGCCACCACACCAAGCTACTGTCTATGACTGCCTTCTATGTTCATTGAGTTGGGTAATAACATCAAAATAGATTTTTCCAAAAAGTGGAGGAAAGTCAAGCATTTGCATTTCTAGAAGATAATAGGAGCTTGTTCTGTGATGTTTTTCTCATTCTGGTATCCACTAGCTTGTTGCATGGCCATCTTTTCGATTTTCAACGGGCTATTGTTTGTTTGAAAGCCCAGTAGTGAGGAAAATGACTAAATTTTGTTCAGATTAGCTTGAAATTATGATTTCCAGCAGGGGAAGGTTAGTTTCGGTATAATTGTTTATTTCATTGATGTATGGTTGATCACTTCCATGCTTCAGGTAGTTTCTTTATTCTCTTTATGAATTGCATGTTGAGACTCCATGGTAGGTTTCAAATCGACACTTGAATTTTTTTTTGAAATTGATGTATGTCCATTGTTTTAAGGCATTCTTGATGGGCAAGACAACTATAGTATGAACAGGATGTGCTCGCCTTAGGCCACCTTGGTATACCTTAGTGCTATTTGGCTCTTTGCCTACCTGTAGAAGAAAAGTAGGTGTTTTTCAATATTTTATTTGTCGACTTTATATTAAGTAGGGACCCATTTATCATCACTTTCTTTCATTGTTCTTTTTTGAACGTGGTTGGCACCACAATTGTAGTAAGTGTAAAAAGAATGGGATGTACTAGTCAATGTGCTCCAAAGATCTCTGTACAAAAAAACTCCACACCAAGGCGGTGCATTCCTCACTAACCCCCCAACAAAAGGAAAAGAGAGGAGTTATGTGTCTCCACTTTACATAAATGTTTTACCCATTCCCTAACACTCTCGCAAATAAAAGATGCAAGCCTATTCTCAATTCTTACTTCACTTCTAAAAATTCTATTGTTCCTTTCTCCCCATAGAGCCCACAGTATAGTATAAAGAATGGGCCACCAAATCAGGTTCACCCTTTAGAGTCCACTTCCACTCTCGTGGGGGCCGATAGTGCAGTGGATCCTACTGGCGGTCTTATTCCATACCTCGCTAGAAAATGAACATCCTGTAAAGAGGTGGTTCAAGTTTTCCTCCTCATCCCTACATAGGCAGCAAAGGCTGGATATGCCCCGTAGAAAAGGAGCAATCCTATCACATGTGGGCAGCCGGCCATGTGATATCCTCTAGATTAGCAACTTCACTTTAAGAGGGCTCTTGGGAGTCCAAATCTACGAGACGAGGTGGTGGCGCATTCCTCCATCTAAGATGAAAGAGTAGGCTGACAAAAACATCCCTCCCTCTCCCACCTCCACAACCACATGTCGACTTTGCTTGGCATAAAAGTGTAATCTAGGAGGAAGAGGAGTCCCTCCAGCTAGTCCATCTTATCTTGCCTGAGATTCCTCTTAAAAGTCAGTGTCCATGTTCCCCCTGAAAGTTGTGTTAAAGGTGTTGGCCACAAAAGCAAGAGCTGCAGTTGATACCACAAAGAGCTTCGTGAAGGTTGCCTCCTGGGTGAAATCTCTGCCCCATCTATCTTTCCAGAACTAGCATTTCTGTCCACTGCCTAGTACACCCGCACACTTGAGTTGATGACGTCCCTCCTGAGTGCCATAATACCTCTGCTTAATAACTTGTGACCATATTCCACTGTCATCAGCACCAAGTTTCCATGGCCATTTACATAGGAGGGTCAGGTTGAAATCTTCGATATTTTTGATGCCCATTTTCTTTCATTGTTCTTGTTACTGAGAATCTTCCTCCCATTTTTGTTGAAGCATTTTCCAATTACTTCTGATCGTTTTGGTAGTTCCTGTCCTGCTTTTTCTCATTTTTTCCCCAGAGACCTAAACTTCAATGTTTAAATGTGCAATCCCCATGTAATAACATCACAGAGAATTAGACAAGAGAAATGAAGAATATCTCCATGCATATTTTGGAGTTTTTTTTCAATCAACATTTGATCTATCATTTCCACACTCTGCTAAAAGGTCAAACCATAATAAAGTTAAGCAATAACACTCGAGTAACCAGCCAATATGATAAGAGTTGAATATTGTACAAGTTCTATGGATAAGAGTTGAATATTGTCCATGTTCTATGCTATTCATAGTATTAAACTATGCCTTACATAGGTCCCCTTCTTCATCACTTCAAGCAGCAAGGTGGGAGGAGCTTTTTGCTTGCATTGGTTGCCTTGACAGCTTTGCACATCTCTACTTATAATTTCATCTTAATATGTATATGTACAAGAAATGAACTCAAATACATTCAAAATGAAGACAAAAAAATGGTCCAAACCAAACTAACAAAACACAGACTTCTATGCAGGATTCTTTGGAATCTGAGATCATACTATGTCACTTCCTGAACTAATAGAGGGGATGTATAAAGCTGGACTAAATTGCTTAGTTGGGTCACTGCACAACTTTCAGAATCTGTGTGTCCCATGCTTGAACTTCTCAGCATTGTCTCACTTGTGCCAAGGTCTTATCCCATCTCTAGAGGACTACTTTGTATTCATTAATGTCTTTATATATATGAGGGTGGATGTAGAGGGTATAAGTTTTTTTGTATTTCTATTTATTTAAAAATAAATATAAAAGTGTTTGTATGGTTAGTAAGCACTTTGTCTCCCCCCTGGGGGCCTCTGCTACTGTTCAGGGTACAGTCATACTTCATGAGAATGAGAACTGGGTATGTTAGCTGCCCTGGTATTTAAACTAGTTGCTTTTGTCCATCTTTTGCTGTATTTGTATATTTGTTTTACATGCATCAAGATCTAAGCATTTTGTTTGTTTGATTTCTGACATCTAGGGGGCGTTGCTGAGATGGGATTAATTTCTTAGGGGTGGGAATTGGCTAGGAATTAAAATTCCAATTAGCGAACTATACGAATGTAAGTGTGAATCATATTCCTTTGGGAATAGGTGATTCCTACTTAAACTATGGAGGAGTACAACCCACCATAGGTCATTGCATTCATCCTCACTATGCGCTAATAAAGTTTATGCAATTTATTAGCAGAGAAGACTTTACCTCCTCTTCCTCACAGAACCTGAGAACCTCTTCTTCCTCACAGAACTTTGCTCCTTGCAGACCATTCACTGCATCACATTGTGCATGTTTGCCCTAGAAAGAGCCTGTTGACAGGTGGCAGCACTCCAGCTTCGTCTTGCATTCTCCAGATGGGTAGTGCCAACTCGAGGAGAAGACAAAATCACCTTGTTACCTGGTCACCATCATGGCCTTTTTAATCTAGTTGCCATATGTCAGCTGCCAGCTCTTATGCCCACTACATGAATAATACATATTCCTGTCTTTTATCAGACCATTGGTTGGGAGTTTTCCCTGTAGCATGATGCATCCTCCTCAAGCCAGCACCAGACTTATTCTGGAACTTGATACAGAGATGCTGATCTGAATGTTTGTTGAACCAGCAGCAACGAGGTCAGGGATGATGAGAAGTAGGAAGAAGGTGGACTTTTGCAGAGAGGAGATCACGGCCTTTTGTATCACCAGGAGATGGCAACAAAGATGTGGGGTGAGGAAAACAACATCAGCTTGCTTTGAAGGAAAAAAGTTTGGGGGGGGGGGGGGGGGCGCTCACCAACAGGTGATTTTGTTTCCAGCTGAAAAAGGAAATTAGAAGAGTGCTTGCTGCCACATATCCTTAAAAATACAATGAGCTTTATGAGGGTAGCATTTTCCTGTCCAAAATGGCTCTGCTGTCTCTAAAGGTTTAAACCTTCTGACTCAGTGCCTACACTCTTGACAAAGAAACAAAAAGGACCATTCAAGGACAAAACAACCACAACAACCCAAAAGGCTTTTGCCTAATCTAGTTTTAGCCCAAAGCCATATGTTATCTGTTTGGAATCATCACATACTGTGAGTCAGCTGAAAAATCTGTATGCTGCTTATTCTCAATGGTCCTATGCTTTTTCATTTACTGAATATGGAATCTTGAAGAATTTGGATGTGTTCTCAGTTGGTACTTCCTGTTTCTGAATCCTGAAAATATTATGTTGCTTGTCTTGCCTCATTTCATGGGGAAGCTGGATGTGGAACACAAAAATGTCAAATGGTTCCATATGTAATTACTGAACTGATAAGGAAACTGCCTTATTCCCATACGTTTATATTTAGCTAATTTATCCTCTGTCTTACAGGAGTGCAAGTTGCCCTTTTCCTCTTCCATATTATTGCTGATGTCATCAACTGCTGATTAGATAGATTTTGCTTGAATCCACAGAAAATGGATCGTCGTGATACATCAGGATTTGTGAGTGGTGGATGCATTGAAAGATCATTCTGTATAACTTTTTAACATATTGTGGAAGTTGGATTCACCAGTTTGTGATATAAGGGCCATGTACTATAAATGAAAGTTTTAACCTCAATTTGTTCATGATAACCTAATAACCCAGAAGTCAGGTTGACTGGTTCTACATCGATCATTGATTTGGATAAGAGCTGAATTTGTTTTATTGAGCGGTTGGATTGTCCATGGATGACAGTTTCAGACCTTTTGGCTTTTCTGCTACATTCTCTTCCAGTGTGTTTGGAGACTTGGCAAAAACTCAAAACGGAGCGATTCACTGCACAGATAAAAGTATAAGGTTTCATTCCCCTGGTTCATATGGTTCACACATAAAGGGCATCAAGAGGAAATGGAGTGCCATTAGCAGTGAAGATGATCCAAAAGATGTCTCCTCGCTGTTACTGGGTTTAGGGGGTTCACCTAGTTCCTCAGACAACAGCAAAATGAGCTCAGCAACAGTATGCACCATGTCATCTGCCAAAGAAACTGATGAGGAGACCTCGATGGATTTAGGGCTGAATTTTCACCTTCATCTTGGCAGTGAGAGTAGCCCCAGCCCAAAGAGGCCTGCAATGTTAACTGCACACGAGCTGGAAACAGGGCCAATTTGTGACCTTCAACTGAGCCTATCAACAGGCCCATCTCAATCTGTGATAACAAGTGCACCAGTTTCAGACCATCATCAGCATATCCTGGGCGCATCAGTAAATTTTGGTGAAATGCCTCTTGTTGATGATGGATCAACATCAGTTCGCTGGAAGCCAGAGGGATCTTTATTACCACCTTCCAATTCTTCAAGAGTATATGATGGCATAGTCGAGGTAATTCCAAGCAATGTTGAACCCCAGCTCTTATCAACTAACGTAATAACTCCAAATGAACCAGTCACCTGCTCTTCTGGACTCACACAACAAAGGACCACTAACACAAAGACCTGTCAGCTCCAGGGATGTGGGAAAGGAGCCAGAGGTGCTTCAGGCCTTTGCATTGCCCACGGTGGTGGCAGGAGGTGCCAGAGAGAAGGCTGCCACAAGGGAGCCGAAGGTCGCACTGTATACTGCAAGGCCCATGGTGGCGGTCGGCGATGTCAGTTTCTTGGCTGCATGAAAAGTGCTGAAGGCCGCACAGATTTCTGCATTGCTCATGGTGGTGGTAGACGATGCAGCCATGAGAGTTGCACTAGAGCTGCCAGGGGAAAATCTGGCTTATGCATCAGGCATGGAGGTGGGAAAAGATGTCAAAGGGAGAATTGCGCCAAAAGTGCAGAAGGTTATTCTGGCCTCTGTATTGCACATGGAGGAGGTAGACGTTGCCAGTACCCTGCTTGCTCAAAAGGTGCACAAGGAAGCACCATGTTCTGCAAGGCACATGGGGGTGGCAAGAGATGCACTTGGGTTGGCTGCACCAAAGGTGCAGAAGGGAGCACGTCCTTCTGTAAGGGACACGGTGGTGGTAAGCGTTGCTCATTCCAGGGTGGTGGTGTCTGCCCAAAGAGTGTTCATGGTGGGACCCTGTTCTGTGTTGCTCATGGGGGTGGCAAAAGATGTGCTGTACCGGAGTGCACTAAGAGTGCAAGGGGACGGACAGACTACTGTGTTCGCCATGGTGGGGGAAAGCGCTGCAGGTTCGAGGGTTGTGGAAAAAGTGCCCAGGGACGCACTGATTTTTGCAAGGCTCATGGTGGAGGGAAGCGGTGTTCATGGGGCCAGGCAGGCTCTGATATTGGCACTAGTGGACCCCCATGTGATCGCTTTGCACGGGGAAGAACTGGTTTCTGTGCTGCACACAGTGCACTGCTGCAAGATCACCGGATTCATGGTGGAGGTGCAATGGGGCCTGCTGCTTCCCACTCTCTGCAGCACGTCAACCCTGAGAAGATGAAAGATGTTGTCCTCAAAGAAGACTTCCTTGCCATGGCAGGCAATGCTGACCATGACTTCATTAGCTGGAACACTTCCTCCCCAACCCTTGTGCATCCACATCCCATTGCAGTTCCACTTCCTGAAGGAAGGGTGCACGGAGGAAGCCTGATCACAATGTTGAGAAGTAATGCAGGTGTATACCCCGGGACAGTATATGAAGCTGTTGGGCATCCATCAGAGCCGGGTGCCGAACACACGCTTCCTCGCAAATGGATGTAACTAGGGGGGGTGCTTTGGCATCTCTGCTCTTCATCTGCTGGTGCATGCTATGGTCTAGTCCTTTCTGGTGTTTGTCCTGTGTCCTATTGATGATGTCAGTCTTGTGCTTTTGCTAGTGGTTTTCTGTTGCAAGTGGAATGTTGTAATTTTCTCATTCAACTGTACAATTTATTAGTCGATCAGGCACCCCACCTAAGGATGAATAGTGATCATCGTGGGTGTCTCCGCAGTTCCAGTCTTTGAAGTGTAGGACTTTGTTTGATGTAAATGTGTACAGGGTTCTTGTGAATATATTGTTAGCTTTTCAAATTTACATTCCTGGCTTCAGCTGTCTGGTAAGCTGAAGTCTCAGAGTTGCCGTCTCTTGTTGCCGCAAGAAGCCTCATGGTACCGCATATTATTATTTCCCTTCTGCAAACTTCTCAAACAAAGATATAATGATCTGTTCTAATATAAAAAAAATTATGATACGCACTGTTTTCTTTTCAGAATATTGTTGATAGGGTTGTCAATTGGTTAGGTTCGTTCCACAGGTCCGCAGACCTGACCTGATTTTGGGTCGGACTGTAAGATTTTTTTCTGACCTGTGGATTTTTTGTCGGACTTAAAAATTTGACCCGATTAAATTCACGGGTTGGGTTTAGATTTTGATTTTAGTTCGTTAGTCGACTCGATTCGTTTTCTTTTTTTGCTCTCATTTTAAAATTTAAAAATTATTTAGTTAAAAATATGTTATTTTATTTAATTATAAAATTTAAATTTTTTTCACATAAATTATATAATTAATATAAAATTTTAATTAATATAATAAGATTATAAATTTTATATTATTAAATAAATTTAATTTTATTATTTTTATTTTTTAAAATTATCGAGTCAGGTCGAATTTTATTCGAGTTTTATATTTTTTAAATAATCTAGAATCGAGTCAACTTAAGTTAGACTCCCCGGAGTCATTGACATCCCTGATCATTGATTCAACTTGAACGCGATTGGTGGTCCTGCGCTTTGATTGGATGCATCTGAGATCTCCTGGGATCATAGAATGTGACTTTTATAATGGCCGACACGACAGAGTTTCGGGACTTTCCTGCCTTCCGAGTGGTATAATATCTAGCGTAGGTTGTTTTACCTATCACGCGTTACGTCGTCTTCGACATCTTTTCATTCTTTCGGCTCGTGCTGGTTGATCTGGTCAGTGGACCTCTCATTCTCGTGCTGAATCTATCTAACCATTCATTGGAGAGGAAAAAGAGAACATGTGTGCAGCAAATCCTAGTCACGTAACAGGTGAGGTGGCCACACCGTACGTGAGCTAGCGGTATATATGTCATCATGCCTGCGGAGGCGCCCTACCGAGGAAGATCCCCTCCTGGATGATGTGACCTCTATTCCACCTTCCCTCGTCGACGCCAGCGCCATCCCCCTCGTCGACGATGCCGGCGATCCATTTGCTCCTCGACGGATGACGCCAGCGCCATCCCCCTTTGCCGATGATGCGATAACTACATTCCTCTCCGGCGGCGACGCGAGAGTTCCATTCCCCTCCGCCCATGATGCAAGCAAAAACCCCATTCCCCTCTGTTGATGATGTTGCACTCCTAGACTGCATTGTGTAGGTGCTAGACAAGGAATCACTCCACCGCCCTTTGCACTCCCTCTACAGTGTAGCTGTCGGAAGAGGTCCAAGAAGGAAGCCTTTGTTGAGGTGGATAGCATACGGGAGGAAGTGCGTGGGGTGTCCTAGAGGAGATCAAAGAGGACCGACTGAGGGTCCTACACCGGCACCCTTACACGAGAGTTTGCCTCTGAGAGTCCCTCCACCGCCGATCCCCGAAGGAGATCAAAGAGGACCGAAAGTCCTGCACCGGCACCCTCACATCCACGGACCCTGCATCGTCGTCCCCATTTACTTCTTCTGATGAAAAGTGAACGCCTGTGTGCATTAATGTACATTCTAAATAGGAATTTGAAATTTGGTAAGAATATCTCATCCCCAGTGACATTTTTGTAATATTCTCCATGGTATAATTAGAAAAAAAATGAAACGTTTGAAATCCTCTTTTCTGTGGACCTGTTCATCTTCATTGTATCTTCTATTTATTTTGAAATGAAATTGATGGTGGAAGTAGGAGATGTTTCATGGCAATCGATATTTTCTGATTCTTAGGGGAGTTTTCCAATCTAACTAGACATTTCTCATTCCAATTCAGCCCTCCCTGATGTTTTGTAACTGGCATGGACATTTTTCATTCGAATTAGGCATTTTCCAACTCGACTGGCATTTTCAGTCTATGTAGGTACCTTTGATTAATCTAACTTGGCCGTTTTCATTCTAATAATATTTTTTTTTTCATCCCTGTTGACATGGTGTAGTTTTTTATGACTGCATTTTTTCATTCCTATTGACTTAGTGTGGTTTATGATGGCTATATTTTTCATTGTCATGGGATTTTTCTCATCGCTACTGGCACGGGTCATCTTTCATAGGTTTCGTTCACCAAAAAAGCAGCAAAGGACGGTTGTGCCTAGGTCTTCCATGAATGTCTATGTAAAAGCAAGAGACAGCCTTAGTTTTAGAGAATGCCACGAGGCAAAAATGAGACGGACTACGTTTGGACGGTATGTGGATAATTAGCCTTTTTCTTTGCGTGTCCTTTCCTCCAAGAGGTCCTATGTTGTCACCGTGAAGGCAACATTTTCTTTTGCTCGGAAATAAGGCCTTGTCATTAATTGTGGAGGATATTGGATTGATAACGAGTGTTCTATGCATTAGGGTTTGAGTAGATCATTATAGAGTTGGGACGAAGTTGTGAGGATTGCACCAAAGATTTGGGAGGGATGCGGAAAGAACGCGGTTGTTTAACACAGAATTCTCACGTTTAACACGAAACTCTCACTTATAATTTTTTTTGAGTGTCTAGACGATTTGAGTTCGAGTGCGAGATCTTTCTCCGTTGACCGCAATCATTATTAATTTACATCGACATAAATTTTCGAACACCCTTATTTAACTGTCAATGAAACCTTAGAATCCTCTACATGGGTCTGATGCTAAAGGACAACTCATTTACATTGCTCACTATTTTAACCCTCTATTGATAACATCAGGGTTTAGTTAAGGATACTCTACACCTGATAATTTATAGGAAACCGGGGATACTTTTGTGTTTTAAGACATCCCGATGATTTCTAGATCCCAAGGATATCTTAATAATTTTCTACGTTCCAGTGGTATCAGTGTAATGTTAGACCATACCAAGATCATTGTGCATTTTCTAGATTGGGTGAGAGCTTTTGATGCGGGACGAGAGCGAACCGGGGAACGCGCTCACCGGACCAGCACGTTGACGGCGGCTTCAGACGTAGACTTGCGTGTACAACCAATATCAAACCTCCACGCAGGGAGGGGGAACTCGGGGATGGGCTGTACAACCACTACCCTCATGCAGGAGGAGGGAACAATGGGCGGGGAGGTAGCGGCCGCGTTGCTGTTCTCAGTCTGGACAGCAGGACAGTGGTACACCTGGACGATGGCGACAACCTGTCGGCGGTAGTGAGGATGTCCGCAGCAGGTCCAAGATGTGGGGAGAGATCCCCTGAGTGTCCTCTAATGCCGGAGAGGGCCACAAGTGCTAGTTGGAACCGGAGGACGCCTGGCGGTGGACAAATAGCCGATCTGGTGCCCCACTGGATAGGGCTGCGCGACTGGAGTGTCCGGGGCCGTTTGTAGTGATGTCGCAGCCGAGAAGGCTGCCAATGGTGACAGCAGTTGAGGGACGACTGGAGAGCTAGTCCCACGTGGTCTGGGTGGGTCCGGGGGCACCGGTCGCTGCAGGAACGGGTCCGACACCGCCGCTGGCTCAGGCAGGTGATCAGGTCTATAGTAGGGGCAGAACCGGGGTAGCTGAGCCGAGCAAAGGCCGAGGTGATTCCCGAGAGTGCCAACACGATTTGAGGGCATAAGGGAGGGCCCTCGCAGCGTGACGGAGAGTCCGGGGTGACTCGGACGTGTCGGGGCAGCGTGAGGCGTCGCCAGAGTGGGTGCTGGTCATCGGCTACAGGCAGAGGGCAGAACTGGGCAGTTTTGGTTGCGCTGAGGGTGACGGTGTCGAGGGAGAGCGGGAGGGCACCCACAAGGGTTGGAGGTAAAGGAGAGGAACCCCCACAGAGCCTCCAAGGGCTGGGGTGGCTGCTGGGGTCGCCGGTGCAGGGAGGGAGTCGCAGGAGGGCGACCCTGTCACGGGCTACAGGGAGCAGGCAGTAGGTCGGCCTATCGGGTGTTGCGGGCGTGGGCGGCTCTCCGGTGCAGGCCGACGGGTGAGGGAATCGTTGGAGAGATTCCTCCAGATGTCTGCTATAGGAGGGAGGTAATGCTGGTGGCTAGAGCAGTTCGGGGATGTCGCCGGAGTGCTCCGTTGTAGACCCGCATAGATCTGTCCTTGGGACTGGCAGACTGTCCCTAGTGCGCGTCTCCGAGGATGGGGGTGAGAGAGAGGAGTGGGCGAGGGGGAATTGGGCAGGTTCCAGAGGGTGGTGGGGCGAGGGAGAGAGTGGGGAAGAGGGTCTGGGGCATTCTAGGAGTGAGGAAGGGCAGGGAGAGGGTGCTAGGTAGGGCAGACTACGGTTTGAGACAGATGGGGGAGGCCAGGCTAGGGTGTGGAGAGAGGGGCGGCTGGTGTTTGGGAAGGGGAGGGATTCTAGGGTGGTTTCCTAGATGGGAGGCTGAGGTGGCAGTGGATTAGAAAGGTTTTTTGAATTTTGAAGGAGGGAGGGAATGAGAGAGGGAAGAGATTAGGCAAGTTATTAGGAGGAGGGGAGAGATTTAGGGAGATTTGGAGGGGGAATAAGGAAGGTGGGAGGGGGAGGGAATCTAGAGGGTGATGTGGCAAGGGAGAGAAGGAAGGGGGGGAGGTGCAATTCGACCAAGGGAGGAGGGAAGAGAGAGGGGAGCAGGATATGCTGGGAAGAGAGGGAAAATGGCAGGCTAGAGAGAGGGCGGGCTAGAGAGAGAAAGAGGGCAGAGTGAAGAGATAGAGAGATATGAGGGAGCCTCTCACCCCCTTATGGGCGTCTCACCCAAGAATTGGCCTCTCACCAATGACACTCGAGAAGATTTCTCAAATTTCAAATTCTTCATTTCTACCAAGAGCAAAGGGCGTCCCTCCCTATTTATAGGGGTTGGAAGGGTTGCACAATTATATCTAGACCCTTCCCTTTTTACAAAATGCCAAATGCAAACAAAGGGTTGGGTAATCTTAAGCAAACCATCACCTTAATTAACTATGTAGGCCCTATAGATAAAGCAAAGGGAAAATATATGTAGATCAGGGGAAACTACGTAATATTGAGCTAATAATAACGCCGTCAAATCTAAAGAAAATTGTGCATCGACTCCTTCATGTTGTGTGCGGTCTCAGAACCCCAAATTGGAACCATGATGACTCAAAATTTCTAGATGGGTCCGATCGGCATTCCCATCAATTTTTGTACAATTTTCAACTTCTAGGGACACTTGGGTGATTTCTGAAAGGTTCAAAGGATGCTTGGTCATTTCTAGACTCCGAGGGTATTTTGATAATTTTTATGGAGGCCAGGGGCGAGGTTTAGCCATTTCTCGTGATACTCAGGTGCGAACATAGTTAGGTAATATCCATAAGTGGAAAGACAGACTTAAGCTTAGGAAAAAGTATACACAAAGACATCTCTCATAAAAGAGGGGTGTATACACAGTTTCACTGACAGATAGGGTTTATTTGTAATTTCTCAAAACACACAATGATTTGTGATACAATTGTCATTTGTGTGAATACAAGGGGTTGTTGACAAATTGTTGACTTTACAAGGGTGTCTCCGTAAAAAATATGGGACATAGTCACAATTAGGAAAATTTGTAGGGTACAACTATAATTATAGGACTTTAGAGTTTTCTTGTAATTTTGGAATGGGCATTTATGTAATTCCTGATTGGTTTGAAAAATTACATAACTCTGCCACTCAAAATGCAAAGAAAATTATAGAACAAAGCCTCCAGGGGCATAAAAGTAAGACGTAGGATATTTATAATTCATACCCTTAGTAGGCCCTTACAAAAGAGCAAAGCTCCTCACGCCGTCCATGGTGTCTATGTATGACTGTGTGTCTATCACTCTCTCTGTGTGTCCTCCCTTCTGGACCCATGGGGTATTTATAGAAGGTAGGGGGGTCACCTTAACGAGGTTGGGGGTTTTTGAACCCTTTAGGGTCAAATGGCCCTTTTCGATGGGCAAATGACCCTGGATGGGATTTTTTCCCGCCCTCCATGGGTTCCACCGGGGTCATTTGACACTTTTCTGAGAGAAGAAAGCCAACCGGGGTCATTTAGGTGGGAGAGGGCCGGTCAACCCTAGTTAAGTAATCGGGGTTGACCACCGGGGTTGACAGGGCGATGGGCCCGTGCGACCCCTGATGGGGTGTCCCGGGGTCAAATGACCTCGGACATACAACCCCACCGGGGTCAAATGAAGGCTGGGGGGGGGGGGTCATTTGACCCCAGATGGGTTCCACCTGGGTTAAATGACCCCACACGGGTGCGTTTGAACCCGGTCGGGTCCCGTCGGGGTCAAATGACCCCGCAGGGGTCCATTTGACCCGGGTGGGGGCCACCATGGTCAAACGACCCCGTGGGGGTTTGTTTGATCCCAGATGGGGCCCACCAAGGATAAACGACCCCGCGCGGGGTCTGTTTGACCTCAGGTGGGTCCCCCGGGGTCAAGCAACCCCATGCGGGTCTGCTTGACCCCAGGCAGGTCCACCAGTGTCTCCCAATCTATCAACATGGCTAATGAAAGGGGGTAATCCCTTTAAAACCCTATTGTTTTTCTTGTTTGCTCGTAGTCGGGACACGTGGAGAGGAGAAAAGCTCCTTGTTTGTTTGTTCTTTGGTCTGCTCTGCGCCGTTGGGCGAGGGGAGACATGGAGAGGAGAAAAGCTCCTCATTTGTTTGTTCTTTGGTCTTCTCTACACCGTTGGTCGAGGGGAGAAACTTGCCTCTATTGGGATCATCTCGTACACGGGTGTCTGACTTTCCATGGGTGCGTGAACAATTTCTCACGTGCTTGTTTCCTTTATCTCGGACATCTGATGGGAATTCTCGGGATTTAGAAATTTGTCCGGGATCACAACAATGCCCGGCTTCGTGCCGTTTGTAGGTCGTTGCGAGTTTGATTTGCTTTCAATCACCTCGGTTGCTTCGAGGGACTTGTGATTGATGAAAAATTTTGACCGAGAATGCTCGAACTGTGGAGATAACTCCTCGGAGCGACAATACTGCCTTTGTGCCGTATTTCGACCATCGCGGAAAGTTGGTTTAATTTACCTCGATTAATTCAAGAAAATTATCTCGATCAACTTGAGAAAAATAATGAGTGTAATAAATGCCTCTCATTGAGCATCCGTCAAAGCCGGAGGCGGAGGCGGGCTACCCGTCCCCTTTGTAGTTTCCTTGTTCTTCCCAAGTCTTTTTTACATAATGGGGATTTTTTGGACTGCACTTTGTTGTTTCACTGCTGCCCTTATACATTTTATCTAATCTTTTACTTCTTTCTATGTTTCTGTAGAGCTTGCAGACATGGCACACTATGGTGAAGATAGGGATCACTCTAGGAAGCTGAAAATTGGGGGCTCCGAAGACTATAATGTCAAGTGGACCGATCAGCCCATGCCACCTTTTCCTCCATGCACCATTATTGTTGAGAATTTTGATAGAGTGGATCGTGGTCTTTCTTGGGTCGTAGAGGGCCCAAATGAGAGTGCTAGTCAGAGCAAGGGAGTGTCGACATCTCTTGCATTACGAAGAGGAATGGAGTTCATACATATGACCAGTCAGGAGGATATCCATCCTATTATCTACTGGATCGCCATCTCTTCCTTAGAGTTTTGTGCCCTTTGGCATGGACAATGATGATCCCCTTTGACAAAGGAGAGGCACCACCTTGAGCGGGTTATATTGCTGGGGAGGGACAAGATGCAGGGCACGTGCACCTTTTCTTATCCGAACTTTCTAGAGGGCTTTACTCGGTAGAGACAGTATCCTAATCAAATGAGTATGGGTTTCTTCAGGCACTTTGACAGCTTCAGAGTTCATGTTGCACCATTGTCTCCAACAGTTTGGCACTTATACAGGCATCATAGAGTCACAGAGCCCACAGTGGATGGTTTGTTTTTGACACCCTCAGCAGTGAAATTCACGAACGATGACTACGATCATGATTGTTTGCTGGAGAGGATTTTGGCATTGAAGGCTCCTAACTGGTATGGGAGGTGGTGTGTCATTCCTTCCCACAGTTATCACCAAGGGAGAGTGGCGTCAGGGTATCTTGACCGTTTACAGATCAGTGCTGGATAAGGTAGGAATCCGCCATGCAGTGACAACAACTTTATTTTCTTATCCCTGTCATACAGGCCTGCTCTAGGCCTTGGCAGTAGGATTCAACTGGCACTGGAACACATTTGTCACCGCTGAGGGGGAGACTTCTTTAGATCTCTAAGCTTTCCACAAGATCTCTAGTCTTCCTATTTGTGGGCGAGCCTATGAGGAGCTGTCCCTAGATGATCTCTACAACAGTCACTCAGATGGGGCCGGCAAATACCACATGCCCTATTGTTTCAAATACATGATGAAGACATGGAGGGACTTAGCTTAAGTGGGCATGGAGAAGACCCCTCGCACTTTCAGAGTGACCTTGAATGCATGGGTGAGTCATTTTTATAACAGTCCATATTGTTTCCATGAGGAGTTTGCCCAGCCAGGTGTGACCTGGGAACAATGTAGAGACGTCAAGCTCATATTTCCTCTGCATCCACACCACCTGCCGACTCCAGCAAAAGGGTGGAACTCATAGGGATCATCTCCTCTCACATATTTGACAACCTATATGGCCTACTGGTTGGCCACTTTTGTGATTCCTCATGGTGAGGAAGATATTCTTCAAGTCGAGGTGATCTATCTAGCCTGCCTGATGGCATGTGGCCAAAGAGTATCTATTGCACCTGCTGCCCTTGAGAGCATCTATCATTCTTTTGGGGCTTTGACAACGCATTCTTCACCCAGGGACAAGAGTATTTTGATGTCCACTCATTATTTGAGTGCATGGGTTGGACTTCTCTTCCCAGAGTTTTCTCAGAGATCCCCAGTTGATAATCCTGTGGCCCCGCTTATCTTCGTTTTCATTGGGCACCCTGATCAGGATGCACTCAGATAGTTGATTGGTGCTTGTAGGGATGTGCATTTAGTTGCAACAACATGACATGACTTCCTTTGCCGTGATGTAAAGGAAGATTATCATATTCCAATGCAGACGCGCAAGGGCCACTTTGATATATATTATGCACGCTGGTGGTTCAAAGTCAGCAATGTTTTCAGACAACACAGTGATACTATCAGATCTGCTGAGGAGAGGCGCTTGAGGAGGGATGACCTATCTCCTTTATTCCTTGACCCAGGTTTTATTAGGTCACATTTTTCTAGGGCTATCAGGGCCATCAGGGACATTAAGAATGCCTAGAGGGTAGAGGGCCGATCTATTCCCATAGATAGGAACTAGTATACTGGGGCTTTGAAGCCCTTGAGGGATACAACAACGGCAGCCTCAACTCCTCCTTCTTCTCGCTAGGGGGTGGCCTCTAGCTCTCCATGGGCTTATTCTTGGTGGGAGCACTCCAGGGCCTCTTGTGGTTTAAAGAAGAAGTCCCAATTTTCGCAGTCGGTGCTTAAGGGAGCACTTGGTAGTAGTGCTTTTGTAGAGTGGAGGGCCCATGTGATTAATGCAATCTGCTCTGTTGGCCCAATGAAATATATTTCCGACTTGGATGTGGTTGTTACTGCAAATGCCATCCTGGACGTTGCGAGGAAGGTGGCTTGTGTTCTTCGACTGAAACATGAGCATGTCGTCAAAGCCTATAGGAGCAGCAAGTGACTACTTCATTGCTTACTCCTTCACTGTGTACACATCTATATCTTAGAATGCTTATCTCACATATTCCCCCTTCTCTCTTTTTTTATAGGTGACGTTGATGGCCAGGAGTATGATATTTCTCCCTTAGAGGATTCTTCATATGTGACCCCCCAGTGAGGCTAATACCTCTTTGAAAAGGCCTCATGTTGAAAACAACGAGGAGGATATCAGGCCATCCTCTCATCCTCGGGCTAGGGAAGAGTCCCCCTATCAGAGCGGATACCTCCAGTAAGTGACAATTTTTTATTCTGAGTTGCACCTCTAGCTTGTGTGAGATATTATAAACCATTTTGCTTGGTTCAAATCCTCTTGAGACTGGAGCAGGGATGAGTTTCTCCCCTCCTCCGAGGAATGCTTTCTCAGAGCTGACTCTCGATGAGTCTATCCCTTACGTTGACTTCAACATTGAGGACTTGGGTCCTTCCACCGACGCTCATACGTCAGTGACCATTGCCTCTCCTTTGCCTAACATGGAGGGGGATTCCACTGCTTAGCCTTCAGGTAATTTTTTCATATACTTCTCTCTTTTGTTGAATAGGAGAAAATGAGCATTTTTTGCTAATGAATGTTTTCCTTCCCATTTTATAGGTGATCCTGGTATTCTGGCCAGTCTTCCTGCTATCAGGGAAGGTGCTAGTTCCACATCTAATGAGAGAGGTTTTGCGACTTTTGCTTCTTCCAGTGAGAAGAGTTTGGGCTCTTTTTCGAGCACAGGAACTTCTAGTTCTCTGGCGAGGGCCCTTCCTCTTCTTCAGTGAGCTCCATTGAGAGTGGGGAAGTGAGGACTGTCCCAGGTGAGCCAAGAGTCAATTGTGTCATCCCCATTTTTCTTTGTGGCTCTATTTACTCGTCTTGCTCCAAATCATGTAACGCGGATTTGGCAACCTCCGTGGAGAAGTTCTCACAGCTTGTCGAGCCCTGCCCATACATAGATTTCTTGGACTACCATGACGACTCAAGAGCTACAGGGTCTGGGATGATGGCTGATACGGGTCAGAGCCGAGGACTTCTGATAGTGTAGCATTGCATTTTACCCCGGGGTAGTTGACACACACCGTCAGCTTAGTTGGTATTAGTGTAGTGGATCCTCTGAGTATGAACTTTACCTTTCCACGTGCTTTCATTCATACCTCTGCATTCAAAATTATTGGCACCCACCGTACCATTTATTTGAACAACTATTGATCAAACTGAGGGTGAGCATGTCCCTTAGCCTGATGAAGCCATTCTTGCTGGGGTAGCACATCAAACCCCTCTGGAGGGGCAGGGCAATCCTAGCCATGCTGTTGCGCCCATCGAACCTTTGGCACCAGGTACACTTTGGATGGAAATTCTTGTTGTCAGTCAGCATGTGGACATTTCTTTCATATGGCGTTGACCATTTCTTTGTGCCTTTTCTGCAGTTCTTCTCTCCACAAGGCCGATGGCAAGGGCTTCTGGAGCAATGGAATCTCATGATATGGAGGTACCGACTCAGGAGAGAGAGACGTCTCCCCCGAGACATCACCACATATGGAGTTCCCCGATTTTGTTGTTACAGGATGAGGAGGTGTTTCAAATCCGATCTCGGTTATCTTCCCAAGAGAACCTATCCGGTCCGGGTAAATCCTAAATGACCTAACCGCTCCTGGACCTCTATAAATAAGCCCCCTGAACCCCATTTCTCAACACTTTGACTGACACTTGGACACGGACATTCAGACGCAGGATTTCTGGAGTTTGGAGATTTCTCTCCACTTGTCCGGCTTGTGCCTTTGTTTTGAACTCGGATAAGAGATATGTTGCATATATGCCCTCGCTTTTGTATGTGTGCTCTCGAGTTTATGTATATATAATTTCTTTTCGTAAATCTTGCGAGAACAGACATGTAATTTGTGAATTAATCAAAAATTACACAAATACCTCAAGTTTATAAGAAAACCCGTATAATATTTTATGATTACAAAAATATCCCGTAATCTCTAGAACTTGTAGATATGTCCTATATATTTTTTTTGCAGAAAGGTCGGTAAATCTATAATTTGCTGAAAAGTCATATATTTTACAGTTGAATCTTATAAAGTCATGTAACTGTGAAGATACCCCTTTTATGTACACGTTCTAGAGTTACAAAAATATCTTGTACCTTTTCAAAACTGTGTGAAGGCCCATTCAGGGGTTTAAGCAGGGTTTGCCGGCCCGGTCGACTCGGTCGACCCGATCTCGACTTGGGTCGGGTCGGGTCGCTCCCGTCTCGGTCCGACCCGGTCCGTCCCGTTCTAAAACACCACTATATATATATATATATATATATAATAATAATAAAATAAAATAGAAAAACACACATTATATATAAAATATAATATAATATAATAATAAAATAATAGACCGACCCGTCCACGACCCACGGCCCGACCGACCCAGTCCCGGCCTGGGTCGGGTCGGGTCATGCGAGTCGGTGCGAGACGCACCGGGTCGATAAACCATGGATTTAAGTCATATCAAAATCTCTCCTCACTCCGTCGAAGGGACAAAGGAGTACACGCTAGGAGTGTACGTACCTAGCCTCCCTTCCGAGCATCCTAGGAGTTGCAAACATGAGTGTACCCCCAATACTATAATCAATATCGTAAATGTGTTTGGTTATCTCTGACAGTTAATCAAATTATGCAAATTTTAGGTCGATATAAATAAACACCAATAACGGTCGATGAAAAATTATTTAGCACCCGATCCTAAAAAAGTCATAGAATTTTATAATATACATGCTATTTGAATAACTTATAAATGTACATTCATGTCCAACAAATGAGTGCCGTTCTCTTTCCTTTTTAAAAATATTTATTTATTTATTTTCAATAAATTTCGTGTCCAAACATTAGGTTTGTAATTGTCCTTAATACTTTGAAAGCACATATGAATGTGAATATAATCTGATTTTATAAAGCATGCGTGTACGATTGGTTATGCTCAGGACATATGAAGATGATTTAATCCGATACACAAACAAATTGTAAAATTATTCATTTGATAATCCATTGGATGGTGACTTTGAAGTATATGCTGATATGTCAGATGTTTGCACAGTTCCGTTATTTACATTTCTTTGGTTTATATTATATGTTTAGAACATGTGAGAATACATGTTTAGCATAAAGTTATCATTTGAAATTTGTCAAATTATAATATGTTAGACATGTTATTCGTTTTGATGTCTTACTTAGTCCTATGACTCACACATGTGGTCTAACTATTTTTTAAGAAATTAATTGGTGTAAGTTTTGGCTTCGACGAGGAATGAGTCGGAGAGTGATCTAAAGAATTATTTTGGATTCCACTGCAAAGGACAAGTAAGTTCAATTTCTTTTTGTATAATAAATGTGAATGCAACTTTTGGGTTAGTTCTCTCTGTGTATTAGAAGAGAATGTTATTTTGAACAGAGAGATATACAGCTCTATTTATGATGCAAGTTACATGGGTTTATGTTTTATGGAAATGATATGATTATGTTTGTTAGAAATATGGATGATTTGACCTTTAGTACTTTAAAGATTTTCCGACTCACAATGTTTGAATTTTTAGAATGTGATGTCCCCGGAGCAGACGGAATCTAGAGAAGGGGGCACCATAAGGATAGTCGTAATAAATGTGAAACCAACTAACAACATAAATCACAATTGCAAGAAAACAACATTAATGCAATAGAATAGAATAAGACTATTAAACGAAATCAGAAGAGAAGAGACTAGTCTTGCTCCATCAAAATCGTGACTAGAAATAAAATAAAAAAGTTTGCTAAAAAAGTTTGCTAAGGCCGAGATCCATTATGGGCAAATGAGATTTCTTGACTTTTGACTACAACGGTGGGAGTTCCTCTCCTCAGCCCTAAGCTTCCATAGATGTATGGTCAACTGCATGGTCCTAGTCTTCGAACATGGAAGAGAGCCCTTATTCTTCTCAAATGTGAATGTGGGGCAAAGAAGGCATTTGCCCTCGCGATTAACTGTCGATCATGTTACTCGGGAGGGCACCCCTATGGCCATGAGGGCATCCTGCCAACTCATGTACAGTGTGGCCACCTCATGTGCAACTGGTTCAATACTCTGGTGGTCACACGATTAAAATTAGTTGCACACCATGCAAATCATTCTCTTCATTTGATGTCATCCTCTTGATCATAGTTTAAAAGGTGTTGAGACGGTTGTGAAACGCTTTCTATAAGTCTCATAAGGCTTAAGTCTTAAAGACATAATGAGGCGTAAGTCTCAATAGTTTAAGAAATCAATCTTAAAATCATCAAAAAGCTAAAAATAATGTTAATTTTTATATGTTAATGCTATCTCAACTCAAGAATAGATACTGTTATCTCAAAAAAACTAAATCATATTTTAAGGATAATAAAGGAAGTAAAATTTTTGGATCTACCCTACAACATCTCACTATATCATCTTCTTAATTGGTGCACGAGTTTCAAGTAAATATGTTGAGACGGTGAATGCGTTAAGACGTACCACCTTAATCAACAAAAAGAGTAAGCCTCAAATTAAATGTTCGAGATATATGTCTCAAGATATTTTTCTAGTGACTCATCTTGAGGCTTAAGTATTATTATCTTAAGGCACGTCTTTTTAAACAATGCTCTCAATGTTCTAAGTGGGCCATGTATGGATCCTCTTGCCATCTTATTCTCCCTTGACTTTAATAGGGAGGGCATCTAACCACAATTGTGACGACCCGAGGATCCGAGTACCGGAAAGGAACCGGCGCGTCTCGAATCTCGGCCCGCCAACCAACGAGCCCGAAGACTCGGAAGGGTAGAAAGGAGTGGTGTGGGGTATAAGAGAAGCTGTAACGTCCACAGAGATAGCACAATAATCAAAAGGAAATGCACATAATAATAAATAATTCAACTGCTACAAGGTCCACAGTGTCTCATGTCCAAAGAAAGTACAGTCAACAGGAAAGAAAGTACAACTACACGGGGCATCCCCCGGTGTACAACAACACGGGGCATCCCCCGGTGTATGTCTCAAGATATTTTTCTAGTGACTCACCTTGAGGCTTAAGTATTATTATCTTAAGGCACGTCTTTTTAAACAATGCTCTCAATGTTCTAAGTGGGCCATGTATGGATCCTCTTGCCATCTTATTCTCCCTTGACTTTAATAGGGAGGGCATCTAACCACAATAGAGGGGGGGTTGTTTCTAGAAGCATGGCAGAATGGGGGAAAAATGCAGAGGGGAGGGGTTTATCATCTATGGCATCTATATGGATTCACTTGAGGACTTTTTTGGGGGGTCTCAAAGATCTTAGCCCAAATCAAACCCAGCAAACAACATCTGGACCCATAAACTGGCCCAAGAACTTCTCACAACTGCATGCAGATTGGGTATGGGTGTGAACATTAGACCCAAATCCAAGAACCAAGTCACCTAATATAGTAAGAAACCATTCCGATCTGATTTTTCGGGTAAGGAACCATTCGGATCTGTGTTTTCAGGTGCATTGTTTTCGAATCTGTTTTCTACGTACATTGTTTCGGGTCTAATTTTCGGGCACACTGTTTTTAGATCTAACTTGACATTGTTTTCCGATCTGATTTCCGGGTATATTGTTTTCGGATATCTTTCTCTTGTACAGTGTTTTGGGTCGGCTTGTTGGGTCTCGGACCTGTTGTAGGGTACATCGTTCTCAGTCTAAGTTTTGGGTATATTCTTTCAGGATCTGTTTTTTTTTTTTGATTTTTCATCTGATTTTCCGGGCATATTATTATCAGATCTGATATTCGGGTATGTTGCTTTCGGATCTGTGTTTTGGAGCATATTGTTTTTTATCTGTTTTGCGGGCATACTGTTTTCTGATGTGACTTTTGGGTATTTTGTTTTTCGGGTCTATCCTTTCCGTATGCTTCTTTTGGATCTGATTTTTCGGGTATGTTATTTTCTGGTATATTTTTGGTTCCACTTCCAATATTATACAGCTTTAAGCCTTGTTTTGGCTGTCATTAAACAATGCTGCAGGCAAGATTATAAAAATGCATTTTAATGCAAAAGAAAGGTTATCACATCTTCATATGATTGCAAATTAGGTCATTCTATTTCTACCACCAAAATTTTTCAATGTAAAAACCTGCTATAAATTTCATCTGCCATCACATGCTATAAAGCTACCACTACCAAAAGGTCCAAAATTAAGCATGTAAGTGGGAAGTGGGAAGCAAATACAGAATCGTTCAAACTTCAGAAACATCATTCTGATCAGATCCCTATAAAGAACAGTGTGTAAGCTTAGTTTGCTGGCCTTCGTTTCATTCCATGCTCAAGAAACTGTAGCTCAAGAAACGGTCATCCTCACCTAGTCTTAAAATAACCAGAATTACTTCACTCATGACTGATCGCACCTTCAATGCCTCAACAGCTATGTGAACTATCCATGGGCAGGTCTGGTGACTTTTGAGCTCACACTTATCTTCTAGAGCAAGTTCTAACTTCTAAGCGACAAATGTAGATTATATTTCCTGAGCATGGAAAATTAAAATAATCAAACTGATATAAATATATATGAAGAGCAAAAAAGATAATCAGACCAATATTGTATTTAGAAACTTGTGATACAGCCTGCAGGAGAGTTATGTTTCTCATGGCAGTATTTGGAAATCAACATCTTTCTGACATTTGTTTTTGAAAGCGAACATCTTTCTGACAATTAAAAACTTAGCCAACAACACTAATGATGTTAGCTGAACAGCTTTGACATTCAAAAGGAGGCTCCAGATGGCATGACCAATCACCCGAGCAATCATCATGTCCTACAAAAGAGTACTGCAACAGGAAAAGCCTGTCAACCATTAATTAGTAATAGACTCCAAAGAAGTGGGGATTGTTTGTTTTACCACTTGATTATTTTAACGTAGTTGTGCTTCCGTTAATGGCAAGTCGACTAAATTATAGATTTGACAAAGTTCAGAACCAAACAAAGGTGAATGAGATTTGAGAGACATGCACATACAAAAGGGCATGCATAACCAATTACAAATCAGCTGAACCCACAAAACCAAACTCTCAGGGGTCAGGACATCATGATAATTGAGAACAGAATCAAGAAGAAGAATTCCAAGCATATTTATAAATATTGTAATTTCTTTAAGAATTTCACAGAAGTATTAAATACAGGCATGTGAGGAAATGAAATAGGTGCAGTTCAAGACCATATTTGTCTCAAAGAGGAAACAGAAAGAGCACCGCGTAGCCACCATAATCATAATTAGAGTGCTGAATTTAGAGTGGGAAATGTTAGGGCAAAATGGAACGGCGACCCTCTCTCTTATTCACAACCCTCTAAATGAGATCAGAACAGAGAAATAAAGAAAAGATAAAATGAACAATCACACAAGAATACAGAGATTTTTTACGTGGTTCAGAGGTAAAGTGCCTTCCAACGTCCACGGCCGCAACAGGATTCCACTAGGATAATCACTCCAGGATCTTACAAGATTACATACAAAGAGAGAGTTCACACCCTTTTATACAAGGAGATTAGGGCGTCACTAGTCAGGGTACCAAAGATAACAATGTCCCTGTTAAACAGAAATGCTCTTCCGGGGTTAACATATACAATGCTCTGAACCTTGGTCATGCATGATCGCCTGTCACCAAGGATGCTCTCCTGAGGCCGAGTATGCTCTCCAGAGACTACATATGCTCCCCCAAGGGTTGACATCAAGTTGCCCACTTGAACCCTAATGCATTCTCCCCTGACACCAGGGATGCCCTCCAGAGGCAGTGGACGCCCTTCAGAGACAGCATGTGCTACCCCACTTGAACTCAGACTGCATTCTCCCCTAACACCGAGGATGCTGTCCTGAGGCTGTGGATACTCCCCAGCGACTGCATATGCTCCGGTGCGAGAGCGCACGAAGTCGAGTTCGGGCTCCACACTCTAACAATCTCCCACTTGGAGTCTGAACTCCAAAAAAAAGACAAACATCTCAATGTGTTGATCCTCCTGTATGTAACAACGAAAATACTTGATGCGGCATCCCTCCATCAATCATCCATAGAGGCCAACTGAGACTTTGCACAGCCTCAGTTTCTCTGTTGTCATCACCTTGGTCAACATATCTGCTGGATTCTCTGCCCAATTATCTTCTCCAGTAATAAAACACCATTTTCAAGCAAATTACGAATGAAGCGATACTTCAGTTGTATGTGCTTTGTTTTTGCATGAAAGACATGATTCTTAGCAAGATGAATTGCACTTTGACTGTCACAAAATAGCACACTACTACTTTGTTTCTGGCCCAACTCCTTCAGAAAATTTTTCAGCCATACCATCTCTTTGCTAGCTTCAGAGATAGCAACATACTCTGCTTCTGTGATTGAGAGAGCAACAACCTTCTGAAGTTTTGAAACCCAACTCACTGCAGTGCCACCCAAGGTCTAAACATAGCCAGTGGTGCTTCTTCTGGTGTCCAGATCACCACCAAGATATGAATCAACAAAGCCTTGTAAGTTAACATCACTTTTCCTGAAACTAAGTGACTTACCTGAGGTGTCTTTTAGGTATCTCAGAATCCACTTCATTGCCTCCCAGTGTTGCTTGCCTGGATCTGCCATGTGTCTGCTCACAACTCCCACTGCATGTGATGTTTCCAGCCTGGTACAAATCATGGCATACATCAGACTTTCTACAGCTGATGCATAAGGAATTTTCTTCATAGACTCACGCTCTTCAGCAGACTTTGGTGACTGCTCTTTAGATAGTTTGAAGTGACTTGCCAAAGGAGAGCTAACTAGTTTTACATCCTGCATGTTGAATCTGCCCAACATCTTCTAGATGTAACTTTCTTGAGATAGCTTCACAGTGCCAGCTGTTCTATCCCTTACAATTCCCATCCCAAGAATTTACTTTGTTGCTCCTAAGTCCTTCATAGAAAATTCCTTTGATAATTACATTTTCAGATTGTTAATCTCTGTCATACTTGATCCTACAATAAGCATATGATCCATGTACAACAACAATATGATATAACAATTATCAAACTTCTTAAGATAACAACAATGGTCCATGTTACATCTAATGAAACCATTGTTACATATGAATCTATCAAATTTCTTGTACCAGTGTTTGGGGGCTTGTTTCAGACCATATAAGCTTTTCTTAAGCTTGCACACAAGGTTTTCTTTGCCTGGGACTGAAAAACCTTCTGGTTGCAACATGTAGATGTTTTCCTCCAAGTCACCATGGAGAAAAGCTGTCTTCACATCTAGTTGCTCTAAATGTAAATCTTCAGCAGCAACAATGCTCAACACCAATCTAATAGTGGTTAGTTTCACAACTGGAGAAAAGATCTCAGTGTAGTCAAAACCTTCCTTCTGCTGGAAGCCCTTCACTACCAACCTTACTTTGTACCTCTTATTGCCATCAGATTCATCTTTGACTCTGTAAACCCACTTGTTGTGCAATGCCTTCTTGTTCTTAGGGAGTTGAGTCAGCTCGCAAGTCTGATTTTTTTTGTAATGAGTTCATCTCATCTTTCATTGCTAACTCCCACTTAACAGAATATGTAACCTGCATTGCTTCATCATAACACTCGGGTTCACCTCCGTCAGTCAACAGTAAGTAATGCAAAGATGGAGAATACCTCTGTGTGGGCCTAGGTATTCTTACAGATCTTCTCAATTGTACTGGTGTACTAGGTTGTGCTTCTGTTTCAGGTACATCATGTATCTTGTCATTCACATCATCTTCTGAAATTTCTTATAGCTCAACATGTCCACCATTCTCATTTTGTTTCCCTGCACTGTCAGATTCTACAACAGCCATGTCTTTGTACAAAATATTTTCATTGAATATAACAATTTTTCTTCTGAGAATTTTTTGATTTTCATCATCCTAAAATCGATATCCAAACTCATCAGAACCATATCCAATGAAAAAATACTTTATAGACTTAGCATCTAACTTATCTTTGTCATCAGAACCTACATGCACATATGAAACACAACCAAAGACTCTCAAGTGTGAAAGATTTACCTCTTTCTCTGTCCAGGCCTCCTCTGGAATTTCACCATCCAAAGGGACAGATGGTCCTCGGTTTATCAAAAAAGTTGCCATGTTAATTGCATCTGCCCAAAATATTTTAGGCAGTCCGGCATGTATCCTCATGCTCCTAGCCCGTTCATTCAAGGTTCTATTCATGCGCTCGGCAACTCCATTCTGCTGTGGTATTCTTGGAATAGTTATTTCCATCCTGATACCACTAGCTGCACAAAAGTCTTTGAATTCTTTGTTGTCATACTCTCTACCATTGTCTGATCTCAGACACTTCACCTTCAAACCTGTCTCATTCTCTACAAGGGTTTTCCAATTTTTGAAAGTAACAAATACATCAGATTTTCTTTTCAAAAAATAAACCCATACCTTGCGAGTAGAGTCATCAATGAAAGTGACATAGTAGAGTGAGCCTCTAAGAGATGGTATTTGTGAAGGACCCCATACATATGTATGCACAAGCTCTAGCTTCTGTGTCTTCAAAGTTCTTATTATCTTTGAGAATGCAACCTTCTTTTGCTTCCCAAAAATATAGTCTTCACAAAGACCAACTTCCACGGATTTCAAGCTAGACAACTTACCTTTTGACAGCAGTATCTTCATCCCTTTCTCACTTCGTGCTATCACCATAGCACCCTTAGCAATTTTTCAAGATCCACCCACAAAGGTTGTGACATAACCTTCATCATCAAGCTGTCCAATATATATCAAGTTCCTCTTCAAGCCAGGTACATGCCATACATTCTTTAACTTTCACAAAGTGTCATTTGTGGTCCTTACATTGACATCACCCTTCCCCACAATATCTAAAGACTCATCATCTGCAAGATAAACCTTTTCAAAATTTCCAGCAATATAATTATCCATATATTCACTACATGAGGTAGAGTGAAACGACGCACCTGAGTCAAGAATCCATGACTCTAAAGGAGTGTCAACACAAAGAATTAAGGCATCTTGAACTTGCTCTGCTGCAGTTGTATTGGCGGACTCTTCATTGTGGTTTTTCTTATTTGGAACCTTGCAATCTTTCTTTAGGTGCCCTTTTTACCACAATTCCAGCACCCATCACCACCAAACTTTGATTGACCTTTCTTCTTGGACCTAGATCTGCTCCTATTTTGACCCCACTGTTTTGTTCTTCCCCTGCTCTCTATATTCAAAGCAGAACCTGAGACTTCACCTAGTTCCCTTCTGCGAATATCTTCGCTTAGAATCAAGTCTCGAACCTCATTGAGCTTCAATTTGCTTGAACCGGAAGAGCTACTTACAGTCGTCACAATAGCACCCCAACTTTCAGGTAAGGAGGATAAAAGAATCAAGGCCCGAATCTCATCATCAAAGTTTATTTCTATAGAACTCAACTGAGTTGTAATCACGTTGAATTCGTTGATGTGATCTGTAACAGAAGCACATTCGGCCATCTTCAAATTAAACAAACGACACATCAAATATACCTTGTGTGACGACCCAAGATCCGGATACCGAGAAGAACCCGATACCATTTGAATCCTGGCCCGCCGCCCACGAGTCGGGAGGGCTCGGAAAGGCTAAAAGGAGTGTGGAGGTACAAAGAAATAGGAAATAAAGCAGGATAACTCAATAATTAACAGAAATAAATAACAACTACAACAACATAGTCCAGTCCAACAGAAAGTATAGTCTAAAGCAGTAAAATGTACCACATGCCAAGTGGACACTCGGCCCGACGAGCTGGCAGCTAAGAACCTCCGAACAACACCCTCAAATCTCGAGGAAGAATCGCCGCACCTAAAACGCAGGGGTGAGCCTCTTGTCACTGGCTCAGTAGGGATCCCGCGAAACCCCAACTGAGAACAACGGCGGTACTGAAAGCAGTAACTACAAAAACAACAGTAGCAGCAGGAACAGTAAACACAGTGGCCGGTCAAAACTCGACACTACAACTACTCCTACTGTATCGGTCAAGCAGAAAGAGAAATTCCGATCTCACCATCGGGAACCGGACCACTCTAACACCAAGCCTACCAAGGAACACTCACAGCAACCCTGCCGTAGAAGTCTACCTATACAGGCACGACCAACCGGGACCACGCAGTCCCACACTGGCACGACGAAACCTCGGTGAAGCCACTGGCACCCTGCCCACTACCTTGGAAACACCGGACAGTCCAGAAAGCCACGTCTCGCAGACGGGAAATGGAACCCAGAAACAGGAGAGTCACGTCTCGCGTGATAGGGCTTTTTGGACTGTCCGGTGTTTCTGAGGTAGTGGGAAGGGTGCCAATGGCTTCACCGAGGTTTCATCGTGCCAGTGTGGGACTGCGCGGTCCCGGTTGGTCGTGCCTGTGTAGGCAGACTTCTACGGCAGGGTTTCCGTGAGTGTTCCTCGGTAGGCTTGGTGTTAGAGTGGTTCGATTCCCGATGGTGAGATCGGGATTTCTCTTTCTGCTTGACCGGTACAGTAGGAGTAGTTGTAGTGTCAAGTTTTAACCGGCCACTGTATTTACTGTTCCTGCTGCTACTGTTGTTTTTGTAGTTGCTGCTTTCCGTACCGCCGTTGTTCTCAGTTGGGGTTCCGCGAGATCCCTACTGAGCCAGTGACAGAAGGCTCACCCTTGCGTTTCAGGTGCGGCGATTCTTCCTCGAGGTTCGAGGGTGCTGTTCGGAGGTTCTTAGCTGCCAGCTCGCCAGGCCGAGTGTCCACTTGGCATGTGGTACATTTTACTGCTTTAGACTATACTTTCTGTTGGACTGGACTATGTTGTTGTAGTTGTTATTTATTTCTGTTAATTATTAAATTATCCTGCTTTATTTTCTATTTCTTTTTACCTCCACACTCCTTTTAGCCCTCCAGGCTCGTGGGCGGCGGGCCAGGATTCGAATGGTATCGGGTTCTTCCCGATATCCGGATCTTGGGTCATCACAGCTGGTATCAGAGCCCTGCTGCTGGGTAGCCGACTGCTGGTTGCGGCCAGACAAGGACTGCCCCTGGCTAATCGGTCCCCGAGTCCTCTGCATATCCATCTCCAAGGACGCCGCTACACGAGAAGCTGTCTCCAAATCAGTGGCAGCATTCGCGATCAAGTGGTGCTTCAGCTCTTGCCTCATTAAGGATATGTGAGAGCAGCGCCTGCGGAACAAGGTCATCCCCTTGGTTAAGGTGGTGTGACAGCGGCACTCTGGTGGTGAGGCTTCTTGGGAACGTGAGGATGAAATGCGTCAACAGTTCCCTTACTTGTTCGAGTGAGTCCCCTCTTCTTCCCCTGAGTTTTGTTCTTAAATTTCGAGGACAAAATTTGTTTAAGGGGGGAGGGCTGTAATATCTCGGATCTTTCGGATCCTTTCTTTTGGGTCCCGGATCTACTTTCTCGGAGTGTCTGACTCCGTTGTGCTCAAAATTCTGTTTCGGACATCTTTCGTGTTCGGATCGGCGCGATCCGGAGTTGTTTCGGAGGCCCGGAGTGCGTCCGTGACTTTTCTGCGTGTGTTTTCCGATTTCCTGTACGGGTTCCGGCTAATCCTTCGGAATCTCGTTGCGGGTGAACCGGGTTGTTCACCTAGACGAGGGCGGTACCGTTGTGATCGGCGCGTCCCGAGGATCACGGAAATATGATTTTCTATTTTTTGGTATTTTCTGAATTTTTCAGATTTTCTATAAATACCCCCCTTCTTTTCTCTCTCCCCCACCTTTTCTTCTTCTTCTTCTTCTTCTTCCTCTTTCTTCTTCCTCCCCCACCGTGAGCGCCCCTCCATCTCTCTCTTCGGCCAACGGCGACCGCGGTGAGCTCCCCTCCGGCTGTAGACGGCGGTGGGTGACGGCACGACGACATAGGCGGCGGCGAGACGATCCCGGGGGCGTGCGTCATTCGTGGGAGGCGTGAAGGAACGAGGGTTCTCAAAGCGTCTTCTTTGATTTCGACAACGATTCGGCGGAGCTTTTGCTCCGTTGAGGTAGGGGGACGAATCCCTATGCTCATCCCGTCATCCCCCGCGATTTGTAGGCCGAATGGGAGTCGAGAGGGGCATTTTTGAGCGGGTTGGGGCAAAATCTTATTTTGGGGAGAGTTTGCCCGATCTATAGATTTGAGCCACGATTCGGCGTTTTGATGGCCTAGGATCATGCTAGGGGTCCCCAGGGGGCTTCCCCCTTGATTCCCCCCTCTCCCATGGAGGTATGGGGGCGTGGTTGCCATTTTTGTGCTTATTCGCCGTTTTCGCCGTCGGAGTGCTGTGGCGGTCGTTCCAGTGACTGCCACAAAGTGTAACACGCCCAGGGAGGTGCGTTACACTTCGTTGGTTTTTCGGCGTGGCGTTCGTGGGCCTGATGGTCCCACGATAGACTGCCACAGTGCTGTGACGCACGGGTGTTAGACCTTTATAGGGATTCCGACAGTTGGTTTTGACCGTTGGGGGTCAAGGTCTGTGACGCACCCGGGGTGGGGCGTCAGAGCCTTGTGATGCCCCTGTGTGGGAGCGTCAGAGCTGACGCGTCCCCAACCTGTAACGCACCAGAGGTGGTCCGTTACAGTCTGTGACGTCCCGAGAGGTGTGCGTCACAGTTGCTTTCTGCTCGCTTTGTGACACACTAGGATGGGTGCGTCAAGGCATCTGACACACCAGTACTGGCGCGTCACAGTCAGTTTTGCACCGAACGTGTGACGCTCCTGTGTTGGACCGTCAGAGCATGTGGCGCACCAGTGTTGGACCGCCAAGCTCTGGACTGCACCGGGTGGTTTACAATCCCGTTTCTTTTCCGACCGTGGTCACCGTGCGACGGTGCCAGTACGTGGGAGGGTCCCCATACTTCGTCGGACACGGACGTTGCTTTCCGTTGACTTGAAAGTCTACTCCGTTGTGACCCTCCACTAGTCGTAGCCTGCTTACACGTTTAGTGGTCCCACCAGGGAGTGGTGGAGAGGCTACCCTAAGGACGGTTTTTAGACTGGTTTCCGTCGGGCCCCACGTCTTGCGGCCAGAGTCTGGCTGAGGGGAAAACCAGTTAGAGGCCAGACCTAGGACGCATGGTCTATGTGTACACACGTGGTTGGGGGCGGTTGGACCCACGTCGACGGGCGTGACCCCAGCTAGTCACTTCTTTTGTGGTTACTTGTACGGTGTCTCAGTTCCCGCTGGGCCGGAGGGAGACACCTGAGGTGCGTCAGTGGACGCATCTGGTCTTGCTTCTAGTGGGAGGTACTCCTGTCGAGTCGGGAGTGACAGACTGTCAGTCAGTCTTTGTGACTTCAACTTTCGGGCTTTTGTCGGGTTGACCGATGAGTTCCGGTCGTCTCGTCATAGCGCGTGTGTCGGTTTTCGTGCCACGAGACCGGTGTTGTAGTTGCAGGGCATTCCCTTCCGAGGTACTCGTTTACTGCTAGTGTAGCAGTTTTCCATTTTGCGAGGTAGGGTTCGAGTGATCCCTACTGAGTCTTGATCCGAGACTCATTCCCTGCGTGTTTTCAGCGTGTTTCAGGCGAGGCGCGGCTTCAGGGGAGCGCGTCTGAGGCTCAGCGTGGTTCAGGTGCCCAGCGTTAGTGCCAGAGGTCAGAGCCGGGGTATGTCCCGTGTAGCTGTACTTTTCTTTCTTGTCTCTGTACTAGTCGTGGACTACTACTGTTATTTTGTTATATCTTGTGGACCATATATCATGTAGAATGTTAATTTATTTCCTGCTTAATCATATAACTGTTTAATTTCTATAATTATTTGTGATACTTGTGTAATCTCCATACCATCCTTCTAACCCTTCCGAGTCTTCGGGCTCATGGGTGGCGGTACGAGTCTCGGGTTATCGGGCCTTCCCGATAATCGGATTCTCGGGTCGTTACACCTTGTTTGAAGCCGAGGGTTTTTCATACACATTTGATAGCGCATTCATCAATCCTGCCGTGGTCTTCTCGTTCACAATGTTGAAGGCGACATTTCTGGCCAACGTCAAGCGAACAACTCTGAGTGCTTGTCTATCTACTAGATCACAATCTTCTTTCTTCATCCATGTCGACATCGTTCCAAGAAGTGACTTGTGCAACTTCTTCTGATACAAGTAGTCTTCGATTTGCATCTTCCAGAAACTGAAGTCCTTGCCATCGAACTTGTCAATCCTCACCTTTCCATCATTCGCCACCATGCTCCTACTGTTCTCCTCGAACGTGGCTCTGATACCAGTTGTTAAGGTAAAACGGAACGGCGACCCTCTCTCTTATTCACGACCCTCTAAGTGAGATCAGAACAGAGAAACAAAGAAAAGATAGAATGAATAATCACACATGAACACAGAGATTTTTTACGTGGTTCGGAGGTAAACTGTCTTCCTACGTCCACGGTCGCAACAGGATTCCACTAGGATAATCACTACATGATCTTACAAGATTACATACAAAGAGAGAGTTCACACCCTTTTATACAAGGAGATTAGGGCGTCATTAGTCAGGGTACCAAAGACAACAATGCCCCTGTTAAACATAAATGCTCTTCCGGGGTTAACATATACAATGCTTTGAACCTTGGTCATGCATGCTCGCATGTCACCAAGGATGCCCTCCTGATGCCGAGTATGCTCTCCAGAGACTACATATGCTCCCCCAAGGGTTGACATCAAGTTGCCCACTTGAACCCTAATGTATTCTCCCCTGACACCAGGGATGCCCTCCAGAGACAGTGGATGCCCTTCAGAGATAGCATGTGCTTCCCCACTTGAACCCAGACTGTATTCTCCCCTGACACCGAGGATGTTGTCCTGAGGCCGTGGATGCTCTCCAGCGACTGCATATGTTCCGGTGCAAGAGCGCACGAAGTCGAGTTCAGACTCCACACACAGAAAAGATTAACTAGGAAAAGAAGAAGCAAAGTTGCTGGAAAAGTAGATGCGTTTCTGGTGCTCCAACTCTGGCTTCAGCTACTAGAAATACAAAATCTGAGCTATCACTCACTATACTTTAACGGATCATGCAGCCCACCCCCACCCACAAGCTATTGATCGAGACTATCTATTGGGTTGACATTTGGAAACACCACACTATCACCGATTTGATCAGGCGTGCATCATTCATATGATATAGCAAACCAGACATAAGATTGAAACATGTATATATATATATATATATATATATATATATATATATATATATATATATATATATATATATATATATATCAATCCTTCCTCACACTGTCACACGTAACCACCCGATATAAGATTTTAATCTAAAACCCTCTTCAGAAAAAAAAAAGAACATATAGCAGAACCACGAGGCCCTTTGATGCAATATAATCGCATGAAAAATGATGCAAGCTAGTGAATAAGAGAATGAACAAAGGAAATCAAGTCAGCGACATGAACAAATTAGAACCATGATAGAAACCAGAGAAAAACAACTATGAACAGTGCATGGAATACATGCATGTTCCCCAACCCTATCGGGTCCTTATGGACCCGTTACATGAACCCAAAATCGACCCGCAAATACAAGACATAATCGGCCTGGGTCTGGACCGTTCCGGAATAGAAATAACGGGTAAAAAAGAGGAGATCAAACCCCCGATTTGGCACAAAGGGTCTGGGGCGGTCACGGGTAATCGGGTATATATCATTGACAGCGATGTGTGGTTCGAAGTGGACAATATTGAGATGGTGAAATATAGAAAGAGATAAGAGAAAAAAATGGTGAGATTTGAAAATCCTTACAATCTCTCCCAACTCAATTTTTTTTCCTCTCTACTCGATTATGAGATGAATCTATATATAATCCCGTCTGGTTTCCAAACGTGCCCTTGAACAAGAAGTCCTTTCACAGCACTTATTTTCTCACCACAAGCATGGCTACAGGTAATCACATCCAGTCACTCATCTTACGAAGTTACGATGCCCTAAATGTCCCGAGCAAACTCTGGATTTCGGAACTGTGAAGCACAACTCTGAATCACCCCAACAGAACGCTTGCAGTAACATCACGCATTATCACATAGTTATATAGGTAGCTAGGCTGGAATCAATTCATGATTCCAAC
Source organism: Amorphophallus konjac (assembly GCA_022559845.1). NCBI lineage: Eukaryota > Viridiplantae > Streptophyta > Magnoliopsida > Alismatales > Araceae > Amorphophallus > Amorphophallus konjac. The sequence goes on from CM040121.1 coordinate 525,578,627, forward strand.
ACTTACCGCCGTTCAGTGAAGTGTGTTAATATCGCTGTGCAGGTTATGCTGCCAGTGATATTTGCACTGAATCTAATTAAAGCTCTTTTAAATTTTGCACATCATTAAACGGAAATTCATCTAACCCATTGTTTCATTCTTTTCATTGCCATAAGCCCTTAAGAAATAGAATTATATTGAATTATAGCGTCAGGATCCCATTAAACAACCAAATCAAAATACATCTCTAAGTTATAAAGTAATGAGTCTAATAGCCAAAGTACCAAATTAACGCATGAACCAAACACAAATACATTAGATAATCACTCAAGAATCGGGAGTCAAGCATCCTCGTCGGACTTAATTAGAGGACAATAATAAGTCTACATCCCCGGAAGAGCATCCAACTCCAAAGTGAATTTGCATACATGGCAACCTCCTCTGGATAGACCCAAACATCTGAACAGAAGATAGTGAACGTGAAGCACTAGAAGGCACATGGAACTCTCCAAAAAGAAAGATCTAACAACTCCCACTAGCTCGATCATCTACAGGAGGTGTTGATGATGACGAAGAAGCTAGTGGTGCCACTGAAATTCTCGGAGACGCAGAGGAGGATGTGGATACGCGTAATATCCTCAAAAACTGGGGTCACTGGCATGCTTAGGGACTAAGGGGCATGGGACAGCGTCCCTGCGAATGCCTACGACATGCTCTGTAAACCTATGAATGCCACTGATCAGAAGGTACGTGTCAATACTTGCACTGGATCCGCCAATCTCCATCTATCGTGTAGTTATGAGACCACGCTGGGTGACGTCTCTCACGCGGCATATATATGATGTCCATGAATAATTAAGAATCGGTGATTAAATAGTAATTTAAAATTTAGAAGAAGCAAGTAAATTAAGCATGAGTCAATTTAACAAGTCATATATATCAACCCAAATAAGATTGTTGAGAAGGGTCAAACGGATGATAATTTGCGGTGGTGGAAATTTCCATGATGGTTGGGCCGTCTCCCTCTAGAGGTGTGGACTGGATATGTGGTCAATAAATACATATGCCTGGTATTAGGTCCAAGACATGCATGCAACATAAATCTTTTGGTACTCCCACCGATAGTGGGCATCTGCAGAGGTGTTTGGCGTGTGCACCATCAGCTGTAAGTGTGGATTGCCCATATCCATGTGTAGGTGTACGAGAATACCCATATGTAGATGACTAGTCAGTGGCAGAATGTAGGTATCCATAGATGATGCATAATGGCCGTAAGCTGTATATGGATATCCCTGTGGACTATGGTATAATCACTAAGGCCCCCTTTGCAATTGGGGTTGGATACCGCATTCGACCCCAGAGGGTCGAATACGGTATCCGACCCCGGTTAAGGAGCATGTGTATGAGAGGAGGGTGTAGACCCCCATGCACAATTCTCTCTCATCGGATATGGTATTCACCTATCCTAACTTGATAACAAAACAGCCCTAATAGATCGACAATCTGATGATGTAATATGTTGGCCCGGTTAGGAGGCAATTGAGAGGAGGGGTGAATTGATTCCCACCCTTTCTCAATTAATTAAAAATAACCCAAACAGACCACGGATATGTAGAATAAATCTAGGACAGAGGCTTGATTGAGACGAATGAAATTAAATCAAGCAAGCTCTCACAACTCCCCAGCGCAAGATATACTCACTCGGACAACTATATATGGACGGACAGTTGAGTAAACTCACGACTCACCGTCTCACACTCGTATAGTGAACGGACAAATAGAAATCAACAACCACCAGACAAGCAAACCACGGCACAGTATTTTTAGGTGGTTCGGACGCACCAAGTGCCATCCTACGTCCACCCCTCTCACCTCGAGAGGATTTCATTATAAACGCTGCTCGACGGCAGCAACCACACACACACGGGCTCGACGGCACACACACGTGGATTCTCGTACGACGACGAGACAACCCACACACACTCGGAGCAAGCTCCGAAAATGTCTAGATAGAGAAATAGTATGAAGGGAAATACAAGCCCAAATATGAGATGAACGTTCTAAGCACAAGATGACTAAGAAGATGATGAACAATATGAATCTTCCGCTATATCCTTCAAACAAAATCAGAGAAATATGAAGTGTGGCTTAGAATGATGAAACCGAGAGAAGAATGAGCCGATATTTGAAGGTTCAGGCGCCCGAAACAAGGATGAAGAGGACGCAGTCGCTGCCTCTCGATCTCTCAGCTCGAGCTCGTGAGGGGACGTCTCTGGCGTTCCTTCCCTTCTCCTCCAGCAGAGCACACACCTTTCTTCTCCTGCAAGAACAAGATGAACACGTTAAAGCTCAAGGGATGGTTCGATCGGAAGAAAGGGGGCGACTATATACAAGGGGATTTGATCCCCCAAAAGACATAAAAGCCCAATCTAAACCCCCTTTATAACACATACAAAGTGCAAGGGTCGCCCTAAGGCTATTAGGGTCAAAAGTCATACCAAATGGATCCTCCTTTAAAAGTTTCGAAACAGATCCAAAAAACCCGTAAGAACGTTCAGAAAAAGTGTCGACCGATGGGGTCGACTCTTTTTCCTGAAGGTTCTGCCAGAGCATATATAAAAGTAAAACCGCGACACGAGTGTCGACCCATGGGGTCGACACTTCGTACGAAGTGTTCTGACATGTGAAGAGAACAAAACATTCGTGATGAAAAGTGTCGACTCACGAGGTCGACACTTTTTCACAGACATTCTGTTTTCACAGAATTGAACATACTTACCTGAAAGTGTCGACCTTCAGGGTCGACACTTTTTCACGAGAGTTCTGCCTTAGCTAAACAGTAGACACCTGGTGAAAGTGTCGACCTCTGGGGTCGACACTTTCTGCCAACGTCCTATATTTCAACGTAAGGCAGAGACTCCACAAATAAGTGTCGACCCCTGAGGTCGACACTTTTACTGACAGCTGAAAAACTTGAATAACTTCAAATGAAACCTCCACAAATCAAATACATATATCAATGTTGATCAAAGGAGTTCATACAACTCAGATAAATATGGTTAAGCATGAATTTTTACCCGGATCATTCCATTCAAACTCAGATCCAGATAGTACAAACATTCTCACCATTGGCCTTCAAATTGTGAGCGAGGTCTCACAATGAACCTGTGTTTTCTATATTTGAAGCATTGCCCTGTCATTTGCCTTTTGAGCAACCTTCAAATATGGTCTTTTTATCATTTCCATGTTCTGAGCCTCAAACCCACACTGTACTTGCACAGTATGGATTTCCATTTCACTCAAGGCAGTAAACTTCTCAACTCACTCCATATCAAGTAGAATAAACACTCCATTCATTCAATCTTTAACCAAAGCAACTCATTCAAACAAATTAGTCCAAGTCAGACTTTAGCGTTACGAGCATTTTACTTGGTATAGCCAAATCAATCAAACACAAACTGAAATTCATAACATCATCATTCATCAAATATGTATTTCAATGTTAATCAACCACAATGAGAACTGATGACATTTCATACATGATCTCCGTCAAAACTGTCCAGGGCACAACATAATAGAATCGTGTGTGCTCAACATCTCAAAATCAGATAGCATGTCTTAATAACTACTACTGTCAGCCACTGAATGACCTTCCTTACTCTTACTCTTATAAAACTATGGTCCCATCCTCTTGTGGTCTAGATCATGTAGAATCACCCTTAGTGCCACGTATGTAGTACTAGGAGTCAATCAAACCACCACTAGCACCACTACCACTAGCACCACTGTCACCATCACTGGGAGGCTAAGTGCTATCATTGTCAGCTAAATCATCCCCAAAATTAGGACTCCTACACAACTCATTATCTGAAGGAATTGGTGTCCCATCATCCATATTAGAATCAAATTCTGACAATTCTACTAGTAACATTGGGTCTAATGCTAGACTTGGAGTCTAGTATGGTGTGTCTAAGAGGGGTAGAGTGTCAGTTGTATTGCATTTATTTACTTTGCTTTTGATTGAGAAGCACCCCCTCTTGTCGGTGGACTCCTTTTGACCCTTCTTCTTTTGTGACCCTTGCTAGGTTGCGAAGCCTCTAATAAGCCATGCCCCTAGGAGGCTGGGATATAGTGTGACCCCTAGAAGGTTGGGATGCAGTGTGGCCTTACAAGGGTAAAATGTAGTGTTGCCCCTAGAAGGTTGGGGTGTAGTACTGTGGCCCTTGATATGCTCAGCTGAAGATCGTATAGCGATATATAGGCTGAGAGAGTGTGGGAACTGGACCTTGCATCAATCTCTCAAACTCGACATCATCATCATATGCACCATGGCATCCAGATGTGCCACCATCCCCTAAAATGATGTCTGCATCCAGGTTTACGTCATCAGCATGTATATGAGGCTAGATCATCATCAACATGCTCTCCTACTACCCAGTCTCTTTGGCACTAGCTAGGTTGTCCTCTTGCTGTAGCTATAGCTGGAAATGTGTTGGGACAAGGTGAGTCATTGGGATCATCTCCCTCTTCATCAAGCTTAAGCTCACCACGCTCTATTGTTGATCTTGCAACCAATGACTCCATAGTTTCTTCATCATCTCGTAAGTAAGCTAGGTTAGTAGGATTAAATGAGCCCTCTCATTTCCTGACATCCATTTGAAGGTATCTAGCCCTCCACCTAATATTGTAGTGCACGTTGTCACACCCCGCTAAAGCGGAAGCATGGAGTGCGGTCATACATATATTTAGCCTTGAGTATTGGCACTTGGATAACATGATTATGACCATTCCATGACATAAAATCACCCACGCTTATCTACACATTAAGAAGAGAAATTAACAAGGGCCATTCCCATTCATAATCCATACATAATGTAGAAGTGCCATATTACACAAGCCCACCCGGTTAACTAAAATCGGATACAACTTAAAGCATCCTCGAAAAGAACCACAGCCACTAGCACGACGAACGACCAAAAATCAAGCTTCACACCTTCAAGTATAACGCTTCGATCTGTTACTCAACTCTGATAGCCCGACTACGGGTCTACTTTGCATGTCTACCCTCACCAGTCGGCACCTAAAAGCAGGTTACGGAGTTGACTGAGTATAACAACTCAATAGAACTCCTAGCACTACCACTACACTTCATCCCACTGATGCCATACTTATACATTCTGCAGGATTCATAAAACTATAACACTTGCATATACAATTTATCTTTTCATGTTATACAGATAAAGCTAAGTGCAACTACTTGATTCAGAACTTTAAGCAAGAAGATATAGTAAGCTGATTAATCAGAACGGGTTTAGGTGAAGCATCAAGGGGAGCATCCCATACCACCATCCAAGGCTGTTAAGGCCAAAGATAACACATATAAACTAGACATGGAATCTAGGAATATCGCAGCAGAACCTAAACTTGCAACATAACTTGTAACATGAACTTGCACACGAAGAAGCTAAATAGTAATGATTTTGTAGCATTTCTGTCATTTATTTCACAAGAAGATATTTCATTTAACATACATGGATTGAAGATTACACGTGACGTAGTCAATGTGTAAGAATAGTGGGCCAGCATACTTGCGTAATAAACATATAACTTGCACATACTTGCACATTTTTATAGCATATTCATAGCATAGAGCTCGTACCCACATCATTGACACATCAACCAGAGTAATCAGAACATAAAGCATAGATTATAGGTTAAGCTAAATAGTTAGAACATGCAGTGGTGGCTTCACCTTTGGGCGGCTCCACCTAAGAATTCCCCTCCAAAACTCTTGTTCCATGTAGCTCTCTCCTTTAGGTAGCCCTTTCCTCTAGCACATTCGAGTTGGGTCTCCAAAAAAATAAACATGACTCCATTTTGATGCTCAGATTTAGATTCTTGTTTAATCATGACATGGCAATAGACCTCATGTTCGAATGAATCTAATCTTATGAAGTCGCAGTTAAGTATACATGCAAAGTAACATCATACCCTACATACATTGCTTATTCACTTTAGAAAACAATTCCATGCATTCATGCTTACCTTGTTCTTGAGCATACACCACTTTCCTTAATCATTTACTTGCATAATGGTCATTGAAACCTTTGTAAAACATGAACAAAGATGGTTTTGAGGAGATTAAGGCATGGCTATCAAATTGTGGCTTTATACATGATCTTTAATAGAGGAGGAAACATATAACATAAATCAAGCAAAGTTAGGCTTAAGGGTTCATGCATGTCCCATGCTTAGAAATCCTATCTCGAGGAGAAGCCTTATATCCTTAGTCCTTTACACTTCTCACCGACACTCTCCGGATCCACCTTCCTCAAGCTTTTGATCCTCCTACCCAAGTATCGCTCTTAGAGAAGAACAAGATAGAGTAGAGGGATATGGATTTGATCTTAGATAACTTTAGAGAAGGACGAAGGTAAAGAGTTGGAATGTGATCTAAGAGACTTACCGATGTAGAATAATTCTCACTAGAATGAGGAATTCTTAGGAGCTTTGAGGAAGTCAGAATGAACCCAAGAGTAATCGGAAATTGAAGACACTCTAGAAGGTAAGGGAAGGAGAGGAATGAGAGAGGTCAGGGAAAAGAAAGAAAAAGAAGTTCGATATAAGATCTTCATTCCCAATCTACTGTCAAAATCTTCATATATTGGACACGTGTCACCCTTTCTCTTCACCTGGGTACCTAGCCGTGTGACAGTTAGAACTGTCAGAGCACTCAAGAAGTCATCAGGCTTCCTTACCTCTTGTCTGCCAAAAAACCGTTGAGCATCCCTTGACAAATCGTATATTTTATTTTCTTAACACGGACAAATTGTCCTCGCCCTTATACAGTACCTGAGCTCAATTACATTGCTTAAATTCTTCGTCTAGATTCATTGGTCAAGCTTTCATCTAGTTTTCTGTGTATCATCCAATTTCTGAGAACCAAGCATCATCTACTGTTGATCGCCTATGTTTTCTATATCTTTTAAGTTCCTTCGTTCAGATGCTTCATCGTCCAAGTTTCTTCAGGATAACTCCCATTGTCTAAGTTGCTTCGTCTATATATCTGACTTCGTCAAATTCTACTTTGTTTGAGTCTATCGTCTAAGGTGCTACAGTGTCTACTTTTATCATCTAATATTTCGCATCATCTACTTTTCCTAGTTAGAAGATGCATCGTCTATTTTTACCTATTGGGCGCTATATCTTTTTCGCCCCTCGTCTATTCTTCGCAATTGGATGATGTATCATCTAAATCCTTAACATGGCAGAACACTATCTGTTGGGTCCCGTCGTGTAGGAACACGGATCTAGAGGGGGGGTGAATAGATCCTTTTACTAAAAACTATGTCCAATTAACAACATAGCTAGCACACAGCGGAATATACAAGATTGAGTAATTTAATCTAAACAGGTTTAAACTAGATTCACTCAATCTCACCGAGCTCACATGATTGCACAAACAGATAGGATAGAGAACACACAATCACAAGAATCAAACCATAAGACACGAGGATTTTTAAGGTGGTTCGGGACCACGACGGGCTCCCTACGTCCACCCCTCACCAAACCGGTAAGGCTTTACTACATGCTACAAAAGTAGCAACACGGGGACGAACCCCAACAACACACACGCTGCTTTCGCAGCAAACCACACACGAGGCCTTGCCTCAAACTGCTGCCACAGCAGCACGCACACACATACACACACACACACGTTGGGGAACACACCCCGAACTGAATACTTCACACGGAGACACAACTCCGTCCACACACACGTAGGGCAATGCCTACACAACCACACGGGAGAAAACTCCCAACCACACACGCGGATATACTCCGCACAAATCGACTCACATATGACAACACACACACTCGGAGACCCCTTTCTCCGAACACCCACACTAAGTATTCTCTCAAATGTTTATGAAGCAATGACAAATATATGCTAAGACCCTCCACACAAATTATATAGATGAAAACTGGAAAGTTGCATCAAGTAAAAGGCTCCCCCTTCTTCAACAAAATCTGATTCTCCTTGGCTCTTGACGGATGATCATGATTTAGACATCATCTTCTTCCTCTCCTCAAGGCATTCCTCTTTTCCTTCTTCCATTTTCTTCTTCACCTGAAAGAATAGATAGACGGAATAATAAGCCCAAACTTTGAGCTAATATCTAACAAGAATATGAAAATAAATGGTTTAGAGATCCCCCTCTTCTTCACCTATACGAAAGAATATATGAGTATTAGAAATGTTGTATCACAAAAATCACAGCTCATGTATATATTGTAAGAGAGAATGGATAGAAGACACATGATGCCAAGTTCAAGGAGATAATGTTTATAGCAAATGTCTAGAACAGAACTAAGAGCAGCTGGAGAACTAAAAGCAAATGGATTTTTCAGTGGATAGAGATCCCCCTTTTTGTTTCATCGAATAGACTTAAGCTTCTCTGCAGGATGAAGAACGTTCTTGAAGGAAGATGATCGATTCTTGCATGGACAGGGCTTGTATCTTGTTTTTCCATGCAGCTTCCAGTAGATGGTTGTTTGGAGACTTGAAACCTCCTTCTTCCCTTCACATACAAGCTTAGAACAACGTGGAAGAAGCCATGGAGCTGCTACCTTCGACCTGCACTCACAAGGGTTAGAAAACACCCAAATTTCAGATCTAGCTTCTTGTTCCTTAGGGTTTGCAACCCAAGAGATGTATATATGTGTTTGGACGGTCAAGAGACAGCCTTGGGACAAGATCCACAAGTCATGGAGTGATTTGTAGAAGTTGGACTCGGATTGGAAGACTTTAGGAGCAAGAAAACGGCGGTCAAAAATCACGGCTGGAGGTCGAATTGGAAAGGGTCGACCCCAGGGTCGACCCTCGGGCAAACAGAAGCCAAACAGAAGTAATATTTGGTTCTGGGTTACAGGGGTCGACCCCAGGGTCGACCCTCGTGTTTCCAGAACCCAACCAGAACCACATTTGGTTCTGGGTTACAGGGGTCGACCCCTTTCAGCAGGGTTCAAAAATAGTTATGTTTTGAACATAACTTTAGAGGGTCGACCCGATGGGTCGACCCCTTCTTGTTTGGGCTTGAAAAGGAGCTAAAACCTCCACCAAATCAATGGAAAATAATTGATTAAATGTTACCAAAATCCCATGAAGATCAACTATGATTTTTCATCCTGAAAAACATGATAAAGCAAGAGGTTAGATCAAGATCAAAATATATGGGTCATGCATTAACATATGAAGCTAGTTTTGAGACCGAGACCTAAATGACATGAAATATGATTACGAAATCATTAGCATGAGGCATATGAGAATCCCCATGAAAGATCTGTATGAAAGCACTAGAGAACCTAATTTTCCAACTCAAGATTAGAAGAGTATCACCATGGATTCCAATATAAATTTTTACCATTGCATGATGAACAAATTTAGAATCAAGGCACGTAAAACAATATTGAGTCACATTCCATTTGATCAATCTCCAAGCTCATCAAACCACACATCATTCCCTTGGGGGCAAGCAATGATATTTGCATATCAATCATTACCAAAGTACACATGCATGACATGAGGCTCAGTATGACATTTATCCAAGTATGTTTTTCACAGAGGCTTTCTCATTAAATACAAAGAAATCTCACCAAGTGTAGAGACAATGTATATGCAATGTTTGTGCTAACCTCAAAGCACGTATGAGCCTTATAGAATCACAATGCATCCACATGATGATATCCCAATAGAAACAGTTTGTATTCATTTTCACAAGCATTTCATACTTCATAGCTAGAGGATAAGTCAAGCAACAAAGACATGAATAACCATTCACGCACAAGTACAAGCAACAAAGGCATTTTGTAATCATCAAAATCACATACACAACAATCTCCCCCATTTTGATGATGACAAAATATTATGCTATAATGCTCTCTCCCCCTTTGACATAATCAGAAATGGGGAGCAGGACGGGGAATCCAGAATGGCAAGAACCTATGGACACTGGGATTATGAAGAGAACCAATATGCACAATATGCATGAACTAATTACAAAACTGTTTGATACCAATTGTTGAAATTGGAAATGCAAATGTGGACAATATGGTCATGTAGAATGCAAGATGACAAAACGATATGCAAATGCTCACGAGTTGCAGCAATTGGAAATGGTGTATGGCATGACAATAATGAGCAAGCAAACAAGCACTCAAACACCCATAGAAAGGTATTGACTCATGCAAGTCCTGATGAGTTAAGCAGATAAGATTACATGCAAAGCTCCCCCTTAGACAATGACACATTAGATGATTGGCTTTGATTTTCAAATTTTTAGATTTTTAGTTTTCTTGTGAAATGCATGAAATATGATGTATGAAAATGATGAGACATGAAATACATACAATGTAATCAAGCAGATATCTATAATACATGTAACATAACGCCTTCACAAGAAGTGATACCAATTGATTTACAGTGAGGGGATAGGTGTAGGAAAGTGCAAGTGAGTCATTAAGTTTAGAATGCTCATGATTACACCTAGAGGATTGTGCAGATAAATAGGAGAAGATGTACAGCAGGTCAAGCAATTAATCAAATTTTCAAAATACATATCAAATCAAATTACCATGTGCAAGTGAGTAACATGAAAATGAAGTTTAGCCATATGGATAACCAGATTTTCAATTAAACACAATAGTAATGGCACAGACTGCATTTCAATCTAGAGAACAGCGTATTGGAGGCTTCGCTCTTCCTCATCAAATTATCATCAGTAATTTTCACACTGACAATCTGAATTTTTCTAAGAAGAATCAGGTTCAAATAATTCCTTTTTACGCGAGGAGACATATGGAGTTCATGCCAGAATCCCCGGTTACTCAGAATACTGAACCTTGTCACCTCCTTTGAACAGAGATACTTTAGTCAACACTTTTCAGAAATGAACCACATCACGTCTCATGTGACATGTGCTCAGTTTACTCAGTGAGACTTAGCATTGCTCTGCCTTTCATGTCAACCATTTTTTTTTTGGTATGTGGAGGCAGGCAACTTTTTCCTCAACTGTCTCTTATCATCCATGCATCAAGTTGAATTACTTTAGAGTGTTGAAATGAAATTCCTATATCCTTATGAATAACACTCAATTTCACATTAAAAGTCATGAAGTGTACGAATTTGATTTAACATGTATGGAGAAAATTTAACTTAGAGCAGGATAGTGTAGCTCCCCCTATGTAAATGCAATAAGCATGAAATGCTCCCCCTGAGAGTTTGAAATGAAGCACACTTGTTAAGACTCAGATGCAACATTATTTAACAATGGAGTGTTTGGTCTTAGAAGATTCAAAGGAATGGGTTGAATAGTATATAATAACATGCAAGCATACAATGGAGATATGCATATGCAATGTAAAATGAAAAGATATGCAATTTCAGTTCTTGAATTATTGGCCCCAAAGATATGAGACCAATTGTTGGAAGTATTCATTTTGGCATTTATGCAACATGAAATGTTCAAAATGATGCATTTCAAAATATGCACTATATGTATGCTGAAAATGTCAACTATGCAACAAGACACACGATGAGCTTCATCTTCCAAAAGCACTATGTGAATGATATGCAGAAAGTGATATGCAAATATACAATGTGATGCAAGATTTCAGATTTCACATGACACTCTATATGCATCTAATGCAACTGATGCATGACATGCATTACCAATTGTTAAAATGTGAGGACACAATTTTATTCTGAAAAGAGAATTTAGAAAATTCATTCAAAACATCAAAATCATCACATGTGAACTTTTCTTGAAAACAGTTGTACTTTTATCCATAAAGATGAGTGGCACATTGGTAAAGATCATGGAACATTGATCAACTTCAGTCCTCAAGATGTTCAGCCACAAAAATAATATCATCATGCTGAGAGAATGGAAAAACATCATTTTCAAAATTTTCAGCATGCAAAACTCCCCCATAATCAATGCATGATTTCAGAAGATTCATTTAAGTTGGATGCCATATGCATAGATGATTCATGGTACCGGGCGGAGGCATATTCTCACGCATGGTGATAGCTTTCAGACAAGCTTGACATGCCATTCCACATGTCACCATTTTATATACCATGTAATCATTGAAATGATGATCAGAAACAAATGTATTCTCATTTGACATCGGGGGTTTAGCAAAAGGCATTCAATGGCTACACTCTCAAATATACTGCTCAGATGTTTCAATACCATTCAGCCAAGCATTCATTATCCACATTGTCAAAAGCAACCAAGGGATATTCAAAACTTTAAAATCACTATCTGCCAAGTTATGGCATTAACATCAAGACCAAAGAGCTTCAGACAAACACTTTATTTTCTCACCTTTATCTTGAGTCACCTTTATTAACATCTTCAAATTCTTCGCTTTATTTCGCTTGTTGTCATCTTCATCAACAAGCTCATTTCTTTCTCTCCTGCAAGAAATAGAATGATATTAGCCAGAAGAAATGGAAGTAGATCAAATCTGGCATTGAAGTCCTCTTGAGCTCCTTTCTTTCTCTCCAAGAACCCCATGCCAAAACCCTTTCAAAACTCCTCTAGGATAAGAAGAGAAACCCTACGGGTAATGGGGTAAAAGTTTAAACCAATCGGTCCTCAAGATGGGCATTTCGACACCAACTAAGGAACAAGCAAAACTGCCTAAGACAGTTAATCTGAGCCCAGAAATGCCAAACATGAATTAAACTCAATCTAGACACATGGTGATACATTCAAACGTTTGAATTCTTACCATGATTTCAAGGGTTGATGGTCATAATCAAACCTGCAGTGTAAAGAGCTCAATTCATGTCAATATTAAGCCAATGCATATTGAAGAAACTAACTTCAAGGCTTTTCATCACATATGACTCTCTCTCTCTCAACAAGACAATCTTCTATGAGCTGCAAGAATGAATGATGAGTTTCAGCTTTCAATACAAGTGATTCACTCAAGCTGACATGAGTTCAAAGTTCACTTCAGAGATTACAAGTTTAGCCCAACAGTGTAAAGAGTCCAGGCTAAACACATGAAGAACCAAGTCTAAGCACATGTGTAGACAAGGTTGATGCACATAAAATACACAAGACTGCCTCTTCACACCTGCATATTAGAGACTTTAAATTCCAGCAGTATGAACTGAGAATTCACACAATCAATATGCACAAACATGAACAACCAACTTACAAATCAGTGTGAAATCAAGGATAAGCCTATGTTAACCAAGGCATCACATCCGAACTGGCCAAGTCGACTTAAGGCCTTCCTCTTGGCCTCAAGGTAATCATGCAACAAAGTTCTCATTTGGTTGTTTTGGGTACCCAAATCTTCTTGGGTCCCGGATGGTTAGTTGCACCTCTAGAGGGTGCCTTCCACAGTTTTTGGACATGCATGTCATCAAAATACATTAAGGAGCAATCATATATGCATGGTATGCCCAGACTCACCACAATAATGATAATGACCAAAAGACTTCAGATTTTTCTTATAAGAATGAGCATAGAATATTTGTGGGTTTGAAGAGATGTTCTCATTTTTCAAACTAAAGCAATTGTTCATCCTGTGACCGAACCTTCCACAATGAAAATAGCTCAATTGATCAAATCTTTCAAATGGTCTTCTTGCATGAATATAAGAGTTATCAAGAGTTCTTTTTATGTTCAGAAACTTTCTTGGCTTTGTGAAGCCATTCATTTTCTTGCATGCTTCTAGATCTTCAGATTTCATCAAAAGGCAATCATGCATCATATGACCAAGTTCACCACAATAAAAATATGAGATTTTCTTTGTGGATGCATGTGTGTGTGTAACATGATTTTTCATGGCATTCATCGTGACACCAACAACATTTTTAGCCTTTTGATGCAAGTTTTATTTCTTTTTCAGACTTTCATTTGATCTCTTTGTTGTTTGAGGAACAGATTGATTTGGAGACCCATTTGATGTGATGGTTATATTTGTATGGACAAATGATGTATAGACTTTGTTTTCAAAATTCTTTTTGTTCACAGGATTATAGCCCAACCCCTCTCTTTGGAAATTCACCTTAGTCCCCAATATCTTGTTCAGATTTTCTTCCCCATTCACAAACTTAGACAAAGAAGCATTCAGATCAAGAATTTTCTTTTCAAGTGATGAAATATGCAATTCATAGGAAATGATCTCATTATCACAAGAAATGACTTTTTCATTCAATTGGGCATTGATGGCTTTGTAGCTCTCCATCATTTGTTCTAGCACATGTATCTTTTCACAATCACCAACAACCAAACTTTTCCCTTTTTCAAAAGTAAGTAATTTTTTAGACATGGTTGTGTTTAGATGTTTTAATTTTTTATTTTCAGATTTTAACAAAATATTTTCTTTTTCAAGAAACTTCATGCTGCCTTCAACCAGAGATATCTGAATCCATATAACACTGTTTTTCTTTTTAAGTTCTTCATTTTCATTTGCAAGTTTATCATTCATAATCAATTCATTGTAAATATCCTGATCAATTGAGTTTGATTCCATTTTGTTTCTTTGATCTTTTTCAGTTTTCTCCAATTGATCAATTATGTTCTTGAGAACAACATTTTCATTTCTCAAACAAGCAATGGTTTCTTTGTGACATTCAACATCATGCTCGAAAAGTTCAGTGAAGTTAACAAGCTCAGAACATTTATCACAAGAACCATTTTCATGGACCAAGTTTTCAGATTTCTTTTTCAATTTTCTGTTTTCTGACTTGACTTTCTTATATTGTTTTTCCAACTCATCATAAGCTTCAACAAGATCATCAAGAGTAAATTCTTCAGAATCAGAATCTACCTCTTCTGTATTTTCGTCACTTTGTTGATCAGCATCATCCGCCATGAGACATTTCAACCTGTCCTTCTCTTGAGCTTTAATCAACTGGTCCATAAGCTCCTTCGCCGTCCTACAAGAAGATATAAATGGATACTTGTTAGTACTTACAGAAGCTTTCAATAAACTCAAGGCAGTAACATTATCATGATGCATCATTTTATCCTGATTAGACCACTTGGTCTCATTTAGAGGTAATATGTGTGGACCATGATAAATCAATTTCCAAAGACTATGATTAATAGAATTGATCACCATACAGAGTTTGCCTAGCCATGAATCAAAATCCGAACCAGTGAAGATTGGCAAACAATTCATTGAGACATGTTCAACAGAAAAATTTATGATTGTAGAAGGCACTGGGATCACTCTGTATATCGCAAGATCTAGGGACAACAAAGCCTCGCTCTGATACCAATTGTTGGGTCCCGTAGTGCAGGAACACGGATCTAGAGGGGGGGTGAATAGATCCTTTTACTAAAAATTATGTCCAATTAAAAATACAGCTAGCACACAGTGGAATATACAAGGTTGAGTAATTTAATCTAAACAGGTTTAAACTAGATTCACTCAATCTCACCGAGCTCACACGATTGCACAAACAGATAGAATAGAGAACACACAATCACAAGAATCAAACCACAAGACACGAGGATTTTTAAGGTGGTTCGGGACCACGACGGGCTCCCTACGTCCACCCCTCACCAAACCGGTAAGGCTTTACTATACGCTACAAAAGTAACAACACGGGGACGAACCCCAACAACACACACGCTGCTTTCGCAGCAAAACACACACGAGGCCTTGCCTCAAACTGCTGCCACAGCAGCACGAACACACATACACACACACACACACATGTTGGGGAATACACCCCGAACTGAATACTTCACACGGAGACACAACTCCGTCCACACACACGTAGGGCAATGCCTACACAACCACACGGGAGAAAACTCCCAACCACACACGCGGATATACTCCGCACAAATCGACTCACATATGACAACACACACACTCGGAGACCCCTTTCTCTGAACACCCACACAAAGTATTCTCTCAAATGTTTATGAAGCAATGACAAACATATGCTAAGACCCTCCACACAAATTATATAGATGAAAACTGGAAAGTTGCATCAAGTAAAAGGCTCCCCCTTCTTCAACAAAATTTGATTCTCCTTGGCTCTTGACGGATGATCATGATTTAGACATCATCTTCTTCCTCTCCTCAAGGCATTCCTCTTTTCCTTCTTCATTTTCTTCTTCACCTGAAAGAATAGATAGACGGAATAATAAGCCCAAACTTTGAAGCTAATCTCTAACAAGAATATGAAAATGAATGGTTTAGAGATCCCCCTCTTCTTCACCTATACGAAAGAATATATGAGTATTAGAAATGTTGTATCACAAAAATCACAGCTCATGTATATATTGTAAGAGAGAATGGATAGAAGACACATGATGCCAAGTTCAAGGAGATAATGTTTATAGCAAATGTCTAGAACAGAACTAAGAGCAGCTGGAGAACTAAAAGCAAATGGATTTTTCAGTGGATAGAGCTCCCCCTTTTTGTTTCATCGAATAGGCTTAAGCTTCTCTGCAGGATGAAGAACGTTCTTGAAGGAAGATGATCGATTCTTGCATGGACATGGCTTGTATCTTATTTTTCCACGCAGCTTCCAGTAGATGGTTGTTTGGAGACTTGAAACCTCTTTCTTCCCTTCACATACAAGCTTAGAACAACGTGGAAGAAGCCATGGAGCTGCTACCTTCGACCTGCACTCACAAGGGTTAGAAAACACCCAAATTTAGATCTAGCTTCTTGTTCCTTAGGGTTTGCAACCCAAGAGATGTATATATGTGTTTGGACGGTCAAGAGACAGCCCTGGGACAAGATCCACAAGTCATGGAGTGATTTGTGGAAGTTGGACTCGGATTGGAAGACTTTAGGAGCAAGAAAATGGCGGTCAAAAATCACAGCTGGAGGTCGAATCGGAAAGGGTCGACCCAGGGTCGACCCTCGGGCAAACAGAAGCCAAACAGAAGTAATATTTGGTTCTGGGTTACAGGGGTCAACCCTCGTGTTTCCAGAACCCAACCAGAACCACATTTGGTTCTGGGTTACAGGGGTCAACCCCAGGGTCGACCCCTTTCAGTAGGGTTCAAAAATTGTTCTGTTTTGAACAGAACTTTAGAGGGTCGACCCCTTCTTGTTTGGGTCTGAAAAAGAGCTAAAACATCTATCAAATCAATGGGAAACAGTTGATTAAATATTACCAAAATCCCATGAAGATCAACCATGATTGTTCATCCTGAAAAATATGATAAAGCAAGAGGTTAGATCAAGATCAAAATATATGGGTCATGCATTAACATATGAAGTTAGTTTTGAGACCGAGACCTAAATGACATGAAATATGATTACGAAATCATTAGCATGAGGCATATGAGAATCCCCGTGAAAGATCTGTATGAAAGCACTAGAGAACCCAATTTTTCAACTCAAGATTAGAAGAGTATCACCATGGATTCCAATATAAATTTTTACCATTGCATGATGAACAAATTTGGAATCAAGGCACGTAAAACAATATTGAGTCACATTCCATTTGATCAATCTCTAAGCTCATCAAACCACACATCATTCCCTTGGGGGCAAACAATGATATTTGCATCTCAATCATTATCAAAGTACACATGCATGACATGAGGCTCAGTATGACATTTATCCAAGTATGTTTTTCACAGAGGATTTCTCATTAAATACAAAGCAATCTCACCAGTGTGTAGAGACAATGTATATGCAATGTTTGTTCTAACCTCAAAGCACGTATGAGCCTTATAGAATCACAATGCATCCACATGACGATATCCCAATAGAAACAGTTTGTAATCATTTTCACAAGTATTTCATACTTCATAGCTAGAGGATAAGTCAAGCAACAAAGACATGAATAACCATTCACGCACAAGTACAAGCAACAAAGGTATTTTGTAATCATCAAAATCACATACACAACACTATCCAATCCCTTCAACCTTAGATGGAATATAGTCTAATCTCATTCTTCATATGCATAACATCATCTACGCCCTTCAATCGTAGACGGAACATCATCCAAGTCTAGTTCAGCACCTATGTTTTTTGTCTAATCCCCCCCGCTATCATCTATCTCTCATCTTCCATCTTACTACATTGCCGAACATTCATCGTGTAAGTGGTTCATCTAATGGGTTCATGAAGGGAAGTCTAATACATATAAATATAAATAGCTATATCTTGGGCACTTTATTATGAAATTTCATGCAATTAAACTCCAAAAAATTTAGGATGTTACAATGTAGAGAAGGTTGTTTAACAAAATATGACTCAATTTCTTCCTTGTATTCGTGTGAATGAGGGCAAAGGTTGTAATACCCTGAATTCTTATCGAATCTTTCGGATCCTTATCGGAGAGTTTCGGATCGCTTTTGTGAGTCTTGAGTTGAGTTTTACGATCCACGTGAGTTTTTCTCTCGTACAAGTTACAAAACCCAGTGGAGAGTTTATTTCTCAGTTCATCGACTCGAGGACGCTACAGTTGCGATGTACTCTTTGAGAGGGTCATTTCGACTATTTTTACGTATTTTTCTGAATTAGTGGATTTTTGGCCTAAAAATGAATTTACGAAAATTAAGAAAATTCCTAATTTCTTTTCTTTTTTTATTCTTTTTTCTCCTTCCTCTCTCCTCATTCGCACGCGCGACCCTCTCTCTCCTGTTCTCTCTCTTCTCGCCCTCTTAGCTCCGGCTGCAGACGGAGGAGGCTCGGGAACGCTGTGGAGATGCCGCGGAGGTGATCCGGAGCACGCCAGTGCGAGGATCGGAGCGTGGTTGGCGCGATCCCGTTCGGTGGATTCAAAGTCGACAGTTGAGCTTGCGACGTGGTTTTCGGCGCAGTTTAGTCGCTTCGGCGCTCGGAATCGTCGGTGGAGGTAGGGAGATGGAAGCTCTACTTATCCTCTGCGTTTCCTCACAGTTTCGTGCCGAACGGTGTGCGTACAAGTGGGTTTCGTTCAGTTTCGGGAAAAACATGCTCGGGGGGTGTGCGTCGATTCGTAGGGAAACGACGACGATTTTTGACTAGATTAGTTTCATTGTGACCCCCAGCATGTTAGCGTTCCAGATCTGCTGTTTTTATCGTGATTGGTCGTCATTTGGGGCCGGTACAAGTCCGGGAACCCCGGTGACCCGATTAGGGTCGATTCGTTGGAATCGCCCGTTTCTTGTGATTAAGCTGTTGCATGTGCCCCTTCCGGCCTATGGAAGGTTAATTTCGTCGATTAAGATTGTTTCCCCTGCGTTTAGACGCGAATGGGGCGTGGAACGGCCGAGATCGACCATTCCCATGGTTTTCCCACCGTATCGTGCTAGCGGTCATTTCAGAGACCGCTACTAGTCTCTGGCGGCCCCACGATGGACCGCCACACTCCATAGTGTGTCAGTTAGTTGTAGGTCGGTTTAGGTTGGCGGTCCAATCTTAGACCGCCTTTTGCTTCTGGCGGCCCTATAGTGGTGCGCCAAGCTCAGTCGTTTCTCGATATTAGCGTAAGTCGGTTCGAGTCTTAGCGGTTGTACGATCCATCGCTATTTTCTCTAGCGGCCCTTTCTTAGACCGCTATGGGTCGTTGACATTAGTCAACGGGTTAAGTCGGTTTGGGCTGACGGCCCAAGTTTTGACCGCCAACGTGCTGTAGCGCTCCTTCCTTAGACCGCTACGGTGTGTTTGACCGGGTCAAGATTCTAAGTCGGTTGGCCTTGGCGGCCCAACCTTCGAGCGTTTCTTCCTTGTAGCGCGCCCTTCTTAGGCCGCGACAGTCTGTTTGTCTTAGGTCAATATTTTAGGGCGGTTAGTGTGGTGGTTCATTCTTAGACTGCCTTAGTCCGTGTAGCGCGTCTATATTAGACCGCTACTGTGGTTTGACTGAATAGGTCGGTTCAGGGTTGACTGAGGTTAGCGGCCTAGTCCTTCACCGCTACGGTCACCTAGTGGCCCATTCTATGACCGCCAGCGTATGTTCCTCTACTTATGTTTTGCGTGTCGTTTTCCGATTTGTTGGTTTCCAAGTGCCTCGGCTTGACCTCGTGGTTTGCCCATTGTCCCGTGGACGTCTTTTGATGTCCTATGAGGGCTATAACCATGTTATGAGATAGCCAAGCGTACCCTGTTGTTGGCTAGGTTTCTGTACTACTTTAGAGTCGTTGTTAGGTTCTGGTCAACCCGGTGAGACCCAATGGTTGACAGGTGACCTTGTGTGTGTCTCGATAGCTCGAGAAAGTGGTTCTTGACGTCTTAAGGTATTGTCCTACCTCGATTTGTGTGTCCAGGTGCTTTGAGGGTCTTGATGCTCCCTCCGGCCTCCGTGTGTCATTTTATACGGTTGTGTGGATCTGATGATCCAGTGTCATTTTCCTGTGGCTTAGGATTAGGCTGATTGGCGGCTTGTCACCGTCGTTATGCGACGATCTTGACTCTGAGTCTTGTGACTCAAGGATCATTGTGTCAGTAGGTCTAGTTGCTCTGTCCTGAGTCTGTTGACAGTTTGGTATACTACTTGGTGCTTCGTAGTACGTGCGATAGTGCTTGCTTAGCCTGTCTGTACTTCAGCACTCGTGTTTCAGAGTCTCTGTGTCTAGTGAGCCTCCACTAGTCGTAGCCTGACGACCTCGAGTGTTGGCCCACCTGGGAGTGGTGGTGAGGGCAGTTCCCGACTCAGACGGTTTGTAGGCTAGTTTCCGTGGGCTCTCTTGCCTTGCAGTAGCCTCCTGCTGGGGGAGAAAACTAGTTAGAGGCCTGCCTCAAGGCATTGAGCTTGTGTGTGCACACGTGGTCAGGGGCGTTTTGGACGAACGCCGACGGACGTGACCCTGACTAGTCACTCGTTACTGTAGTTCCTGTTCTGGTTCTGTGAGTATCTCAGTCTCCGTCATTCTCGACGTCCGTAGGGAGATACTTGAGGCGCAGTGTAAGACGTCAGTGGACGCATCTGGGCGTTCTTCTAGTGATGAGGTGCTTCCGTCACGTGACATGTGACTCCCGGGTTTCTCGTTCTTCATGTCGTGACCTTTTCCGGGGTAGTCTGTTCTTGACTTTACTCGAGGTCGGCTCTGTGTAGCGTGCACGGCAATCTCGTCGTGTATGCGTCAGTGTCTGTGTCTGTCTAGGTCTTTTCTAGGGCTTTTGCCTGATTTCGTGGGCTTTAGCCTCTGGGCTAATGGTTGGCTGACGGATCGATAACTCCTGACTTTGTGAGATCAGGGTCCGCCCTTCTGTCGCTATTTGGAGTAGCATAAGGAGCTGTACTTCCTTCGGTAGTCATGTTTTATCAGGTACTACCTCTTTCTCTTCCCCTTCTCTCTCCCTTTTCTTTCAGCTGTTCTACTCCTACTGTTACGGTTTTCTTTTACAGCTTTCTAGTTGTAGTTTAACTTTTCCTGGTTTACTACTACTGCTGTTTTAGCTGTTGTTCCGTGTTACTACGTATTTTTCAGTGGGGATCCGCATGACCCCTACTGAGCCAGTGACACGAGGCTCACCCCTACTTTTCAGGTGTGGTCCTCCTCTGCTTCCTTGCGGTTCCTAGTGTGGTGTGCTCGTAGTTGCCAGCGGTACCTGCGTCGGGCTTCCCCCGACCTCAGTGTACGTTTTTCTTTCTGTTGGAATGTACTTGCCTTTCCTTTGGACTGGACTCTGGTATAATTGTTAATCTAAACTGCTAATTAAAAAGTAATTTTATTTTTGCTACTTTAGCAAACCCGATTAATGAAATATTATTGCTTACTGTTATATCTGCGACTTCAATGTACTACACAACAATCTTTTCATCCCTTCGGAGCTTTTATCGCTCTTGGGAGGCTTCACGGGTTCCAAGTGGTATCGGGTCTACTCGGTAGTCCTATCGAGTATATCCAGTATCCAGAATCCGGGTCGTCACAAAGGTGCTCCAATTTCTCTTACTGTCACTTGAGGGTGATGTCAAGACTACATTTTGATGGCAATGCCTCTTAACTATATGCACTATTTTCATAGCTAAGTCACCACTCAGTTGAGAGAAAATGACGAAAGAAGAAAAAGTGTTACCAATAGCCAATAGATAGGCCACCACTCAACTCTTTCAATGATAATTTTTCCATTTCAAATGTAAACTTACCTCCAAATAACCTTTCCCATGCCGCAATAGTTGATGTCTCAACAAATGATCCAATTGCCTCTCAAAAATATTCCATTTGTCATTGGAAGAAAGGATGATGGTTCAACCGTCAAAAATAATATCATTAAGTCAACATCTGATGAAGAGATACTTCCACAAGTTCTCACTTCACTCATTGCCTTAGTTGCTTCAACAGGATTCCTGCTCAACCTATCAACAACAATCATAACTGATGCTATTCAGGTATCGGAATATGCCAACTCATTGTCGTATTGATAGGTTGGATGAAGATAATATGATGCATCACATTGTTTAGCTTATCAAATTATCAAAATGACAATAATTAAGGTAAAGTGTTAGTTAGAAGAAGCTTTTATCTGCCATATGCAAAGCTCTACTCATTTGTCACTCCCATCTGCTCTCAATAATGTTCAAAAACCTCTTAGCATGTGTTGGTGAAATTTCATTACCTTTCTTCCTAGCAGCCTCCAACTCCGCATATATCAACCCCAAGGTTGAATGTCGGTCCCCATCAACAACCGACAAAACATCATATAGAGGCTCAATAAGATTTACAATGAGGTTGAATCTATTATAGAAGTTATTATTGTTCACCAATTGCTCAACTTGTTTCCCTTCCCACAAGACAACACGAGAGGAATTGAGCCATTTGTCACTTCTAAACATTTCCTTCAACCCCTTTTGGTGCTTCACCAAGCTACTCAATGCAATGAAGTTAGTTGCAAAGTAGGTGATGTTCGGCCTCAACAAGTCACTGCTAGTGCAGTCTCTCATTGTCCTCAATACAAAATGGTGATTGTAAATATATTGTGCAATCTTCTGACCCGCATGAACAAGTAATTCAACAAAACGCAATTGTCTATACTCTTTCAATATCAAGCTAACACAATGGGGTGCACAAGGAGTCCAAAATAGATGTGACTTTTTGGTCATTAGCCCTTCCCCTACTTTCTTGTATGCAAAGTCATTGTCTGTGACAACTTGCACAACAAATTCTTCCCCAATCTCATTCACCACAATCTTCATTAAATCAGAATGTATTGATGATTATGAATTTTGTCAGATGCATTGATCGATTTGTGGAAAAACACATGCCTATCACAATAAATAAGAAAATTGATCAAACTACTCTTAATGATACCTAACCAACCATTACACATCAATGTGAACCCACCATATTTCTATCATTTTTAATGAGCTAATGTCTTTTTTAAGTTCAGCCATCTTCTCATCAAGATATTTACCAACCAACTTCTTTACAATGGGAGGTATGACATGCAATCCATATGCCTATACCTCCTAGACCATTGACTTGTAGTATAGATTTTTTTTTCTTTTGGTTGCATTGAAGGTGACGCATGCATGGTGGCAAAACTTGACAATAGCTCTCCCAATGATATGACTAGGCATTTTCCCTTTGTATATGTAACACCCTAAGTTTTAGAAGCTTAAAAACATATTAGATTTCTATGATAAAAGTCCAATAGGTCGGCCTACTCTGTTACACTGACCCCATTAAGAGTTATTAATTTAAATGAATAACCTATTTTTATTAATGTAACTTTATGAAGAAATGTTGGGATAAAATCAATATTGGAATCAATGCAAAGATAATTTATTTATCTACAAGTTTTATGTTGAGTACTTTTTCAAAATTCTCCAATTAATAGGTCAAAAATAGCAAATAAGAAAAATAATAGAATAAGACTTAGTTATTGGTAATTTTATAGGGGATTTTTATGAAAAAAATTTACCTTCTCTCGTTTGCATACCGAAGGAATACTCTCCATGGGCCAACGTGGAGAGGGGTTTCAATTAAAAATAAAAAATAAAGAGAAGAATTATCATCTCTTTGACAGTGGGGAGGAAGAGGGTATTAAACTCTCTTGTTCTCTCTCATACTTCTCTTACTATCTCCTCTTTCTTCTTGTAAATGACGAAGGTGAGAAGATGAAAAAAAGAAGAGGAGAAGTCGCAGAAGAGAAGTAAAAGGGGTTTCAGTTAAAAATAAAAAATAAAGAGAAGAATTATCATCTCTTTGATAGTAGAGAGGAAGAGGGTATTAAACTCTCCTGTTCTCTCTCATCCTTTTCTTATTCTCTCCCCTTCCTTCTTGTAAACGACGAGGGTGAGAAGAAGAAAAAAAGGAAGAGAAGTCGCAGAAGAGAAGAAGAAGAAGAGTAAGGGTATGCGATTTTAGAAGGTGAGAACTGATACACTTTGGAGTGTGTAAATTTGGTTATTAGAGGAAGATTTAATTAAAAAAATACTATTTTTATTGTGTAAGATAGGGAAATCTTTCCTACACACGTGGGAAATTTCATAGAGTTGAGCATAAATCGCTATAGAAGCTCTGGGGATATTTTATAGTTTATTTAGGGATTTCAATATAAAGATAGGCATATAATAAAACTATTCCATGCTATTTGTTATTTGTATTTATTTTATTTTATTTTGATATTTAAAAATTAATTTTGTGCATGCAATAGATGTAAAATTATTTGGGAATGCTTTGATTAGAGTTTAATGAAAACAACATATTAGAACAAGATCTGCACAGTTCGATATGGATTAATTAGGGATGACCATGTAGTCCAGTCACGAGCCGTGCAAGAGGAGATAGCTGCCCAAAGAAAAGGGCTACTCTGACAAGGCCTTCCGAGGTGGAGCTATCACTGCAAATAGAACCTCGGACAAGAATGAACCGAATTAGTCTCGTATCAGAAAGTGAAAAATGTTACTAATATAAATATATAAGTAAGATCAGGAACCATGACTAGTAAATCATCATTTCGAACATTTTAGTCAAACTAAATTAAAATGACAATTTTTATAGGGCTTAGTTGCATGTAATCTCCAAAAATAATCACACATAATTAGAACTCAAAATCTGCATGTTAAACTATTATATATGTTATCTAATTAATTGTTTGATTTTCTGATTTGTCATCAACCATGGTTGATGTATCGTCAATCTGGTGATTTTGTTCAATTAAATCTATTAAGTTGAAAATCGGTAACGAGATGAAAATAAAATTAAGCATATGAACAGTGCCATCTTAAGGGGGGACTGTTGGCCACCCATAACAAGCGTTCGCTACAAAATCAGGCCTAATGTCTAAGGACGAATGGATAGTATATTGAAAAATTAAAAACTAGACTGGACGATAATATGGCGAATGATGAGATTCTGACTCCCGATCTTACACAATTGATCAAGAGTCAAGACTGATAGCCCCTCAACATTTAAACTATTTATCTATATGTCTTTCGTATGGTGCCATAGTACTGACGGGTCCTTATGTTGTCATTTGGATGCATGTCCGGATGCCGAAATTAAAATGCATACGATATGGATTCAGTTGGGTCTGTTCATTGGTCTAAATAATCTGAAAGTTAATATGAATACGATCTGATTTTGTGAAGTATGCTCGTACAATTTGCTATGTTAAACTCATATGAATATGTTTTGATTTAATATACATGCTATTTATAAATCTGAATCGTTTGATAATCATTTTGAATTGTGAATTTGAAATATGAATTATTTGATAAGTCATTGGATTGTGAATTTGGAGCATATGCTAACATGCCAAACGTTTTCATCATTCCGTAATTACGTTTCCTTAGTTTATGTTGTGTCAAGAACATGTAGGAATGCTTGTTTAGCTTGATATCATCGTATGAGAATTGCCAACTTATTCTATGTTAGGTAAGTTATTGATTTTGATGCCTACTGAGTTTTAAGGCTCGCACATATGGTCTAACTATTTTTTAGAAAATTAGTAAGCGTGAGTTTTGACTCCGACGAGAAATGAGTTGAAGACTGATCCAAAGGTTATTTTAGATTCCACTACACAGTACAAGCAGGTCCAGTTGCCTTCTGTATAATGAATGTAAATGACTTTTTAATTGAGAGACGTATAATATTCTACGCGATATAAATTACGTGTTCATGTTTATGGAAATGATATAATTATATTTTTAAAAATATAAATGATTTGACTTTTAGTGTCTTGCAGATTTTTCAGCTCACACTATTTGAGTTTTTGAAATATGACGCCCCCGGACCTGTCCGGATCCAAGGAATAGGACGTCACAATATGTATCTTCAATCTGTGTCTACTTCCCATGGTCGCTAGAAAACACATTGAGATCCACTTCCTCAATTGAGGTACTTGCTTTCTTCTTATGTGATCGGCTTTCACGAGGAGGTGGAGAACAGGAGAAATAAAAAACTTTTGATGTTGTGTGCACGTTGTAAAGTAGACCGAGAAGAACCAGCTGCACTAGGATTGCCACTCGCACCGGCTCCAGGCCCAAATGCTCCGTATAGTCTCACAAATGAAACTCAACTCCCTCAGCTCTCAGTTGATCCCTCTCCCATGCTTTTGCCCTACCTTGTGCCATTGCCTATCAAGTTCGAGCACTCGGAACCCTCTCATCATCCACTAACTGTACGTCATCGTCATTGTCAGTTTCGCTCCTCGGCTTTTTAAGTGTCTCATTCCAATCGGGCAGTCTCGGGCTGGATAGAACTTCAGACGCACGATTTGCAATCAGGCCTGATCCGATGGCCAGACAGTTCTATACTCTACGATCCAGTTCGAGACGCGAGCCAGCCAGGTTGCGGCGTACCCGGGATCAGTCTGGTCCTGGTTCGATGCGAGACCCCCTACGCGCAGCGAGTTGATCCGCTATGGCATACCATGCTCCGAGGTCATGCAATGCAAACTGACCGGTGAGGAAGAAAACAAGGGATATAAAAGACTTCGGTCATACGAAAATGTGTCAGATACGGCTATTCTTTCTTAGCAACATCTGGACAAGGTAGATTCTTAAAAATAGCATCACATGCGGCTCTGCCGGAATGGAAAATTCCTACATGCACGTCAAGATATGAACAAATGGTGATATTTTACATGTTGCTCCATCCAGATGCAGGACTTGGCCCCTTCCTGTTTGAGGGTTGGCAGGAAGATGTTCACGCAAAACCAGTCTGTACCAGTCAGTTTTCATGTTCAGGATCTGAATTCTCGATCTCCTGGAATGTAGATCTGTCAGGGCGTCGTTGAATTGAATTCTGCCCTGCCGTGGATGCCGGCTGAATCATATCCTTCAGCATCTTGTTAGCTGGTTCAGAACAAGGATTACGGTTAGCACCCACAAATGAAACATGAGAAATAGACGTGTGCTTAACTCAGGCTCAAGGTATGTATCGGTGTCAACAACAGAAGGAAACGAGATAGATGAAGAAAGTTTGTAATCAGGGCCCAAAAGGATGCTGAGACAAGTGGACCAAAAGACTAAACAATTGGCCAGCCGGATACATAGAGGCATAGGTTCTAAGCAAGACATCTGACTTTGGATCTACTGAATCATTCATAAAAAAATTAAGAAATAGTCGTGCTGCCCAGCTCAAAGGAAAGGAATATCTTCATGCTAAAAGAATTAATAGAATTGTAAGAATAGTCCCACATTGTGTGGTGACAAAAATGTGGTGTCTCCCTTCCACTCAACACCTTAAGGTTGAGTTGAATGGCCCAATCTAATAAACTCTAATATGGTATCAGAGCCCATTCATGAGCCGAGCTGCACACCCCATGTTTATCATAGTCCACGTGACAGAGCCTCAATAGGCCTATACACGTGAACGGGTGTGTAAGAATAGTCCAAACATCGTGTGGTGACAAAAATGTGGTGTCCCTCTCCACTCAAGACCTTAAAGCTTTTAGTTGGATGGCCCAATCTAATAAACTATAACGGGAATAATGGGAGGAGGAGTACTTCACAGGGAGATCAGAAGTGCAAAACTTCCAGGTCTATAACTATTGACAGCTTTGAAAATTAGGCAGGTTAACCTGTCATTAGGTGATAGCACATCATAATCGAAACTTCCCCCCGCCATACCATGGCCCAACACCCAATCATTACATTTGAGCAAAAATCTAACTAAATGCTCTTAAGTAACAGGCAGATGGGACTGGCTATTAGTTAGGTGCCTCATGATTTTTCTTCCAACAACCCAGCCAATAGTAGAGAACAAAAAGCACAAAGATGTAGCCGATGATTGGGGAGCACAATAAACATGCAACAATACCACGAAGGATGCACCATTCAAATTTAAAAAAGAGAAGAGGCAAAAGTACGGTCATTTATGCATGAGTTAAAAACAATCCAATGATGCATCGAAAATACCTGTGATAGCACATTTCCCCACCAAAGCTCTCAAGAACAGTATTTCTTCTTGATGATTACTGACTACCTTGGCCTGAAGATTCAAAAAACTGCAGTCATTTTGCAATTTCTGGTCATATTTTTGAATTATACCTATCACATTCAAAAATATAACTTTTTCAAAGGTTTCAAGCACCCACGGAATGATGTAAAATCATGAAACAATTTTTTATAGAATTTGCATCACGTAATCATGAAACTACTATTCTCTGGGGCCTATAATCTAAAAGATTTGAGAACATTTTACACAGGCAAAAAGATGCCGGATGCCCCAGTGTTGGTGTCTAGGACGAGGCACAAACTGCTGGTGACCATAAGGATCTACCTTAATTGACCCTCACAGGTCCAAAGTACTGTTTCAATCCATTTGATGTTCCATCCATTAACTGCAGTTATCAACAAGTACACTGTCGAGACATGCGAAAAGACCATGGCAGGGATGTTTAAATGGGCCAGACTGCTCTAGGAAACAGCAGAGACTACGAGGATTACTTACCAACAAGCTAAAATAAATAGACTGTAACAAGGCATCCCTGGATTCAATGATTACATCTAGTGATATCAGGAACAAAATCCTACATTGTGGAAAGGCAAATGGAACTCTATGAAGCCATCAAACTGCATTTGCAAATCTGAAGGGGCTGCAAAATCTTTTAAGCCCAAATTGTATGTCAAAAAAGAACGCTACATCAGTTCAAGGAATTGCTCCACTTGATCACTGAAAATCACAAGTTGAGAATCTTCCTTTGTTCCAAGCAATCATGGTAAAGGTAAGATACAATAAATTGTAAAACCAGGAATTCTTTAAAAAATCACAGGATTAGAATTGTGCAAGCAGTGCATCTAACCAACAAGAAAGGGATGGATCAGCCAACAAGTTTTTTGGCTGCCTGATCTAAAAAGGGATATGATGTAAACAAGTTTGCGGAGAGTACAAAAGTTATTTTCTAACACAACGTAAAGAAGGAACCTTACACTATAAAGAAGATCTCGGGCTAGTCTAACCCAAAATCTAGCATTATAAAACTTGGATCACTCTCTTACTCTACATTGGAATAATCCAAGAAGCCTCAGTAATCTCCCCTGCCCCAATGGCTGATTTGTGTTGTACCAGACGGGTGCTCGGTAAGCTCCTTTCATATCCAAAATCTGCTGTGCACAGTGGCACAGTTGATAATTCATCTGTTTCAAACGCTCTCAACAAGCTCTGGCCAAACTGCCGGAACCATTTATACCATGAATTATGGGATGATGGGAACCATTGCCAAGATTCAAGAGCTTTCACATGTAAAATGTTTACAGATTAAGCTGTGGGAGATAAGGTAAACCTACAGTCAGTTGGACGAACACACATCTTCCAACTTTATGCCAGTGAAGTAGACCCCAAATTTCATGCAATAGAACTTAGATGCAGAACAAAAGAGGCTTACAATTTCACGAGAGGCAGAACTGAGAAGTTTATCAAGGCTAGCTTGATGCCTCAACAGGAATGGGCGCAGATGTCTTGCATACAAATGTCTCGCCCCCTGATGTACAGAGAAATTCAGTGATGTTGCAATATGTGAAGCCTCTGTACAGTATAAACTGGAGTATAAACAAATCATTATATCATAAGAACATTAAACAATTCATTATATGATACGAACATTAAACAATTCATTATATCATTAAAACAAAGACATGCAGAAACAAAGAAACAATCAACATAGCAGGTACAGATGGCATTTTCATATCATCCCAATCTGCTGTCGGGTGTCAATGCAGAATAGAAAAGGACAACCCTTGTAGATTCAAAACACTGTCCCACACTCCCAGTTCATTTAAATCCAATAAAGATCATTCAATGTACTCATCTATCTAAAAGTCTGAGGAGATATGTTTTTGTTTTCTGACTCTCCTCTCTCTAGACTTTTCTAGAGAGAGAATCTCTGGGGATTGGTACGGAAGGGAGTCCCATGACACCCATCGGGGGTGCTGGGCGTCAGCCGGCGACTGGTGCAGGAGGCGGAGGCAGGGGCGTATGTGGGGGTCAGGAAGTCTCTAGGCCTCAGATCATCTGTTTCAGATGCCGGCAAGAGGGGCACATACAGAGGTTTTGTAAGGAGAGGGAACAGGACTGGGAGAGGGAGCAGGTCACCAGATGGGCACAATCCTATGCAGATGTTGTCGCCAAAGGCCGGAACCCAGGCAGGTGGTCAGCAGGGGTAGGGACTGCCTGGATATTGGTCCTATCCACCTGGAGCTTTCTACGCGGCTGGAAAGAATGGCTCAGAAGGTGTCTATGGATTGAGCCGGTGGAGGGAAGTGCAAGCCTGGAGCTGATAAGATCCTGCCTGGAGTCGAGCAGAAGGAGGTGCCCGGTGGGAGGTGTGCCAGGTGTCTCTGGTCGAGTTCCTAGATGTCCGCAGTAGCGAAGCGGCGACGGTCGAAGCGGCAGAAGGAGGTTTTCTGGTGGCCAACCAGGCTGTAATGAGGATGCAGAGATGGACGATGGCAATAGGCACGTCCCCTAGCCCAAGGGAACTGGCCATTTCTCTAACCTTGAACGGGATCCCGATGGTGTTATGTGATGCGAAGGGATATCCTCGCTGGTCAGCAGCTTTGCGACTGTGGAGGCCAGATTGCTGGGCTTCGTCGCAAAAGGCAAACTAACGACGATGCAGCTCGCCGCCTAGGTGTCCAGCCGGTCTGACGTGACGCCCGTGGTCACCTTCGTCATCAAAGGAAGCAGCTACGTGGTGCGAGTCATCGCTGCGCCGCACAGCTGCCGAGTGGCCTTACGGCAACGCCCTGCCATGTGGGAGGAATACAATGAACACGTATAGGGGGTACGTGGAACCCCCTCAGTTCATTGTTCAATTTTCAAACCTCAGCCCTTTTCTGGGCCGAATGGACTGGGTCGGGTAGCCACGCCAGTTGGGCCTGAACCGGATGGACTCCTTCTCGCGCCGGTGTATGGGCTGGGTTCCGGACCAGGGAAAATGTGACCCACGAACTTACCCGGATCCAACTAGGGAGGCCTTAATGGGTCCAAGCCCTCATCCCCCGCCCGATTCAGCCCCCTTCTAACCCTCACACGTGGATGGGCCACAGCGGGAGTCACCGGCAGCGGGTACCGACGGTGACTGCCACGGCTATCCCACCAGCGGTGGACCACCCCCGACTACCAGACGCATCATCCGACGGCCCCCTTGCTCCTTTCTTCCCCACCTGCGACCAAATGGGAAGGGTCTACCGGCGGACTGCCGATGGCGGGGCCTACCACGGCCGACCAAAAGCAGCCGGAGGTGGTCCGGGGAAGCCTGACAATGACAGAAGAGGCTTGAGGAAGAGGCGTGCGGTTGGGCTACCTCGACCCGGAAGCTTGCAGAGGGTTAACCATGGCGGAAGAGGTGTGCGGGAGCTTGACCGTGGCCGAAGGTCTTGGTCTGTAGATGGCTCCGGCAACTGCCATCCAGGTACAGAGGTCACAGGGCTTTGATCCCTAGTGGGTTCTGCCAGGTATGGTCCCTGAGACGCTGCTGCTGGACGTGAGGGGAGGTGCCAGAGATGGCCAGGCTGTCTACGGTGACCTACCCGGGTGTGACCTGATCGAAGCGGCAGCATGCTCACGACATCAGCCTAGTATCAGCTATAGGGGAGTAGGGTCTCCTACCACCTGCAGATGAAATTTTCCCAGGCACACTAGGGGCAGAAGAGGGTGATCTTGAAGAAGAGGCAGCTAGAGATAAAGCCAGGCTGAGCAAGGAGGTGAGGGAGATGATGGGGGTGGTGGAAAGAATGGCAGAGGCACACATCAGGGAGCTGGTGGACAAGTTGGGGGCCTCTTTTGAAGGGGTGGAGAGGGACCTAAGAGGGGTTTTCACTAGGGCTAGAAGAGGTGGCTGCTCGGCATGGCTAGAGAAGCAAAGGGGGTAAAGTCACAAAAGAGGGCTGGAATGGGGAGCGAGGAGACAGAGGAGGTGGGAGAGGTGTCGGGGGGTGGCGGAAGAAACACAACTTTGTCCTTATGAGGATCATCTCATAGAATGTTAGGGCGATATGTGGGGGTGAGAAGAGGAGGGGGGTGAATGAGCTAGTCAAGAGATGCAAGTTTGACATCTTGTGTCTGCGGGATGTCAAGTGTGAAGAGGATGGGGAGGGATTCATAAGAGAGATTGGGGGAGCCAGAATCTCAAAGGGAGTGGCCTCGTCGACAGAGGGGAGGGCAGGAAGCATTATGATCATGTGAAACATGTATAAGGTCGAGGAGGTGGTGGAGGATAGAAAGGTCGGCTAGGAAGCTATCTCCCTTCACTTCCGCGACGTGAGAGATGGCTTCTCCTGGGATTTCTTGGGAATTTATGGGCCCCAGACCAGGGAGGGGAAGAAATCACTATGGGAGGAGCTGTTTCTCTACCACCGCAGTTCGGGCCAGCCCTGGTGTGTGGGTGGTGACTTCAATGCAATTACAGCGGCATGAGAGAGGGCGGGGGCAAACCCCCACATGGGGAAGATGGAGTATTTTTGTGACTTCATAGAGGCGACAACTTTGATCAACATTAGACTAGAGAATGCTCAGTTCACTTGGTCCAATATGAGGGCGACTTTTGTGGCTTCATAGAGGAGACAGCTTTGATCGACATTAGACTGGTGAATGCTCAGTTCACTTGGTCCATTATGAGGGCGACACCAGCATATTTCAGGCTAGATAGATTGTTGGTATCGGTGGATTGGGAAGACCACTTCCCACGTGCAAGCATCCTGCTTGGCCAGGCCGATATCGGATCACAAACCTATCCTATTGAAGACCAGCCACCACCACGAGAAGAGATAGGGGTTCATATGTGGAAGACTTGGCTCATGGAGGTTGAATTCATGGAGATAGTCAGGAGGGCTTGGAGTGTACAGAGGCATGACCATCTTCTATGGCTAATCTAGAAGAGAAATTGAAGCACTTGGCACAGGTGCTCAAAGTTTGGGGAGCTGATAAAATCTTACTTGGTAGATTAGCAAAGGAGAGGATCCTACAACAACTGGAGGGTCTGGACCGATTGGAGGAGGTAAGGTTGTTAGATGAAGTTGACAGGTTGAGTAGGGAAACACTTAGAGTAGAGTTTGAAGAGATCCTCACACTGGAAGAGATATAATGGAAGCAGAGATCAAAGAAGAAATGGATTAAGGAAGATGATAGGAACATTACTCACTTTCAAAGGATTACCTTAGGGAGAAGAAGAATCAACCATATAGTGTCTATCAAGGTTGGCAAATAGACTTAGAAATACTACTTATTTTCAGAGAATTACCTCAAGGAGAATGAGAATTAACCATATAGTGTCCATCAAGGTTGGCCAGCAAACTTTCACTAGGGAGGAGGAGATTAAGGGGGTCCCAAGGATTTCTACTATAAGTTCTTCACTGAACATCAATTGTGTAGACCTGGCATTGTAGATGACCTTCTTCCTCGGCTCTCTCTTGAGGAATGTGAGGTTATGTCCAACCCCTTCACAGGGGAGGAGATCAGATAGGCAATCTTTTCCCTTGCAGAAGATGAAGCACGGACCTTGACGGCTTTCCTATGGTGTTCTTCCAGAAGTGCTGGAAAATTGTTAAGCAGGACCTAATTCTTGTATTATGAGAGTTTCAAGAGAGGAGGGCATACTTGAGAGATATCAATGACACTCTCTTGGTCCTTATCCCTAGGAAACAAGGTGCACAAGATTTCATGGACATTTGACCCATCGTCCTTCTGAACAATACATACAAAATTATCACTAAAGTGTTGGCCATGAGACTAGACAGGGTGATTGGCAGAGTGGTTAGTGGACATCAAGAGACTTTCATCAAGGGAAGACATATACAGGAGAATATCCTAGTTGCTCATGAGTGTTTATATGCCGTAAAGACATAGAGGAAGAGGGGGCCGATGTTGAAATTGGATTTTGAGAAGGCTTATAATAGTGTGAATTGGCATTGCCTACTATGGACCTTGGCTAAGATGGGATTTGATCAAAGATGGATTGGACAGATCCGAGTGTGTATCTCCTCAACATCCTTCTCTGTCTTGGCTAATGGGCAGCCTACTTCATCCTTCCATAGTGGTAGAGGGCTCCGCCAGGGAGACCTCATGTCTCCCCTCTTTTTTATCCTAGTTGCACAAATTTTGAGCAAGATGTAGATAGGGTTAAAACGGTAGGCTTGATCAGAGGCTTCCAGGTAGAACACCACGGTGTGGGCATCAGTCATCTGCAGTATGCTGATGACACTATTCTCTACAGATCAGGAGAGCCAGCTATATACAGCCAGGTTGGTGTTGAAGCAGGGTTTGCCGGATCGATCTAGCACGGGACGTACACCTTATGTCGGATCGTGCCAAAGCAAAACCGAGACACTGCCATGGGTGGTATGCACGCGGTCTGACAAACCTGCCAATGGCCGACAACGGCGGCAACGGCACGGGGTTTGTCGGCTATGGCCAGTGCTGTCACGGGGCAGAGTGGTAGGTTGGGCCGCCGGTGGCCGGTGTTGTTGCAAGGGGGCAGGCGAGCAGGCCGACCGACAGTCGTGGGGTCCAGCCACGGCGATCCTGACAGTGTAGAGCAGGCGGCCCTGGCGGGACAGCTTCCAGGCATGAGTGGCAACATGGTGTCGGTGGCGGCAGACTGCACATCGATCGACGGCCGCAGTCGGGTCACGAAACGATAGCATCTAACGTCAGTGGCTCCGTGCAAGGTGAGGACGTCGGGTCGACGGTCAGGCTGAGGACCCTATTTGCGTACGGGGAGAAGAATGAGAAAGAGAAGAGGAGGAGAAGGGAAGAGAGGGCTCGGGTGAGAGGAAAGAAGAGGGTATTTTATAAAAGAATCCCAATAAAAGACAATTTCTTGTCTTTTGGGATTCAAAAAAAATTATTTTCGGTCCGCCGCGGGACAGTAGCGTACCGTATTGTGCCGAACCATACCAAGTTGGAACCGACACGGTCGGTACAACCGGCAGGGCAAACCCTATGTTGGAGCTACTGCAAGAAATCAGCAAATTGAAAGTGAATTTCAGCAAAAGTCACATAGTTGGAATCAATATGGAGGAGAGGGCACTCAAGAGAGCATCATTTATATTAGGTTGTCAAATAGGAGATTTTCCTTTCTCCTATTTGGGCCTACCACTATCCCCGAGGGCCCTACACTAAAGTGATCGGTAGATGGTGGTGCAGAGGTTTGAGTCTAGACTAATAGGGTGGAAGGCCCAGCTCCTCTCTTACAGGAGGAGAATGGTGCAATGCAAATCGGTGCTTGACAACCTTCCTATTTACTACCTTTCCATTTTTAGGATCCCCAAAATGGTGGCCAAAAAGTCAAGAGTCCATTCAAATTAAATTCTTCTGGCATGACAATGGCAACAGTTACAGGGGCTGGTACGACATCTCATGGGGTAGAGTGTGCAAGAGCAAGGAAACATGAGACATCGGTATCAAGAACTTCAGAGATTTCAACCTAGCACTCCTTTGTAAATGGTTGTAGAGGCTGAGGGCAGAAGACTGTGGGCTATGGCTACACCTTGTCAAACAGAGATACTATAGTAGGGCCAGAGTTTGGGACTTGACATCGACATCCCTGCACAATGTCTCCCCCATTTGGAGAGGCATCCTTCAGTGCAGGGATATCATTAGATCGAGTTTTCTAGTCTGCCTGGACAATGGACGGAGGTGTTTGTTCTGGAAGGACAGGTGGTGCTTGGACTTCACACTAAAAGAATCCTTCCTGAAGCTCTTTCTGATTGCAGCTACACCCACGGCATCAGTGGCTCATACTTTTGATACACAGTTGTCTAGGGATACATGGGCACCCACTTTCAGAAGGAATCTAACGCAGTGGGAGATGGATAAGTTAGAGGATCTTATGTCTTTCCACCTAGACTATAAGCTAGTGGATAGTAGGGAAGACAGGTGGTGGAGGAGGTGGGAGAAGGAGCCGCCTTCTCAGTCAGATCTACATACTCACTCATATCAGATGGGGTGTGCCACTGGTTCGCTCCGCACATTTGGGCCCCCAACAGCCCACTAAAGGTGAAGCTGTTGATATGGAGGATATCCTACAATCAACTCCCCACTTGTGACAAAATTGCCCCTTTCCTTCAGGGCATACCTATCTTTTGTTGTTTATGTGGGGAGGTGGAGGAAGACCTCAACCATCTCCTCACAAGATGTCCTTTCTCTATGGAGGTTTGGGCGGAGATTGGAAGCAGAATCCACCACACCTTTAGCCCTTTTGAGAGTGTGCAGCATCTCCTCTTCAAATGGCACAAGGGGTGGAACTTGAAGGGGGATAGGATTATCTGGTGGCTCATTCTTCATGCTACACTTTGGACACTGTGGGGAGAAAGAAACGGCAGAATCTTTAGAGGCGAAGCAAGAATTGAAGATAAGCTTGCCTCCTTTGTTTGTGAGAAAGTGAGTGAATGGGCAAAACTATTATGTAATGTGGAGTCTCACAACTCCTCTCTTTTCCTTTTGTTGGGGGGATAGCAAGGGATACACCGACTTGGTTGGTGTTTTGTATAAGGATTTTTGGGTGCTAATTGACTATAATTGTACATCCCACTTTCTTTTTACAATTAATACATACGTGGTACCATCCACTTCTCACAAAAAACCTATCTAAAGTCTGACAATGGACAACACATTTGCTTTTAAGGGGACAGGTCAAGCACCTCTAACAATTGTTCAACTGAGGGTTTCGGAAATAAAGTGCATGTGCACAATCACAATTCAAAACTACATAGATTCAGACAAATAAATTTTCTTAAAAAATCAAATAAATGTTAGGAGAGAATATAACTTAGAAAAAGACTTGACTTCTCCAAAAGGAGGGAGGACAGGTTGACAAGCCTGGGCCACCATCTAATGTCTCATTGTAACTTCCCGATTTAGATAGTGAATCAAACAATGACTTTTCGATGGAATAATGAATTAGAAGATCATTTGGTTCTAATGAAAAGAACATCAAAGGGAAAATAGAGTAGCACCGAGGTGGAAAGAAAAAGAGACTTTGACACAACGTAGGGAAGCATCATGCATCAAGATGGATGTGTGCCAAAAATTATCACAAATCAAAATAAAGTTTTACACTAAAGCATTTCAACTAATGTCCATGGACACCGCATTTCCCACGTGAACTCAAGTCTTATAGAAGGGTTTAAAATTATGCATGAAGAAATTAAAACAAAAGTCTATAAGGTAATAGCAGGGTTCTCTTTTCTCCCAAGCATAACTAATAGCAAGTGTTAGCTATTTCTCCATCATCATTAACCCTTTTTTTTACTCATCTCTCAGTAGAAAGCATGATTAAAGTCCTACAAGGATCAAATCTTTGTCATTACAAAATAATGTTTCTTGGGGCAACGAAAAATATTGAAGCTTGGAGCTTGTGTCGGTGGTAGATTGTTATCCAGGTCTTGGCCCCATAAAACTTCGCTATTTCTTCATCATCATTAGACCATTTTCCTCGTCTTCTAATAGAACAGCATGATCGAAGTCCTAAAGGATCAAATGACTGTCATTACAAAATAACAACCCTTAAGTCGAATTACTACTAGAAGTTCAGAGCTTGTAATGGCCATCACCATGAGCGGATATCTAAATCTTGGCCCCAAGTGACTACCAAAAGTGGCATTTCATCTTCTCATCACCTTTATAAAAAGGAAGCGAACATTTTATAAAAAAAACAGTTGTATGCAATTGAATTGGAAACATGAAATGCTAATATTGTACTAGACACACTTGCCAATAAAATACAAAAAGCCATGCTTACTACTTGATCCTTTACAAGTTATATAGAGTGAAATAGTTACAACTAATGAAATAACTGCAATTAAACTAATACTAATGAATAATTTAAAATTATAACAGAATTGCATACATAAAAGCATAAAAAAATATTCACAAATAGTCATGAAGTATAGGGACACAGATCACATTGCAACTTTTCCCTGGATAATGTGCAGTATGTATGGTATGCATGTAACAACCATATTCTATTAGACTGAATGAGAAACTCTTACAAGAAACAGAAAGCAGATTGGCTGAGTTGCATAGAGCAGCATTGGCTACAAAGGCAGCTATAATGACAAGGGGGTAGCTAGAATCAGAGCAATAATGGGAACCAAAACCTGCTAAAGTTGTTTAAAATGACTTGCGCATATGCAAAGAAGACTCACTTGTGCACCTATCAGGAGATATGGTCACACCATCTTGTGGGATATCATAACTCATAAGGGGAAAAGGAAGGCCAAAAGGATCTTACACGGAAGCAGTAGAGAAAAAACAAGCTAGACATGTCTACATATGGTCAGATTTGCATTCTGAACACCAACCGGTTGGGATTTTCCTTGAAGATGATGATAATGATGCCAAGGTTGGCAGTTTCAGCCAAAAGGAACTTACACGGAAGCAGTAGAGAAAAAAACAAGTTAGACATGTCTACATATGGTCAGATTTGCATTCTGAACACCAACGGGTTGGGATTTTCCTTGAAGATGATGATAATGATGCCAAGGTTGGCAGTTTCGGCCGAAACATACGAAATCGGACCTGCTCACTGTAGCAGGTCCGAAACTTTAAAAAAAAAAATTTATTCGTTTCGGGCGAAACCGTTTCGGCCCGAAACCGGACGCAAACTCCCCTTAAGAGGGCAGTTCAGTTCCGCCCTCACCTCAGATCTGAGAATCTGAGGGGTTGCAGGTCCAGCCGTCCAGGAGCTTGCTGCCGTCACCGCCGTCGCCATTTCTTGTTGTTTACAACGTGTAGCCGCAGCCGCCGCCGTTTCTTGTTGTGTCGAGTGCGTAGATTCCTCAAAGATCTTGTAAGTTTTTATTTTTTTTCTTGGTTTGATAGTTTTTTTGTTGTAGATAAGGTTCTCTTCAATATTTTAATTTTCATATGTTAAATCTTCAAATTAAGGCCTAATTAGCGATTTAAATTTGAGGCTTTTGTCTAATTAGATAAGTTTAGCATGAAATGAAACTTAATTAAACTTCGTTGAATGTTTTCGTGCGGGAGGGAGCATGCTGCTAATTATATTAAGAATAATGCTTAGTGCAACACCCCAGGTAATTACACCCCGGGGTGTTGCAAATGCAACACTCTTTATTTTTATTTTTTTTGAATTTTTTTTGATTGACCCCCACGTCTAATTAGGTTGGTGTGTCGTTCACGTCACCGGATGACGTGATGTGGGGGCCAATTAAATGAAAAACCTCAACCCTATGAATAGTGAAATTGAGTCAATTTCACTATTCACAGAGGGACAAATTTATTTTTACCTGGCCCTCACGTCACGTCACGTCATCTGGTGACGTGACCGACACACTAAGCTAATTAGATGTGGGGGTCACTCAAAAAAAAATAGTGTGTGTTGCATGTGCAACACCCCGGGGTGTAATTACCGGGGTGTTGCACTAAGCATTACTCTTTATTAAATGCCAGGTAATTAAAGTAAATCTATAAATTAGGGCCTAATTAACTGTTTTTGTTTGAAACTTTTGTCTAATTAA
Source organism: Amorphophallus konjac (assembly GCA_022559845.1). NCBI lineage: Eukaryota > Viridiplantae > Streptophyta > Magnoliopsida > Alismatales > Araceae > Amorphophallus > Amorphophallus konjac. The sequence continues at coordinate 525,618,474 of CM040121.1, forward strand.
GTTAATTTAGCGTCAATTGAAGCTCAATTAAACTTCGTTGAATATTTTAAGGTGAGAGCATACAGCTAATTGTATTACATGCCGAGTAATTAGAGTAAATCTCCAAATTAAGGCCTAATTAGATATTTAAATTTAGGACTTTTGTTAGGTTAGGTTAATTTAGTGTCAATTGAAGCTCAATTAAGCTTCATTGAATATTTTAGAGTGGGAGCATGCTACTAATTACATTTAATGAAGGGTGATTAAGATAAATCTCCTAATTAAGACCTAATTAACTATTTAAATTTGGCACTTTTGTTAGATTAGGTTAAATTAGGGTCAATTGAAGCTCAATTAAGCTTCATTGAATATTTTAGAGCCGGAGCATGCTGCTAATTGCATTTAATGAAGGGTGATTAGGATAAATCTCCAAATTAAGGCCTAATTAACCATTTAAATTTGGGATTTTTTTAGATTAGATTAAGTTAGGGTCAATTGAAACTCAATTAAGTTTCATTGAATAATTTAGGACAAGAGTATGCTGCTAATTTCATTTAATGAAAGGTGAGGGTAAATCTCTAAATTAAGGCCTAATTAGTTATTTAAATTTGGGACTTTTGTTAGATTAGGTTAAGTTAGAGTAAATTGAAACTCAATTAAATTTCATTGAATAATTTAAGGAGGAAGCATACTGCTGATTAGGCAAAATCTCCAAAGATAACCTTAATTAGCGGTTAAAAATTGAGACTTTTGACTAATTATCTCAATTCAACATAATTTGAACCTCAATTATGCTTCATTGTATTCTTTCATTGTACTTACAACAATTTGTCTTTGACTGTCTTAATACAACATCATGGATAGACGTGAACAAGGTCAGGAGCAGCAAGGACAGGACGATCAAAGGTGGGCCCACCTCTTCTTAGTTGATGTTAAAAAAGAAAAGTGAAATGTAATTATTGCGATAAGGAGATACATGACGGAATTACTAGAGGGAAACAACATTTGGCAGGGATAAGAAGATAGGTCAAACAATGCGACAGATGTCCTTGAGAGATCTGAGAAGAAATGCGCCAGTGCCTTCTGAGCAAAAAAGAGAAGATGCAACAAAGGGCTGAAGATCAGGCTGAAATTGCTAAGGAGATTTCGGGTAAAAAGGGAAGAAGAAATGATGATAATGAAGAAGGCACTGGGAATTCAGATCCAGAGCTGACTGAAACAGTAGAGCGTGAACAAGCAGCTTAAAGGAAACGAAAAGCCCCGATAGGTTCAGAGACATACTCTAGTACAGCTGGTGTAGCACGAGCTGCACGACGTCCTAGACACTGGTGCAGTCTCGCAGAGAGTAGGCCCCATGGACAGCTATCTACACAGAAGTCAAAGTGCTACACAACTAAAAATTAAGCAAGTATTGAGAGGGGTCGAAAAATCAACTAAAGTTGCAGGACATGCATTTAAAAATATTTGCAAATAGTTTTTCCATACAGATGTGCCCGCACATGCAGCTGAATCAGAATATTTTCAGCCTATGCTAAATACCATAGTAGATATTGGCCCTGGCTTGAAGGTCCCGTCACGTCAAGACATATACAGGCGTGGCCTTGAGGGAGAGGTTGAGGAGCTCCATCAGTGGGTTGAAAACTTCAAGCATATCTGGATGAAGAGAGGATGCACCATCATGTGTGATGGCTGGACTAGTACCACGAAGAAGTCCATGATCAACTTTCTAGTTTATTGCATCGAAGGTACAATCATTGTGAAACTAATTGATGCATCAAATTATGAAAAGAATGTAAATTATTTGTTTCATTTGATGGATAAGATGGTAGACCAAATTGGAGAGAAAAATGTTGTGTAAATAGTCACTGATAATGAAGCCAGATATAAAGCTACAGAAAAGAAGTTGATGCAGAAACGTAGGCATTTACATTGGCTCCATGTGCAACACATTGTCTAGATTTGATACTTGAAAATATTGGGAAGGAAAATAATGTGAAGAAGACAATTGAGAGGGCACAAAAAATCACTCAGTATATTTATGGTCATCCTAAGATATTGAACATGTTCAGAGAGCATGCAAGTGGGGGGTGAGATATCATCCGTGTAGGGCCAACCAGATTTGCTTCGAATTTTATTTCTTTGGAGTCTTTGCACAGGTATAAGCATGAGCTCAATTCATTCTACTTTATCCTTATATATATCATACATATTTGATTCGAATTTCATTTCTTTGAAGTATTTACACAGGTATAAGAATGAGCTCAAATATTACATGTACCACAATGCCATGCGGAAATACATTGACAAATCTAATGCTGATGCTCAGATGGATTATTTGGATGTCTGCCATATCGTGAAAGACAACAAATTCTGGGCCAGGGTCTCACGATACATGAAAGTTGTAGTGCCCTGAATTTCGGATTGCCACCTAAGAGGCGTCGGATCTGATTTTTTCGCAAATATTTTAAAGACCATGAATTTTTGAGATATTATTTTAAGAGATTTTTGAAGGAAATTTGAGGTTTTATTAATATTTTAGAATTTGTTTGATTAAATTAAATGAAGAATGGGCAAAATTGTAATTTTGGTTTATTTGGGGCTTCTTACATGAAGAAAAGGAAATAACAAAAAAAAATGAAAACCTCGAAACCCTCCCCAAACCCACAGTTGAGGGCGCCCCCTCTCTCACTCTCGACACTTCCCTCTCTCTCCCTCATCCGTTCTCCTAGAGCCTCCTCCTCTCCTGACTACAGACAGGGCACTGCGAGGAGATCCGGCAGAGCTACGGAGCGGTGGAGAAGCGATCTCGAAGGCGAGACGGCGATGGTTCGCTTGGTGGGGCCGCATCTCACGCATGGGGTTGGATTTTCTGCGAAGAACCAAGGTAGAATGGCGTGGTTTCCACGATTAAGGTAGGGGATGGAACCCTCTCACTTCCCATTGCAATTTCCCGTGGATTAGCATTGTTAATCATGTGATCCGATGGTTTGATCGCCGGAAAAATGGGTATGGCATGAATTTCTTCAATCTCTTGATGTGCATGTGGAAAATACATATGATTCAGAACCAGTTGAATAACCCAGTTGGTCCCTCATCTAGTGGAGAACCATGAGGTCCCCATTTCAAATCTTGGCTCTCTCATTACTTGGGAGACTTCAAAGCCCTAAATTTTTACTGATTATATAAATACATAAAAGTCCTCACTAGTGGTGGAGTGGACACCCTCCCCCTTGCAAAAGGAGAGGCCTTGAGTTCAATACCCGGTACCACCTCCCCATTTAAAATAAAAAAATAAAATTACCTATCGAAAGAAAATACATGTGATTCATGTCATTTTTTTTAGTTTAAATGAATGTCTTCGGTGTATGAAAGTATAAAACAAGGCTATTCCATGTTTTTCCCCTCGTTTGAGTCGAGTGGGATGGGATTTGGGACAGTTCGCCCATCCCCGTATCGGAAGACTGGACGCGGTCAGTCTTCTGTCCACGTTAAGTCTCTGGAAGAGGTTGCGGTGTACCCAGAGACCGCGTTTAAATGTGAGGGGGTCTAGGTCGGTAAGACTGATCGCGATGGTCATGGCGACCGCGTTCATGAGGAACGCGGCCATGCGACTCACCGCGTCTCTAATAGATGCAGCGCCTACCCCGACCGCATTTAGCGAGGTGGGTCGACCGACCCCCTTGATCAGGTCGACCGAAACCCCCTGACCCTATGCAGAAAATGGCCTTTTCGTCCCCGGAAACTTGGTTTTTTGCCCCAGAACTTAAATAGAGGTGTTTTTGGATAAAATAAATAAGTACTTGGCCGTGTAAACCCCGCAAGGCCGTCTCTTGGCGGGACGCCCGATGACTTGGTTAGAACTTGCAGGGGGTGGGTATCCCATGGCGGGGAAACGTGAATAAGTTTATGGATTCCCGAGATGGCAACATTGGCAGCCTTGTGCCTTGCAATTTAGACTCGTGTTTCACGCGACGTGCTTGTGTCCATGACCGGTTACACGTCAATGATTTCACAGCGGGTCCTTACTCGGAGTGACATTTTCCCCACTAGTCGTAGCTTGTCTGGGCACGCGTGTACCGACCCACTTGGGAGTAGTGGAGAGCTAGACTCGAGAAAGACGATTTTAGGTTGGTTTCCGTAGGGCCTCCCACTGTGGCGGCTGGAGTCCGGGCTGGGAGGAAAACTAACTAAAGGGCCTGACGTAGCACAGTCAGTCAGTGCACACGTGGTCGGGGACTTCGGACGCGTACTGACGAGCACGACCCTGACTAGACGCTTGTCTTGTGTTCCATGTACGGTGTCTCAGTGTCCGCCTGGGGCATGTAGGGAGACACCTGAGACTGTGGACTAAGTCGTCAGTGGACGCATCCGGCCTTGTTTCTAGTAGATAGTGCTCCTATCACTCGAGTGTAGCGACCCTAATTTCTTACGGTTGCGACTTAGTGTTCGGGCGACCGAGGGTATTCTGTTGTACGACTCCGACTTGTGGTTTGTTACAAATAGTTTTGGTGCTCGTGTAATGAAGTTACTTCTTTTAATTATTAGATGTTATTCTTTTGTTATGGTTATTGTTTCGAATTGTTATTTATTACATCCTGTATTTGCCGTTGTGAGGTGGGGATCTGCGGGACTCCTACTGAGCTGATGAGACGAGGCTCACCCGCTTTTATTTTCAGGTAAGACACGGCTTGCACGTTGTGCTTCGGAGGCCTCGCGTGGAGCCAGTGGTCAGTCGTAGATTCAGTTTGCCAGAGGCGGGGTATACCCCGTGGTCTTGTACCTTTCTAGCTTACTACGCTTATGAATGAACATATAGATTCTGGACCGTGTATTTAATGAATTGTATAATTGTTAAATTGTATAACTGATTATTTCCTGCATTAATCATGATTAATTATTATTGAGTTGCAATGATTTAGATTCTTATACATTGTCACTCCATCCCTTTAACCCTTTCCGAGTCCCTGGCTCGTGGGTGGCGGTCCAGGATCCAAGAATATCGGAGTCTTTCTCGGTATTCGGATCTTGGGTCGTTACAGATGGTATCAGAGCGTGGTTGTGGGAGGTGTATAGAAATCTAAGTTGATTGTAGTAGTCCAGAATGTCCATAATATGCAGTAACGTTGGCAACTGGTATAGGACCCCGCGTGTTTTGTTGATTCTATTGTTTCCTTTTCTTGTGTGTTAGAAGATCATGACGCCTACGAGGACTCGCTCCCAGCAAGGGCAGTCGGTTGAGGACCAAGAGGGTCAGAGTAGAGCATCGATTGCGGCCGGAGCGGCAGCGGTAGGAGCTCAAGGACGTGAGGAATTCGTCGAAGGCATGTATCAGTTCTATCTCCGGCAGTATGGTAGGGAGGCCGGAGAGGGTTCTTCGTCTCAAGGAGGTCGTAGGCAAGCATTGAAGAAGTTTTTACAGTTCCATCCACCTCAATTCGAGGGACAGCCGGACCCGGATGCAGCAAGAGCTTGAATTGATGCTATGGAAAGGGTGTTCCGCTCCGTGGAATGTGCGGAAGATGAGAAGGTGTTGCTGGCTAGCTATCAACTACAGGGCCCAACTTTGTCATGGTGGACTACAAAATGGGAGTCGGCATTTCAATCCCGCCCTCTTCGGCAGATTTCATAGCAGGAATTTCTTGAAGCATTTGAGCGTGTTTTCAGCCCCGAGCATGTCAGATCCAAGAAGATGTACCAATTTATAGAGCTGACCCAAAGAGATATGTCTGTGATGCAGTATCGCTTTAGGTTCATTGAGTTTGGCCGTTATGTGCCCCACATTATGGCTGATGAGAGGATGAAGACTCAGTAGTTCATTAGAGGCTTGAGGGCTGAGCTCAGGCACGTGGTGGTTGCTACCTGTATGGCTGATATGGAGGCAGCTTATCAAGCAGCCGCAGATTTGGAGGAAGAATTGGCAAGGACTCAAGAGCAGGCCAAGATGGGGCAGCACAGACAAGCCGCGGTCAGTAGAGTTCTGTTCAGCAGCAGAGTACATTTCGGCAGGGCTCAGGCAGGTCAGGGCCATCCCCTTCAGTGGCCTCTGCCATAGATGGCAGTACCGGTTTCTGCCGGGTCTGAAATCGAAACCGGTTTCGATTTCGGTCCAAAACCAATTAAATAATAGTTTTTTTGTTAAAAGGGTACATTTGGTTTCGGCCGAAACCGGGCCTTTGGTATCGTTTCGTTTCGGTCCGACACCAAAACGTTTTGACCGAAACGTTTCGATTTCGGCCGAAACTGCCTTCCATGGCCTCTGCTGTGGGTTCCACATCTTTTGGCTCGAAAATTAAGAGGATGTTTCGGAAGGCAGGATTTGGCAGGAGAGGTCATGATCGGCAGATCAGAGACAGAGTTCAGTGGGCAGTGTGCAGCAACCAGTGCCATTTCAGCGCCAGAGTTCGGTGAGTGGATAGCGGGGATCGTGTCCACAGTGTGGTGGCTCTCACCCCGGCAGACCATGTCAGATGCCTGTGACGTGCTTCCGGTGTGATCAGGTGGGGCACATGACTCGTGATTGCCCTCAGATGCCACAGCAACCCCATCAATTTCGGCAGCATCAGTAGTTCCACCCCCAGCAGCAGCCACAGCAGCAGTTTCAGCAGCAGTTTCAGATTCCACCCTTGCCGCGGTCAGCTAGTGTAGGGAGGCAGAGATCTCAAGGGCGCGTGATGCATATGACATGTGCAGAGGCAGAGGCGTCCCAGTTGGTGGAAGGTACGGTCATGATTCTAGGGTGCGCGGCCCGAGTTTTATTTGATTCTGGCGCTTCTTATTCTTTCATATTTGAGGATTTCATTGCTTGTGCTGAGGAGTCTACAATGGAGATGTCTTGTGACCTGGCAGTGGAGTTGCCGACGGGTGACTTTATGATCACTCCTTATTGTTTAGAGAGGGTGCCTGTCTGGGTTGAAGGGTAGAATATGCCGACTAGACTCTATGCATTGTAGTTGAAAGATTATGATGTGATTCTGGATATGGATTGGCTTATGCATCCCGCCAATTGAAGCCGCATGAAGAGAATTATCCCACTCATGATCTTGAGTTGGCCGCTATAATTTTTGCATTAAAGATATGTTGGCACTATTTGTATGGAGAGAAATTTGAAATTTTCATTGACCACCAAAGCTTGAAGTATGTATTCACACAGAAGGATCTTAATCTCAGACAGAGGAGATGGATGGAATATATAAAAGATTATGATTTCACCTTGTCATACCAGCCGGGTAAAATGAATGTGGTGGCCGATGCATTGAGAAGGAAGGTCGCAGTCAGTCACTTGATGATGAGAGAGTGGAAGCTGTGGCAGTAGGTATCACTGGGGACTTTCAGAATTAGAGTTCTTCAGGATCGGGAGTAAGCTATTCTTGTTAGCTTGACTGTCACGCCAGCTATTCGTCGCCAGGTGATAGAAGCACAACGCGTGGACCCCGAGTTGCCTCATGTCTTGTCAATGGCCGAGGTAGAGTTTGGTGATGATGAAGTGGTGGGATTTCGAGGCAGGTTGTATGTCCCCACTAAAGGCCAGGTGAGGAAAGCTATTTTTGCAGGAGGCCCATGGTTCCCGTTATATTGTGCATCCCGGAGAACCCAAGATGTATTACGATTTGAAGAGGCAATTCTGGTAGCCAGGTATGAAGAAGGATGTTGCTGAGTTCATGGCCAAGTGTTTAACATGTCATCAAGTGGAGGCGGAGCATCAGCGGCCAGGTGGCACTTTGCAACCTTCGGAGATTCCTACATGGAAATGGGACCATGTGATTACATATTTTGTGGTCGGTTTACCGAGAACTCAGGGTGGCCATGATGGTATATGGTTGCTGGTTGACAGGTTGACTAAGACTGCCAGGTTGTTGCCAATTAAGGTGAGTTGGGGAGTCCACAGACTGGCTAGATTGTATGTGGAACGAATCGTTCCCTTGCATGGTATCCCCATTGCTATTGTGTCCGATCGGGACCCCCGTTTCACTTCTGGTTTCTAGAGGAGCTTTCAGAAGGCCTTGGGTACAAAGTTAGCTTTTAATTCAGCTTATCACCCTCAGTCCGATGGGCAGTCAGAGAGAACTATCTAGACCCTAGAAAACATGTTGAACTTGTTGCCTTGAATGGCGGGGTTGTGGATTCACCATTTGCTGTTGGTGGAATTCGTTTACAATACTAGCTATCATTCCAGTTTGGGCATGGCACCTTATGAGGCCTTGTATGGGCGACCGTGTCGTACTCCGCTTGACTGGTTTGAGGTTGATGAGCGAGTGATGACGGAACCGGAGTTAGTACAGCAATGTGTGGAGGTGGTACGGCTGATCAGGCAAAGATTGCAGGCAGCCCAAAGCCGACAGAAGAGTTACGGAGATCGGCGAAGGCGACCTCTTACCTTTGAGGTGGGAGATCAGGTGTTCTTAAAAGTCTCCCCTATGAAAGGTGTGGTGCGATTCGGCAAGTGTGGGAAGTTGAGTCCCCGTTATATTGGGCCTTTTCTTATTGTGGAGCGTGTTGGCCCGGCAACGTATCGATTGCAGCTACCTCCAGAGATGGATGCGGTGCATGATGTGTTCCATGTGTCGATGTTGCGAAAATACATGCCCGATGATTTTCATGTGTTGGAAGACTCGGTGTGACCTGAAGTGACGCCGGATCTGTCTATCCCCGAGTACCCCATTTGTATTGAAGATCGGCGTGAGCAGCGGTTAAGGAATAAGTGGTCTAGCAGTGCCACTTAGGAAATGAGGCAACCTGCGAGCGCGAAGATAAGATGCAGCAGTGATTTCCATATTTGTTTGGGTAAGATCTCCCCTTAGTCTGTTTGTGCTTTGGTGTAAATTTCGATGACGAAATTTTTGTAAGGAGGGGAGGACTGTAGTGCCCTGGATTTCGGATTCCCACCTAATAGGCGTCGAATCTAATTTTTTCGTCAATATTTTAAAGACCGCGAATTTTTGAGATATTATTTTAAGAGATTTTTGAAAGAAATATGAGGTTTTATTGAGATTTTAGAATTTATTTGATTAAATTAAATGAAGAATGGGAAAAATTGTAATTTTGATTTATTGGGGGGCTTCTTGCACGAAGAAAAGGGAAATAACAAAAAAAATGAAAACCTCAAAACCCTCCCCAAACCCACGGTTGAGGGCACCCCCTCTCTCACTCTCGACACTTCCCTCTCTCTCCCTCATACGTTCTCCCCGAGCCTCCTCTCCCGATTGCAGACGGGGCACTGCGAGGAGATCCGGCCGAGCTATGGAGCGGTGGAGAAGCGATCTCGAAGGCGAGACGGCGGTGGTTCGCTTGGTGGGGTCGCATCTCACGTGTGGGGTTGGATTTTCCACGAAGAATCGAGGTAGAACGGCGTGGTTTCAGCGATTAAGATAGGGGGATGGAACCCTCTCACTTCCCATTGCAATTTCCCATGGATTAGCATTGTTAATCGTGTGATCTGATGGTTTGATCGTCGGAAAAATGGGTATGGCATGAATTTCTTCAATCTCTTGATGTGAATGTGGAAAATACTTGTGATTCATGTCATTTTTTTGAGTTTAAAATTTTAAATGAATGTCTTCGGTGTATGAAAGCATAAAACAGGGCTATTTCATGTTTTTCCCCTCATTTGAGTCGAGTGGGATGGGATTTGGGGCAGTTCGCCCATCCCCGTATCGGAAGACTGAACGCGGTCAGTCTTCCGTCCACGTTAAGCCTCTAGAAGAGGTCGCGGTGTACCCAGAGACCACGTTTAAATGTGAGGGGGGCTAGGTCAGTAAGTCTGATCGCAGTGATCATGGCGACCGCGTTCATGAGGAATGTAGCCAGGCGACTGACCGCGTCTCTGATAGACGTGGCGCCTACCCCGACCGCGTTCAACGAGGTGGGTCGACTAACCCCCTTGATCAGGTCGACCGAAACCCCCTGACCCTATGCAGAAAATGGCATTTTCGGGCCCGGAAACTTGATTTTTCGCCCCGAAACTTAAATATAGGTGTTTTTGGATAAAATAAATAAGTAATTAGCCGTGTAAACCCCACGAGGGCCGTCTCTTGGCAGGACGTCCGATGACTTAGTTAGAGCTTGTGGGGGTATCCCATGGCGAGAAAACGTGAATAGTTTATGGATTCCCGAGATGACAACCTCGGCAACCTTGTGCCTTGCAATTTAGACTCGTGTTTCGCACGACGTGCTTGTGTCCACGACTGGTTACACGTCAATGGTTTCACAGCGGGTCCTTACTCGGAGTGACCTTTTTCCCATTAGTCGTAGCTTGCCTAGGCACGCGTGTGCCGACCCACTTGGGAGTAGCGGAGAGCTAGACCCGAGAGAGACGGTTTTAGGTTGGTTTCCGCAGGGCCTCCCACTGTGACGGCTCGAGTCCAGGCCGGGAGGAAAACCAACTAGAGGGCCTGACATAGCGCAGTCAGTTAGTGTGTGCACACGTGATCGGGAACTTCGAACGCGTGCTGACGAACACGACCCTAACTAGACCTTTGTCTTGTGTTCCATGTACATCTCAGTGTCCGCCTGGGGCATGTAGGGAGGCACCAAAGACTGTGGACTAAGTCGTTAGTGGACGCATCGGCCTTTCTTCTAGTGGGTAGTGCTCCTGTCACTCGAGTGTAGCGACCCTAGTTTCTTACGGTTGTGACTTAGTGCTCGGGCGGCGGAGAGTATTCTACTGTACGGCTCTGACTTATGGTTTGTTACAAATAGTTTTGGTACTCGTGTAATGAAGTTACTTCTTTTAATTATTAGATGTTGTTCTTTTGTTATGGTTATTGTTTCGAATTGTTATTTATTGCATCGTGTATTTGTCGTTGTGAGGTGGGGATCCGTGAGACCCCTACTGAGCCGATGAGACGAGACTCACCCCCTTTTGTTTTCAGGTGAGGCGCGGCTTGCACATTGTGCTTCAGAGCCTCGCGTGGAGCCGGTGGTCAGTCGTAGCACCAGTTTGCCAGAGGCGGGGTATGCCCCGTGGTCTTGTACCTTTCTATCTTACTGCACTTACGTATGGACATATAGATTTTGGACTCTGTATTTAATGAATTATTAAATTGTATAACTGATTATTTCCTGTATTAATCATGATTAATTGTTATTGAGTTGCAATGATTTAGATTCTTATACACTGCCACTCCATCCCTGAGCCCCTGGCTCATGGGTGGCGGGTCAGGATCCAAGAATATCGGGGTGTTTCTCGATATTCGGATCTTGGGTCGTTACAAAAGTAGTCACATCCCTCGTGAAGGTCGTAAGAATGGTGGATGACGATGAAAAGAATGATATGGGATATCTGTACAAGGCCATGGACCGTGCCAAATTAAACTTGCAGAAAGCCCTTCCCAGAGAATATGAAAAGTAATGGAAAATTATTGACCACAGATGGGACGACATATTACACCATGAATTGCATGCAGCTAGTGAGTGATTAATTGTATTGATATAAAGTTCATTATTTTTTAGGTTAATTTACATCTAACATTTAGTTAACTATACACAAATACAAGTTATTTCCTCAACTCTCGATTTATGTACAATGCCGATGTAACTGTTGATGGTGAAGTGCTTCAAGACACTTTAAAAGTCATTAGCCGTTTATCGAGGACACCAGAAAAGAGACTTCAGGCCGAGCTAGAGGTTGACCTTTATTGATTTTATAAATAAGATGTAAAGAATTTACTTAAGTAGTTATGTTAATCTATTATTTTATCCTTATAGATGAACAATTATAGAATGAGGACTGGGACATATTCTGACTCACAATTGCAATACGTTATGGGAAGAGTGAGCCCAGGTATACTAAATCTTTGTGCTTAAATTGAGTCAATATATATTAGTACATCATGGAGAATTCATATTTATTTACATCTTATATTTATTTGTTTATGGTTGGTGGAGCAACTGACTGGCAGATAATGGTGAACAATAGAGATTTGGGCAGTAATGCATTGGCTTTCATTGCAATTAGAGTGCTCAGTCAAACAACATCAGCAAGTCAATATGAAAGAAATTGGAGCACGTTCAGCCTTATACACTTAAAGGTTCGGAATCGGCTAAAGGCTGAACGATTAGAAAATTTGGTTTACTGTCACTGCAACATGAGACTGAGAATAAATAACATGAAGTTGAGACAACAGCTGAGGGACAAACGCGTCGCAGAGGATACAACTCCAGAAATTGATGTGAACGCATTATTTGATGATGACAATCCATTGCAGTCTTGAGTTGAGGTACGAGAGTAGGTTGATAAATCCGTTTTTTATGTTGATGACAGAACATGAGCAGAGAGCATATTAGATGAAGATGAGCCAAGAGATCCAGAATTCAGAACACCAACAAAGCAGGCCAGAGAGACTCGTGCACCAGAGAGAGGAAGCACCTTTGTTTGTTGACGACACCGAGCAGCAGCCTGAGTTTGAGCTAACTAGACACTCAGAATCAATAGTAGGCCAGTCACTCCTAGAATGATCAAGCCACCTTCATCCTTAAGAAGAAGTACATCAATGTATGTGATGTTTAAAAAGTCTAGCGCTGCTACTCGACAAGACAGACAATTGAGCAATTGAAGCAAATTTATGTGACGCACACGCCAAGGCCCAAGGGGAAAAGAAATCCTTTCAAAGATGAATGAAATTATCACACCAAAAGAGAAAAAAACAGAGCCAAAGGTTAGAAGGCGATTGGTTTCTTATAGTTCTAATGATGATGATGATGATGATGATGCACCAAGTGATGATCCCAGTGCAGCTACAGATGCTACTACTGACGATGGCATGTATGCACCTACTTCCTCCTTCCACGCTGACACGGGCAGAGGATACAATCATAGTGAAGGAGAATATGATTCACAGAGTCAATATGGACATCCAACAGGTTATGGAGGTGGCCAACAGGAAACAGGCATTTATGAGTAGGGTCATCAACCAGCATTCCAATTTCATCCACTTCCAGGTAGTAGCAGCTATGGGTCAGGATCCTCTTCCAATCTTCAAGGTTCTGCCTCTTATGCTGATTTTGGATCCCAATCAAGTCAACAACCATACACTCTAAGAGGGATCCAAAGAGGGATGCACGACTTGGCTGCATCATTATTTGGTTACAGTGAATATACAGAATATGTGCAGCCTTTCTATGGGTATCAACAACAGAAGCCAGACGATGAGGGAGAAGGTTCTTCCAGCTATTATCCATACTAGTGCATCATTATTTGGGTAGAGATCATTTTATCTCTATAACATTTACTGTCTTTGTAATGTTTATTGTACTGCTTGAACCAGTGTAGTCAAGGCGGGCGCCTAGGCGCCGCCTAAGCGCCGCCTAGGCGCCGCCTAAGCGCCGCCTAGGCGCCGCCTAAGCGCCGCCTAAGCGCCGCCTAGGCGCCTAGGCGCGATTGAAAGGATCGGGCGGGCTGGCGCTTTTCCAAACACCCAAAAGGCGAACCGGGCGGTCGCCTTAGGCAGGCTGGGCGCCAAGGCGGCCGCCCGGTCGCCTTAAGCTAGCGGGTCCGACCCGTTTAAGTTAAAAGCCCCCCCCGGTCAATCGCGTTTGACCGCTCCCCCCCGTCCCGACCCGACCTCCCACTCCCCCTCGATCTTCCCAGGCGACAGAGGCTCCCTCCTCTCCTCCCCGGCGTGCCCTAGTCGCTCGGCCGCCGGCGTGCACGTGCTGCCGTCGTCATCGTCGACCACGGCGACGTCTTCCTCCTCCCCGGCGACGTCCCCTCCTCCCCGGCTGCGACTTCCCCCGCGGGCCCCGGCTGCGACGTCCCCCTCCTCCCCGACTGCGACCTTCCCCGCGGGCCCCGGCTGCGACTCCTCCCCGCCTGCAACAACTCCTCCGGTGCTGTCACCGGAGCGCGGAGCCACCGCCGGCGCCCCTATCCTCTCCACCGCCGGTTAGTTCCCCCTGCCCCTCTCTCTCTCTCGGCTCTCCCCCCCCCCCGACGCCCCTCTCTCTCTCTCGGCTCTCCCCCCCGACGCCCCTCTCTCTGTCTCCCTCCGCTCTCTCTCTCTCTCTCTCGGCTCTCCCCCCCGACGCCCCCCTCTCTCTGTCTCAGCTCTCCCCCGCGACGCCCCTCTCTCTGTCTCCCTCCGCTCTCCCCCCCGACGCCCCTCTCTCTGTCTCCCTCCGCTCTCTCTCTCTCTCGGCTCTCCCCCCCGACGCCCCTCTCTCTCTCTCGGCTCTCCCCCCCCTCTCTCTCTCTCTCTCTCTCTCTCTCTCTCTCTCTCTCTCGCTCTCCCCCCCCGACGCCCCTCTCTCTGTCTCCCTCCGCTCTCTCTCTCTCTCTCGGCTCTCCCCCCCGACGCCCCCCTCTCTCTCTCTCGGCTCTCCCCCCCGACGCCCCTCACTGTCTCCCTTCTCTCTCAACTCTCTCTCAGTCTCCCACTCTCCCTCCTCCTCTTCCTCCTCTCTCTCTCTCGGTCACTCTCCGCTCTCCCCTCCGACCCCTCTCTCTGTCTCCTATCCTCTCTCTCAGTCGCTCTCTGTCTCTACAGAGAGCGACTGAGAGAGAGGAGGGAGACAGAGAGAGGGGGCCTCTCTCTGTCTCCTCTCCTCTCTCTCAGTCGCTCCTCTCTCTGTCTCCTCTCCTCTTCTCTCTGTCGCTCTCTGTCTCTACAGAGAGCGACTGAGAGAGAGGAGGGAGACAGAGAGAGGGGGCCTCTCTCTGTCTCCCGACTTTCCCTCCCGGTCTCCCCCCTCTCCCCGGCCCCCATGGTAGATTATAGTTCTTTAGATAAATTTTTTAGCAAAATTTTTTAAATTGAAATTAAAATAATTTTTATTATTAATTATTGTTTTGCATGTAGATCATGACAGATAATAGTTCCACGGCTGAGACCGAGATAAAATTAAAAGCAAAGTCAAAAGACCCAGGATGGAAGTATGCATATTGGCCTGACATAAATGATAAGAACAAGGTCAAGTGCGATCTTTGTGGCTTGATTACTAGTGGAGGCATCAAAAGACAAAAGGAACATTTGGTTGGTGGTTTTGGGGATGTGAAAAAATGTCCAAATACTAATAGACAAATTGCCGAAGAGATGCTCAATTGGATGAACAAAAATAAAAAAAGAAAGCCAAATGAGAGTATTCCGATTGAAGGAGATTCGGATGATGAACATGAAGTGGAGAGACATGTGGAAAAGTCCCGACAAGGTTCTACAACATTGGACTCTTCTGCAAAGAGTTCGGGGACGAGCAAACCACCTACAGCTAAATCCAAAGGGCCAATTGATGCCTTTGCAAGAATGAGTATAGAAGACTTTGTTGATGCTAGGAGAAGTGGGAAGAAAATTCAATCCACGTTAGAAAATAGATGGAACAAAGAAAACAAAAGGATGGTTGATGAGTATGTTGCCACTTTGTTTTATGAAGGTGGCATACCATTCAATGTAGCCCGTCTAAAATGCTTTGAACATGCAGTGGAGGCTATAGGACGGTTTGGATCAGGGTATAAGCCCCCAAGCTATCACATGTTGAGAGTGTCCCTTTTGAAGGACATGGTGGAGAAGACAAACTTGATGTATGAGGAATATCAAAAGCATTGGAAGACATATGGTTGTACAATAATGTGTGATGGTTGGACCGATAAAAGACAAAGAAAGTTAATCAACTTTCTAGTCAATTGTTCGCAAGGGACTTTTTTTGTTGAGTCAGTTAATGCTTCTGATAAGAAGGAAGACGCAGGGTTGTTATATGAGTTGCTTGATAAAATGGTTGAAAGAATTGGAGAAGAAAATGTGGTGCAAATTGTAACTGATAATGCATCATATAATGTAGCAGCTGGTCGTTTGTTGATGGATAAAAGAAAAACATTATTCTGGACACCTTGTGCTGCACATTGTTTGGATCTCATGTTAGAAGATATTGGTAAGTTAAAGGGTTACAAAAGTGTAATTACAAAAGCTAAGAAGTTGACAGCTTATATTTACACTCATACTCGCCTTCTTGAACACATGAGAAAGGAAACCAAGGGTAGAGAATTGGTCAGATGTGGTGTGACTAGATTTGCCACATCATTTCTTACATTGGAGAGGTTGAATGATGATGCAATAAAAAGGGCTCTTCGAAGACTATTTAGTTCTGAAGCTTGGTATAAGAGTATTTGGTCATCAACAAATGCAGGGAAAAATGCCTCAAGTATTGTCTTTCAGGTGAGATTTTGGCATGGTGTTGAAGATGTTTTGAGAGCCTCTCAACCCATTTTGCAAGTGTTAAGATTGGTTGATGGAGATGAAAAACCTGCAATGCCTTATATATACGCTGCCATGGAGTATGCAAAAGAGCAAATTGTGCAAAATTTTGGCTCCAAGGTAAATTTACAGTGCTTTAACTTGCTTGTTTTAAAATTTTACCTTGCTTTAAACTCCATCATCCATATATATGCAGGAAGTAAAATTTCAGCCAATTCTGAAGATAGTTGATAAAAGATGGCAAGATCAAATGCACCGTCCTTTACATTTGGCGGGAATTTTCTTAAATCCCAGCTTATATTTCAAGGCCAGAGAGAAAGATGTTAGTTCATGTGGGAAGTTTGAGAGTGATTTTTTTACATGTCTTGAAAGAATGGTGCCAGATTTGGACCTTCAAGATAAGATAGGTGATCAAGTTACAATGTATTTGAATGAAAGAGGGATGTTCGGAAGAGAACTAGCCATAAGAGCTCGCGACAGGAGAATGCCAAGTAAGTGTATCTTTTTTATAATTTTTAAATGTTACTTGGTATTTTTCAAATAACAATATTTTGACATGTTATTTTTTTATAGTTGAGTGGTGGGTAACATATGGTGGGGAAACTTCCGAATTGAAGAATATTGCGATAAGAATTTTGGGACTTTGTTGTAGTGCTTCTGGGTGTGAACGGAATTGGAGTACATTTGAATTTGTAAGTTTTACAAACTCATCTAATTTCTAATTTTTCTTTTACATTGATTAATATTATCCTTATTTAACATTATTCACTTGTATTCTTTGCATGTAGATTCACACCAAGAAGAGGAACCGCTTGGAACATAAAAGATTGAATGATCTTGTATATGTTAAATATAATCGTCGTCTTCAAGAGAGATTCAAAGAGAGAAAAAATCATCCAGAAAAATATGATCCCATTTCTCTACCAGATTTAGATTGGGGGAGTGAGTGGATGACTCAAAAGTCAAAGACTTTAGTTCACGATGATGAAGATCTTACTTGGGCAGATGTTGAGCTTGCTATGGAAGCATCATATGAAAGACCAACAAGAAGTAGAGCACAACCAAGAGATTATGATGATCCGTCGGATGATGGAGAATTGCTAGAAGAAGAATCTGAAGAGGATGATGATGATGCTCCATGGGAGTCTAGTGAAGAAGGTCAAGCTCACGCTGCTCACCAAGAAGATGATGAGAATGACAATCATGATGAGGCCATTCCAGCAGAAGTACCATTTGGTTTTAGGATTTAGTCTTTCATGTAATGTTAAGACGCTTAGACATGAACATTTCTTAGTAGTTAGTAGTTAACTAGTTATCTTATATCATACTTGCTAAGTGCCACTATTTGATTCTTTTTTAATGATGTGATTTGTTATTTGTTAATAACTTGTTATGTTTGGTAGGATTTGTTTTCCATATTGTCTAATATCTTTCAGGATGGATGGAGTTAATAAAAAGATGAAGCTAAAAAAATGTAACACACAGGTTAGTGTTTTTAACCCTTTGGCCTTTATTTTTTGTAATTTTCTTGATGTTATTATGTTCTTTTGTAATTTTATGAATTGTTTTTAGATTTCTCTGTATTTTTTGATGCAATTTAAATTTCTATAATTGTCATGCAATTTAATTACTGCAATTTATTCATGCTTCTGAATTTTTTTGTATTTTTCTATAATATTTTCATATATTTTTTGTTATTTTATATATTAGGAGTTATATATTTTAGATTTTTTAATGAGTCGTTAAAGTGTCGCCTAGGCGACGCCTAGGCGGACGCCTTGTCGCCTAAGCGCTTAGAGACCCCGTGATCGCCTTGGTTCGCCTCGTCGCCTTGACAACTATGGCTTGAACCTACTTCATGTTAAATATGTAGCGAATATTAGTTTAACATGTCCAATGCCTACTTCATGTTTATTGCACTTAATCCAATTTCTTTACAGTCAAATGCATGTCTAATGATTTTTTTATAATTTTTATCTAATTTTTATTTTTTTTATTTTTTTCAAACTTTTCTGGTTTTTTTATTTTTTTTAAATTTTATTGAACTGGTTTCGGCCGGTTTCGACTAATACTGAAACCGAAATTGAGTCGTTTCGGTTTCGGACCCAGCCGAAACCAAGTCCGAAACTGACACCACCATCCTTGAATGATGCAGAGAAGACTGCATTGGTGTGCAATGATATTTCATAAGTCACGACTATGCATATAGCAGACGTCACTCAGTAACACCCAAGGCACCACCCTTTGTCTCCAAGGATTTTAAGACCACCAAAAACAACAATTGTGATGGGATTCAGACAGAGCAGCCAAGTAAAGGTTACCAGAGGAAGAGGAGCAGAGAATGACTATCCACTTTGGTCAAATTACTCTTGCTTTCAATTTGTGTTTGCAGAGACTGCTCGATATGCACAAAGGAGGTGACTTCAAGGAGTTTTAGTCCTGTCATTGTCTCATTGAGGGGAAACCTAGACCACAGCCAAATGACCCATGTTTACATGGTAACTCTATGCTCTAGGCTTCTCCTTACCGTTCTGCTTCTAACTTTCTATATCATGAAAAATCCATTTCTAGCTTCAGAATGCATTATGAAACTTCAATCGCACGATAACCTCATAATGACAAATTAATTCCTATCCATCATAAGTATCAGAGATCTGTAAGAATTGAACCGTGCATCATGGACCACAGAGCAATGTTTAAATATACTTACATTGTTGGCCGGAAGTTGAAGCCACACAAGGAAAGCAAACTTCACATGGTAATAGAGTGGAAACCTAGAAAAAACAGAAAAGTTTCAGTGGTCAAGCATAGATCTCCATCATTGCCCATGAAAAAAAGGTTTTGACGCCCAAAGAAGAGAAATATTAAAACATTAAAAAGAGACAACTAAATTTTAGCATCCTCTTGAACCAACATAAAACTTATGACCATAGCTCAGACCATGTAATATTATGCATTAGTCTAAGATATAACAAATTATCAACCTCCCACACTCTTACAAAACAGTTGAATTCCAGACAGATTCAATAACAGCTACCAGTGCTTTCAAACACAAACCAAGCAATAGCAGACAAAGTTGTGTCAAAATTTAGTGGTTAAATCATTGAGACAACAAATTTTACAGGTAATTTCTTGACCTATCTCCTTCAATTTCAGAAAACTTCCTTGGTTTTATGATTTTTCACTTTGGTTCCTAGCAATGTGCAAAAGCTAGCACCATCATAAACACTAGCACAAGAAACACCCTGTGGTCCCCCTTGAGTACCCAGGAGCCATTCCACCCAAGAAGGAGCCCACCTCCTAAATGTGGGATTACTCTTAATTTTACATAAAACTTTTCCTCACAACACCTCTGTATAAGTAATCTTTAATTCTCCCCTCTTCAATCGGAAGAAATTTTCTTGCTCGGGGGCAGATGGCTATTGGTGCTTTTACTCTACTGGTTTTTCCACTGCACCTTGCTCATTACGTGCATAAAGATTGGGCTAAATCAGCCAAGTCCAAGTCAAATGACCTAAACTAGCTCATTATGCCAAGTTCTGACCCATTCTATTTTTCCCCCTTTTTAAAAGTTTCTACAATGGTCGACTTTTTAGGGGCTAAAATTGGACCATGCCCCACTGATCCTCACCTAAATCAGCCAATCACAAGCTGAATTAATCGATCGTGCATGGTCACGTCTAGGGCCCCTGCCAGTATCGCTGCCCCTCTTCTGCCATTTGGCTCCACAGCCACCATGTCACCATCCAACTCCACATTGCCATCATTAGGGGACTGCCACACTGCACCAGCCCAAGGCAGCATCAAGACTTGGTACTAGGAGAAGCTCCCCATCAATTGTACCTTCAGAAAATCAGCAACATGACAAATGTTTCGCACTAGAGCAATTATTCATCGAGTTAATGTTACACTTAAGAAAAGAAGTATCCTTCCATATGTTGTCTGTAGAAGAGTAGAACAATCACATCCATATCGGCAAGATCTTGTCCCATATGTAGAAACACGAAGGGGAAATTTTAATCTATGTTCACATAGCCCATGCATATGCATATACATAATCTTTGCTGCCAACCCAAGTCAAGACTCAAGACCTCTGTTCATTTTTCTTGGTCATTGGCATGCATCCACAGGGCCATGTCAACACAAGCGGAGATGCTCTCATGGCACCAGATGAGCCCAATGCTTAACTCTTGTTCTAGCTCCATCATGGTTGTCGATACCTGATTAGGGAAGACAAAGAACCTCAGCTCTAATACATGTTTCATAGACGACAATGGCCAAGGTCCCACGTAGGAGTCCTCACTGGGCTTGAAGACTTTACAGTCACATGGGACTGCTGCATCATTGCTTCATCATTGATGTCCTATCATTAGGTGGTGCAAGCTGGGCAATTGCCCACAAGAGATGGGGTAAGGGGTGCTGAAAGGAAGGAAAAGGGTGCAGGTGGAGTCCTCAATCGTAATAAGAGAGGCATGGTAGGTAGCAAGGTGAGCAAGAAAAGACAGGGACACTTGGAGAGATCAAGGTTCCCACCCCCAATGAAGTTCATGGGCTGCCCCAGTCATTCCACAGGGCACATCTCTGCAAGTTGAGAGAGAGGACAAAGTGAGTGACAGAGATGGGCAGCAGGGAGAAAGTGAGGCCAGACAGAAGAGAAAGATAAGGAGAAGTGAGGCTGCATAGGAATGTGAGTCTCCTCTCTCAAAAAGAAGGTCTAACTCCCCCTCCCTCCTTTTAGAAGATTCCAGTGAAGAGTTACTTCTCCCCGAAATTATCAGATAGTCCTCAACAACAATTAGGCCCCATTTTCTCTCTGAAATAAAGTCTGGGAGAAAAAGAAACCCAGAAAAAGTGCTATGAAGTACTCTGTTGTTTTTTTGTTAAGTGGGTGGTACCACATTGTATTAAATAAGCAAAGAAATATACAAGTATAACAATGAAAGCTCTCAAAAAAGGCCTCTATACAACAGGCACCAAGGGGATGCTCCCAGGCCTACCCGCCCAAAAGAGATAAAAGGGTAGACAAAGCACTGTTAAGGTTACAATAAGCATAATGAATACACAAATGCCAAATTTAAACATTTTGAATACCATAATAACGTCAGAAACAATAAGAAACTAAATATAAATAATTTTATCACTATGAATAAAGCTATTCATTCCTTAATACTAATGTGGAAGGAAATACTATTCCAACCATCACTTATGACCTTCAATGTCCATTAAAGAAAAGTACTCTTTCTCCCTAAGAAACACTAGTGTTATAAACCTCATGTACTTATCTAAGCGAAGGATCTTTGCAATAGCTTGTTAATGTAGCTCATGTGAGATTCCTTTCATACATCATATCCGTAGTTGTAATTATCTTTTTACTGGTTTACAATATCCTCTTCCACTTTCTCGTGTAGCACTAAAACTTCTCCCTTTACAATGATGGAAGGATGAGTCTTGTCCTCATTGACTAAAGGCACTTTGATTTATGGTGCCATCAATCTCTTCATCTTCATTTATACTTGTCATTGAATTTAAAACAGGAGCTGATTTATAGTAGCGTAAGCAACATTATTACCTTCACTTTCATCACCATTTAATCCAAATATTGTACTTACTGTAACAATTGAGACAATTAAATTGTAGTTATTTTTCCAAACATTGGATAATCTCTATCCTTGTATTTCATGTAAGCATGATTTTCAAAAATCACATGGCAACAATCTTTTGGATATATGTAATATATTTGTTGAAGACATGGGGACTCTGGATAGTCACACATTGGCTGTTGAAAAGGCAACTATGCAGTTAGAAGGCGGGTCTTCACTCTTTTACCTGAAAGGCACCTACCACCAAGTGGGGCAAAACCTTATGACCCGCTCTCTTCAGGGTCAACGGCCAGAGGGGCAATAGATCTCCAGTTGAGAAAAGGACGGCAACTCTAGGGGGCCACAAAATCTTCTTGCAACAATATCAATTATTAGTATAGATATTTTAAATTAAAAAAGGGGGAGTGAGAGAGAGAGAGAGGCCAAGATGCAACTATTGAAAGTCATTGCTAAGGACTACCAATGCAATGAATTGATCGTGGTAAATTACAAATTAAGTGTATATATACCAAAATGTCTAAATGACAATAGTATAAAGTTAGAGGCTCCCTACGTGTGACAGGCTAGCCACCTTCATGGAGGGAATTCAAACCCTCTGCTGTCTATGTGGGGAGGAAGAAGAGAACATTGACCACCTCATCACCGGATGCTCTTTCTCAATAGAGATCTGGAGGCATATTTTGAGCAAAGTCCAATATCAATTGCAACCCACAGAGAATGTCCAGCAGCTCATGTGGAAGTGGCAAAGGTATTGGCCTTGCAAGGAAGAGAGGCGGATTTGGTGGCTCATCCTACATGCCACAATATAAGCCTTATGCAGAGAGAGAAATGGAGGAATCTTCAAAAAGGAGGTAAAGATTCTGGAGAGAATTGGGGAGTTTGTTAGGGAGAGGGTATTAGAGTGGGCTAAACTTCTATGAAAAGCTGAGAGAGAAAACTTTTCTCTTTTCACATTGTTGGGGGGTAGGGATAAGCACATCTCCTTGATGTGACCTTTTTGTATAGGAAGCTTGGGGATATTTTGTGATTTCACATTCCATACTTGTAAATCCCTCTTTTCTTATTAATATACTTGGTGGTACCAACCACATTCAAAAAATAACGTTAGAGGTTGCTCTCCTAAAAAAAAAAAAAGCCAACTCCACAATCATAAAGAGCACAACACTTGGGTTAAATGAGTAATAATAATATTCCCTTCACTACCTATGAGTCAGCTCCTATTTAAAAGTTAGTAACATTCTATAAATGAAGATGAAGAAATCGAAGGCACTACAAATCAAAATGCCTCTAGTCACTGAAGACTGCATTCATCCTCCCATCCTCGTAGAAGTTTCAACATTGTACAGGAAGAAATACATAATGATATTGAAGAGGATTTAGTAAGATGACAATAGCTATGAAGACGATGTACAGAAATAAGCCTACATGAGCTGCATTACAAGCTTTAGTAGATGTCCCTGTCATAGATGCACACATGAGGTTAAAGCTTCCCCCATAAGAAAAGACAGTGTTCAATGGATGCTGTCAGCGTATGATATGGTCTAAATGGTGTTCCCTTGTCTGTAGTATTTAGGAATTAATAGTAATAATTATGGCTATGAAATCATTTGCACGTATATACATGTATATATTTGTAAAAGTTGGTGCTCTGGAATGGATGGTTTTTTATTTTGAAGAACAATTTCTGGAATAGAATGTTTTTTTATAATCTCCCGGAAAAGTAACTGGAGCTTTGACCATAGATGGCAGTTTCGGCCGAAACCGATACGTTTCGGCCGAAACGTATCGGTTTCGGCCATAACCGATCCGAAACACACATTAAACACTGTAGCAATCCGAAACTAAAGGGGGTATCGGTTTCGGGCGAAACCGATACGAGTTTCGCCCGAAACCAAACGGTTTCGGCCCGAAACCGTTTGGTTTCGGCCGAAACTAGTGACTTTATGGCCAATGTTGGCCCCCGAAACCCCATAACCCACAGGTTTCGGCCGAAACCTTCCCCCCCTGGTGTGACAGTCGCTGCGGTGTCTGCCGCTGCCGCTGCTGCCGCTGCTGCCGCTGCCGCGCCTGTGCTGCTGCCGCTGCTGCCGCTGCCTGCTGCTGCTGCTGCTGTGCTGCGGCTGCTGCCTCTGCCTGCGGCTGCTCCTGCTGGCTGCTGCGGCTGCTGCCTGCCGGCAGCTGTCCGACCAAGGGTGAAAGGCCGTCCGACAGGGAGAGGCCGAGAGGGACTGAGGTCTGAGGGAGCCTTCTTGCGCCAACACAACTTCAACTTCAAGGGTTTGATTATTTTGTTTGAGGTTAATTTCATTGGGTTTTGTTTGATTATTTTGTTGTGTTCTTTTGGTTGGGTTAAAAATTTGGGGTAAGCAAGTCTTGCTTATTAAGTTTATTCCAAGGGTGATTAAGGGCTTAAGGGTTATTTGCTAATTAAACCCTAATCAGATTTTAAAAATTGGGGCTTTTGTCTAAATTGGTTTGCTTAGGCTCAATTGAAGTTAAATTAAGGTTCATTGAGGATTTTGGGGTTGGATCATGCGGGTAATTAGTTTTTCCCAAGGGTGATTAATAGTTAATTGCTAATTAAGCCCTAATTAGGTCATAGAAATTGGGGCTTTTGTCTAATTCGAGTTTTTTAGCCACAATTGAAGGTTAATTAAGCTTCATTGAAGATTTTGGGGTGGGATCATGCTGCCAATTGATTTTTTCAAAAGGTGATTAAGGGGTAAATGATAATTAACGGTTAATTAGTATATAAAATTTGGGGCTTTTGTCTAAGTCAGTTTGCTTAGGCTAAATTGAAGCTCAATTAAACTACATTGAAGATTTTGGGGTGGGATCATACTGGTAATTGATTTTTTGCAAGGGTGATTAAGGGTTACTTGCTAATTAAGGGTTAAGTTTTTAATTGTACTTATACCTTTTTGTGTGTCACTGTCTTAATGCAGCATCATGCCTAGACGTCAGCAAACACAGGAGCAGCAAGGGCAGGAGGATCCGGGGTGGGCCCACATGTCTTTAATAGATGCTAAGAGAAGAAAGGTGAAATGCAATTACTGTGGTAAGGAAATGTATGGCGGAATTACCAGAGGAAAACAACATTTGGCAGGGGTAAGAGGAGAGGTCAGACAATGTGACAACTGTCCCCGAGAGGTGCGAGAAGAGATGCGCCAATGCCTTCTGGGGAAAAGGGAGAGGGTGCAACAAAGGGCTGAGGATGAGGCTGAAATTGCTGAGGAGATTTCTGGCAGAAGGGTTAGAAGGGATGATGATGAGGAAGGCACTGAGGATTCTGATCCAGAGCTGACTGAAGCAAGGGAGCGTGAACAAGCCGCTCGAAGGAAAGGGAAGGGAGCCATGGGATCAGGGACCTATGAGAGTACAGCTGCACGACGTCCTGACGTTGGTGTTGCCCCACATACGCAGGGAACAGGTCCCATGGACAGCTATCTGCACAGAAGGCCCCAAGCTACACAACCTAAAATCAAGCAAGCAATGAGAGGGGTCAAAAAATCAGCAGAAGTTGCAGGGCATGCATTTAAATCTATTTGCAAATGGTTTTTTCATGCAGGTGTCCCTGCACATGCAGCTTCAAGTGAATATTTCCAACCTATGATAGATGCCATAGCAGATGCTGGCCCTGGCTTGCAAGCCCCCTCACGTCGAGACATATACGGGCGTGGCCTTGAGGGAGAGGTTGAGGAGCTCCATGATTGGGTTGAAAGCTTCAAGCATATATGGGTGGAGAGAGGATGCACCATCATGTGTGATGGTTGGACTGGTACCACGAAAAAGTCCATGATAAACTTTTTGGTGTATTGCATCAGCGGTACAGTGTTTGTGAAATCAGTTGATGCATCAGATTATGAAAAGAATGCAAATTATTTGTTTCATTTGATGGATGGCATGGTAGAACAAATTGGAGAGGAGAATGTTGTGCAGGTGGTGACTGATAATGAAGCCAGTTACAAGGCTGCAGGAAAGAAATTGATGCAAAAGCGCAGTCATTTATATTGGCTCCCATGTGCAGCACATTGTCTTGATCTGATGCTTGAAGACATAGGGAAGGAAAAGCATGTGAAGAAGACAATTGACAAGGCACAAAAAGTCACACAGTATATCTATGGCCATCCTAGGATACTAAATATGTTCAGGGCGCATGCCAGTGGAGGGCGAGATATCATCCGTGCAGGCCCAACCAGATTTGCTTCCAATTTTATTTCTTTGGAGTCTTTGCACAGGTATAAGATTGATCTCAATTCTTGATACTTTATCCTTACTGATATGTAGCAGTTGATGCAGCTTCAATTTTCATTTATCTGCACAGGTACAAGAATGAGCTGAAAGCTTTCATGTACCACAATGCCCTGCGGGAATACATCGACAAGGGCAATGTTGATACACAGATGGATTATCTGGATGTCTGCCACGTCGTGGACGACAACAAATTCTGGGACAGGGTGTCACGGTACTTGAAAGTAGTCACACCTCTCGTGAAGGTCCTAAGAATGGTGGATGGCGATGAGAAGAATGATATGGGCTATCTATACGAGGCCATGGACCGTGCCAAATTGGAGTTGCAGCATTCCCTTCCCAGACATTATGCAAAATGGTGGAAAATTATTGACCAGAGATGGGACAACACATTACACCATGACTTGCATGCAGCTGGTGAGTGATTAATTGTACTGAAATTGAGGTAATGCCTTTATGTTATTTTATAAATTTTATTTAGTTAATTATACACAAATGCAGGTTATTTCTTCAACCCTCGATTTATGTACGGTGCCGATGCACATGTTGATGGCGAGGTGCTTCAAGGGACTTTAAAAGTTATTGGTCGTTTATCGAGGAATCCAGAAAAGAGACTAGAGGCCGAAGTAGAGGTTCGCCTTTATTTGATACTGTCAATAACATGTATAGAATTTATTTAAGTAGTTATGTTAATCTATTACTTTATGTTTGTAGATGAACCATTACAGAATGAGGACTGAGACATATGCTGACTCCCAATTGCAATACGCTGTGGGAAGAGTGAGCCCAGGTATATTTTATTTTTTGGATTTCTTAACCTGATGAATATATATTTTTACAACTAAAATGCATTTTTTTATGGTTGGTGGAACAGCTGACTGGTGGATAATGGTTAACAACCGAGATATGGGTAGCAATGCATTGGCTTTCATTGCAATTAGGGTGCTCAGTCAAACAACATCAGCAAGTCAATGTGAAAGAAATTGGAGCACGTTTAGCCTTATACACTCAAAGGTTCGCAATCGGCTAAAGGCTGAACGGTTAGAGAAATTAGTGTACTGCCACTACAATATGAGGTTGAGAATAAAGAATATGAGGTTGAGACAACAGCTGCGAGACAAACGCGCCGCCGGGGATGCCGCCGCAGAAATTGATGTGGATGCCTTATTTGATGATGAGAATCCGTTGCAGTCTTGGGTGGAGACACGAGAGCAGGTTGATGAGCCCGTTTTTGATGATGATGATAGAAGATGGGCAGAGGGCATACTAGATGAAGATGAGCAAAGGGATCCCGAATTAAGAAGAAAATCAAAGAGGGCCAGAGATACTCATGCCCACATGTCTAGGGTTGTTGAGGACACTGAGGAGCAACATGATTTTCAGCCAGCTAGACACTCCGACTCAGATAGCAGGCCAGTCACTCCTAGAATGGGCAAGGCACCTACATCCTTAAGAAGAAGTACATCAGTGCATGGGCAAACTGAGAGAACAAATATTGCTGCTCGAGAGGACCCGGCAATTGAACAGTTAAAGCAGATTTATTTGAGGCACACGCCAAGGGGAACAGGATTCATGTCAAGGGTGCAAGAAGAAAGCACACCGGCACAGGAAAAAGCATCCCCAAAGGCCAAAAGGCGACTGGAGACTGCAGGTTTCGTGATCCTTTGATTTTTTATTTTGGAAAGTAACTTAAATTCTTATTATCAGTTCGAATCAGAAAAGGTTTTGGTAGGAGATAAATTATATATTTTCGTATGTGCCAGGTGCTACAGGTGCTACTACTGGCGGTGGGGATGCTGGTGGTCCTTCCTCCTTCCACGCAGACACAGGCAGAGGATACAGTCAGGGTGAGGGAGGACATGAGTCACAGAGTCAATATGGGCATCCATCAGGTTATGGAGGTGGCCAACAGGAGGCAGCGATTTATCGGTCGTGGGGTTATGAACCATCATTCAACTTCCATCCGGCCAGTTCCTCTTCTCTTCCTCAAGATTCTTATGCTGATACTGGATTCGGCTCAAGCCAACCAAACACTCCAAGAGGGATCCAAAGAGGGATGCAGGACTTGGCTACCTCATTGTTTGGTTATAGTGAATATAGACCATACATGCAACATGGTTATGGGTATCAACATCAAGGGCCAGACGATGAGGGAGAAGGTTCTTCTAATAATTATTATCCATATTAGGTAAGAATCAATGAATTTTTGTAACAATTATTTTATCTATTTTGTCTAATTTTGTACTGCTTGTATTAATGTACAATGGAATATTACTTTAACTATCACATGTTCAATGTTTGAAGTTCAATTTTTGTAGTTGTCTACTTCAAAGTTATTGCACTAACTTATTCAGTCAAATGCATGTGTAATGATTTTTGTGATTTTAAGTGATTATTAATATTTTTTATGATTTTTTATCATATTTTTTAGAATTAATTTAATTTTTTTGACCTTTTATATGGGTTTCGGCCGGTTTCGGCCGAAACCGAAACCGAAACCGAGTCAACTCGGTTTCGGACCCGGGCGAAACCGAGACCGAAACCGAGTTTGCCATCCTTGGCTTTGACTGCTTTATAAATACTGAATGGAGTTGAAAAATCTTCTAGTTCTTCCTCTGAAGAATTCATTGGTTCAGAGGAATAATCTTCTTCAATATCATAAAACTTTGTTTTGGAAGAAGATGTAGAAACTGAAGCAGAAGTAGGATTTATCTAGTCATCTTCAGAACTAGAAGAGTTATAGAGGGAGGATGTATTGGGTATAGCATGGCCCTCTGAAGACCTTCTCCGTCTTTACTTGCTTGTTGAGCCAAGTAGACTCTTTGTGCCCATATCCTAATAATATGTTCAACGTCTTCAGGCTTGGCATCATCTAATGAAATGATAGCAGTATCTACTCCAAAAACCATAACATGATTAGAAAATTTATGGCTTAATTCTCCTCCTTCTATTTTTGGAAATTTTGTTTTCATCATTTTTACAGCTAGTTCCTTGCCTTTTGCAGGAAAAGGTTCATTGGGATCTTTTGGCAGTATGATGGAATGAGCCAATTCTGCTTCTTTCAATTTGCGAAATTCAACAGAGAAATCTATCAGAAGTTTGATGTTGGATTCATGAGCATCTAAAGCATTCATGTGGGCTTCTAGTTTCTGTTTTTCTTTATCAGAAATAAAATCTTTCAAGGCTAGCAAATTCTGATTGACTTCATGTAACTGGCGCTCAATAGCTGTAATATGTTTTTCATCATAAGAAGTCCAATGAATAATATAATTAAGCTGTCTTGTTTCATCTTTCTGTGTTTGCACAGAATCAGCTTAATGCAGAAGTAAATAATTAACATCTGCTTTTAACTCAACTTTTTCTTTTTCAAATTGTTCTGGAGTAGTAGTCTTATATGTCATTTTTGGAGGCCATTCTCCAGAAATAATATAATTGTGGTCAGAAGTTCCAATGCCAGGTGTAGAATGCATCATCATAATTTCAGCAGAGTCCCGATTTTGAGAATTAGTGATGGAAGGAGGAAGGGGATTTTGTATAACAGGTAAAACTGGAGGAAGCTCTGAAATAGATGTAGAAGTACCGGCCATGCTGAAAGAAGGTAAAAGTTTAAGAGTTGAGAATCTAAGAGAATGTGGTTCAGGATACCTAAAAAGCCATTTCTTTTTGGGTTTTTTCTGACTGAATTCAGAGTGAGACAGAAATTTTTCTATAGCAAGATACCATTGTAAAAAACTTCTAATTCTAAGGTGGGGCCCACTGAAGAAATATTTTTATTTAAAGCAAGAGGAAAATGTACACCATAAGATTGACGGAAATGAGATACCACAGTATTGGTGAGATGAAAAATATGATGACTGTGTATTCAACCTTATTGTACACTAAAGTTTAAACATCATTAAGTATGATATTTTTGTATTTATTATGTCTAAATTTGGACTCCAAAAATATATACTCAAATTTGCTATCTCATTATTTATTTTTTGTGTAACTAGCTGAGGTATTTATGATACATTTTTGTAGGAATGATGGTCATGAATGTGTTAGATGTGCATAAAATGACAAGTTTAGCTATGTTTATTCTATTACCTGCAATGGGTCATTACCTATGTTGCACGTCACATCATGTTCCAGATCATTATATGCTTGGAGTAGCACATCTTATATTAGAAAAGCTTTAACAAATAATGATATGTTATTTGGGAAGGTACACAAAATATTTCCAAAAATTTTTAATAAATTGTACTCTATTTTAAAAGAAAGGTGCTTCTTGAAAGTTATTCTAACCAACCTTCAAAGTATTAGGTAATTTCCTATGGACCTAGGTAGATATAGCTGTTAATACAACCACTCAATGTAGCATAATCCAGGAGGCAAAGGGAAGATGAAAAATGGACCACTGGATTTGTGTAGGGAACATCCAAGTAATGAGTACCATCCATAAAATAAGAGGAGGTGCTTGTAGTCCACCCACCAGTAATAGTAATATAGGAATGAAAGAATTTCATGGTCTCAAAATGAGGAAAGAAATTTTAAGGCCAACAGAATAAATCATGATTCATTGTATTTACTTAAACTTCATTTTTGTCAATTTTTAGAACCACATAAAAAGTTAAAGTTGATCTCTAAATCTTGTAATTTGACGGATGGCAATAGACAACAATCCAAGCATTCTACCCCAAAGAAAAGAAAGGTAAGGCTATGCCCACTATCCTAGGAAATGAATGCCTTGCCTAGAATGTTCTAAATCAAATGTCTAATATTGATTAACCCCTTTGGATTTCACCTGAATACCCAAAAGAGAATTTAAAGATATGGTTTTCAACTGTCAAGCTCCTCTGAAGGAGAAGTTGAAATCTCCTTTCTTAACTATAACAGGTGAAATGAAAGATTTGTCAAAGGGAGAGATGAGGAAAAAAGGACAGAGGAATTCTTGAAAGTAAAATTTGGAACTGATTTAGGCACTCCCAGCTTTTGTATCAGGGCCAGTCACTTCCAATTTTCCTTGTACTTCAAGGTTATTTCATTTAAAACATATGCCTTATGCAAGACTGGGGTACCCTAAAATTAAAACCAGCATGCTTCCAAACTAGTACCCCAAAGTCCATAAGCAGACAAACAAAAATGGCTAAGAAGATGTCTCATCATCTATACTCTTTTTACCTGAGGCTACTCTGCCATCCTATGTTTCTTTCTGAAAGTTACTAGGTTATAAAGCAATCTTCCCAATAAGCAAGTTTGTCACTACCCAGCAAATTTTTATGCTAATCAAATGCTATCCACAAAAGTGGTAGCATTCTGCAGCTTCCAAGCTTTGGCGATAAACATCTATATTGAATAAAATAATGATGATGATGAGGACAATGATGTAGGGTCAATATGTAATATCAGAATGGATTATTATACTATATAAGATTTTTTGAAAGGCATACAACCCGTTTGTGTATAAAATGGAAAAATAGTCCAAATATGATGTTGATTCATACAAACAAAACAAAAATCTTGTACATCCAGGCTAACTAATAAAAAATAGATAGATAGGGCAGAGGTATACCAGGAAAGAATTCTGTCCGAAAACATTTCTACAAGGCTGAATGATCCATATGCTGCACAAAAATTAGAAGAGATAGCTTTAGTAACAAAAAGAGAAGAATCATCCAAAAGATATAGAATTGTTATCAAAATATACGGATCCTCCCAAACAAAAAAATAAATAAACATGTAAATAAAGCTGTATACTCCATATTCTTACAAACAGGAAGTTATGGAAATAATTTTCACATCCACAGGCTGAATTTAGTTATGCAGGGCAGTTGAGTTGCTTCTCTTTTCCTTTTGTTTTTGTTGGGTGGGGGTCATTGGCTTTATGATAAACAAGTCTTACAAATTCTGAGATCGGGTGAGTTGCTCAGTTAGCATGAGGTCTTCAGTTCACACCTGGAGATCTCCTGTTCAAAAACACCCAGGGCACCCAACACCACAACCCCCGCAGTAGGTTCCTATGGGTTGGGAATTTCACAACATGGGCTTTGTCCTGCCCAACTCTGGCAGTGATCGAGGAGGTTCTAGCTCACCTTCACAAAGCTGAGCTCTGTTGGAGGGTCTCCTCGTGAAAGGTTAGCCCAGGTGTCTCCGTGCAAAGTGTGCAGGAGTTCTGTGTCCCTTCATGCTAAACACCCCTTAAAAAAAATAATAATAATAAAAGGTCATCAAAACTCCACTTGGAGAAAAGCTATGTACGATCTCTCATGTATAAGCTGTTACAAATGACCAGATTTGTATCCACCTTTGAGTAGGAAAATCTTAAACATTCAGAGTCCCCGACTTCGAACACAGAGCAAATGAAAGCATAGTTATACCCTTTAAGAAGTTCTATGCCACTTTCGGGTTCCTTATGTACTGATGAATTTTCCAAACTGACAAGTTACAATTTTACTAAGTTTATTCATTTTTAGCCTTGTGAAAAGGTGATAGCTTTTTATCTTTTTTGCTTGTACCCTTAACTTTAGTTTTTCTTAGTTATAAACCTTTAATGTCCTGTATGCCTGTCAGTTTCAGAGTTTTCTGTTTGCATTGTGTAATCTGCTCCTATGACCATGTGTATGTGCATACATATATATTAGTGTGAATATATGTATGTACATATGCATTTATGTGCATTAAACATTGCTAGGTATGATTCCTACTGTCCACAAATATGTCTTATCCACCAATAACCAAAGTTCATTTGATAAGAACACATTATATGTGCTTGTGCATGTGTGCATACTGATATGTGTATGCATGTGTATGTGTCTTTTTGACATTATTATGATATGATTCCATGTCCATAAATTTCTCTCACCCACCAATAATAGATGTGTTTGAATTTGATAAGAATTACCCTAATGGTTTTACCGAAATGATAAGGCAAATGATCTCAAGTCCATATTACAAACAGGATTCAAGCTTCAGCTTGCGTTTTAACAATCTCAGTTTGGCCAAAAAGTACACCTGCAACTAGCTTAACCTGCCTAAGTTGTTCTTTCAAAGAAAGACCTTGTCAAGCCATTCTCCATCAACAATCCTATCATAAAGCTCCATATACTAAATACTCAGGGATCAGCACCAAGTCAGATGCTGCTTGACAAGATCCTCCTATTCTGGAATAGTGGCTCAAAGCAAATGTGATGCAGAATGGCTACCATAAAGGATCCGACTAAGGCTAACTATCTGAGATCAGCACGATGCCATAAAATATCAGCATAATAGCAGTCGCGGTTACAAACTCCAGGAGAAACTAGCACATGAAAATAACAAGAAACTACGCTCAAAAAGCCATCCCTCGCAGTGAGAAACAACGGACCGACCGGTAGATAGAACTACCAGAGTCTAGGGTATCAACTCCACACTCAATTACCCCAAAATCGAAACCTCCAGGTGGGCTCCTCACATATGCACAAACCGGCAGCAAATACATATTCTTTATATATTTCCGGCTAAAAAGTCTTATCACGCTCATATGGTGGCAAATACGACCGAATACTAGAAAAGCAAGGTCTAGGGGAACCACCGAGCACTAACCAACTAGCTGAAAAGTGATACGCAAATCGAGGCCACATAGGTAGCAGCTTGGCGCTGGTACAGATCGTCCCCAGCTGTGTCGTGCAAACCACCGGTCCAGGCAGCATTCTCGTGGTGCGGTCGACAAGGCGGCTGGAGGGGGGAGGGTCACGGTGGCCAGGTGTGGCCATGCAGGCTGGCTCAAACCGCAAGCTCAGGTGGGGGGGCGGGCGTGGACGACCGTGGGAAGGGGCAGTTGGCCGGGCCGGCGGTGGCCGGTGCTATCACGGGGGGAAGGCGGGCAGGACGACTGGCAGTCGTGGGATGCGATCACAGCGGTCCTAACAGCATCAAGCAGACAGCCCGGCGGGGAAGCTCCCAGGGGCGGGTGTCGGAACAGTGCCGGCGGCGGCGAACTGCACATCGGCCAGGGGCCACAGCTAGGTCGTGGAGCAGTGCCATCTGGTGCCAGTGCAGGACGAGGGCGCCAACTCGGTAGGCAGGATGGGTGCCTTGTCCGATTACGGGGAGAAGAAGGACAAAGAGGAAGAAGAGGAGGAGGGATGACAAGGGGGTGGGCAGCGGCTGTGCGTTGGGAGAGGAGAAAGAGAGAGAGAGGAGGGGGAAAAGAGGGGACCTTGGGCTTCACGCCCTTCTCTTCACGGGATGAACACAGTGGCAGCTCTCAATTTCCAAAGCTTCACTATCATCATTAGCAGGGGATTACAACAGTATTTAAAGAGATTCAAACCCTAACGAACCTTCTTAACAAGCAAATGACTAAATACCCCAATAAGTAAGAAAATAGTATAAATCGTACAGAAATACTAACAAAAATGTAAAAGGGACTAAACGGGCCTCAAATGGGCCGTACACCAATCCAAATGACCATGTAACATCTGAGATACATCTTAGTCCTCAAGTGAACCAGCATAGAGCCAAATCAAAGCCTAAGTCTCTTTTGGCGTCCTCTAATGACGGTAGACGTGGGCCGGGGTCAAACCAAGTCCGTGCTCGGGTGTCCTCAACAAAATGAGGGGGCAAACCAACAGTTTAACCAAGTTTTTTGAAGTGGAAAGAAAATATAGTTCAGTAAATATTTTTCATGCACTAAATAAATTCCATTTATCCAATACCAATAGGTGTCTAGAGTATGTTAAGAAAATCAAAATGTGAGGGAGAATCAAGTTGATCTTGCATTTACACTATATTTTATTCCAAGTGCAAACAGGCCACTGTAGATGAGGGAAACAGATGGTGATACCCCACTCAGACCAAGAAACTAGAATATGAGACTGGAATCAGAGGGCAGACATTTTCAGTGGTAGGGGGTGCAGGGTGGGTGATGAGTCGCTTTCTGTTTCTCCCTTTTGTGCTAATTATTTGTTTCTTCTGCTCACTCAGAGAACCTATCAACCTCCATGGAAGCCACTATTTCCAACCCCCTATTGGACCCGATAATTTTCTGATTTAGTTCAGAAAAAATGAATTAAATCATATTTTTTAAGTCTCATGATGGCGCAAGATGATATAAAATCATCGCCGTTCTATCACACATACATCCCGGGGAGCCGTCGGACGAAGAAATCAACAAGGTCCCGACGTATTCTATGCGCCGTAATTCTGTCAAACATCTCACGGGCAAGATAAAGCCTTGCACTTGTGTGAAGACCCCACAAACAATGCCTTCTCCAAATATTGGGGGGCGTCCGTGGTATCTCAAAGTGTGGCCCCGATAGTGCAAGAAGTCTGGCAGCAAGACAGAGTCGAATAAAGGACAAAAAACTTCACAAAAGAAAAAAAAATCACGTGCAGTTGTGTTCTCGAACTCCGTGGCAGAAAGCAATAAAATAGGACAGGGAGCAGAATATTCCAAGTCTTTTTATAGGTTTTTCTGGGCCAGCAAAGAAGGGACCAGCCACCCCTGCTTTCTCCCTTCTCCCTATGTCCGTGTGCAAGAAAGGAGGGGGGAACCCCCGGTCACACTTAAAAAGTCAACCAGGGGGACCTCCCCCCAGTTCTGCCCGGAGCACAAGACCGGAGGAAACCCCCCCCCCCCGGTTCACCCCACTGCCAACCTGGACCGGAGGAACCCCCCTGCTCTGATACCAACTCAAACCGTGGGGAACCCCCCCCCCCCAATTTCCCCTGCCAGCCTGGACACAACCCCCCCCCCCCCCCCGAGTCCACGTCCAACCCAAACCGGGGAGGTTCCCCCCCAGTTCTTCCCTCTGCTGCCACATCAGCCCGAGGGAACACCCCGGTTCCCTTCTCTGCCACATCAGACCGAGGGGACCCCCTCCGGCTCCGATGCCACCTCAGGTGGGGGCGACCCCCCCCCCCCGGCTCTCTCTCCGCCTTCAATTCAAACCGGGGGAGATTCTCCCCAGTTCACTCCCACATGTGCACCAAACACGGGGGACTTCCCCCGAGTCCTTTCATCTCTCAATGCATTTAATGCAAACCCAAAGGTCCCCCCGATTCACTCACCTATAAAGGGAAGAGTTGGGGGCTCATTTGAACTCACAGAGAACACATGGGAGCTCAACACCACCCAAGGCACCCACAAAGAGAATTCCCCTCTCAAGAACTTCAAGAACATTCAAGAGATTGAAGACTTGGGATAAGGGTTGGAGCTTGCTCCATCCCCCAAGAATTGTCTGTTTGATCTTGTAAAAACCCATTTTAAGGGTATGATCATGTTATGGCACTTATACCCCTATTTCAGGAGGAACTGTTCGTAAAGTCACGAAATTCTGTAAAAATACAGAGAAATCATGTACATGTTCAAAAAAATACGAAATTCATGTGGAATTTATGTTCATGTGAGAAATTGCACAAAAACCTTTGAAAGTTACAAAATTACATAAATAGCATGTATTTTCAATAAATTACATAAATGTCCAGGAAAATATAGGAAATTACAGAGAAGTCCAAATAAGCTTGGGAATTGGAGGAAGGCCCATGCAAAGTCTGAAAATTGCGATAATACCCTGAAAATTTCAGAAAATTGCTGAAACGTTCAAGAAATTATAAAAAAAATCCCAATGATGTCTGAAAATTGTAGAAAAATCCCTCAAAGTTTGAAAGTTATAGGAAAAACCCTGATGTGTGCAGAAAGTGCAAGTATACCTCGCCACTTCACAGAATTGCATAGAATTGCACTTGACCAAAAATTACAAATATACCCCCGCCTTATGCGGGAATGCCTTTTATGGACATCAAGTCAAATCCAATGGTCCGATGGTGATCATATGACGATCATGGTTTGCCATCTCTTATGAGATGTCCGAGATCTCTGTCTCTCCAAAGGTCACGAGAAACGAAACCCCCGAGACCAAGATCTTCTCTCCCCCACCTCCCCGATTTCCTCCTTCCTCTCTCCCTGTCTCTTCTACCTCAGCCCCTTAAGCTCTCTCTCTCCCCAGTCTCTCCGTCTCTCCCTCTCCCCCAGACTCTCTGTCTCTCCCTTTGTGACACTGTCCCTTGGACTCTCTTACCCTCTCTCTCTCAATCTCTGTGTCTCCCAGCCTCTCTCTCTCTCTCCCTGTCTCCCCCTTCTCTCTGTCTGAGAGAGAGGGAGACAGAGAAGGGGGAAGACAGAGATACATGTACCATTTTTGATGATTTTTTATGTATTCTTCAGTTTGTGAGTCATGTACCATTTTACGTATATCTTTTTGGTGTAACTTTTGATGTATATTAACATTGGTGCATGTGAATGGATTTGTTATTGTTATCATTACTCTTTATTTTGTAAAATTGAGTTGTCAATTAGAAAAACATGTTTGTGAAATTGAGTAGTTAATAGAAAAAAAATAGCATTTTCTTAGAAATAGGCTATATATATGAAACAATTTTTCGAAATCACTGAACCCGATCTCCCAAGATTTTTTCGAAATCTCTCCGAGATCTCTTCTCTTCCGCCTTTCCGAGACGGAACCGATATTCGAGAAGGAAAACCTTGATGACGATCCAACGGTCCGATGAGATGAAACTCAAATCCCACAATCAGATCTTGATCAAGAGTCAATCCAACGATCATATCTTGATCAGGAGTCATTCCAACAGTCAAATCTTGATAGGGAGTCATTCCAACAGTCAGATCTTGATCGGGAGTTAATCCAACGATCAGATCTTGATCAGGAGTCAATTCAACAGATAGATCTTGATCGAGAGTTAATCCAACTGTCCGATTTAAACTGATTCTAAATCCAACGGTCGGATTTAGATAAAACCCTCAATATCACAACAGACATTGTAGAGGCCTAAGGGTCATTGGCAGTTAATCAAAGATGTTCGGACTTTATGCCGATGTAAATAAACACCGACTACAGTCAATTGGGAAAAGTACAGTACATAAACCCTAAATTGTCTGATAAAAATGCGGAAATGACCATGCACATGCTAATTAAATAGCTAAAGACATGTGCATCTGTGTTCAACAAATGAACATCTAAATTCTTTTCGTTATTTTTTCCGCATGTAAACACCCCCATAAGTAAAGAAAGACCACTAAACTGGAGGAATTTTTTTTTTCTCAGTAGAGGGATCAGTGCAGTACAATAAGCCAGGTTCAGCAAGAAAGACATTACCAACATCTTGAAAGCAGAATAGAGAGAAGGATATCCGTTACCGAGCAATGACACAAAAAAAACTGTCACTGACCTGCCCAATACAAAAGCCACTTCTCCTGTTCACTTTGATCCTTTTTCTCAATAGCCTTAAAAGTTGAGTATACCGGAAGAGCAATTCCCACAGTACAGCTACAGAAGCAAGAAGGGAATGAAGAGAAAAGTTATTGCATGCAGATATCACCCGTTCTATGACAAATTTTTAGTTTCCGAAGAGCATAAATGAAACATCTTTGCCTAGAGATAAGGCAATCTTATGCAAAAGAAAAGGATCAGCCCTAGGAACATGGGAAACAAGTTAATTATTACCAAAACAGCCACAAGAAAAGAGTATCCTTACCAAATATCAGCCAAAAGATAGGAACAGCAATAATAACAACAAAGCCTAGAAATAAACAACTATGTGATTATGACAAAAGTAGTAAATATAAGGTTCATAATACCAGAACAATTGTTGCAAGGGAAATCAATTGATGTTAGATTTTGTCAGCCATCCTAACAACAGCATACTACATGAATGTTGCATGGGTGATCAAAATACTACAACTTACCAGGCTGTCCTAATAACAATATTCGAACTGAGTGGACTTAGCAATAGCCGCAAGCCAACCTGCAGAACATATTGAAAACATCAAACTCAATAGAATGACAAAACATGTGGTTTCTTGATAAAGAAAATTTGACATAGCAACCTGGGTCCCGGGAAAAAAATATGCAACTTTGCCATGACTCCACACGGGTGTCAAGAATTGGCAGATTTATCATTTAAATCATACAAAAAAATAAAGTAATCATTTTGAGAGTGGCTGGTACCACCATATTGTATTAAAGTAAAAAGAAGAGATGTACAAGTGTAAGTTGTGCGGCCTAAAAGATCCCTATACAAAAAATTAAAAATGTTACATCAAGACAATGCTATCCTCCCAACAAAGCATAAAAGGAAGAGTTGTGCAAGTCCACTTTACAATGGTTCAAGGCCCACTCCCTCACTCACTCCAAAATAAAGAAACAATCCTGTCAGCCGCTGACGCTTCTCTCCTGAAGATCCTCCAATTCCTTTCTCTCCATAAGGCCCAAAAGGTGGCATGGAGAATGAGCCACCAGATGTGCCTATCGCCCTTAAGCAACCAACCCCTATGCCAATGTGAACCTTTAGCTGTCTAATGTGAACCTTTCCGCAGAAGTTTTATTTTCGAAAAAATGTGGATTGTACCACCAATTTTATTAAATAAATAGAGGTAGTACAATGGAAGAGATGAGGCGAGGTTCCTCACACTAAGAAAAATAAAAAGAAAAGACTCTGAAATAGACTACCCTACAAGGAAAAAATAGCCCTCCTCCACTCGGCTAATGGCATACAAAGAATGAATCTAAACCACTGGTAAATGAAAGACATGGCCCTAAGGGAAATATTCTCAATATAAATTTTACTTCCCGGAAGACATGGTCGCTTTTGTCCCGCTAGATACTCCAACATATGCGATGTGGAAGTAGGTCTAATAAAGATCCTCGAGCTTTATGAGTCATTGCAGCTAAACAGAAGTGCTACCAAGAATGAATCTAAACCACTAGTAAATGAAAGACATGACCCTAAGGGAAATATTCTAAATATAAATTTTACTTCCCCGGAAGACATAGTCGTTCCTCTCCCGCTAGATACTCCAACATATGCCATGTGGAAGTAGGTCTGACAAAGATCTTCGAACTTTATCAGTCATTGCAGCTAAACAGAAGTGCTACCAAGAATGAATCTAAACCACTGGTAAATGAAAGACATGGCCCTAAGGGAAATATTCTCAACATGAATTTTACTTCCCCGGAAGACATGGTGGTTCCTCTCCAGCTAGATACTCCAACACATGCCATGTGGAAGTAGGTCTAACAAAGGTCTTCAAGCTTTATCAGTTTTTGCGCTAAACAGAAGTGCTACCAACAGTAACCAGTGGAACACCCAGATAACAAGGACAACAAATCCTAGACTAATTCGAGTTAAAACAAAAACATAACCACGTTATCTTTTTTCTGATGCACTGGAAATAAACAAGGAAGCTCTTTAATTCTTTTGGGGTTCCCAGGTCAGTTGGAAGAAAGAAAAATACTACTTTGATATCTCCTTTTTCTATTCACTTAAAAAAATTATAAAAGTGAGAATAGGTCACATCATTATTCTATCAGTTCATGCATGACCATATGAGATGGGCAGCTTCTCCAAAACACTAAACAAGAAGGGAAAAGAAAGTCATGAATACAGCCACATAAAGTAAAACTATGTACTTAAGAAACAAGGCAAAGGGTCAAAGAAAATATACTATACGGCTAAATGGCCTAAGTAAATTCTCCAGTTGTAAAGTAATTGTTGAAATAGTTATAAAAAAACCTGACAATGTAATTTCTCAAACTGTCTTAATTTCACATCAGTGTGAGTAAAAAAAAGTGGGACATGGGAATAAAAGCATAAGATGGTGGTCTCATGCAATCAGACACGATCAGATGCCAACAGTGTGATGTTTTCTAGGCAGTTGGTAGTTTTTGTAGCAATGGTCTACATCAGACAGTAAATAATGAAAC
Source organism: Amorphophallus konjac (assembly GCA_022559845.1). Lineage (NCBI taxonomy): Eukaryota > Viridiplantae > Streptophyta > Magnoliopsida > Alismatales > Araceae > Amorphophallus > Amorphophallus konjac. The sequence goes on from CM040121.1 coordinate 525,659,223, forward strand.
AGTTAGTTTTGTCATTAGGAGAAAAACTACCAAGGGTGGGGCACAAGCATTCTGTTTGTCATGACTCCATTTAACATATAACAGTTGCAAAGGATTGAGCAACTCAGTTTAGGTCTTCACCAATGAAAGGAATTGATTGCTTGTGGAGGTGGTATAACGCTCATCAAAGCTAGGAGAAAAGCTCAATTTAAGAGAGACCTGAGAAATGGCCTCCTGGCTGTTAAAGGAAGAGGCATACAAAATTGTTGGTCAAGGATAATCATTGAGGCTTCATGCCTCGTTCAAAATAAAAGGGCCAAAGGACAATGGAAGTGGCAGGGACAGTTTCAAATAACTGGTTCATTGCTAGAGGTAGCAGAAGAGCTGAGAAAAGGGGTTGTGTTAGATCACCGAGCTTCTCTTGTCTCCTTGCAAGTGGAGGATGCAGATTGTAACAATTCTACTTGGTGAGACTAGTCCTTGGATGATGAACTTATAAGGCCTGTAAGCCTAACTGGCAATGAAGTGAGAAGAGATGATTGAACAACGTGGCAACTACGTGATCCATTGACCCCAAGTGGAAGTGTGGAACCGTAAGGAAAACCAAAAATATCCAAGAACTCAAAAAAAGTAAATCAATACAGGAAATTTGCTCCCTAGTCCCTAGCACATTTTGGTCATTGTGCATGCTTCTCCATAAAATGGATCACCATATTCAGTTTGTGCATCTTTTAAGGATTGTGGGACATGATTGTTAGAATGGTGAAATCCACTGACGCACATAGTAAGTGGACCACAGTGAAGAATGTTGACCGTGCAACGTAGATGACAGAGCCGACCATTTGAGCCCTGCTGATATTGCACTATAGACTGCCATATAGGTCCTCCTAACTACCATCTGGACACTGAAGATGGTGAATACGCCTGTGGTAGATGCCCATGACAGTAAATGACAAGCATATATGCCATCTTACCAAATAAAAAGCACAACAACTAAGGATTTCTAAAGTGCACATGTGATTTCATGATTTCTTTTTCAGAAAAATGCCCAACAGCCACCATATGTCCAGCCTGATTATTCAGTGATTCACGAGCTTGAATACAAATAAGAAAGGTAGAGGATACAGTCATAGGTTATGATGCAGGAGCCCTTCTGCAGCAATGTGGTCCGTCGTGCAATTACCTTTCTGAACTCCATTAAGTATTTACCAAATATCCAGGAGCAAGATTTTTGTTATAAAGTGCAGCGACTCTGAGCCATGATCAGATCTATATGGATTGCTGATGGTCATGGGTGATCTGCCAGAATAAATTTACATACTCTTCCAAGATGTTAGTGAAAAAAAATTGTCTTTCAAGATTTTGATACGATGCATGAATTGGGACTTTTATATATGTTCAGTATTGTTTACATGATTTCCACATATTCATGCAGATTTTCTATGTGGTTGCTTACACCAGAGGATTATGAGTAATGTGGAAAGAAGAACCATGACAGATGAGTTACAATCCCCCATTGCGCATCTTTGAGTTTGGGTCTAAGAAGATGTGGAGGAGGAGAAATCCACTAAGCATGTGCATGCCTGTGCATTGATATTGATGTGTTAAGCGATTGTATTTGGAGGACCAATTGACATCTACATGAGCACGAGCAAATGTGTAGGTGTACATGTGTATATGAGTGGAGTCAAAGTTTTCATCATCTAACTGCTCGGAATTCATCAATGACTGCCAAAGTACACAAGGAACAGAAACAGCCTCTTTATAATAAATTCTCAAAGAAGCATCCTCGTTTTCCCCCTCCCCCCTCTTTGCTTCTTCGGGAACCAGTAAGCCACAACCATATTTCCTTCCAGGAGCCAAAAGTTCGTTTCAAAAGTGTTAAACATGACTAAATGACCTCTGAATCTCAAATAAGTCAACGTGATCGTGTTCATCTTAGGAATTCCTGTAGGGTAAATTCTGGCATATAAAGACAGGGATTACCAACTTGGAAAGTACAGTCCCCAACCAGACAAGCAGAACAAATATTTCAAAACCTAAATACCTACCAGAACAACCATAGCAAACCAACCAACAAGCGCAAAGAGTAAACAACAACATCAACAATAAAATTAATGAACAACTCCACACATTATGAAACTGGAACGAGAACAAACGAAACGGTGAGTGAACCCGCCACGAAAAACCACCCGACAAATGGCTAGCCAACAAACTGGAGAAGGGGAGAAAAGACAAATTGCGCAGAAAGAACGCATCCGCGTTCAGGTACCTCGCCGGAGATGGCGGATCCGAGGAGCGCCATGAAAACCTCCGTCGGCAGCTACCTCCCACTTCCAAACCTAGGCTCCCCTCCTGCACGCCCTTGTTCCCCGCGCCAACCCCCCCCCCCGCCTCGACTGGTCTATACGCCGAACGGGCGAGCGCGTGGAGGCCCCGAGCAATCTTATAGAAGTGACCTGGCGGTGTGTGGGGACGCCGGCGACCGCGCTGCCGCCGAAGAGGCCCGCGGACAGAGGAGACGATCGATCAGCTTGCGTTGAAGAGGGATGACGGCGGTTGCGCAGTTTCCTTCTCCGGGCTAAATAAACGGAAGAAAATGCTAATTCGGATGCCGCGCCGCTCTATTTCAGTCGCTTCCATCGTTAAGCTGCGCGCATGGCGAGGATTCTGTCCGGAATAACGTAAACGGTAAAGTCGGAACTTATAATAAGGATTATGGATTTGAACTCGGGTAAATATATTCGTACGTATACTTAATACTTGACGTGTTAACGTTGGTGGGACTGATTAATTGTTTAACATATTAACTAGTTAACAAGTTAATTAATTAACCTCTCAACTATTAACATTTTAACAGATTAATACATTAATAGATTAACATTTGAAGATTTCAAAAAATAGCAGGGTCAGTAGAGTAATATTTTGTGTACTAAATTTAGTGTATAAAGTCTACGTCAATTTATAGTTTTTGTTCCCGTTGGTACAAAAAGATATGTCCCGCATCGGATCGACTTATACAGACTGACCTATACAGAGAGTATTGTTGCACATTAAATACGAAGTATACTTGACGGGAAAACACGTGAATCAAATATTTTGTAAAAAAATAAAATATTTTATTATGGGAAAAAATACTTGATATAAAATTAAAATATTTTATTATGTTTTATTCTTATAATGAAATATTTTATTTTTGTAGTGTTTTATACTTATAACAAATATTTTGTACTTGTAATAAAATATTCCATTTATTGAAAATATTTTATTAATTTATTTCTGAAGTTAAATAAAATATTTTTATATGAAAAATATGTTGATTTTATAGAATATTTCGGTCACGGACTTTCTCGTCAAGTGCACTTCGTATTTAATATGTAAAAAATAAGTTGTATGATTATAACATGAGGTGTTCTTTTCTACGTAAAAATAATATTTTTATTTCTTTTAATTAATAAAAATAAAAAATATATTTTAACATATACTTCAAATTCTATGTATAAAATATTACTCTTGAAAATTACTAACACGTTCGATCCTTTGTACGTTGACCCTCCAATTAGTCTCGACTCTTCCGACTCCGTTTAATTCTCACCAAACACCGTAACACACTCCCCCTTTTGGTACCCCGTTTTAGAGAGTTGTTCTCCTATTTGCAGTCTTGTCTCTCCCCTCCGGTAAGAAAGTTACTTTTCTTTGAGAGGTCTGGTCTCTCCCTTAAAAGAGATTCTGGTCCGATCACTTTTCCAACCTCTTAAATTTAGTCTTCTTTTATTAGAAAGTTCTCTCTGATAATCAATCTTTGGCTCTATTACTAGCAATTTAAAGTGTATTTCTCCCTCAACAAGTAGTTGTTAGTATTTTATGTCGTTGGTGTTAGTTTTAATCATCCTCAATCAATTTATGTAGGGATCACTTTGATAATAGAATAATATGAGTTAAAAAAATTATTTGAGAGCGAACGAGTTATTCAACTTTGAATGTCAGGATACAGGATACGTCACTCGTGATAGGATACTGTTAAGTCAATTAATCCATGATTGACTCATTTAACCTCTTTCATAAGAATATCTTATCCAACTTCAAGTAAGATAAATACCAATTTTAAAATATAAAAATTCAGTCCATCTCAGATCCACCTGAGTTAACTATCATCTGGTGTCCATTTCTCCATCAATCAGTAATCTCTCGACACCTTTTATTTGTGATCAAATTTGTTGAGGTATTGTCTTTTCTATCTTCGTCTTATTTCCCCTCTCGACCCATTTTAAGTGTTTAAATTTTTTCCCTGGCCAGTTAGATACCTATCACAGTGCTTACGCTATTGGATGTGGAGTAGATGGAGTTTGGACTATATTGCAAATTAGTCAATTTCCATTATTGAATACAAACCATAATGTTGTAAGTTTGGGACATATCATTAGAGATCCTTACATGTACATCAATTGTTGCGGTTTATTTGCAACCCATTGTTCTGAGCTTTCTTTGGGGAAATCAGCTTTAATTCATCCTCTTTTATATTTTATGACACATTTATCTCTAATATAGTTGATGTGGTTGTTTATTTATCTTATTCTTAGGACCCTTTGGTAAAAATATTGAAATTTTAATGATCGAAATTTTCAACCTCCTGATAAGCCCAACCAAATGCATCGAGATACCCCATCTTTTGGACTTGCAAGGATTTTCCGAGCATAGAGATATACACAGATGATGAGGGGTGAATAAAAATTCACAAAATTTCACGAGACCCAACCTCTGACGATTCTATCATTGATTTTTGGTGGATTAAATGTAGATTACCGACGTGCTATCAGGATTAGAGTGAGATTAAAGGGAGATAATTAACATTATTTACGTAACTTTACTGTAGCATTTGAAAGCGTTTGTTTTTATTTTTTTATTTTTATTAGATTCTATAAAATAAATTAAACATCAAAATAATAAAAGTTTTGATGTTGAGAATTATTAATAAAACTAATTAAAAATCAAAACCCAAAAACGTTCTTTACATACTTTCACTTGAGCATTTCAAAGTTTTTAATTTTTATTTTTTTAATTAATTTTATTAGATTCTATAAAAAAAAATTAATCGTCAAAATAATAAAAGATTTGATATTAAAAATTATTAATAAGTATAATTAAAAATCAAAATCCAAACACATTTTTACGTAATTTTATTGTAGCATTTCAAAGGTTTAGCTTTTAATTTTATTATTATTTTAATTAGATTCTATAAAAATAATTAAATATCAAAATAATAAAATATTTAATATTAAAATTTATTAATAAGGCCAATTAAAAACCAAAAATTAATTTTATTGTAGCATTTCAAATTTTAAATTTTTTTAATTATTTTTATTAGATTCTACAAAAATAAGTCAAAATAATAAAAGATTTTAATAATTCAAATTATAAATCAAAATATAAAAATATTCTCTACGTGACTTACTGTAGCATTTCAAAGTTTTTAATTTTATTTTTTAATTGTTTTTAAAATAAATATGCTATTTTTTACACTTTTTGGGGTTACAAAATAAAATAACTTATTATAATTATCATAACTTATATAAGGGGGCATTCATGTGGTGTCGACACCACCCCATATTTATGAGGGAGGTTTAACCTGAGGGGGGCGCTGAGAGGGGAGGGGCGACATCAGGTGGTGTCGACACCACTTGAGTCGCCCCCTTTATAGAATATAGTACATCAATCTAAATAAATTTTTTAATTATTAAAAGTATGAATGATGATGTCTCGATTCGACCCACTCTTTTCGTACGGCAAATGCAATTATTATTGTCCTAAAGATTGCCTGGCACTTGACATTGCATTGCCTGTGTACGATCTATGGATTTTTCAAAAAATCTTTACCTCTCCTGTCTAAACAAACGCCACCTTAATAGTATTGTCCTACTTGAGATCATAGACACGGTGTACTTTTACGTAGGATTGGCTTATTTGTTTAGTTTGTGTAGTGGGACATTGTTTATGCATAGTTCCAGTAACGAGAAATGTCTTCTTATACTCTCTCTTTGGTTTACTGAAAAAAGATATCGTCATTATGACAAAAAGTTTGTAACCCATTATTAACCTATTAAAATAATAATAGTTTAGATCTTTAACATGTTAACTCTTTTTTTGACTGTTTAATAATTAACTTTTTGACATGTTAATATTTGTTAACATGGTAACATGTTAACTCTCTTTAGAGTTAGCTCCTATAATTCTCTGTGGTTAGTTTGTTAAGATGTGTTAAAATACTAATCTAAATAGTAATCAATTAAGATATTGATTGACTAGCAAGTATTGATATAATTAGCTAATGAATTAACATAATAACTAGTTACCATGTTAATCAATTAACATATTAATGCGTTAATATGCTAACTAGTTAAACAATTAACATATTTTGTGTTAATGTGTTAGTTAACTTAATTGTTAACAATCGATGCATCTATGGTTGTTTTTTATTGAAGTTATTAGACCATTTATATCGGAGCATTTAACTCAAAATATTAAGATAATGAGTGGAGATAACTTCACTTTTTTAACCATATTGTAATTTTATCTTTTTAGATATGAGACTATTCTAAGATGACTCCTCGTGTGCATGCTAATTTAAATTCTATCGTATTGACGTTGACAAACAATGGTGGCTCGAATCATAACCATGAGATCTCAGACTACATCAAAAATATTAGAGTATCTAATTCACAATCTTAAGATGTTAAGTTGTGCTATATTCTCCATTCATTTTTGATGATAACAAATTTATACATTTGGTACTATTTGACTTTCACGAGAGCTGATGTGCATAGGTTAATTATTTCAAGTGTTTGGTGATGTCTGCACTTAGAGTGTCAAGACCAATGAAACCACGTAGACACCATTTAAAAAGTCAATCCCATCTAATAACCAGTTTTAAGGTATTGATACAGGTGTCGACACCACTAGATACATGTCGATATCATTAGGATTTTCAAGTAACAATTTTTGTGATGTTGATGTATGTTCTGACACATTTAGTCAACACCACCCTGATGGTGCCCGACACAAGTAGTTTGAAAATAGAGATTCCAAACTATCTATGTTTCATCTTTTGGGAGAAGATTTTTATGTCGATACTCGTAGAGGCAAAAAAGTATTACATGGGCTTCATATTACATCTTTCATATTTGTACGGAGAAAAGCGTCCGACCCTCGAAGAAACTTGCAGACATTAAACAGCACGTCAGAAGGAGTCTTGAGAGTAATCTCAATAGACAATCCTCTGATGCTTAAGTTATAGACGAGTGTAAGAGTAAGAAGGAGAATAGAGAGAGAAAAAGAAGAGAACCTTGAAGGAGAAACGAGTGCTCGGGAGTGTAGTCGGGGCCTCGAGAAAGATGAAGTACTTGTTGTCTCTCTCTTTGAGGCAAGAAAGCTCGAGTGATCCGGAGAAACACTGTTGTGTGTATAGATCTCTCTCTTGATATCTCTCCGGCTCTGGGCCTAACGCCCGAGTTTTTTTTCGGATATTTTTCGGATTAGAATCCGTGGATTTCGGAACGCTTTTGTGGGTCCCAGATTGTGTTTTGTGATTTACTCATATTTGTAGCTATCGAGCCTGCGGAACCCTGTGTAGGATGAACCGCTGTATTTTCCAGCCCCGGGATATTGCAGGCGCGTTGTGCGTTTTCCAAGGATCATGGGGAGTATTTTTCCCTATTCTTGTATTTTGTAGATTTTCTCTATATATATAAAACCCCCCTCTCACTCCTCACAACCCTCACTCTCTCCCTCTCTCTTCTCACGTCTCTCTTCCTCCCCCTCTTGTAGATCTAATTAAAAATCCACTTAGAACAAAGAAGAAAAAGCATGAGAAGAAAATGAAACAATATGCACACGGTGCAAAATAGGAGATGTGATCGCCAGAGACGCGAGGGCCTCAAAGAATATAATCAATAATAATATGGAGGAGGGATCGCGAAAAATACCTTGAAAGCGCGGGTGATGTGAATGCTCCTTTCTCTTCCAATCGGCCGGCCGATGAAGAGAGTTCTTCGATTTGATTACCCTTGCAAAATCAACAAACAACAAAAGATTGATTGGATTAGAAATATGGTGAGTGTAGCATCAATTCTTAATAAGATGAGCATGAATAACATGTGTAAGAACACACCTTAAGGGTGGTTGCCCTTAAACCCCTATGCAAAATGGTGGGGAATATATGATGAATGAATGATGTAAATAAAGAGATAAGTGCAAGCGTTGCACTGTGGAGACTTTCTCATACTCAACGTGGTTGAGTGATATAGGATTAACAGTAATGATGCATGCATGTATATGTGAACCGATGATATTAAAACAAAAGAAGAATAAAAAACAAAGGGAGCCTGTGCTTTGGCTTGAATGCTCGATGGGGAGAAGCTTTGATGGATGAAGAGGTGAACGTATAAGCTCCTCCTTAGCCAAGCAAACGCAGCCCCTGCCTGTAAAAGAAAAGAAGAGAAAACCACAGAGAAAACAGGAGAAGAAGCCTCGGAAGAAAAGAGGGGGGAAGTGTAAGAGCCTTCTCCTTCAGCCACAGCAACAGCACCCTGCGTGAAGAAGAAAAAAACACAGAGAAAACAAAAGGGGAAAGAAGAAGCAATCGGAGGAGAAGAATAATAGGGAAGGAACCCGATTAACAGAGCCGCATGGCTCTATTAATAAGGCAGACCATTGGATTTAGGGAAGGATAAGAATGGGCAAGAGTCCAATATGGGAAGGATTAAGTTTCCAATCGAGCAATGTGACCAAAGAAAGCAGGGACTCTCTGGGGAAAGGGCTGCGTTCGATTAGAACACGAAACTAAAACACGACCTGGAAAGGGGCGTCAATTCATAAATTAACGACCTGAAGAAGGGCGTTAATTAAAAACACGCATTGGATCAAGACGTCAATTCACGAATCATTTTAGAAGTAAAATATCTTTTATTTGTCAATTGTGAAAGACGCCTGAATGTGAGGCGTGATAAAATAGCCAAAAAAGAAAGGACGACCGTTGATTCGGGCGTCAATTTAATTGACGTCCGATTCAAGGTCGTTAAATCAAAATATTCAAAATAGGGCTATTTTTCATTTCTCAATATTATTTTTTTATTTTTTAGGTGGAGGTGCATCATATTATGCTGATTCCAACGACTATTTTTGCGTATTTTTCTGACACCCGGAAGGTCACCAAATCACCTCTAGAAGAGGATTTAAAAAAAATAATAAAAAAATCAAATGAAAGTGACGTCCTTCCCATATGTCGTTAATTTAATTTTAAATTTTTTTTTATTTTATTGATAATCATAGGTCGTTAATTCCAAAAAATCCGAAAAAGCTTCAGAAAAATCCAGAAAAATAGAATTTTGAAAGAATGGACGCCCTTCACTATAGTCGTTATTTCTGGAAAATTCATAAAAATAGAGAAAAATGCCCAAAAAATCCAGAAAAATCCAAAAAAATAGGGAAAAAAAATAAGAAAATAGAGAAAAAAAGGGAGAAATCCAAGAAAAGTGAGAAAAACCACTCAAACAAAGGTAATTTGAGGGTCAAATTGGGGCATTACAAAGTAATATGAGATGTACTCACAGTAACATCAATTTTGGCGTGTCTACAGCTGCCCCGCCTTGGCGTCTGCTTTGCAAGGGAGCAGAGCAAATTGAAAAGTAGATGTCAAGGTGTGATGAGACACGCAATCAACATCATTTGATGAGAATTAAATCAAAAGCTCGAGACGAAGTAATCTCGGGAAATTCAATGAAATCAACGATGTTTGGATAAAAGAGGGAGTGTGCACGCGGGCACGAAGGAGAATGATCAACTTCCAGCGCGGTGGAAGTACCCCAGGTCACAAACCTGTAAGTTTCACCATTGGGGAGCGGTTACCAGCCAATGTGGACGTGCTGCAGCCAAGGTGGATCAAGGGAAAAGGATTGAAATAAGATGATAGAAATCCAAACAAGGAGCTTTCGAGAAAATGACCCAAAACAGCAGCAAGGCGAACTGAGGATTCCATTCAGCAACGAGTATCTCATATCTGGAAAGATTAAGATCAATTTGACTCTCCAAATCCGCTTAAGAATGATTTTCCAATGTTGATTCAAATTCCTATATGAATGCATGCTGGGTTTAAAAGGAAAAATTAAAACAAATGAAAATATAAGATAATCAAGGATAATATTGTTAAGCTGCCCAGACTGGGTCAAGAAACCGATTTCGCGAGCTGACACTAAGCCGAAGCCCATTTATCCGCGCACCAACTCATAAAAGGGAACCATCGTCCCCAGTCCTGGACGGCTTAACGGCCTATCCGTATGACTAAGACTCCCCTGGAATCGTCATCGTTTTTGATGAAGGGGAACTCAGATTCCAGATTTATCAAAGCCACAAGGTCTTTGATATAATCTAGTAGCGTATGTAACATATAGTAAAAATGCATACAGGGGGTGGTGATAGCAATGAGCATGGGGGGACTGAGAAATGAGATGCAAACACCGTGGGGCTTGGATGATGATGCCTAGTCGGTGGGACCAAGAGCTTCTTCCTGCGCTCAAAGATTCATTAGCCAAGATATATAAAAAAAAATAATAAGCAATGAATTAGGCATGTAAGCATAGCAAGTAACATCAAAGCAATCAAATTTTGTATAAATATCATTCAAACATGTATAGCATGAATAGCATTGCATTGCAAAATATCATTGTTTGTCGTTTGTCATGAGGATGACAATCTTGGCATGTCAAGATTTGGAGTTGAATGATCATAATCAAATAATGCCCAGTGGCAAAGTGATCAAGGAATTGATAATGCCCATTGGCAAAGTGATCAAGTGAAATCAGCAGGAGTTGATTAAAAAGATCTGGAGATAAACGATAATCAGGAGATATGAGGAAATGATAATCAAAATGCCCAGGGTGGCATGTCATGAGAATATCGGGAAGAATCAATAGATTGATAGCAATAAGTGGAGAGAGGACTCATCCCGTGCTCTTGGTCCTTGCAAAGTTGTCCCTGCAAAACACCATCAGACAATACAATGCAATTTTTTTAGATTTTGAAATATGCAAATTTTTATGAGTTTTGAAAAAGATATTCAAATTTTTATGGATTTTGGAAAATATTTGAATTTTTATTATGAATTTTGAAAATATTCAATTTTTGTTGGATTTTGATCAGGAAATATTCAAATTTTTTTAGATTTTGGCTTAGAAAATATTCAATTTTTTTTGGATTTTGACTTAGGAAATATTCAAGTTTTTTTTCTTTTTTGTTCTTTTGATTTATTTTTTTTTTGGTTTAGACATTGTTAATGCAGCATCAAAGGGTGTTTTTGAACCACTGGCTAGGGGTCCTTGTTCCTTCCCCTTTTGCTAAAATTACCCAAAGCCGAGCGTGCATTGAAGGGTGGTGTAATGCCCCGGATTTTTCGGATATTTTTCGGATCATTTTAGTGGGTCTCGGAGTGTATTTTGTGCTTTACACGTGTTTTTCCCTGATGTGCCTTCGAAACTCTTTGCAGGGCAAACCGTGGCGTTCTCCGACTCCGGGACGTTACCACTGCGTTGTGCTCTTCCTGAGGATCGCGGAGGTAATTTTTCATAATTATCTGAATTTCTGTAAAATTCGGGTTTTCCTATATATACTAACCCTTTTCTCTCTCCCCCTCTCATTTTCTCTTCCCTCCCTCTCTCTTCTCCCACGCTCTCTTTCTCCCCTCTCTTCTCCGGCGGCCGACGGAGCGAGGTGGGGGCGAGGTGGAGGTGGCGCGGGCGAAGATGCGGGCGAGGACAGGCGAGGATCGAGGCGGAGGAGGCGCGTGGAAGCTCAGTGGCGCGATCGCGAGCCGGCGAGGGTTTCGCGACGATTTCTTCTTGGATCGGCGTCCACATCGCGTCATTTCTTCGGTGGAGGTAGGGAGATGGACCCCCAGCTCGTGCACTTCTTTTCCCGCGAGTTTGGGAGGCCGTGGTGAGCCGAGCGGGCTAAACGGGGCGATTTGGGGAAAAATGCATGTTTTTGAGGTGTGAGCCGGATCTTCCGTTTTACCGTGTTTTCGGGCGATCCAGGGGTTTAGATGCATGCCTAGAGGCTTGGGGAAGGTTTCCCCTTTTGTTTCCCCTTCACCCGGGGGTGAACGGGGCGTGGAATGATTTTTCCCGTGGTTTCCACTGTTTTCGGGCGCGGACTGAGAACGCGCTATGCTCCAGTAGCGCGTTCTTGATGGTCGCGCTGCCCCGATAGAGCGCGTTCATCGGGGAAGATGAACAGTATGGCGGTTCCTGTCGCGCTATAGGGCTATGGCGCGTTCTGGACTGTCGCGCTATGGAAACATAGCGCGACCTGCCTTGTCGCGCTATAGGCTCCTAGCACGTTCTGCTTGAACGCGCTATGGACCTATAGCGCGTTAGTGAAGTGACCATCCGGGCTGCCCGGGGCGGGCGGTCTGCGGCTGATCGTGCTCCCCTTGGGCCGTGTGTGCCTTGGACACCCAGTGGAGTTCCGTGACCGTGTTTTAGGGTGTCTAGAGGTTCTGCTTACCTCGTTTTACGTGCCCGTGAGCTTAAGGGTCCGGGTGACCTTTAGCGTTCCGTTCGCATTGTGTTGGTCTCTGGTCGACCCGGTTGGGACCCAGTGGTCGACCTCCGGCCTTGTGAGTATCCTGGACACCCCATGGGTTCTGTGTCCATATTTTTGGGGTGTCGGGAGGGACCGTGTTACCTCGATTCGCGTGCCCGTAGGTGTGGTGGGTCCGGGTGACCCCACGTGTTCCGGGCTCTTGTGTTACGCTTGATCGAGTCACCGTGTGTCGGTGTGTGTGCGGTGGGGTCTCCCCCGCATATCGTGGGTTCCTTTGGAAGGCGATTCCCGTGTGGGCCATGTGTTTGGCCTTGGACTGCGAGTCCAGTTGTCCGGCCTAGGGCTGGAGGTTTCCCGCTTGCTTCGAGATGGGAAATCGACATGGCGGCTTGTGTGCTGCCCTGGGAATCGTGCCTCTGTGTTTTTCCGTGTGGCCGTGGTCCCTTGCGTTCCCTTCCTGAGGGAACAGTCTTGGTGGCTTGTGAGCTATCTCGGTATTCGTGATATCGTGGTTTTGGACCTAGAGATTGGGCTAGATCGACGGCCTTGTGCTGTTGCGTGCAACGGTCTTGACCCCGAGTCTGGTGACTCAAGGACCGTTGGCTGTAGTGTGTCTAGAGGACTGTCCAGAGTCTAGTGGCTTAAGTGCCACTCGAGTTTTCTTGACTCTCGCGCACGGTGCGTGCGTGGCCGTGGACTGCGAGTCCTGTTTCTTCTCCGATTGTGGTCACCGTGCGACGGGGCCGGTACGTGGGGTGGTCCACGTAAGTCGGATTCGGACGTTGTTTTCCGTTGACTAGAGAGTCTACTCCTTCAGTGACCCTCCACTAGTCGTAGCCTACCAGTACGCGTGTGCTAGTCGCACTAGGGAGTGGTGTACGGGCCGACCTTTAGAGACGGTTTGTGGACCGGTTACCGTTGGGCCCCACGTCTTGCAGCCAGAGTCCGACTGAGGGGAAAACTGGTCAGAGGGCCAGACCAGGGACGCGCGGTCTGTGTGTGCACACGTGGTTGGGGGCGGTTGGACCCACGTCGACGGGCGTGACCCCAGCTAGTCACTTGTTTGTGGTTACTTGTACGGTGTTCGCGCCTCGGGTAGGACCTACCACGTCAGGCGGTTCACCTGCGGTGCGGTGTAAGACGTCAGGGGACGCTACCGGCTGTGCTTCTAGTGGGTGGTATTCCTATCGAGTACGGAGTGACAGACTGTCAGTCACTGTGTCTTTGACCTTCGAGTTTTTGGTCGTGTTGACCGGTGAGTTCGATTGTTTCACCTTGGCGTGTGTGTCGGTTCTTGCGCCGTGAGATTAGTGCTAGTGGCTTTACCGAGGTTGGGTCTTGTTGTGCGGTACCCGCGATCGGATGGTCGGGGTTGCACCTTGGACAGCGTGTCCAGGTCGGCTGTGTCCGGGGGACAGGCCTCTACGGCGTGGTTGCCGTGTGTTCTTACTTCGGTAGGTGGTACTAGCGTGGTTCGGTAGCTTCGACTGTGTGATCGAGGTCTGCCTTCTGGCAGTAGGAGTAGCTGTAGTGCCGAGTTTTTGACCGGCCACCGGTTTGCTGTTCCTGCTGTAGTTGTAGCTTCCTTTCCGCTACCGCCGTTGTTTCCGGTTGGAGTTCCGCGGGATCCCTGCTGAGTCTCTATTTTGGAGACTCATTCCCTGCTTTTCAGGTGTGGCGGTTCTTCCTCGAGGTTCGAGGGTGTGGGGCGGAAGTTCTCAGTGGCCAGCTTGCCGGGCCGAGTGTTCACTTGGCATGTGGTACGTTTTACTGCTTTAGACTGCACTTTCTGTTGGACTGGACTCTGTTGTAGTTGTTTATTTATTTCTGTTAATTGTTGAATTATCCTGCTTTATTTCCTATTTCTTTGTGCCTCCACACTCCTTTTAGCCCTTTCGAGCCCTCCCGGCTCGTGGGCGGTGGTGCGAGTCTCGGGTTATCGGGCCTTCCTGGTAATCGGATTCTCGGGTCGTTACAGCTGGTATCAGAGCGGTGGTTGTGGACGTACATAGGAATTCGAAATATTGCAGTGATCAGAGTCCATAAGGTCCAGTATAGTCGGCAGCTGGCATAGGGTTTTGTGCTTATTTTTCCGCTTTGTTTCTCGCTTGAGAGCTTGGGTGCGCTGTGCGGCGCTGTGAAGGTGGTTGTTGTCCGCGGCTTTCATGCCAGCATGGGGTCTAAGGATTGAGGTTGAGAGCCTTCTCCCTCATCGGTGGTGGCCCTGGTTGTGCTGCGTTGGGCAGAGGTTGCTGGAAGGTGCAAGCTCGCGGTGCTGCGTTCGAGGAACCTGAAGCGTGGTCAGGTGGCTGGAGAGGATTTTCCGTGGTTAAGTGACCGTGAGTGTGCTCTGAGTGAGCTGCTGTCGGTGTTGGCCACTCCAGCTTGAGGTTTGTCCAGCTCCTGAGGCGTTCTGATCGAGAAGTGTGCTCGGATGAGTGGAGGATCTTCTCGGTGAGCTACCGTTTCGTCGAGCCTGATGTCCTGTCGTGCTCTGTGACGTCAGAAATGACGTGTCGGTCCCGGTTGTTTTGTGGAATTCGAGGCAAGATTGGGATGTGGTTTCCCAGTAAGTCTTGCTCCTGCGCTCTTGTGTGCGATTGGGTTGTGTTCGCCCTGGAGTTGGCTTGAGATGTGAAGGCTCTGCGGTGAGTTTTGGGACTCGAGGATGAGCGTCGGCGGTTGTCGTTATGGCTCGTGTTGCGGCTCTTTGCATGGCGTGTTGCAGTTTGAGGAATCGTAACGGTGGTGCATCGAGAGGTGCCGTGATCGTGGTCTGACGTGACACTCGTTGAGTGTGTCGGAGGCGCGGACCTGACAGAAGCGATGGTTTTTCTTGGTGCTGGATGGTGCTGTTTCCAGCGTGTGCGAGGTTTGAGGTCAGGTCGAGCATGGAGTTCTTCCGTTAGTCGGGAGTGCGCTGGTTTCTCCTTTGGTTGGAGAGATTGCGTTCGGCTAAGGATCGTCGTCTTGCATTGCGTGTTCGGATTGGTTGGCCTTGTATGCCATGAAGTCCGTGCGAGACGTGCTCCTTGTCTTGGCAAGGCGGTTGCCTGTGAGAAGTCGTGCCCATTCCCTTGTCGTGTGAGGGTGTTGGCGCTGTTCCGGAAGGACGAGTGCTGGGTGGGCGGTGTTCGCTTTCTCGGCTGTGCGCGCTGATCAGAGTGCGCAGCGGAAGCGTGGTAACCCACTGGTTCAGGATCGTAGCGTTGGTTGCTACGGGCGGATTCCTGAGTTTGCGTTGAGCATCGGAGGATTGGTTCCTCGGTGTGAAACGTGTTGTTGCCGTGCCGTTGTCCGAGATATCGTGATTCTTGGCATTGGCAGGATGGAGTGTTGGGAAATGTGCTGGCTAGTGCGCCGCATGAGTACCATGTTCCTGTGTTGGAAGCCGTGTCAGGCGTCGGTGTTGGACCTGGATGAGGTTGTTGAGGATGTCGCCTGACGGAGGTCGAGGACGTGTTGGTTAGAGTCGGTGGCTTGGTGTCTGACTTGTGTTCCCAATCGTGTCCTCGATTGAGATCGTGCTTTGAGGATGTGGTCTCTGGCAGACTATGGGTCCCGGTTGGCGGCTGTGAGTGGCTGGTGAGCCTAACCGTGTGACTGACCACAGCAGCGTCTGTTGGCTTTACGGTCTTGTCGGATTGTGGTGGTGAGATGTATAATCGATCGGAGACCCAAAGTGCTTTGGTCGTGGTGTCGGCGACCAGGTCGCCGTGAGCACTGTTCAGGTGGTGTCCCGTGGCTCTGTGGTAAGGGCGGAATCGGGATTGGCAGGTGTCCACTTAGATTGATCGAAGGATTTGATGAGACCAGATAGAAGAGTGACACCTGTGGGCGGAGGCCTTTTTGTGAGATTAGCGTCGGATTGGTGGTCCTTGATAGGACGTTGGTGTCGCAATGCTTATCCCTGATTTGGTGACCAGCATGGGATGATTCCCCTGTGAGTCTGAGTCCAGTGAGGTGATGATTGAAGACACCAGGATCCGTCATTTGGTTTCGTCGTGCTCCCCGAGAGGGTCGAGTTGGAGCGATGTTCGAGCTCGGATGCGGTGTCCGAGAGGAGTGCTGCTCGAGATGTGGCATCAGTCTGTGTGGGAGTCGACGGATGGCTTGCTGAGGTTTGGAATGTTTCCTTTGGACCCGGTCGAGGACCAGGAAAGAAGGAAGAAGCTGAGCAAGCGAAGGTTTCCCGTTGACGAGCAGTTGGTGACCAGTGGATGGTCTTTTCAGAGACAGAAGATGCTGGTTGTTGGGGCTCGAGCGTGGCGAGAGCCGTGTGCCAGTGAGACCTTTGGTGGTCGTTTCGGTAATGTGCCTTCCTGGACCAGATCTGGGCTTTGTCAAAGTTTGTCTTCTGACAAGAGTTGGCATAGTGTTGTGTCCGGCTTTCGGCTTGCCATGTGTGAGGTGTTTTCTTGGTGCTGAACCGATGTTCTGGTTGCGGTCTGCTGAGAGGACTGCTTGAGCCGGTGGAGGCTCTGTATTGGTTGTCCCCTTGAGATGGGTGTGCGACCTGTCAGCTGGTTGTAAAGCTGATGTGCAATTTGTCTGCTGACCATTGGATGAATCGGTAGCTGTTGCTCGTGTAGAGGGTTGTGATTCCTCGGTGAGCAAGATTGTGGCTGCAGTGCCATGATGGATTCTCGCGTTGTCTGAGGTGATGCCGGACTGTGTCCTTTGGTATATGCCTGCTCTGTTGGCCAGTGTGCTCGGCGCGAGGAGCGAGGTGTTGTTTGTGATTGTAAGTCTGGCTGTGTCCCTCAGGACCGGTGTTTTCGTGAGAATCGAGGTTTTCTGTGTTGGGGCTCTGACACCGTGTCAGTTGATTTACTGTTCTTCCCCTGGGACTTCGTGATTGGTCGTGAATTTCGAGGATGAAATTCCTTTAAGGGAGGAGGGCTGTAATGCCCCGGATTTTTTGGATATTTTTCGGATCATTTTAGTGGGTCTCGGAGTGTATTTTGTGCTTTACACGTGTTTTTCCCTGATGTGCCTTCGGAACTCTTTGCAGGGCAAACCGTGGCGTTCTCCGACTCCGGGATGTTACCACTGCGTTGTGCTCTTCCTGAGGATCGCGGAGGTAATTTTTCATAATTTTCTGAATTTCTGTAAAATTCGGGTTTTCCTATATATACTAACCCTTTTCTCTCTCCCCTTCTCATTTCTCTCTTCCCTCCCTCTCTCTTCTCTCACGCTCTCTTTCTCCCCTCTCTTCTCCGGCGGCCGACGGAGCGAGGCGGGGGTGAGGTGGAGGTGGCGTGGGCGAGGATGCGGGCGAGGACAGGCGAGGATCGAGGCGGAGGAGGCGCGTGGAAGCTCGGTGGCGCGATCGCGAGCCGGCGAGGGTTTCGCGACGATTTCTTCTTGGATCGGCGTCCACATCGCGTCGTTTCTTCGATGGAGGTAGGGAGATGGACCCCCAGCTCATGCACTTCTTTTCCCGCGAGTTTGGTAGGCCATGGTGAGCCGAGCGAACTAAACGGGGCGATTTGGGGAAAAATGCATGTTTTTGAGGTGTGAGCCGGATCTTTCGTTTTACCGTGTTTTCGGGCGATCCAGGGGTTTAGATGCATGCCTAGGGGCTTGGGGAAGGTTTCCCCTTTTGTTTCCCCTTCACCCGGGGGTGAACGGGACGTGGAATGATTTTTCCCGTGGTTTCCACTGTTTTCGGGCGCGGACTGAGAACGCGCTATGCTCCAGTAGCGCGTTCTTGATGGTCGCGCTGCCCCGATAGAGCGCGTTCATCGGGGAAGATGAACAGTATGGTGGTTCCTGTCGCGCTATAGGGCTATGGCGCGTTCTGGACTGTCGCGCTATGGAAACATAGCGCGACCTGCCTTGTCGCGCTATAGGCTCCTAGCGCGCTCTGCTTGAACGCGCTGTGGACCTATAGCGCGTTAGTGAAGTGACCATCCGGGCTGCCCGGGGCGGGCGGTCTGCGGCCGATCGTACTCCCCTTGGGCCGTGTGTGCCTTGGACACCAGTGTAGTTCCGTGACCGTGTTTTAGGGTGTCTGGAGGTTCTACTTACCTCATTTTACGTGCCCGTGAGCTTAAGGGTCCGGGTGACCTTTAGCGTTCCGTTCGCATTGTGTTGGTCTCCGGTCGACCCGGTTGGGACCCAGTGGTCGACCTCCGGCCTTGTGAGTATCCTGGACACCCCATGGGTTCTGTGTCCATGTTTTTGGGGTGTCGGGAGGGACCGTGTTACCTCGATTCGTGTGCCCGTAGGTGTGGTGGGTCCGGGTGACCCCACGTGTTCCGGGCTCTTGTGTTACGCTTGATCGAGTCACCGTGTGTCGGTGTGTGTGCGGTGGGGTCTCCCCCGCATATCGTGGGTTCCTTTGGAAGGTGATTCCCGTGTGGGCCATGTGTTTGGCCTTAGACTGCGAGTCCAGTTGTCCGGCCTGGGGCTGGAGGTTTCCCGCTTGCTTCGAGATGGGAAATCGACATGGCGGCTTGTGTGCTGCCATGGGAATCGTGCCTCTGTGTTTTTCCGTGTGGCCGTGGTCCCTTGCGTTCCCTTCCTGAGGGAACAGTCTTGGTGGCTTGTGAGCTATCTCGGTATTCGTGATATCGTGGTTTTGGACCTAGAGATTGGGCTAGATCGACGGCCTTGTGCTGTTGCATGCAACGGTCTTGACCCCGAGTCTGGTGACTCAAGGACCGTTGGCTGTAGTGTGTCTAGAGGACTGTCCAGAGTCTAGTGGCTTAAGTGCCACTCGAGTTTTCTCAACTCTCGCACACGGTGCGTGCGTGGCCGTGGACTGCGAGTCCCGTTTCTTCTCCGACTGTGGTCACCGTGCGACGGGGCCGGTACGTGGGGTGGTCCCCGTACGTCGTCGGATTCGGACGTTGTTTTCCGTTGACTAGAGAGTCTACTCCTTCAGTGACCCTCCACTAGTCGTAGCATACCAGTACGCGTGTGCTAGTCGCACCAGGGAGTGGTGTACGGGCCGACCTTTAGAGACGGTTTGTGGACCGGTTACCGTTGGGCCCCACGTCTTGCAGCCAGAGTCCGACTGAAGGGAAAACCGGTCAGAGGGCCAGACCAGGGACGCGCGGTCTGTGTGTGCACACGTGGTTGGGGGCGGTTGGACCCACGTCGACGGGCGTGACCCCAGCTAGTCACTTGTTTGTGGTTACTTGTATGGTGTTCGCGCCTCGGGTAGGACCTACCACGTCAGGCGATTCACCTGCGGTGCGGTGTAAGACGTCAGGGGACGCTACCGGCTGTGCTTCTAGTGGGTGGTACTCCTGTCGAGTACGGAGTGACAGACTGTCAGTCTCTGTGTCTTTGACCTTCGGGTTTTTGGTCGTGTTGACCGGTGAGTTCGGTTGTTTCACCTTGGCGCGTGTGTCGGTTCTTGCGCCGTGAGATTAGTGCTAGTGGCTTTACCGAGGTTGGGTCTTGTTGTGCGGTACCCGCGATCGGATGGTCGGGGTTGCACCTTGGACAGCGTGTCCAGGTCGGCTGTATCCGGGGGATAGGCCTCTACGGCGTGGTTACCGTGTGTTCTTACTTCGGTAGGTGGTACTAGCGTGGTTCGGTAGCTTCGACTGTGTGATCGAGGTCTGCCTTCTGGCAGTAGGAGTAGCTGTAGTGCCGAGTTTTTGACCGGCCACCGGTTTGCTGTTCCTGCTGTAGTTGTAGCTTCCTTTCCGCTACCGCCGTTGTTTCCGGTTGGGGTTCCGCAGGATCCCTGCTGAGTCTCTGTTTTGGAGACTCATTCCCTACTTTTCAGGTGTGGCGGTTCTTCCTCGATGTTCGAGGGTGCGGGGCGGAAGTTCTCAGTTGCCAGCTTGTCGGGCCGAGTGTTCACTTGGCATGTGGTACGTTTTACTACTTTAGACTGCACTTTCTGGTTGACTGGACTCTGTTGTAGTTGTTTATTTATTTCTGTTAATTGTTGAATTGTCCTGCTTTATTTCCTATTTCTTTGTGCCTCCACACTCCTTTTAGCCCTTCCGAGCCCTCCCGGCTCGTGGGCGGCGGTGCGAGTCTCGGGTTATCGGGCCTTCCTGGTAATCGGATTCTCGGGTCGTTACAGGTGGCGCCCTATAACTGACTGCCCTTGATTAACGGTGCTCCTACCAAGGCCATACCCGAGAAACATTCGGTCTTAGAGGGAGAAGAGAAGAATAATTGAGGATAAGCTTTATGCAGGATGGGAGATGTCGGGACTTGAATTCCTTCCAAGGTGTTTCCCCTCAAAGAGGTAGTCTGCTGTGCCGGGGCTTTGTGCCTTTGATTTTTAGACTCTTGACATGCATACGACCAGGGTTTTCCCTGCGGGGACTTTGCCACTCTTGACATGCCATAATTCACAATTTTGCTTTTATCGAAATTTTGACTTGATTTTCATAATAGCCCTTTTGGCGAGATGTATATCATGAAAACTCATATGAAAACTCATATTGATTTTGGGTCAAGACTGCCCCTATTTGAGACTCCTCTCGTATTGGGGAGTACCCTGGGTCGGTCATCTCATCCGTCAACCTCTTGCCCCTGCATTCGGCCGAGTAAAGAAGAGAAAAGACTTTCAGATATACTCATAGTATGGCCAAAGTAGCAACGGTGTTTTATCAAAGGAGCCAGCTAAGGACGCCGTGAAGTGTGTGCGGTGCCCAACTAAGGGTTGATCTTAACAAGCAGGGAAAGAATGTTGAATTCCCAGCGCGGAGTTCTTATTAACCAATGGTGCTGCAGAAGCAGGCCTAAAGACTCTTTTGAGAATGATTTAATTAAATAAAAGCCTAAGATAAAGGTCTAAAACACCACTCTTAATCTTGTTAAGAAGCACTTTATTTTGAAAATCATACGTGAAGCAATGAGATAATGATATCATAAAAATACGTACTTACGCCAATATGCTACCTTGCAACCTTTGTAGAAGCAGCTGTCAAAGGCGAGGTTGATCATTGTGGGATAGTCCTCTTTGGCAGTCAAAAGGATTGGAAGCAAAGGACTGAAAGTGGCTTAACAAGAAGGAGTGGTGCCAAGACCAGACTCAGACGAATAAGGAGAAAAGGAAAAGAGGCGAGGGCTTGAACTCCCTCACTAAGGCGCGGAGACCCTGATCACATGGAACAGTCTACAGAAGAAGCGGATAATTAGAAGGAGGAGTGAGGACTAAAGCCTCGAAAGCAGTGGGAGAAAGAGCAGATGCCCAGGGCAGTGGATGTGGAAGAAGTTGGGTCGGACCCATGATTAGGGGGAATTAGAAGAAGAAATTGATAGATGGAAAGAGGCGGATCCGGAGGGTCTGGCGGCAGAGGAGGAGAATCATGATAGGAGGAATCCGGGGGCTCCGGAGGGATAAAATATCGAGGGACGCGGTGCCCTGGGAAGAAATAGGAAAAAAGATGATGGAAAAGGAAGAAGAAAATGAAGGATGTGATGTCCTGGAAGAGTAGAAAGATGAATCGGAAGAAAGATGGATGGTCCGGAGGTTCCGGGGGAATGAGATGCCGAGGGACGCGGTACCCAGGGAAGAGTGGATGAAAAGGATCAGGAGGGTCCGGAGGTTCCGGAGGAATGAGATGCCGAGGGACGTAGTACCCAGGGAAGAGTGGATGAAACGGATCAGGAGGGTCCGGAGGTTCCGGAGGAATGAGATCAGAAGGGTCGGGATGCCCCGAAAGAAGATAAAGAGATAAGATGGAGAATCCGGAGGTTCCAAAGGAAGAGAATCAGAAAGGGCGCGATGCCCTGGGAGGAAGGAAAGAGAGTCCGGTGGTTCTAGAGGGGGAAGGTACCATGGGACGCGATGCCCAAGGAGAAGAGAAAGATCCGGAGGTTCCGGAGGAAGAAGACGGAAAGGGGGGCGATGCCCAAGGGATAAAGAGAGGGGTGAAAGATCTGGAGGTTCCGGAGGAAGAAGATAGAAAAGGGGGCGATGCCCTGGGAGAAAGTCCGGAGGTTCCGGAGGAAGAAGACGGAAAGGGGCACGATGCCCAGGGAGAATCAGTAAGAAGCCCAGAAGATCCGGACTTGAGGGTGTGTAGGGGCGCGATGCCCAAAGAGTAGGATCCGGAGGTTCCGGAGGAAGCAAATATCGAGGGACGCGATGCCCAAGGAGGACAGGAGAGAAATTCGGGGAGTCCGGATGCAATGGTTGGAAAGGGGCGCGATGCCCTGAGGAAAGATCGGAGAGGGTGCAATGCCCGGGCAGTGTAAGGGGACCCGCAGATCCTGAGGATGAAGATGAATAAGATGGGAAATGCGGAAGATCCGGAGGTTCCGGAAGGTGGGGAAGATACGGGTTTGGAAACCCGGGAAGCAGGAGGTGCAAATGTGTGCAATGGGATGGATGTGATGAATGCAGTGAATGCATGAATGCAATGAAATGCAAAGAATATGAAGAATGTGAAGGGTGAGAGGATGAGATCTTCCTTTTTACCCTTAGAGTGGCCCATGAAGAGATTGTGATAGACAATAATGTGAATGGAGTTGAATAGAAGGTGGATATAACAGTGGAAGGCCCCTTAGCACCAAGATAACTGCCCCTCCACAGTAGTGAAAGTGTATAAGAAATAGCCCATGCCGAAGCTTCAATGGTGAATGACAACTCCCTTGGAGAGTGAAAAGTAATAGTGCGAGGGAGTTGGAGAGTTGGGACAGGAAGCATCATGTTGCCCATTGATTGTGGCGTATATGGAATGTTGAACAAAATGGGTATTCGCCCCTTGTAAGAAAGAATGGGTTCAAGATTTGAAAGTTTGAACAAGGAGTGCCCTGTCCTCCCCTTGGATGGCATCAACGCTTGGCATTCTTCTCTGAGCAATGGCGGTGGCTTGGCCTCTCCGACCATGCTTGGCACAATAACCCGGATTGGCATCCGGTAAATAAATTCTTGCATCTTGAACAGCACGACAGTGGCCAAATTCTTCTTGCCCGGCTTTTGCTTATCTTCGGCACAAGTACTTGTAGCAGCGCTCCCCTTCCGAGTAGTAAAGGGAGGTGAGGCGGAGGCGGAAGGCTTCGTGGATGGTGGAGGTATAATGGGAGGTGTTGACAAATGGGTGAGTGGAAGTGGAGGTTCAAACACGTCGAGCTTCTCCCTTTGCTCGGAAGCAGTTTGGGTTGGCTCGAGTGCAAAAAAGGGTTGATCCTGCTCAGGATTAGCCACGGGTAATAGGTTAAGTGGTGGAGTAGGGGTAGTTGGGTTTGGTGTTAAAAGTGTAATAGAGGGTTGAATTGGGGAAAGTTCGACGTTAGGCTCGGTGGAGGCCGATGGTGTGGAGACTGGCATAACTTGTGGAGGTGTAATTGGTGGAGGTGTAATTGGTGGAGGTTTGGTGCGGAGAAAACGCCGAACGGGGCGAGCGGTGTTAGGAGGAGGAGACTCAAGATGCGCCGGCGTGGGTGATTGAAGTACCGACCCATCATCGTAACACCAAGAGGTCTCAGAAATAAGGGTTGGATTAGGGACGGTGACTTCGTCCTGAGCAGGGGGTTCATCAAATGATAGTGGGGGAAGCGGGAAGCGAAGGAAACTCGGAAGGGGTGCCTGCAAAGCTTCATCGTATGTTGCCTCGAATTCTCCAATTGCCGGTTCTTCGTCATCAAATTCAAGTGGACACCGTAGTGGAGGCGTGTATGTGGATGGAGGAATGTAATGATGTTACGTATGTGGAGGTGGAAGGCCATATGAATGAAGTGTGCGGATGGGTGGAGGGCGGACGGTGTCCACTTGAGCGTTGAAATCTGCCGGCTCTTGCTTGCTTGAACTGCCGATACCATAGTCATCCATCCTATCCTTCCACTCTTTCTCCATTTTTGTAATATCATTCAGAGCGGCATGAAGGGGATTGACTGGAGTAGGAGGAGCGGGCCGTGGGCTCGTAACCCTCTTTAATTGTTCCTCCATTAAAGTGACCTTGTCAAGAAGAGTTTGTTGGAGGGGTGTGGCTTGAGCAACCAAGGGTTGGCAGGGCCCTGAAGGAGGGGCCGCATAAGAAGGCCGTGGAGGGGAATTAATGGGCCGACCCGTAGAAAAACCCAGATGGGCCGGATTGCACGAAATAAATGGGCCTTGGGGCCGTGATGGAGGAGGAATAGAAGGAGGCGGGTGTCGGACCCCCCGAGGAGGAATGTGAATAGGATGAGATGGGTGATGGGCTACCCGGGTAGGAATGTGAATTGAAGAGGGAGGTGGGTGATGGGCCACCCGAGTAGGCATATGAGTAGACAAGGGAGGTGGGTGATGGGCCACCCGCATAGGATTGGAAGGAAAAGGAGAAGAATGCGATGAATGAGATGCACCCCCAACAACAGCCTTAAGGGATTGGATTTGTTGAGGGGTGAGATGATCTAATGCATGAATGATTTGGGAGACCTTCTCATCATCGGGAGGAGACGGTCCCGAAGGAGTAGTGGCTCGTGATTGAATAGGGGGGCCATAAGATTGGACATTGCCCATGGGCCGGGCATGACCATAAGAATGAGAATGTGGTCCCTTGAAGATATGGAGAGAATGATGTTGAAATTGAGGATTATAAGATGTGCACGGTTGTGCATCCTCATGAATTGAAAACATGTTAGTTTTCTTATCATGGTAAGCCATTATGCAATCAATGTTTCAAGCAAAAATAACTTGCAAAGAATCACACAAGTTGGAATAGTGATTTTGCTTTACTTAAACTTTGGCGAATCAATGACTTTTGCAAATAGATATGCTCACTCAAGGGGTGAACCTAGTTTCAAATGAGGTTTAACTTCGGTGCCAACTAGGAACACTCTCTCACCATGCTTAGGCCAACTAACCCGGGACTTCAACGGTACAACCTGCCCGGCGTCCGTGAGGGAATCCACGGGTGCGGGGACTTACGGAGGCTTGGTTTAGGAATTTCCGGTCCAAAGAGACGGAGCGCTCAATGGAGGGTCGTTCCTTCACCAAGAGGGTGTGTGGCTCCTAAAGATGTGGGGAGAGGAGGTCTCCCAAACCAATGCAAGTGGATGAATGTAGCAGGATATGAGTGAATCAAACAACAAGCCAGAGCAATCAGTATAATAATCAATGCAACATGGCTCTGAAAAAACACAGGAAAGAAACGACCCGGGGAAGGTCGCTATAAACAAAATAGACGACCGTGTGACGGTCGTGAATCACTGTGGGAGCCCACAGGCAGGGTAAAAACGCGCCTTAGAGGGAGGCGCTACAAATGAAAGAAACGCCTCTGGGTGAGGGCGTCAAATCCAGGGGCACGCACGGCCAACAAAAGAAACGCCTTGTGGAGAGGCGCTTCTATGACAAGAGACGCCTCTATGAGGGGCGTTAATTCTTTTTGTCTCCAGAAATAGCCCTCTACCGGTCAGCAAAAACCAATCAGGAGGATAATCACAGTCACAGTATAATCATGGCAGTCAATAACATGCAACAGAGTATAACATGCTCATCAAAATTTTGGGATAAGTGGAATTTCCAAATAAAATCCAACAAATTAGCCAATCATAAGTGGGGAAGGTACTACGTGTAGCACGAAAGGAGGCGCACCGTGGGTGCAAAAGGGGAGATGGCACACGTGGGTGCCCAAGGGAAAGGGTAATCAAATGAAAAAAAATAAAAGGAGTCCCACCGTGATCGCCAATTTGTAGATCTAATTAAAAATCCACTTAGAACAAAGAAGAAAAAGCATGAGAAGAAAATGAAAAAGCATGCACACGGTGCAAAATAGGAGATGTGATCGCCAGAGACGCGAGGGCCTCAAAGAATATAATCAATAATAATATGGAGGAGGGATCGCGAAAAATACCTTGAAAGCGCGGGTGATATGAATGCTCCTTTCTCTTCCAATCGGCCGGCCGATGAAGAGAGTTCTTCGATTTGATTACCCTTGCAAAATCAACAAACACCAAAAGATTGATTGGATTAGAAATATGGTGAGTGTAGCATCAATTCTTAATAAGATGAGCATGAATAACATGTGTAAGAACACACCTTAAGGGTGGTTGCCCTTAAACCCCTATGCAAAAGGGTGGGGAATATATGATGAATGAATGATGTAAATAAAGAGATAAGTGCAAGCGTTGCACTGTGGAGACTTTCTCATACTCAACGTGGTTGAGTGATATAGGATTAACAGTAATGATGCATGCATGTATATGTGAACCGATGATATTAAAACAAAAGAAGAATAAAAAACAAAGGGAGCCTGTGCTTTGGCTTGAATGCTCGATGGGGAGAAGCTTTGATGGATGAAGAGGTGAACGTATAAGCTCCTCCTTAGCCAAGCAAACGCAGCCCCTGCCTGTAAAAGAAAAGAAGAGAAAACCACAGAGAAAACAGGAGAAGAAGCCTCGAAGAAAAGAGGGGGGAAGTGTAAGAGCCTTCTCCTTCAGCCACAGCAACAGCACCCTGCGTGAAGAAGAAAAAAACACAGAGAAAATAAAAGGGGAAAGAAGAAGCAATCGGAGGAGAAGAATAATAGGGAAGGAACCCGATTAACAGAGCCGCATGGCTCTATTAATAGGGCAGACCATTGGATTTAGGGAAGGATAAGAATGGGCAAGAGTCCAATATGGGAAGGATTAAGTTCCCAATCGAGCAATGTGACCAAAGAAAGCAGGGACTCTCTGGGGAAAGGGCTGCGTTCGATTAGAACACGAAACTGAAACACGACCTGGAAATGGGCGTCAATTCATAAATTAACGACCTGAAGAAGGGCGTTAATTAAAAACACGCCTTGGATCAAGACGTCAATTCACGAATCATTTTAGAAGTAAAATATCTTTTATTTGTCAATTGTGAAAGACGCCTGAATGTGAGGCGTGATAAAATAGCCAAAAAAGAAAGGACGACCGTTGATTCGGGCGTCAATTTAATTGACATCCGATTCAAGGTCGTTAAATCAAAATATTCAAAATAAGGTAATTTTCCATTTCTCAATATTATTTTCCCATTTTTTAGGTGGAGGTGCATCATATTGTGCTGATTCCAACGACTATTTTTCCGTATTTTTCTGACACCCGGAAGGCCACCAAATCACCTCTGGAAGAGGGTTTAAAAAAAATAATAAAAAAATCAAATGAAAGTGACGCCCTTCCCATATGTCGTTAATTCAATTTTAAATTTTTTTTATTTTATTGATAATCAAGATAACGTCCTATGATAGGTCGTTAATTCCAAAAAATCCGAAAAAGCTTCAGAAAAATCCATAAAAATGGAATTTTGAAAGAATGGACGCCCTTCGCTATAGTCGTTATTTCTGGAAAATTCATAAAAATAGAGAAAAATGTCTAAAAAATCTAGAAAAATCCAGAAAAATAGGAAAAAAAATAAGAAAAGGGAGAAATCCAAGAAAAGTGAGAAAAACCACTCAAACAAAGGTAATTTGAGGGCCAAATTGGGGCATTACAAGGTAATATGAGATGTACTCACAGTAACGTCAATTTTGGCGTGTCTACACCTCTCACTCCGGGCGGCCGACGGAGGTGGAGAGGGCGAGGCGGACGCGACGCGGGCAGAAAAATTTTAAGAAAAAGCAAGGTCGCTTAACGCGCCATCATGGACCCGAAATAACTCTCATAAATACCGTTTAGAGATATGAAAATATAATATTAAATTTCAAACCCAATACGGACACGATCCGTGACATGTGGAAACACAATCCGAGACCCGAAGACATTACAAATTAGAACAAGGCAATCATAAGAAATGACATCTAGATCACTTCCATTATGGACTAAGATGCAATGCACAGTACATTGGTTGATTGTTGTGGAGACTACTAGAGCGGCGGAGTGCGGAGTGGTCATGGCCACCATGTCCTCGTCTGAAAAGATGATGGGTTCTTTGAGGCGGTCTCGTGTAGGAGCCCTAGTTGGGTTGCGATAGTCAAGATCATCGTGCTCCACTTAGTTGACCTGGCGAGCATATGCACAGAGCCTGTTGGAGCTATCCCCGCCCGATGTCGGCCCTCTGGAGATTACCATAATCTCTCTTCTGTTGGGTCGATTATCCATGGGGGTGGTGAGCCAGCTCTTTGTCGCTATCGCTCTGCAACCTTGGCAATGAACTTGTCCAAGAGCCCTTGGCGGACTAGATCCTCGAGGGTGTCCTTGAGTTGGATGCAGACCGTGGTCACGGTGGAAATGGCAGTACTTTCTCCAATCCCTCATCTGTGGATGGACTTCATCTTCTAGGGCCAGCGGAGGTAGGGTTCCCCACGGATCTCTATGAAGATTTGCTCGGAAGGGGCCATTAAAGGAGTGTAGTGACTGTAGAGGGCTTTCTTTTTTGGCCCGTCCTAGTTGCGGCACTCCCGATCACAGCACTCGCGCTTGCTTCTCTCTCGATGGGGAGATTTAGCCGGTCGCTTATGGTCGGATTGATCGGCTCTGGCTGCTAAGCCTAACGCTGGATTGCTTTCATCATAGCTAGCGTGCTTCTGGGCAAGGGCGAGAAGTTCCATCAGCGTGTTAGGGGACTCCACTTAGAGGGTTCTTCAAAGGATGGCGTCTTAGGTGCCTTGCCTCATTGCTGTCGTGGCGATGCTGACGTCGATGCGAGAAATGGGGAGGGCCTCCTTGCGGAAGCGGGCAATGAAATCCCACAAGGGTTCTTTGTAATCCTATTTTATGGCAAGGAGGCTTACGACAGAACAGACCTCCTTTTTGCAGCTGAGGAAGTTCTCTTTGAACATCTTTTTGAGCTGTTGGAAGGAGGTGATGGTCCCAGTAGGAAATGACTTGAACCATGTCCGAGCATTCTCCCGCAGGGTTGTGACGAACGCCATGTAAGGTTCCACACAGTACCATCGGGCAACGCAGCGGATAACAAAAATTAATTTGTCCGAACCCGGCTTCATGGAATCCTAGATCCATGCTCTAATCGATATTTTAATCACCCAACCCCTAACTACGGGTTGCATATTTCACCTTGCGCGGAACGACGATGTCCGCTATGCCCGATGCAGAATCTCACGAACATCGAGCCCCACAGAAGTACGGCCTCTAGAGCTGATCCACACGGATCCTTGCGCAGCGACGGTATCTCCCAGCCCCGATCTTTCCTTAGCCTCCCTTTCTAGAGAGAGAGCAAGAGAGAGAGAGTAAGAGAGAGAGAGAGGTGGAGGAGTTAATCACTCCTTCCCTTGCTTATGTGCTTGCTTAGCCAAGAGGAAGAAGTGATTCTCGTAGCATTCATATATATAGAATTTGGCCTTTTTTAAAAGAGCTTCAAAGGATCAAAACTGTATATATGACCTTTCTATTATTATATATATATATTAAGCCTTTTTTATATTCCCTTCCAAAAGGAATTCAAAGGAATTAATATATACATTTGTACAATAATAATCCGTCACCCAAGAATCCATTGTGTGTGATCCTCTAGGCCCATAGTCACTCTAGTTTAAGGCCCATCAACTTCTAATTCCTAATTAGAAGTAAATTAAACTTATTATTCGCTTCTACTAGAGCCGAATATTAGTTTAATTTATTCCGAACCTTTGATCACGTTGGGTCAAGTAAATCCGCGTGATCCTAGAGGACACCGGGTTTAAACCAGCCTGTCTGGTACATGTAAGTCCACAATTACCGCATCGGTATAATCCCTCGCTCATTCTATGAGTCTGGTTCGATCGATGGTATGGTTTCTGTCAAACCCCATGATCGTGCCATTTGACCATGACCTCCTTAAAGTGTATGACGTCCGTTCTAAACGAACTCACATGACCCTGGCCAGGGATTTAACGGAGCGTCAATGTCATGACCCATTAACTGTCTGATATATACCCGACAGTGAGCGATCCTCTCTTGACCATTGATAATCTTCACACGTATCCTGGAGTGGTTAATGACTCGGTAACTCATGACTTATGGTTAAAGTCACTTAGCCAAGTAATTAAACCATTCCAGTCCTCGTTTAAGATCCGATCAATGTCGCAGGTCAAAGGACCAACGATGCAACTGAGACCGTTGGATCTTCAGTTGACATTAGGTATGATCAACCATCTGAAGATCCAATAGCGGATCAGTTCAGTGCACTTCCTCCCAGAACTTACACTTACACATATGTGTTGGTGCCCCGCACCAGTGACCATGAGACTGGTCCTTAACATGGACTCCGACCGGAATCAAAACGACGCACGAATCGCGAGAAACGGACGATTCTACTGAAGTTACCCAAAAAGGGTTTCCGGGCTTCCTAGAGCCCCACCGGTCCAATGGGACCACCAATCAAGACGAAATCAGGGGGGGAAAGAACACTCTCACCCCAAGGAATCCGTTGACAGTAACCGGTCTGGAAACCGTCACCGTTTCCCGACCGACCCTACGAAACCTACAAAACCACGGTTTCGCTAGAACGGGCCCAAACACAGCCATTTCTGTGCCGAACGAGGTGCAATAGCAGGGAAAATGGGCAGGACGCAGTAGTGTTCCGTCACCCTACCTCCACCGAAGAAACCGCACGCCGAAGCGACTAATCCACGCCGAAAATCGCCCGGAACACGAATGACGCCATCTCGGAATCCACCGAGGGATCGCGCCCACAACCGCCTCGATCCTCGCCCATCCTCGCCCACATCCTCGCCCGCGCCGCCTCCACCTCTGTAATATTCCGGACATTTCGGATCCTTCTCCGTGGGTCCCGGATTTGGTTGCTCGGAGTGTCTGGCTCCGTTGTGTCCGAAATTTCATTTCGGGCATCTTTCGTGTTCGGATCGGCGCAATCTGGAGTTGTTTCGGAGGCCCGGAAGCGTTCCGTGACTTTTCCGCGCGTGTTTTCCAACTACCGGTGTGTGTTTCGGTAATTTCTTCGGAACCTCGCTGCGGGTGAACCGGGTCGTTCACCTGGGCTCGGGTGGTACCGTTGCGATCGGTGCATCCGAGGATCCCGGAAATGTAATTTTCTATTTTTTGATATTTTTTGAAATTTTTGGATTTTCTATAAATACTCTCATCTCTCTCTCTCTCTCTCTCCCCACCCTCTTCTTCTTCTTCTTCTTCTTCCTTCTCTTCTCCCCACCGTGACCACCGCCCCTCCCTCTCTCTCTTTCTCTCTCGTTCGGCCGCGGCGATGTCCCCTTCCGGCTGCAGACGGTGCGGGGCGACGGTGTGACGACGTGGGCGACGACGAGGTGATCGTGGCGGCGTAAAGCTTGTGGGGAACCGTGAAGGGACGAGGGTTTTTAAAGCATTCTTCATGATCTAGGTAACGATTCTGCGGAGCATTCGCTCCATTGAGGTAGGGTGACGTTCCATAGCTCCCTACCGTTTATTTCCGTAATTTATAGGCCGAGGGGAGGCCGAGAGGGGCTTGATTAAGCGAGTTTGGGGTTTTCCATGATTTGGGGAGAGCTCACCCGATCTATGGATTTAGCCCGCGATTTCACGTTTTGGTGGCCTAGTATCATGCTAGGGGTCCCCAGGGGTCTTCCCCTTTGATTTTCCCCTCTCCGGTGGAGGTATGGGGGCGTGGTTGGGTGTTTTGGGCTTTCCCCGCCATTTCGCCGTCGGGCGGGTGTGGCGGTCCTTCCAGTGACCGTCACACTGTGTAACGCGCCTGGGCGGGTGTGTCACAGCCCTTGTTTAGCCAACTGGGGTCTGGGAGTGTGACGGTCCCACGATAGACCGCCACATGCGTGTGACGCGCCTGGGTTGGGCTGTCAGAGCATCCCGACCGTTGGCATCCGACCGTTGCTTTGACCGTTGGGGGTCAAGGCGTGTGACGCACCAGGGCTGGCGCGTCACAGTCTTGTGACGGCCCAGCGTGGGTGCGGCAGGGTTATTCAACCCCCCGGCAATGTGACGCTCCAAGGCTGGACCGTTACATGTGTGTGACGCTCCAGGTGTGGACTGTCACATGCTGTGACGCACCGAGTGGCACGCGTCACAGCTTGCCTTTATTTTTCCCTGTGACGCACCTGCATAGGCGCGTCACAGTCTGTAACGCACCAGGGCAGGTGCGTTACACTCTATTTTACACTGGGAGTGTGACGGCCTGCGTTGAACCGTCAGGGTCCTGTGACAGTCCAGCCTAAGACCGTCAGGCGTCTGTGACGGTCTCGCCTAGACCGTCAGAGTCCTGTGACGCGTCTAGGGTAGACCATCAGGCACTGGGTTGCCACGGGTGGCTTGCAACCCCGTTTTTGTTCCGACCGTGGTCGCCGTGCGACGGTGCCGGTACGTGGGGTGGTCCCCGTACGTCGTCGGATGCGGATGTGATTTTTCGTTGACTTGAGAGTCTACTCCTTCAGTGACCCTCAACTAGTCGTAACCCACCAGTACGTGGTGCTGGTCTCACCAGGGAGTGGTGTACGGGCCGACCCTTAGAGATGATTTTTAGACTTGTTTCCGTCGAGCCCCACGTCTATAGCCAGAGTCCGGCTAAGGGGAAAAGCAGTCAGAGGGCCAGACCAGGGACGCGCGGTATGTGTGTGCACACGTGGTTGGGGGCAGTTGGACACACGCTGACGAGCGTGACCCCAGCTAGTCACTTGTTTGTGGTACTTGTTTGGTGTCCGTGCCTCTGGTAGACGCTACCACATCAGGCAGTTCACCTGCGGTGCGGTGTAAGTCGTCAGGGGACGCTACCGGCTGTGCCTCTAGTGTGAGGTACTCCTGTCGAGTCGGGAGTGTTAGACTGTCAGTCGTACGACTTCGACCTTCGGGTTTCTGCCGTGTTGGCCGTTGTGTTCCGATTATTTTACCGTGGCACGTGTGTCAGTTTTTGTGCCGTGAGACCGGTACTTTGTAGATGACAGGGTTTCCCTTTTTGAGGTACTCGCTTACTGCTAGCGTAGCGATTTCTCCGTTTGTGAAGTAGGGTTCGAGTGATCCCTACTGAGCCTTGTTCCGAGACTCATTCCATGCGTGTTTTCACCGTGTTTTAGGCGAGGCGAGGCTTCAGGGGAGTTCGTCTTAGGCTCAGCGCGGTTCAGGTGCCCAGCGTTAGTGCCAGAGGTCAGAGCCGGGGTATGTCCCGTGTAGTTGTACTTTCATTTCTTGTCTCTGTACTAGTTGTGTGCTACTGTTGTTATTTTATTGTTATATTATGGACCATGTAAAACGTTAATTCATTTCCTACTTATTTATATAATTGTTTAATTCTACAATTATTTGTGATACTTGTGTAGTTTCCACACCATCCTTCTAACCCTTCTGAGTCTTTGGATTCGTGGGTGGCGGTGCGAGTCTCGGGTTATGGGGCCTTCCCGGTAATTGGATTCTCGGGTCGTTACAGCTGGTATCAGAGCGCGGTTGTGGAATTATACGGGAATCATAGGTGATTATAGTGGTCCACTAGTCCACATCGATGAAGTACAGTTGACGCTGGCATTGGACATCGTGTGTTTCTCTTAACCTTGATGTTCCGTGCTTTCTTTGCTCTAGAGGTGCGGGTATGGCGCCGAGGCGGGCGACTCGCTCTCAGCAGGGGCAGTCGGCTGGAGGTCAGGAGATCCAGCATGAGGTTCAGCAGGAGCAGGAGGAGCAGAGTAGAGTGCCACCTCCGGCCACCGAGGCAGTGGATACTGTGAGATTTCCGGGGGTTGAGGATTTCTTCCGTGGCATGTACCAGCTTATGTCTCAGCAGTTCGGCGGAGAGGCTGGTGAGGGCTCGTCGACCAGGGGTGGGCCAGGCCGAGCAGTGAGGGATTTCATGCAATTTCATCCACCTTACTACGGCGGTCAGCCAGACCCTGATTTGGCTCGGAGTTGGCTCGACGAGATGGAGCGGGTGTTCAGTTCCGCATGGAGTACTGCGGAGGATAGAGTGATGTTGGCCTCCAACCAGTTGCAGGGTACGGCTCGGGAGTGGTGGTCTTCCGAGTGGAAGACGTCTTTCCAGCTTCGTCCACTTGAGAAGATTGTGTGGGGTGACTTTGTCAGTACTTTCGAGCGTACCTACTGTCCATAGTTTATTACTACGCAGCGGATGCGTCAATTTTTGGAGCTGGTTCAGGGCGGCATGTCCGTGTTGCAGTACAGGGCCCGGTTTGTCGAGCTGGGTCGGTATGCACCTCATATCATGGAGAATGAGAGGGTGAAGACCGCACAATTCGTTCAGGGCTTGAGGCAGGAGCTGAGGCACCATTTGATCGTGAATGCTGCCACCGATTTGGAGACAGCGTCTCGCGTTGCGGCTTCTTTGGAGATGGATATGCAGAGGACTCGAGGACCGATTAGCCAAGGGCAGTCTTTGTCAGGTCGCAGCCAGCAGTCGGCTACCCAGCAGCAGGGTTCCTTCCAGCATGCGTCGGGTGGTCTAGGAGCGCCGGCACCGGCAGCGTCAGTGACAGGATCCGTGTCTTTCGGCTCGAAGGTCAATAAGTTTCTCAAGAAGGGTTTCTCTAAGAAGAAGTCCAAGGGTCAGGGGCAGGCTTCATCGGGCAGTGTACATCAGCCGGTTCCGTTTCAGCTTTAGTGATCAGTGGGTGGATCGCGAGGGCCGTGTCCACGGTGTGGCGAGCATCACCCAGGCAGGCAGTGCACGGTGTCGATTATCTATTTTCGGTGTGACCAGTCAGGGCATATGGCGCGTGACTGTCCTCAGAGGCAGCAGCAGCAGTTTCCTCAGCAGCAGTAGATTCCCCAGCAGTAGAGGCCACATCAGCAGCAGCAGGGACAGTATCCGCCGCTACCCAGGTCAGCTAGTGTAGGAGGCAGGCAAAGAGCTCGAGGCCAGATTACACACATGACTAGGGAAGAGGCAGCGGCGTCGCAGCTCATGGAAGGTACCGTTCACATTTTGGGTCGTGCGGCTCGGGTTTTGTTTGATTCTGGCGCGTCTCATTCGTTTATTTCAGAGGATTTCACGCTGAGCATCGAGGAGCCGGTGACCCAATTGTCCTGTGATTTGGCAGTGGAGTTGCCTTCGGGTGATTTTATGATCACTCTGTATTGCTTCGATGAGGTTCCCGTGTGGGTGGAAGGGTGGAGTTTGCCGGCTAGGCTCTATGCCTTGCCGCTTTAGGACTTTGATGTGATTTTGAACATGGATTGGCTCGAGACATATCATGTGTTGGTGGATTGTGGCTCGAAGAGAGTTTATTTTCTGCGACTTCGTGGACCCACCTTCTATTTCCAAGGTATCAGGTCTTCCTCTTCCTGATTCCTTATTTCGGCGATTCGAGCTCGTCGTTTACTTGATGCGGGTTGTCAGGGTTTTCTCGCTTCTGTGGTCTTGGTAGACCAGCCGCGTCTGGATGTCGAGGACATTCCGGTGGTGTGCGAGTTTCCCTATGTTTTCTCGGAGGACTTACCTGGATTGCCTCTCCAGCGGGAGATTGATTTTGTGATCGAGGTCGTGCCGGGTACGGGACCTTTGG
The DNA here is from genome assembly GCA_022559845.1 of Amorphophallus konjac. Taxonomy (NCBI): domain Eukaryota; kingdom Viridiplantae; phylum Streptophyta; class Magnoliopsida; order Alismatales; family Araceae; genus Amorphophallus; species Amorphophallus konjac. The sequence continues at coordinate 525,695,072 of CM040121.1, forward strand.
CGAAGGCCCCCTACCGTATGGCCCCCGCTGAGTTGATGGAGTTGCGGGCGCAGTTGCAAGAGTTGCTGGCCAAGGGGTATATTCGTCCCAACTTTTCCCCTTGGGGTGCGCCAGTGTTGTTCGTGAAGAAGAAGGACGGTAGTTTACGGCTGTGCATTGACTATCGGCAGTTGAATGATGTGACCATTAAGAACAAGTATCCGTTACCGCGGATTGATGATTTGTTCGACCAGCTTCAGTCTGCTTGAGTGTTCTCGCGGATTGATTTGCGGTCTGGTTACTATCAGCTGAGAATTCGCGAGTCCGATGTCGAGAAGACTGCGTTCAGTTCGAGGCACGTGCATTATGAGTTCCTGGTGATGCCGTTTGGGCTCACCAATGCCCCCGCAGCCTTCATGGACTTGATGCAGAGGGTGTTTCGTCCGTATCTGGACCAGTTCATGGTCGGATTTGTGGATGACATCCTTGTCTATTCGCGGTCTGTCGAGGAGCACGCGTACCATTTGGGTGTGGTGCTGCAGACGTTGCGAGATCACCAGTTGTATGCGAATCTCAGTAAGTGCAAGTTCTGGCTTCGTGAGGTGCACTTTTTGGGACACGTGATTTCTGGTGATGGTATTTCCGTGGACCCTGCCAAGGTCGAGGCGGTAATGTAGTGGCCGAGGCCGAGGTCGGTGACGGAGATTCGGAGCTTCTTGGGGCTTGCGGGTTATTATTATCGATTTATCCAGGATTTTTCTCGCATTGCGACCCCGATGACTAGACTCACGCGGAAGGATGTGCCTTTCGTCTGGTCTGAGGAGTGTGAGCAGAGTTTCAGGGAGCTGAAGAGATTGCTCACCTCGGCTCTAGTGTTGGTTTTACCTTCTGGGCCGGGAGGTTTTGTGGTGTGTACAGATGCTTCCGGGGTCGGATTGGGTGCTATGTTGATGCAGCATGGTAGAGTGGTGGCTTATGCATCTCGACAGCTGAAGCCCCACGAGGAGAACTACCCTACCCATGACCTTGAGTTGGCGGCTGTGATCTTCGCGTTGAAGATCTGAAGACATTATCAGTACGGTGAGAAGTTCGAGGTGCTCACTGACCATCAGAGTTTGAGGTATGTGTTCACGTAGAGGGACCTTAACCTCAGGCAGAGGCGTTGGATGGAGTTTATGAAGGATTATGACTTCACCCTGTCTTATCAGCCGGGCAGGATGAATGTCGTAGCCGATGCTTTGAGTCGGAAGGTCGCGGTCAGTGCCTTGATGTTGAGGAAGTGGAGGCTCTGGGAACAAGTGCCTGAAGTATCTTTCAGGCACAAGATTCCCCAAGAGCCAAGATTAGCAGTGCTTGTGAGTCTGACTGTCACGCCAGCTATCCACCGTCAGGTGATAGAGGCTCAGCATGCGGACCCTAAATTGCCCCAGATTTTGGCCTTAGCTGATGTGGAACTCGGCGAGGACGGTGCTACGAGGTTTCATGGCAGGCTGTACGTCCCAGCGGATGAGCGGGTTCAGCGTGTGGTGTTGCACGAGGCTCATGGGAGCAGGTACGCTGTACAAAGATGTATCGGAACTTGCGGAGGCAGTTCTGGTGGCCTGACATGAAGAGAGATGTTACCGAATTTGTGGCCAGGTGCCTGACCTGTCAGCAGGTGAAGGCGGAGCATCATTGACCAGGAGGTACTCTCCAGCCCTTGGATGTTCCCGCGTGGAAGTGGGACCACGTGACTGTTGTGCCCCTGTGTGGTTTTGATGATGGCTGACACACCATGAGTCACACTGAGGTGTGCTAATTAATTTAGATGACTGTTTGAATGCTTAAATATCTGATTGGTTGCTTCAATAGTTAATTCATGAATATGGCTAGATTGGGTTAACGTAGTGGCTAATTGTTCATGCAGTGCGTTGACGCAGTGGAACAACTGGGTTGACGCCATGCTGCTTTGTCCACTTTTTGTTGCTCATTAAGTCTTAAAGTCTGTACAGGGTAGTTCATGCATCACTCTATTTGCCAAGTGTATACATCAGTCAGCATTGCATCTTGTTCATGGAGTCTATACATCCACCGTCTATGTTAAGCTTCAAAGTCTGTTCATCCGATCTTCTCGTTTGTGTTGAAGTCCATACATTGGTGGCTAAGTATATACACTGTCTCTTTGATCAAGCATCACTTCGAGAAGTATGTACAGCGTTCAAGTCTACATCGGTTGTTCTGAGTTTGGATGATCAAGTCTGCACATTGGGGGCTTTTCCTACGTTTGGCCAAGTCTATACATTCATAACTTTTCCTACGTTTGGCCAAGTCTATACACTGCTAAAGTCTGAACATCACAGTGTTCATGTCTCTCAAAGTCTGTACATTGGCTTCGCTTTTGCAAGTCTGTACATTGGTGTCTCATCACCAAGTCTGTACATCGGCTTCACTCATTCAAGTCTGTACATCCACAGTGGATCATCAAGTCCATACATCCACAGTGGAACTTCCAAGTCTGTACAACGCTGAAGCCTTCACAAGTCTGTACACTGCTTGAACCACCAAGTCTGTACATCGCTTCAAGCGCTTCAAGTCTATACAGCCTGCCTTCACGTTCAGACTCTGTACATCTTTCCTCAAAGGCTAAGTATATACATCCGTCAAACGCCTCAAAGTCTGTACACTGGTTTTCACGTGAAGTCTATACACTGGTCTTCACTTGATGTCTGTACATTGGCTCAGACTTACCAAGTCTGTACACTGCCCTTGAGTTCCAAGTCTATACATCCAGTTGAACGCAAAGTCTACACATCGCTTCACATCTTACAAGTCTGTACATTGGCCTTCAAGCGTTTCAACTCTATACATTGCTGCTTTGACCAACTCTGTACATCCGTTTGCCTGACTCCTGGTTCAAAGTCTACACATTCATTGTTAAGGCAAGTCTATACATTGGTTCATGGTCTTCAAGTCGATACAGAGTCTTCATCTTCTGAAGTCTGTACAGCCAGTCACTTGACAAAGTCTGTACAGTGTCTCATATTGGCAAAGTCTGTACATCGTCTGTTTTGTGGATGCTGTGTCCTTTGAAGTCTCTACACTCGATTGTTAGGCTTTCAACTCTATACATTCGAGTGTTAACCTTTAAGTCCATACACTCGTTTCTAAGGCGAAGTCTATACACTCGTTCCTTCACGCATCAAAGTCTGTACAGCCTGTCTGTCTTCATGGGTTCTGTGCTTTTAGTGCGTTGACACACTTGGCTGACTGCGTAGACGCAATTGTGCGTCTTTCGCCTTCTGTCTTGTTCACTACGTCGACGCTGACACAGGATGCGTTGACGCATTGGCCAGTTGCCAAGGGCGTTGAGCATCTCGCTTGAGGAGCTGAGGCGACGCTGCACGATGGAAGCGTTGACGCCTTGGGCTGATGTCCAAAGGTCTTTTGATCAACATCAAGTCTGTACAACATGAAGTCTGTACACTGGTCTCTCTGGCATGTTAACACTAAGTCTCTACACTCAGGTTGCTGAAGGGTTTCAAGTCTGTACACTGCATGCTCACTCAACTAAGTCTATACACTCGTTCGCTAACATGAAGTCTATACATTCGTTTGATTAGCTTCAACTCTATACACTCAGTTAAACTTTCAAGTCTATACATCATCTGATATCTTCTTATGACTGTGTGACAGGTACTACTCGTGAAGCCTATGAAATACACGTGATCCGAGGTTGCCACCTGGCACGTGATCCGATGATAACGCCCTAAATGCTGCAGCTATAAATATTAAGCTGCCTCCATCTGAAGACGGATGAAAATGAAAAAGGGAAGATAAAAAAGGAAGATTGAAATGCAGAGAATGCCTCCACGAAATAGAGAATAGAGAAGAAGGAGAAGGCTGAAGCAGTGAGAAGAAGAAGAAGAAAGAAAGAAGAAAGAAGAAGAAAAGAGAGTTCGTGCTGGGAGAAAGAGAAAAGCAGAAGAAGAAGTTCCTGCTGGACCGTGGATCAAATCCAGGCCAGCCAACTCCTGCGAGAGCCACATTTGTTTTTATCTTTTCAACTTTCTGTTGCTGGGTTTTTGTTTTTCCTTTGAACTATTCACCTGCTGTTCTTCCGATCCTCTTGTGTGAGGTCGAGTTCCCTCCGGTGTGGAGGAAGAGAGACTTGCGTCTCTGGTTGCCTTTGACTGGGTGTCATTGGTTGTTTCCCTCCGGTTGGGAGGAAGAGAGGTCCGAGACCTCTAGTTTGCAAGTGACTTGGTGTCACTTGTGTTTCCCTCTGGGGTTCAGAGGAAGAGAGACTTGGGTCTCTAGGTTTCCCTCCGGTTTGGAGGAAGGGAGGTTTGGTCCTCCGGTTCTGGGCTTGTGGGTAGCAAGTCCAGGGGTTCCCTCCGGGTCTGGAGGAAGAGAGACCGTGTGTCTCTGGTTTCCAAGTGGCTGGGAGTCACTTGGGGTGTCCCTCCGGTTGGGAGGAAGAGGGGAGGTTGTTCCCCTGGTCAAGCTGTTTGGCAGCATTTGTTGCAGACTGAGTCTGCTGTGCTAGTGTTACTAGTGAAAGCCTCACTCCGGTTGGGAGTGAGGGGTGGACGTAGGTCTTTGGACCGAACCACCTAAAAATCTCTTGAGCAGTGGTTTATTTCTGTGTTTGCTTCCGCTAGATGATTGATTAGGAGCGCTCCAAGTGCTTCTCTTCATTTGTTCAATTGAATTAGTTTCTATTCTGGTATTGTGTTTAGCTTCCGAGGTTTTAATTGGGTGATATTGCTAGCAGGATACATTCACCCCCCTCTGTATCCAGGGCTTGCACCCTAACAATTGGTATCAGAGCGGTTACTGCTTCAAGATCCAACGATCTGCAGTGATCCCCGTGCTTCTCGGTGCTTATTCCGGTTTGCTGCTCCTTGATCTTTGTCTAATTGATCATAGCCTACAAATGGCTCTTCCACTGGTTTTCAATGGGTCTAACTTTGATTCATGGTTCAGTAGTTTGCGTAACTACGTCAATCTAGATAATCCCTATTTGTGGAAGTTAATTACTCATGGTCCTCATAGGTTACCACGAAAAGAGTCCAAATGGACTGATCGTCATAGATCAATGCATAGAGAAAATCAGAAAGCTATAAATATGATAAAAGCATCCATCAACAAGGTCTTACACTTTTGCCTTCATGATTGCAGGTCTGCTAGGGATATTCTGGACAAGATGAAACTAACTTGCAGAATAGGGAAGGAAAACTGCATGATGGCTGATGGGAGCGACCATAGCAGTAGCCACAGTGATAAAGAAGAGAACGAAGTTCAGGTAAATCCCTTTGCGGACTATACCTTAGATGATTGGGTAGATGCTTATTCCAAGCTGTTAAGATCTAGCAATAAATTGAGCAAGAAAAACAGATCTATGAAAAAACGGCTAGATAGGTTTGAGAATTCTAAACTTACTGGTGAGGACAGTGATACTCTGAAAACTGAAAATCAGATATTTAGAAGACAGCTGACTGATCTTGATTCTATTACTTCAGATCTGGAATATCTGAAATCTGAAAATGCTAGACTCAAAAAACAAACTGAGGAATCTGGATCTAAATCAGTGAGCCTTGAAAATGAAAATAGATTGATTTCTGAAACTTTGGAGACTGTCAGAATAGAAAACTCAGAACTTCAGAAAAGGCTTGAAAATCTTCAATTTGAAGATGAACAAGAAGTGTTTAGTGAATGTCAGACCTCCTTAAGTGTTTTGAAATTTGATGATGAAATCCTGGAACAAAATGGTAAAATGAGACAGGAGATCTGCAAGCTAAAACAGTTGAATACAGTTATGTCTGAGAGACTTATCACTCTTGAAAAAGGGAAGAGTGTTAGCCTGGATAGCTCTGATGAGCTAATGAAAGCTGAACAGGAAATTGAAAGTCTTAGGACTGTTAATCAAATATTGAAAGAAGATGATGTGTGCTATAAAAAGAAAGCTGATGAATATGAAATCCATGTATCAAAGCTTGGATCAGAAGTTACAGAATTGAGGAAATCTCTTGAGAAATTTGTCAGTGGAAAAGAAAATCTTGATAAAATTCTTGGATCTAAAGTGAATCTCCGAAGAGAGGGTTTGGGCTACAAACCAATAAATAAAAAGAGCTTTGAAAGTAAGCTTCAAACTTCATTCGTGAGTAGCTCTAAGTCTGGCAGCACATCGAATGTGCCTATTTTTAAATTTAGTGCTAAGAAGAATCAAAATTCCACTGACAGCCCTAAGTCTGAGAAACAAGTTCAAAAATAGAAAAAGAATGTTCATGTTCAGAACAAAGATTCAAGGAACTCTCATGATAAAACTGAGAATGCTGTGCCTAAATTGAACAAACACATTCATGCAAATAAAAAGAAAATTTCATGCCATTACTGTCATAGGTTTGGTCACTTGATGCATGAATGTAAATTGATGGAACAGGATGATAGAATGCATGCTAGGAAGTACAATAACAAAGACAGTCCTGTTGAACAGAAGAGAAATATCATTGTGGAAAAACAGGTCATGTTAGTGAACAATGTTGGTTTGCCAAAGGTAAAGGTAAATATTTTTTAAATTCTAATCATGTCAATTTGTATGAAAATCAGCATGTCTTTAAAAGGAACAAAAATGGGTCCAGGGGCCAACACATGGTGTGTTCCACCTGCAGCAAGTCAGGCCATAGGGCGGTTGACTGCTGGCTTAATGTTGGTAGAAGAAATTTCATCTTCTGCTATCACTGTGAGAAACCTGGCCATACAGTCAAAGACTGCTGGCATTCTCAGAGAAAGAAGGTCAACTCTAAATTTGTTAAACAAAGTGTGTTTGGTAGGAACAAATCTGTTCAAACAAGAAAATCCCTCACATGCTTTGAGTGTGGAAAGCAAGGTCACAAGGTGACTGATTGCTGGTTTTCTGACCATCTGAAACAAAGTGGTGGTAAAAACAGAAACATTCATGCTCATGAATTTAGCACACATGCTTACATGCATTGTAAGAAATTCAGACCGAGTGGTTCATGTGATTATTGTGGTCTGTCTGGACATTCCATGTCTAGTTGCTATATGAAAAAGTATGATGATATGATGGCTCAGAAGCTTTGGAAAACATCCCATCAAAATGCCACTAACCCTGCAGGACGCAAGGAAACTTGGGTACCAAAATGTGCCAAGTGAGAAACTTTTTGTAGGTGTGTCTTGGGAACGAGAAATAAAATGGGCAAATAAATCAAGACACCCTAAAAAGGTAAACCCCACTCATGCACTTCTCAGGTAAGTCTCTTGACTCTTCAATGAGTCTGCTTAGATGGCATTAGGTATATAGATAGATTTGTTAATTAGTGGTTTAAACATGCATGTTTGCATTTCCATGCAATAGTTGTTGTGTCTGGATATGCTCATTCTGTGACTGCATACATCTAGAATTAATGACTCATGAATGATTTTCAAATGTTTTGAATGCATACCGTCAGGGGGAGCTGCACAGCATATCATGCACATTTGACTAGTCTAATACCCTTCAGGGTCTTCATGCCTTTCATGGGTAGTTAATGCATCTAATTGCATCTTAGAGTGGCATTATTTAATCATGAAATTTTTCAAAAGAAAAGGGAGGGTTTCAGTTTATGCATTCAGTGAGGGGGAGCATTTCTCATTATTCATTCATGTAAGTGCATGTGACCATCAGACCTCTCATCAAAGCTCATGTCTGATGACTAATACTCACCTTCCTGTTTGAACTGCAATCTTGATAAACTCCTTGGTGATTGTGAAATGCATTGTATTTCAGCCTCTTGCTTCAATTCTTGTCAGCCATTGTCACTCATACTATCAATTGGTATCCATTGGCATTTGTTGACGTGGCTGTACCTGAAAAATGCTCTTGTCTTCCTTGAAGTCCCAGAAAGATTTCTCTGCGCATATCTTGATCATAAATCCGAAAACATTATTTTTAAAGAAATTTGTATCATATAGGACTATGAATGTTTGAAGATTTCAGCCGGTTGAAGTTTCATGTATTTCTTGGGTTTGCTTATGAATTCTTCTTGGAAATATCTGAGTTAGTCTTAATAAACTTTAACCAACCCTTTCATGTTGTGTCTTTTAAACTCTTCTGAAATCTGAAATTCTGAAATCATGATTTTCCTTGACTGATTTGTATGAAAATATGTATTATTTTTAAACATCAGGGAATATCGATTATGTCAAATACCAAATCTTGTCAGAGCAATGTCTTTGGTCACTGAGAAACACATCTCATTCATCAAAGAAATGAATTGAGATATGTCATGAAGTGCCATAGTTAACTCTGCTTAAATGTGTTGATTAAAAATCTGGCAGAGCAATGGCAGGCACACTGAGAAATACATGTCCCTCATCAAAGAAATGAGTTTCAGTGTGTCATGAAGTGTAAATGCTATCTCTGTTCTTAAGAAGCATGACAGTTAGTCCTTCCAAGTGCTTAGGGATACTGACGTCTAAACAACGTGTATCCTCCAGTTGTAAGGATGTACTTAACTTAATTGCTCCTGAATATTGTTGTTAAAAAATTCGTTGCCTATCTAGCATATCATCTGAGATTGTTTGGAAAAGAATCTTCTTTCAATAGAAACTTTGACAGAAATAAATGGTTTCTTGTTTGTTTATCCTCAATACTATCGATTGCATTTCTTAAGGAAATCCATGAAATTAAGTGAGTAAGAATGAAGAAGGTTAAAAAGGTCTCTCAATATGAAAACTTGGTTCACTTGTTATTAAGAAAACTGATTTCAGATATGAGTAGAAAAAGCTCATGTTCAAACCTTGCATACATAAAATTCTGATCTGGTTTGTCAACATAGGTTCATTCATAGGTTTCTATGATGGAAAAGTCTGTAATCATCTGTTTAAATCAGATTTATGAAATTTGATATTTTATTGAAAATCTTTCTCATTCTTTCTGAATTCCTTTTTACTCTCTCATATTGGACTCCAGTCGTTCAGACCAAACTGACTGCTTCATTTGCACTCAGTTCTATCAATTGGTTCCAACTGTTGACTTCCACTCATGTCTTGGGCCTGCATAAGCATGGTGGATGCATAAGGGTTGTATGACTAAGGGGGAGCTAGTCAAACTAATTGCATAACATGCCTTTCAGGTTTTGACTCATGCATAGTTCTCATATCCTACATGAATTGTCAATGACTGTGCACTCATATAATTAATTGCACTGCATTCATAACATCTTTCTAGTTGACGATGGGGGAGACTTGATTCATGCATTTTATTGAGCTCCTAACTCTTTACATGATTGAGTTCTTCATACTTCAGTGCTCCTGTGTGATTGAAAATATGACATATCTACAGGGGGAGAAGCTCTTGAAAGGATACATTTGGAAGATAGATGTCACACTCCAAAGGGAAGTATAACATTCATGTGCTTTACTGAATTGTTTCCCTATTTCATTTTTTTTGATGAAGGCAAAGGGGGAGAAGAATCTAATCTGAGTCAGTATAACTCATAGTGTTGCCATCATCAAAAAGGGGGAGATTGTTGTGCCCCTATGTGGTTTTGATGATGGCTGACACACCATGAGTCACACTGAGGTGTGCTAATTAATTTAGATGACTGTTTGAATGCTTAAATATCTGATTGGTTGCTTCAATAGCTAATTCATGAATATGGCTAGATTGGGTTAACGTAGTGGCTAATTGTTCATGCAGTGCGTTGACGCAGTGGAACAGCTGGGTTGATGCCATGCTGCTTTGTCCACTTTTTATTGCTCATTAAGTCTTAAAGTCTGTACAGGGTAGTTCATGCATCACTCTATTTGCCAAGTGTATACATCAGTCAGCATTGCATCTTGTTCATGGAGTCTATACATCCACCGTCTATGTTAAGCTTCAAAGTCTGTTCATCCGATCTTCTCATTTGTGTTGAAGTCCATACATTGGTGGCTAAGTATATACACTGTCTCTTTGATCAAGCATCACTTCGAGAAGTATGTACAGCGTTCAAGTCTACATCGGTTGTTCTGAGTTTGGATGATCAAGTCTGCACATTGGGGGCTTTTCCTACGTTTGGCCAAGTCTATACATTCATAACTTTTCCTACGTTTGGCCAAGTCTATACACTGCTAAAGTCTGAACATCACAGTGTTCATGTCTCTCAAAGTCTGTACATTGGCTTCGCTTTTGCAAGTCTGTACATTGGTGTCTCATCACCAAGTCTGTACATCGGCTTCACTCATTCAAGTCTGTACATCCACAGTGGATCATCAAGTCCATACATCCACAGTGGAACTTCCAAGTCTGTACAACGCTGAAGCCTTCACAAGTCTGTACACTGCTTGAACCACCAAGTCTGTACATCGCTTCAAGCGCTTCAAGTCTATACAGCCTGCCTTCACGTTCAGACTCTGTACATCGTTCCTCAAAGGCTAAGTATATACATCCGTCAAACGCCTCAAAGTCTGTACACTGGTTTTCACGTGAAGTCTATACACTGGTCTTCACTTGATGTCTGTACATTGGCTCAGACTTACCAAGTCTGTACACTGCCCTTGAGTTCCAAGTCTATACATCCAGTTGAACGCAAAGTCTACACATCGCTTCACATCTTACAAGTCTGTACATTGGCCTTCAAGCGTTTCAACTCTATACATTGCTGCTTTGACCAACTCTGTACATCCGTTTGCCTGACTCCTGGTTCAAAGTCTACACATTCATTGTTAAGGCAAGTCTATACATTGGTTCATGGTCTTCAAGTCGATACAGAGTCTTCATCTTCTGAAGTCTGTACAGCCAGTCACTTGACAAAGTCTGTACAGTGTCTCATATTGGCAAAGTCTGTACATCGTCTGTTTTGTGGATGCTGTGTCCTTTGAAGTCTCTACACTCGATTGTTAGGCTTTCAACTCTATACATTCGAGTGTTAACCTTTAAGTCTATACACTCATTTCTAAGGCGAAGTCTATACACTCGTTCCTTCACGCATCAAAGTCTGTACAGCCTGTCTGTCTTCATGGGTTCTGTGCTTTTAGTGCGTTGACGCACTTGGCTGACTGCGTAGACGCAATTGTGCGTCTTTCGCCTTCTGTCTTGTTCACTACGTCGACGCTGACACAGGATGCGTTGACGCATTGGCCAGTTGCCAAGGACGTTGAGCATCTCGCTTGAGGAGCTGAGGCGACGCTGCACGATGGAAGCGTTGACGCCTTGGGCTGATGTCCAAAGGTCTTTTGATCAACATCAAGTCTGTACAGCATGAAGTCTGTACACTGGTCTCTCTGGCACGTTAACACTAAGTCTCTACACTCAGGTTGCTGAAGGGTTTCAAGTCTGTACACTGCATGCTCACTCAACTAAGTCTATACACTCGTTCGCTAACATGAAGTCTATACATTCGTTTGATTAGCTTCAACTCTATACACTCAGTTAAACTTTCAAGTCTATACATCATCTGATATCTTCTTATGACTGTGTGACAGGTACTGCTCGTGAAGCCTATGAAATACACGTGATCCGAGGTTGCCACCTGGCACGTGATCCGATGATAACGCCCTAAATGCTGCAGCTATAAATATTAAGCCGCCTCCATCTAAAGACGGATGAAAATGAAAAAGGGAAGATAAAAAAGGAAGATCGAAATGCAGAGAATGCCTCCACGAAATAGAGAATAGAGAAGAAGGAGAAGGCTGAAGCAGTGAGAAGAAGAAGAAGAAAGAAAGAAGAAAGAGGAAGAAAAGAGAGTTCGTGCTGGGAGAAAGAGAAAAGCAGAAGAAGAAGTTCCTGCTGGACCGTGGATCAAATCCATGCCAGCCAGCTCCTGCGAGAGCCACATTTGTTTTTATCTTTTCAGCTTTCTGTTGCTGGGTTTGTGTTTTTCCTTTGAACTATTCACCTGCTGTTCTTCCGATCCTCTTGTGTGAGGTCGGGTTCCCTCCGGTGTGGAGGAAGAGAGACTTGCGTCTCTGGTTGCCTTTGACTGGGTGTCATTGGTTGTTTCCCTCCGGTTGGGAGGAAGAGAGGTCCGAGACCTCTAGTTTGCAAGTGACTTGGTGTCACTTGTGTTTCCCTCTGGGGTTCAGAGGAAGAGAGACTTGGGTCTCTAGGTTCCCCTCCGGTTTGGAGGAAGGGAGGTTTGGTCCTCCGGTTCTGGGCTTGTGGGTAGCAAGTCCAGGGGTTCCCTCTGGGTCTGGAGGAAGAGAGATCGTGTGTCTCTGGTTTTCAAGTGGCTGGGAGTCACTTGGGGTGTCCCTCCGGTTGGGAGGAAGAGGGGAGGTTGTTCCCCTGGTCAAGCTGTTTGGCAGCATTTGTTGCAGACTGAGTCTGCTGTGCTAGTGTTACTAGTGGAAGCCTCACTCCGGTTGGGAGTGAGGGGTGGACGTAGGTCTTTGGACCGAACCACCTAAAAATCTCTTGAGCAGTGGTTTATTTGTGTGTTTGCTTCCGCTAGATGATTGATTAGGAGCGCTCCAAGTGCTTCTCTTCATTTGTTCAATTGAATTAGTTTCTATTCTGGTATTGTGTTTAGCTTCCGAGGTTTTAATTGGGTGATATTGCTAGCAGGATACATTCACCCCCCTCTGTATCCAGGGCTTGCACCCTAACAATGACCACGGATTTTGTGGTGGGTTTGCCGAGGACTCCGAGTGGGCATGATAGTATTTGGTTGCTGGTGGATCGGCTGACAAAGGTGACTCGGTTGTTACCGGTCAAGGTCAGCTGGAGTGTGCCCAAGTTGGCTCGTCTTTATGTGGAGCGGATCGTTCCGTTGCATGGGATTCCCATCTCCATCGTGTCGGATCGGGATCCGCGCTTCACTTCTAGATTCTGGAGGAGTTTCCAGCGAGCTCTTGGCACGGAGTTGGCGTTTAGTTCAGGATACCATCCTCAGTTAGATGGTCAGTCTGAGAGCACCATCCAGATTTTGGAGGATATGCTGAGATCCTGCTGCCTGGAGTGGCAGGGGAGTTGGATTCACCACCTACAGTTGGTGGAGTTCGCCTACAACAACAGCTATCATTCGAGCATCGGCATGGCTCCTTATGAGGCGTTGTATGGGCGTCCGTGTCGGACTCCATTTGATTGGTTTGAGGTTGGTGAGCGTGTTTTGACGGGACCGGAGTTGGTGCAGCAGTGTGTGGATGTTGTGCACGTGGTTTGTCAGAACATGTTGGCGGCCCAGAGTCGGCAGAAGAGCTATGCTGACCGGAGGAGGCAGCCCATCGCCTTCGCCGTGGGTGATCGGGTATTCTTGAGAGTTTCTCCGATGAAAGGGGTGATCCGTTTTGGACGGCGTTGGAAGCTGAGTCCCCGCTATGTTGGTCCATTTCCCGTTGTGGAGCGCGTCGGTGAGGTGGCTTATCGGTTGTAGTTACCCCCTGAGCTGGCGTCGGTGCATGACGTGTTCCACGTCTCGATGTTGCGGAAGTATATGCCCGATGACTCTCATGTTCTTGAGCATTCTGTTTGGCCTGAGGTGACTCCAGACCTTTCCCTCCCAGAGTTTCCTGTCCGCGTTAAGGATAGGCGAGAGCAGCGCCTGCGGAACAAGGTCATCCCCTTGGTAAAGGTGGTGTGGCAGCGACACTCTGGTGGTGAGGCATCTTGGGAGCGTGAGGATGAGATGTGTCGGCAGTTCCCTTACTTGTTTGAGTGAGTCTTCCTCTTCTTTCCCCTTAGGGTTGTCCTTAATTTCGAGGATGAAGTTCCTTTAAAGGGGGAGGGCTGTAATACCTCAGACCTTTTGGATCCTTCTCCATGGGTCCTGGATCTAGTTTCTCAGAGTGTCCAACTCCGTTATGTCTGAAATTTCGTTTCGGGCATCTTTCGTGTTCGGATCGGCGCGATCCGGAGTTGTTTCGGAGGCCCGGAAGCGTTCCGCGGCTTTTCCGTACGTGTTTTCTAATTACCGGTGTGTGTTTCGGTAATTCCTTCGGAACATCGCTGCGGGTGAATCGGATTGTTCACCTGGGCACGGGTGGTACCGTTGCGATCGGTGCGTTCCAAGGATCCCGGAAATATAGTTTTCTATTTTTTGGTATTTTTCAGAATTTCCAGATTTTCTATAAATACTCTCATCTTTCTCTCTCTCTCTCTCTCTCCCCACCCTCTTCTTCTTCTACTTCTTCCTTCTCTTCTCCCCACCGTGACCACCGCCCCTCCCTCTCTCTCTTTCTCTCTCATTCGGTCGTGGCGACGTCCCATTCTGGCTACAGACGGTGCGGGGCGACGGCGTGACGACGTGGGCGACGGCGAGATGATCGTGGCGGCGTAAAGCTTGTGGGGAACCGTGAAGGGACGAGGGTTTTCAAAGTGTTCTTCGTGATCTCGATAACGATCCGGCGGAGCATTCGCTCCATTGAGGTAGGGTGACGTTCCCTAGCTCCCTGCCATTCATTTCTGTGATTTATAGGCCGAGGGGAGGCCGAGAGGGGCTTGATTAAGCGGGTTTGGGGTTTTCCATGATTTGGGGAGAGCTCGCCCGATCTATGGATTTAGCCCGCGATTTCACGTTTTGGTGGCCTAGTATCATGCTAGGGGTCTCCATGGGTCTTCCCCTTTGATTTCCCCTCTCCGGTGGAGGTATGGGGACGTGGTTGGATTTTTTGGGCTTTCCCCGCCGTTTCGCCGTCGGGCGGGTGTGGCGGTCCTTCCAGTGACCGTCACACCGTGTGACGCGCCTGGGCGGGTGCGTCACAGCCCTTGTTTAGCCAACTGGAGTCTGGGAGTGTGACGGTCCCACGATAGACCGCCACAGGCGTGTGACGCGCCTGGGTTGGGCCGTCAGAGCGTCCCGACTGTTGGCATCCAACCGTTGGTTTGACCGTTGGGGGTCAAGGCGTGTGACGCACCAGGGTTGGCGCGTCACAGCCTTGTGACGGCCCAGCATGGGTGCGTCAGGGTTATTCGACCCCCAGGCAATGTGACGCTCCAGGGCTGGACCGTTACATGTGTGTGACGCTCCAGGTGTGGACCGTCACATGCTGTGACGCACCGAGTGGCACGCGTCACAGCTTACCTTTGTTTTTCCCTGTGACGCACCTGCATAGGAGCGTCACAGTCTGTAATGCACCAGGGCAGGTGCGTTACACTCTATTTTACACTGGGAGTGTGACGGCCTGCGTTGGACCGTCAGGGTCCTATGACGGTCCAGCCTAAGACCGTCAGGCGTCTGTGACGGTCCCGCCTAGACCGTCAGAGTCCTGTGACGCGTCTAGGGTAGACCGTCAGGCACTGGGTTGTCCCAGGTGGCTTGCAACCCCGTTTCTGTTCTGACCGTGGTCGCCGTGCGACGGTGCCAGTACGGTGGGTGGTCCCCGTACATCGTCGGATGCGGACGTGGTTTTCCGTTGACTTGAGAGTCTACTCCTTCAGTGACCCTCCACTAGTCGTAGCCCACCAGTACGCGGTGCTGGTCTCACCAGGGAGTGGTGTACGGGCCGACCCTTAGAGACGGTTTTTAGACTGGTTTCTGTCAGGCCCTATGTCTGTAGCCAGAGTCCGACTAAGGGGAAAACCAGTCAGAGGGCCAGACCAGGGATGCGCGGTCTGTGTGTGCACACGCGGTTGGGGGCAGTTGGACATATGCTGACGAGCGTGACCCCAGCTAGTCACTTGTTTGTGGTACTTGTTTGGTGTCCGTGCCTCTGGTAGACGTTACCACGTCAGGCAGTTCACCTGCGGTGCGGTGTAAGTCGTCAGGGGACGCTACCGGCTGTGCTTCTAGTGGGAGGTACTCCTGTCGAGTCGGGAGTGTTAGACTGTCAGTCGTACGACTTTGACCTTCGGGTTTCTGCCGTGTTGGCCGTTGTGTTCAGGTTATTTCGCCGTGGCACGTGTGTCGATTTTCATGCCATGAGACCGGTACTTTGTAGATGGCAGGGTTTCCCTTTTTGAGGTACTCGCTTACTGCTAGCGTAGCGGTTTCTCTAATTACGAGGTAGGGTTCGAGTGATCCCTATTGAGTCTTGTTTCGAGACTCATTCCCTGCGTATTTTCACCGTGTTTCAGGCGAGGCGAGGCTTCAGGGGAGTTCTTCTGAGGCTCAGCGCGGTTCAGGTGCCCAGCGTTAGTGCCAGAGGTCAGAGCTGGGGTATGTCCCGTGTAGCTGTACTTTCTTTTCTTGTCTCTGTACTAGTTGTGGACTACTGTTGTTATTTTATTGTTATATTGTGGACCATGTAAAACGTTAATTCATTTCCTGCTTATTTATATAATTATTTAATTCTGTAATTATTTGTGATACTTGTGTAGTTTCCACACCATCCTTCTAACCCTTCCGAGTCTTCGGACTCGTGGGTGGCGGTGCGAGTCTCGAGTTATCAGGCCTTCCCGGTAATCGGATTCTCGGGTCGTTATACTTTTAGATCTGTCTCGATAGATCCTTATGCCCAGCACATAGGATGCTTCTCCCAAATCCTTCATGGAAAAGGTCTTAGACAACCAAGACTTAGTTGATGTCAACATCCCTACATCATTCCCAATGAGTAAGATGTCATCAACATAGAGGACCAAGAAGGTCACAAAGCTCCCATTGACCTTCTTGTAAACACATGGTTCATCTTCATTCTGAATGAAGTTGAAAGATTTGACAGCCTCGTCAAATCTTAAGTTTCAGCTTCGAGATGACTGCTTTAATACATAAATAGACCTTTGAAGTTTGCATACCCTATTAGGATGTAGCTTGGAGGTGAATCCTTCAGGCTGTACCATGTACACCTCTTCTGACAGATTTCTATTAAGAAAAGCTGTCTTCACATCCATTTGCCAGATCTCATAATCCAGGTATGCAGCAATGGCGAGAATTATTCTGATTGACTTAACCATGGCTACTGGTGAAAATGTCTCGTCATAGTCAATGCCTTGTCTTTGACGATATCCTTTCGCCACTAGTCTAGCATTGTATGTGTCAATCTGTCCATCTGCACCGATTTTCCTTTTGAAAATCCACTTGCAGCCGATGTAGACTTTCCCTTCGGGTACATCAACTAAGTTCCAAACTTTGTTGGTGTACATGGACTGGATCTCTGAATCCATTGCCTCTTGCCATTTCTCAGAGTCCGCACTACGGATTACATCATAGTACGATTGAGGATCTCCATCCTCATCGATACATACCTTAGAGGACCTCTCTGAGACATGTCCAACATATCTCTCAGGTTCTCTTGGTAGTCTACCAGATCTCCATAGTGTTTGTGTTTCACTTTGAATAGGATCAACTGATACAGTCTCATCTAATGAGCCTGTGTCTACGGGTTGTGGTTCTTGGACCTTGTCTAATTCTATCTGGCTCTGACTATTTTTCTGGAGTAGATATTCTCTTTCCAGAAATACAGCTCTCTTAGTCTCTAATAACATTTGCTCAGAAGGGTGATAGAAGTAATATCCAAACGACTCCTTTGGATATCCCACAAACTTGCACTTATCGGTTCTCAACTCAAGCGTATCACTATCGTTCTTCTTTACATGAGCAGGACACCCCCAAATTTTAATGTGATTAAAATTTAGTTTCCTGCCATTCCATATCTCATATGGTATAGAAGGAACAGATTTACTTGAGATCCTATTCAATAAATAAGTCGCAGTCTCTAATGCATAGCCTCACAGAGATAATGGTAATCCTGACATATACATCATAGATCGGACCATGTCTAACAAGGTCTTGTTTCTCCTTTCGGATACACCATTATGTTGTGGTGTATACGGTGGAGTTCACTGAGAAACAATTCTATTGTCTTTAAGATAAGAAGTGAATTCATGGCTAAGGTATTCACCTCCTCGATCCGATCGAAGAGCCTTAATACTCTTGCCAGTCTGTTTCTCTACTTCATTCTTATATTCCTTAAACTTCTCAAAGGCTTGTGATTTATGTCTCATTAAATATACATTGTCATATCTCGAGAAGTCATCAATAAAAGAAATGAAATAGAGGTGACCCCCTTTTACCTCCATGGACATAGGTCCACACACAGTATGAGCTCGAGAAGGTCAACAGCCCTCTCACCATGTCCACTAAAAGGAGCCTTGGTCATCTTGCCTATGAGACACGACTCACAGGTATCAAATGGCTTGTATTCGAATGTATTCAAATACCCATTTGAGTGTAGGTGAGATACTCTTTTCTCACCTACATGACCAAGCCTGCAATGCCATGGATATGTAGAATTCACTTCATCAACATTGGAAACTTGCATAACAGTAGAACGTGTATCTAATACATAAAGACCGTTGACTAATGAACCATTGCCTATAACCAAATCATTACTCATTATAGAGCACCCAGTGCTATTAAAAACCAATGTATATCTAATGTTATACAAGTCAGAGATTGAAATTATGTTCTTAATAATATTAGGAACATAATAATAGTCATTCAACCCCAGAATGACTTCTGAAGATAAACTTAGGCGTACAGTCCCGACAGCTTTGGCAGAAACTAAAGCTCCATTGTCCATTCTCAGTTCAATCTCCTTTTTACCCAGCCGCCTTCTATTTGCCAGCACCTGCACAGAATTACAGATATGAGATGTACATCCAGTATCCAATACCCATGATGTGGATTCCATATATGACAAATTAAGGTCTATGACAAAAATACCTTCATTTAGAATTACCTTGCAATTCCTTTTCCAATGCCCTGTTTCCCCGCATCAAAAACACTTGTCTTCTTTTTCATTCTTATTGCCCTTTTCTTTGTCAACTTTGGCGAGTTACTTACACATGGCCTTCTTCTTTCCCTTCCCGTTATCACCTTTGGTGGATATCTGGGTGGCCTTCCTTTTCTTGTTGTCCCGGTCAACAATCATTACAGAAGAAAATGGTTTATCTTTCTACATAGTTCCTTCAGCACTCTTTAACATGTCGAGCAGCTCTGGGAGAGTTGCATCAATTCTATTCATGTTAAAATTTATGATGAAGTAAGAAAAGGAATCGGGCAATGATTGGAGTATAAGATCAATGCACAGTTCAAGATCCAACTTGAATCCCAATGCATTGAGTCTCTCAATCCACTCCATCATTTTCAGTACATGAGCCTGTACTGAAGCACCCTCTGACATCCGTGTCCTGAAAAGCTTCTTGGAGATGTCATACCTCTCAATCCTACCCTGCTCCCCGAAGAGATGGCGTAGATTAAGGAGTATACTTCTACAATCAGTCTTTTCGAATTACCTCTGCAGCTCGGGAGCCATAGAGACCAGCATGTAACATTGGGCAAGGGAAGAGTCTTCATACCATTTGGCATAAGTCATTAACTCGCCCTCGTCGGCATCGGGAGCTGGCTCAGAATGAACCGTGTCCAACACGTAGGCTATTTTTTTGGCGGTGAGGACTATGTGTAGATTACGCAGCTAATCTGAGTAGTTCGGTCCAGTCAATCTGTTGGCATCCAAGATGCCGCGGAGGGGGTTGGACGATGACATTGTAATCTGGATAAGAAATAAAAGATAACTTAGCATGTGTTCAAATTCTAATTTAGATGTGATTTTCTATCTTAGTTAGTCCCACTATTTTTCAATGGAACTATATAACCCTCAGTATATAGAACGGGAGATCAACGAGATCAACCTAGTGGGTCGGAATCCCAACGAGACTGATGTACAACATTGTGGAAAGCACAACACGCCATACATCATCTCAAGGGCAGTCAACAGGCACTTGCATCTAATGCAATATCCGATATTCGGCCCCCGAGAAATCATCCCCTTGTGGAAAGTACAACAAATGATATTCTCGGTTAGATCTAACCATCAATACTACATAGTAATGAGTTCATGACCCGACCCTTGTGGAAAGCACAACAAGGCCAAGTTCAATTCCTCACCCCATTGAGGCCGAGCCTTGGAGTTTTATCCCGCCCCCAAACTCATGGACCTTGTGCAAAGCACAACAAATCCATGAAATGAATACGTTCATTCACTCTATAATGATGGAGGGTCACGACGACTCATAGGGCCACGCTTACCAGATCTAAAATTTAATCGTGGGGGAATTTGATTTTATCTTGATCTCACCCTAGATGGTAGTATAAATATATCCAATATATTTACTGTACCTAGTAGTTTATACAAAGAAAATACATCCAATGCAAAATTAAATCGCAAGTGATCATGGACTTTCCTAAAGTAAGTAAGACATCCGGCCCGCTTCCGAAGCAGCTAGATCGTCCTCGTCGGGTGTGCTCCGCGCTTTTAAACTCCGATGCCGCATTAATTACAATTTTTACACGGCACGTAGGCCGGTAAAATTTAAATTACATGTCAATACAATTCCAGAAGCCCTTAGGGCGAGTACAACTGTAAAGAGAGATAGAAGTACATTGGAATTTTAATAGACAGAGAAAGGAGGTTCGCAGACCCCAATTAATTGCATTAACCAAGTCCATGATCACTTGCCAACCCATTCATGTAAAATCAATCAAGGGTTATTTTCTGAAAATAATCCTTACTTTTGGATTTAAAAATGGGATGTGCAAACAAAAATAGGCTAGTTTTGTTTAATTTTAAAAATCAAAGCAGGATTAACTAAAATTAAACACATAAGCAAGCCAATGCAAGGTAAATAAAGCAAATCACGTAAAGAACCATCATTTATAACAGGGGCATGCATATTTGAATCTGATTCAAATAAGTCAGATAATTAAGATAATTATTTAAATTTAAATTTAATTATCCAATAATCAAATTTAAATTAAAAATTTAAACATGACAATCATTTAAATTTAAATTCAAAATAATTATCCAATAAGTTTGTTTGAAAGTAAATTTAAATAATACAATTATCCTCAATTATCAATATTCTAAAATTCAAAATTTGAATTTAACAATTATCTAATAATTAAAATTTCAAATATTTGAATTTTATACATTTCATCTTTAATAAAATTCAAATTCTGATTTTACTAATTATCCAATAATTAAAAAATTAAAAATTAAATTTTTACTGAAGTATCTTCAATTATTACCATTTTATCTCAAGGTAAATAGTAATTATCTCACCTTAGTAAATTCAAAAAGGTTAAATAAAATTTACCATTTAAATGTTACTATTGAGATAACACAATTAATAATTAAGATAAAAATATAGATTAATTTACTATGTATTTATAAATATATATATCATAAATATATTTGCACTATTAAATTAAACAAAAAAAGCAAATTTTTTTAAATTAAAAAAATGGTCCACGCCCTGCGCCCGAGCGGCGCAGTTCGCCCAGCGAACTAATTAAAAAAAATTTTTTACAAAAAAATTTGCTGCAGATGCCCAGCATCCAGGAAGAACAGAAATGTCCATCATTCATGTCTTCTAATATTAATTGAAGGTTTTAGATTGCCCCTAATATATGGTTCTATACGGCGATAAACACGACGAGAGCGCGAACATGGCTCTGATTCCACTGTAAGGTTCCACACAGCACCATCGGGCAACACAGTAGATAACAAAAATTAATTTGCCCGAACCCGACTTCATGGAATCCTAGATCCATGCTCTAATCGATGTTTTAATCACCCAACCCCTAACTACGGGTTGCAGATTTCACCTTGCGCGGAACGACGCTGTACGCTATGTCCGATAAAGAATCTCATGAACACCGAGTCGCACAGAAATATGGCCTCTAGAGCTGATCCACACGGATCCTTGCGCAGCGACGGTATCTCCCAGCCCCGATCTTTCCTTAGCTTCCCTTTCTAGAGAGAGAGAGCAAGAGAGAGAGAGAGAGGGGGGGAGGAGTTAATCACTCCTTCCCTTGCTTATGTGCTTGCTTAGTCAAGAGGAAGAAGTGATTCTCGTAGCATTCATATATATAGAATTTGGCCTTTTCTAAAAGAGCTTCAAATGACTAAAATTGTATATATGACCTTTCTATTATTATACATATATATTAAACCCTTTTTATATTCCCTTCCAAAAGGAATTCAAAGGAATTAATATATACATTTGTACAATAATAATCCGTCACCCAAGAATCCATTGTGTGTGATCCTCTAGGCCCATAGTCACTCTAGTTTAAGGCCCATCAACTTCTAATTCCCAATTAGAAGTAAATTAAACTTATTATTTACTTCTACTAGAGCCGAATATTAGTTTAATTTATTCCGAACCTTTGATCACGTTGGGTCAAGTAAATCCGCGTGATCCTAGAGGACACCGGGTTTAAATCAGCATGTCTGGTATCTGTAAGTCCACAGTTACCGCATCGCTATAATCCCTCGCTCATTTTATGAGTCTGGTTCAATCGAGGGTATGGTTTCTGTCAAACCCCATGATCATGCCATTTGACCATGACCTCCTTAAAGTGTATGACGTCCGTTCTAAACGAACTCACACGACCCTGGCCAGGGATTTAACGGAGCGTCAATCACATGACCCATTAACTGTCTGATATATACCCGACAGTGAGCGATCCCCTCTTGACCATTGATAATCTTCACACGTATCCTGGAGTGGTTAATGACTCAACAATTCATGACTTATGGTTAAAGTCACTTAGCCAAGTAATTAAACCATTCCAGTCCTCGTGTAAGATCCGATCAATGTCTCAGGTCAAAGGACCAACGATGCTATTGAGACCGTTGGATCTTCAGTTGACATTAGGTATAATCAACCATCTGAAGATCCAATAGCGGATCAGTTTAGTGCACTTCCTCCCAGGACATACACCTACACATATGTGTTGGTGCCCCGCACCAGTGACCATGAGACTGGTCCCTAACACATCATGTGTACTAGTTTAATAGGTAATCAAAGTCCCCGAGTGATTACCCTCCAGCCAGGAACAGTTTAAGGTATGCGTCCATGTAAAGTCAGTCTCATGATCGAGATCTTATCTCGAGTTGACTTTACAACCACATATCCTAGGGACATCGTAAAGTAATATACAATCACATATATACGCTCAAATATCACTTTATTAATAGTGAACAAGATCGTACATCTATCGGGCCTACCCAACCCAAAATTGGCATGTAGCACACCAATACTAACACGCCAGACATTTGATAGCGTTTGAGGCCTGGTGGAAGATCAAGTTAGACTCAAAGCTGTACATATGGTTGGCAAGGTCGGTAGTATCATCGTAAGAGGGGAACGATGACAGTTGAAGCTTTGGCGGAATCGATGCTTCCATAATCTCTCGGGAGATAGGCGCATGAAAGTTGGAGTCATCGTCAATCAACCCTTTGGTCCACGTTGCCTGGAGGATGTCATCTAGGTAGCTGACCTTGCCCTCTAGCTCGCACTCGACCTCTTCATAGCACCGTAGCCGCTGCACCATCTCAGGGTTAGAGTGTAGCGGGCTAGTGGGGTGGCGTAAGGGTTGACTGTGCGGGCAAGGAGTGTGATGGGAATCAACACCGGGCACTAACGTATCGTGTTTGCTACCTTACTCGGCATTTACTTTCCTCGTATATTTTCTGTATGCCGCAGCTAGAGAGCATGATAGGTTAATTAGCTCGCCATATATTGTTATTCACCGCTACGAGCGAGAGAGCGAAACCCGTCCCGTGACCCGATCCGGGCATGAGAGAGAGCCGACCACCCTAGCTCACTGTCGGTTTCTCAACTGCACAAGTCTAACGCTTCCCTCGCTTAGGGATGATCGCGAACTTGTCTAGAGTCCAATGATCGCATACCAACTTGGAGTCGAGTCCGCTGTCCGTCCCGCATCATAGTGTGCGCGATAGAGAGAAGTGAAGGCTTGCACGTTCGGTGCGACTCTGCCATGGTTGATGCACCTCCATTATGGGGAGGTGTAGTCAGAGCGTGGTCATGCTCCGCCTGGCAGTTGAGGAGGCCTTGGTATGCCTCCGTCAGCAACTGAATCTGGTATCGCATCTTTACCAGCTCAATCGTGGTGGGATTCAGTGGAATAGCATCAGGGGATGGATGCGAGGAGGAAGAGGCCTCCTGAGAAGCTCGTCGGGAGCCCGAATCTCCCTAGCAGTTGCTAGTGTTGCGGTAGTTTTCACGGGATACCGTGGCTTTCTGTCTACTTCTCATAGACAGAGCCAAAAGGTTTTACCTGGGCCTCGTACTACACATTTAGGATTTGTATGGGGGAAGAGCATCTGGCTATCTCGAGGAAACCTGCAGACAATAAACAACACGTTAGAAGGAGCCCTGAGAGTAATCCAGAGGATAACCCTCCAATGCTTGAGTCAGATATGAGTGTAAGAGCAAAGATGATAGTAGAGAGAGAAGGAGAAGAGAGCCTAGAGGGAGAAATGAGTGCTCTGCAACATGGCGTGTAATGCCTCGGATTTTTCTAGATATTTTTCGGATCATTTTAATGGGTCTCGGAGTGTATTTTGTGCTTTACACGTGTTTTTCCCTGATGCGCCTTCGGAACTCTATGCAGGACAAACCGTGGCGTTCTCCGACTCTGGTACCATACCGACGCGTTGTGTTCCTCCCGAGGATCGCGGAGGTAATTTTTCGTAATTTTTTGAATTTCTAGAATTTTTAGATTTTTCTATATATATTAACCCTTTCTCTCTCTCCCCTCTCATTTCTCTCTTCCCTCCCTCTCTCTTCTCTCACGTTCTCTCCTCTCCCCCTCTCACTCCGGGCGGCCGACGGAGGCGGCGTGGCTCGTGGGACGTGGAGCGACGGGCTCGGGACGAGGATCGCGATGGTGGAGGCGGTTCGTGGGATCACGAGCCGGCGAGGGTTTTCACGGTGTTTCTTCACGGATCGGCGAGCTCGGGACGTGAAATCTAAAGTGGAGGTAGGGAGATAGCCCCCTAGCTCGTGCACTTCCTTTCCCGCGAGTTTTGTAGGCCGTGGTGAGCCGAGCGGGCATATTTGAGGATTTTTGAGAAAAATCCATGTTTTAGGGCTTGTGGGCCGATCTACCGTTTCATTATGTTTTTGGCCAATCCGAGGCCATAGATGCATGCTAGGGGTTATTTGGGGGCTCCCCCCTTTTTTTCCCCCTCTCCCATGGAGGTATGGGGGCGTGGTTGGCGTTTTTGGTCGTTTCCTGCTGTTCCGCCGTCGGGACGGTGTGACGGTCATTCCAGTGACCGCCACAGCGTGTGACGCCCCAGGGTGGGTGCGTCACAGCCTACTGTTTTGCCAACTGGGTGGTCCGTGAGCCTGACGGTCCCACGATAGACCGCCAGGGCATGTAACGCGCCTAGGTTGGACCGTCAGAGTGATGATCTGACCGTTGGCAGTCGACCGTTGTGGTTTTGACCGTTGGGGGTCAAGGCCTCTGACGCACCCAAGGTGGAGCGTCATAGCCTTGCGACGCCCATATGAGGGAGCGTCAGAGAGGACGCGTCCCCACCTTCTAACGCACTTGTGTTAGAGCGTTAGAGTCTATGACGCCCCGAGGGGTGTGCGTCACAGCCACTTTTGTCCCGTCTTCTGACGCACCAGTGTTGGTCCATCAGAGACGGTGACGCCCCGGGCGGTGTGGGTCACGGTTGGTTTCTGCTCGTCTTCTGACGCACCAGGCTAGGCGCGTCAGAGACTGTGACGCACCAGGACTGGCGCGTTACAGTCGGTTTTGCACCGAGTGTCTGACGCTCCTGAGTTGGACCATCAGGGTGCTGTGACAGCCTATCCTTGGACCGTTACAGCTGTGACGGCCCAAAGATAGACCGCCAGGCACTGGGTTATGCCGAAGTGGTTCTTCGTGCTTGCCGCGATCGTTTCGCGTTGTGTAGGTCCCTGGTCGACCCGGTTGGGACCCAGTGGTCGACCTGCGATCTCGTGAAATATTACAGACACCCCGAGGGTTTTGTGTTCATGTTTTGAGGGTGTCGAGAGGACTGTGCTACCTCGATTGGCGTACCCGTAGGTGTGGTGGGTCCGGGTGACCTCACGTATTCCGGGTTTCCATGTTACGTTTGATCGAGTCATCGTGTATCGGTGTGTGTGCGGTGGGGTCTCCCCCGCATGTCGTGAGTTTTCCTGGAAGATGATTCGAGTGGGCCATGCGTTTGGCCTTGAACTGCGAGTCTAGTTATCGACGTGGCAGCTTGTGCGCTGCCCTGGGAATCGTACTTCTGTGCTTTCCACGTGGGCCATGTGTGTGACCTTGGACTGCGAGTCTAGTTGCCCAGCCTGGGACTGGAGGGTACTCGCTTTTCCCTGAGAATGGGATTTGGCTTGGCGGCCTGTGAGCTACCTTGGGAACCGTGCTTCTACGTTTCTACGTGGCCGAGTGCGTGGCCTATGGACTGTGAGTCCCGTTTCTTCTCCGACTGTGGTCACCGTGCGACGGTGCTGGTACGTGGGACGGTCCCCGTACTTCGTCGGGTTCGGACGTTATTTTCTGTTGACTTGAGAGTCTACTCCCTCAGCGACCCTCCACTAGTCGTAGCCTGCTTACACGTTTAGTAGTCCCACCTGGGAGTAGGTTGAGAGGGCCTACCCTGAGGACTGTTTTAGACTGGTTTCCGTCGAGCCCCGCGTCTAGCAGCCAGAGTCCGACCGAGGGGAAAACCGATCAGAGGGCCAGACCAGGGACGCACGGTGTGTATGTGCACACGTGGTTGGGGGCGGTTGGACCCACGCTGACGGGTGTGACCCCGGCTAGTCACCTGTTTGTGGTTACTTGTACGGTGTCTCAGTTCCCGCTAGACCGGAGGGAGACACCTGAGGCGCGGACTAAGACGTCAGTGGACGCATTCGGCCTTGCTTCTAGTGGGAGGCACTCTTGTTCTGGACAGGGAGTGACAGACTGTCAGTCAGTCTCTGTGACTTCGACCTTCGAGTTTTTGGTCGTGTTGACCGTTGAGTTTTGGGTGTTTCACCGTGATGCGTGTCGATTTTCGTGCCGCGAGACTAGTACTAATAGCTTTACCGAGGTTGTGTCTTGTTGGAGCAGTGTTCGCGACCGGGTGGTCAGGGTTGCACCTTGGACAGCGTGTCCAGGTTGACCGTGTCCTGGGAGACATGCCTCTACGGCGGGGTTGCCGTGGGTTTTTACTTCGGTAAGTGGTGCTAGTATGGTCCGGTTCCTGACTATGAGATCGGGACGTCTCTTTTTGCTCGACCGGTACAGTAGGAGTAGCTGTAGTGCCGAGTTTTGACCGAGGACCGGGTTTACTGTTCTTACTGTTACTGTTGCTCTTGTAGTTGCAGCTTTCCGTGCCGCCGTTGTTCTCAGTTGGGGTTCTGCGGGATCCCTACTGGGCCAGTGACAGGAGGCTCACCCCTGCTTTTCAGGTGTGGCGGTTCTTCCTCGTGGTTCGAGGTTGTGGTTCAGAGGTTCTTAGCTGCCAGCTCGTCGGACCGACTGTTCACTCGGCATGAGGTATATTTTTATTGCTTTAGACTGTACTTTCTGTTGGACTAGACTCTGATGCTGTTGTAGTTGTTTATTTATTTCTGTTAATTGTTGAATTATCCTGCTTTACTTCCTATTTCTTTGTGCCTCCACACTCCTTTTAGCCCTTCCGAGCCCTCCCGGCTCGTGGGCGGCGGGTCAGGATTCGAATGGTATCGGGCCTTCCCGGTATTCGGATCTTGGGTCGTTACATGGCGAGTGCTCGGCAATGTGGTCGAGGCCTAAAGAATGATGGAGTACTTGCTATCTCTCTCTTTGAGACAAGGAAGTTGGAGTGATTTAGAGTTTTATCACCATCGTGTGTGTAGATCTCTCTCTCTAGATATCGCTCCGGCTCTGGGTCTATGTGTGTCCGTGTGTCTCTATTTCTAGGTCCGTCGAGGACCTATTTATACTGGTTGTAGTGGCGTTGTCTCTTTCCTGACTTAGCAAGGGCGTAGCTAGTGGAGTGATGCCCTGCTTGATCGTGGGGGGTCATCTATTTTTCACTCACCCGTTCTCTGAGGAAGAGCATCATGGTGGGCTTCATAGTGGCGTGGGTGTGATCCGACGTTCGTCGGGGTAAGCTTCGTAACTCTAGCCTCTACGCTCGTCAGTTGGCTAATCTCACAGCATCTGGGACGCACGTGTCCGGGGATCATGCTTGTGGGCCGGTCAGTCCTGAGTGGGTCCCATTAGGTAGCATTCTTGGACTATGGGTCGGTTGAAGATGACAGTTACGGGCTCGATAACATCGGGCCATACTGAGTCTGACGTTACTGGGCTGCGCTGGACCTGAAAACTTTACCCCTTCTCAATACTCAATGACTAGAGGTACTTGAGGGTATAAATAGAGAAATCCGAGAAGAATTTGGACCATATAAGAAACGTTAAGAGATAGAAGGACAAGCACTAGATACAATAACCTCTCATTTATGCATCTTGAAGGAGATCATCCCCTTGGAATTGTTAATGATATTCTAGAGCACGCGTGTCTGCCTATTTAGAATCATTTTTTGTATATAGAAATATCTAAGATGATCTTTAGAAATGGATGTAGGTAGTTCTTGAATGTACTGAACAACTTTAAATCTTGTAACTTTTATGTGATTGCTAATAAGCTCTCATCCCTTTCTCTCTTGCATTAATTTTTATTGATTATATTTTAATTCTACAAAATCTAATTCACCCCTCCCCTCTTGAATTTATCATAGCATTGAGCCAACAAGTGGAGAGAGCTCTATTATTTTAAGTATATATTATAATTTTGTCTATTGATGATATTATTCTATAATAATTTATGGACATATTTTTATTAACTCAATCCCTAATCTAAGTCTCATTTTGAGGTGCTTTTAATGTCATAGATACACAATCGGCAAGGTGAATAAGAAAATTAATATCTATAAAAAGAGTTCAACCTATTGCACACCATAAGGGCCTGTTTGATTAAAAGAACAAAACAACTTACCTGAGGAGATGACGTATTCGACCTACCAGGTCGAATACGTAATCTTGGGTTGCCGATGAAATAAGAAGGAAATGGCTTATTCTACCCAATTAATCCGGTGACCATCAAACCCAACTTGTGATGTTACCGTCGAATAACCCCTCGTGATTGGCATGTAATCGACGAAGAGCTACCCCATTCATTTATCAAACAGTCCCTGAAGGTGCAGTGATGTACATCAAGTCTAGTTGGCTTGCATCCCACCATCCCAAGTGGACCGATGGAATGAAAAAAAGTGAGTTTCTTGACTCCCACTCTAAAATATGTGCAACAAGAATTGTTCTTATAAAAACATGTCTAATGAGAAATAACGAGAAATATAGAAATAAGTTCTCTCCAACAAATAAAGAGCAGATGTCATGACATTTTTTTATAATGATTGAGAAATAAATGAGAAAAATCTAAGATATGTAATTATATATTACAATTTTTTAAAGCTACAAATAGGTATTATTATTGTAGACGGTATAAATTGAGCTTATTTTATTTAAAATTATGGATGACTTAAATGTCCTAAAAGATTTGCACACTTAGTTTTGATTATATAATATGAGATTTCAAAATGATAATTAAACTTTTAGTAATACATTTCTTTTTTTTAAATAGTCTAAAAAGTAAGGATATAAAAAATTTAACTTTTTAAGACATGTGATGATGAAATGTATTATTTTATTTAAGATATTTTTTTACTAATTTATTGACTAATGCATAATTCTTTATCAATTTTTCATAATTATCTATTTCTTTAGTTAGATTTCCTACTACTATAACTAACCTTCTATACAATTTTCTTTTTTGAATTTCACTCTCATGGGGTTTGAATTAACCTTGATCATCTTGATATACATGAAGTCTCCAACTCAACGCTCATGGGTCATATAGGATTGATGGAACAGTTTCTTACGATTCACTTAAAGAAAAAAATATTTTTCTTTAGAGTGTATTTCAAAGAACTTTCTTTTTTATATAACAATTGGATCATTGGGAGGGAAGGGACGCATCTTTAGTGCACACTTTGATGTGCAACAAGTATTACTCCATATTTAATACCCTTTGTTTGCGATGTTTAACATTAACAATCATCTTGGACATTAACAATAAAGGTATAATTTTTTAATATTTTTTATTCGATCCAACTTAACTATTTAATTATCAACTTAATATTTTTTTATAAAAATTATCTATGTACCAAGTTAAAAATTTAACTACAAATAGTGAGTTTTGTAATATTTTTCAACCCTCCTCGTGTGAAGTGGATGACAATTTGAAGTGTCAAAATTGGACTAACTATGGTCTAACCTTGGTTATAGAAGATGCACTCTCTCTTTCATTATATGCACTCATCACCCTATTAGATGATATTTAAATTAATAGCTTACATTTGTGGAAATTATTTTTATGGTGAAAAGACAGTATAATATTTAATGCGTTATGTGACACGATATTTTTAAGTAGAAGAATTACCAAGAAAGTGAAAAGATCATGATGATGCAAAAAAATTCTCCAACAAATGAAAATTAGGTGTATGCAAATTTGAACTCTTCTCATTGAATGATTTCCATAAATGTTTAGTCAATTAAATTATTCTTAAATGAAAATTAAAATGTTGAGTTTTATTCATTCTACAAAATAGCATTAATTCATTTGGATATATTAATACCATTTTTTGAGATTCATTTTGATCAATGAATTTGATCTCACATGGGCACCATTAAGAAAGAGAATAAATGTAGCACCATTGCTTATTACGAATGTTGATAAAACTAAGTCCAATTCAATTAAAAAAAGGTATGATATAAACAATTAAATAAAAATATCAGAGAAAAAGAAAACGGGATCCTCCAACTTGAGTTTCATTAAGTTTAAAATTTTAAAAACAATAGTATTTTGTTATTAAAAATAATATATAAGCTATTTTTTCTCCAACATATACATTTCATTAATCTTTGTCGTCTAATTTTGAGATTACGTACACTACAAAAAGATTGGTCAATAACAACAAAACTTTTTACAATGTAAAAAATATCATTGTAATAAATGATATATAAAAATGAAGTCTACATGTTGTTGTTAACAAACATAAAATGTTATTATTAGTAACAAAAAAAGATTTTGTTATTATTTCCTTATAAATAATGACATATAATTTTTTTGTTATAATTAGTTTTTTATTTTATAACAAAAAATATATTTTGTTATAATTAATTATTTATTTATTTTAAATAATAACATAAACTCATTGCAAAAACATACCCCTAACCACTTATATGTCCACTCTTTCCACGATCACGTCTACTCCACCACCGCCCGCTTCTCTCTCCCTCTCCAAGTAGAACTCGTGACCCCCTCCGTCTCAAGCGAATGATTTCAAGAATACGACCTTCCACAGTCGACTGCAGTGTCTCCTAAATCTCGCGACCCCCATCATCTTAATGATCTTGAGATTCAAAGAATTCAACCTTCCATAATGACCTGCGATCTAGGCACTCTCTAACATGACAAATTATTCATTGTAAAAATCATTTAACCACGATTTTTTGACCTTTACACTTAATTAATAAATGAAAAGTCCAATGAACCTTTTGGAGTGTTTGGGAACGACCATGAGTATTTTGATGATTTCAATTGTCATGGGTCTCAATCCTGATGTGTGATGTCACTAACAACAATTACTTGGGGAGATGGAGAGACCCCTTGGGGGAGTAAGTAGTTGCCTCATTCATAAATTGAGAAGGGGGTGATAGTTGGAGGTTACATGCATTAAATAAGCCTACCATTTAATACATGAAAATCCACTATAAATAAAGAGAGGATGGAACACCATGCACTTTAATACAAGTCCTCCTTGGGTAAGTCTCTCTCTCTCTATATATATATATCTTTCTCTCTCTCTCTCTCTATATATATATATAGTTGAAAATTACTTCACATCTAAAGTGTGCAACAATCCCAAACTTAAGGGGAGTGTTAATATGAGGTTGGAGTGTGATAGATGGCACACTTGTTTGACCAATCTCATTCATTTCTATATGATTTTGAGACTTAGGCCATGTTTGAAAATGATCAGGGGGAGGGAATTCTTTCTTTGGAATTCTCACCTCCCATAATTATTTTCAAATGAGTCAATATCTCAACGAATTTTTAAAAAGGAGGATTGTGATATGTAGAGAGAGATAGTGAGAAAAAAATGTGGAGTTTCAAAATCTTCAAAAGTTACATAAACCTAGCTTCTTATTTCTATGTAGGATTCTGGGAAGAATCTATAATTCAACCACATTTACAAACATAGATACACGGTTGGGGGCGATTTTCAGTCGTTGGAATCCCCAACCCCCATAAGAGAGAGAGAGAGAGAGAGAGAGAGAGAATAAAAAAAATATTTCACATCTAAAGTGTGCAACAATCTTAAACTTGAGGGGAGTGTCCATATGAGGTTGAGTGTGGTTGATGCCACACTTGTTTGATCGGTCCAATCCTTGAGACTTAGGTCTCGTTTGAAAAAGATTATGGAGGGAGGGATTTCTTGCCTTGGAATTCTCACCCCATAATATTTTTCAAATTAGTCAATATCCCATTGAATTTTCAAAAAGAAGAATTGTTATATGTAGAGAGAGATAGGGAGAAAAAAGGTGGAGTTTCAAAATCTTCAAAAATTACCCAAATCCAACTTCTTCTTTCTCTAGAGATCATGGGAAGAATCCATAATTCAACCATATTTTCAAATATAACTTGCATTTGGATACACAGTTGGGGGGCGATTTCTATCTTTGGAATCCCCAACTCCCATAATCCCTTCTAAATAGGCCAATGTATTGTCAACTTTTGAAGAATAGTGATTTTAGTGGGTAGAGAGAGATAATGAGAAGAAGATAGGATTTTAAAATTCTCAAAAACTACTCAAAATGAGATTTTGCTCTCTCTAAGAGCTCGTTTGGGAACGCACTGTACGTTGGCTTGTGAGCCATAATCTGTCGATGTGAATTAATTTTTCTCAAATGTCCAGTAATGTCTTGACTTTTGAGCGCCGGTAGAAATCCATAAGGAGAGAAGTTACCGATACAAAAGGGGGCTTCATCCGGAAATCCACATAAGCAGATGATAAGAAGATTTTATGGATTTATAATCATATAAAATCTTAAAATAGAAAGTCATTTGTACGATCGGAGGATTTTTATGGGAATGAAAAAATGAAATTCATTGTCAAACGCGCCCTAAGTCCACACTAAAGGGATTGTGAAAAGAGTTACGATCTTGGAATCTCTACCCCATAAAATCTTTCCAAATGCAACCCTATCCCATTAGGTCTTGGAGAGGAGGGATTTTAGTGGACAATGAGAGATAGGGAGAAAAAAAATCACATCTCAAAATCTCAAAAAATTATCCTAAAGATATTTCTTCCCTCTCTACGAGATTTTGAAAAAAAATCACACCTCACGATCCCTTCCAGAATGGGGCTTTAAGAGATTACATACACGTACGCGTGACCTTGCCGCAATGGATATGACTCCTCCCTTGTGGGGAGGAGCTCCGGGTTTGAGCCTTGCTACCCCCACGGTGGGGATGGCAGCTCACACAGGTGGTTGGGTCTTCCAGTGGGGGTCGTACGATTAGTGGCTTCGCTTGTCAACGCATTTGGGGGGTATACGTGTGGGCGCCTCTGTAGAGGAGGTGATTCCCGAAGCAATAGTGATTTCCGGAGCAATAGTACCTTCTCAGCTACCTTCTCCCGTCCCCTGTTCCCCTCCGTGTTGTAAACCCCGTTGACCACGAACAAAAAGAAACTCCCCAAACACTAGCTATTAGCTAAAGCCTATTTAAACCGAACAGGACGCATTAGAACTTCCCGCCAGACCGCAATTCTGTTCCGCAAGCACATCTGCAGCATATTCGTAATGGAGCATATGCCTGCAGCATATTCCCGGCGACCAGGATTTCATCCGCGAAGTTAGCCGTGGCGAAACCAAAGCAGCGTCGACCACTTCAGTGTTTAGAAATCCCCGCCACGGCCCCAGTCCCAGGGGGAGGGGTGGTGTTCTTCGCCTCCACCGCTTCCGCCTCAGAGAATGGAAGCCTGCAGAGGCAGGAGAGGCGGCGCTCCTCCAAAGGTACAAGAAGCAGCAACTCGTTTCAATGCGATCGTGTTTTTCTCTTTTGTTTTCGAGGGAAAACGGGAAAATCTTATCCAACGTCAACGAACCCGTCCAAGAACGGAATCATAAGCTCTAGTTGAAAAAGATAAGATGCGAATGATGTGATGGTGTTTTAAGTAGAACTTCTCCCTCTCATGGATGGTGTAGTGGCTACTAATTCTTTTATAGTCCAAGTGATGATCTAGATACTAGATTTCATGCTTCAGGAAGGGTTCGGATTATCGCGTAATTAGTTGAAGTGCCTTACCGTTGATATTTGTTAGAATATCCACGTTGGATTTTGTGGAGGAATTATCATTGATCGAGGCATCTGTAGCAGATTCCTCAGAGTCAGAACAATTTTGTTCGTCTATTTTGCTGAATGTAAATCACGTTGAGATTGGGCCTTTACCTGCCGGAATTTTGATCTGTAGTGTTGTTTGGTTGATCATTAACCATTGTTCTGTGATACATGATGTGAAATAACTTATAAGATTTGTAAATATGGAGGAGGAACAAGGCGTTTGGACGGAAGGTCTCCTCTGCATTTGTGGTTGCAGCAGAGGAGGAACCCCTAATCTTGATGACTTGCTGTGCGATTACAGGATATGACACGAGCTATCTGAGATGTTACAATGAAAAAGTTGATGTACGCCGAACAATATATCAAGTGAGATATTGCATACTTCGAGATAAACATTTTATTTTGGTACCATGAAATTGTATTAAAGTGAAAAAAAGAGGGATATTCAAGTATATTCAGAGTGTCTTAAAAGCTATCCGTACAAAAACATTTCCCCATACCAAGATGGTATGTCACCCACCGAACTCCCAACAAAGCCAAGAAGGGTTAATTGTGAGGGCCCACATTACTTATAGCCGATGCCCACTCTCTCACTTTCTCCAAAATATAAGAAACAATTCTATATGAGACTCTAGCTTCCCTTTTGAAACTCTCTCCCCATAAGAACCAAAGGGTAGCATGGAGGATGAGCCACCATATGAGTTTGTCGCCTTTGAGAATGAGATAAACATGCCGCTAATAACTTGCCCCCATCAAGTTGAGCTCTACAATTGTTGGAAATTCAGCTTGCTGCGCAAAAGCTGAAAATGCTGCGAAGATAGATGCTTCACGAAAATGTCCGCCAATTGATCTTCGGTGGAGATAAAGTGAATGCTGAGTTGCTGCTTGCACACCAACTTGAGAACAAAATGAAAGTCACTTCAGTATGTTTGTTGTACATGAAAGACCGGACTAGCAATAACATAGGTGCCTCCGTGGGAGGAGCAGACTAAAGAAGAATCAAATTCTCTGAAAAGAGATTGCATCCATGCAATGCCAGCAGATAGCAGTGGCATCCATAGTGAGATGATATTCCAGCTTGGTAGAGGATTGGGCTATGGCGTGCTGCTTATGGATGGTTCAAGAGACAAGATTATAATGTCAAGAAAAATTGCAAATTAAGCCATTAGTGGATTTCCTATCATCATGATATCCTTCCCAGTCTAGATCAGGAAAGGCGTTGATTTGTTGAGATGCAGAAGCATATATATGAAGACCAGCATCTATAGTATATTGAAGATAATGTAAAATGCATTAATTTGACAGCTTGCCAAGGCTCCTCCTTTTTTGTTGAGCCAACATAATCTCTTTCTTGCATGGGAGACATCTGGGTGGGTGGTAGTAACATATTGTCAAGCTTCATATTGCCATGATATTGGGTAGGAACAACAGAGTACTGTAATAGTGCATCTGGAGTATCGCTGATGAGCGATGAGCCCTTGGGTAAGAAGTTGGATAAACAGGCGAAGAAACTGTAGCAGAGAGGCAAGTGCAAGAGAGATGTAAATGAATTAAACAAGTACATTGCGGATGATGTTTTATCTCAATATGCATTTCACTGTATTGATTGATTTGTTTGGTTCTCTTTATTTCATCATGCCATTTCAATGTATAGAAAGAGAGTTGTAGATCTGAATTGGGAACTCCTTTTTCGTCCTAACTTTGGTACAAACTAGGTTATGGTAGTAAGTAAAAGGAAACTGATATTTCTATAGTCATGCTGAAGTTATGGAAGCTGTGGAGTGGTGTTCTGGTGTTCCCTATGCTTCATGAGCATGTAGGCGAGTTAGGTTAGGTTATCTGATGTGCAGTGGCTAAGGTGTGAGTACCTTTGAATGATCTTTGGAGTACGCAAAATCCTAGCATTCCTCGTGATAAGGGTATGTCAGAAACTCATATTATGACTAACATTATTGGGGGCTACTTGCAATCCATTGACGTGCATTCTTGTATGCATTTTCCTTCTGGTTACTTTTATTTCCCCAGATGGAGATTCCGGCCAGATGTTATAGACTGGTTTCCGGATATTATAATGCAGCCATGCATGACCATTCTATTAACATTTCTGTCTCATACTTGCTTATCAAAGATTCCATTTCATCATTTTGTTGTTGTGTAAATGATTTTTCTGTTAAAGTGTTTGCACTGACATAGAGAAAGCACCTAAGGGGAGACGGTGCTAGTAAGTTTATGAAAGAAAGAAGATATGCAGTCCAGGAGGGAATTTTTACAATGGTAAATTTCTTTCTCTTTCTTTCTCATGACTCTTGTATGGTTAATTTTCCACCTTTGACAGTATATTTTGCCTTTCTCTTCTTTCTCGTTACCTGAACTCTTAGGCCTTTACAAGTGCTAGTAAGTTTATGAAAGAAAGAAGATATGCAGTCCAGGAGGGAATTTTTACAATGGTAAATTTCTTTCTCTTTCTTTCTCATGACTCTTGTATGGTTAATTTTCCACCTTTGACAGTATATTTTGCCTTTCTCTTCTTTCTCGTTACCTGAACTCTTAGGCCTTCACAAACTAAATTTGTCTTTCACTTATTAATCTGAGGTTCATTGTTTTCTACGTTTGCATGATTCTTCCTTTGTTGTTGACTTGGTAGGTAGAGAATCTAGGTGTTTTACTTTTCAGCCCTTATAAAGAATGTTCAGCCCTTAAGTACTGAATTTATTTGGTTGTTCCAAATAAATTGTGCTATTTCTTGATCTCATTTTTGTTGCAAAACATACATGGATTGAAGCATAATTTTACCCATCCAAGATTTTTTTTGGAAGGCGCATAGCACCAATTTTATTAGTAGCAAAAAGAAGAAACGGGGGGCTATTAGTCACAAGAAAAGACATGGGACATAAGCCAATTGAAGGACATGACCCTTCTTATAA
This sequence comes from Amorphophallus konjac, assembly GCA_022559845.1. NCBI lineage: Eukaryota > Viridiplantae > Streptophyta > Magnoliopsida > Alismatales > Araceae > Amorphophallus > Amorphophallus konjac. The sequence continues at coordinate 525,732,163 of CM040121.1, forward strand.
TACAAAGGCCGGCCCAAAGAAGTAATAAAATATAAATTATAAGACTATGCAGCAAAAATAGTAACTATGTCCTAAGCCTATGGGATTAATCTCTATAATTTACAGAGATGAACGATCCCAGGGGGTTTTACAGTGAAGCAGGAAATGACGACGGAGACGTACCCGGCCAGTGGGGACAACGCTTTTCATCATCATCTTCTTCATCTTGATCGTACTCTTCTGGTGGGTAATCTTCAACCCACGCCTTGTGTGCTGCAAGAAAATCCTCATTGGCCAGAGGATTTTGGTCGTGGGCAGCTTGAGGGATGAAAGGGACAACATTAACATTTAGAGCACTAATGGGGAGGAGGGAGTCAGTTGGATCCTGTTTCTACATGAAAAATGTGGACACATTGATGAATTAAAATTTTGGGATTTTGTGTATCGTCGACATATTTATTTACATTCATTTATTTTACATTTTAGATTTATTAGATGATTTAGGATTTTTGTGCTGGACCTTTTTCCACCGACTATGGTCGGTGTTTATTTACATCGGCGTAAAGTTTGAATATCAAAAAACACCTTTTGTCTCGATATCCGTTGTGATATTGATGATTTTATCTAAGGGTCAAGATCTTAATGATCGCCCATTAGATACATACTCTTATCGAGAAATTTGAAAATTTTTATTTCCTTGAACATGTGTAATTTGAATTACAATCGGTCTGTTAAGACTTTTACATTTGGTCCCGATTATACGGTCGGGTCTTCAGGTTTACATCTGGTCACAATCCGAGCGTCAGATATGCTTCAGTCTAGATCTGGACCATCGAATTAGTTTCTCTTTGATCAGACGGTTGAATTTGCTTCTGTCCATGATCGAACAATTGAATTTAAATTCCATTGCAATCAAACCGTTGGATCACCAAGATCATCGCTATCGATCCACCGGATCTGCTTCGATTATGATCTGACGATCAAATTTCTTCTTGATCGAGAGTAACTGTTGATTTTAATTTCATCATGATCGGACCGTTGGATCAACAATATGATCACTATCAGACCGTCAGAATCGCTTCATGGTCATGATCACTCTTTTGATTGTGATCGGACCCTTAAGTTGATTTGACGTCCATAAAGGACACTTCCGCACAAGATGGGGGTATATATAGTTTCTGACTCTTTTGGGTATTTTTATAATTTCTATCCTTTTTTGAGTATATTTACGATTTTGGACTCTTTGTTGGTATATCCGTGATTTTAAACCCTTTCTGGATATATTTGTCATTTCTTGATAACTTGGAGCAATTATGCCTTTCCTTGACTTTTCAGGATAGTTTATGTCATTTCTTGACCTTCCAAGACATTTCCGTCATTTCTTGACTTTCCAAGTATTTTCGTCATTTCTTAACTTTTTTAGGGCGTATCTGTCATTTCTTGACATCCCGGGACATTATGCCATTTCTTGACTTTCTTATAAATTTTCGTAATTTCTTGATTTTTTAGGGCGTTTCTATAATTTTTTGACTTTCCAGAGTATTTATCAATGTTTTAAAACCCGACCCGAACTTGACGCGGTTAAGTTAGTGAGTCACGGGTCAATGGTTTAACTGTTCGGGTTGACCCGTGACCCGTAAGACTAGAACCGTTTATAATAATATTATAAATTACCATAAAAATTTAAGATACCTTGAGTTAGAAATATGAAATAAACATTTAAACATATATTATAAAAATTAAAACAAATGCATTAAACAACCACTAAGATAGTCTAAAAAAAGAATAAAATTCATATTAAATAAACACTACATATGACCATTTATCAACTACAATTAACATCTCATGAGACACAAGTTTCATGTTGTGTGAAGTTAAATTTCTTGTTCATCTAAATTTTCATCTTCTTCCCAAACCCTTTCAAACGTCCCAAAAAGACTATACGTATGTAACTTTAAAGAGATGAGTTAGAAGACTCCTCATCTTCTATATTTTTTCATTCTAAATTAAAAAATAAAAATTAAATAAATAAAAAATATTCCTAAGAGTTGGACCCGGTTGGGTCAAGCGGGTTTTAACGGGTCGGCCGGGTTGCACCGGGTTACACCGGGTTACACCGGGTTGCACCGGGTTGACTGGGTTTAACCGGATTTTGGGTCTAAAACGGTTTAGGCACTATTCTAACTCGATTTTGGGACTGGGTCGCGGGTTAACCGGTCGGACCGGCCGGTCCGGGCCGGGTTTTAAAACATTGGTATTTATGTCATTTTTTTGACTCTCCCGAGTATATTTGCAATTAATATACTCTTCTGATCTCAAGGCACGCACACTAGTCTTCATGCTTGGATCTCCTTGGCCGCCCCTTGATGTTTGATCTATGCTCATTTTTTTGATTTTATTTCCAAAGATATCCCTTAGGACTTAGGAATAATTCATATAGGGGTATACATGCAACACATCCCCTCGTATTTTTGTAGATCCACAAGCACAAGGACATTTCATAAGATAAGAGTGTCTTGGGCGGTCCTTCCTTCATGCTTGGTCTTTGGTGAATGCCTTCTGAGTGTTTTTTGTATTTTTTTTACAAGTGGGGGCATTTTATAATTTCTGCATCTTCTAGAATTTTTCTTGCAATTTTCCACCAGCAGAGGATATTTTTTATTTTTTGATAGATTAGGGCATTTCTATAATTTTTGATCTTTTTAGGGTATTTCTATATTTTTTTTTCTATTTTTAGGTCTTTTTGCAATCCACCAACAGGGGCATAATTGCAAATTTTTGAACAATGGCAAGGCTTCTACATCATTTTCTAAAACTTCTAGGCTTTTGTGTAATTTTTTGACATTTTTGGGTTTTGTGCAATTTTTTCACAAGTAGGGTATTTATGTAACTTTTTGACCTTTCCTTGAAACTGCCTTGTGCATAGATATCTTTGTATATTTGAGATTTTCAAAGAGTACCCTCACGTTGGACAAGGAAATTTTTTTAAAGAAATGTTCATTTGTTAAACATCAATGCACATTTGTTAGCTATTTAAATAACATGAGCATCTTTCATTCCGCGGATTTAGTTTATTAGATAATTTAGGGTTCCAGTACTAAATATTTCCCCACCGACCGTAGTCACTGTTGATTTACATCGGTATGAAGTCCGAATATCCTTGATTAACTGTCAAAGAACACCTTTAGCCTCTATAATATCTGTTGTGATATTATGGGTTTTGTCTAATGGATATGATCTTTGATGATCATTCATTATACATGCTCTTGCAGGAAACTCGAAAGACTTTCATCCTCAGAATATATGAAATTTATATTACAATTGGTCTCTTAAGACCTTTATATTTGGCCTCGATTATTTAATGGGATCTTTGGGTTTACATCTGGTCGTCATTTGATCATTGAATAGGTCCTTGCTTACACTTAGATCTGCGGATTACTTCCATTGATGGCTAGACTGTTGAATTTGCTTCTAGTCACCATCAGACTGCTGGATTTGCTCTCAACCTTCAGCAAACCATTGAATTTGCTTTTGTCCTCAATTGGACGGTTGGATTTACTTCTGGCCATGATCAAACCTTTGAATTTTACTTCTGGTCAAGATCTGGCCATTGAATTTGAAGAGTTTCACCATCATCGGACCCTTCTTAGGTAAATATGTAATTTTTTGACCCTTTCTAGGTATTTCTTCGATTTTTGACCTTTCTTGGATATTTTTGCAGTTTCTAATCCTTCCTAAGTATTTCTACAGTTTTAAACTTTTCTGGATATTTCAAATTTTTTTTGGACATTTCTGTAATTTTTAGTTCTCCTAGACTTATTTGTCATTTCTTGACTTTCCAGGATATATCTGTAATTTCTTAATTTCTTGAACATCACTATCATTTCTTGACTGTTCGGGGTGCTTCTGTCATTTTTTACTCTCCAAGATATTTCTGTCATTCCGAGACATTTTCATTATTTCTTGACATTCTGGGGTATTTTTGTCATTTATTGAAATTCCAGGATAATCCTGTCATTTCTTGATTTTTTAGGGCATTCTTGTCATTTCTTGACATTCCAAAGTATTTTTGTCATTTCTTGACTTTTTGGGGTACAATTGTAGTTTCTCGGCTTTCCTGAGCTTCTTTGTCATTTCTTGACTTCCTAAGATATTTTTGTAATTTTTCTGACTTCCCTGAATCTTTTTGTCATTTGTTGACTTTCGAGGACATTTCTGTCATTTCTTGACATTTCTGGGCATTTTTGTCATTTGTTGACTTCCCAATTTCTAAGGTATATTTACAAATTTTCAATATTTCCTAGACATTCCTATCATTTCTTGACTGTCTAGGGTTTATCTACAATTTTAAGATTTTCCTTGGCTTATTTGCCATTTCTTGACTTTCTAGGGTTTATTTGCGATTTCTCGCCAACAGGAGTATTCCCGTAATTTTCTTGAGCATCAAGGTTCTTGGGTTTGACAGTTCTTCGTCAGCATTAAATAAAGTGTAGGAGAGAGCACACCGTTTCAGGGAAGGGGTATGGTCTCGCTCCACTGAATCGTAATTATCGTATAGGATGCGTGACCTTAGACAAGGGTATTTTGGGGAACTTCGAGACAAAATAGGAGCTTTGTGCAATTTCTGCGAAGTTCAGGATTTTTATGTAATTTTTCGAATGGCTAGAGTTTGTCTGCAATTTCTAGGAACATCAGGGGCATATTGATAATTTTTGAACTCCGGGAATATTTTGATAATTTTTGAACTCCAGGAATATTTTGGTAATTTTCAGAAGGTCCAGGGGGTATTATGATAATTTTTGAACTCAAGGGGTGTTTTGATAATTGTTAGACAAACTAGGATATTTTTGTAATTTCTGAACTGAACGTGGACTTTTCTATAATTTTGGACAGACTGGAGATATTTTAGTAATATCTAGACTGAATAAGGGCATTCGTGTAATTTCAACATAAGGCACAAGTCTCTCCTCGGTGGAGGCGCACAAGATAAAAATACTTAGGAGATCGTTTCTCCTTCTTAAGCTCCCATGGGATGCGGTCCATCTCTATGTGTCGGTCAGCGCAACGCTGCAGATTGACGTGCGCGGTCAGGTCACGTTGGTCAAGGGTGCAGCGCCCTTGCGCGGGATTTTCGCCCCCTGTTGGACCCTGAAAAGTTCATGAATAATTTCTGATAAAATCACAGTTCCACGTGCAAACACCCCCCCAGAGGAAAAGTTACAATATGATCCCTCCCCACGAAAGAAAAATTACAATATGATATGTCCCCACGAAATGACACAAGGGGAATAGCCACAAGGGCATCTATGCAGATTAAGGAATTACTTAAGGCATGGCTACATGGGCATATATGCAAGAGGGCAAATGTGCAACCCTTGTTGGGCATACACCCTCTTTGGTGGAGGCACACAAAGCACACAATGTCTGGGAGATTGCTTCTCCTTAAGCTTCTATCCTCCTTGGGCTTCGATCCCTATCAAATGAGGGCCCCTTAAACCCTGAGGGCAAATGCGCAACCCTTGTTGGGCGTGCACCCTCCTTGGTGGAGGCACACAAAGCACAAAATGTCTGGGAGATTGCTTCTCCTTAAGCTTCTATTCTCCTTGGACTTCGATCCCTCTCAAATGAGGGCCCCTTAAGGGGTATTTATAGAGTCAACATGAGGGAGGACCTACCCGAACCCAGATAGGATCATTGGAATGCCTACCTGATCTGCATAGGTCTTCCGCCTATTTCCCTCTTTTTTCTTTTTGAAATAGAGAGAGAGAGAGGGAGAATGAGACCAGATAGGCCCCTTGGGGGGCCTATTTGGGCCATATAGGCCTCCTCCCCTCTTTTTTTTTTCAATTAAAAGGAGAGGGAGAAAAATGGGACTAGGTAGGCCCAAAGAGGCCTATCCGGTCCCGATAGGCCCCAAGGGGGACCCATCCGGACTGGATAGGTCCCTTAGGGACCCATCTGGGCCCAAACAAGTGGATTGAGAGAGGTGAGTTGTGGGCCCCACATGGAGGACTTATCTGGTCCCATTAGGCACATGGAGAGACCTATCCGGTCCCATTGGGCTAAAGGGGGACTTATTCGGTCCAAACAAGCCTGGAGGGAGAGAGAGGGATTAGTCCCAAGTAGGTTCCAACTTATCCGAGCCATATTCAAGAAAATGAGGGGGGGGGGGGCTGGCCTCGAGTAGGTTCACTGTCGTACATTCCTTTTTTGTGTTATTTTGAGGGTTCAACACCTATGGAGGGGGTATCTTTACAATTTCAGATTTTCAAAGAATACCCTGGCCAAGGGACATCTGCCACTTCCAATCATTAGAAAATATGTTGCACGCTGGCACATTCCCAAGTTCAAGTGTTCAGAAAATATCTTGCACCATCACAAGTTTTCACATAATTTTCTAATCTTCAAAATATATGAGGGCGCATGCATAATTTTTATCCTATAATAATAGGGCTGTTTATGTAAAATCCTTTCTTCCAATTTCTTTTATGCATACGCAAGCAAAAGAACATTCGAGACTTGCCCCTCCTTCTTGGGCTTCATGCTTCATACTTCATGCCTCATACCTTTTCTAAAAAGAGATAAATCTTCAATCCTTTAGACCTCCTTGCGCAAAGGGGATGCTTCAAGCCTTTGCTCCTCCAAGCTTCTCCAAGGGGGAGAGGTGCTAGCCCCCCATCTTGAACCAGCCTCCCATCTCCAATGGCCAAGGCTCCTATTTATAGGAGTTTGGGTGAGAAGTGGAGGGACCTCTCTCCGGTAGCTTGCGTGGAGGAGAGACCTCCCTCTAGTTGGCCCTCCTTCTCTTCTTCTTTTTATTTCCCCTTTTTCATGAGAGAGAGAAAATCAAATGGGGCTCTCTCTGTTATTGTGTGATCGAAGGGGCATCTCTCTGGTTGTACACAATCGGAGGGGATTCCCGTTGCTACTGCGCAACTGGAGGGAGGTCTCTCCGGTTTGCCGTGCTACCGGAGGGAGCTCCCTTGAGTTCTACACAAAGGTCAGCCAATTGTTGGTGCCAAACCACAAAGGCTAGCTACCTCAAATTACCAAAACCTTCAAATAGTTGGCACCAAGATGCAAAGGTAAGTTAACCTAAACTTTAAACTCCTTGCTTTCAAACTACAAAGGTCGGCCAACCTAAATTCCAAACCTTTGGCTACAAACCATGATGGTACGCCAACCCAAAGTTCAAACTATGAGGGCTAACTAGGTTATCCTCATAAAATTTCAAGCTTTTTTTGGCTCATTGACACCACAAGTGTTTTAAAAAAAAGAACAAAGAAATCCAATGACAGCATTTGCAACAAGAAATGGGTGAAGGAGAACTTCATGAAGAACATGCCTCCAGAGTCAACGTCTACACTTGGAGGGGGAGCGAGCCCGAGGGACTGACATGCAAATTCTAACACCACCCTTACGACTACGGCGAGAGATGTACCCTGACGATCTGAGAATGATGTTGAAGAACTGACCGTTGGAGTAGATGAGTCCGATGGAGTCAATTTGAGGTCCAGAACATCTTCTGGAGGACTAACAGGGGAAGAGTGTGTAGCATTTGGGGCTTTTTGACTTTCCCCGGGCTAAGCCGCAGGTTGTGCTGCACATATAGGAGCTTGGTCGATTGGGCCTCCAGGTGGTGCAATAGAGGAGTCAGGTGGTTCACTCTTGATTGCTAGTTGTGTCGGGACAGAAGAGGCCAACTCAGCAAACATAACTGGGCTGCTATGAGAAAGAGCTGCGGATCTAGGTTTCCTAACCACGGGGGCGTCTTCCCCGCTTTGCTGATTTTCCCTGGCGGTAGCGGAGACTAGAGGGAGTGTTTACCTCGATGGAAGGAGTCCTTGGTTTGTTGGAAACTCAATGAAGGAAGGATCCATCGAGGTGGGATCTCCAGGCTTGGAAATTATCGATGTTGGCGTCGGAACAATCGGGATGACTTGAGCCTTGAAGCGGACCTACTAGAGCCGTCGGAACGGATGCATCGAATGGCGGTGGTTCGATCTCCCATGAGGGCATCGTTAGGGTTGACACAACCCTGGACAAGCGCCGGACTTGCCGAAGGATCGCCGGAGACGTCCGACGATGTCGTTGGCACGACACTAGGGGAGACACCCGCTTTCGTCTGTGCATGTAGAGTGGCGGTCAACACCGCCCTAGATGGAGAAGTAGATTTTACCGGTGCAGGCGGGGGGGGGGCGTCTAGCACCGCCATGGACGATGAAGGTGATTCTGCCTGTGTAGGTGGGAGGGGGGGCGTCCAACACCACCCTGGGCAGTGAAACTGAGAGTATCGGTGCAACATCACTTGCTACAGGCAGGGTTGCAGCTAGAATAGTTGTGGACGGTGGAGATGCCAGTGCAACATTTCGCCCAATACCACCAGTGACAACACGAACATGATGCCAACACAAGTGTTGCTTCTGAGGCTTAGCCTGGCGGCTCCGGTTAGCATCAGCACCATTGTGCAGCACCGGTGAGTCGTTGACAAGAGTAGTGTCCTCCTTAGACCAACCCTCTAATCGCATTGTCTTTCTGCATGAGGGTGTTGCATGCCCTCGACGATGACATGCAGAGTAGAAAGAAGGCAGCTCTGGGTAGGATACCGGTTGCCAACCCCCTCCCCCTAGATAGTTGATCCAAACATGAGAAGGGTGAGGTTTAGAGATATTTAACTCCACACAAACCCTGGCAGTCGTAGTATTCGTCAAGTTCTTAGTGCATGTGTCAATCTTCAGCACACATCCCACATGTTCCGCAATGGACCGGAGAAGCGGCTTTGGGTAGAGATTTGTTGATAGGCCAAGGAATTCAATCCACACCGACAAGGTAGGAGAATCAATGGATGGGGAGAAGTCCATTGTCCACTTGAAGAATATAAACAACATTCTCTGAACATAGGGACATTCTCATAGAAGAACTTGCAAATAATCATCATATGATTGGAAGAGAATCAAGATATGCTTTGGATCCAAAGCACTAATGATGAAATCCCGCTGGAAAGAGAACCTGCTGGCAATATGTGTGTGAATATCTAGGAAAGCTGGCCTTCCTTGGGGCATCTTAGACATAGATCATCTCTCTATTGGAATATTTGATTATTAGATATTTCATAATTTCCCACTATCTTTAGGCATTCTTCTAACGTATCTTGCTCTCTCTAAGAGATAGCCTTACCGGTGAAATGGGATTTTTCACCTCCCATGGTAATTTATCATGCCCATGCCTCACATCTTGTATTTTCCTATAGCCTTGTAAAAACATAGAATTGCACTGTAATCATCTTAGTAATTTTTTGTTGCACTAATATTGTAAATTCTGCTTTTGAAACTGTCTAGCTGAAGTTGTGCTGCAGCTATGTCATTCAGGGAGCTGCTTGCCCATAGGGTTCGGTAGTTGCATTCATGCTAGATTAAGGATAAAAGCCATGTTAATTAGATGCTTGTAACTAATGGCACAAAGTTCAGCTCCCCCCCTAAAAAAAATTATCATTTATAGCACATTTTAAAGTCTCAGAGAAGAATTAGTGTTGTCAAGGCGGGCACCTAGGTGTGCCTAGGCGACAAGGTGCCTCCAACCTTCCAAGGCATTGGATCGCCTTATTCAGACATGAAAAGGCGCCAAGGCGGGCCAGGCGCCAAGGCGGGCCAGGCGCCAAGGCACCCGCTTAGTCACGGTCGGCCCACAAAAATAGGCCCACAAAGGCTCCCCGTTCAGCCCGCAATAGGTAGACTTGCAACTAGCTTCAGACGAACTGGATCCGGTATTTGAACGAACCTCCACCCTCCCCAAGCCCATCCCCCCTCTCGAGCTACGGTTTTATCCTCCCCATCCTCCGCGCATGATCTTCCATTGCCGAAGTAGCCATCGTCTGTTGTTGGGGTCGTCGTCCACCGTCGAAGCTGCCATCTTCTACTGCAGTATGACTCTTTCTCACTCTCCTAGTCTTCCTCCTCCTCCTCTCTCTCTGCCCCCCTCTCTTCCTCGATTCCTCCTCTATCTTCCCCCTCCTCCATCTTCCTCCTCTATGTTCCCACACCTTTGTCTTCTTCCCTCTTTGTCCTTCCCATCACGGCTCTGCCACCCCCTCTTTCTCTCTCTCCTGCACATAGTCGCACGCATACACAAAATGGTTCGACAGTGTCGGGGGGGGGGGGGGCTCCACCTCTGTGTGTGTGTGTGTGTGCCTGAGCAATAGAGGGCTTCGCCACCCCCTCTCTCTCCCGTTCTTTCCTCCTCTGTCTTCCCCCACCTCTATCGCCCCCTTCCATGTTTCCGTATCTCTCTATTACACAGACACACACAGGGCCGCCTCCCCTCTCTCCTCCCTTCTCTTCCTTCTCTATCTCCCCCTTTCGTGTTTATGTCTGTCTGCTCTCTCTCTATCACATAGGCGCACATACACAAGGCCCCCTCCTCTCTCTTCCTCGGTTCCTCCTCTATCTTCCCCCTCCATCTTCCTCCTCTGTCTCCCCCCTTTGTCCTCTCCCTCATGGGAGCGCCACCCCCTCTCTCTCTCTTTATCTTATGTAAGTTGCTATTATAGGTTCTGTAATTTTTTGAATTTTTATATTTACTTCTAATTTTATATTTATATTTGATTTTTTGTATTTTTATATTTTTATGCAAGTTAATTTTTTATAATTTTCATGCAAATTAATAACTGCAATTTCTTCATGCAATTTAATTTTATGTGATTTTTTGTATTTTTTCATATGTTATATTCGTACTTTATATATTGTGGGGATATATGTATTAGATTTTTTAATTAATGGCCGAAGTGTTGCTTAGGCGACGCCTAAACGTGCGTCTTGTCGCCTAAGTGCTTAGGGACTCCGTAAACGTCTTGAGTCATTTTGTCGTCTTGACAACTGTGAGAAGAATGCATATCTCTATATCTCCTTGGTTCTCACAGGGTCACGGATTTGGACAGGCCAATCTGCACTTTATGGGACCAAACTGAAAATTGGGTCGGCTTGGGCTGGACTATGATTAGGTTCCATTTGTGTTGATGCCACACACAATCCAGGTCCCCTGGCCCCTGGGCCTTGGGTCATCTTGGCTCCCCATGTCATTTGGATCCTCCAAAATTAATAAAAGTTCATCAAAATATCTAAAATAAATAACTCATATAGTGGCTATAGCTTGGGTTATAGTCAGCTTGGGTCGAGCTCGAGTTAGGTTGAAAAGATATGTAAACGTGTGCTTGGTTGAGGGGGGCAGGTTTATAGAGATACTTGACTCAAGTTTGACTCAGATTGTACTTCTTCTTGGGTTGGGTGGGATGACAAGGGTCTTTCTGACCTGAGTCAACCTGACTCAAGTTGCAACCCTAGTAACATGAGCCGCGATAACCTCAACTAATAAGAAGTTGGAAGACTGGAAGGCAAGTCTTTTAAAAGCTGATGGAAGATGGATTCTTATGTGAGCATATCAGCATAACGAGGAATGGTAGTTGTAGAGATACATGGAGGAATCTGCTAAGAGAAGCTATAATCCGGAACAATGTCAAGATATTTTCCTGGAAAATCATCCCAGGGCGCATCCAAACAACAGATTGGTTGGGGAAATTGAAATTCATCCTAATCCAAAAGGAAGATGCATCTTCATTGCAATTTCTGATGAATCCCTTGATCATCTCTTTTAGAGTGTGGAATCACAAGGGGATTATGGATTATTTTATTGAAGACTCTGTATAACATGGTGGGAGCCTGAACAGGCCATTGACTTGATGGAAGGATGAAATCAGAGATGTCCTAGGCAAAAACATACACACAAAAAAACTGGCTGCCAAACTCTTTTTTTTTAATTTATTTTTTAACAACTTATCAATACAGGAGATATGTGAAAATATGACTAGAGGGGCACATGTGAAACTATTGAAGACTGGTTGCCAAACCAGCATGCTGTGATATGGTCCATGTCGGAAGATCAAGAAAGGAACAGTAGAGTTGTCAAAGGAATTTGAAACAATGCTGATGCCACACTAAAGAGAGATGTTCTTTTGGTGGAAGACTGGATGTTGTTCTTCCGGGCCTTAACACATTGCTGGACAAGGAATTCTTAAATTGAAGCAATGTGTACTATAATTCGAGCTGAATTGTGTTTTCTTGATGCAAATTGAATCTAGGGACATCACGGTCTAGATAATCTTTAGATGAACTACCATGGAAGAATCACTGAAGAAGTATGATAAAAAAAGTCTTTTAAGTGGTCAAAAAACCACAATTAGTTCTCCACTGCTTCATTGATCCTCCAGAATATCCAAGGGACATTTTAGCGTCTTCCGTTTCTGTTCTCAAATTGATAGGCATGGTCTTCCCTTTAATATTTAGTTACGGTTATAGGTAATTACTTGGACAACAATTAGCTCTAACTCAGCAATCTCAACACCGTGATTGCCACCAAGTTATCCTCCACCCCTCACTTTCGAAAGCTCTCCATTCTGTACTTCTGTTACATATTTAGACATAACTGGCATTCTAAGTGAAATCACACAAATCAACCATGGTTTGTTTGGTTAGTACCTGATGCCCTTAATGGAGAAGATATGGAATCGAAGTGGAACACCTAACAATGCATGCCCTTTTATATAAACTGTGGTTCTCGAGATTACTTCTGTAATAACAGACTGGGACATGTAAACATTGTCCGTATTAACTCAGATCTGTAGTGGTTCTGCGTTTGAGTGCAAACTGGAGACATCTCTCAATAGGGAGAAAATGCTAAGAATGCTCAGATCGGAACTTCTTCCAGGAAGGCGCATAAATAATTGGCCAAATGAGTCGCTAGATTTAAAAGACGGAAAAAAGTCGCACCAATCTTTTTCATACTTACAGTTGGAGGTTAGTTTCATTGTCTGTTTTTTCCCCTAAAAAACGAAGATCCAAATTCTTGGTAACAGTGACCAGTTCCATGACCCTTGACCCACTAACAAGTTACAACAAACCAGAGGAAGAAGAGGGGACTCACTGGAACGGATAAAGGAACTGATGACGCATCTCGTCCAAGACACCTTAAGGAAAAGGCCCCAAGACTTTACCGTAGATGTATCAGTATGTACAGATAATTGACCACAGGCCATGACCTCAATCTGGGGGATTGGAGCTGTTATCTTTATATCCTGCCATTTAATTTTACCCGTCTGTGGCTGTGTAGTAAGATGTGCCCTAGCGTTCTATTCTCCTTTCGGCTTGTCACTTTATTGTCCTCTCATGCTTTTATCTTCTTTTTTTAAGCAAGGATGGCTCCTCCTTTTGTTAGCACCGTACGTCCTAGTTACTTCTAGGACAATTACCGGATAATTAGACGCTCTTGTTAACAAGAATTTATCTGATGCGTTTAGAATGCCCGGCCTTGATCTCCAATTTTAGACCAGTTGTGTCGTTGATGGTAGCTTGGTGGCCATGTTTAACGTTGGTTTCGGTCCTTGGTTAACCAATGGACTGACTTAAAAAGTGCATCCGAAAGCAAAGGCTGACAGCGACTTTGCCGACCATGCCATGCCTACCACCTGTTTGTTATAGTTTCCACTCAGAATTTGATACCATGTAGGCCACCACACTGGCGTTTCACTCGCTGGCCTCCTTTCCAGAGAATCACTTGGGAATGGATGAGACATCCATTGGACACCACGAGTTGGTTCTTGTGGCCTTTGCCTAAAATAACGTACTACACCCGCCTCCATGGGGTGGAGACGAGATCCTTTGACAGGTGCTGCTTGTGTCTGGCCAGAGGGAAAAGTGCCATAGCTCTTTTTTATTTTTAATGGGCAATGAGGTGATTGTGTTTGTTTCTTTTTCTTAGAATCTTAACAAAGAGTTTGAATTTCAGATTTACAAGAGTTTTATTAGTAGGGGATTTCTCTCTGTGACTGTGCCTAATCAACCTCTAGCTCTGGATAAATATTTGTTGAGATGCGACTTATATTTAGACTAATTCAATAACTGGAGCAGTTTAGGGGATTTAGACGATGAGTCGTCCAAGTTCATGATAAACGAAGTTCAACTTAAATGGAGTACAAGTCAAAAGAAGTCCCAACAAGTTATACAATAGATTGTCTAAGTAGCGAGACTACAGTTGACTTAGACGATACAACTTGGACAGAACAAATTTAGATAATACATCGTCTAATTCAGAAACTTAGATAGAACGTCTAAGTGGAAAACTTAGATGGAATATCATCTAAGTGGAAAACTTAGATGGAATATCGTCTAAGTGAAGAACTTATACGATACAATATCTAAGTTAGAAGTTGAAGCTGACTTAGACGGAGTATCATCTAAGTGAAAGAGTTGGACGATGAGATCGTCAAAATGGGAAACTTAGATGATGTATCGTCTAAATTAACAAAATGACAAAGGCAATGAAAGACTTAGACGATAGCATCGTTTAAGTCGTAAATTCGGAAAAAAAAGACCGATGATTAGATGGAGCCCATATAGAAAGTGGACGATACATCCTAAGCAATGCGTGTGGCATTCTGTATGGTCAGGAGTCTGGAAAAGGGTGCCTTTATCGTTGTAACCAATTATTGGACATGTCTAATAAATAAGAGAATATTCTCTTTTACTGTTAGGAAATATTTATCGGGTAGTGCCCAGAGTTCCTATGTATATGATATACTAAGAATAGGGAAAATCTAATCTAACCTTGTAACTTGAGAAAGCGAGTCTCAGAGACAGGCTGTCGCTGCTGTATCTCTGTTGGTGTTAGTGTAGAGAAGAAAGCTGAGGAATGTTTCATGAACATAGGGAGGCAATCTGGCCAACCGAATCACATAAATCTCTATGTGTTATATATCTCTCTCTCTTTCATCTTCTCTTTCCTTCTCTCTTCTTCTGAGCATCTTTGTTTCTATATGAGTGATTGATGCGGGACGAGACACGGACACGACAAGCTCGTGACTGCCCCTTAACGAGGGAAGCGTCGGATGTGCGCGGTTGAGAAACCGGCTGTGAGCTAGGGTGGTCGGCTCTCACTCGTGCCCGGATCGGGTCACGGGACGGTAACGCTCTCTCTCGCAGTAGCGGTGATATAAATAGAAAGCGAGCTAATTACCCTATCATGCTCTCTAGCAGCGGCATAAACAAGCATATATGAAATAAGCGAAATGCCAAGTGTAGGAGCGAAGACGATACCTCCACACGCTCGACGTGGGGAAGACGGACCCGGCCGAAGTCGTACTCCCGGAATAATTATACACAGATATTACAGAAATGCAACTCGCTGCCCACTCCACGCAGGGAGGTAAAGGGCTACACAATGGGGTCCGGGAGGACCGAATTCGGGTTGACGGGCGGCTTCTCGCGTTGATTCGGCAACACCCGAACACGTGAGGGTGGGGCCCACGTGCTGTCCGGAGGGGCGGTGTGGGACCCGGTGGCACCGCTGTAGTGGTGGATGCCCGGAGGGTCGCTCCTTGGGATGGCGGCACGCTGGTTCGCCGGCCGGAGGCCCGGCGGCTCCGTTCGGCACCGGTCAGAAAACCCGATCGGAAATCTGCCGGTTCTGTATTTCGGCGTGCGCTCTGGCGAGAATGGGCGCTGCGATCAGCCCCGATGTCGGATCGACACGAGACTGGCGCCGTTGGAAAGCTAGCTTGAAGCTCTTCAACCTAGGCCCAAAGATCTGGCCTGGATCTGCTCGGATCTTGACTTATGGAATTTTCAATCTCCTGTTGTACAGTAACCGAAGACTCAGGCCTGCAGAGAACTTGACTGTGGATTGCCTTTGACCGTGATGTGGATGTCCGAATTCGAAGATGTGTTCTTCATCAAAGTTTCTGGAAATTGAGATGGGAAGATGGCAAAATTGGTTTGGATACGTTTGGATGTGTATATGATTTGCTGTGATTTGTTTAGTGGACGAAGGTCGGATCTGGGACCTAACTGAAAGTACTGTAGCTTCAGTAGAACATGAATTTTTAAAAATAGGTAGATGGATGATAAAAATTTAAGAAAAATTGTGGTGGTAGGAGACTATGGACAGAACACCCAGTTAAATGGGGAGGTCTAACAAAAATCAAAAGGGTGGTCGAAGGTGGAGAGCTCAGGGCTACTGTCACTGTAGACAGTGACAGAACAGATCTGAGATTGAGAGTTGAACGAAATGGTAAGGATATGAAACGGTGGATTTTGAACCTCAATTTTTGTGTGGAGAAGGGGCTAGAAGATAGGAACCAACTCTCAAAATTTCAAATCAATCTGAGCTCGTGGCTGGCTTCAGGAATTCACGAACTGCACCTCTGTCCAGCAGGACAGAAAACCGAAGACGATCCCGTGGCGGCTCGAAGGCGGCACGAACGGCGGCGGCGGCGGCACAAACGATCACCGGAGGTTGAGAGGAGATGATAGAAGGTAGAATCACTCTAGAACTTGAGGTTGGAGGAGAAGAACACCAGGGGGAGAGAGGGACAAGGGCACACCCTTCAATGGCTCAAGCCAATTTTACAAATTTTTCTTCATTAATCTCTAATGACACTATACATAGGCTTATATAGAAAATGGCAAGGGGTGGGGGGCTGATAATTTCGTGAGAAATATGTCATTTTCATCCCCCATGTGGTCAAAACTCAAAATAAATAAATTACATATGAATGGGGCACTCCTTTGACTAGGTAGGTAAGGTAGGTGGCCTACCTTTGAAATTTTAACCCCTTTGTCTCCCATGTGGTCAATTAGCATTCAAACCTTCTAGATGGCCACCTAGGATGGTTGACCAGCCCCACATGGATGAGGTGGACCAATGGGGAAGGGGAGGGGGCCCCCTAACTGGACCTACTACACATTTGCACAAAAACCCACATAATCCAAGGGAATGACGCATTGGCTTACAAAGCCGTACAATTGCGCTTATACTTTCCCATGGATATAAAAATAAACTAAAGGACACAAATGTAAAATAAGATGTACATGCTCGGCGTCGATTCCCATCAACTCTCCCCGGGTGGGAGGAACTCGACCCCGTCGAGTAGGGGTAAGGATGCTCGAATACTCCGGCGGATCCGTCACCGTGCCAAGTAACGCGGGTACGCTCCACTCCAAGTGATCGTCACCTGCTCATTCCATATATACTCGATATGCACGAACTGCTATGGGCTAAAGGTGGACACTCCGGGTGGGGCACTCTCAAAATGGAAGGAAGCAGCTCGAAAACTCACTAGGAATCACCGCTGAGTCCCTGTAGGTGACTAGATCCGGGTGTAGATATAGAACCGACCCCATACTCATCGGGCGTGTCCACTCTCCTCTTACTCATAAGAGAATGACAACGAGCTTGCACAAGACACATGCAGACTCACCAAACACTAACACACATATGCAAACAACACAAATAAGAAACGGACTCATGCATGACTCTAGACAAAACTAGTGTTAGTCAGACCCGTACATGGATGACGGCGGACCAGGACACCCGAATATGTGCCATACATGCATTTGACGTAACCGGAGGTTGACGTCATGGGGAACTCCTAGACATACTACGATGCACCAATAATGGACATTGGGATTGGATGCGGGAAGTCCGGGAGGTGCGGGTGGTTTAGAGGGATCGGGGAAACCAAAGTCTTCCTTACCCCCGAATGATGGTTCGGACCTATGGCTATGTGGAGTTTGCTTGGCCCGAGTGGAAAAGGTGGGATAGTGAACTCCGCGGAAGAAGGGTAACGAGTATGAAAACTCGGGAGGTTCACTAGTGAAGGGGTCAAAAGGGTCGAAGAAGGTGTGACCCCATGAAGTGGGTTCCAACATGACATGGTCCCAATCGTGAAATTCTTGAAGGTGCGGGTGGTCACCTTCCTCCGTCATGGTAGATGGGACCGTGTATAGGAAATATGACTCCTCCCTCGGAAGCAAAGTCATGAAGTCGGGCTCATCCGGTAGCGGGAGAAGTAGAAGAACCTCCGTGGTGACACAACCCACGGTGCACTCGGAGGTAATGGACCCGAAGGCCAGATGGGTGAAGCTACGACTCGTGGGTTGGTCGAAACCTCGGGCCAACATATGTGTCAACTGCCATTGCCAACCTAAACCAAGGATAAGGTCACCCAATGTGTCAACATGGTGACGAGATCGGAACGTAGTATGGTAGGAGTTGGCGGGCACTAAAGGTAGGGTAGGGTCCATAGACGGGTAAGGGAGTGGGACCACGCCATCCTTAAGCCAACTAAGAAGCGGCTCGGCTATGTATAATGTACCCGTTAAAAACACGGGTGGCTCGGGCTTTGGTGGTTCCAAATGAGAGGATTCCGAATCAAATTCGGAAATAGAGGGGGATGACATTGGAACTCTCTCGAGTGGTGAAGGCCATGGTGTAGGCGGCTGGGAGGTAGATGCTTGTCTAAAGCCACCATACCGAGAAAAGTGTGACTCAAATGGTTCGACCACTAGAGCGACCGTATAGGATTCCGCTAGAGAGAATGCATTGCGGATAAGACATTCTAACTGGAAGTGAAAGCGTAAACCTCTCCGAAACTGAAATGCGGCCGTGTTGCTCTCCTCTCCCAAGCCATGTTCCAACCAATACTTATGATATGCCCGAAGGTACTCGGACACGGACCTATCACCTTGGACGGGTCGACATGGGTTGGCCATAGTTGCCAAAATACGGGAATGGATCCCTAGGAATGGATATGCAAGGCCATTTGGACATGACACTAGACCGACTATGCAAGGTTGGGATGCATGCACACTAAGGACCCTAGACGTAAACCAAGACTCGGTACGTGACGGAGATAAGTGATCCGAAGATCACTCGCGCAAGTGTGCGGCCTTCCCGATAGGCATAGCCTAACGTTCGGACAACACCTTTTGATATACCGAGTAAAGGGATGCAAATGCAACCTAGACCGACTTAGACAATGACTAAAGACTGACACATTTTTTTTTTGACACCCTAGACTCAAACTTGCTCTGATACCAAATTGATGCGGGACGAGACACGGACACGACAAGCTCGTGACTGCCCCTTAACGAGGGAAGCGTCGGATGTGCGCGGTTGAGAAACCGGCTGTGAGCTAGGGTGGTTGGCTCTCACTCGTGCCCGGATCGGGTCACGGGACGGTAACGCTCTCTCTCGCAGCAGAGGTGATATAAATAGAAAGCGAGCTAATTACCATATCATGCTCTCTAGCAGCGGCATAAACAAGCATATATGAAATAAGCGAAATGCCAAGTGTAGGAGCGAAGACGATACCTCCACACGCTCGGCGTGGGGAAGACGGACCCGGCCGAAGTCGTACTCCCGGAATAATTATACACGGATATTACAGAAATGCAACTCGCTGCCCACTCCACGCAGGGAGATAAAGGGCTACACAATGGGGTCCGGGAGGACCGAATTCGGGTTGACGGGCGGCTTCTCGCGTTGATTCGGCAACACCCGAACACGTGAGGGTGGGGCCCACGTGTTGTCCGGAGGGGCGGTGTGGGACCCGGTGGCACCGCTGTAGTGGTGGATGCCCGGAGGGTCACTCCTTGGGATGGCAGCACGCTGGTTCGCCGGACGGAGGCCCGGCGGCTCCGTTCGGCACCAGTCGGAAAACCCGATCGGAAATCTGCCGGTTCTGTATTTCGGCGTGCGCTCCGGCGAGAATGGGCGCTGCGATCAGCCCCGATGTCGGATCGACACGAGACTGGCGCCGTTGGAAAGCTAGCTTGAAGCTCTTCAACCTAGGCTCAAAGATCTGGCCTGGATCTGCTCGGATCTTGACTTATGGAATTTTCAATCTCCTGTTGTACAGTAACCGAAGACTCAGGCCTGCAGAGAACTTGACTGTTGATTGCCTTTGACCGTGATGTGGATGTCCGAATTCGAAGATGTGTTCTTCATCAAAGTTTCTGGAAATTGAGATGGGAAGATGGCAAAATTGGTTTGGACACGTTTGGATGTGTATATGATTTGCTGTGATTTGTTTAGTGGACGAAGGTCGGATCTGGGACCTGACTGAAAGTACTGTAGCTTCGGTAGAACATGAATTTTTAAAAATAGGTAGATGGATTATAAAAATTTAAGAAAAATTGTGGTGATAGGGGACTATGGACAGAACACCCAGTTAAATGGGGAGGTCTAACAAAAATCAAAAGGGTGGTCGAAGGTGGAGAGCTCAGGGCTACTGTCACTGTAGACAGTGACAGAACAGATCTGAGATTGAGAGTTGAACGAAATGGTAAGGATATGAAACGGTGGATTTTGAACCTCAATGTTTTTGTGGAGAAGGGTCTAGAAGATAGGAACCAACTCTCAAAATTTCAAATCAATCTGAGCTCGTGGCTGGCTTCAGGAATTCACGAATTGCACCTCTATCCAGCAGGACAGAAAACCGAAGACGATCCCGTGGCGGCTCGAAGGCGGCACGAACGGCGGCGGCGGCTGCACAAACGATCACCGGAGGTTGAGAGGAGATGATAGAAGGTAGAATCACTCTAGAACTTGAGGTTGGAGGAGAAGAACACCAGGGGGAGAGAGGGACAAGGGCACACCCTTCAATGGCTCAAGCCAATTTTACAAATTTTTCTTCATTAATCTCTAATGACACTATACATAGGCTTATATAGAAAATGGCAAGGGGTGGGGGGCTGATAATTTCGTGGGAAATATGTCATTTTCATCCCCCATGTGGTTAAAACTCAAAATAAATAAATTACATATGAATGGGGCACTCCTTTGACTAGGTAGGTAAGGTAGGTGGCCTACCTTTGAAATTTAAACCCCTTTGTCTCCCATGTGGTCAATTAGCATTCAAACCTTCTAGATGGCCACCTAGGATGGTTGACCAGCCCCACATGGATGAGGTGGACCAATGGGGAAGGGGAGGGGGCCCCTTAACTGGACCTACTACACATTTGCACAAAAATCCACACAATCCAAGGGAATGACGCATTGGCTTACAAAGCCGTACAATTGCGCTTATACTTTTCCATGGATATAAAAATAAACTAAAGGACACAAATACAAAATAAGATGTACATGCTCGGCGTCGATTCCCATCAGTGATCTGCCATCATCGTCTTCTAACGCGGGTGAGGATGGTGAGGTTTCTGCTATAAGGGGTACTTAGCAAATTGGTATCAGAGCTCTAGGTTTTACACAGATCTACAATACAAGCTCAAAGATGAGTGGACTGATGAAGGTTGAGTTCTACACGTTCGATAGTAAGGGCAATTTCAGTTTATGGCAGATGAGAGTGAAAGATCTACTGGTTCAACACAGTCAATAGGGCTTTGACAAGAGAGAAGCCTAAAAAAATAGACTAGGAGGATTGAGAGGAACTAGAGGAGAAGGCCTTCAGTACAATCCAGATGCATCTTGTAGACTTGGTCCTGTGATGACAGAGAAGACAACAAAGGAATTATGGGAAAAGCTGGAGACGCTATATATGGCCACGAGCGTCACTAACAAGTTATTCATGAAGAAAGAGTTATAAAGTCTTCAGATGGTCGAAGGAGGGGATCTGATTCGACACATCAACAGGTTTAATCAGATCATTAGTGATCTATCACAACTTGAGGTCAGGTTAGATGATGAGGATAAAGCCATCATGATGCTATGCTCTTTACCCGTTTCATTTGATAATCTGGTCACGACACTGATGTATGCCAAGGAGACATTGTTGTTTGAGGAGGTTACTGTAGTCCTCAGGTCAAATGAGGTAAGGAGTAGGTGCAATAAGAATGAACCTCTTTCTGAAGGTGTGATGGCCAGGGACAGAAGTCGTGGGAGATCTGATGGGGACATCTCCAGCCATTCCATCTTTTTCGAGACCCCGGTTGCTCGCCATCGGTGCATCATCATCTCCATCACTTAATTTTGAGCAGTAGCATGTAATTTTCATTTTATTTGAGTCATAGATGTGTAATCTTTCTTTATTTGAGTCAGTTAATAGGTTAATGGGTCAGTTTGATAGTCAATTGGGCCCAACTAGTGGGCTAGGCTCAGGGGCGCCCCTCCCTTGGACTTGTCTTGTCATTAATGCATTTGGTCAAGGTTAGTTTGATCATATGGAATTATGTAAGCCTATAAATAGGCCCCCACTCCCCTCATATGTAACAACCTTTGATGAATATTTGAATAGAAAGAAACCCTTTGTGAGAATTTTCTTCCCTTGGAGTGAGACTCTCCACATCCCTCCCCTCTCTCTCTCATATATATATATATATATATATATATATATATATATATATATATATATATATATATATATATATATATCTCTCTCTCTCTCTCTCTCTCTCTCTCTCTCTCTCTCTAAGGGGTCCCCCTCTCTCTCTCTCTTCCCTACCCCCAAATTTCAAATTTTCTTCTTTCTCCTCCCATTCACTCTTCATTAATATTCCCCGCTTCCCCATACACTCATTCAAGTCTCCCCAACCCCTAAGGTAGAACCCACCAATCTCCAAGCCACCCTCCAACCCCTAACCACCCACTACCCTTTCCCAAGCACCCTTCCATCTCCCCAAGGCTGAAGGGGCTTCACCCAAGGCCCTAATTTGAATCTCCCTCCCTTTCTGGCTGCTCCACACCCCTCCCCAACACCCCCTTCCTACCCTGGTCGCCCTCCCCATTCCCCCTTGTTTCCTTTGGCCATTCCACCCTCATACACACTACCCTACACCTTCATCCTATTCCCAGCTCGTAGGCAGCAGAGTACCAGCTACTTTCTGAGGCTGCCACGACATCACCAAGAAGCTTCAGAGGGCGTACCATATATCGTTGGATTCATCTTCTTGTCAGCTTTGCAACGGTGGTGGTCTCGTCTCCGTCTGAGTTCGTGAATGCCAGGGAGAGCCGTTCTTCTCCGACTGCGCAGGATAGGTCCGGTCAGCAACCTGAAGTAACTTCCAGAAGCTCCCACGGCCACATTCCTGTGCTTCTTGAGGCGCCACTTGGCTGAGAGCTTCTACGACAAGTCTTCTTCCATTACCAAGAAGCGGCACCCCGTTCGGCATCCGGAGCAGCGATTTCTCAATTTTCTCCCTCGGGTGCGCTGTTCTGTCCACTATGGGACTGAACCGACCCCTGTCCACTGTTCGGACTCTCCCAATCTACTTCGACATCCTCTGGCATCCCCGCAGGTCTCGTTTCTAAGAGGACTCGACAACAATTCCAACGACTCCAGCCTCGCTTGAATCGGAGTTTGGGAGCACCCGTGGTGACCACTTCTTCCTACTGCATTGGTGTTGAGACAGTCAGAACCAGAGAACAGAGTCTCTGCTCACGGCCCCGCCCAGACCAACTCCGGCCACCAGAATTCCTACCAAAATTCAGACGTCCACTCGGGCCAACCCAGGAGGTTTTACCACTGGTCTCGTCGACAACAGAGCTCGGGATCGGCCGCAGTGACAACAACATCACCTGTCTGTCCCCTGTTCCAGAGAGCGGGCAGAACCGACATCCGCCGTCCATTTAGTTTCTAGTTCATCTCTTCCCTCCCCCGCCTGGCCGGCTTACAGCCCCTCCCTGTGTGGAGGTAGTGTTAGGATGTACTTTGGCTTCCCCTCCCCTTGTTCCACCCCCTTGCATGGGGAGTAGTGTTATAATCCCTTAAACAGGTTGAAGCGGCATCGACGCGGCATGCGGGTGCGTACCCACGCCTCCCCGCTCGCCCTCGTCTTCGGCCGGGATCGGTGTTCTCACACCGATCAGGTGAGCTCTGGGACACATCCCTCGCTGGTTTACTTTTGCTTATTTAGTATTGTCTTTAGCTCCGTCGGACGGTAAGTGAGCGCCCGATCCAAATTTCCTTACAATTGAGTGACCACCGCGGAGTGAGGTGAGATCGACCCTACAGCCCACGCCTTTGGCGTGCTGGCCGCCCACAAAATTGGGTATCCCAGCCCCTTAGGGGGTCAGTCATAGCGAAGCCAAGCCTCGGAACGTCAAGGTCCCGCTTTGGACCCTCCCCACCATCGCCAATTTGCCCACGAGCAATAGTGACCGCTACGCGAGTGAGCTCGCCCAAGTAATTTCAACGTCAAGTTGCTTGCTTGCAAGTCATAGGTCCAAGGTGCATTGACCTTGTGATTACCCCCCAAGGTGGTGTCACATCAAATGGTATCAGAGCAAGTCATTGACTTGTCTCTACAAGTCAAGTCCTAGGGCCATTGCATCTATCACCCCGAGCATCATCACTTCCCCATTCCTTTGGCTACCTCATACCAATCACACCCATCTCTTTCACCTCTCCCAATGGATCCCAAACCCCTAGGAAGCCCCGCTGCCAACAAAGTTAATCGCATCAACTCCTTCATGGAGGCCATGCCCAACATTCTTGGGTGGATTGATGATATCACTGCTCGGCTCGATAAACTTGAGGAAAGGAGGCTCCGTAGGAAAGCCCCAATAGCCACTTGGGAAGAAATGAAGACCAAACTTAGGGAAGCCTACGCTCCCCAACACTTCCCTTCCCACCCGGCTAGCCAAAGCCCGAGGAGCACTACCACTCTTCCTTTCTCTCCCAGCCAACCTAAGACCACCCTTAGGGCCCCATTCCCACCATTCCCAACCAAACCCCTCTCAACCATCGCCCCAACACTTCGCTATCAAAACATCATCACTAAAGCCCAAGTGTCCAAAGCCTCCACCTCCCCACCTAACCCCATGAGGACCCCCACACCCCAACCAAAACCCCCTTCCACAACCTACACTATTCAAACCCAAATGGACCCCGTGACCACCCCTCCACCGAGGCCCATAACGACCACCACCCCCCAACCCAAAACCCCTCACCAAATCCATACCCCACAAACCCCCTTTGATTCCACCACTACCCCTCCATTGTCCCCTCAAAAGAACACCCCCCCCAAACCCAATCAACCCAAACCCCCTCACCCAACCCACCTTCCACTTCCAACCCCAATCCTACCCCAACCTAGGCCACCACTACTTCCACTCCCAAACCCAACCCAAGTTCGGCCTCACTCACCACCCCGGGTGCACCATGCCCCAACCATCATCACTCCATCCCCAAAAGACCTTCCCATTCCCATGAGAAAGGAGGACACACCCACTCACATCGGAGTAGTTCCTAGTCCGGACCCTCTCCCCACCCATGAGGAAACCCAAGTTCACACTAATAGTGAGGAAGAGCTTCAACCCTTTATCACTTCAAATAGTCCGGGTCTTCAAGAACCACAAACCTTCACAAATGGCACCATAATCATAGATGGGCCCTTAGCTAGATGGCTAAAGGAGAGACCAATTCACCCCATCACGTCCTATGTCTACCTCCCCATGGAGCTAAACCTCCCCATAGTACCCTTCTCCACCTATCGCACCACCATCCAATCATCCTACCAAGTGGAAACCTTAGGGGACCTTCTCAAGGGCTTAGCATGGCAATTAGAGTTGACTGGCATGTTGACCCCCATGACCGAACAACCTAGGAGCCTTGACCTCCTACACCTATGTGTTGGGTCTATCACCTCAATGTGCACCATTGGTTGCTACACTAGTGACCTTCTATTATTCCTCCCTGCACCCGATGAGCCCGATGCTATCCACGAATTATAGTTACTTATCTCGGGTAGAACGTCAAGCCCTCCATTCATGGCTGACCATCACACCAAAGACTTCGGTCCAATTATTTCATTAGAGGAGGATGACCCACCCCTTTTTGAGGACCTAGAAGACATGGAGTCCCCCTCTCTAGGTGACCCCTTCCATGATCCCTTTGATCCCTTCCAATGGGAGCCTAGTTACCCATGTGACCCACCCACCTTACCCACAACCCACCTTTCCCTACCCCAACAAACCATGTTGGACCAAGTCCACCTCTTCCAAGACTCGGGCCACACAAAGGGAACCATCACCATAGGCAACATATGCCTAGGAAGCAAGGAAGAGCTCCTCTCCATAATGCCCACCTTCCTAGATCCCTTCGACCCTTTCACATGGAAGTTCAAAGGCCTTCCCACACCCATACACATGGAAGTCATATTTGGGATAGGAGTACATAAGTCTTGGCACAACACACCACTTGGCATGATTAGAAAGTCGGGTCCATTCATTCACATCACCCACATGTCAAGTAGGAAACATGAGTGGTCCCTATTTGGGTGTAACAGTCCTCCCCAATTCAGCATTGGTCTTATGTATGCTAGGAGCCTTCATGGATGTCCGGGTCCTCCGGCATTCATCATACCCACGCATAAGAGGGACACCTATGGATGCCCCGGTCCTCCCAAATCATTCAAAGTCTTCATAACATCAATGCACGATAGGTCTATATGTGGTTGTTCTGGGCCGCCTTTGCATACCACACATTTCCACTCACACTGCATCATAGTACATGGCATGAGTGTCTAAGCAAGCACCAAGCAACGGCGGTGAGATTTACACAAGGCGGACAAAAGCTCGTGAGCGCTACTTGGTACTCCAAGAAGGCAAAATTGGTGATGATGATATTGGAGTGGCTCTACCATTGGGTCACATCCAAATCGAGGGCACAAGGACTTGGACCTTCCCGAGTTCTGAGTGACATTGACAAACATGCTTTTGGTCTGAACTTACCAAAGGATTCTGGGATACACCCGACTTTTCGTGTGGCGGATCTAGCACCCTATGAGGGCCCCGCGGTGGAACCTAGTAAGCATCTTGAGCCTACACTTACCTTTGTGAGTGACACCACCGGAGAGCCTCCACATATCAGCCCGAGAGCCCGACGTGAGCACATGGAGGCGATACTAGATAAGCAATGTACCATCACCAGGAAGAGGGTGTGCCCGCGCTATCCTGAGAAGTGGAAGAGCCATCCATCGGCCACGGACGCAGGGTTGAGTTGGGAAGACGTTCTTCGCCCGGATCCGCTTTGGTGTACTGCTACCCCGGTGGACCCACACTCGACGGGGTCGAGTTCTCCTCACCCCAGGGGTATGATGGGGACATCCCCAGCCACTCCATCTTTTTCGAGACCCCGGTTGCTCGCCATCGGCGCATCATCATCTCCATCACTTAATTTTGAGCAGTAGCATGTAATTTTCATTTTATTTGAGTCATAGATGTATAATCGTTCTTTATTTGAGTTAGTTAATAGGTTAATGGGTCAGTTTGATAGTCAATTGGGCCCAACTAGTGGGCTAGGCCCAGGGGCGCCCCTCCCTTGGACTTGTCTTGTCATTAATGCATTTGGTCAAGGTTAGTTTGGTCATATGGAATTATGTAAGCCTATAAATAGGCCCCCACTCCCCTCATATGTAACAACCTTTGATGAATATTTGAATAGAAAGAAACCCTTTGTGAGAATTTTCTTCCCTTAGAGTGAGACTCTCCACATCCCTCCCCTATCTCTCTCATCTCTCTCTCTCTCTCTAAGGGGTCCCCCTCTCTCTCTCTCTCTTCCCTACCCCCAAATTTTAAATTTTCTTCTCTCTCCTCCCATTCACTCTTCATTAATATTCCCCGCTTCCCCATACACTCATTCAAGTCCTCCCAACCCCTAAGGTAGAACCCACCAATCTCCAAGCCACCCTCCAACCCCCAACCACCCACTACCCTTTCCCAAGTACCCTTCCATCTCCCCAAGGCTGAAGGGGCTTCACCCAAGGCCCTAATTTGAATCTCCCTCCCTTTCTGGCTGCTCCACACCCCTCCCCAACACCCCCTTCCTACCCTGGTCGCCCTCCCCATCCCCCCTTGTTTCCTTTGGCCATTCCACCCTCATACACACTACCCTACACCTTCATCCTATTCCCAACTCGCAGGCAGCAGAGTACCAGCTACTTTCTGAGGCTGCCACGACATCACCAAGAAGCTTCAGAGGGCGTACCATATACCGTTGGATTCGTCTTCCTGTCAGCTTTGCAACGGTGGTGGTCTCGTCTCCGTCTGAGTTCGTGAATGCCAGGGAGAGCCGTTCTTCTCCGACTGCGCATGATAGGTTTGGTCAGCAACCTGAAGTAACTTCCAGAAGCTCCCACGGCCACATTCCTGTGCTTCTTGAGGTGCCACTTGGCTGAGAGCTTCTATGACAAGTCTTCTTCCATTACCAAGAAGCGGCACCCCGTTCGGCATCCGGAGCAGCGATTTCTCAATTTTCTCCCTCGGGTGCGCTGTTCTGTCCACTTTGGGACTGAACCGACCCCTGTCCACTATTTGGACTCTCCCAATCTGCTCCGACATCCTCTGGCGTCCCCGCAGGTCTCGTTTCGAAGAGGACTCAACAACAATTCCAACGACTCCAGCCTCGCTTGAATCGGAGTTTGGGAGCGCCCGTGGTGACCACTTCTTCCTGCTGCATTGGTGCTGAGACAGTCAGAACAAGAGAACAAAGTCTCTGCTCATGGCCCCGCCCCGACCAACGCCGGCCACCAGAATTCCTACCAAAATTCAGACGTCCTCCCGGGCCAACCCAGGAGGTTTTGCCACTGGTCTCGTCGACAACGGAGCTCGGGATCGGTCGCAGCGACAGCAACATCACCTGTCTGTCCCCTATTCCAGAGAGCGGGCAGAACCGACATCCGCCGTCCATTTAGTTTCTAGTTCATCTCTTCCCTCCCCCGCCTGGCCGGCTTACAGCCCCTCCCTGCGTGGAGGTAGTGTTTGGATGTACTTTGGCTTCCCCTCCCCTTGTTCCACCCCCTTGCTGTTGTGCATCCCTTGGTTTTGATGATGACAATAGGATATGTTTGATTAATCAAGTTCTATCTTGTTTCATAACAAATACAAGTGGTTTGATTGTTCCTTCAAAGTAATGGACTCATGACTATTTGATGATGACAAACAATGTTTTTGATTAACTCAATATAAATCTGATAGTTCAAGTTACTTCTGATATGTTAAGTAATTTCAGGTCCACTGAAATCCAAGTGGAATCAACAAATCAGAAGAAGTGTCAAAGGCCGCTTGTCGACCAGGGAAGTGGTTATGGTCGACCAACGAACCCAGCCAGAAACACTTCAAGTCATCCGTCTTCTGCATGTGCCTTGGCTGTCGACCAAAGCCCCACTTCTGGTCGACCACAGAACAGACAGAGCATCAGACAGAACTGACGGCCATCTGGAATTTGCCCCTTGTCGACCAGCGACAAGGCTGTGGTCGACCACGGGACGCGAGTGTCAGCCAGAATGAAACCGCCATCAGGACACTGCTCGTTGTCGACCAGGGACAGTGTCATGGTCGACCACGGGTGTTATAGCGTCCAGAACCGAACTCTAACCGAATTCTGTTTTGGTTCCTTAAAACCTGCAGATTGTTGTTGCAGGTTGTTGGGTAGTTCAAATGATGAGATTCCGCACGGGAATCAAGGAGAGAATCTTGCTTAGAAGCGGTCAAACTTATTGTAGTGATCGGATTTAACCTTCTCCCTGCTTTCTAGCAGATTGACGCTCGATCTGGAATTTGAGCGGGAAGAGCTTCAGGCTTGAAAAAGTATCTGCATAAAAAGTAGAAGGCAACTGATCGCGGAGGCAGGCACACAGAGAGAGCATAGAACAGAAGCTAAGAAACACACCTACATCACAGGACGAAGTGGCTCTCCATCAATCAGAAATCTGCAGAAGACTAAAGGCATTCTCATTGCTGCAGAAGGAAGACTGGGCTTGAAGCTGTGCGACCTCCAGCAGCAAAGCAGCTGAAGGCATCCGATTGGAAGCTCTACAGGGAGTCTACTCTTGTTATTTATGTGATTAAGTCCCAGGCTGAATTCTTTACTTTGTTACAAAAGTCTATATTCAGTCCTGTTGCATCATCCCACCTTCTCATCATTTCTATTCATCCTTACACCAAGTGTCAAGCTGTGAGGCAGCGGATTCAAGTTGTGTGTCAGCTGGTACAAGCTGTGTGTCAGCAGGAACAAGCTGTGTGACAGCGGTGTCTTGTGTTTTGGATTGAGATCAGAGGCTCTCATAAGTGAAGCCTTGCTTGAGTTAAGCAAGGGGTGGATGTAAGTCTCGGGAAGAGACTGAACCACCTTAAAAATCCTATCTTGTGGTTTGCTTATGTGTGTGCGTGCTTCTCTATGTGTTTGTTTTCTTCATTGATATCAACATTAGTTCTGTAATTCGTCAATCACCTGCAACTCATTTAGTCAATAGATATTAAATCGAAAAAGGGGGAAAGATCTATTCACCCCCCCTCTAGATCTATTCAGTCCGTACTCAACACGTGGTATCAGAGCCAGACTCTCCAAAAATGTGGTCTAACAACCAGGAGAGGCCTGCCGGACTGAACTCTAGAAGTCTAATGGCTGAGGGACACTCAGTAACTAGACCACCATATTTCGATGGAAATGATTTCTCATACTGGAAAAATCGTATGCAGGTGTTCTTGAGAGCACAAGATCATGAGATGTGGAGAGTAGTAAGCCGAGGACCCTACGAGCTGCCCGAAGATGAGGATACCTGGACCAGAGAACAGGTCAGAAAATCAACCATCAACTGGGGAGCCATGAACGTAATGCAATGCGCACTACACCCCACGGAGTTCTCACGAGTTTCACAATGTGCAACGGCCAAGGAAATGTGGGATCGACTAGTAGTAATCTATGAAGGTACTTCAGAGGTAAGGGAGTCAAAAGCAAATATGCTAGTTTCAGAATATGAAATGTTTAGAATGAAAACTGACGAAAATATTTCTGAAATGTATGCTAGACTAGTGCAATTAACGAATAGTTTAAAGAGTCTAGGGAAAACCTACAAGGAACAGGAATTAGTGAGGAAGATCCTAAGATCCCTCACTCCCATGTGGCATACCAAGGCCACAGTAATTGAGGACTCAAAGAACCTCACCACTATGACTGTGGATGAACTAGTGGGATCCCTAATGGCCTATGAGGTCAATCTGAAAAGAAAAGAAGATGAGGGCAAGAAAAAGAACCAGCTCGCCCTAAAAACTAAAATAGGCACCTCTGAACTATCTGACACTGATAACTCATCTAGCACAGGTGAGGAAACTGGTGAGCTAGCCATGTTAACAAGAAAATTCAAAAGGTTTCTGCGGAAGGAAGGTAAGGGATTCAGGAATCCTAAGGGCATGGTAAGAAAGTCATCTCAGTTTAAGTTTGATAAAAATAAAACTTCATCTAACAAACTTGTCTGCTACAACTGCAGGAAACTAGGACACATAAAGGCTGAATGTCCAGAGACTCCTAAGAAATCAAGCTTCAAGTGAAAGGCAAGCAACTAAAAGCAATGATAAGCACATGGAGCGAGGAGGAGGAAAGCAGTAAGGAGGAAACAACTTCCGAGGAAGAAGAAGGAAACATCTGTTTGATGGCCAAAGGAGATAGCGATGATCTTGAGGTAATCCCTCCGTTTCAAGATTTTTCTAGCTCAGATTGGGAAGAAGTCTACTCAGACTTACTTGATGCATATGAAAGAATTAGAAAGGAAAATAAGAGTTTGAAGAAAAAGCTTAATCAGGTCAATAATGACAGCAACCCATTTGCCAACAGAACTGAACTAGAATTAGAAATCACCACCTTGAAAAATAAGCTGAAACAATACGAGACAGATGAAGAAAATGTCAAATGGCTGTTAGAAGAAAATGAGTCACTGAAAAACACAATTGATGAGGTAAAATTAAAGACTCAAGAAAGTGAACAGCAAACTAAGGTAACTCAAGAAAGAAACAACTCACTCAAGGAGGAAAACTGTCAACTTCTGGAAGAAATAGAAAGAATCCAGAGTGAACTGAAAAACAAACAGGAAACCTTGGAAAAAATGACTAAAGGTCAAGAAAACTTAAATGCTGTCTTGGGAATAAAAGTAAACTTTCAAAAAGAAGGGTTAGGATACAATCCTACGGCTAAAAAGGAATTCCAAATAAAAACCGTAACTGGGATTGCTGACTCAAAAGGAAAAGGGCCCCTAATCAATCTATACCAAGACAAACAAGAGGATGTAGCTGAATGCTCCTCCAAAAGGAATAATGTCACCAAGGAAGAGAGAAACATTAAAGAGAAAACAGTCAATCAACATAAGCTTAAAAATAATAGACAAGAAACTCAAATTCACAGAAATAACCAAACAAACCAAGTACTAAATCAAGTTAAAGGACATAAATCTGGAAAACTAGGTGTCTAGAGACAGGCTGGTCGACAATCGACCCCTCCTATGTCGACCAGAGGATCTGCCAGAACAGGCGCTGGCGTCTGGAGAAGCAGTGGTCGACCACAGACACACCAGATGTCGATCATGACCAGACACGCAAACAGAAACCACAGATTTTCTCAGGTGAAACAAAATGAAAATTGGAAATCAAAAAGGTGGATTCAGATTAAAGAAACATTAGAACAAAAGCCACCCAATCTGAACAAGTTCAGAGACGAAAAATTAAACTGGTCTAAGAAAATCTGGGTTCCCAAAGGATTGTTACAGCAATTTCACAATTTTACAAGTTATCTTGGACCCGGGTACCATTGGGGTCCAAAAATTTCTGTGTAATTCATGATGCAGGAATGTCTGGCAGCCATGCACAATAAGTGGTACTTAGATAGTGGTTGCTCAAGACACATGACGGGAGACAAGACCAAGTTCTCCCAACTAAGCTCAAAAGATGGAGGTTATGTGACCTTTGGAGGAAATAACAAAGGTAAGATCATCGGGACAGGTAAAATAGGTAAGAACTCCTCAAACAGTATTGAAAATGTACTGCTGGTAGATGGACTGGAATATAACTTGCTGAGCATCAGTCAGCTTTGCGACAAAGGCCATAAAGTAATATTTGACTCCAAGATCTGCAAGATTATTGAACCAAATTCAGATACAGTCAAGTTTATGGGCCAGAGAGTAAACAATGTCTACATAATAGACTTGGATGATCCAGCCCACTCCAACCTGTGCCTAACCGCCAAGAAAGAGGACCTGACCTGGCTGTGGCACCGAAGGCTAGGGCATGTTAGCTATAGGGTGTTGCATAAACTTGTGAAGAATAAAATGGTTCTTGGTATGCCTGAAATTTCGTTTGCTCAAAATGTCAAAGTATGTGAATCATGTACCCAAGGTAAGCAAACAAGAAAATCATTCAAAGGTAGAACTGAAAGTCAATCTTCTAGACCACTAGAACTTGTGCACATGGACCTTTTTGGCCCAACAAGAACTGCTAGTCTTAGTGGTAAGAGATACGGTTATGTACTAGTTGATGATTTCTCTAGATTCACATGGGTAATATTTCTATCTCATAAAAGTGATGCTTTTTCTGAGTTTCAGGAATTCTACAAAAGAATGAAGCAGGATGGCAAGTCCAAAGTGTGTACAATCATATCTGACCATGGGGGGGAGTTTGAAAATTCTGACTTTGACTTATTCTGCAGAAACAAGGGCATAACCCACAGATTTTCCTCACCAAGGACTCCAGAACAAAATGGTGTTGTGGAGAGAAGGAACCGCACTCTTGTCGAGATGGCTAGAACCATGCTGGTTGAAGCTAAACTTCCAAGGAGATTTTGGGCAGAGGCAGTCAACACAGCATGCTACATTGTAAACCGAGCAATGGTAAGACCGGCTAGTGAAAATACACCATATGAAATGTTCAAAGGTAAGAAACCATCCCTAGCTCATTTTAGAATTTTCGGGTCAAAATGCTTTATTCATAACAATGATAAAAGGGTCTTGGACAAATTTGAACCAAAGAGTGATCCAAGAATATTCTTGGGCTATTCCGACCGATCAAGAGCCTATAGAGTTTTTAACACCAAAGATCAAATTGTTGAAGAATCCCCTCATATTACATTTGATGAAATTAATGATCTTGGCAAAAATGAGCAGGTCAGCAAGGAAGAAGAAGATAGGGAATTTCTAGAAGACAACGAAGAACCAAATGAAGAAGAACAATCTCAGGAAAGAGATCAAGGTATTACTAATGCTCCACCCGAAGGAGAAGGCATCTCAGGTAACAATCTTGAGAACTTAAGACTTCTTAGAGATCATCCCATAGAAAACATCATTGGTGGAATTCATGATCCTAGGAAGACTAGATCTCAGTTAAAAGAAATCAATGAACTAGATCAGCTTGCACTTGTGTCCCAAATAGAGCCCAAATCAGTAGAGGAAGCATTAAAAGATGACTCATGGATAAATGCTATGCATGAAGAACTAAATCAATTTGAAAGAAATCAGGTGTGGAGTCTTGTCCCTAGACCTTCATCTCACCCCGTTATTGGAACCAAGTGGGTCTATAAAAACAAGCTAAGTGAAGAAGGGGTTGTAATGAGAAACAAGGCTCGGCTGGTGGCTAAAGGGTACAACCAGGAATTTGGGGTTGATTTTGAAGAATCATATGCTCCAGTTGCTAGATTAGAAGCCATCAGGATATTGTTAGCCTTTGCAGCATCTCATGGAATCAAACTACAACAAATGGATGTAAAAAGTGCATTTCTAAATGGAATAATAAAAGAAGAAGTCTATGTGGAACAACCCCCTGGATTTGAAAATGATGAACTTGCTAATCATGTTTTCAAATTGCATAAAGCTTTGTATGGATTAAAGCAGGCTCCTCGGGCCTGGTATGAAAGGTTGAGCTCCTTCCTCACCAAGAAGGGATACATAAGAGGTAAAATTGATCAAACATTGTTTTCAAGACCCAAGGTAAGCATATACTAGTTGTACAAATCTATGTGGATGATATTGTGTTTGGGTCTACCGAAGCTTCTTTATGTACTGAATTTGCAAACTTAATGACCAATGAGTTTGAAATGAGTTTAATGGGTGATTTACAGTTTTTTCTTGGATTGCAGATCGTACAATGTAGAGAAGGATACTTCATAAATCAATCCAAGTACATAAAGGAGATGTTGAAGAAGTTTGGCATGGAAAGCTGCAAACCAATCGAGTCACCCATGGGTACAAATGCAACATTGGAAGCTGATGTAAAAGGTAACATGGTAGATGCCAAGAAATACAGAGGTATGATCGGGTCCCTGCTATATTTAACTGCTTCAAGGCCAGATATTCAGTTTAGTGTATGCATGTGTGCTAGATATCAGTCTAGCCCTAGAGAATCACATTTAGGGGCTGTCAAGCGTATCCTTCGATACCTTGCCGGCACCCAAGAATTGGGCTTATGGTATCCTACATACTGCAAACTAGATTTGATTTCATATTCAGATGCTGATTATGCTGGTTGCAAAATTGATAGGAAGAGTACTAGTGGTTATTGTCAAATATTAGGTGGATGTTTAATATCATGGGCTTCTAAAAAGCAGCATTCTGTGGCACTCTCCACTGCTGAGGCTGAGTATGTCGCAGTAGGGAGCTGTGGTACACAGGTTATGTGGATAAAACATCAACTCCAAGACTACAATGTAGATCTTGGATGTGCACCTATTTTCTGTGACAACACTAGTGCTATTAATTTGTCTAAAAACCCCATTCAACACTCTAGGACAAAACACATTGAGATCCGTCATCACTTTCTAAGAGATGAGGTCTCCAAAGGAAATTTCATGCTTCATTTTGTAGAAACTGAAAAACAACTGGCAGACATTTTCACAAAACCCCTTAACAATGACAGATTTTCAACTCTAAGAAGGGAGTTAGGAATTTGTAGAATTTCTCCTGAAAATTCTTGAAATAATCATATTCATGGGATCACTGTATAGATTCTGTCATTTCTGTACTAAGTTATGTCAACTAGGTCTCTAGTACTGGTCAAGTTTTGAGTTTGGAGGTCTAGTGTCGGTTACTACTTCAGCAAGTTCTGCAGAATCCTGGTTCTACTACGGATTATCTCTTGTGGTCGACCACAGGCAAGGCGCTGGTCGACCAAGGCATCAGGACAGGAAATAGTTGGTTCTGTGACAGCACAGAGGTCGACCAAAGGCAACTCTATGGTCGACAGAGGATCTGAACAAGGGAAAATGGATCTAAAAAGGCTGCTGGCTCTGCTAGGAAATCCTCTGAACTAAGTGAACTTTTGTGCTCAGATTCTTCACTCATTCATCCTTATCCATACTTCCCATCCCTTGTGTCTCTATATCTCTTCATGGCCAACATTTTTTATCTTCAGCAAGGACTCACAAATTGAGGGGGAGAAAAAGTGTAAACTCATTCCTTGATAAAACATTGAAAAACCTAACCATATCTTTCAATAAAATCACCAAGGTAATCATTAAGAGTAGAGGTTGAGTGTCGTAATGAGAATTTGAACTGTACTACTGCAATAAATTCAAACCATAACTATGACTCTGTCACAAGATTTTGAGGACTTATGATTTTTAGTAATGAGACTGTTTCTCTACCTGTGTCTGTGTTGGACAGTAAAAATAAACTCAAATATAACATGTATGTACGTGGAATACGCCATAATTCTGCCTTCTTGGTAGAGCAATGGATTGAGTTCTGAGAAACTACTGTTCTCCATCTCAAAGCAAAAAATTGGCTGAACAATAGATGGGAGACAAGTGTGTCATGAAGATCCAATCTAACTCTGCTGCTTTCAAAAATATTGATTGGGCATACTGAGTAACTGGGGATATTGGCGTCTGATAAACGTATATCCTCACGGATAAAAGGTGTGTCCCAGTCATTAGTGGAATGGTTAGGCATGCTAAGTAGCCGGGGTTTCTGGCGTGTAAAAAGCGTGTCTCCTCGTGTAGAAAAGCATGTGATAAACCTGACCACAGCTCTCAAATGATTCAAAAAGTTATCACAAAGGCAGAGAAAATGGTTGACCTAAAGCATAGCATGCAAATAAAAGTTCAAAACACTGTTCAGCTAGCATAGTTAGTCAAATTATCTCTTGAAATATATTATAAGTTCAAGGAGCCATGTGAAAGAAATTGGATATGGGGAGTCAATTTATTGGTGCAATACTTTCAAATTCATTGAACCACAATACCCACTCTATTTGGTCACAAGGTGGTCTTTGCATAAGGGTGGAAAGGTTTCATAAGTGTTCTATTAAAGAAAGGGAGTACACTTTAATATCTTCCAAAAATTTGAGTTATGCTGATTAAATCCTGACCGCTCGTTTTCTGCATCGTGATCAATCCACTTCTGTTCCACCTACCCAAGCTCCATCTCATTCTGTTCCACCTACCCAAGTTCCACCTACCTCCACTCCATCTACTTCTGCTCCACCACCATCCTTCACCTCCAACACTGAGTCTCACGGAGTCCAAAGGCTGGAACAACAGATGGAGGCCAGGTTCATCAAGCAAAAGGAACACACTGACCATGCTAGTTCTCGGTTCAACAGACTAGTTGGCACCTTATGTCAAGTGTCAGAAGAAATGGGAAACCGCATAGAGTTCACAACCAAGCAGAATGAACAGTATCACAATGCTACTATCTCCGAGATCCAGAAGCTCAGGCTCTCTTATGCCCACATTGTTGACAAGCTGGATCGCATGGAAGAGAACGTGAAGCCAGAGACTTCCTCATCCTCCTCAGAGGGTTTGTTTAAATGATCTTCTTTTTGCTGTTGACAAAGGGGGAGATAGGACTTTATGTGTCATTGTGTGTCTAGTTGTGTGTCTAGATGTGTGTCTAGATGATGTCAAGTTTACTTTGTCTACGTGTCCTTAGTGTCTTTATCCTTTTTGAGTCACTCATGTAATTAGTGCTATAGTTTTTGAAAGGCACATCAAACGAATTGTCTGAATGAAATCTGTGCTATGATAGCCTTGAATGCAATATCAAATGAATTTTATAATCTGTTGTTTGTCACAATGACTCATGGTTGTCATCATCAAAAAGGGGGAGAATGTTGTGCATCCCTTGGTTTTGATGATGACAATAGGATATGTTTGATTAATCAAGTTCTATCTTGTTTCATAACAAATACAAGTGGTTTGATTGTTCCTTCAAAGTAATGGACTCATGACTATTTGATGATGACAAACAATGTTTTTGATTAACTCAATATAAATCTGATAGTTCAAGTTACTTCTGATATGTTAAGTAATTTCAGGTCCACTGAAATCCAAGTGGAATCAACAAATCAGAAGAAGTGTCAAAGGCCGCTTGTCGACCAGGGAAGTGGTTATGGTCGACCAACGAACCCAGCCAGAAACACTTCAAGTCATCCGTCTTCTGCATGTGCCTTGGCTGTCGACCAAAGCCCCACTTCTGGTCGACCACAGAACAGACAGAGCATCAGACAGAACTGACGGCCATCTGGAATTTGCCCCTTGTCGACCAGCGACAAGGCTGTGGTCGACCACGGGACGCGAGTGTCAGCCAGAATGAAACCGCCATCAGGACACTGCTCGTTGTCGACCAGGGACAGTGTCATGGTCGACCACGGGTGTTATAGCGTCCAGAACCGAACTCTAACCGAATTCTGTTTTGGTTCCTTAAAACCTGCAGATTGTTGTTGCAGGTTGTTGGGTAGTTCAAATGATGAGATTCGCACGGGAATCAAGGAGAGAATCTTGCTTAGAAGCGGTCAAACTTATTGTAGTGATCGGATTTAACCTTCTCCCTGCTTTCTAGCAGATTGACGCTCGATCTGGAATTTGAGCGGGAAGAGCTTCAGGCTTGAAAAAGTATCTGCATAAAAAGTAGAAGGCAACTGATCGCGGAGGCAGGCACACAGAGAGAGCATAGAACAGAAGCTAAGAAACACACCTACATCACAGGACGAAGTGGCTCTCCATCAATCAGAAATCTGCAGAAGACTAAAGGCATTCTCATTGCTGCAGAAGGAAGACTGGGCTTGAAGCTGTGCGACCTCCAGCAGCAAAGCAGCTGAAGGCATCCGATTGGAAGCTCTACAGGGAGTCTACTCTTGTTATTTATGTGATTAAGTCCCAGGCTGAATTCTTTACTTTGTTACAAAAGTCTATATTCAGTCCTGTTGCATCATCCCACCTTCTCATCATTTCTATTCATCCTTACACCAAGTGTCAAGCTGTGAGGCAGCGGATTCAAGTTGTGTGTCAGCTGGTACAAGCTGTGTGTCAGCAGGAACAAGCTGTGTGACAGCGGTGTCTTGTGTTTTGGATTGAGATCAGAGGCTCTCATAAGTGAAGCCTTGCTTGAGTTAAGCAAGGGGTGGATGTAAGTCTCGGGAAGAGACTGAACCACCTTAAAAATCCTATCTTGTGGTTTGCTTATGTGTGTGCGTGCTTCTCTATGTGTTTGTTTTCTTCATTGATATCAACATTAGTTCTGTAATTCGTCAATCACCTGCAACTCATTTAGTCAATAGATATTAAATCGAAAAAGGGGGAAAGATCTATTCACCCCCCCTCTAGATCTATTCAGTCCGTACTCAACACTTGCATGGGGAATAGTGTTATAATCCCTTAAACAGGTTGAAGCGGCATCGATGCGGCGTGAGGGTGCGTACCCACGCCTCCCCGCTCGCCCTCGTCTTCGGTCGGGATCGGTGTTCTCACACCGATCAGGTGAGCTCCGGGACACATCCCTCGCTGGTTTACTTTTGCTTATTTAGTATTGTCTTTAGCTCCGTCGGACGGTAAGTGAGCGCACGATCCAAATTTCCTTACAATTGAGTGACCACCACAGAGTGAGGTGAGATCGACCCTACAACCCACGCCTTTGACGTGCTGGCCGCCCACAAAATTGGGTATCCCAGCCCCTTAGGGGGTCAGCCATAGCGAAGCCAAGCCTCGGAACGTCAAGGTCCCGCTTTGGACCCTCCCCACCATCATCAATTTGCCTACGGGCAATAGTGACCGCTACGCGAGTGAGCTCGCCCGAGTAATTTCATCGTCAAGTTGCTTGCTTGCAAGTCATAGGTCCAAGGTGCATTGACCTTGTGATTACCCCCCAAGGTGGTGTCACATCAAGATCCAAGAATAAAAATCGGGTAAAGAACAGAGGAAGGCCTAAATATAATGCTAAGGCAGAGTGCTACAAATATTATCAAAAGAGACACTACAAAAGAGATTGTCCTCTGCTAAAGCAGAAAGCAGAGGAGAAGAGACTTATTCAGGTTGATTCAACAAGTGCAGCAATAGATAGATTTGGTGATGCGGAAGTGTCAGTAGATGATGCAGAACTGTTGGTAGCATCATCAGGTAATGATCTTTTTCTTATTTCTTGGACCATGGATTTTGGATGTTCATTCCATTATTGTCTACACAGGGAATGGTTTGATACCTACAGGAGCTGTGAGGGTGGAGCAGTTGTGCTTGGTGATAATCACCCTATAGGGTAGTTGGTATTGGGAACATCAGAATCCGGATGCATGATGGTGTCATCAGGACACTAGGAGATGTCATGCATGTTCCAGGATTGAAAAAGAATTTGGTATCTCTAGGTTATTTAGAGAAGTCTGAACTTGGTCTGTCAGCAGCTCTAGACAATGACTTGTTCAAAGTCAGTAAATGTGCTCTAACTGTTATGAAGGGGAAGAAGGCTGAGAACAATTTATACATATTATTTGAGAGTACAATTGTAACACCCCAAGTTTAGGGACCCTTATAGTGTACTGGATTAGCAATGATTAGAGCCTTGTTAGTTGGCCCATTTAATGGATTTGAGCCCATTAGGAGGGATTCTTGACTTCAAGAGGACAATCTGTTATTTATAGCATAACTCAGTGTAGGAATGTCCAAATGAAGTGGAATTAGACTTATTGGAAAGATAGCTTGATTATCTATAATTTTTATGTTAAGTACTTTTTGATATTTTATCATTTAATGGGTCAAAAATATTAAATAACGAAGCATATAAAGGAACAAGATGGAAGGGCATAAGCTGGAATAGATGAGAGAGGCGAAGCATTCAACTAAGGAGGAAGAAGAGGTGGAGAGCCAAAGCATTCAACTAAGGTGGAAGGGCAACAAGGCGGAAGGGAAGGCGAACCATCCAACTAAGATGCAAGGGAAGGCGGAACATATGATTAAGACGGAAGGAAAGGTGAATTAGAAGAGAGAGGTGCTATATTGATGATACATTAAGGAGATATGTGACATGTTGACAATATATTTAGGATATATTAACGATATATTAGGGAGATAGGGGATATATTGATGATAAATTGAATAAGAAGACAATAGGAAAGACAATAAAAAGATAAATGATGATTAGTTGTCAAAAGATGATTAAGGACTTATGTGAAATAATGATTTTGCCTCTCAATAGAGTAATGAGCTATATTGCATGGGTTAATAGGCGGCTAGTGTAGGAGAGTTGACTTAAACCTAGGAAATTAAAAACTGGGAATGAACTCAAGTGCAATCTGACAGAGACCAGAACTACGACAAGGAACAAAATGAATGACAGGGGCTAGCAATGTAAGGCGGGGGTTTATGCCAGATGTTAGCAATTGGGACATGTGGCAAATGTCTTGGGTAGAAGTAAATTAAATAATTATCCACTAATTAGCCCTGAGTGCCGTCTATTTAATCCTTGGTTACCCCTCCTGTCTACCCTAGTTCCCCAGCGTAAGGGTAGAAGTGGAGGAGCCATAGGAGCAACGGAAGGAAGAAGAGTAAGAAGGTGAGTTCTAGGTTGTTGACCAGGTTCTCCAGAGGTAAAACCTAATCAAACAATACTGTCTTGTGGTGTTAGGAGCAACGAGTATCCCTAATGTGAGGAGAACACTTAGGAGCAATTGTGGGAGGCAGCAAGGACTAGGAAACGGGAACATGTAGTGGTTAAGGACCTCTCGGTGCAGGTAGACGTGTGACAGACCGAGCATGTGTATGCAAGGGTGGTAGTGATCATGTATGGTTAGAACATGAAATCTACATGTTAGTAGTATATCTACGGCCTGAATATTTACCTTACTTTTCCTGATTTGTCGTGAACCATAGCTGTGACATTATCCATATTTATTATATATTTAAAGTGGTTCGGATGAAAGACAATGAAAACACTAATATGAGATTAAGCACATAGATAGTGCCACCCTAAGGAGGGGGATGGGTGTCCCAAGGTAAGCATCTGCTCGGGAATTTGACTCTCATCCAAGAACGAATGGACGGTAGAATCCAAAAGCCAGACCGAATGATGATTTGGTGGATGGTGGGGTAAGGACTCCCGATCTTGTATAGTTGATCAAGATTGATTGGTACATGCGCTAGGCCACTCATGGCATTATATACCGCCTCTGAGCCACAGTGGGTAAGGTAACTCCTTGTGTCGTGGATTAGATGTATGTCTGGGATGTGTAAGCAAAGATAATTTGAACATTCCATGTAAGTGGGGTCTAAAATATATAGAAGAGAATAACCTGACTATGCGAGGCCGGTGTAAATGATTGGCTACACGTAGCCTTATGATCTTAATGTGATTCGACATGCATGTTTCCTATAAATTCGAAAATCTCTGACAGTAACATAGATTCATAGATCTGGAATATATGTCAACATGCAAAACATGACACCATATCTTATTTACGTCCTTTGATGTATGCATAAGTTAGAACATGCTGGGTTATGTGGGTAAACATATTATGTATGGAAGTCTTACTGTATGTTGCAAAAGTTTATTATATGATATGCATGTGACCGATTCTTCACACCTAATGAGTCTTAGGACTCACTCCTACAGTTTAACATTATTCTAGAAACTAGGAGGCTGATCTTACACCCCTCGAGTAGAAGGCTAGAGAAGAGATCTAGGGGACTTTTGCAGTCGCTGTACGAAGGGTTTTTAGGTTGTAGTTGATAAGACTCTATAGACGATCTAGAGGGGGGTGAATAGATCAGTCACCCAATAAAACCAACTACAGCAGCTTCAAGTGTGGAATTAAAACAAATTACTGCTGGACGGCAGAAGGATAAACGGACACGATCACAGAATACCAACTCTAGCAGATCTGAACTTAAACGATCCTAAACATGCATCTACTGTGGATGGAAGAGATGAACAGGATGCACACAAGTCACACGATAATCGCACAGTAGACAGGGATTTTTAAGGTGGTTCGATCTCAAACCTGAGATCTACGTCCACCCCACACTCGAAACCGGAATGTGGCTTCTACCGTTGATACACAGCTTCGCTGATCCACAGCTTCGGGGTCAAAACCCTACAGACCGCTGGGCGTTACAGCTTATGCCGTCCAGAGGAATCCTCCTCTGCAAACCGCTGGGGGCTTACAGTTTCACCAGTCCAGAGGAATCCTCCTCTGCCCGTTGAGCATCACAGCTTGCTCTGCTGACAAACAGCTTGAAAATAAGGTTTCAGAAAATAAGGAAGAAACAATCGAAAAACACGAAATCCCCAAAGGGAATGTAGCTCACAATGAGCAATCTCAGCTCTGGTATCTGAACCGAGAGACTGAGGAACAAATTCTCAAAGTAATTCTCTCAGACTCCTCTCTCTCAACTCTCTCCTTCTCTTCTTCTCTTTCTCTTCTCTCTGGATCGTGCAGGCTCTTTCTGCTTCTGCTCTTCTAAAGTATTTTCATGATCATCACACTTCACGATCATCCTTCTCCAGATGGAGAAGTCTTCCTTTTATAGCAGCAGTAGATAGGTGGGCGTGTGTCCTCCACGAATTCCCGCCCTAGTGCCTTGACCACGTGGAAGCATTTCAGCTCGCTGCTTTACACGTGTCACGATCTTGGCACATCCTCTATTCTTGGATCACGTGCCCTTCTTAAGCTCCTCGAGCAGATATCCTGCCAAGGTCAGACTTAATATCAGTTAGAAGCAATATGAGGATAGTAGAAAGATGCATAGACA
Source organism: Amorphophallus konjac (assembly GCA_022559845.1). Taxonomy (NCBI): domain Eukaryota; kingdom Viridiplantae; phylum Streptophyta; class Magnoliopsida; order Alismatales; family Araceae; genus Amorphophallus; species Amorphophallus konjac. The sequence continues at coordinate 525,775,688 of CM040121.1, forward strand.
TGCCACCAAAGAATGTACAGACTTTGTGTGCATTGTACAAAAGATGCACAAACATGCCACCGAAGAATGTACAGACTTTGTTGTGTAAGATGCACACATGCACGGACTTAATCGCGTGCAGCAACAAAAGTTGCATCGACTTGAGTTATGCATGCACAGACTTAACTGAAAACGTGCACCGACTTTCTATATATGAGAGGCAGAACACACACCGACTTTCTCAACTTGTGCATGGACTTCGTATGCGACAGTTGCAAGGTGCACAGACCTTGTGTGCTAAATGACGTAGCTATACGCAGACTAATATGCATGCACGAAGTAAAACATGCACTGACTTAACCTAAGTGTGCTATAGTGCATTGCACCAACTATGTCCCTTGAACATGCATGTGCCTGGATATGCACTGACTTGAAGATTTGTTGTAAAACTTGCACAGACTCTAAGTGTGCTAAGACATATATGCTCAAAGCAAGGTTTGCACCGACGTGATCTGCCCAATGCAAAGCATGCATCGACCTGAGCTATAGCAAAATGCATCAACTTGTGCTTGCAACAAAAACTGCATCGACTTAGACCAACACCAAATATGCACTGACCCTTACACGCACAAAAGTTGCACCGACTTAGCGTGGGCCAGAACCTGCACCGAGTTGCTCATATGCTCTATACGCGCGGACTATATGAAATGCATAAAGGAACTAGCATCAACTGTCTATGCCTTAGACACACACAACACGCTAAGTGAGACGCAAACATGCACTGACTTTGCTGTGTAGTCGAGTTAAGATGTGCACGACTTTGGCCTTAGACAAATGACCCTGCACAGACTTAAACACCGAAGGGGGACTGACTTAGCTTGCTGAACCAAGAGTATGCATCGACATAATGTGCTGAACGTAAGTGAATGCATTGACCTTGAAATGCACATTGATGAGGTCTGCACAGACCTTGATCCCTACAATGCTTATGAGCTAAAGTGCAGCCAACAAACTATACCGAGCTAAAGTGCAGCCAACAACCTATACCGAGATGCATTGACACTGAACAATTGCACTGGCCTAACATGTATTCAGACTGAACAATGGATATGCAAAATACACAATCAATCAATATCCGTCAATCACTTATTTCATGCAGGCATCTGATGACTCATAGTGTTTGCTATCATCAAAATCACTGGGGCCAACAATCTCACCCTTTCTGATGATGGCAACACTATGACATGAGTTACCCCAACACAGCACATGTCAAACTATTCTCCCCCTTTGACTTCATCAAAAAGAAAATAGTTTGAGAGTAAAGATTAGTAAGCATGAAATGATTGAAATGCAATCTCCCCCTTGTAAAATGAATGATACCACAAGGTGATGTTTACTGAAATCAATTGACATGATATGGTGCATGCAGACATGATCAAAAAGGAACAAAATAAAGCAAATCTCCCCCTTAACCTCAGAACACGAACAAGTTAACTTGTCTAAAGCCTGATACCAACTGAGATGAACCTTGATATCATCAAAAGCACAGGTCAGTGAATATAAAGAATTCTTGAATTTCAATCAGCAAGGGAGTCCAGCATGGAATCTCAAAGACAGTGAGGGAGAGAAATTAGCACAGGCATTTTACTCAATTGCCATCGAGTGGTTAAGATAGAAAGATTTTCATCAGGACACCAACTTCATAAATCCAGAAAGATGAATTTCAGACTCTTCTATTATAATAGATCATGAATAAGTCTATACTTATCAGCATGATTTAAGAATGATATATACAAAGTTTGTTAAGAGACTACAATACTCATATCTGAACCACTTTTCAATAGACATGAACCAAAAACTCATATGATATTCATGTTTTAACCTCCCTCTATCTTACTCATTCAAACTTAATGACTGCTTTGAAAGTTACACAAGGTAGTATTGAGATTAAACAAATATGAGTGTATCTGAATTTTCTTTGATTACACTTATTTTTCAGGATTTTCTATTGAACAACACTTATTTTTCCTGAGCAAGTTTGGTTAAATCAACACCTTTTTACATAAGGCACAACACGTCTTAGGTGAAGTGACCCAGTTACTCAGTGTGACAACCATATTACCTCTCACTAAGAGAGCAGAGTTAGCAATCTAGAGTGTCTTTTTACATGAGGAGACACCTTGATCAGAGGCCAGAATCCCCAGTTACTCGACACTACCATGCCATTGCTCTGCCAGGTTTTTAACCATTTTTATAAGAGAGGTAACTGTGGCACTTCATGACATGGGCTTACTCTATTTCTTTGATAGAGAACCCAGTTTCTCTGCGACCAAAGTCATTGCTCTGACTTAATTTTCTTTCACATATTTTTAGATTTTACAGACAAAGCTCAGTACACTAAAATGCTCAAGAACAATACTTTCTACATGTATCTTAACCAAAGGAGGCCATATCTTTTAAAGTTTCAGATTTCAGAAGGTTTTACATGAAACTACATGAGATAATTGGTTAAGATTTATTAAATAAGTGATTCAGATACTTTCATGTCTTTTAGATCAAAACTTAATGAATACATTAGTCTTAAATCAATTTGATTCATCAGACATTCTTAAGCCAGTATAATAGAAGATTCTTCTTTTCAGAATATGTCTGATTTATGATTCGGATGCATCGAATGAAATCTTTCCAAGTTAGATGAATCGGCACATTCAATGGCAACCAATCAATAGGATCAACAAGAAGTTTCCCTTAGAGAGCAACCGAGGTCAATTACCAACAAGGATACAAGATGAGAGATAATGAACCTCATGCTTCCAGGCAAAGTTTCAATGAACCAACGACAGTGAATTGAACTTGGATGCAGCAAGAAAAATGCTCTTAAGTGAGTCAATCTTAGATACCAACAGCTGAGTCTGGAATGCAGACAGATCAGCTTGACAATAGAGACAAGAAAGAATTCGAATGAAATTCTTCTTCAGCGGCTTAAGGAGTAGCAAGGGGAAATTTCAAATTTAGGATCAGTTAGAAAAGATGATATCAATTGATGTGAGTTCAGATAGAGAGAAGTTCAACACCAATTCAGCTCACAGTAGTAAAAGCTGATGCGAAAGACCAGATAGGAGGGGTTCAATTTGAGGAAGACAAATGAGTCTAAAGACACTCCCCCTGATTTGATGTAGCGAAGGACTTTTCTTTTTGGATATTCAGATATAATACAATGCTTATGCAGTTCACTACATGTATGCAAGTGCATTAACGATTCATGGATGACATGAAGACTCTTAAACAAGCATGCATGATACACAAGAGGTGCTTTGACTTATCCTTCTGAGTGCTTTCAAAAGCACAAGTAGCATGAATCTTTATGAAGAGACAACCATCCTCCCCCTGACACTATGCAGTAAGAAATGATCATTCAAGTGCCACAAACACATGACCTATTGTGTGACGAAAATCATGGGGTATGCTCAAGAAACAAACATGCCAATCCAACTTAGACAGATTACACTTACCATGAAGCTCAATTCAGATTTTCAGAACGGTTCTGTTAGTAGAAATACAGATAATTTAACACATTTTTGCAAGTGATATGCAAATGCTGAATCAAAATTAATCATGCTGTGCAATCAATCAATTTAGCTTATAGACTAAGCAGAGAGTGTAGTGAGTTTACCTGACAATCTCAGAAATTGGGTTCATTTCAGGTGCCTTGGTTTATTATCCCCTTTATTCCATTCCAAGGCACACCTGTAGGTTAGCATTCTATTTGGCGTGGGTAGGTACCCAAACAGTCTTGGGTCGTACATGGTTAATAGCACCTTTGATAGGTGCTTTCCACAGTCCTTGGGATTTTGAGTCATCATATATCATTACACGACAGTCATTCATGGAGTGCCCAAATTGCCCACAATAATGACAGGAAAATACATGTTTTGTTTTCTTGTTATGCACACAATTATTAGCATGGAGTTTTTGTGCAGGTGTATACTGGTTTCTGTTTTTATCATGGAAGCTGTTCCTGTTAATCTTACCAAACATGTTTTCCTTAGCAGGATGTCTAGCATATTTGAAATTTACCCACCTATCTTGATGATGTCAACAGTCCTTGACTGTATGGCCATGCTTTCCACATTGAGAGCAAGCAGAAGAGCTTCTTCTATGAAAACCTGACCAGAATTCAGTAGCCGTATGACCAGACTTGTCAGATAAATGGCAATGAGGTCTCCTTGGAACAGTGGTTCTCCTTGGAGCCTTGAACTCATTCTTCTTCAAGAACCAGCAATCACGCCTTGCATGACCAGATCGTCCACAATGGGAACATTTGAGTTGCCTCTTCTGGGCAAATTGATTCTTGGGTGAGCTTTTCGTAAAATGCATATATATATTTCCCGAATTTTTTAATTTTCTCCATTCTATTATGAACATTCAATTCATCAGATTTCAGGATATAGCAGTTGTGCATCATATGACTGAATCTTCCACAATAATGACATGATCCCTTTTTAGTATGAGTGTGTGAGAGATCATGTGATTTGTGTGTAGCATTCTTTGTACCAACGGGAGTATTTTTGTTCTTATTCTGTAGATTTTCATTTTTTTTCAGTTTCTGAATTTGTTCTGCAGATTTGGGACTACCAGTGGATTTTTGATTTTTGTGAGCATTGAATTCGAAGATAGGTACACTAGATGTGCTAGTTGGCTCAGAGCTACACACAAATGAAGTGTGAAGCTTACTGTCAAAGCCCTTTTCATTTGCTGGGTTAAAACCCAGACCCTCACGTTGGAAATTGATTTTACAACCAAGGAGCTTATCCAAATTATCCTTTCCACTCACAAATTTTTCAAGAGATTTGTTCAAGTCAGAGATTTCAGATTCAACTTATGAAACATTAAGTTCTAGGCCAACAATTTCAGTTTCATAGGAAATGACCTGATTATGCAGTGCATCATTCAGATTTTTCAATGTTTCATTTTTCTGTTTGAGTTTAAGCTCATTTTCAAATTGATTTCCATCAACAACATATTTTCCTTTTTCTAGAGCAAGCAGTCTCTCTGACATAGCAGCATTTAACTGCTTCAACTCTTCATTCCCTTTTTGTATCAGTTTCAGTTTTTCATTTTCAGATTTCAAATTTTTGATTTGTTTAGTAGAATTTTCGTCATTAGTCATGGAGCTTAGTTGTTCTATTAGAACTTCTTCTCTCTATTCATTTTTCAAACTTTTATTGAGCAATTCATTATTCTCATCTCTTAATGAGACAACTAGATCCTTATACCATTCAAGATCAATATGAAGACTCTCGTTAACTTCTTTCAGACATGAACAATCCTTGCAAGCAGATTCACATGTAGTTTCAGCATTGGCTTTTAGGCATTGTTTCCTAAGACACTCATTCTCAGATTTTAAGACATTCAATTCAGAGCTAACACACTCTAAATCTTTTACCAGTTTTTCATTCTGAACTACATTATTGTTATGAGCCTGATCATCATCAATCAAGCTAAGTCTTTCCTTTAGTTCAGAAATTTTACAAGTAAGCTCTTGATTTTCCTTTTTGTGTAAACCAATTTGTTTCATAAGCGTTTCCTTTTCAGATTTCAAATGATCTAGATCTGAAGTAACAGAATCAAAATCTTTTAGTTGTCTTCTAAATATGTCATTTTCTGTTTTCTGGATTTCCATGTCCTCACCTCCAGAGTTAGCATTCACACGATTGTTTAACTTCTTTTCCAGAGATTTATTTCTTTTTCTCAAATGTTCATAAGAACCAAGCAAATCATTGTATGCTCCAATCCAGTCATCAACAATATAATTGTCAAATACAGAAGGTACCTCATCTTCGTCTTCTTCTTCATTTTCTACTTGCTGTCCATCATCGTCAACCATCAGACATGTGTTGCGATTCTTGGTAAGCTTCAGTTTCTCCAAAATCTCCTTAGCAGACCTACAGGAAGAAACACATGAAATTAGAGCTCTGTCAAGTGATGCTTTCATTAAATCTAATGCTCTAGAGTTGACAGAGTCTTTCAACCTATCCTCATCAGTCCATTTAGATTTACCCCTCGATAATTTATGTGGACCGTGAGTTATCACCTTCCAAAGGTCAGGATCGGTTGATTTTACATACCAATGGAAGTTCTCTAACCAAAGATCGAAATCATTACCTCTGAAGATTGGGGGGTGAGCCATCGAGAGATGATAAATGCACAGTAATCAGTTGAGCAAAGCGAGGCACTAAATTAGTGAAACAAAACACCGAACACAAGAGACCCACTCTGAAATGCACCACAGAAGTTGTAGGATCTGCTGCGGATCGTTGGATCCAATGCACATCAACCTGTCTCTGATACCAATTGATAAGACTCTATAGACGATCTAGAGGGGGGTGAATAGATCAGTCACCCAATCAAACCAACTACGGTAGCTTCAAGTGCGGAATTAAAACAAACTGCTGTTGGACGGCAGAAGGGTAAACGAACACGATCATAGAATACCAACTCTAGCAGATCTGAACTTAAACGATCCTAAACATGCATCTACTGCGGATGGAAGAGATGAACATGATGCACACAAGTCACACAACAATCGCACAGTAGACATGGATTTTTAAGGTGGTTCGATATCAAACCCGAGATCTACGTCCACCCCACACTCCAAACTGGAATGTGGCTTCTACCGCTGATACACAGCTTCGGGGTCAAAACCCTACTGACCGCTGGGCGTTACAGCTTATGCTGTCCAGAGGAATCCTCCTCTGCAAACCGCTGGGGACTTACAGCTTCACCCGTCAGAGGAATCCTCCTCTGCCTGCTGAGCATCACAGCTTGCTCTGCTGACAAACAACTTGAAAATAAGATTTCAGAAAATAAGGAAAAAAACAAACGAAAAACACGAAATCCCCAAAGGGAATGTAGCTCACAATGAGCAATCTCAGCTCTGGTATCTGAACCGAGAGACTGAGGAATAAATTCTCAAAGTAATTCTCTCAGACTCCTCTCTCTCAACTCTCTCCTTCTCTTCTTCTATCTTTCTTCTCTTTCTCTTCTCTCCGGATCGTGCAGGCTCTTTCTGCTTCTGCTCTTCTAAAGTATTTTCACGATCATCACACTTCACGATCATCCTTCTCCAGATGGAGAAGTCTTCCTTTTATAGCAGTAGCAGATAGGTGGGTGTGTGTCCTCCACGAATTCCCGCCCTAGCGCCTTGACCACGTGGAAGCATTTCAGCTCGCTGCTTTACACGTGTCACGATCCTGGCACATCCTCCATTCTTTGATCACGTGCCCTTCTTAAGCTCCTCGAGCAGATATCCTGCCAAGGTCAGACTTAATATCAGTTAGAAGCAATATGAGGATAGTAGAAAGATGCACAGACATGCCACCAAAGAATGTACAGATTTTGTGTGCATTGTACAAAAGATGCACAGACATGCCACCGAAGAATGTACAGACTTTGTTGTGTAAGATGCACATATGCACGGACTTAATCGCGTGCAGCAACAAAAGTTGCATCGACTTGAGTTATGCATGCACAGACTTAACTGAAAAGGTGCACCGACTTTCTATATATGAGAGGCAGAACATGCACCGACTTTCTCAACTTGTGCATGGACTTCGTATGCGACAGATGCAAGGTGCACAGACCTTGTGTGCTAAATGACGCAGCTATACACAGACTAATATGCATGCACGAAGTAAAACATGCACCGACTTAACCTAAGTGTGCTACAATGCATTGCACCAACTATGTCCCTTGAACATGCATGTGCCTAGATATGCACTGACTTGAAGATATGCTGCAAAACTTGCACAAACTCTAAGTGTGCTAAGACGTATATGCTCAAAGCAAGGTTTGCGCCGATGTGATCTGCCCAATGCAAAGCATGCATCGACCTGAGCTATAGCAAAATGCATCAACTTGTGCTTGCAACAAAAACTGCATCGACTTAGACCAACACCAAATATGCACTGACCCTTACACGCACAAAAGTTGCACCGACTTAGCGCGATCCAGAACCTGCACCGAGTTGCTCATATGCTCTATATGCGCAGACTATATGAAATGCATAAAGGAACTAGCACCGAGTGTCTATGCCTTAGACACACACAACGCGCTAAGTGAGACGCAAACATGCACTGACTTTGCTGTGCAGTCGAGTTAAGATGTGCACGACTTTGGCCTTAGACAAATGACCCTGCACAGACTTAAACACCGAAGGGGGACTGACTTAGCCTGTTGAACCAAGAGTATGCATCGACATAATGTGCTGAACGTAAGTGAATGCATTGACCTTGAAATGCACATTGATGAGGTCTGCACGGACCTTGATCCCTACAATGCTTATGAGCTAAAGTGCAGCCAACAAACTATACCGAGCTAAAGTGCAGCCAACAACCTATACCGAGATGCATTGACACTGAACAATTGCACTGGCCTAACATGTATTCAGACTAAACAGTGGATATGCAAAATATACAATCAATCAATATCTGTCAATCACTTATTTCATGCAGGCATCTGATGACTCATAGTGTTTGCTATCATCAAAATCACCGGGGCCAATAGTAGTTTTATGTATGTAAGGGTACTTTTAGTTTAGCTCTCTCTGTGTGAGAGATGTAAGTGTCCTTTTATGTTCAGAGGGCTGAATAGTGTTGATTAAATGATGTAATTATTGCTTTTAAGTCTTAATGGTTGTGGTACGGTGAGTTTTATTTTGGATATCGATGGTATGACCTTGACGCCCTGCATGCAGTTTGAGCTCACAACGTATGTTGTAGTGTAAGATGCTGCTTCCCTGACTAAACGCTGAGTGCCCCAGAAGGGGGCACCACAACAGTTGTAGGCAATGTCACTATATCATCTTCAGTAGATAGGATACCACTCTATGGCATATGCGGCTGGGGCATATGAGTGAGAGGTATGATGGAACTCGACAAGTGGAAGTTACTGTTAGGAGTACAATATTGCAAAGTAGATTTCTGCAAATTTTTTGTATTGGGGAAACAATGCAGAGACTAATTCAAGACCTCTACACACAGAAGTAAAGAGGTTATGGAATTAGTACATTTAGATGTTTGGGGACTGGTGTCAACCCCATCATTGGAAGGTGCAATATACTTTATGAGCTTCATAGATGATTACTCCTAGAAAGTGTGTGTTTACTTAATGAAGCAAAAGTCAAAAATGTTCACCAAGTTCAAGCAATGGAAGGCCAGGGTTGAGAAGCAAACTGGTAGACATGTTAAATGTTTAAAGTCCAACAATGGTACAGAATACATAGCAAGTGAGTTCATGGAATTTTGTAGGAATGAGGCAATTATAAGGCTGTTTACAACTCCCGGTACCCCACAACAGAACGAGATGGCAGAAAGGATGAACCAGACGCTACTTGAAAGGGCTAGATGTATGAGGCTACAAGTCGGCTTTCCCAAATCCTTCTGGGCTGAAGTTGTAAACACAACATGTTATCTGGTTAACAGGTCACCTTTGACAAAGTTAGATAGGAAAGATACTGAGGAAGTATGGAGAGGAGAAAAGAGGATTGGAGATATCCTACTCAGACCTGAAAGTTTTTGGATGTCCAGCATATGTACATATACAGAGTGAGCAACGATACAAGCTGGACTCAAAATCTAGGAAATGTATCTTCATTGGATACAAAAAGGGAGTAAATGGGTTCTAAGTTCTAAGATCTAGAAAAAAAGAAGGTGAGGGTTAGTATAGATATTGTGTTTGATGATGCATCTATGCTCAAGGAGCATGTAGAACACACTGATGTAAAAAATAGCACTAAGGCAGATGCATAGGCAGATGCAGAGGGGTCTAGGGTGTAGGTGGAGGTAAACCATAGCTTACGAATAGAAGGCATAGCACAAGGGGGCACCTCAGAAAATCCTGAGCTACAGTAACCACAGGAGCAGCCAGAGATTTATTTAGGGAGACCCAAGAAAGCTATGAGACCACCAATGAGGTATGGTTTCTTTTGCTCTGATTAGTAGTTGTGGACATTCGAGTTCTTTTTAGAAAGCTATAGTTTGTCCGAAAAAAGAAAAATGGACTGAAGTTATAATGGAAGAGATGGGATCTCTACATAAGAATCAGACATGGGAGTTGAAAGAGCTCCCTAAAGAAAGTAAATCATTGGGTGCAAATGGGTCGACAGGAAGAAGGAGACAACATCAGATAAAGAAGGAGAAAGGTACAAAGTAAGATTGGTGGCCAAATGATACTCACAGAAGGAAGGGATAGATTACAATGAAATATTCTCACCAATGGTGAGGCATATGTCTATCAGGATCTTGTTAGCCAGTGTCCCAGCTAAATCTGGAGCTGAAATAGCTGGACATCAAGACTGCTTTTCATCACAGAGAGCTTGAGGAACAGTTTTTTATGGAGTAACTAGAAGGATTTAAGGTGGCTGGAAAAGAAAATCTGATATGCAGGTTGACAAAATCACTATATGGGTTGAAATAGTCACCGAGGTAGTGGTACAAGTGCTTTGACACATTTATGTTAAAGATTAGCTATACCCATTGTGAGTATGATTGTTGTATTTATTTCAGAAATCTTACAAATGATACTTGTATTTTCTTTATGTTGTATGCAGATGATATGTTGATTGCTGTTAAAAGTTTAGATGATGCTAATCATCTGAAATCCTTGTTGAGTAAGGAGTTTGAAATGAAGAAACTAGGTGTTGCTAAAAGGATCCTTGGAATGGAAATATCTAGAGACATAAAAATAAAGAAGCTCTGGGTCTCACAGAAGGGATACATCCAAAAGGTGTTGGAGAGATTTGACATGAGTAATACTAAACCAATAGATACACCTTTGGTGATGCGGGACGAGACCACGGACACGACAACAGTCCTCGGACGCTAGGTGAGCTCGTGATTGTCCCTTAACGAGGGAAGCGTCGAACGTGCACGGTTGAGAAACCGGCAAGAGCTAGGGTGGTCAATTCTCTTTTGTGCCTGGATCGGGTCACGGGAAGGTAACGCTCTCTCTCGCAGCAGCGGTGATATAAATATAAAGCGAGCTAATTATCCCTACACATGCTCTCTAGCAGCGGCATAAACAAATATATATGAAGTAAGCAAAATGCCGAGAAGGGAGCGAAAACGATACCTCCACGCGCTCGGCGTGGGGACGACGGACCCTGCCGAAACCCGTACTCCCGGAATAATATTACACACTTGTTACAGCAATGAAGCACTGCCCACTCCACGCAGGGAGGTAAAGGGCGACACAATGGGGTCCGGGAGGACCGAATTCGGGTTGACGGGCGGCTTCTCGCGTCTCTTCGGCAGCACCCGAACTTGTGACTGTGGGGCCCACGTGCTGTCCGGAGGGGCCGTGTGGGGCCCGGTGGCACCACTGTGGTGGGGACACTTGGGGAAGCGTTCCCTGGGCTGGCGGCACGCTGGAACGTCGACCGGAGGCCGGGCGGCTCCGTTCGGCACCGGTCGGAATAACCGGCAACGGATCTGCCGGTTCTATTTTCCGGCAAGCGCTCCGGCGAGAACGGACGCTGCGATCAGCCCCGATGTCGGATCGACACGAAACTGGTGCCATTGGAAAGCTAACTTGATGTCCTTCAACCTAGGCCTGGAGATCAGACCTGGATCTGCACGGATCTGGGCTTTATTGAAATTTTGAGTTCCTGTTGTACAGTAGCCGAACTCTCAGATCTGTAGGGAAGTTGTCTGAGAACTGCCGTTGACCGCGAGGTAGATGTCCGATTCACCTCCTGAGCTCTTCACAAAAGTTATAGGATTTCGAACAAGGAAGATGGCAATATTTTTTGTGGACTGATTGGAGGTGGCTACGAATTGATATGATTTTTGCACTGGACAGAGGTCGGATCTGGAAACAGGTAGACAGGACTGTAGATGAAGAAGAACACGATTTTTGAAAATTGGATAGAAGGCTGATCAGAAATTAATAAAATTCATGGAGTGAGGGGTTGATGGACAGAACTCCCAGTAAAATTGGGAGGGTTTGGAAACATCAAAAAGGTGGTCGGAGATGGGAAACTCAGAACTGCTGTCACTGTAGATAGAGACAAGACAGATCTGGGAGTGAAAGATGAACGAAAATGAAAATTACAAAATGAAGGAATTTGGACGTGAAAATTTAGGTGGAGGTGGGGATTCAAGGTAAGAACATACCCTCAAAATTTCAGATCAAGAGGACGTCGTGGCTGACTGCAGAATTTCGTGGAAGTCACCTCTGTCCAGCAGGACAGAACCTTGAAGATGGCTCCGCGGCGGCTCGTAGGCGGCACGAACGGCGGCGGCGGCGGCACAGATGATCATCGGAGATAGAGGGGAGGGGATTGAAGATAGAACCACTCTAGAATTTGGGGTTGGAGGAGATGAACACCAGGGGAGAGGGGAGGGGCACAAGAATCACTCTTGATTTTCTAACAATTTTCTCTTCATTAATGCTAACAAATGGAAAATACAACCTTTTATATGCCATGTATCAAACCCATTCTACACCCTTGGATCTAGGGATGGGGAATAGATGGCTGGGATTAAGTGTGATTAACACACCAAAAATAATAAAATAATAAGAGGAGAGGGGCACCCCCTTGACCAAGAGACTTGGTAGGTGAAGGTAGGTAACCTACCTTGGACTAATCTAACCATTTGTCTACCCATGTGGCATTTTGACATTCAACCCTTCTAGATGGCCACCTAGGATGGTTGACCAGCCCCACATGAGTGACATGAACCAATGGGAAAGGGCTGAGGGCCCCCTTGCTTGGTCATACTGGAATTTTACATATAAACCCACTAAGACCTACAATTGCGTACCCATATAACACAAGGGTATACATACAAATATGAAAGGACATAAATGCAAACAAAATGCGGACGATCTTGCCTCGATGTCCCCATCAATTCTCCCCGGGTGGGAGGAACTCGACCCCGTCGAGTAGGGGTATGGATGCTCGAATACTCCGGCGGATCCGTCACCGTGCCAAGTAACGCGGGTATGCTCCACTCCAAGTGACCATCACTTGCTCATTCCATATATACTCGATATGCACGAACTGCTATGGGCTAAAGGTGGACACTCCGGATGGGGCACTCTCAAAAGGGGAGGTGGCGGCTCGAAGACTCACTAGGAATCACCGCTGAGTCCCTGTAGGTGACTAGATCCGGGTGTAAATATAGAACCGATCCCATACTCATCGAGCGAGTCCACTCGCCTCTTACTCATAAGAGATCGACAACGAGCTTACACAAGACACATGCAGACTCACCATGCAAACCATACAAATAAGAAACAGACTCATGCATGACTCTAGACAAATCTATGGTTAGTCCGACCCGTTCATGGGTGACGGCGGACCAGGACACCCGAATGTGTGCCATGCATGCATTTGACGTAACCGGAGGTTGACGTCATGGGGAACTCCTAGACACCCTATGATGCACCAATCATGGACATTGGGCTTGGGTATGGGAAGTCCGGGAGGTGCGGGTAGACTAGATGGATCGGGGAAACCAAAGTTTTCATTACCCCCAAATGAAGGTTCGGACCTATGGCTATGTGGAGTTTGCTTGGCCCGAGTGGAAAAGGCTTGATAGTGAACTCAGCGGAGGAAGTGGAGTGAAGATGGAGACTCGGGAGATTCACTAGTAAGGGGATCAAAAGGGTCGAATAAGGTATGACCCCGTGAGATGGGTTCCAACATGACATGGTCCCAAGTTTGGAATTCATAATCACCGCCATACATTATGATCGGTGGGACGACAGACATGTGTAGAAAATAGGATTCCTCCCTTGGGCAAAAGGGATCGAAGTCGGACTCGGCCGGCATCGGGAGGAGTAGAAGAATCTCCGTGGTGACACACCCCACGGTGCACACGGAGGTAATGGATCCTAAGGCCGGATGGGTGAAGCTACGACTAGTGGATTGGTCGAAACCTCGGGCCAATAAATGCGTAAAGGTCAACTGTCGGTCTAACCCTTTAAGAAGGTCGTCCAATGTGTCCACATAGTGACGAGATCGGAAGGTGGTGTGAAATGAGTTGCTTGACACTAGAGGTAGTGTGGGGTCCATAAATAGGAAGGGAGGTGGGACCATGCCATCCTTGAGCCAACGAAGAAGCGGCTCGACTATGTATAGCGTTCCCGTAAGAAACATGGGTGGATCGGGCTTTGGTAGCTCCAAAGAAGAAGGTTCCGAATAGAGCTCGGAAGGAGAGGGTGACAGCATTGGATCTCTCATGGGGGATGAAGGAGGGACCTCCATGATGGGGAGAGGGCTTGGGGATGCCGGAGGTGGGGCCAGATTAAGACTACCGGCTATGACCTCCTTGGGTTTGGGTAGGAGTCCGCCCATATGAGCACGTGTCTGATCCATCCTATCCAACCGGTCCGTAAACATTTTTAAGATTTCGGCAAAGGTGCGGGTTGGAGTAAGGGCCTCGTGGTGGACTTGCTCATCATCTCTAGGCCTGAGTGTGGACCTAGACTTGGCTATAGGCGGGACCTCTTGCTTCCGGCTAGGACCCATTTGCTTTGAAGTGCTTGGGTAGGATTGGTTGGCGGTGAATGGATGGGTTTGGTTGGAGGTGTGGCCCACTTGATTGGGAGTGCTTTGGTGGGCTTGGGTGGAGGTGAAGGGGCGGGGTTGGTTGAAGGTGACCGGGCCGGGTAGGTAGACCTTTCTAAGCTCGCCCTTCATCTCATGCCATGACTCGATGGGCCGTTGCATCCTAACCTCCCTCGTGCATTCTATACTCTCCCATTTCCAGGCGGCTTCGTGGACAAGCCTCTTTTGGGCAAAGCTGGCTTGCATGGCATCGGACATAGTGTAGCACTCAAAATACGCGTCCATGGCGGCTTCCCACTTGAGGTAGTAGCTCGGGACCTTGGAGCCATGAAAGTCCGAGGCTTCGGGCCGATGGAAGTGGATGGGAAGGTTGCCAAGCCCACGGGTGTCGTACTGCCAGTGGTACGGCCTAGGCGACTTGGAGTCCATTGGACACCGGGGAACTATAAGATGGACATGCAAACACGTGGAGACAAGACAAACCAACTAGACAATGGACTAAACATGACTCTAAACGACAATGCAAGTTGGAATGCTGACTCGACTACCAACCTAGACACAACCAAGACTCGATACGTGGTGGAGATAAGCGATCCGAAGATCACTCGCACAAGTGTGCGGCCTTCCCTATAGGTGTAGCCTAACGTTCGGACAACACCTTTTGATATACCAAGTAAAGTAATGTATGCGACCCAAAAAGACACTTTTTTTTTGACACCCTAGACTCAAACTCGCTCTGATACCAAATTGATGCGGGACGAGACCACGGACACGACAACAGTCCTCGGACGCTAGGTGAGCTCGTGATTGTCCCTTAACGAGGGAAGCGTCGGACGTGCACGGTTGAGAAATCGGCAAGAGTTAGGGTGGTCAATTCTCTTTTGTGCCTGGATCGGGTCACGGGACGGTAACGCTCTCTCTCGCAGCAGCGGTGATATAAATATAAAGCGAGCTAATTATCCCTACACATGCTCTCTAGCAGCGGCATAAACAAATATATATGAAGTAAGCAAAATGCCGAGAAGGGAGCGAAAACGATACCTCCACGCGCTCGGCGTGGGGACGACGGACCCGGCCGAAACCCGTACTCCCGGAATAATATTACACACTTGTTACAGCAATGAAGCACTGCCCACTCCACGCAGGGAGGTAAAGGGCGACACAATGGGATCCGGGAGGACCGAATTCGGGTTGACGGGCGGCTTCTCGCGTCTCTTCAGCAGCACCCGAACTTGTGACTGTGGGGCCCACGTGCTGTCCGGAGGGGCCGTGTGGGGCCCGGTGGCACCACTGTGGTGGGGACACTTGGGGAAGCGTTCCCTAGGCTGGCGGCACGTTGGAACGTCGACCGGAGGCCGGGCGGCTCCGTTCGGCACCGGTCGGAATAAGCGGCCACGGATCTGCCGGTTCTGTTTTCCGACGCGCGCTCCGGCGAGAACGGACGCTGCGATCAGCCCCGATGTCGGATCAACACGAAACTGGCGCCGTTGGAAAGCTAACTTGAAGTCCTTCAACGTAGGCCTGGAGATCAGACCTGGATCTGCACGGATCTAGGCTTTATTAAAATTTTGAGTTCCTGGTGTACAATAGCCAAACTCTTAGATCTGTAGGGAAGTTGTCTGAGAACTACCGTTGACCGCGAGGTAGATGTCCGATTCAGCTCCTAAGCTCTTCACAAAAGTTATAGCATTTCGAACAAGGAAGATGGAATATTTTTTGTGGACTGATTGGAGGAGGCTACGAATTGATATGATTTTTGAACTGGACAGAGGTCGGATCTGGAAACAGGTAGACAACACTGTAGATGAAGAAGAACACGATTTTTGAAAATTGGATAGAAGGCTGATCAGAAATTAATAAAATTCATGGAGTGAGGGGTTGATGGATAGAACTCTCAGTAAAATTGGGAGGGTTTGGAAAAATCAAAAAGGTGGTCGGAGATGGGAAACTCAGAATTGCTGTCACTGTAGACAGAGACAAGACAGATCTGGGAGTGAAAGATGAACGAAAATGGAAAATTACTAAATGAAGGAATTTGGACGTGAAGATTTAGGTGGAGGTGGGGATTCAAGGTAAGAACACACCCTCAAAATTTCAGATCAAGAGGACGTCGTGGCTGACTGCAGAATTTCGTGGAAGTCACCTCTGTCAAGTAGGACAGAACCTTGAAGATGGCTCCGCGGCGGCTCGTAGGCGGCACGAACGGCGGCGGCGGCGGCACATATGATCACCGGAGATAGAGGGGAGGGGATTGAAGATAGAACCACTCTAGAATTTGGGGTTGGAGGAGATGAACACCAGGGGAGAGGGGAGGGGCACAAGAATCACTCTTGATTTTCTAACAATTTTCTCTTCATTAATACTAACAAATGGAAAATACAACCTTTTGTATGCCATGTATCAAACCCATTCTACACCCTTGGATCTAGGGATGGGGAATGGATGGCTGGGATTAAGTGTGATTAACACACCAAAAATAATAAAATAATAAGAGGAGAGGGGCGCCCCCTTGACCAAGAGACTTGGTAGGTGAAGGTAGGTAACCTACCTTGGACTAATCTAACCACTTGTCTACCCATGTGGTATTTTGACATTCAACCCTTCTAGATGACCACCTAGGATGGTTGACCAGCCCCACATGAGTGACATGGACCAATGGAAAGGGCTGAGGGCCCCCTTGCTTGGTCCTACTGGAATTTTACATATAAACCCACTAAGACCTACAATTGCGTACCCATATAACACAAGGGTATACATACAAATATGAAAGGACATAAATGTAAACAAAATGCGGACGGTCTTGCCTCGATGTCCCCATCATTTGGCCTGTCACTTCAGGTTATATGTTGCACAGCCTCTATAGGCAGAAGTTAAAGTGAAGGAGATGCTAAAAGTTCCTTATGCAAATACAGTTGAATGCCTAATGTATGTCATGGTATGTACCAAACCTGATCTTGCTCATGTAGTGAGTGTGATTAGTAAGTTCATGGCTAATCCAAGTAAAGAGCATTGGCAGGCTGTGAAAATGGGTGTTCAAATACTCGAAGCAAACATTGGATCATGGGATTCAGTTTGGTATAGGAAATGACAGAAGTGTTTCAGTCATGGGGTATGTAGATTGTAATGCCCCGATTTTTTTCGGATATTTTTCGGATCATTTTCGTAGGTCTCGGAGCGTATTTTATACTTTACACGTGTTTTCCCTGATGTGCCTTCGGAACTCTGTGTAGGGCGAACCGTGGCGTTCTTAGACTCTGGGACAGTATCGGCGTGTTGTGCTCCTCCCGAGGATCGCGGAGGTAATTTTTTGTGATTTTCTGAATTTTCTGAATTTTTTGTTTTTTCTATATATACTAACCTCCTTTTCTCTCTGTCCCCGTCTCTCATTTCTCACTCTCTCTCTCTCCCTTCTCACGCTCTCTCCTCTCTCCCTCTCCTCTCCAGCGGTCGACGGAAGTGGACAGGGGCGAGGCGGCGAGGATCGTGGGGCGTGGAGCGGCGAGGATGGAGCGAGGATCGCGATGGTGGAGGCGGTTCGTGGGATCACGAGCCGATGGAGCTTTAACGGCGTTTTCTTCGTGGATCGGCGTCCACGGCGCGTCAAATCTTCGGTGGAGGTAGGGAGATGGACTCTCAGCTCGTGTACTTCATTTCTCGCGAGTTTTGTAGGCCGTGGCGAGTCGAGCGGGTTTATTTGGGCGTTTTGGGAAAAAATCATGATTTTGGGGTGAGGGATGGATCTCCCGTTTTATGGTGTTTTTGGCCGATCCAGGGCTTTAGATGCATGCTAGGAGGCTTGGAGATGAATTCCCCTTTATTTCCCCATCATCGGGTGATGATCGGGGAGTGGATGGATGTTTTTGGGATTTCCCGCATTTTCGCACTCGGGATGATTTAACGGTCGATCCAGTGACCGCTAGGGGCGCTAGCGGTCGTGTGGAGACCGCTAGGGTCCCCTTATGTCAGTTTGGTCCTCACGGTCTCACGATAGATCGCCAGGGCCCTTAGCGGTCTGGTGAAGACTGCTAGGATTTGGTTAGCGGTCAGGGCATGACCGTTTATCCGTGTTTTGGTCAGTCGAGGTCGGTGGGGTAGCGGTCTCGCGACTGACCGCTAGTATACGCCTAGCGGTCGGGTGGACGACCGCCACCTTCCTTGGCGGTCTTGGAGCGATCGCTAGGGGTTCGTGTGTTCCAGGGGCTTAGCGGT
This sequence comes from Amorphophallus konjac, assembly GCA_022559845.1. Classification (NCBI taxonomy): domain Eukaryota; kingdom Viridiplantae; phylum Streptophyta; class Magnoliopsida; order Alismatales; family Araceae; genus Amorphophallus; species Amorphophallus konjac. The sequence goes on from CM040121.1 coordinate 525,794,451, forward strand.
CCAGGGGTAGACCGCTAGGCTGGCATTAGCGGTCCAGGGGTAGACCGCTAGGTGATTCTTCGTGCTCGTCGTGCCGTTTACCGTCATGTTGGTCTCCGGTCGACCCGGTTGTGACCTAGTGGTTGACTTTCGGCCTCGTGAGTGTCCCGGACACCCCGTGAGTTCTGTGTCCGTATTTCTGGGGTGTCTAGAGGTACCGTGTTATCTCGATTAGCGTGCCCATAGGTGTGGTGGGTCCGGATGACCCCATGTGTTTCGGGCTTTTGTGTTACGCTCGATCGAGTCACCGTGTATCGGTGTGAGTGCGGTGGAGTTCTTTCGCATGTCGTGGGTTTCTACGGAAGATGGTTCCTGACTGGGCCAAGTGTATGGCCTTGGACTGCTAGTCCAGTCATTCAGCCTGGGGTTGGAGGTTTCCCGCTTTTCCCTGGGATAGGGAATCGGCGTGGCGGCTTGTGAGCTACCATGGGAATCATGCTTCTGTGTTTTTCGCGTGGGCCGTGTGTGTGACCTGTGGACTGTGAGTCCAATTACCCAGCTTGGGACTGGAGGGTTTCTTAGTTCCCTTTTCGAGGGAATGGTCTCAGCAGTTGTGAACTGCCTCGTGAGTCATCGTGCCGAGATTTCTAACCCTAGGGTTAGGGTAGATTGACGGCGTGGAGCCGTTCGGTGCAACGGTCATGACCCCGAGTCTTGTGACTCAAGGACCGTTGGATTTAGTGAGTCTAGAGGACCGTCCAGAGTCCAGTGGCTCGGTGCCACTTGGTCCTTCGTGACTTTCGCGCAGGGTGCGTGCGTGTTTCTCGGAGTTTCTCCTTGGAGAGTGGTCACATCAGTGACTCCCCACTAGTCGTAGCCTTCCGACACACGAGTGGTCCCACCAGGGAGTGGTGGCGAGGCTACCCCAGAGAGACAGTTTTTAAGCTGGTTACCGTCGGGCCCCACGTCTTGCAGCCAGAGTCCGGCTGAGGGGAAAACTAGTCAGAGAGCTAGACCTAGGACGCATGGTCTGAGTGTGCACACGTGGTTGGGGGCAGTTGGACCCGCGCTGACGAGCGCGACCCCAGCTAGTTCTTGTTCTTTGGTTACTAGTATTGTGTCCCCGTTCCACCAGGGGTCGAGGGAGACACCTGAGACGCGGTCTAAGACGTCAGTGGACACATCTGGCCTTGCTTCTGGTGGGCAGGTACTCCTGTCATGTGAGACGTGACTCTCCTGTTTCCGAGTTCTGTTTCCCGTCTGCGAGACGTGATTTTCTGGACCGTCCGGTGTTTCCGAGTTAGTGGCCTGAGTGCCAGTGGCTTCACAGAGGTTGCGTCTTGTTAGAGTTGTGTTCACGATAGCGTGGTCGTGACCCTACCTTGGACAGCGTGGTCTAGGTTGGCTTTGTCTGGGAGGACAAGCCTTCACGGCGGAGCTGTCGTGAGTGTTTCCTCGATAGGCCTGGTGTTAGAGTGGTCCGATTCCTGATTGTGAGATCAGGATTTCTCTTTATGCTTGACCGGTACAGTAGGAGTAGCTGTAGTGTCAAGTTTTGACCGGCCACCGGTTCGCTGTTCCTGCTATAGTTATAGCTATTTTTCCTTTCCGTTACCGCCGTTGTTCTCGGTTGGGGTTCCGCGGGATCCCTATAGAGCCAGTGACAGGAGGCTCACCCCTACTTTTCAGGTGCGGCGGTTCTTCCTTGAGGTTCGAGGGTGCTGTTCGGAGGTTCTTAGTTGCCAGTTCGTCGGGCCGAGTGTTCACTTGACATGTGGTACGTTTGACTGCTTTAGACTATACTTTCTATTGGACTGGACTATGTTGTAGTAGTTGTTTATTTATTTCTGTTAATTATTTAATTGTCTTACCCTATTTCCTATTTCTTTGTACCTCTACACTCCTTTTAGCCCTTCCGACCCCTCCCAGTTCGTGGGCGGCGAGCCAGGATTCGAATGATATCGGGCTCTTTCTGGTATCAGGATCTTGGGTCGTTACAGATGGTATCAGAGCAGTGGTTGTGGACGTACATAGGAATTCGAGATATTGTAGTGATCAGAGTCCATAAGGTCCAGTACAGTCGGTAGCTGGCATAGGGTTTCGTGCATGTTTTCCACTTTGTTTCTCGCTTGAGAGCTTAAGTGCGCTGCGCGGCGTCGGCGCTGTAAAGGTGGTTGCTGTTCGCGGCTTTCGTGCCGGTGTGGGACCCAAGGGAGGTGATAAAGAGATTTCTTCCCGATGGGTTGTGACCCCGATTGTGCTACATTGGGCAGAGGTTGCTGGCAGGTGTGTTACTGCGGTGCTGTGTTCGAGGTGTTTGCTGCGAGGTCAGGTGGCTGACGAGGATTGCTTGTGGTTAAGTGGCCGTGAGTGTGCTCTGAGGGAGCTGTTGTCGAGTTTGGCCACTCCTGCTTGAGGTTTATCCAGCCCCTGAGGTGTTAAGGTCGTGGTTTGAGGTGACAGAGCTGGTGCTTTGATCGAGAAGTGTGCTCGGGTGAGCAGAGGATCGTCTCATTGAGCTGTTGTTTCATCGAGCCTGATGTTCTTGTCGTGCTCTGTGGCGTCAGGAATGACGTGTCAGTCCCAGTTATTTTTACGTATTTCGAGGTAGGATTAGGCTGTGGTGTCCCAGTAAGGTCTTGCTCCTGCGCTCTTGCGTGCGAATGGATTGTGTTCGCCTTGGATTTGGTTTGAGATGAGAATGTTCCGCGGTGGTTTCGGGACTCGAGGATGAGCGTCGGCGGTTGTCGATTAGGGCTCGTATTGCGGCTCTTGGTGTGGCGTGTTGTAGTTCGAGGAATTATAGTGCTGGTGCATCGAGAGATGCTGTGATCGTGGTCCGATGTGACACTCGCTGAGTGTGTCGGGGGCACTGACCTGACGAGGTAATGGTTTTCTCGATGTTGGAAGGTGTTGTTCCCAGCATGCACGAGGTTCGAGGTCAGGTCGAGCGTGGAGATTCTTCCGTTGGTCGGAGGTATGTTGGTTTCTCCTTTGATTGGAGAGGGTTGTGTTTAGCTAAGGTTCGTCGTCTTGCATTGTGTGTCCGGATTGGTTGGCCTTCGTGTGCTATTAAGTCCGTGCGAGACGTGATCCGTGTTTTGGCAAGGTGGTTGCCTGCGAGGGTTGTGCCCATTTCCCATGGTGTGTAAGGGTGTTGGCGCTGTTCCGAAAAAATGAGTGCTGGTTGGGCGGTTTTCGCATTCTTGGCTGGTGCTGGAATTTTCCGATGCGTGGCAGTTCGAAGTCTGCAGATTTGCAGAGGATTGCCAGTTTTGGGTGTGAATCTGTGCTTGGGGTTCGAGGTAATGGAGTTTTTCTTACCCTATTTTCTGAAGTTGGCCAGCCGAATTGTGGATTGTCGGGATGGCGAGTCTCGAGTTGCTGTGTTGGCTGTGTGTGCGGATCAGAGTGCGCAGCGGAAGCCTGGTGGGCCCATAACCCACAGGTTCAGGATCGTAACGTTGGGTGCTACGGGCGGATCCCTGAGGTTGCGTTGAGCATGGGAGGATTGGTTCCTCTGTGTGAGACGTGTTGTTGCTGTGCCGTTGCTCGAGGTATTATGGTTCTTGGCACTGGCAGGATGGAGTGTTGGGGAAAAATGTTGGCAAGTGTGCCGCATGAGTACCCTGTTCCTATGATGGAAGCCGTGTCAAGCGTCGGTGTTAGACCCAGATGGGGTTGTTGAGGATGTTGCCTGACGGAGGTCGAGGACGTGTTGGTCAGAGTCAGTGGCTTGGTGCCCGACTTGTGTTGCAAGCTGTGTTCTCGGATGAGATCGTGTTCTGAAGGAAGTGATCTTTGAGAGATTTTGGGTTCCGGTTGGTAGCTGCGAGTGACTGGTAAGGCTAGTCTCGCAGTCGACCATGGTAAGATGTGTATTGTTGGGACCCGTGTGCATTGATCTCGGCCTTGGTGACCAGGTTGCTGTGAGATTGGGTGGCACTTTCCTCCCCTAGAGACGTGTGCCATGAATTGTCCCGGTGGTGTCCCGTGGCTCTGCGATAAGGGCGGAATCGGGATAGGCAGGTGTCCACTTGGATTAATTGAGACGAAGGTTTCGATGAGACAGGACGGAAGAGTGACGCCTGTGGGCAGATGCCTTTGGAAAGAGATTGGCGTTGGAATGGTGGTCCTTGGTCTGTGACCAGCATGGGATGGTTCCCCTATAAGTCTGAGTCGAGTGAGGTGAAGACCGAAGACACCAGGGTCTTGTCATTGATTTGTCGTACTCCCCTGAGAGGGTTGAGTTGGCGCGATGATTGAGATCATATGCGGTGTCCGAGAGAAGTTCAACTTGAGATGTGGTAATTGTTTGTGTGAGTCAGCGGATGGCCTGTTATGAGTTGGATCGTGCCTGTTAGGCCAGTGAGGTTTCCCGTTGACGTGTATCTGGCGACCAATGGATGGTCTTTTCACAGGCAGAAGATGCTGTTGGTTGTGCATCGTGAACGGTGAGAGCCATGTATCGGTGAGGCCTTTGGAGGTCGTTTCCGTGATGTGCTTTCCCAGATTGGATCTGGGATTTGTGAGAAGTTTGTCATCTGGCAGAGTTGGCCGTGTTGCTGAGGGCTTTCAGCTTGCCAGGTGTGAGGTGATCATTGGTGTTGAGCCGTTGATCTGATTGCGGTATGTTGAGATGGCCGTGTGAGCTGATGGAGGCCCTGTATTGGTTGTTCCCTTGAGAAGGGTGTGCAACCAGTCAGCTGGTTGTGAAGCTGATGTGTGTTTTGTCTGTCGACCATAGGATGGATCGGTAGCTATTTCTCGTGTCGAGGACTGTGCCTCCTCGGTGAGCGAGAGGGTGGCAGCGGTGCCATGTTTGGTTCTCGCGTTGTCTGAGGTGATGCCGGACTGTGTCCTTTGGTGTATGCCTGCTCTGATGGCCGGTGCTCGCGGCGTGCGGAGCGAGGTGTTGTTCGTGATTATAGTCTGGCTGTGCCCCTCAGGATCGGTGCTTTCGTGAGAATCGAGGTTTTCTGTGCCGGGGCTCTGACGGCGTTGTCAGTTGGTTAAGGTGTTCTTCCCCTGTGGCTTGGTGCTAGTCCTAAGTTTCGAGGATGAAATTTTTTTAAGAGGGGAGGGCTATAATGCCCCGGATTTTTTCGGACATTTTTCGGATCATTTTCGTGGGTCTCGGAGTGTATTTTGTGCTTTACACATGTTTTCCCTGATGTGCCTTCGGAACTCTGTGCAGGGTGAACCGTGACGTTCTCCGACTCCGGGACAATACCGGGGCGGTGTGCTCCTCCCGAGGATCGCGAAGGTAATTTTTCGTAATTTTCTGAATTTCTGGAATTTTTGGGTTTTTCTATATATACTAACCTCCTTTTCTCTCTCTCTCCCCATCTCTCATTTCTCACTCTCTCCCTCTCTCTTCTCACGCTCTCTTCTCCGGCGGCCGACGGAGGTGGACAGGGGCGAGGCGGCGAGGATCGTGGGGCGTGGAGCGGCGAGGATGGAGCGAGGATCGCGATGGTGGAGGCGGTTTATGGGATCGCGAGCCGGCGGAGCTTTAATGGCGTTTTCTTCGTGGATCGGCGTCCACGGTGTGTCAAATCTTCGATGAGGTAGGGAGATGTACCCTCAGTTCGTGTACTTCATTTCTCGCGAGTTTTGTAGGCCGTGGCGAGCCGAGCGGGTTTATTTGGACGTTTTGGGAAAAAAATCATGATTTTGGGGTGAGCGATGGATCTCCTATTTTACGGTGTTTTTGGTCGATCCAGGGCTTTAGATGCATACTAGGAGGCTTGGGGATGGGTTCCCCTTTGTTTTCCCATCATCGGGTGATGATCGGGGCGGGGAGTGGATGGACGTTTTTGAGATTTCCCGCCGTTTTCACGCTCGGGACGATTTAGCGGTTGTTCCAGTGACCGCTAGGGGCGGTAGAGGTCGTGTGGAGACCGCTAGGGTCCCCTTATGTCGGTTTGGGCCTCGCGGTCGCACGATAGACCACCAGGGCCCTTAGCGGTCTGGTGAAGACCGCTAGGATTTGGATAGCGGTCAGGGCATGACCGTTTATCCGCGTTTTGGTCAGTCAAGGTCGGTGGGGTAGCGGTCTCGCGACTGACCGCTAGTATACGCCTAGCGGTCGGGTGGACGACCGCCACCTTTCTTGGCGGTCCTGGAGGGACCGCTAGGGGTTCGTGTGTTCCAGGGGCTTAGCGGTCCAGGGGTAGACCGCTAGGCTGGCATTAGCGGTCCAGGGGTAGACCGCTAGGCGATTCTTCGTGCTCGTCGTGCCGTTTACCGCCGTGTTGGTCTCCGATCGACCCGGTTGTGACCCAGTGGTTGACTTTCGACCTCGTGAGTGTCCCGGACACCCCGTGAGTTCCGTGTCCGTGTTTCTGGGGTGTCTGGAGGTACCGTGTTACCTCGATTATTATGCCCATAGGAGTGGTGGGTCCGGGTGACCCCATGTGTTCCAGACTTTTATGTTACGCTCGATCGAGTCACCGTGTATCGGTGTGAGTGCGGTGGGGTTCCCCTGCATGTCGTGAGTTTCTGCGGAAGATGGTTCCCGACTGGGCCAAGTGTATGGCCTTGGACTGCGAGTCCAGTCATTTAACCTGGGGCTGGAGGTTTCCCGCTTTTCCCTGGGATGGGGAATCGACGTGGCGGCTTGTGAGCTACCTTGAGAATCTTGCTTCTGTGTTTTCCGCGTGAGCCGTGTGTGTGGCCTGTGGACTGTGAGTCCAATTACCCAGCCTGGGGCTGGAGGGTTTCTTAGTTCCCTTTTCGAGGGAATGGTCTCAGCAGTTGTGAACTGCCTCGTGAGTCATCGTGCCGAGATTTCTGACCCTAGGGTTAGGGTAGATTGACGGCTTGGAGCCGTTCGGTGCAACGGTCTTGACCCCGAGTCTTGTGACTCAAGGACCGTTGGATTTAGTGAGTCTAGAGGATCGTCCAAAGTCCAGTGGCTCGGTGCCACTTGGTCCTTCGTGACTTTCGCGCAGGGTGCGTGTGTGTTTCTCGGAGTTTCTCCTTGAAGAGTGGTCACATCAGTGACTCCCCACTAGTCGTAGCCTTCCGACACGCGAGTGGTCCCACCAGGGAGTGGTGGCGAGGCTACCCCAGAGAGTTGATTTTTAAGCTGGTTACCGTCGGGCCCCACGTCTTGCAGCCAGAGTCCGGTTGAGGGGAAAACCAGTCAGAGAGCTAGACCTAGGACGCATGGTCTGAGTGTGCACACGTGGTTGGGGGCAGTTGGACCCGCGCTGACGAGCGCGACCACAGCTAGTTCTTGTTCTTTGGTTACTAGTACCGTGTCCCCGTTCCACCAGGGTTGAGGGGGACACCTGAGACGCGGTCTAAGACGTCAGTGGACGCATCCGGCCTTACTTCTGGTGGGCAGGTGCTCCTGTCACATGAGACGTGACTCTCCTGTTTCTGAGTTCCGTTTCCAGTCTGTGAGACGTGATTTTCTGGACCGTCTGGTATTTCTGAGTTACTGGCTTGAGTGCCAGTGGCTTCACCGAGGTTGCGTCTTGTTAGAGTTGTGTTCACGACAGCGTGGTCGTGACCCTACCTTTGACAGCGTGGTCCAGGTTGGCCTTGTCTGGGAGGACATGCCTTCACGGCGGAGCTGTCGTGAGTGTTTCCTCGGTAGGCCTGGTGTCAGAGTGGTCCGGTTCCCGATTGTGAGATCGAGATTTCTCTTTCTGCTTGACCGGTACAGTAGGAGTAGCTGTAGTGCCGAGTTTTGACCGGCCATCGATTCGCTATTCATGCTATAGTTGTAGCTATTTTTCTTTTCCGTTACCGTCGTTGTTCTCGGTTGGGGTTCCGCGGGATCCCTACTGAGCCAGTGTCAGGAGGCTCACCCCTGCTTTTCAGGTGCGACGGTTCTTCCTCGAGGTTCAAGGGTGCTGTTCGGAGATTCTTAGTTGCCAGCTTGCCAGGCCTAGTGTTCACTTGGCATGTGGTACATTTTACTACTTTAGACTGTACTTTCTGTTGGACTGGACTCTGTTGTAGTAGTTGTTTATTTATTTCTGTTAATTGTTGAATTGTCCTACCTTATTTCCTATTTCTTTGTACCTCCACACTCCTTTTAGCCGTTCCGAACCCTCCCGGTTCGTGGGCGGCGGGCCAGGATTCGAATGGTATCTGGCTCTTCCCAGTATCCGGATCTTGGGTCGTTACATAGATGCTGATTATACTGGGGATCTGGATGATAGGAGGTTTACAGTAGGGTATGTGTTTACTCTAAGAGGAGGACCTATTTGTAGGAGATTCATGTTACAAACAGTGACATTACTATCTACAACTGAGATAGAATATATGGTAGTGACAGAGGCAGCTAAGGATCTTTGTGGTTGAAGGGACTATTCGCAGAACTTGCTATGGGTCAGCAGGCAGTTCGTTTGCAATGTGATAGCCAGAGTGTAATATATTTGGCAAAGAAGTAGGTTTATCATGTCAGAACAAAGCATATAGTTATCAGGTTTCACAAGATAATGGAATTATTTAGTGCCGGTGAAATTGATCTTATGAAGGTGGAGACCAAGGAGAATGCAACTGACATATTGACAAAGTCGGCCACAATAGATAAATTCAAGCACTGCTTAGATTTGTTCCACATCACCAGGTGCTAGATGGTGGAGGTAAGAGTTTGAAACTTCTTCAAGGAGATGAATATTCATCAAGGTGGAGATTTGTTGAGATGTGACTTATATTCAGACAAATTTAGTGACTAGAGCAGTTTAGGGGACTCAGACTAATTCAGTGACTGGAGTAGTTTAGGGGACTTAGACGATGAATCATCTAAGTTCAAGATAGACGAAGTTTAAGTTAGACGGAGTATAAGTCAAATGAAGTCTTAGCAAGTTAGACGATGGATTGTCTAAGTAGCGAGACTGCATGTGACTTAGATGATACAACTTAGACGGAACAGATTTAGATGGCACGTCTAACTCAAGTACTTAGACGGAACAGATTTAGATGGCACAACGTCTAACTCAGGAACTTAGACGGAACAACGTCTTAGTGGAGAATTTAGACGATACAACATCTAAGTTAGAAGTTGAAGCTAACTTAAATGGAGCAGCATCTAAGTGGAGGACTTGGACGATGGGATCGTCTAAATGAGAAACTTAAATGATGCATCGTCTAAATTCACAAAATGACGAAGACAATGAAAGACTTAGATGATAGCATCGTCTAAGTCGTAAATCTGGACAAAGAAAACTGAGGATCAGGTGGAGACCAGGTAGAAAGTGGACGAATCACCCTAGGCAATGCATGTGGCATTTTTTGTATGATCAGAGTCTGGAAAAGGGTGCCTTTATCGTTGTAACAAATGGCCAATTCAATAATTGGGGAATATTCTCTTTTACTCTTAGGGAATATTTGTCAGGTAGTGCCTAGAGTTCCTATATATGTGATTTATTGGGAACATAGAAAACCTAACCTAACGTTGTAACTTGAGAAGGCGAGTCTCAGAGACAGGCCGTTGCCACTGTATCTTTGATCTTGTTGTTAGTGCAGAGAAGGAAGCTAAGGAAGGTTACGTGGACGTAGGGAGACAATTTGGCCAATAGATAGATCTAGTGATTCGGAAGTGCTAGTAGATGATGCAGAACTGTTGGTAGCATCATCAGGTAATGATCCTTTTCTTACATCTTGGACTATGGATTTTGGATGCTCGTTCCATTATTGTCTCCACAGGGAATTGCTTGATACCTATAGGAGCTATGAGGGTGGAGTAGTTGTGCTCGGTGAAAATCGCCTCTGCAAGGTAGTTGGTATTGGGCACATCAGAATCCCGATGCATGATGGTGTCATTAGGACACTAGGAGATGTCAGGCATGTTCCAGAACTGAAAAAGAATTTGATATCTTTAGGTTATTTAGAGAAGTCTGGACTTGGTTTGTCAGTAGCTCCAGGCAATGGCTTGTTCAATGTCAATAAATGTGCTCTGGTTGTTATAAAGGGGAAGCAGACTGAGAACAATCTGTGCAAATTGTTCGGGAGTACAGTTGTATGCAATGTCATTGCATCATCTTCAATAGAAGGTAATACCGAGGATACCACTCTATGACATATGCGGCCAGGGCATATGAGTGAGAGGTATAATGGAACTCCACAAGAGGAAGTTAATGACATGAGTAAAATCTTGCAAAGTAGACTATTGCAAATTTTGTGTACTGGGGAAATAGTGCAGAGTCCAATTCAAGACCTCTGCACACAAAATTAAAGAGGTTCTAGAATTAATACACTTAGATGTTTGGGGACCGGTGTCAACCCCATCATTGGGAGGTGCAGTATACTTTGTGAGCTTCATAGATGATTACTCCTAGAAAGTATGGGCTTACTTCATGAAGCAAAAGTCAGAAGTGTTCATCAAGTTCAAGCAGTAGAAGGCCAGGGTTAAGAAGCAAACTGGTAGATAGGTGAGATGTTTAAAGTCTGACAATGGTACAAAATACACAACAAGTGAGTTTATGAAATTCTGTAGGAATGAGGGGATTGTAAGGTTGTTTACAACTCTTGGTACCTCACAATAGAACGAGGTGGCAGAAAGGATGAATCGAACACTGCTTAAAAGAGCTAGATATATGAGGCTACATGTCGGCTTGTCCAAGTCCTTCTGGGCTGAAGTTGTAAACACAACATGTATCTCGTTAACATGTCACCTTTGGCAAAGTTAGATAGGAAAGTTGCCGAGAAAGTATGGAGAGGAGAGGAGAGGAGATATCCTACTCAGACCTGGAAATTTTTGAATGTCCAACATATGTACATATTCAGAGTGAGCAACGATCCAAGATAGACCCAAAATCTAGGAAATGTATTTCCATTGAATACAAAAAGGCAATAAAGGGGTTCAAATTCTGGGATCAAAAAAAAAGAAGGTGAGAGTTAGTGCAGATATTATGTTTGGTGATGCATCTATGCTCAAGGAGAATGTAGAATACACTAACAGAATAAATGGCACTAAGGCATAGGTATATGTAGAGGGCTCCAGGGTGTAGGTGGAGCTAGGCCATAGCTCATGAATAGAAGGCACAACACAAGGGGGGACCTCAGAAAATCCTCAGCAACAGTAATCACAGGAGCAGCCAGAGAGTTCTTCAAGAAGACCCAAGAGAGCTATCACACCACCAATGACTGAATGAAGTATGGTTTCGAGGATATGATTTCTTTTGCTATGATTAGTAGTTGTGGACATCCGAGTTTTTTTTAGTAAGCTATAGCCTGTCCGGAAAAATAAAAATGGACTGAAGTTATAATGGAAGTGATGGAATCTCTACATAAGAATCAGACATGTGAGTTGAAAGAGCTCCTTAAAGGTAAGTAAGTCATTGGGTGCAAGTGAGTCTACAAGGAGGCAACATCAGATAAAGAAGGAGAAATGTACAAGACAATATTGGTGGCTAAAGGATACTCACAGAAGGAAGGGATAGCCTATAATGAAATATTCTCACCAGTGGTGAGGCATACGTCTATCAAGATCTTGTTAGCCATTATGTCCTAGCTAAATATGGAGCTGAAACAACTGGATATCAAGACTATTTTTCTACACAGAGAGCTCGAGGAATAGTTTTTTATGGAGCAACTGGAAGGATTTAAGGTGGCTGGAAAAGAAAATCTAATATGCATGTTGGCAAAATCATTGTATGGGCTGAAACAGTCATCGAGGCAGTGGTACAAGTGCACATTTATGTTAAAGATTAGCTATACCCATTGTGAGTATGATTTTAGTATTTATTTCATAAATCTTGCAAACGGTACATGTATTTTCTTTATGTTCTGTATTTTCTTTATGTTGTATGCAGATGATATGCTGATTGCTGTTAAAAGCATAGATGATGTTAATCATCTGAAATCTTTGTTGAATAAGGAGTTTGAAATGAAGGATCTAATTATTGCTAAAAGGATCCTTGGAATAGAAATCTCTAGAGACAGGAAAGTAAGAAAGCTTTGGGTCTCACATAAGCGATACACCCAAAAGGCGTTGGAGAGATTTGGCATGAGCAATGCCAAACCAATAGGTACACCTTTGGCTTATCAGTTCTGGCTATATGTTGCACAGTCTCCACTAACAGAAGCTGAAGCGAAGAAAATGCTAAAAGTTCCTTATGCAAATGCAGTTGGATGCCTAATATATGTTGAGTGTGATTAGCAAGTTTATGGTTAATGCTGGTAAAAAGCTTGATAGAATGTGAAATGAGTGTTCAGATACTTGAAGGGAACATCAGATCATGAGATTCAGTTCAATATAGGAAATGACAGAAATGTTTCACTCATGTGATATTAGATGCCGATTATGTTGGGGATCTGGATGATAGGAAGTCTACAATAGGGTATGTGTTTACTTTGGGAGGCGGACCGATTTGCTGGAGATCCATGTTACAGACAAGGACAACACTATCTACAACTAAGGCTGAGTATATGGTAGTGACAAAAGCAGCTAAGGAAGCTTTGTGGTTGAATGGACTATTAGCAGAACTTGCTATGGGTCAGCAAGTAGTTCGGTTGCAGTGTGACAGCCAAAGTGTAATATATTTGGTAAAGAAGTAGGTTTATCATGCCAGAACAAAGCATATAGTTGTCAGGTTTCACAATATAATAGAATTGCTCAGTACTGGGGAAATTGATCTTATGAAGGTGGGGACCAGAGAGAATGCAACTGTCATGTTGACAAAATGAGTCATAGTAGAGAAATTCAACCACTGTTTAGATTTGCTCCACATCACTAGGTGCTAGCTGATGGAGATAAGAGTCTAAAACTTCTTCAAGGTGGTGAATATTCGTCAAGGTGGAGATTTGTTGAGATGTTACTCATATTCAGACTAATTCAATGACTGGACCAATTTAGGGGACTTAGATGATGGATTGTCTAAGTTCAAGATAGACAAAGTCCAAGTTTGACGGAGTACAAGTCAAAGGAAGTCTCAACAAGTTAGACGATGGATCGTCTAAGTAGCGAGGCTACATGTGACTTAGACGATATAAATTGCACGGAACAGATTTAGACGATACAATGTCTAAATCAGGAACTTAGTCGGAAGAGCATCTAAGTGGAGAACTTAGACGATATAACGTCTAAGTTAGAAGCTGAAGCTGACTTAGACGGAGCAGCGTCTAAGTGGAATATTTGGACGATGAGATTATCCAAATGGAAAACTTAAACGATATATCGTCTAAATTCACAAAACGATAAAGGCAATGAAAGACTTAGATGATAGTATTATCTACGTCGTAAATCCGAATAAAGAAGATTGAGGATTAGGTGGAGCTAAAGTAGAAAATGGATTATACGCCCTAGGCAATACATGTGACATTTTTGTATGATCATAAGTCTGGAAAAGGGTGCTTTCATCGTTGTAAGACCAATAATTGGAGAATATTATCTTTTAATGTTGGGGAATATTTGTCGAGTAGTGGCTAGAGTTCCTATATATATGATTTATTGGGAACTGGGAAAATCTAACCTAACCTTATAATCTGAGAAGGCGAGTCTCAGAGATAGGCCATCACCGTCACTGTATCTCTGATCTAGGTGTTAGTGCAGAGAAGGAAACTGAGGAATGTTATGTGAACGTAGAGAGACAATCTAATCAATCGAACTATGTAAATCTCCGTGTTCTCTCTCTCTCTCTCTCTCATCTTCTCCTTCCTTCTCTCTTCTTATGTCTATGTTTTTATATGAGTGATCCATAATCATCATCTTCCAATGTGAGTGAGAACGGTGAGATTTTTGGTGCAAGAGATATTTAACAATAGATCAAAAATTCAACCAAGAACAAATAATTTCATAGAATCTGATTATTGTAGAGACTATGCGGGCATAGTCACAAAAGGATAATGATCAATTAGTTTACAGTGAAGATGGGATTCAGAGGATCTTAATTGGGTCGACCGGTAACGATCTTGTTTCATGATATGGAGGTCCCAAATTCGACTCCCGAGAGACTTATTTAGCTCACATTTAATCTTTGAGAGATATGAGTCTAGAATGAGATACTCAGTCTAGACTTTGTTAATCTTAAGAAAAATTAATGCATGTGGATTAGGGTGTCACTGGATTTGAATTTAGATCTCTCACACTCTGTATAGACATGAGTATTATTGTGCTATGTTCCCTGTCACGAAAAAAATGAGATTTGATTATCTAATTTCTCATATAAAAAGGTGAAAGTATCATTAGCCACTGAGTCCTTCGATGCCATCGCCCATTACCAAGGTGATGTGCAAGCTATCTATTATTAAAGGTTGGGGTGATCTCTCGGTGTCACTTTCACAAGAAGAGAGGACTCCATTCACCATGATGGGTTTAGAGTAACCGTGATCCTTTCGGAATCTGATCATGACTGCAAGATTGAGGATGCCATGGCAGTGTCTGTAATTTTGACTCATTAGGTCGCCTCCTTATGAACTGGGGTTTGTTGTAAAATACACTGAGTTGCCGAGGCGTTTCGAACTCAGATTACAGATTTTAATGATCAAGATAATATTTTATCTTAATTAATTTATCTTATCTTATTTTATCTCTTTCATCTCGAGCATCCAAAAGAGCTACGAGTTCGCATTTGCGTTGTTAAATCATGCTCTTGTCCCGTTCTGTGTATGCCCACAGTTTAGACTAGGTTGAGGTTCGTTGCACACTCGGTGTGTTACGCACACACCTTGGTTGTGAAGGTTTTTTGTTTTTTAAAATATTGAAATAATTCTTAAAATATTTTAATTTAAGATATAAATCATGTCATCATTAAATTATTTTAAAAGAAATAAAAAATTAGATTAAATAAATAATATTAGATTTATTTTCTAAAATTTAATTTAATTTAATTTTAGTCTTTAATAATCATGTGATCATGTGAATTACATCTCAAATTCAGATATCATGAAGATCACTGCAATTTTTTTTAAAATAAAAAATTTAAAAACTTTACCCATCCTGAGTGTGAAGCACACACTCGACAAGACAATTAAAATTTTAGAATATGATGGGCTTGTTTTTTAATTGGTTGTGGGGGGCATGATTACCTGCCCCCTAAGTTTCTTATCGCTGTTGTTAAGTTCTTCGCAATCGCCCATTATTGCGTGGCCCAATGGGTGTGTAGGCCACTCCATTATTTTATTATGTTACGTGCATGTTATTAACATTTTTTTCTTAGCACCGAAGGTTATGACCGTGAACGCAGGCATCCGACCAACCGGCATGGAATCTTGACTCCTGACGGGGCCCGAACGTGCTGATGGGCGGTGGCCGGTCGACGTGTCGGCTCCTTGACGCCGGTTTCGTAGGGTCTCGCCTCAACGCCGTGCTGTCATCAACGGCACCGTGCCACAAGTCCATGGTAGTGGGGCCACAACTCGTTGGACCAGGTATGTTATGCCCGTTATCAAAAGAATGTCATGCGAAGGCGTAAATTACGTGATTAAAATAGATTATTATTTTAATTAATCATTTTTAAAATATGTTTTTCAAGTCTTTTCAGTTTCAACTCTTATACTCTTTCATATTTATAATCCCTTGATATAGATATTTGTTTGATTCTTTTAAATATCGAATTGTTTTAGTCAAGTATCTCATATCATTATGAAGAACGTCTCTAAAATGTTTATGAAAAAGTCCCTGAAAAGATATTTGTCAAATGAAAATGTTATTGTCAGGGCTTATAAATGAATACCTCGATTGAATGGGATAACCCATAAATATAAAAACATTATAGAATATAGAGATTGAAAACTAAAATTTTCTTAATTAAACTTATCAAACTCTGGTTCATACGTTTTCTTGAAAAATTAAGATATTGATCTTATTAATATTATGATGTGCCCATCTTAATAAGACAGAGTATAAAGTTGATGGAGAAAATGATCGTGGTAGATGTATACCACAACGCACAAATGAGCTAAGAAGACAATAATGACAGTCGATAAAACCAAATTAGGTGATTCATATGAGTTACCTTTCGAATGAATCAAAACTATATAAAGTTCTATATGTGACTGATTGATATTCTAATATTATTTTTTTATTTTTTCTAATAGTATCATTGTAATTAGATAACCTATTTCGGCCCACCAATTTAATCCCGCATTTTTTAAAATTATGATTCCCACTTATTGGTGCAATGCGCGGCTGGTGCAGAAAATCCTCCTCGCAAAATGACGAAGCCGCTTGTGTCGCGTCGCCCTCCGCGATGCCCTGCTGCCTGCCGTCAGATCTCATCCCACGGGCGTTTCCGCCGTCGGAGCCTCCTAAGCAAACTAGCTTCTTCCAGACACTTCTATCTGCTTCCCGTTGTTCTCGCCGCGACAGCCTTTCCAGGTCCTCGGATGGACGGTCCCGATCGGATCTCGCAGGCTTACAGTGGAGACCGTGACTCATGGTTTAGTTGGAATTTGGAAAGTCACCGTCCATGGGACTGTTGCCTGTGGGAGCCTATATTAGAGAGAGAGAGAGAGAGAACGGGAAGGAGGCGGGGTGTTAAGGACTGTTGGCTGTGCGTTCGTACGGCTGCCGAAGGCGAGAACTGTGACTAGGGTTCCCGCTGTGAGCGCTGGTGGAAGGAGGCGGGGGAGGAATGGCGGAACACGCAGAGGACTCGAGCCATCCGGGGGAGTCGCTGATGGAGAAGATCGCGGAGAAGCTGCACGTCAATGACTCGTCCTCCTCGTCCGACTCGGACAGCGAGAAGATGGAGGCGTCCTCGTCCATCATCAAGGCCAAGATCTGGCGCTTCTTCGGCCGCGAGCAGTCCGTCCACAGGGTCCTCGGCGGCGGCAAGGGTAGGCGCCCCCACCACCGATTACCTGGCTCGCCCCCTTCTTTCAGTTGTTACTTTAATAGCATAAATATTGATTCCCCGATGGATATTTGATCATAGTGCTATATTTTCGATTTTAATCCTTGCTCGGTCTCGATCTGATCAGGAGCTATTCTATTTGCTGTATGTATTGCTTGGATGTGAGATCTGTTGAAAATTGAATTTCATAACTTCATTTCTTTACTTTTTAAGGAGAGCTTTAATTTTAATCGTATAGGTAGTTCTCCGTTTTGCTAGTGCTTATGATTGCCTCTATTTTTTATTGAGTTTTGTAAGATTCTAAGGTTCCGAATCATCCTTACTTTTGTTAGATCTCTATAATTTCATTTCTGATCTCGGATTGATTCGATTCTTTGTTTCTTCGGCTGTTTTGTTTTGCAAGATGATGTCTTTGTTTCATGGGAGGGATTACGCGATTTAACTTTGTCATCCCGTCTCCTGATTCACATGTGGGTATGTCGCCTGTGCAGCGGCGGATGTGTTTCTGTGGAGGGACAAGAAAGCCACTGCTGGAGTGTTGGTTGGGGCGACGGCGATCTGGATTCTGTTTGAATTGCTCGAGTACAATCTGCTCACACTGGTGTGCCATGTCCTTATCCTGTCCTTGGCGATCATCTTCCTTTGGGCCAATGCTACCAAGTTCGTCACTAAGTAAGCCATCCGCCCCCTTCCCTCTCTCTATATTCCTTCGCTTAATTTAGTTTTGATTCCATTCTTGTGATTTCCCCTCGCTGATGTGTTTTCGACCCTTGTTCAGGTCGCCACCACGCATTCCAGAGGTCCACTTCCCTGAACATCTTGCTGAGGACATTGGCCGTGCCCTGTGTTTGGAGATTAACAGTACCCTCTCTGTGCTGAGGGATATTGCATCAGGACGAGATCTTCAGAAGTTCCTAGCAGTACGTTTCATCACTATCTGTTCCTATTATTGTTGTTTTTGAATTTGCATGCCCGTATCATGATCTGATCCTGGGTTTTCCAGGCGATTGCTGGCTTGTGGGCTTTTTCTATCGTTGGGAGTTGCTGCAATTTCTTGACCTTGTTCTATATAGGTAAGACTGATCCTCTGTTTCTTCTTGATTTTCTTCCTACCCTTTGCAGCTTTGTTTATTCTTGTTTCATGCATGTTGCTTTATATCCTATTGCAAAACAGTGTTCATTTTGCTGCATACTGTACCCATTGTCTATGAGAAGTACGAAGACAAAATTGATGCTTTTGGAGAGAAGGCAATGATAGAGATCAAGAAACAGTACGCAGTGTTTGACGCAAAGGTTCTGAGTAAGATTCCAAGGGGACCATTGAAAGGCAAGCTACATTAGAAAAGAAAAAGGTATCGTGGCTTTGTAGCTTCTGAATGTTATCGGTTGGATGTGCTTTCCAGATTGTGCTATGACTAACTATTTTGGTTAGAATCGATCTTCTCTACATGCTCTCGGACTCAGAGTTGGATGAAACTTGTCTGTTTAAAAGGAGCTTTGTTATATGCATAATTTTCATGCTTGCCCTGTTGTATGTTCTGCAAGCAATTTCATGCATGCGTCCTTTTTCTTTTTTTCAAGTTTATGGTGTCAGTGATACATTCATTCGCCTGTTGTTCATTTCCTTTTTGATAGACACCATAGTGCAGATGATTATATCAATTGTTTGGACAGATAGGTGACGGTTGACGCACGTCCAGTTCTTGCAAGTCAGTATGATTTATGTGAGTTATTCATGAACATGGGTCTCGATACTAAAGCTGGCCTATGCATGCTTTCATTAATGAAAGGTTAGGGGTCATTGCACTGAATGAATCAGCATTTACTAATAATATGGAGGTCTTTTAAAATGACTGTTTGTATGCTATACGGCTTTTTTTTCTTTTGAAAAGTTAATAGTGATACAGATGGACCATCGGGATAATTTGACCCTGGCTAGGCGAAGTGCATGTCTCTATTACTACAAATAATATTCTTCACTTTAATACATTGTCTGTATCAAATGATAATGATAGTTTTCATGCCTGGGTTGAGGAGAACAGATCCATAAGAGGAAGGCAGAAATATGTTTAGTTTTTATCGGTTGTTCCACGAGATGGTAATCGGATTTCTTCTAATGATTTTCAATCCTCCACTGCACATTGCCGTCCATTTCCTAAGATTTTCCATTCTAAGAATACCGAGATTTTCCATTCTTGAGCCCACGGCTTGTCGTGGTTGTCTCACCACGGCCTCACCCCCCCTCTCCTTTTCTGGGGAGGGGTTCGATCTTGGGTTCCCTCTCCCCATAAAAAAATACCTACCGAGAAAAAAGATTTTCCATTCTGTGAAGACTTTAGTTTTAGTATAATATCAGAACACGCTATTTGTATTTGTCTTCAAGTCGTTCCCTTGGAGATGAAAATTCTGCCCGTAGCTGTTTCTGCTCTGCTTTGGTGAGGGTTTTGGAAAGTTTTCTCCCAAATTTCGCTTGTGATCGTATATCGGGAAGTACACAAAGATGTCTTACGATATATGGATTATTAGAGCTGAAGTAGGTTTCATGTTTGGGTTACTGGAACTTTTCATCCGGAAGAAATAATAGTGCATTTCTGTGTCATACACTGTTAAACGGGTGCCGCCTCCGCCTAGTTTCGGTAATCCTCTCGCGATGTTTAGCTTAGTAGTATGGATGGCTATCACGGGCTTGATTATAATCAAGTCAGAAACATGTGCCTGGACGTCTTGTATGATTGTATGCCGGTTGATTGCCCGTCTTTTGTTGGTTTTCTAGTTGTCTTCGTTGGGAAGTGGGTGTCCGTCCTGAAGAAGGGTTGGGGGGCTTCTCTTGGGAGTGCTCAGTCTGATGTCGGGTGACATTCGGATGGTGGGGAAGGGAGTTGTAGTGGGAGAAGGTTTTGGCGGGGAAGGGAGTTGTAGGTGGAGTGGGTTTCGGCGAGGGGGAGGGGGTGAGGGGGGGGGGGGGGGGGGGGGGGAGGGAGTTGTAGGGGGAGGGGGTCCCGCGGAGTCCGGAGACACCCAGCTCAATCACCCCCTCACCGCCTCGACATCGCGCCTGTGTTCATGGTGCAGGTCACCTTGTATTCTCTCTACTTTCCCTTGGTGAAATGGAGCTTGTCTGTCGGGGAGATGCTCACCTAGACATAAGACGTTCATGCCTGGCCCTGACGATGTCGGGCTTTAGGATTCCGCTGTTCATGGTGATCGGTTCCCTTGACGAGAAGGCGACGGTGGACGATAGATGGGGGGTTGTTGCATGTGGTGGTGTTCATTGAGACTTGGGCGGTGGGGCGGCAGTCCTTGACGTAGTGGACGAGTTTGGTAGAGGTGTCAAAGATCGGGGTGGCAACGTCAGGGATGCCAGAGATGGTGTTGCCATGTTGCTCCGGGTTCATGAGGATCATGGCGTCCCCTCCTGTGCTCTGGTGCTATGTTTTGCAGCCGTCTCCACCAAGGTTTCTCTCTCTCTCTCTCTCTCTCTCACATACATTGGGTGCTCGAACGACGAGACTTTGGATGCTCTCTCTCTCTTCTCTCTTAGAGATATTTTGATCATTTAATTATAAAATAAAGAAAATAATTAAATATTTATGAAATATTCATCTTTTCATCGACAAACGCTAGTTACAATAATATGTTTATATTATTTTGATAAAAGTAAAGATATTCATGTTAACATATTTTTGAATATGTTATTTTTGACATTTAAACTTTAACAGTGATTTATGAGTAAAAAATATCTAGTTCTATAAGTAGCCAACAGCATCCTGTGGTCACCACAGGATGGCAGGCTTTGAATACTCTATATATCTTGACATGCTCTTATCCTCCGTAAGCTGCTGCATCATCTCTTTTTCATTTCCCCTAGGGTCCGAGACTCCGAGTCTGCAGGGTCCCCTGAGGTGACTGGCTACAAGAATACGGTCTCCTGAGCGTGCCTCTTAAAAGTGATGTAGGTCAATAATTTTTTGGCGAGTCCTTTTATTCGGACTTGAGAGGACAAGTATTTCTGTTTCAGAAGGCCTATCCTATGGGCCATCCTCAAAGAGTAATCCAGCTCACGCTGCAACATCTGTTTTCGTTGGTCCAATCTGACTTGATTTGACGAGGCGTTCAAAGAAAACGAGTTATGACATGTCAACGTGACAGTGACGTTAAATAGGGTTAATTCTTCTTCAAACAATAGTAACATTCTCCTCGTTTCCTCCTCCTTCGTCCTCACTCATGGAAACGAAAATTTCGCTTAGATCTTAATTTTAAACGTTTCTTAAGGCAACGAGAATCAACTCTTTTTAAATTTTGATTGAGTCATGTAGCGGCAAGAAAATAGATCTTATCTCACGTATCACCTTCTCTATTTATTGGTTGAGAAAGTCGTCTGGCATCCGTAAAAATCTGCAAGCATCAAGAATCAAAGAGACGTCAGAATGAACTCTTGGCGTTATCCCATGGGACAATCTTCGATGCTAAGTCAGCAACGGTCCCAAGTAAGAATAGAGAAGAGCATTGAGAGAAAATGAGAGAGCTGAGAGACGCAGAGATCCTCCAGTCGAGTGCTCGCCGCTCTCAGACGACACTCAACGAGTACTCGCTGGGTGGTAGGGTCTAAGGAGGAGTGGCTTTTCTCTCTGGGGAAATGGTCGTGTGTGACCTCTCGGTCGCTATGGCTTGATTCTCTATGTAAGGCTTTTGACAGAAGCTCCATTGTGCCCTTTTTCTCTGTCTATGTCCGCTTTATATGGGGTTGTCCTGGAGGTGGGGGCCTATCCCTTTGTAGGGAAGGTCGTGGATCATGGAGTAACACCTCCCGCGATTGAAGCGGGAGTTTCCGGTTGGAGGGCGAGGTCCTCGGCGTCGGCCGTTATCCGCGCTAGTCTTACGGCGCTTGTGGGGCGTGCTCACCTCTTGTGGGTTAGGGGTCAACGTTACGAGGACAACGGTAGGTCGTCGGAGAGTCTTCAGGCGGCCATCGCGCCTGGGCTGCCGCCTTCTGGTGGCTGTCGAATCCGATGTCGAATCGTATTGGGCCTGACCGACTGGGTTATACCCATTGTAGGCCTTTATTCCTGGTAACGGGACCAGGGCCGTCATGGGCCTGCGGTAACGGACTCGTTATGGGCCAGACCAGATTTACCCTCCTCAAGTCTTAATGACTCTTTTTAGAAGTAATTTTAATATAAGTATAATATAATTAATCAATGAAATTTAATAAAAATAATTTAAAAATAAATAAAAATAAAAAATAGATAATGTATGGAGTATGCGGTGTCTTGTGATTGATTGGGTATATTATATTGGATTAAACTTTGTGAATAAAAATGATATTTATGAGTTCTATTAAAAGTTATTATTGTGTTATTACATTATTTAAATAAGAGATTTTAATAAAAATATTTAAAATTTTGTTCAAAATAATATGGAGAGATTTTTAAAATATTTTTATTCTAAACTTGTTGAAGTCTTTCATCTAAGTTTTAAATTTGTAATTAAATATTTTAATTATATAAAGAAATATTTTATTTTTATAACAAACTATTTCACTTTTAGAGTGAAACTTATTACACTAAATTGTTAATGTTTGCACTGTCACGAAAAAATTTGCATTCGAGTGAAGCGCATTATATTGGATTAAAATATAGTGGGTTGTCATAAATTTTTTTGCATTGGAACGAAACATAATGCACAGTAATGATAAATATAGTGTACTATTTTCATTTTGGGATAATGATATATTAATTTGGAAGAATAAAGAAAGATATTAGATGAATTTAACAAAGTGAAATATACAATAAAAGTTGTAGTCATTTACAGCTATTTGTAATATGACCAACAATAATCATAATGAATCATTAAAATTGAGACTGTGAGGATAAAATAATAAATAAATTACACATATTAAAATTAAAATTAAAAGAAATAAATAGTTAAATAAAATTATAATTAAGAGGAAATGATAAAATTTAGATTTTTTTACATATAGATCATTGTTATATATTAAATTATAGATATATCATTTTTTGAAAGGCATTAGCATAATCACTACTATGTTGAAAAACTTTAAGATATGTCATCACCATAACCCCTCGTTGTCACACGTCAATTTAACCATAGTTAAGTCTAATTAAATGTGAGAAAATATGAAAATATCCATACTTATGTTTCTTCATTTTCAAGTTATTTGCAAATAAGATTAAATAAAATCATAAAATAAAAATAACACATCTCATTAAGATATATAAATAAATAAATAAATTTCATTGTTGAAGCTCTTAAAAGATAATCTTCTTCTTCCTCCTCCTCTTCGATGGCTTTTCAAACCATGAAATGATGGTAATGACGTTATGAGGGACGACACGCTAGGGACACCACAGAGGAAGAAGTGGTGGCCGATCGGTGGGGGTAAAGGGGGAGCACCGTGGGACTGGGATGGCCTTCTCGTCCAACAGAGAGAGAAACATGGGAGAGGAGAGAGAGAGAGTGTATGAGAGAGAGAGAGGGACGGCGAGATAGATAATCATAGAGAGAGATATGGCGAGAGGAGAGAGAATCGTTAGGAGAGAGATTGTAATGCCCCTGATTTTTCAGATATTTATAGGATCAGGATCCGTGGGTTTCGGATCGCTTTTGTGGGTTCCGGAGTGTGTTTTGTGCTTTACGTGTGTTTTTCCCTGATACTTGATCTTGCTCATATGTTGAGTGTGATTAGCAAGTTTATGGCTAATGCTGGTAAAAAGCTTGACAGACTGTGAAATGAGTGTTCAGAAACTTGAAGGGAACATCAGATCATGGGATTCAGTTCAATATAGGAAATGACAGAAATATTTCACTCATGTGTTATTAGATGCCGATTATGTTGGGGATCTGGATGATAGGAAGTCTACAATAGGGTATGTGTTTACTTTGGGAGGCGGACCGATTTGCTGGAGATCCATGTTACAGATAGGGACAACACTATCTACAACTAAGGCAGAGTATATGGTAGTGACAAAAGCAGCTAAGGAAGTTTTGTGGTTGAATGGACTATTAGCAGAACTTGCTATGGGTCAGCAGGTAGTTCGGTTGCAGTGTGACAGTCAAAGTGCAATATATTTGGTAAAGAAGTAGGTTTATCATGCCAGAACAAAGCATATAGTTGTCAGGTTTCACAATATAATGGAATTGCTCAGTACTAGGGAAGTTGATCTTATGAAGGTGGGGACCAGAGAGAATGCAACTGTCATGTTGACAAAGTTAGTCATAGTAGAGAAATTCAACCACTGTTTGGATTTGCTCCACATCACTAAGTGCTAGCCGATGGAGATAAGAGTCTAAAACTTCTTCAAGGTGGTGAATATCGTCAAGGTGGAGATTTGTTGAGATGTTACTCATATTCAGACTAATTCAGTGACTGGACCAGTTTAGGGGTCTTAGATGATGGATTCTCTAAGTTCAAGATAGACAAAGTCCAAGTTTGATGGAGTACAAGTCAAAGGAAGTCTCAACAAGTTAGACGATGGATCGTCTAAGTAGCGAGGCTACAGGTGACTTAGACGATATAAATTGCACGGAACAGATTTAGACGATACAATGTCTAAATCAGGAACTTAGTCGGAAGAGCATCTAAGTGGAGAACTTAGACGATATAACGTCTAAGTTAGAAGCTGAAGCTGACTTAGACGGAGCAGCGTCTAAGTGGAATATTTGGACGATGAGATTATCCAAATGGAAAACTTAAACGATATATCGTCTAAATTCACAAAACGATAAAGGCAATGAAAGACTTAGATGATAGTATCATCTAAGTCGTAAATCCGAATAAAGAAGATTGAGGATTAGGTGGAGCTCAAGTAGAAAATGGATGATACGCCCTAGGCAATACGTGTGACATTTTTGTATGATCATAAGTCTGGAAAAGGGTGCCTTCATCGTTGTAAGACCAATAATTGGAGAATATTATCTTTTAATGTTGGGGAATATTTGTCGAGTAGTGGCTAGAGTTCCTATATATATGATTTATTGGGAACTGGGAAAATCTAACCTAACCTTATAATATGAGAAGGCGAGTCTCAGAGATAGGCCATCACCGTCACTGTATCTCTGATCTTGGTGTTAGTGCAGAGAAGGAAACTGAGGAATGTTATGTGAACGTAGGGAGACAATCTAACCAATCGAACTATGTAAATCTCCGTGTTCTCTCTCTCTCTCTCTCTCTCTCTCTCTCTCATCTTCTCCTTCCTTCTCTCTTCTTATGTCTATGTTTTTATATGAGTGATCCATAATCATCTTCTAATGTGAGTGAGAACGGTGAGATTTTTGGTGCAAGAGATATTTAACAATAGATCAAAAATTCAACCACGAACAAATAATTTCATAGAATCTGATTATTGTAGACTATGCAGGCATAGTCACAAAAGGATAATGATCAATTAGTTTACAGTGAAGATGGGATTCCGAGGATCTTAATTGGGTCGACCGGTAAGATCTTGTTTCATGATATGGAGGTCCCAAATTCGACTCCCGAGAGATTTACTTAGCTCACATTTAATCTTTGAGAGATATGAGTCTAGAATGAGATACTCAGTCTAGACTTTGTTAATCTTAAGAAAAATTAATCATGCTCTTGTCCCGTTCTGTGTATGCCCACAGTTTAGACTAGGTTAAGGTTCGTTGCACACTCGGTGTGTTACACACACACCTTGGTTGTGAAGGTTTTTTATTTTTTAAAATTTTATCTTGATCATTAAGAGGAAATGATAAAATTTAGATTTTTTACATATAAATCATTGTTATATATTAAATTATAGATATATCATTTTTTGAAAGACATTAGTATAATCGCTACTATGTTGAAAAACTTTAAGATATGTCATCACCATGACCCCTCGTTGTCACACGTCAATTTAATCATAGTTAAGTCTAACTAAATGTGAGAAAATATGAAAATATCCATACTTATGTTTCTTCATTTTCGAGTTATTTGTAAATAAGACTAAATAAAATCATAAAATAAAAATAACACATCTCATTAAGATATATAAATAAATAAATAAATTTCATGGTTGAAGCTCTTAAAAGATAATCTTCTTCCTCCTCCTCTTCGATGGCTTTTCAAACCTTGAAATGATGGTAATGACGTTATGAGGGACGACACGCTAGGGACACCACAGAGGAAGAAGTGGTGGCCGATCGGTGGGGGCAAAGGGGGTGCACCGTGGGACTGGGATGACCTTCTCGTCCAACGGAGAGAGAAACATGGGAGAGGAGAGAGAGAGAGTGTATGAGAGAGAGAGAGAGGGATGGCGAGATAGATAATCATAGAGAGAGAGATGGCGAGAGGAGAGAGAATCATTAGGAGAGAGATTGTAATGCCCCTGATTTTTTGGATATTTATAGATCAGGATCCGTGGGTTTCGGATCACTTTTGTGGGTCCCGGAGTGTGTTTTGTGCTTTACGTGTGTTTTTCCCTGATATGCCTTCGGAATCCCGTGTAGGGTGAACCGTTGAGTTCTCCGACTCCGGGACGTTACCACGACGTTGTGCGTTTTTCGAGGATCGCGTGGAGTATTTTTCCTATTTTTTGGTATTTTCTAAAATTTCTGGATTTTCTATATATAAACCTCTTTTCTCTCTCCCCATCTCTCATTCTCTCACTCTTTCCCTCTCTCTTCTCTCTCACGTTCTCTCCTCTCCCCCTCTCTTCTCTCCGGGCGGTCGACGGAGACGGACGAGGGTGAGGCGGCGATGGTGGGAGGCGAGGAACGAGGAACGGGTCGAGGATCGAGGGCCGGTGGCGCGTGGAAGCTCGGTGGTGCGTTCGTGAACCGACGAGGAACGAGGAACGGGTCGAGGATCGAGGGTCGGTGGCGCGTGGAAGCTCGGTGTTTCTTCGTGGATCGGCGTCCTCGGGGTGTGAAATCTTCGGTGGAGGTAGGGAGATGGACCCCTAACTCGTGTATTTCATTTCCAGTGAGTTTGGTAGGTCGTGGCGAGCCGAGCGTGGGTTTATTGCCGTTTTGGGGAAAAAGCATGATTTTGGGGTGTGAGCCGGATCTTCCGTTTTACGGAGATTTTGACCAATCTAAGGGTTTAGAATCATGCTAGGAGACTTGGGGATGGACTCCCCTTTGTTTTCCCATCATCGGGCGATGATCGGGGCGTGGATCCGGTTTTTTGGTGTTTCCCGCCGTTTTCGGGCTCAGGACGCCTTAGCGGTCCTTCTAGAGACCGCTAGGCCACCTAGCGGTCCTCTGGAGACCGCCAAGGGTCCCCCCATGTCGGTTGGTTTTGCGGTCATGTGATAGACCGCCTGAGAGGTTTAGCGGTCTAGGTGTAGACCGCCAGGCTCGTGGTAGCGGTCAGGGCTAGACCATTTTCTGTTTTGGTCGATTAGAGGTCGGTGGGGGTAGCGGCCTTGCGACTGACCGCTATGCATCGCCTAGCGGTTAGGCAAAGGACCGCCACCCTGTCTGGCGGTCCGAGAAGTGACTGTTGTGTCCCCTAGTTTTGATGATAACAAATCATAAATCATTAGTAGATATTTGAGGAATATCTAACATGTTTTGGTTTAATGAATAGACTAAACAAGTGCAGGAGAATTTCTGTAAGTGATGTCTCGACACCATCTGATGATGTCTCGACACATCTAGAAGAGATCGTGTTGATATACGAGTGGTTGAGCTCCAGCAGAAAAGAATGTGTCGACACATATAACCAATGTCTCGACACCCCCAGAAGAAATCAAGCTGAAGCCGTTGTCTGTCTGGCCTATGGATTAATTGATGTCTCGACACACTGAGTGAGAAGTGTCGACACACCTCAAGCCTCACTTCTTTATGGCAGACGTGTCTCGACACCTTCGTGTGATAACTCGAATCCTGGCGCATAAAGACTTGACACCTTCGTGTGGGAACTCTGCACATGACGCGCATGTCTCAACACCGTTTGACGATGTCTCGACACAGTTATGATGTTATCTTGGAACCAAGCACATATGTCCCGACACATTGTGTGTAAAGTGTCGACACATCAGTGTTCGACCAGAATGATTTTGAAATCGGCAGAAGCTGTCTTCAAGTTATTCAATGGGATGTCTCGACACACTGTGTGGAAAGTGTCGACACATTTGTGTTCGACCAGAACGGGTCTGAATCCAATAGAAACTGTTTTCAAGATTCGGAACTTGTCCTGGAGGATCCGTCCAGTCTAGAAAAAGCCGTCAAAGAGGGTGCACTGTCAAAGGACGATGGTCTGGCAGAGAAATCCCCTGAAAGGACTAAACTTTTGCTGATATGGTCTCTTACCTACCCACATATCTGCAGACTTAACAGAAAAAGAGTCAACTTGGCAAATAGAAGCAAATCAAATTATGTGGATGTGACATTCTGGGTTTTGCTTGAAAAGTGGACAATGTTGGTGTCGCTGAAGACAACCAATATATCAGGAGCATGAGCTCCAGTTCGACAACAAGAAAGCAAGAGAAGAAAAGAAAAGCTAGAAGCTTGCTGACGAAGCTATCTTCTTCCTGGTGCTGCTGGAGAGAATGCAATGAAGAAGACGATCCTCTTCCTCACTGAAAGGAGGTCTTTAAGCAAGCAGGATGAAGCTCCGTCCAGAACCCTTGAAAGCTGAAAGCTAGATCATCCTTCCCTCGCAAGGGTTGTGGTGAAAAATAGGAAGAACAAGAAGAAAGCCAAGAAGTCCTCAAGCTCTTTCCAGACAGGAGATCTCTTTCTCATAGTGCCTCATTACGATACTCTGTCTGGCGGTTTCACTTTCAGTTTATTTTTCTTCAAAACACACTCCTTATATTTGTTCCCTACCTGTGAGTAGGAAGACAGACGGTGTGGTGACCGGTCTGTGTGTTTTGGGTTGTAATCCCTCAAGCTGTGTGGCAGCAGAGTTGTGAGAGTGTATCTCTCTGGAAGAAGCCGTGTATCAGCGGCTGTGCTTTTACACTAGTGAAGCCTCACCGTGTTGTGTGAGGGGTGGACGTAGGTCTCTAGATTGAGACTGAACCACCTTAAAGATTGTGTCTTGTGGTTTTCTTTCATTTATGTTTTAGCGGTAGAAGCTTAGTAGGACCGTTCATGGATATCATTTAAGAGTCCAGCTTCTTTGCTATTATCAAATATCTATCTCATTATCTTTTATGTTAGATCCGATTTTTATTTCCGCAAAGAAGGGCAAAAGGGGGCTGATCTATTCACCCCTCCTCTCTAGATCTGCCTATCACAACTCAACACGTGGTATCAGAGCTAGTCTCTCTGTATGTGATCTAACGACCTTGAGAGAACTGGTGATATAGCAACTAAAGGTCCTATGGCCGAAGGGCATTCCGTAAATAGACCTCCCTTTTTCACTGGGACAAATTATCCTTACTGAAAAAACCGCATGCATGTCTTTATTAGAGAACAGGATCATGAAGTCTGGCGAGTGATCAGCAAGGGACCATTTGAGCTGTCTCCGGACAAGGATACATGGACTAAAGAACAAATCAGGCAATCAACGCTGAACTGGGGTGCCAAGCACATCATGCAGTGCTCCCTTCATCCAACATAGTACTCAAGGGTGTCAACTTGCGCTACTACAAAAGAAATGTGGGACCGCCTTGAGGTAATATATGAAGGTACACAACAGGTACGTTCAACCAAAGCAAACATGTTGGTATCCGAATATGAAAAGTTTAGAATGAAATCTGATGAGTCCATTTCAGACATGTATGCTAGGCTAACCGTGCTAACAAATGGCTTAACTGAGCTAGGTAAGAGCTATTCTGAGCAGGAGATAGTAAGGAAGATTCTGAGATCACTAAGTCCTATTTGGCATACAAAGGTCACAGTAGTTGAAGAGTCAAAAGACTTAACTACCATCAAGGTAGAAGAACTCATAGGATCCCTAATGACCTATGAGATGAATCTGAAGAACAAAGAGGCTGAGGTAAGTAAAAAGAAGCCTCTGGCTCTTAAAGCTGGACCAAGCACTAAAGATTTATCTGAAGAAGAAGAGCCTTCAAGTAGCAACACTGAAGAGGATGAAGTTACTCTATGGACAAGGAAGTTCAGAAGATTTCTAAGAAAGGAAGGTACATGCTTCACTAAGAAGAAGCCCTAGGTAAAAAGAGGTATCAGGCCAGGACCTGAAAATGTTAAAAAATCTGAAAAGCTTGTCTGCTACTCTAGCAGGAAACCAGGACACATCAAGTCTGAGTGTCCAGAAGGAGCTAAGAAAGTTATGCCTAAGTGGAGGAGCAAGAAGAAGTAGGCCATGGTGTGCACTTGGAGTGATGAAGAAGAGGAAGAGACTGAAGACAACTCCTCTGAAGAAGAAAAAGATGATCTCTGTCTAATGGCCAAAGGAGAAAAAGACAGCGAGGTGAGCTCTCCCTTTGAGCACTTTTCTACTGATGATTGGGAAGAAACTTACTTTGAATTAATGAATAAGTATGAAGTGTGCAGAAAAGAAAATAAAACCTTAAAGAAGAAGGTTGACTCCTGTAGCCAAGATAAAACTCTCAATGAAAAGATAATCTCTCTAGAAACTGAAATTGAGGATCTAAGAAAAATGAATGAAAATCTTGAAGAAGGAAGAAAAGAGATGAAAGATCTGAAGGATGAAAATGAAAGACTGAGAGATGAAATTGATGAACTGAAGCTAAAGATGCAAAGCTATGTGAAGGACAACAATATGTGCAATGAAAAAAATAGAAGCCTTCAAACAAGTCAATTCACAACTGCTGAAAGAAAATGAAAAACTTCAGAAGGACCTAGCAGATAAACAAACTGCTCTTGAAAAAATTGTTGATAGAAGTGAAAACTTGAATGCCCTGCTAGGAACTAAAATAAACTTCAACAGAGAAGGGCTTGGGTATGAGCCAACCAAGAAGAAAACTTTTGGGTTAAAAACTACCACCTTTGTTTCATCTTCCGAAGTATCAACCTCCAAAACAATACACCATGAAAATGTTGTAAACAAAGAAAAAGAAAAAGTAGGAGAATCAATCAACATTCCTTCTCAACAACCCAAAAAGGTTAACCAACAATCCCAAACAGGCCGACACCCATCCAAGCATCAGCCTGCACATTCCAATAAAAGAAACAGTTACAATGTTGGAGCAGGTCGGGACAACCCACGGAACAGGTCGACACCCACACCCACATGGTCAACTGTCCAACATTATCCCATGTTTGCACCAACAGGTCGACACTTTCAGTACATGAGGTCGACACATCCTTCATCCAGAAACAGCCATAGATGGATAGAACGTGAGACAAGTCGAGACTTTACCTTCTATAGGTCGACACCTCCATGGGTTAGAAGCAGCTATGTTCCCTATGGTCATAGGTTCACTCAACCTCAACAACCTAGCCTCTAGACCAACCAAATGGAACAAATGGTCTAACAAACAATCCTTTTCCACTATTCCTAAAAACCATAAAGTTCAAAAGACTAAGGAGAAGAAAAATAAGATCTCCCAGCAAAGCAAAAATCCTAAGAAAGTCTGGATTTCAAAATCTGTGTTATCATGCTTTACAGAAATGAAAAAATTATTGGGACCCAATTGTCCTTGGGTTCCAAACATTGTCACTTAATTCCTTGTGCAGGAGTGTCTTGCAGCCGTACACAACCGCTGATATCTTGACAATGGCTGCTCAAGACACATGACTGGAGATAGAACCAAATTCTGTCTCTTGGTTGAAAAGGAAGCTGGACATGTCACGTTTGGAGGAAACAATAAAGGAAAAATCATCGGTACAGGTAAAGTTGGTAAGAACCCCTCCAACTCGATTGATAATGTATTACTTGTTGATGCTCTGGAGTACAATTTGCTGAGCATAAGTCAATTATGTGATAAATGTCATACTGTAATCTTTGACTCTAATGAATGTAGGATCTTGCACCCTAATTCAAAAGAAACCAAGTTTTCTGGTAAAAGAGTCAATAACGTGTACATGATTGACTTAGATGACCCTGCTCACATAAATCTTTGTCTTGCTGCACCCAAATTTGAATTAGCATGTTTGTGGCATCACAGACTTGGTCATGTTAGCTACAATACTCTTCATAAATTGGTGAAGCATTCTATTGTCAAAGGTCTGCCTGCAATAAAATTTAAACTGAACACTAAGATTTGTGATGCATGTCCTCAAGGAAAATAAACTAGAAAGTCATTTAAAAGCAGAACTAAAAACTCATCATCTAAACCACTTAAACTAATCCATATGGACTTGTTTGGTCCAACCAAAACAACTAGCTTAAGTGGTAAAAGATATGATTATGTTTTAGTAGATGACTTTATTAGATTCACTTGGATATTTTATCTTGCACATAAAAATAATGCCTTTGATGAGTTTCAGGCACTGTATATGCAAGTGAAGCAAGACGGTAAGTTTAAGATTTCAAACATAATTTTAGATCATGGTGGTGAATTTGACAATGCTGGCTTTGAAAATTTGTGTAGGTCCGAAAGAATCATTCACAAGTTATAATCACCAAGGACTCTTGAACAAAATGGGATAGTTGAGAGGAAGAACAGAACTCTCATAGAGATGGCACGCACAATGCTTGCTGAAAGGCATCTACCAAAGAGATTTTGGTTAGAAGCGGTAAACACAGTATGTCATATCATCAACCGCTCAATGGTAAGGCCACTCACCAAAATGACTCCTTATGAGCTGCTAAAAAGTAAAAAGTCATCTCTCTTTCACATGAAAGTTTTTGGATCAAAGTGCTTTATTTATAACAATGATAAAAGAGTTCTGGACAAGTTTGAGCCCAAGAGCGAAGAAGGGATATTCCTTGGATAGTCCTATAACTCTAGAGCTTATAGAGTCTATAATCTTAAGACCCTTTGTGTGGAAGAATCCCCTTACATCACCTTTGATGAAATTGGTCATGACAACACTTGCAGGGAAGATGATGATGGGGAATTCCTGAACATAAAATGAAAAGAGGAAATTCCACATGAGGAGACACAAGCAATTGAAGACCAAGAAGGGCCAAGCAATGATCCGGTCACCGAAGCAGATGAAGGTAACACTAAGCCTGATTTAAGAGTGTTAAAGGACCATCCCTTAAACATCTTAGGTAATCTGCATGACCGAACCAAAACTAGGTCTCATTTTAAAATTATGGATGAAATTGAACAACTGGCTCTTGTATCTCAAACTGAACCCAAAAATATTGTAGAGGCCTTAAAAGATGACAACGGGATAGACTCCATGCATGATGAATTAAACCAGTTTGAAAGAAACAAAGTTTGGCATCTAGTTCCCAGGCCTCAAGAGAAATCTGTCATAGGAACTAAATGGGTTTTCAGAAAAAAACTAAGTGAAGATGGAAAGATTGTAATGCCCCAGATTTTTCGGATATTTTTCGGATCAGGATCCGTGGGTTTCGGATCGTCTTTTCGCGGGTTGCGGATCGTGTCCGAGTGAGTTTTGGACTTTTTATACCGGATTGTCAGACCCATTGGTGTTGTGCCCGTGAATTTCCTTGGGTCCGTGGTATTATGAGGAGCACGCCGGTAATTTTTTAGAATTTTCGGAGCGTCTTTGTGGGTCCCTGGTTGCGTTTTGGGGTTTTACGCGTGTTTTCCATCTATCGGACCTTCGGAATCTCGTACAGGGTGAACCGTTGCGTTCTCCGACGCCGCGACGTTACCACGACGATCAGCGTGTTCCGAAGATCGTGTGGGTATATTTTTCTATTTTTTGATATTTTCAAGAATTTTCAGATTTTCTATATATTAACCTCCTTTTTCTCTCTCTCCCCATCTCTCATTTTCTCTCCCTCACCCTCTCTCTTCTCTCACACACTCTCCTCTCCCCCTCTCACTCCGGGCTGCCGACGGAGGCGGCGAGGGCGGGGCGGCGTGACACGTGGGGCGTGGAGCGACGGGCACGGGACGAGGATCGCGATGGTTGAGACAGTTCGTGGGATCATGGACCGGGGTGGGCGCCACGGCGTTTTCTTCGTGGATCGACTCCCGCGGGACGCGAAATCTTTGGTGGAGGTAGGGAGAAGGACCCTCAACTCGCGTACTTCATTTCCCGTGAGTTTTGTAGGGCGTGGTGAGCCGAGCGGGTTTATTCGAGGGATTTGGGGAAAATGTATGTTTTTGGGGTGTGAGCCGAATCTTGTGTTTTGATCGTGTTTTTGGGGTTTAAATGGGTCCTCTCGGTGCTAGAGAGGTTGGAGAATGTTTTGCCATTTGTTTCCCCTTTACCTGGGGGTGGATGGGGGCGTGGAATAGATTTCCCGCCGTTTTCCCGTTCTTCCGATTTCGGACTGAGAACGCGCTAGTCTCAGGTAGCACGTTCTTGAGGGTCGTGTCGCCCCGATAGGGCACGTTCATCGGAGAAGATGAATAGTTAGGCGGTTTCTGTCGTGCTATAGGGTCCCAACGCGTTCTGAATTATCGTGCTATAGGATCATAGCGCGACCTAGTCTGGTCGCGCTATGGACCTGTAGCGCGTTCAGTTTGAACGACCTATGCTTGGATGGCGCGTTCTGTTTGAACGTGGCATGCAAGGCAGCGCGTTCTTGGGGTGGCCTGCCGGGCTGCCCAGGGCGGGCAGTCTGCGGCTGATCGTGCTCCCCTTGGGCCGTGTGTGTCCCAGACACCCCGTGGAGTTCCGTGACCATGTCTTTGGGTGTCCGGAGGTCCAGTTACCTCGATTAGCGTGTCCATGGGTTTAAGGGTCCTAGTTACCCTCTAGCGTTCCGATTGTGTTACATTGGTCTCCGGTCGACCAGGTTGTGACCCAGCGGTTGACCTTCAACCTCGTGAGTGTCCCGGACACCCTGTGGGTCTTGTGACCGTATTTTTGGGGTGTCTGGAGGTACCGTATTATCTCGATAAGCGTGCCCGTGGGCTTGGCGGGTCCTGGTGACCCCAGGTGTTCCGGGCTTCCGTGTTCTTGCTAGATCGAGTCACCGTGTATCGGTGTGAGTGCGGTGAGGTTTCCCCGCACGTCGTTGTTTCTCCGGAAGGTGGCTTCCGAGTGGGCCAAGCATGTGGCCTTGGACGGTGAGTCCAGTCTCCCAGCCTGGGGTTGGAGGTTTCTTAGTTCCCTCGTGAGGGAATGGTCTTGGTAGTTGTGAACTGCCTCGTGCGTCTTCCCATCGTCGTTTTGGACCTAGGGATTAGGCCAGATTGACGGCTTAGTGCCGTCATGTGCAACGGTCTCGACCCCGAGTCTTGTGACTCAAAGACCGTTGAGTTTAGTAGGTCTAGTGGACCATCTAAAGTCTGGTGGCGTCGTGCCACCTGTTACTCCGTGTTACTCGCAATGGGTGCTTACGTGGTTTTCAGTATTCACG
Organism: Amorphophallus konjac; assembly: GCA_022559845.1. Lineage (NCBI taxonomy): Eukaryota > Viridiplantae > Streptophyta > Magnoliopsida > Alismatales > Araceae > Amorphophallus > Amorphophallus konjac. The sequence goes on from CM040121.1 coordinate 525,829,491, forward strand.
TTCTGTGACACGTCCACTAGTCGTAGCCTTCTTACGGCACGCGTGTGCTGACCCACCCGGGAGTGGTGGAGCGGCTGACCCGAGAGAGACCGTGAGTAGGCTGGTTACCGTAGGGCCCCCGCGTACAGCCGAGTCTGGGCTTAGGGGGAATTACCAACTAGAGGATAGGCCTACGGCGTATGGTCTGAGTGTGCACACGAGGTTAGGGGCGTTGGACGGCGCCGGCAGGTGCGACCCCAACTAGTTCTTATTCTGTGGTACTGGTTACTGTGTGTGTCTGAGTCTCTGCCTAGGGCGTTGTAGCTAGACACTTGTGATGCGGTGTAAGACGTCAGGGGACGCATCCGGTCATTCTTCTGGTGGGCGGTGCTCCCATCACGTGACGTGAGTTGTCGTGTTTCGGGTTTTGTTTCCGTCCGCGAGACGGGACTCCGTGAGTGGTTTCGGGAGTGTTCTCGGAGTCGAGGTCTGGGGTTTCCGATGAGAGTCACCGAGGGCCTCTCCCCAGACAGCGTTGTGTTCGCAACGGTGAGGTCGTGACTGTGTTCCCAGACCATGTGGTTTTGGCTTGGGCCCTTTTTGTGAGGGCAGGCCTCCGCGACGGAGGTGTCATGGCATTTTCTGAGTAGCGTGACTAGGGTGGTTCGTTGTTCGGTCGTCCCCGACCGTGGGATCGGGATGTCAGGTTCGTGACTTGGTTGTCCCCCGACTGGGAGACCGGGTCGTGTTTTCTGGTACAGTAGGAGTACCTGTAGAGCCGAGGTTTTACCGGCCACCGTAGTTACTTTCCTGCTTTCGTAGTTACTACTTTCTGTGCTGCCGTTGTCTCTCAGTTGGGGTTCCGCGGGATCCCTACTGGGCCAATGATAGGAGGCTCACCCCTGCTTTTCAGGTGCGACGGTTCTGCCTCGTGGTTCGAGGATGCTATTAGGAGGTTCTTAGTTGCCAGCTCGCCGACTGAGTGTTCACTTAGCGTGTGGTACATTTTATTACTTTAGACTATACTTTCTATTAGACTGGACTCTGTTGTAGTAGTTGTTTATTTAATTTTGTTAATTGTTGAATTTTCATGCTTTATTTCCTTTTTTTTGTGTCTCTACACTCCTTTTTAGCCCTTCCGAGCCTCCCGCTCGTGGGCGGCGGGTCAGGATTCGAATGGTATCAGGCTCCTCCCGGTATCCGGATCTCGGGTCGCCACAAAGATAATAAGAAACAAATCTAGATTGGTGACTCAGGGGTATAATCAAGAATTTGGCATAGATTATGAAGAGTCTTTTGCACCTGTTGCTAGACTAGAGGCCATTAGAATTTTGCTAGCATTTGCATGTTCTCATAAAATCAAATTGCAGTAAATGGATGTTAAGAGTGCTGTTCTAAATGGCCTTATTAAAGAAGAAGTCTATGTAGAGCAACTCCCTGGTTTTGAATGCACATATTTCATAGATCATGTTTATAAGTTGGACATGACTTTATATGGCTTGAAGCAGGCACCTAGAGCTTGGTATGACAGACTAAGCTCATACCTCACCGAACAAGGATATTCAAGAGGTAATGTAGACCAGGCACTATTCACCAAGAAACAAGGTAAGGATATCTTGATAGTTCAGATTTATGTGGATGACATAGTGTTTGGGTCTACTAAACCTCAAATGTGTGAAGAGTTTGCAAAACTCATGACAAATGAATTTGAAATGAGTATAATGGGTGAGCTTCAATTCTTTCTTGGCTTGCAGATTAATCAAAGTAATGAAGGTTATTTTATCAATCAAGCCAAATATGTGAAGGAGTTGCTGAAAAAGTTTGATCTGACAAACTGCAAACCATTAGGAACTCCAATGGGGACTGTCACTTTACTGGATGCAGATGAACAAGGTACTCTTGTAGATGCAAAGAGGTACAGAGGTATGACCGGGTCATTACTCTATCTAACTGCATCTAGACCAGACATTCAGTTTAGTGTTTACCTTTGTGTTAGATTTCAGTCTAGTCCTAGAGAGTCCCACTTGACTGCTGTCAAGCATATTTTTAGATACCTTACTGGCACTCAAGAATTGAGATTATGGTATCCTGCATTCTGTGATCTTTCACTTATTTCTTATTCAGATGCAGATTATGCTGGATGCAAACTGGACCGCAAGAGCACTAGTGCCTATTGCCAATTTCTTAGTGGGTGTTTGGTTTCTTGAGCCTCCAAGAAACAACACTCGGTTGCCCTCTCAACTGCAGAGGCATAATATGTTACTGCAGGGAGTTGTGGCACCCAAGTACTATGGATCAAACACCAACTCCAAGACTATCAAATAGATTTTGGCTGTGTTCCCATTCTGTGTGATAACACAAGTGCTATAAATCTTGCAAAGAATCCAGTCATGCACTCTAAGACTAAACACATTGAAATTAGGCATCATTTTATAAGGGATGAAGTCCTCAAAAATCACTTTGAACTCTATTTTGTTGACTTAGAAAATCAGATTGCGGATATATTCACAAAACCCTTAAGCAATGACAGGTTTTCAACATTAAGGAGAGAGCTCGGTCTATGCAGACCTCAATCCAATCAGGTTTGAGCTATCTATTCCTTTTTCAGTGCTCAAGTTACTTGTCTCTGCTATGATTGAAACAAGCATGTCTGCCTTGATCTGGAACTGGTCTATTGGCTGCATAAACAAGGCTTTAGATGTTGGTCACACTCAGGGGGAGCTTGTGTGCATTTCTGATTACTTTTTCGTTGAATATCATCTCTTAACTAAATGGTATATCAAATGTCGAGAAGTGGAAAGACAGGTCACACCTGTCAGGAAACTCTCTTCATGCGTGAGGACAAGCCTCCGCCAAGTACCATGAGTCCGAAATGCATGTTGATAACTGTATAGCTAATTTCTAGTGCATAAGTATGTTTAAACCTTTAGCATCCAATAAAGCACATCTCTGTGGCAGCAAAGAGATAAAACCATGGTTGAATGATTGTCTGAAAGAAGAAAATTAGAGGCACTAGCAGTGGAAGCTGGCAGATGTATCTTCAGAAATAAAGAATCGCATAGAAGCTGGCTGAGCACAGTTTATTGTACAGTCATGTGTCGAGACATGCAGGACAAAAACTCTGGAAGAGGTCGACACCCTACTAGTATGTGTCAGGACATGCAGAACAATGTCCTTTGAACAGATCGACACCCTACAGCTATGTGTCGAGACATGAAGGACAAGTCTGTTGAACAAATCGACACCCTCCAGTCATGTGTCGAGACTATCTCTCAGCCGCTCTTGGGTTTAAACATCCAATGGAGAGTTTTTATGATTCCTTCTTCCCACTGCCTCCTCCATTTCCATTTCAAATCTTTTGCCTCTGAACCTTCACTTGTCACCGAGCATTAAGTGAGGGGGAGTTGAGAATGTTTTCATTCATTTATACAACCCTGCGTAAGTTCATCTGTTTTACTCCTAGTTAAAGAAATAGTTTCTTGTTTATAATCCTCATTTTCGTTAATCATTGCGTTGAGTTCTACCAATCTTGCACTCATAATAGGATTAAAACATTCATCAAGTCATTGAAAATGACCATTACCTAAGCGTCTGAAAGTTCACTACAAATAGGCTTCTTAGTTTATGTATTGATTGGCATGTATGTTCTTAAACAAGTTACCTAATCTGAAGTCAATTAGAGAATACGCCTCCTAAAAACCATTCTGCAAAATTTCAGAGCAATGACCTCATCTTCAGAGAAATTAGATCCTTCATCAATGAAATGAAGGTTAATCTAGTCATGATGAAGGTTGTCAACTCTGTTCAGAAAAATTCAGAAAGATAAGCTACACTGAGTAACCAGGGACTCTGGCGTCTAATCAACGTGTTTCCTTGAGTCAAAAAGTGAATACTTTATCGGACTATTAAATTAATTTTTTAAAAAAAATAGTTTGGGGTTGACTCTACACCTTGCTTCAAAACAAAAAGGTTATTATTTAATTTCAATACTTGCTTATCTTCGTTTTCTAATTCTGCCAAATGAATGTGATGAGTAAGTCAAATGGGCTTGGTTCCATTTTCTTTAACCTTCTCAAATATTTTAATCTCATTATTTGTTGCACAAACGGTTTTTTCTCAAACCTTCATTCTAAAAAATGAGCTTATAAGCTTCAAACCGTTCTGAACTTAACACAGGGGTATATTCACCATTTCTTATCTCAGGGATGTTTTTTTTAAAACTCAAAAATCTCAACTTTCCTTATTTAACTCGACGGTGAAAACCACTTTTTACCTTTCCTCATTTCTAACCCTATCTCACTTTCACACCCGCCCTCCGGCGACCCTGCACACCCTCGCCTTAGAGGTCGACGCCCCGATCCGTCCTCCCTTACTCCTGCCTCCATCTCCCCAGCTAGCCCCAGCTACCTTCCGTCTCCTCAGCTCCCTTTCTTCTACCCTCTCCATGGCTCCTCCGGTCACCCGTGGCAAGAAGAAAGATGCGGCTTCATCCAAGAAGGCCGCGGCCTCGGAAGCACACTCTGAAGGGCGCTCCAAGAGTATTGCAGACCGCCCAGTTGCTGAACCAGCTAAGAGAAGAGCTGTAGAGGCCCAGGGCTCAAACAGTGCAAGGGTTTCGCCGCCACAACCAAAAGCAAAGCGGCCACGACTGTCCGCAACGGAAAAAGGGAAGGCCAAGGTGCCGTCAGTTCCTCCGCAGCCAAGTGTTGCTCCCTCCGTTAGGGAAGAAGAAAGTGATCCCACCAGGATTCTCTTCCCTAGGTATGTGTATTTTGGTGACCACGAAATGCTTGAGTATTTTCCCGATCTACTGCCGTTATTTGAGTTCCAAGGATGGCGAAGAATTCTGTCCGATTACAGGGTATATTACCCATTTTTAGTTCAACAGTTCTATAAGAACTTGTTTTTTGATGAGAACAAGAAAGTCCTTCGGACTAAAGTAAATGGGGTCTCTATCAAGCTTACAACAAAGCTTCTTCACAGAGCTTTACACATACCTCGAGATGGGGAAATAGAATCTGAGGTTGAGATTGACCTATCTGTAGCATACACCATCCTGACAGGAAAGCCTAGAAACCCTCAGGATGCAACCCAACTACTTGTCAAATCCTTTGACACCAATCGATTTCCCCCCTGACAACGTCTACTGCATCACATTTTCACTACCATGATTACCCCACAAGGGGGTGGCAGAAGTAGACTTACTGAGACCCAGAGGTTCCTGTTTTACTGCTTGTTCAACAATTACCATGTTTACTTACCAGAGATCATGCTCCAGATTATGGACAGCTGCACTTGCAACCGGCGTAGCCTGCCTTATGCTGCACAGCTAACAGGTATTTTTCAGAAGGTTGGTGATGCGGGACGAGACCACGGACACGACAAGCTCGCGATCGTCCCTTAACGAGGGAAGCGTCGGACGTGCGCGGTTGAGAAACCGACAAGAGCTAGGGTGGTCGGCTCGCACTTTCGTGCCCGGATCGGGTCACGGGACGGTCTCGCTCACTCTCTCGCAGCAGCGGTGATATGAAATTATAGCAAGCTAGGTCCTAAAACATGCTCTCTAGCAGTGACATAAATAAGCATATATGAAATAAGCGAAATGCCAAGTGTAGGAGCGAAGATGATACCTCCACGCACTCGGCGTGGGGACGACGGGCCCGGCCGAACTCGTGCTCCCGGGACGGTTAATACATGAATAGTACAGCAATGGAAATATGCCCACTCCACGCAGGGAGGTAAAGGGCGACACAACGGGGCCCGGGAGGACCGAATATGGGTTGACGGGCGGCTTTCCGCGTAGCTTCGGCAGCACTCGAACTAGTGACGGTGGGGCCCACGTGCTGTCCGAAGGGACCGTGTGGGACCCGGTGTCACCACTGTGGTGGGGACACTGGTGGAAGCGATCCCCGGACTGGCGGCATGCTGGAACGTCGCCCGGAGGTCGGGCGGCTCCGATTGGCACCCGTCGGGTTTGCTGTCCACGGACTGGTGGTTGCTGTTTTGCAGCACGCGCTCCGGCGAGAATGGACGCTGCGATCGGCCCCGATGTCGGATCGACACGAGACTGGCGCCGTTGGAAAGCTAGCTTGAAGTTCTTCAACCTAGGCCCAAAGATCTGGCATGGATCTGCTCGGATCTTGACTTATGGAATTTTCAATCTCCTGTTGTACAGTAACCGAAGACTCAGGCCTGCAGAGAACTTGACTGTGGAATGCCTTTGACCGCGAGGTAGACGTTCGAATCTGGGGTTGTGTTCTTCATAAAATTTGTGGGAAATTGAGCCTCAAAATTTCAAGTCGATCAGAACTCGTGGCTGGCTTCAGGAATTCACGAACCACACCTCTGTCCAGCAGGACAGAAAACCGAAGACGATCCCGTGGCGGCTCGTAGGCAGCACGAACGGCGGCGGCGGCGGCACCAATGAAGATCAGAGGTTGAGAGGGGGAGATAGAAGATTGATACACTCTAGAACTTGAGGTTTGAGGAGAAGAACACCAGGGGGAGAGAGGAACAAGGGCACACCCTTCAATGGCTAAAGCCAATTTTACAAATTTTTCTTCATTAATCTCTAATGACACTATACATAGGCTTATATAGAAAATGGCAAGGGGTGGGGGGGTTGATAATTTCGTGAGAAATATGTCATTTTCATCCCCCATGTGGTCAAAACTCAAAATAAATAAGTTACATATGAATGGAGCACTCCTTTGACTAGGTAGGTAAGGTAGGTGGCCAACCTTTGAAATTTTAACCCCTTTGTCTCCCATGTGGTCAATTAGCATTCAAACCTTCTAGATGGCCACCTAGGATGGTTGACCAGCCCCACATGGATGAGGTGGACCAATGGGGAAGGGGAGGGGGCCCCCTAACTGGACCTACTACACATTTGCACAAAAACCCACACAATCTTAGGGAATGACACATTGGCTTACAAAGCCTTACAATTGTACATATACTTTCCCAAGGATATAAAAGTAAATAAAAGGACTCAAATGTAAAAATAAAAGTTAATGCTCGGCGTCGATTCCCATCAACTCTCCCCGGGTGGGAGGAACTCGACCCCGTCGAGTAGGGGTATGGATGCTCGAGTACTCCGGCGGATCCGTCACCGTGCCGAGTAGCGCGGGTATGCTCCACTCCAAGTGATCGTCACCTGCTCAATCCATATATACTCGATATGCACAAGCTGCTACGGGCTAGAGGTGGACACTCCGGGTGGGGCACTCTCAAAAGGGAAGGAAGCAGCTCGAAGACTCACTAGGAATCACCGCTGAGTCCCTGTAGGTGACTGATCCGGGTATAGATGTAGAGCCGATCCCATACTCATCGAGTGAGTCTACTCGCTTTCACACTCATAAGGGACTGACATCGACGAGCTTGCACACGACATATGTAGACTTACCATGCACTAACACACATATGCAAACCACACAAATAAGAAACCAACTCATACATGACTCTAGACACACCTATTGTTAGTCCGACCCGTACATAGGTGACGGCGGACCAGGACACCCGAATGTGTGCCATGCATGCATGTTATGTAACCGGAGAGGGGTGGTATGGGGAACACCTAAACATCTAAGTATGACCCAGTCATGCATGGACGGCCCTTTGGATTTGGGGGACTTGAGAGGGCTAGGAGGGCCGAATGTTGTTGTATCGTGGACGGGCTTGGTGGGTGTAAATGACCCGGCCCGTGGGGTAGGAGTGTGATAGTGGACTCCCTTGAAGAAATGAACTATATAAGGTGGGTCATGGGGTCCACTAAGGAATGAGTCAAAGGGATCGAAGAAGGTATGACCCCTTGTGGTGGGCTCCCCCAAGTCACGGTCCCACATGTAGAAGTTTTGAAGGTGTGGATAGTCACCTTCTTGCATTGTGATGGGTGGGACGGGGACCGTAAGCAAGAAGTATGATTCCTCCCTCGGACAAAAGGGTATGGATTCGGGCTCGGCCGGTAAGGGAAAGAGTAAGAGGATCTCCGTGGTGACACAACCCACGGTGCACTCGGAGGTAATGGACCCATAGGCCGGATGGGTGAAGCTAAGACTAGCGGGCTGGTCGAAGCCTCGGGCCAATAAATGTGTAAAGGTCAACTGCCGGTCTAACCCTTTAAGAAGGTCGTCCAATGTGTCCACATAGTGACGAGACCGGAAGGTGGTATGAAATGAGTTGCTTGACACTAGTGGTAGTGTGGGGTCCATTGATGGGAAGGGAGGTGGGACCAAGCCATCCTTGAGCCAACTAAGAAGCGGCTCGGCTATGAAAAGCGTACCCGTTAGAAATACGGGTGGCTCGGGCCTTGGTGGTTCCAAATGAGAGGATTCCGAATCAAATTCGGAAATAGAGATGGATGACATTGGAACTCTCTCGAGTGGTGAAGGCCATGGTGTAGGCGGCTGGGAGGTGGATGCTTGTCGAAAGCCACCATACCGAGAGAAGTGTGACTCAAATGGTTCGACCACTAGAGCGACCGTATAGGATTCCGCTAGAGAGAATGCATTGCGGATAAGACATTCCAATTGGAAGTGAAGGCGCAAACCTCTCCGGAACTGAAATGCGGCCGTTTTGCTCTCCTCTCCCAAGCCATGTTCCAACCAATACTTATGATATGCCCGAATGTACTCGGACACGGACCTATCACCTTGGACGGGTCGACATGGGTTGGCCATAGTTGCCAAAATACGGGAATGGATCCCTAGGAATGGATATGCAAGGCCATTTGGGCAAGACACTAGACACGACCCTAAGTAATGTAAAGTTGGAATGCATGCACACTAAGGACCCTAGACGTAAACCAAGACTCGGTACGTGGCGGAGATAATTGACCCGAAGGTCACTCGCGCAAGTGTGCGGCCTTCCCGATAGGCGTAGCCTAACGTTCGGACAACACCTTTTGATATACCGAGTAAAGGGATGTAAATACAAAAAGACACTTTTTTTTGTTTTGAAACAATGATGACCCTAAACACGACTTAGACAATGACTAATGACTAGACGTAAATGACACTTTTTTTTGTGAATGCAAACACCCTAGACTCAACCTCGCTCTGATACCAAATTGATGCGGGACGAGACCACGGACACGACAAGCTCGCGATCGTCCCTTAATGAGGGAAGCGTCGGACGTGCGCGGTTGAGAAACCGGCAAGAGCTAGGGTGGTCGGCTCGCACTTTCGTGCCTGGATCGGGTCACGGGACGGTCTCGCTCACTCTCTCGCAGCAGCGGTGATATGAAATTATAGCAAGCTAGGTCCTAAAACATGCTATCTAGCAGTGACATAAACAAGCATATATGAAATAAGCGAAATGCCAAGTGTAGGAGCGAAGACGATACCTCCACGCACTCGGCGTGGGGACGACGGGCCCGGCCGAACTCGTGCTCCCGGGACGGTTAATACATGAATAGTACAACAATGGAAATATGCCCACTCCACGCAGGGAGGTAAAGGGCGACACAACGGGGCCCGGGAGGACCGAATACGGGTTGACGGGCGGCTTTCCGCGTAGCTTCGGCAGCACTCGAACTAGTGACGGTGGGGCCCACGTGCTGTCTGGAGGGACCGTGTGGGACCCGGTGTCACCACTGTGGTGGGGACACTGGTGGAAGCGATCCCCGGACTGGCGGCACCCTGGAACGTCGCCCGGAGGTCGGGCGGCTCCGATCGGCACCCGTCGGGTTTGCTGTCCACGGACTGGTGGTTGCTATTTTGCAGCGCGCGCTCCGGCGAGAATGGACGCTGCGATCGGCCCCGATGTCGGATCGACACGAGACTGGCGCCGTTGGAAAGCTAGCTTGAAGTTCTTCAACCTAGGCCCAAAGATCTGGCCTGGATCTGCTCGGATCTTGACTTATGGAATTTTCAATCTCCTATTGTACAGTAACCGAAGACTCAGGCCTGCAGAGAACTTGACTGTGGAATGCCTTTGACCGCGAGGTAGACGTTCGAATCTGGGGTTGTGTTCTTCATAAAAGTTGTGGGAAATTGAGCCTCAAAATTTCAAGTCGATCAGAACTCGTGGCTGGCTTCAGGAATTCACGAACCACTCCTCTGTCCAGCAGGACAGAAAACCGAAGACGATCCCGTGGCGGCTCGTAGGCGGCACGAACGGCGGAGGCGGCGGCACCAATGAAGATCAGAGGTTGAGAGGGGGAGATAGAAGATTGATACACTCTAGAACTTGAGGTTTGAGGAGAAGAACACTAGGGGGAGAGAGGAACAAGGGCACACCCTTCAATGGCTCAAGCCAATTTTACAAATTTTTCTTCATTAATCTCTAATGACACTATACATAGGCTTATATAAAAATGGCAAGGGGTGGGGGGGGCTGATAATTTCGTGAGAAATATGTCATTTTCATCCCCCATGTGGTCAAAACTCAAAATAAATAAATTACATATGAATGGAGCACTCCTTTGACTAGGTAGGTAAGGTAGGTGGCCAACCTTTGAAATTTTAACCCCTTTGTCTCCCATGTGGTCAATTAGCATTCAAACCTTCTAGATGGCCACCTAGGATGGTTGACCAACCCCACATAGATGAGGTGGACCAATGGGGAAGGGGAGGGGGCCCCCTAACTGGACCTACTACACATTTGCACAAAAACCCACACAATCTAGGGAATGACACATTGGCTTACAAAGCCTTACAATTGTACATATACTTTCCCAAGGATATAAAAGTAAATAAAAGGACTCAAATGTAAAAATAAAAGTTAATGCTCGGCGTCGATTCCCATCAGTTGGCATCCCTCTTGAAAATGAAAAGTCTATCACTATCCCCAGGAGCAATGTCTACAGCATGAGGTTCATAGACAATTACATGCGCTTCAAGAAAGAGGGAGACAAACTTGTAAGGAATATGCCTAGACATTTACCTGACCCTCCAGTACAGCCAGCTCCACAGGAACAGCCTGCACAGGATCAGCCTGCGCAGGACCAGCCAGCTTCAGATCCACAGTTAGATCAGCATGAGGAAATGTTCCATGCATACCTTCACTTTGAGCAGGCCCATCAGCAGCAGCAATCTGAAGATCCCTTGGACCAGCCTGGGATGATGACAGCTTTTGGAATCCAACCTCCTCTTTCTCCTGAACCTGAACCACAAATCTTCACTGAAGGGGATGCTCCTCCAGAATTCCATGCAGAGCCATCCACCTCAAGAGGTACAACTCATGGTGCCACTGCCAGTCCCATGGCCATTCACCCCACTCTCATCATGTTCTTGACTGCACAGTTTGGAGCATGAACTCCTCTTATCGTCAACTAAGTTTGCAAGTGGACAGAATGGAAGCCAGACAACTTCATTATGAGCAAGTCCAAAACATCAGATGGGAAAAAGTTATGCTTGACAAACAAAAGTCAGATGAAAGATTGAAAAGCTTTATGAACTCCTTGATAAATGTGTGTGAACGAGTAGGGAGAATCATGAAAAGACTACGAGAGATCCACACTGAAACCCAGGAGAAAACTGCTGAAATGGTCATGCATGCATATGACATACGAGAAAAGCAAGGTAATATCAACATTAAGTGTGCCAAACTGATGGACTCCTCCAATCAGCTAGCTGAACAAGTGGCTGGCGCAACAACATCCATTTGAGCACAAGTGGCTGGCGCAACTACATCCATCAGAGCACACGTGACCACAGAGACCAACAGATCTATTGATGCCACCTCCAATTTGGAGCGCACAGTTAATGCTACTACTTCTCGACTGCTGGATGCCTGCCAACGGATGAAAGGGAAGATGTACTCTGACTGTAACAAGCTACTGGATGCCTCCTCCAAGCTTGCAGAAACTGTCTACACAGACACCGCTCGAGCAGTCAACAACACCACCAAAGCAGAGGCCAAAATATATGTAGTGTACAGAAAATTGGATATGGTCGGTACTGAAATCTTGGAACTCATTCGTCTGCATAAAGCTCAACTCCAACCAGCCCTGCAGGACGCAGGTGATGAATGGTGCCCTCTTCCTCAAACAGAACCCACCTCTTCTCGTTTACCACCATAAGGCTCCCAGCAAAGGGCTGAAACAGAATACATCTGTGAAATGATTCATGGCTGGCTCAAGGACATCAAGGAAAATATCACGACTTTACACAGGTTTGTCAGACAAAGGGATGAGCAGCTAACTCAGAGGGTTGACTCTCTAGCAACAGTAATCTCTCACATGTAACACGACTTCCAAGAGGCACAGATCCTTCACTTTGCCAGTTCTAGCTCCATGCCCCCACCACAACAGTCTCCTCCTTCACCCCCTCCTCGCTGATGACAAAGGGGGAGAAGTACTGAAGATTTTCTGAGAAGACAAGCATCATCTAGCATCTAGCATGTAGTTAGCCTTTTTCATCTAAGGGTTTAGCTTTTGTATTAAATGAATGCAATGTAAATGCTTAAATACATGTCTTGCTTGATCTGTATGAAACTTTGGTTGATCAATGAAATAAGCTTTTTGTTGAAAAATGCTAACGTTCAATTGTTGTGTTGAATGCATAAATTTCACTTGTTTGATGGTTCCTCAACCAAATTGTTTAGTGCTATATGAATGCCTGGTTATAATGATTCATAGTTGTCATCATCAAAAAGGGGGAGAATGTTGTGTCCCCTGATTTTGATGATAACAAATCATAAATCATTAGTAGATATTTGAGGAATATCTAACATGTTTTGGTTTAATGAATAGACTAAACAAGTGCAGGAGAATTTCTGTAAGTGATGTCTCGACACCATCTGATGATGTCTCGACACATCTAGAAGAGATCATGTTGATATACGAGTGGTTGAGCTCCAGCAGAAAAGAATGTGTCGACACATCTAAGCAATGTCTCGACACCCCCAGAAGAAATCAAGCTGAAGCCGTTGTCTGTCTGGCCTATGGATTAATTGATGTCTCGACACACTGAGTGAAAAGTGTCGACACACCTCAAGCCTCACTTCTTTATGGCCGACGTGTCTCGACACCTTCGTGTGATAACTCGGATCCTGGCGCGTAAAGACTCGACACCTTCGTGTGGGAACTCTGCATATGACGCACATGTCTCGACACCGTTTGACGATGTCTCGACACAGTTATGATGTTATCTCGGAACCAAGCACATATGTCCCGACACATTGTGTGTAAAGTGTCGACACATCAGTGTTCGACCAGAATGATTTTGAAATCGGCAGAAGTTGTCTTCAAGTTATTCAATGGGATGTCTTGACACACTGTGTGGAAAGTGTCGACACATTCGTGTTCGACCAGAACGGGTCTGAATCTGATAGAAACCATTTTCAAAATCTGGAACTTGTCCTGGAGGATCCGTCCAGTCTGGAAAAAGCCGTCAAAGAGGGTACTCTGTCAAAGGACGATGGTCTGGCAGAGAAATCCCCTGAAAGGACTGTACTTTTGTTGATATGGTCTCTACCTACCCACATATCTGCAGACTTGACAAAAAAAGAGTCAACTTGGAAAATAGAAGCAAATCAAATTATGTGGATGTGACATTCTAGGTTTTGCTTGAAAAGTGGACAACGTTGGTGTCACTGAAGACAATCAATATATCAAGAGCATGAGCTCCAGTTCGACAGCAAGAAAGCAAGAGAAGAAAAGAAAAGCTAGAAGCTTGCTGACGAAGCTATCTTCTTCCTAGTGCCGCTGGAGAGAATGCAACGAAGAAGATGATCCTCTTCCTCACTGAAAGGAGGTCTTTAAGCAAGCAGGAAGGCTTCGTGAAGCTCCGTCCAGAACCCTTGAAAGCTAAAAGTTAGATCATCCTTCCCCGCAAGGGTTGTGGTGAAAAACATGAAGAACAAGAAGAAAGTCAAGAACTCCTCAAGCTCTTTCCAGACAGGAGATCTCTTTCTCATAGTGTCTCATTACGATACTCTGTCTGGCGGTTTCACTTTCAGTTTGTTTTTCTTCAAAACACACTCCTTATATTTGTTCCCTACCTGTGAGTAGGAAGACAGACAGTGTGGTGACCGGTCTGTGTGTTTTGGGTTGTAATCCCTCAAGCTGTGTGACAGCAGAGTTGTGAGAGTGTATCTCTCTGGAAGAAGCTGTGTATCAGTGGCTGTGCTTTTGCACTAGTGAAGCCTCACCGTGTTGTGTGAGGGGTGGCCGTAGGTCTCTAGATTGAGCCTGAACCACCTTAAAGATTGTGTCTTGTGGTTTGCTTTCATTTATGTTCTAGCGGTAGAAGCTTGGTAGGACCGTTCATGGATATCATTTAAGAGTCCAGCTTCTTTGCTATTATCAAATATCTATCTCATTATCTTTTGTGTTAGATCTGATTTTTATTTCCGCAAAGAAGGGCAAAAAGGGGCTGATCTATTCACCCCTCCCCTCTAGATCTGCCTATCACCACTCAACAGTGATCGTCAGGGGTTCGTGAGTCCAGGGTTCTTGGCGGTCCATAGGTGGACCGCTAGCCATTCCTTAGCGGTCTAAGGGTGGACCGCTAGCCTCCCTAACGGTCTAGGGGTAGACCGCCAGGCGATTCTTCGTGTCGCTGTGTCCATTTTGCGTCGTGTGGTCTCCGGTCGACCAGGTTGTGACCCAGTGGTCGACCATTGGCATCGGGAGTGTCCCGGACACCCCGTGGGTTCTGTGACTGTGTTTCTGGGGTGTCTGGAGGTATTGTGTATCGGTTGTGACCCAGTGGTCGACCATTTGGTCCGGGTGACCCTACGTGTGTTCTGGGCTTTTATGTTATGCTAGATTGAGTCACCGTGTATCGGTGTGAGTGCGGTGGGGTTTCCCCCGCATGTCGTGGGTTTCTTCAGAAGATGGTTCCTGAGTGGGCCAAGTGTATGGCCTTGGACTGTGAGTCCAATCATTCAGCCTGGGGTTGGAGGTTTCCCGCTTTTCTCTGGGATGGGGAATCAACGTGACGGCTTGTGAGCTACCTTGGGAATCATGCTTCTGTGCTTTCCGCGTGGGCCATGTGTGTGGCCTTGGACTGTGAGTCCAGTCACCCAACCTGGGGCTGGAGGTCTCTTGAGTTCCCTTTTGAGGGGATGGTCTCGGTGGCTCGTGAGCTGCCTCGGTATTCATGCTACCGTGATTTTAGACCTAGGGATTAGGATAGATTAACGACATTGTGCCATTGCGTGCAATGGTCTTGACCCCGAGTCTTGTGAGTCAAGGACCGTTGGGTTTAGTGAGTCTAGAGGACTGTCCAGAGTCCAGTGGCATGGTGCCACTTGGTCCTTCGTGACTTTCGCGCAGGGTGCGTGCGTGTTTCTCGGAGTGTTCCTTGGAGAGTGGTCACAGCAGTGACTTCCCATTAGTCGTAGCCTTCTGACACGCGTGTGGTCCCACCAGGGAGTGGTGGCGAGGCTACCCGGGAGACGGTTTTAGGCTGGTTGCCGTGGGCTTCCTACTATGGCGGTTCGAGTCCGGGCTGAGAGGAAGAACCAGCTAGAGGGCCTGACGTAGCGCAGTAAGTCAGTGTGTGCACACGTGGTCGGGGAATTCGGATGCGTGCTGACGGGCACGACCCCAACTAGAGCCTTGTTCTGTGGTTACTTGTACGGTGTCTCAGTTTCTGCCTGGGGCGTGGCAGGGAGACACTTGAGACGCGGTCTAAGACGTCAGTGGATGCATCCGGTGTTGCTTATGGTGGGCAGGTACTCATGTCACGTGAGACGTGACTCTCCTATTTTCGGGTTTCGTTTCCCGTCTGTGAGACATGGTTTCCCGACAGTTTTAGGGAGTGTTCCCGAGGTAGAGGTCTAGGGGTTTTCGGTGAGCGTCACCGAGGGTTTTCCCTAGACGGCGTTAGATCCATGACTACGAAATCGTGGTGGTTTCTTCTGGCGGCATAGCCAGAGGTTTTCCCGTTAGCTCGGTAGTCCCCCGACTGTGAGATCGAGGTGTGTTTGTCCGGTACAGTAGGAGTAGCTGTAGTGCCGAGTTTTGACCGGCCACCGGTTCGCTGTTCCTGCTGTAGTTGTAGCTGCTTTCCTTTCCGCTACCACCGTTGTTCTCGGTAGGGGTTCCGCGGGATCCCTACTGAGCTAGTGACAGTAGGCTCACCCATGCGTTTCAGGTGCGGCGGTTCTTCCTCGAGGTTTGAGGGTGCTGTTTGGAGGTTCTTAGTTGCCAGCTTACCGAGCCGAGTGTTCACTCGGTGTTGGGTATGTTTCCTGCCTTAGACTGTACTTTCTGTTGGACTAGACTCTGTTGTTGTAGTTGTTATTTATTTCTGTTAATTGTTAAATTATCCTGCCTTATTTCCCATTTCTTTGTACCTCCACACTCATTTTAGCCCTTCCGAGTCCTCCCGGCTCGTGGGCGGCGGGCCAGGATTCGAATGGTATCGAGTTCTTCCCGGTATCCGGATCTTGGGTCGTTACAGAGATAGAGGGGCGACGAGAGAGAATTTTAGAGAGAGAGAGGGGGATGATAGTCCCTCACTATCGGTCTTCAGTTGCAGGGATGACCTTCCCGTTTGGCAGAGAGAAACGTGGAGAGGAGAGAGATAGTGTATTTGAGAGAGGGATGGTGAGAGAGAGAATCGTAGAGAGAGAGGGATGGTGAGAGGAGAGAATCACACATAAAGAGAGAGAGAGAGAGAGAGGGACAATGGTCATTCCCACCCCCACCGCACGACAACTCCCCCCCCCACCTCCACCGTAGGCCCTTGGCCCGCAACCCCCTGCCGTTGTGTCTTGCTGCTCCTCCCTCTCTCTCTATCTTGTCGTCCCAGTTCATCATTCCTACCCCATCCCATCGTTGTTGTAGCTCCCATTGCTTTTTCGATGGTGATAGAGGGAAAGGGAGAGGGAGAGGAAGAGGGGGAGAGAGAAAGAAAGGCACATGGAGAGGGAGAGGGAAAGAGAGAAAGGAAGGTAGAGAGAGAGAGAGAGAGAGAGAGCACGTCTGAGAGGAAAGTCGCTCCGTGTGAGAACGACTTTCCTCTGAAGTCGCTCCCACGCGAAGTGACTTTCACCTCTCTCTCTCTCTCCCTTCATTGCGACCCTACCTCCCACTAGTGGTGACCCTACGCCCCCTTCCCCCTCCTGCCGTCACCCCTACTATCTATCTCTTTTCCCCACCCTCCTCACCTTCCTTCTCTTCCTCTCCTTCCCTCCATCGCAACACCCCTCCCCTTGCTCTCTCTCTATCTCTCAGTCGCTCCCCCGCCCCTACTCTTCTATCTATCTCTCAGTCTCACTCTCTCTCGCCACCTGCTCTCTATCTCTCAGTCTCTCCCCCTCCCCCTGCTCTCCCTATCTATGTAACACTCCGGTTAAATAATAAAATACAAAAGTAAAATTTTGAAATATGTATTGGAATTAAAAGTTATTTCCTTACTATTTTATGGCTTCAATGATTTTCTTAATAGTGTTTATTTTTGAAAGTGGCCAAATTATATCAATAATTATTTTTCTATAATTACCATAAAAATACCTTCATATTCCAAGACGCAATCGAATTTTTCTACGATGAATTGAATTTAATAGGTATAAATTAAATTAATTAAATCTCACCCGTAGGCCAAAGTTTTGACTAATTTTTAAAAATATGAAAAAAAAGATATCTTGTAGAGAATGAAGTGTTTAACCATAATGTCAACTGGGTCGATCCCAAATAAAAATTTAATTAGACTGAAATAAGGAGTTTTTAGCCAAAATCGTTATTCTTAATAGATCAACCTTAATCGACCAAATTAGAGCCCAATTCTCAACCAATCGAGCCCAAACCGGTCCCAAATGATAGGTTAACCCTAGTAGATCATTTCCCCTCTAAAAACTCTAGCCTCTAGATGCTTCTCTCGACGGCGGCGGTGCGGATTTGATCAAGGTGCGAGATTTTCGCCAATGTTTCTTCCTTGGACTCTGAGTCCAATTTGACCTCTAGAAGCCTCCTTGGACGCTATAAGTTGAGGGCTTTTGCAGCCCTAGACCTCCTTTTTCTTCTCCAACAGACGATGTGACCTGTGGTGGCCGATCGACGGCGTATTAGGGCGAGGATCGTCGGGTATTCACGGATTAGGGTTTTGGCGTCTTCCTCTTTCTTCTTCGATTTAGGTAGGTTTCTCTCAGGCCCAACCTTAATTAAACCCTACCATGACATGCACCTCGAAGTCCTCTTTTATTTGATCATGTTTTACCCAATTTTTTATGATCTATATTGTGCGAATTCATCGTTTCATTGAAAGCATGTGATTAGGGTTTTTCTACATTCCTTTTTGTTTGATTATGTAGGCTAATCGAAGTCAAATCTTGAGATGGATCATGCCTTCTTGTTCGCTTTTAAGTTCTCTTTCGATTGATAGTAGTTTGCCCACTTTTTAAGAAGTATATAGATCGAATTAAGCCTCATTTGACTTGTATCGGGTTGTCACCGTTCCAGGCGTGGCGAGCATTGAACGGCCGTAATAGAGACCGCTTATTGTTCTGCGGTCGCACGACAGACCGTTTGTTTGAACTGAGCGGCCTCCAGTTAGACCGCTTATATGTCAAGCGGCCACGAGATTAATCGTCGTTATACGGCGGGGTTCCAAGTGGAGCGGCCCTCAAATGACCGTTTAAAGAATGGAACGGCCCTTCGATAGACCGTGTTATGGCGGTGGGTTTTCAAAAGAAAAGAGGAGTTGCGCTGGTTCTGAGCGGTCCTCCTCTGACCGTCGAATGAATTGAGCGGTCCATATATAGACCATTTTAACCATGTTTCAGTAAAATGTTACTCGTTTCCAGCATGTTGTGTTCTATTTTTCTTGATTAGATAATATGATTTTAGGGCTTAAATTGGTAGTATGAACACACTAATGACTAGGATTCATGAAATATTTGATCTAAGGTCTAATTCTCATCCAATTATGTCATCCTTTCCATGTTCACCTTTCATGTATCCTAGTTTAATTGAAAAGAAAATAAACTAATATGTTTGATCAAGTAATTAGTTGCAATTCATTTATATAGTTAGAACTGTTTTAAGGTTGTGCCACTCTGGTGGTGGTGACTAGACCGAATCTCTCGTTTTCCATTGATTGGGAGCTATTGAATTCTTGGACATCGAATTACCTCTCCGTCGGATATTCCTTCCGCCGGACTAGGTGTTCATGCTCCAAGGCCTCCGTAAGCCCCCACGAGCCTGGGATTCCCACTAGGACGCCGGGCGGGTTGTACCCACAAAGCCTAAACCTTCTAACTCGTTCGAATCGCTTGCTTTTGCCCGAGCCCGGAGTCGGGACTGTCCTGGTTTGAGCGGCCCTTCTGAGACCGTTCAGTCAATGAGCGGTCCAGTCATGACCGTCGGACACTTTGAACGGCCCCCGTTAGACCATTTTTCAACTGACTGTGCGTCGACCTTGGTCATCTCGACTAAGTGATTTACGCGGTCGTTTCTGGACCGTGTACCTCTCACGCGGCCCCTTCGTGACTGTGTTGATCTGGCGTATGTACCGACCTTCCTCGTGCGTCGGTCTGTAAACGGCTCTTATTGACCGTTCTGCGATAGAGTGGCCCGAATAGGACCGCGTTATTGCTTTTAAGCGGTCCATGTCAGACCGTTTACTTGTTTAGCGGTCCTCTGCCGACCATTTATGTTTCAAGCTTTCCGTTTTCAGGTTTTGAATTGTGTAAGCTGCTCTAGCCTATTCAGGCTATGGTATTTTGAGTTTTTGACCTATTGTTAGGTCTATTGATAACATTATCCATTCTGAGTCATTTTTGAATGACTTTTCCCTCTCGATTAATGAGCTTGTTGTTTGGAATCTCAAGAAATAATAATAATTCTTACGCATTCCACCTTGATTACATGCGCTTGATCTTGGAACTCTTGGCCATTTTATTCGTGGATGTCTAGATTTCGTAGGATCTATGATCCAAACAAATCAATGCCAAGGCAAACACTTTAAAGGGCCCAGTCTGGTCCTGGGAGGCGCACCCGAAAAGTACTTGATCCCCGGGGAGGTGAATGACTAGGTGTGGCATTTGGCACCGAGTACTATCTAGCGTGTTGAGTCTATGACATTCCACACTCTTATGATACTTACTATACTTGCTTGAAAGTAGGAAGTGCTTGCTTGCATGACTTGACTTGACTTGATATATGGCCGTTCACTTGAAGTTCTAATTACTTGCTCTTGCTGTCGTGACTTGCAATCTTTATCGTGCTAGTAATCTTGTTATCATGCTTAATTATTTTTCTCGCGTTATTCATGCATTCATGAAATGGTTAATTATTTAAACTATGCCTGATGATAGAGTGTAATTCCTACCGAGCTTCTTGCTCACCCCTACTTTCCAACCCTTTTCAGGTAACGCGGTAGATGGAACGCTTACAATTGGCATCAGGACAGCGTGATCGAGTAAACTTGGAGATTTAGAGACCGGAGTCTGTCTTTTTATTTTCTTGAGTCTAGATAGTATAGTGAGTCTTGTCATTTTCTCTTCTTTATGTCTTTTATTGAGTCTAGATTGTAAATTTAAAATTTTAATCATCAATAAAAATATATATTTTTCAAATTGTATGGCCTCCATGTGTCTATTTGTGTTTGTTTATTTTGCTCTTGTTATCACGACTGTTTCGCTGTACGTTCCGGACGCTACTTCTCGCTGCTATCAGTTCGGGACGTGACAATCTATATCTCAGTTTCTCTCTCTCTCCCGCCACCTACTCTCTCTTTATCTCTTAGTCTCTCCCTCGCCCTTGCTCTCTCTCTCTCTAACTCTCAGTCTCTCCCTTGTCCCTGCTCTCTCTCTAACTCTCAGTCTCTCTCTCAGTCTCTCTCTCTCAGTCTCTCTCTCTCTCTCTCTCTCTCTCTCTCTCTCCATTTGCTCTCTCTCTCTCTCTCTCAGTAGTAGTGGTGGCCGTCGAAGCTCCCCTCCCACCCGACCGTCAGCCCCCCATCTCCTTGCTCTCTCTCTAAGACTGACCGTCGGGCCCCCCTCCCCATCTCCCTACACACTCTCTCTCTAGGATTGATCATTGGAGCCCTCCCACCTGACCATAGGGGCCCCCCTCCCCATCTCCATGAGCTCTCTCTCTCTCTCTCTCTCTCTCTCTCTTTGAGGGTATTTTAGTCATTTAAATATTAGAGGGATATTTTAGTCATTTGACCGTCACTTAACAGAAATATTAGCATCTTTTGAGAATATTCGTGATATCGTCAACACAAGTTAATTATGATGGCATATCTACAAGTTTTTCAAGATAATGGTGATATGTATGTTAATACATTTTCAGGAGTGATATATCTGTAAATTAGTCTATAGTAATAGTTTATATGTAAAAAATCTTAAAATTTAACATTTAACCTTCACTTCAATAAATTCATCATCAACATAAAATCTTTTTCCAATTGTTCAAAAGAATATGGAGATTTTTTTGTATATTCGAGTATTGATCACAATATAGTCGATTAAGTATGAGGAATTTTGTAAAATATTTTTTAAAAATTTGTTTAATGACTTCATTATGATAGCTCTCTTTATTTTGTTAGGCTCTCCATTGTAAATATTTGTGGGATTCTCTTGTATTGCACAATCTCATGTATACGAATCAAATTACTTTTATGAGACTGAAACATAAATGTTTAGATCATTTGATCTATAAATATTTATATTAATGATATAAATGTTTACATTAAATAAATAAATATTGACCTATGGGACTGCACAGTTGTGCCAGCCTTCAAAAGATTAGTTGTTATGTCTCCTCGCAAGGCTTGGATATCATCATGTGTTGAAATGATGATGTTTTCAGTTCAGTACAATCTGTTTCATTTCAGTGCACTATATTTTAGTCTAGTGCAATATTTTTCACTGCAATGTAATGTTTATCATTATAATGCACTATATTTCACTCCAGTACAACGCATTTCATTCATGTGTAATATATTTTATTCTAGTGCAAACTTTATCATTATATTGCACTATGTTTCTGTCTAGTGCAATAAACTTCACTCCAATGTAAACTTTATCATTAAAGACTAAACTGTTTCAGTCCAGTGAAATATGTTTCACTCTCGAAATGAAACATTTTGTTACGTAAATGAAATATTTTTTATATAATTGAATTTTTTTTCAAGTTTAAAACTTAGACGAAGGTATGTTACAGGATTTCAACAATTTTAGAATAAGAATATTTGAAAAAAGTCATATTATTTTAAATATATTTTAATATTTTGATTAATTTTTTATTTTAATAATAATAATTAATATAATAATAATTTAAAATAAAATTTATTAAAGTTCTCATTTTTATTTACAAAATTTTCTATGATCTAATAAATCCAATCATCCACAAAACGTCATTTCTCATGCCCTATTTATTATTTATTATTTTTTTATTTTTATTAGATCCATCTAGTTAATTATATCGTACTTATTTTATTTTTTAAAAAAATCATTAAGACTCACAATCAAAATTTAAAAAGAATGAATTTTTATTATGTTAATAGATATTTAAAAGTTAAAATAGTATTTTTAAAAGTTAAAAAGACTGAGATAAATTTTTTTGATGGAGAGTGAGGATGGAGGAGGGAGGGGAATAAGATGCAGAGAACGTTACAATTTTTAGAATAAAAAATGAGATTTTTACATATTAGTCCCTATAAACTTAGTGGATTATTGATTAGTTCCTCAAATCTGACTATTATTTTAATAGTCCCTATAATCTTAGTCGTTACACGTTTGAGTCCCTGCCATTCATTCAGTTAACTAAACTATAGTTACCTTTTACTAAAGGAAAGAAAAATACTAACTTACCCCAGGTTAAGTGTGAGTGTGTGAGAGAGAGAAATGGAGAGAGGGAGCACCACCATGCCGGTCGGTAGCGCTCCTGGAGGGGGGACGTCAGAGGCGTCTCCCCCTCCGACGGTGACAGACGGAGGGAGAGGGAGAGGGAGAGGGAGAGAGAGAGAGAGAGAGAGAGCATCACACCGGTCCACTTACCAATCCACTCACTCCCCTTCTTGCTTCTGCCATGGCCTACGTAGGGAATCCCCTTCCCCTCTGTAGACACGCCAAAATCGATACTATGTTGAGTAAATTTCATGTCACGACATAATGTCCCAAAGTGGACTTCATTACTGGCTCAATATAAGACATTTTCTAATTTTTCTGATTTTTCTGTGATTAGCGACTGTCTTCTGGGTGCCATTTAAATGAACGACCGTATGGAGTGTCGTCATTTACCTTCACTATAGGACGACATGGTCCTTTTGGTAGGTCGACTGACTTGAATGAACGACCGCTTGAGCGGGCACCATTTCCTGATTTTTTGATTTCCATTAGAATTAAATTATTAAGAATTGACGTCCTATTGAGCGAGCGCTCATTAATGAACGCCTTTTTAAGTAGGCGTTCTTTCTTATTTTAAAATTTGGAAAGTCAGTTACTTCTATAATTTATCCAGGAATTGACGGCCGTTGCTAGGTTGCCCTTTTAATTGACGACAGCCTCCAGGTCGCTATTTCCATTCCGTGTCCATTGCGTCTGCAACTTCCTCTGCATGGCGTTCCTTCTCCATTTTGGTTCCAAGTTCTTCTGAGGAAGGATATCCACGTCCAGGGATTATTTTCCTTATTTTAATCCCATTAGAATAAGGTTTTAAGCCCTATAAATACTCCTCTCTTTTGCCTGCCGCGGGGATCCTTTTTTTAGAGAGTTGACAGAGAGCTTTTTGATATTAGAGAGTCTGCAGAGAGAGTTTTCTTTGTTATTCTCTAACGTTTGCAGGTGTTCTCTTCTATTCTTCCTCCTGCGCTTCCCGTGGCTGAAGCTCCCTCCCTCGACTCTCTCTCAATTCTCTGCTGCAGCTGCGCAGAAAGGGCCATCACCTTCTATATTATTTTTCCTCAATCCCTTTTCCTCTTAGTTATTCTACTTTTCTTTTAGTTTGCACACTCACATCTCTAGCTACGTTGCTAGAGTATTTAGCACTATTTAGCACTATATCTTCTCATCATATTTGCATTAGTCGCATTCATATTTCTCCCATCCTTTACTCCTTCTTAAGGGGTTTTCAAAAAAAACAAACACACAAGGTATGTTCATGCCCTTGTTGTATAGTTTAATTTTCATTGAGCATTGATACTACATTCACTTTTGGCTAATCCAATCTTCTTATCTTTGCTTGTTTCTTTTCAAGGGTAATCAAGATAAGAACCCCTTTCATCAGCCGGCCGGTAGAAGGAGGAAGTTGAACTCACATCCACGCCCGCTTGCAAGGTATTCTCTGCGATCACTCTTCCTTTTTGAGGTAACCCCTCTGGCGATCACACTCCTAGGTAGCATCACATGCTCCCTCCTCCACCTTTCTTTTATTTTATTATCTTCATCTTCACTTGTTGTTATGGTTAATTAATTAAAAATTTTCGCTTTCTTTTTTAAATGTCTATGTGACACGTTCATAAATTAGCGATCACGGTGGGACCCTTTTTATTTTTATTTTGATTACCCCTCCTTTGGCACCCACGTGTGCCCCTCTTTTTGGCACCCACGTGTGCCCCTCCTTTGTGCTCCACGTAGCACACTCCCTTTGTGCACCACGTGCACACCGCCCACTTGATTAGCCAGTTGTTGGACTGTCCATAGCATTTTTAAAGAAGAAAATTTCATTTCTGTCATCTTTACATGCGTTTCTGTCTCTCTGGAAAAATCAGCGACCACTCAGGCAGCCGCCATTTCATGAATTAGCGACCTCTCACAGAGGCGCTCATCTCTTTATTTTCATAATATTTACTATTTATTACAATCAACGCCCCTCCACAGAGGCGCTATTCACATATACCGCGCCTAACCCTAAGGCGCCATTTCTTGCAGTCACTGTTCACCTTATTTTTTTCAGTCGTTTATTATTTATTGCTATCAGCGCCCCTCTACAGAGGCGCCAGTTCCTGATTTAGCACCTTTCCTGTAGGCACAGTTTCTTTTCTCCAGCACTGTCCACTTGATTCAGCGCCTTTGTGAAGAGGCGTCAGTTTCATAAACAGCGGCTGTCATACTGTCGCTATTCACCGATATACCGACCACTGTGTGGCTGCCATTTATTTCTATTCTCACAGAATTGCTATATTTGCTGCTGTTTTGCCTTGTTTGATTGGATTATTGATTACATTCACATTGCTGCTGATCCTACTGCATTATGACATTTGGTTGAGAGACCTCCTCTCTCTACGCCCCTAGGATTTCATACACCTTCTTGGGAAGGGAAGGACCCTCCATTGAGCATTCCGTCTCTTTGGATTAGAAATTCCCTAACCAAGGCCTCCATAAGTCCCTGCACCAGTGGATTTCCTCACGGACGCCGGACTGGGTATACCATTTAAAGCACCCCAGAGTTTAGCTAACCCATACGTTTGTGAAGAGAGAGAAAGAGCCTAGTTGACCCGGAGATTACACCCAAATTGCAACTAGGATTCACATTGAAGAGAGAGCATCGTTTCATTAAAATCCATCTTGTTTAAATCTCAAAGAACATTAAAACCTTGCATAAGTATCATAACTTGTTTGATAACTTGCTTGAGTGCTTGTTTGCTATCCATACTTGTTGATTCAAATGATTTCTTATTACAATCATGAAACTCCGTTCAGGTAAAATTGTCAACATGGCCAACTATGGGTACTCTTATGGTGATAGTGAGAATGGTCAATTTGACCAAACCTATGAGGTTCCTCCAAATTTCATTCAATACGAGGGAAACTATACTCCCTCTCACTCTCAAGTCTACATGGTGGACTCTACCACTCAAGCAGTTGATTCTTCACCTCAAGTTCAACCCGCCACCCAACATACATCTGGGGAACCTCCCCTAGCTCTTGATCTAAATGATCTCATTAATGTCTTGTCCCAATTGGACGACACTCAACGTCAAGCGGTCCAGGCCGCTCTTAAAGGGACGTCTGTCCCTTCTTCTTCAAATCCTCCTCAGGCCGCGGGTGGCCTTCAAGTCAATATCACTAATGACCAGGCGGTCTCACAGAAGATTCCATCCCGTCCACAAACTCCTATTGTTCTTACACCGGCCCAACCGGTAAGTCATTCTGTGGTTAGGCCACAATATCCTCCACCTCCTCAATTCTTGAGAAGGCCTATGCCAAACCCCTTCCCTATTACCAATCTGGCCCCGGTCGAGTCTGACACTAACACTCTTCTCCTCCAAAAGCTTGCTAACATGAAGGACAACTCAAAAAGGTCACGGCCCCTAAAGACACTATGGAGGTCGCTCTCCCTACTTTGCCGGTCTTTCATTTACCTCCGTCAGAGATGCCTAACTTCAGGCGTTACAATGGAACGGGCAACCCGTTCATCCATTTGAAAGATTTCATGTACGAGGCATCCTTCTGGCAGGATAATAAGACCTTTTTGGCTTATCTCTTTAGAAGGTCTCTTGACGGCCCGGCCCTTGAATGGTTTTACTCCCTGGAGCCAACCGAAGCTGGAGATTTTGACATTGTTCAGAGGAAATCCTTACAAAAGTATAGAGATCGTGTGGGTCCGTCTTTGTCTGTCACCGATCTTGTAGCTGAGAAAATGAAACCGGAAGAAGACTTCGTCTAGTTTGCTGACCGTTCGAAGTCGATGGCCGAGAAGTTAAAAGATTCGATGGCCGAGAAGTTAAAAGATACTCTGTCCGAGTCGGAACAAGTGAAGATGATAGTCTCAAATGCGACTCTGCAGTTCCGACATATATTGGCCATGAATAAACTCAGCACAATGGAGGAGCTCTATGAGCGAGCTAGATACATTTAGACTCAAATGAAGGACTCGCCCATCATGGGCATGTTTGAACCAAGGCTGAGAGTGATAAGGAAGAATAATAATGTCAATACCAATGGTGGAACTACCGAGGGCACTGTTACCAATGAGCAGGTGGGCGCGGTTGACAATCCCAGACCTTTCCGCAATCCTTCCAACCCAAGACCACCACAACAACCCTCCTTCTTTAAACAGATTCCCCACCAAGTAAACAACCCTCCTCAACCGTTCCGGCCACCTCCCCAAAACCAAGCTATGCCACAAAACCCGCAAGTCCCCCAGCAATACCATCAAGTGCCACCTCCCGCCAATTATGACCCTCAACAACCAAGAAGACCCATGGGCCCCAAAAAAGCACAATACCCTCCATTACTCGAGAGCCTTCCCGATATATTCAACGCCCTTATGGCCGCCAACGTGCTCACATTGCCAAAAGAGAGGACAATATGGCCGCAAAATGTGGATACCTCTCGGTATTGTGTCTACCATCGGCAGCCCGGTCACAATGTAGACCATTGCTTTCACTTCAAAGATTACATATATGATCTGAATGATCAGGCGGTATTGACTGGGATGAGATGAGGCGGTTTATTGCAACATTGAAGGCACACAGACCTCCTCGATAGCAGCAGGCTCAGCAGCCACATCAACAACAAGTTCAACAACCTCCACAGCAGCAACAGGCTCCCGCACCACAACCGGACATGGGATTGTCCACAATCCGCTACCGGAGCACCCACCAAATCAACAGTTGAACCCTATCACCTCCTTCCATGAAGTGGAGAGAGGGCAAGGATGGCATGAAGAAAACGCCTCTATTGGGGCTTTAAACCAAACTTCAAACCAACCACCACGTTTGCTAAGAATAACCCACCAACCAACACCTTTCCCTCAACCTTCCCGTCCCCTCTTGCACACCGCCAACCAAGTTCTCTCCACCATCACCAACCCCTTGCCAGCTAGGCCGTTCCTCATTCGCACCTCCACAAACCCTTCCTTACTGTAAACCCCTCCACCTTCTACAAATCCTTTGCCGCCTAGGCCACTCCTCATTCGCCCTTCACCGGCACCCGTTCCTCCTCCCGCTACCACCAACCCTTCGCCGATAAGGACTCCCTTACATCGACCTGCACCAACCTCTACTATACCTCTCACAAATCCCTCACCTCCACCCAGGCCCCTGCTCATTCGGCCTACACTTCCTCCAACCGTTTAGGCCCCGCCTGCCCCTTCTAGCCCCTCTCCCATAGGACCTTTGCTATCCACCACCCTAGTTTTCGCTAATCCTCAGCTGACAAGGCCCCTCATAAGGGTTCCCTCTTCGGTCACTCCACCTCCAATACCTGCTAATCCCGATATCCCTTCCACATCTACCGATCTTCCGCCTACCCAAAACCCGACAGAGGTACAAAATTCACAAACTATGATGCTCTGTAGTGGACGGATATTCCACCGTGTGTTTTCACAGAGGAAGCAAGAGCCACATGGGCAAGAGGAGCAAGAGCAAGAGCAAGAATCCATACCGGGCACCCAATATGATCTGTTAAAACATCTGGACAAGACCCCAGCTAGGATTTCTATATTGGAATTGATTAAGAGATCCACCACTCACCAAAGGGCTTTAAAGGAATATCTACAAAAGGTGATGGCCAATGAAGACATCCCCGCTGAACAGATCACTTCAGTTTTAACTCTGGTTGGTGACCAACCGGCTATTGTCTTTCATGAACATGAGCTAGCTCCAAAGCCGGCTAGGAAGTATGCCCTGTGCATCACTGTTGATATTAATAAAGTGGCCGTTAGATAATGTTTAGCGGATACTGGAGCTTCCATCAATGTGCTGCCTCCCAGTACTTTAAAAATGTGTGGCATTCCGGATAGTGAGATACGGCCGTCAACCATTACGGTCACTACATATGATAATACAAAGAAGCCGCCTATGGGCATGATCACTTTGAAGGTTGGGCTGGGTCCCATGTCGGTTACAGTAGATTTCCATATTCTAGACATGGATCTAACCTTTAATGGTATTCTGGGCCATCCATATATCCAAGAGCTTGATGTCGTACCCTCCACAAATCACTAATGCATAAAGTTTCCACATAAAGGGTGCATCATCAAGGTCACTAGCATGCCCATTTTGCCATCAGTTGATATACACTCTGCCACATCAGTGCCCTCCATATAGCCGACCAATAAGCCTTTACTATCGGTACTAGATCTTGTCGATCCGCGGCATGACTTGTTAAGTCCACAAGCTTCACCTTCTGCTTCAGCACCAGCACCCCTGCCTTCCAAGGGGAAGAAAAAGAAGAATATAATGAATACCCCAGGTTGGAACATTATGATGAGAATGGGGTACAGAACCGGCAAGGGTTTGGGTGCCAGTCTCCAAGGCAGAGTGAAGCCCATTAAGAATCACGAGCTCATTCCCCGAGGCGGCCTGGGGTACAAAGGGCCGGGCAAGCAGAAATTGGATAAAAATGAAGAGGAGCCATGGACTACTATGACCTCTACTCTTAAGACAGACAGACGGCCGCTCACATGGTCTTTATATACACATTTTGTGAAGGGGCCCACTCAATAGGCTGACGAGCAAACCATAGTGGTTACTTCATTGTTGGATTATCAAGATGTTCATTCACGTCAGTTTGCTCGCCACTTAGCACCACTGGTCACCTATAGAGCCTTGGAGTCAATAAGGCCGTTCGAAAGAAGAAAGATGGAAGACCCAGAATGTGAGTGGTATAGATGGTTCGATATGAATGATATTACTATTGCTCTGAGCCGACTGTTTATGCCAATTGATCTAGAATGACCACTATTGATTCATGAGTTGATAGAGAAGCCAACAGTAATCACTAACAAGAGGCAATTGCTAAGCAATTTCACCGATACGGGAGAGCCGGATGTCCCATTTGAAGAAGGCTTCACCTTAGACAGCCTGTGGGCTGACCTCTTTTCCCTTAATTCTATCCATCCATCACTTATTGCTTTTATGAATTCCAGATTATTTCCGATCAGCATTCCTAGACCACCCACAGTCTTGATTTCTTTCTCTCCAGATTTGCTCCAAACTCCCTCAATTCCTCTTTTGCTCCTCTAGCAATTCTCTCAGCTCTCTATCACGCCCTATCCCGGGCAATCTCTTATTCAGTCCTTTTTCGATCTTTCTATTTCAACACCATCTTCTACTCTTCCCTCTCATTGCTTCATTATTGAAAATGAAAAAAAATGCCAAAATTTAAACTTTTCAATCTTCCATCTCTATTGAGGAGACCTCCTATCTTGTCCATGAGTGTACCCTTACCCAAGGGCCGCTCATTCAAGGTCCGTTAGCGGATCTCTTTTACTCCTCTGATGAGGAGTCTTCTTCTGTACCTTCTTATGTACCCACTTCTTTTCCCTCCTCTTCTTTAGATTCTAGTGATCAGGCTAGTTCTTCTTCTTCGTCTTCTTACAATAAGAGTCTTGGGGTAGTTACCACTAAGAAAGCTAAGGGTAAGCAGATTCCCCGTAGGTTCTTGTTAGATTTAGCTAAGAGGTGTCGGGCATGTTGGGCCCTTCTCGAGTTTTTGGAAGATCCGCTTCCCTCGCCGGAAATAGAATGTGAAGGTGTGTGTTCCATAGACGAAGGGTTCGAAGTTTATGAGATTATGAACGATGAGGACCCTGTTGAAGAGGGGGATGAAGAATATGAAGAATATGAGGACGAGGCTGATGCATTTGCTAGTGGAATGAGGAGATTCGACGAGCCGTCAGCCTCAGTAGAAGAGCCCACCAAAGAGATTAATTTGGGTACCGAGGAAAACCTTAGGATTATCCTCATAAGTGAAAATTTGTCGCCCTCTGAAGAAGAGGCGCTCATTCTAGTTCTTCAAGAGTTCAAGGACACATTTGCATGGAGTTACGAAGATATGTCAGGTCTGGACCCTGCGCTTGTTGAACACCGTCTAACACTTAAGCCAGGGTCCGTCCCGGTCAAGCAACGGTTAAGACGTTTCCACCCTTATATGGCATTAAAGATGAAAGAAGAGGTCGATAAGCTCCATAAGGCTAGATTCATTAGAGTCATCCTCTACCCCAACTTGGTGGCTAACATTGTCCCGATTATGAAGAAAGACGGAAGAGTCAGAATTTACATAGACTTCCGGGACCTTAACCGCGCGTGTCCTAAGGACGATTTCCCCCTCCCTCATATAGACGTTCTGATTGATAACACGGCAGGGTTCGAGACCCTCTCTTTTATGGATGGCTTCTCCGGATATAATCAGATTCGCTTGGCTGAAGAAGATCAGGAGAAGACCTCCTTCACTACACCTTGTGGCACTTATTGCTAGGTGGTCATGCCGTTTGGACTCAAGAATGCCAGAGCCACCTACCAAAGGGCCATGATGGATATTTTTCATGATATGATCCATTTTTATATAGAGGTATATGTTGATGACCTGGTAGTGAAATCAAGGACGAGGATTGAGTATACCGGGGTTTTAGCAAAGGTCTTGCAAAGAGCCCGTGAGTATCAATTGAAAATGAACCTTAAGAAGTGCGTGTTTGGTGTATCGTCTGGTAAGTTACTTGGGTTCATCGTTAGTAAGAGGGGTATTGAGATTGATCCCAACAAGGCGAGGGTAATAAGAGATATGCCTCCTCCCAAGAATTTGAAGGAAGTTCGAGGTTTGATTTGGAGGTTACAATTTATACGCCGATTTGTCTCCCAACACTCACAAAGGTGAAGGCCGTTCTACGAGCTTACTAAGTCATGAGTCAAATTTTATTGGGATGACAAGTGTCAGGCAGCTTTTGACGGATTGAAGGATTATTTGGCCAATCCTCCTGTCCTGAGGCCGCCAGTTCCAGGCAAACCACTTGTTCTTTATATTTCTGTCTTGGATGACTCAGTAGGTGCTGTCCTTGCGCAAGTTGATGAGGAAGGTAAGGAGAGGGCAGCCTACTACTTGTCTAAGCTACTCAACCCCTGTGAGTAGAAATACACGGCTATAGAGAAGACCTACGCAGCTTTAGTCTGGGTAGTTCAGAAATTGAAGCATTACTTCTTAGCTCACGAGGTTCATCTCATTGCTCGCATGAATCCCATCAAATTCCTTCTTGAAAAATCAATTCTTAAGGATCGATTAGCACGATGGCAGAGCTTCCTTTCTCAGTTCGACATCACTTACATTCAGCAAAAAGTAATTAAATGTTATGCCATCGCCGAACATCTTGCGCATCACCCTCTCCCTAGATTTGATCCTGCTCGCTCAGAGTTTCCAGATGAGGAACTAATGTCCATTAATCAACCTTCGGATCCCATGTGGATATTACATTTTGTTGGAGCTCTGAATTCTCATGGTAGGGGGATCGACATGGTTCTTTTAACACCTGAGGGTATCATCATTCTAATTGCCTCTCAGCTTGCCTTCCCTGTTACAAATAATATACCTGAATATGAGGCTCTTCTGGCCGGACTTGAGGCCTCTCATCGATTTGGTGTTACCCAATTGCGGATTGTAGGTGATAGTCAGCTCATTCTTTGCCAAGTGCTCACCAAATGCCGTACACTCGATCCCAAGCTCAAACCCTACCAAGAACTCGCTTCTGCTTATGCCAAGCTCTTTACCAAGCTGATCTTTATCCATGTTCCTCGAAACCAAAATATCTTAGCTGACGCTCTTGCATCGCTTGCATCCTCCCTGATTTTCCTCCCCGAGCGGGATTTCCATTCTATTATCATTCAGAAGCGTCTTACTCCTATTATCAAAGATCCTGCATTTCTTAGTGTTAAGGAGGAGGTGCTTAAGAAAGTTAAGGAAGGAGAGATCATTGAGAATAAAGAAGTCATTCTATTGGACTTAGAAGAAGAAGAATTGGCTGACGATGAAAAGCTATGGTACTTTGAGATTGCCAGATATTGTCAAGATCAGTCTTATCCTGAAGAAGCCACGACGGAAGAAAAGAAGGCCATCAGAAGAGTTGCTCAACGATATACTCTGGTTGGAGGTGTGCTCTATAGAAGAGGTCTCACTGGTGTTCTCCTTAGATGCCTCGACGACGATGAATCTTGAAAGGTCGTGGAAGAGATGCATTCAAGAGTCTGTGGGGGTCATGTCAATAGCCAGATGTTAGCTAAGAAGATTCTAAGGCTAGGCTTCTATTGGCCCACTCTAGAAGAGGACTGTTCTATCAATGTTCAAAGGTGTGTTAAGTGCCAACTGCATGCCGACAAGATTCATTCTCCTGCTTCTTCACTCCATCCTATGTCCTCCCCATGGCCTTTCTCCATGTGGGCTTTCGATATTATTGGACCTCTTGGTGATTCAAACCTCCTCACAAAACCAAAGTCATTTATACTCATGACCACGGAGTACTTCACCAAGTGGGCGGAAGTGGAAGCTTATGCGAAAATTAAAGTGTCAACGGTTTACAAATTCAAGAAGAACATCATCGCCAGGTTCGGCATACCAAGAACCATTATCACCGACAATGGATCACAATTCATCTCTCAAGTGCTTCAGGACCTCTGCAACATGTATATCATTGCATTATATCATTCGTCTCCTTATTATCCACAAGGCAATGGTCAAGCAGAGGCAATAAATAAAACTTTGATTAAAATCATCAAGAAAATGTGTGAAACTAATAAATTTACGGATTGGCCAGAGAAGCTCGTAGAAGCTCTATGGGCCTACCGTACTTCCATTCGCACACCTATTGGGAAAATCCCATTCGCTCTCACTTATGGAATGGAGGTGGTGGTTTCCTATGAGATTCTTATACCTTCCCTTAGAGTACAATTGGACAAGGAGCTCTCTATTGATGAGCGCCGTGAATCTCTCCTTGTACAATTGGAACTCCTAGATGAGAGACGTCTGGCCGCTGCCGAGCATGCAAGGGTTTATCAAAATAGGCTTTCGCGTTTCTATCAAAAGAAAGTAATTGAGAGAAAATTCAAAGTTGGTGAGATGGTAATCAAGAGAATCTTCGTAAAACCTGGTGGACCCCGCTTAAAACTTCAACCAAATTGGGAAGGGCCTTATGTAATAAAAGAAGTCTTTCATGGCAATGCTTATAAACCGATTAATGCTGAAGGGGAAGAATTGGCTCACCCTTGGAATGGACTATATCTTAAGAAATACTACCCCTAAGTCTTAAAAAAAATAAAAAAATAAAAAAACCAAAACCAAAAGAGAAAATAAAAAATAAAAAAAGGCTAGCATGGTACATGGGCCACGAAGCCCGAAAAATCAAAATCTCTAATTCATTCTTCAGTCTTGATGATTTAATCATTGGTCAATACACACACACAATACGCTTAGCTCTTGAACTCAAGCGGTGTAAAATCCGAGGAAGGTCAAAGCCAAACTAAGACTGTAAAGACTTTGCCCATTCTTTTCTCTTCGGTTCACGAGGGGGAAGTCAGACTCTGAGAAGACCACCAAACCTACCCGCCGCCCCAGTAGGTGGAAGTCAGGGCCCAAAAGGGAACAATATGTCGAAAGCCCAAGTACAATTAGGTTTTATTCTCAAAAGAAAAAGAAAAAAAATCATCAAGTCAAATACAAAAGAAAAGCATGTCAAGAGGGCAAAGTCCCCGCAGGGAAAAACTTTGGTCGTAAGCATGCATGAATAAGGGCAAAAGGGCAACAAAAATTTCTTAAGCCAAAGACTGAACCCCAACAAGCAATAAGGTAGGGGAGGGAAGTCTCCTCGATCTTTCAAAACCCCTCGTGGACTTCCTAAAACATCTTCTTCCATTCCCTCTCCATGGTATGTCATAAGCTTGAAGAATGGCAAAGACGGACTTAGGAGGATGCGCCGCACGACATCATGAGTGAAAGCACATTTTTTTATGCACTTTGACCCTTTGTTAAGTTATTTAAGAATGGTTAGTGAATTTAAGATGGTGAATGTGTAAGGACCTATGTACCATGCTAAGTCATTTTAAAAAAAACAAAAAAATAATAAAAAAATTAGCGCCCGATCATAAGGGCGTTATTTTATTAATCCGCGACATTTGTTTGGTCATCATTTTCAAAAAAAAAAAATGAAAAAACCTATGTTCAATGAACGCCCAGCTAGAGGGCGCCATTTCATTAAATAAAGGCACCTGTCCGATCACCAATTTCCATAGATTGCCCTGCTTTTCCCTCTTGCCAAATCATTTGCTTGCTTGCATCTTGTGTGGACATCTTTCAATTCCAGTTTACATCTGCTTGCTTGCATGTCACATTTTCCTCTATTCTTTGCCTTAGTTGATTAAAGACTTGGCCCCTTGACCCTATATCAAGGTCAACAAGGACATCCTCTTGCTTATCGAGCAAGGGGCCAAGTCGGACAGATTAACTGATCTGTTTGCTTAAGTGTGGAATACAGGGACAGAAAAGGACTAGCTGACAAAAGGACAAAGTGCACACAAAGGACAAATTCAGGTAACAAACATGCATTTCATTTCATATGTATATATATGTGTACAAAATGCAGGTGGTGGACTACAAAGGCAATCTCCCTCTGGCTCTCACCTCCACCCTCCTCTCTCCTACTCTCTGCCTCACCCTCGTCCTGGCGACGGGAGCATGGACCCCTGAGAGGTAGCTGACCTACCAGCTCGTGCTCGCTCGTCCGCTTCGTTCCCCTACTGAGTCGAGGAACCTGCTATGTACCCCGTGCTGGAAAAAGCGTTGGAATGGCCCACAGCCCGTGCTCGCTCACGGCCCCTCTGTAGGCGCTCCTCTGTGATCCTCAGCCGGTCCTCCGTGACGGCCAGCCGCATCCTCAACTCTGCTATCTCACTCTGCCGCTCCGCAAGCTCACGCTCGGGCGTAAGCCGCTGCTCCCTCTCGCGAGCATGGTCTCGCCTCTCCACCTCGAAGAGGATCCTCATCTCCATCATGTCGCTGGGAAACTCCTTTCGCTGCCTCAGCATCTCCTCGAGCTCCGTGACCCGCTGGTCGCGGATCGTAAGCTCTGTGCCCGCCAGGGACGCCTGGGTCAGTGCCTCCTGCAGCTCCGCAACCTGAAACGTCACCATTCCCATGAGTTTTTTTGAATATCTATCTCTAAAAGTAATTTGTGCATCTATTTATTCTTTGAACCCACCCGCTCAGCCATGTCACACTCCGCCGCCTCGGCTCGCGCCACCGCTCAGACGAGTTGCTCCTGCAAAGAAGCAACCTCGGCACTCTGATCCCTCGTGCTTAGGAGGCGCCTCCTGTCCCTCCTGTCGCTACTCCCTGCTAGGCACGCTGCATTTTTTTAGATTGTCAGTGGCTAAACATCAATAATTCAGGAATAATTCATTGCATATAGTTAAGTACACTCACCAGGGCCTCCAAGTCCGCTCGCGTAGTAGCAAGTTGGGCCTCCACCTTGTGGAGATGGACCTACATGTCCATCACCACTGCATCCCACACATCCTGCATTTGTCACAAATTAGCTGCATATTTCAATAAGCATATAAGTTTTAACATTAGAAATAACATGAATTCATACATACCCCTACCACCCTCATCTAGGGTCGACCAGCATACGTCTCCCAGTGCCGCTGCAAGTATGCCGAGCTATCTGGTGCATGAGAGACGACTGGGGTACCGCCTCGCTGCCAGTCCGCGAATTGCTCTGGGAACCGAAGTCTCCAGTCGGTAGCAACGGTGCATCCTCGGGTCTTCCGCCCGATCCTGCGAGGCTCTGCTACCTCGACCCACTCCTGGTGCAGGCCGAGCGTCCTCATCACTAGCCGTAGCCGTAACGGCTTGATCTCGTTCAGGCAGTGAACCCAGATGTCACGCCCAAAGCGAGGTCGGCCCGATACAAGCCAAGGCTGACCCTCATCGGTCATCTCCTGGTACGGTCTCCACACCACCTGCATGCATATCATTATATCATTATATCTTTATAAAGTAGGAAATAAAAGCAAAATTGCATCATATTTATGCACGTACCAGTGAGGCGGGGTAGTCGCGGAACTCCCGCCTGAGTACTCGTAGCTCGTAGGCGTGAGACGCCCCAGTCAAGTATGGAAGCCTCCGTTGCGCCAGTGGGTAGGCATCCGCCTCTCCAGGTCGGACGCTAAGTCGGTCCATGGGCATGTAGAGGTGACTCCACACCTGCATCTAAAATCATTAGTAGCATTCATAAACATTCATCATAATCATAAACATTCATCATAAGCATTTAAATAGTAAAGAAAGGAAAAAAATGCACACCTGAAGAAAAGGTGAGAAGCCACTGACAGTCGTCTCACGACCTCTCCCCGTAGACAGGTCGGCTATCAAATGTGCCAACAGGGCAGCCCCCCAGACGTATCGCCCTACTCCGTCCAGGTCCTATAGGATGCCCAGAAATCTGCAGTTGATATCATCTCCCTTCGTCCCCAATAGCAACCTCCCGAGCATCAGGAACAGAAACCTCCTTGTTGACACCCGTTTTATGACTAATGAGTTGGGTCATCTCCTTGCTTATCTTTATGATGCTCCGAGTTATTCGCTGTTTATTGGGTCATCTTGGTCAGTTCTGAGGCTTATTTTCATGGGTCATTCTCCTTGGTTGAGTCCCGCTCCTTATTTATTTTTCGAGGGATGAAGCTTAGTGGGCCATTCATTCAACCCCTCCATTATCTCCAACGGTCTATCATATGGGCGTTTGATGACGTTTGGTGGTCTATACTAAGACCGTTTGCTGACGCCAGAGTCCAGAGCCAACGTCTTTCTTCTCAACCTCATCCTTTGTTATCTATTGAGCTCTGGCGGTTTATCGTATGACCGTTAGAGGCATGGTGGCGGTTCTACCTTAGATCGTTTCTTGGCTTCAGAGTCCTGTTCACGAAGTTCTCGCTCGTTGGCCTTATCTTCTAAGGGTGGCGGTCTATCCTTGGATTAATTGCAAGTGGTGGTTTATCGTAGGACCGTTTCACGTGACAGAGAGTCCTGATTAACTGTCTTTCCTCTGCTACGCCGTGGTCGAAGTAGAGTTTTGATTTGGTGATTTCTCTCTCGATAGTGATCCTTAGAAGCTCCCGTTTGTTTCTAAGGACTCTTGGAAGTTTTATCTTCAAGAGTTTGCTAAGTTTCATCCTACTTTTTCGCTGGGATCTCTCCAACTCGAACCTAGAGTTTGAGGGTCTATAAATAGAACCCTTAAGTTCATGGGTAGAGGAGGAGATTTCTGGAGTTTACGTCGAGGTGCTGCCGCGTTCTGGAGCGAGTACCTATCAAGGAGAAGTGCTGTCTACGTCCATTAGCCTTCAAAGTTCATGGAGTATTAAATTCCAAGGGTCATTTGTGTTGTTTTCTTCTTAAGTTTGTCCCCCTCTTCATAACATTTATAAGCATATTTCCTCTTCTTCTTCCACGTTCTTAGCATCCCAATAATCATTTTTAAACATCTTCCCATCTTTTCTACGCCCCACAGGGGTTAAAAAAAATAAACCTCCCAGGTATTCACCCTTCCTCTTGCATGCACCTTAGCTTATTTGCATTATAGATGTTACATTTGTCATAGGGCTAATTTGGGTTATTTTTCTGTGCTTCTACACTCTTTTGCAGGTCTACAGGGTTCCTAGCACGAGGCCCAACTCTTCTGGCCTGTCGGGAGACGTGGAGATCCAAGTCCCAATTTGTTGTTCCGTGCACTCTGGCGGCTCTACGTTGGACCGTTTGAGGACCTGTGACGGCTTATCGTAAGACCGTCTATTTCTCTCTGGCGGCCTGACATTAGACCGTTTCGGTTCACAGAGTTCTAGTTTTCATCTCCCGTGGGCGGGTGTTTCATCCTCCTCTTTCCAAGGTATTTAGTCTAGCCTTGCTATTTTAATTACCTTGGTGGCGATCACACTTCCTTAGTTAGGTATTGTTCATCATTGTCATCATTATTTTTGCTTGCTTTTCTTTACTTCATTTGCTCCACACCTACGGTGTGTGTTTTTGTTTTACTTCTTTGCTCCACGTCCCGGCGTGTGTTTTTATTTTTTTTCTTCCACATGAACATTGATGACATGCCCATACTTATGATTTTGGTGATTGTTTGAGTTAGGTTGTTGTTGTTTACTCACTTTCACACACATATCTTTCCATATTCACCTCACATCATCATCACAATCAAATAAAGGGGAAAAAACATCAACAACCCATTTTTTTGGCAATCACAGTGAGACATCTAGTGCCAATCGTGTTGAGCCTATGTTTGACTTGATGCTGTTGATTTCACCCAGTTGCCCTTGTGTTGTCCTCGGATTTTCCGTTTATTTTCCTACTATTTTCTGCTCTCTGGTCACCTTGGCGGTCTACTGTTCGGCCGTTTCTAGCTTAAAAGTGGCCTAGAAATATGCCGTCTTATCTCTCTGACGGTCTCAGCTTA
This sequence comes from Amorphophallus konjac, assembly GCA_022559845.1. Classification (NCBI taxonomy): domain Eukaryota; kingdom Viridiplantae; phylum Streptophyta; class Magnoliopsida; order Alismatales; family Araceae; genus Amorphophallus; species Amorphophallus konjac. Next base: position 525,868,531 of record CM040121.1, read on the forward strand.
GACTGTTTCTCTAGTTACAGGTACGCATCCCGAGGTTAAGTTTATTTCTGTAGTTTTTGCTGTGATTTTCATGCTTGGGTGCCATCTGATCTCCTCCTTGGTTGTTATACATATTCACATCACTGATTGCATATTTGGTTGTTAGTTTTTAGCCTTGAATTTGCATGCACTCCGGTGCACATAGGATCATTCATATTCATATCTTAGTTGCATTTTCCTACCTTAGTATGTGAACCTCTCGTCTCCATATTCCTTGGGGCTGACTAGGAGAGCACATCAAGGACCTCCATAAATCCCCGCAAGCCATGGATTCTCACACGGACGCCGGGCCGGTTGTACCTTTACCACACCGTGTCTAGGTTGCATAAGTAAGGGAGAGTTTACACTTAGAGTTAACCAAACCCATCATACTTTTTCCTATTTAGGAACCTTGTTGGAGAGAATATCAAAATTAAAATCATTAAGGTTCTAAAGGAGGAAATAATAAAATTGGTGCATCATTCCAACTTGGTTGATTTGGGAGTGTCTCTCATCTCTCTCTTTATTTTTAGTTTGGACTCTTTGTTTTAGCCACTCATTGTGTGTTGTTTGTGTTGTTTGCATTTTGTCAAGGTCTTCTATTGCATGTGGAGTTGCTTCCGATCTCTAGAAACATCACCTAGGGCAATTCCTTTTCTACCTTCTATTTCAATCCTCTCTTTGAGTCCAACATGTCTTCTTTTGATCTTCCCCGTTCCCAGGAGGAGTCTCTTCCTAAGGGGCTTCTAGAAGACCCTTCTCGGGTCATCTCTTTCCAACCCGGAGAAGGGTCCGTCCCTCCTCCATCTTCCATCTCTATGGAGGGCGCGCAGCCCACCAATCTCTCTTCTTCCAATTCCGCCAATCATGTCCTCCAAATGATGGCCCAGTTGGATCCGGCCCAACTTTAGGCTGTCTATCAGGCCTTGCAGGGGTCCAATGCCCCACCTCCTACAATTGCTCAAGATCTGTCCAATGCTTCCATTGCCCAGCCAAAAATTTGTGGGCCCGCTGTTCAGCCCATTCCAATTGATCTCACTCCAGTTCGGCCCAGGACCATTCAATTCTCTAGTCTGGAAACGGGCCAATCTTCCGGTTCGGCCCAGCAAGCTCTTGATAAAGGGAAGATTGTCCTCCCTCCTTCTATCTAGGCGGATTCTTATCGGGCTATTCCATCAGTGCCGTAAGTTCTTGTTGGCCCATCTGATTTCATGCGCCCTCAGCAGGGGGCAGTCCAAGTCCATGCCAATATGGGTCATCCTTCGGCCCAATATTCTTCTTACGGGCCTCCTCCTCTCCCAGCTACCTATCCTTCGGCTCCCCGCTTTGAGCCCACTCCCCTTGCTTTACCCGCACCATCTAGGGAACAAGAGCTTCTTGATAAATGGGCCTCCATGCAACAACAACTCGACTTTCTCCAAAAGCGGGTTGGTCCACAATCTTTAGCGGATGTTCCAGTCCCTAGCTTTCATAACATCCAGTTCCCTCCACAATTCGAGCTCCTTACATACCGCAAATATGACGGGAATATCAATCCCTTCATTCATGGGAGGGACTTTATGTATGAATCGGCACAGTTTCAATATGATGATCGCCTTATGGCGTATTTATTCCGCCGGTCACTAGATGGAGTTGCTTTGGAGTGGTTCTATACTTTATCGCTCGAGGATGTCGAGAGTTTCAAGGTAGTGAAGGAAAAATTTATTGAAAGGTTTCAAGACCGGGTTGGCCAGGAATATTCTTTCACGGACTTAGTGGCCGAGAAAATGAAGCCGGATGAAGATTTTGCTACATATGCCGACAGGTGGAGACAGATGGCCGCCTGCGTGCCTGGTTACCTTCCGGAAGAAGAAAAAGTTAAATTGCTCATTTCAAATGCTACCCCAACTTTTCGCAACATTCTAGCTATGAATGACATATCAAACATGCACCAACTATATAGCCGGGCGCGCTTTATTCAAACCCAATTCAAAGACTCCCTAATCTACTCGCTTTTCGAAGCCCAAAAGCCCAAATATCACAAGAAACCTCAAGGGCCTGTCACCGAGGGAGTACAAACCAACGAACAGGTACAAGTTGTTACTTTTCCCTTCCAATCCGTGCCATTCCGCTTTCCATAAAATCCCCTCAATCCCCAGTTCTCCACGCCACAAAACACCCAACCCGCTTTCTCCGCTCCACAAAACCCTCACCCTACCTTCATCGCTCCGCAAAATACCTTCCCCGCTCCACAACAACCTTCACAACCTCCCCAATACCATAATGTCCCTCCACCCAACGGCTACACCAACAATAATAAGCGCCCGGGTCCGAAGAGAGCCCAATATCCTCCCTTGCCCGAGTCCCTCACGGACATATTCTCGGCTCTCATGTCCATCAATGCCATTCAACTTCCTCCGGAACGGCCCAATTGGAACCCGGCTGTTGATCAGACGAAGTATTGTATGTTCCACAAGCAGCCTAGCCATACAATTGAGAGTTGTTTTCCCTTCAGAGATCTGGTGTACGACTTGCATGAAGGGTAGCGTATAGATTGGGCCGAGATGCACAAGGCCATCGTTGAAATTAAGGAGAAGAGAAGGCAGCCGCAGAGGCAGCAAGTGCAGCAGCAACAAGCACCGCCGTCACAGCAGCAGCCACCGCAGCAACAACAACAGCCCGCTTAAGACTTGGGGATCCATCAGAATTCCATGCCAAACCATCCTCCTACTCCGCAGCCACAACCACCAGCACCGGCCCAAGTCAACCTCGTCCAACCACCAGCCCCCGACGTCGGGTGGTCTTATGATGATGATGCCTCAGTACAACGGCTTATGGCCCTTCACCACAACCACCGTAGCCCCGCTTCCTCCGTTATCCACCCGCTTAGCCAACTAACCCCATCACCCTCCGCATCCACCAAACCTCTCATCCTACCATCCGCATTCCCTATAAACTTGTCTACCCCCACTTCGCTACCTTCTACCTTCGCACCACTAGTCGACCATTCATCCGTCATCCTCCCTCCAACTACCCTACCCCGTCGCCAACACCCGTGCCAATTATTACTCTACCTCCATCAAACCCCCCGGCCATCATCTCCACTATCCCCATTACACCTTCCCACGGGCCACTCATTCATCCTACCGGGCCAGTTAAGCCACTTATTTTAAGCCCATCACAGGCCGTGCCGGCCCACAACCTCGCCCTCCAGAGCGGGCGTCTGTTCCACAAGAATTATCCTTCCACTGGTGCGCCCACACCTAATCCCCAATCTTCTCAGCCGGCTGTTGATCGGGAGGAGGCAGATCCGCTGTCAAGAACACAATATGATTTATTACAGCATCTGGACAGGGTGCCTGCCAAGATCTCCGTACTTGAGCTGATAAAGAGATCTACCCTTCATCAGGATGCACTCAGGAACTTTCTGCAGAAGGTAATCGTTAATGAAGACATGGCAGTAGATAGCCTGCCGACAGCTCTGGCCACAATCTCAAAGGGGCCGGCAATCACATTTTCTGAAATAGAACTGGTGCCCCCGGAAAATTGACAGATGCCGCTTTGCATTTCCATAACTCTAAACAAGGTCAGCATAGATGCGGTGCTTGTAGACACAGGGGCATCTATCAATGTCTGCCCGCTCAGTACATTAAGAGCCTGTAATTTATCAGAAGATCTGTTAAGGCTGACCCCGACAACCATAGCAGTATATGATAATTCTTGAAGGGCGTGTCATGCGGTGGTCACTATTCAGGCCGAGCTTGGGCCTCTCACTATGCCAGTTGAGTTCTACGTATTGGACATTGACCCTATGTTCAAGGCTATCTTGGGTAGTCCGTGGATCAACAACCTCAATGCCGTACCATCCACTGCCCACCAATGCCTCAAATTCCCTTTCCAAGGGAGGGTGGTTAAGGTGAAGAGTATGTCAACGGTCCAGTATGTGAAGGCCATGTCGGATAAGATTTTGCCCACATTATGGCCCAGCACGCGACCGGTTATTTCAGTACTAGATCTGGACTTCCCATGGGCTTACGCACCACGCAAACCCGTCTCTACAGCAGTAAACATCAAAGTGAAGCCCCAGATCCGAGATTCCAAGGGCTGTGACATTATATTGAAACTAGGCTATCAGCCGGGGAGAGGCCTCGGTGCACAACTACAAGGGCGGACCAAGCCGGTCCCTAAAGGAAGAAAGATGAATGGAAGGGGCCTCGACTATCGAGAGTCCGCATTGTCAATTCTGGGTAATTCTGGGCCCTTGACCTGGGATTATCGCCAACATTTTATTAAAGGCCCTCTCCAGCCCGGCACCTTGAAGACACCGCCGAGTCAGCACAAGAAAGAAGAGGGTACAGCTCAGGTATTTGCCAACCCGCCGTTGCTTCCAAAGGGGCCAGTTGATGACATGATCGATTATAGCCAGGATTTGGAAAGGTTGTTTCATGAAGAATAAAGTCAAGAGGTACGGCTTATGCAGTTTGAGCCGAAGAAGCCAGCTTACCGTCCACGGGAAAAGGGGAGCTCGCCCATTGTCTTTATTTGGTCTCCCTCCCGTCTTATGTCTCTCTTCTAGCAGTTGGAATCTATACCCCATTCACCTCCGATCATGATTAATCCGTTCTTAACGGAATTGCCAACTGAGATACTGATTATATCATGTGCATGTGGGCGATGCCCACCTATTGATCTCTCCACTATGTGGATCCCCTCATCCAATCTCTCAGATATGTGGTTTTCTTCTTCCGATCCTTTCTTTGATGTCTTGTTCCCGTCTCTCTTCCCTCTTCAACTCCCTCCTCCTCCTCCGTCTTCTCCCTCTTGCTGCATGATCTCCACTGACTCTCTCCAAAAAAAATGTCAAATTTGAAACAGAGATTTCGATGGAAGATTACGCTATCTTGTCTCCATCCTCCTCCCAGGGGCACGAGGCCCCTGCTGCCTCTTTCTCATTAGATTTCATTTCCCCTAGGTTAGATGTAGGGTCCGTCGAGTCTAGAAAAGAAGAGTCTATTAGGTCTAGAGATGTAGGGTCTTGTTCTAGGTTGTTCAACCCTTCCTCACTTGAGCCGCGCCCGCTTGCACGTCATTCTAAATCCATTCCTGATAGGTTCTTGCAGGATCTAGCTCAGTGATGTCATGCTCTTCTGAAGTGTCCGGAGTTCGTTGCTACAGCGATTGTGATAAAAGAAGATGAGGAGCAAGAAGGGGTGTGGAGCGACGACGGATTAGGTGTTTATGAAGTCGTGGAGGAAAAAGACATGGTCGATGATGAGGACAGCAATGTAGATGACACCGCCGATTTGTATGCGCAAGGATTAAAGAGATTCGACGGGCCGTCGTCAGCGGTAGATGAACCTACAAAAGAAATTAATTTGGGAACTGAAGAAGACCCTAGGCCTATCATTATTGCCACTAATCTCCCTCCAGAAGTAGAGGAAGATCTGATCAAGGTTCTAAGGGAGTATGGCAATTCTTTTGCCTGTTCTTATGAGGACATGCCGGGTCTTGACCCCTCTTTAGTGGAACATCGACTCGTGCTTAAACCATGGGCAACACCCGTAAAACAAAGGTCAAGGAGATTTCACCCCCACATGGCCTTAAGAATTAAGGAAGAGCTCGATAAATTATACAAGGCCAAGTTTATTAGAGTTGTCTTATATCCCCAGTGGGTGGCAAACATAGTCCCTGTTATCAAGAAAGATGGAAAAGTGCGTATTTGCATTGATTTCAGGGATCTTAACAAAGCATGTCTCAAAGATGATTTCCCGCTGCCTCACATAGACGTATTGGTGGACAACATCACCGGGTATGAAGCATTGTCATTCATGGATGGTTATTCAGGTTATAACCAGATCCGTCTCGCTCCCGATGATCAAGAGAAAACCTCCTTCACTACGCCCTGGGGCACATATTGCTATGTGGTTATGTCGTTTGGTCTGAAGAATGCGGGCGCCACTTATCAAAGGGCGATGATGGCTATATTCCACGACATGATGCATGTTTATATGGAAGCTTACGTGGATGAAATTTTAGTGAAGTCGAGAACTAAAGAAGAACACCCCTCTATTCTGGATAAGGTGCTCCAAAGAGCTAGGGAGTACCAGTTAAAAATGAATCCGAAGAAATGTGTTTTCAGAGTCTCTTCAGGGAAGTTGCTAGGCTTCATAGTCAGCAAACGGGGGATTCAGATTGATCATAATAAAGCAAAGGCCGTTATGGACATGCCTCCGCCTAAGAATATCACAGAACTTCGAGGACTGATTGGTCGACTGTAATTCATTAGAAGATTCATATCCCAACATTCTCAGAGATGCCGCCCGTTTCATGAATTGCTAAAGGCGGGGTCAAGTTTGAATGGAATCAAGATTGTCAAAAGGCCTATGAGGACTTAAAGGAGTATTTGACCAATCCTCCGATTTTGTAACCTCCTGTCCCTGGGAAACCCCTGATCCTATATATTTCTGTCATCGAGGACTCCCTAGGGGCGGTATTAGCGCAAGTAGATGAAGAAGGAAAAGAGCGGGCATCTTATTATCTCTCCAGGTTATTTAACCTGGCGAAGGCCAAATACACCGTTATGGAAAAGACTTGTGCCGCCTTAGTGTGGGTAGCTTAGAAACTGAAACATTATTTTCTTGCCCACCCAGTTAGGTTGATCTCTAGAATGGACCCGATCCGCTATCTCTTAGAAAAGCCTGTCCTTTCTAGTAGGTTAGCTCACTGGCAGAGCTTCCTCTCTCAGTTTGATATCACATTTGTTGTTCAGAAGGCAATTAAAGGATATGTCATCGCTGAGCATCTTGCCCATCTTCCTATCCCTTGCGCAGATTCTATTCAGAACGATTTCCCTGATGAGCATCTCTCTGTCCTTACCCATCATCCCTTTTGGTCTCTGCACTTCGATGGTGCACTCAATTCTCAAGACCGAGGGATAGGTGCTGTTCTGCTCACTCCGGAAGGAGTGACGATTCCCTTTGCTTATCAACTCTATTTTCCTGCTACCAACAATATCGCTGAGTATGAGGCTCTCCTGACCGGATTGAAGCACGCCTACCTCTTAGGCGCGCGTAACCTAAATATCATAGGAGACTCTCAGCTCGTTCTACGGCAGGTTCTGTCCACTTACCGCACCCGTGACCCGAAGCTCAAGCCGTATCAAGATTTGGTCACACTCTTGGCTCGGCAATTCCGCAAGTTGATCTACATCCATACTCCTCGATCTCAGAACATTCTTGCTGATACACTGGCATCACTTGCTTCCTCCCTATCTTTTCCCCTCAGTCGAAGCACTGAGACTATCATCATTCAGAGGTTGGACGCACCCTCTCTTCAGGATCCTTGGTATCACAACCTTAGGAAGTCTGTAGAGGCTAGGACTGAGAAGGAAGATTTGAAGGAAGTATCTTTAACGGAATTAGAGGAGATCCTGGACGAAGAAGAATTGCCATGGTACCATGAAATAGAGTTGTATTGCAAAGATGGATCGTTCCCTGAAGGGGCAAATGTCGAGCAGCATAAGGCTATCAGAAGAGCCGCCTCGAAGTATACTGTCATTGCTGGAGAATTGTACAGGCGCACTCTCAATGGAATGCTCATGAGATGCTTAGATGATGATGAGGCTTGGAAGGTGACCGAAGCCGCCCATTCTAGTGAGTGTGGAGGTCATGTTAATGGCCAGGCTCTAGCAAAGAAAATACTTAGGCAGGGTTATTATTGGCCCACTTTGGAGGAAGATTGCTCCCTCTACGTCCGGAGGTGTCTTAAATGCCAACTCCACGCTGACAAAATTCATGCTCCAGCTTCATCTCTTCATCCCCTTTCTGCTCCTTGGCCATTCTCCATGTGGGCTTTTGACGTTGTCGGCCCGCTCGGTGATCCCAACTCTGAAATCAAGCAGAAATCCTTCATTCTCACCGCCATTGAGTACATTACCAAGTGGGCCGAAGCGGAGGCGTACGTAAAGATCAAAGCAACAACGGTGTATCGCTTCATCATGAAGAATATCATCTCGCGGTTCGGAGTGCCAAGCAGCATTGTCACCGACAACGGACCCCAGTTCATCTCTCAAGCGCTCAAGGACCTATGTAAGAAGTTCAATATTGCATTGCATCATTCATCACCATACTATCCTCAAGGCAACGGTCAAGCCGAGGCCACTAATAAAACCCTTCTTAAAATAATAAAGAAAACGTGCGAGTCTCACAAATTTACTGATTGGCCCGAACGGTTAGTAGAGGCTCTATGGGCTTACCGCACCTCCGTCCGTACTCCCACGGGGTAAACCCCCTATGCTCTTACCTACGGGATGGAGGCGGTACTTCTATATGAGATCTTTTTTTTTTAACTCCAATCAATACCTGAAGGACGGGACAAGAGGGAGCGAACAACCCTCAACAGAGGGAGGGAGCGCTCCACCCCCGACCGCCGAACATGGAATTTTCATAGATAAGCCAAAAGGTTACAATATATAATTAAGGACGGAGCGTAGGGCAACCAATCTTATCCAGACGGTATGGCCCTTTGACAACAGTGGGGAGCTCCTCCCAAGATGACCAAAAATTAAAAGATGACAATGAGCGGCCCAACCCAGCCAACATATCTGCAACCTGATTACCCTCCCGATAAACATGCACAATAGAGGCATGAATGGACTCGGCCAAACTAGCCACCTGAGCCATGATAACAGTGAGTCGCCAAGGGCAAGCAAGTTTGCCGCTGGCGACTTGAGCAAGCACGAGAGAGTCCGTTTCGACCACAATGGAATGGATGCCACGATCCCGGCAGCAGAGCAAACCATCTCGTAGGGCGAGAGCTTCGGATTCAAGACTGGAGAAGACAAGTGGGTACGCAGCCGCAAAACCGAATACAAGGACGCCATGAGGGTCGCGGAGCGCACCTCCACCCCCCGCAAGCCCCATGCCCCGTTTGAAGGCACCATCCACATTGAGCTTTAACCGTCCAGTAGGAGGAGGGAACCATCTGATGATCATTGGAGGTGAAGGTTGCTGTTCGAAAGTGAAGATACCCCATACTTCAAGAATTATACGATGCGAATAGGAGAGGCCACGGCCTTTAAACTTGAATGCCTGCGTAAGAGAGCGAACCAATAGCAAAGCTCGACATAGGATGCGCCGAGCATTCATAGCCTGCCCTTCAAACCTGTCTTTGTTATGACTTGACCATATTTCCCATATAGTAGCCATGAATATGCACCTAGCTATGCAGCCAGTCAAGGTGCTGAAGCTAAGACTGTTTATGAACCCAAGGACAGCTGACCCCATAGAAGAATAGGTGGAGCTGTGGAACCGCAAGAAGTTGTGTAAGGCCGACCAAACCTCCCTTGCAATAGTGCTGTGGAAGAAGAGGTGTAGACTAGTTTCAACGGACGGGGAGTTGCAGCAGCTGCACTTCGAACAAAAAGGGACCCCATAGGCTGAGATAGCTGCATCAACGGGGATGCACTCACGCAGCAAGCGCCAGCAGAGCACAGTCCATTTCAGAGGAATGTGTGGGTGCCACAGTACCGACCAGCCTTGAGATGGGCCAGGAGATAGCAGCTCGCGCACAGATTTAGTGGAGAAGCTGCCATTGGTGGTGAGAGTCCAACACCATCGATCAGCATCAGAAGAGGACCCATATGCAGATGCTAACAGATGCGGTGGGCAATACTGTTGCGCAATGTCCATGCACACATGTGCATTACCAGAGAGGACAGAATGGACGCTGCACAGCTTGCAGGGTATGGACGACCAGACATTGGCAGGCAGAAGTTGCTTGAGTGGGGCATCCCCCACCCACACATCATGCCAAAAGAAGATGGTTGTGCTTTCAGCCGCAGCAAAAAACCTGTGGTGCCCATGGATGATGACAGCTGCCTTTAGCCAAAGGTACTTGTCTACTGCTAGTGCCAAGGAGAATGAGGCAGCCGAGTAGTGCACATGGAGAAGGTGCTTTGACCGAAAGAAAATAGCCCACAGTGAGTTAGTGGTGATGGCCCTCCAGAGAAGCTTAGTCCTCATGGCAACCTGCATATTGGGGAGGTGGAGCACACCAAGGCCACCAGCAACCGTGGGCCTAGAGATATCCTCCCACGATTTCCAATGCTTTTTTGGAGATCCCTCATAGGACCCCCAAAAGAAGTTGGCAAGTAATTTATGGAATCTCTTGAAAATGGTAGTGGGGACGGCGCATAAGATAGGGAATAAATGGGCACCACAGAGAGAACATGACGTATCAGAATGAGCCTGCCACCAGCTGACAAAAATTTGGTTTTCCAAGCTTGAAGTTTAGCTGCAGCCTTAGCAAGGATGAAAGAGAAGTGCAACGGCTTTGGCCTGCCGGAGTACAATGGAATGCCAAGGTAGGTGATTGGAAGTATAGACTTATTGAACCCTGTGACCCGAGCAATAGACCTCTTAGTAGAAGCTGGGACATCCTTGGCAATAACAAAAGAGCTTTTCAAAGTGTTTATGAGCTGACCAGAAGCAATCTCGTATTTCCTTAAGAATTTCATCAGTTCCCGCAGGTGCCGCACCGATCCATTGGAGAAAATGAGGGTGTCATCGGCAAATAATAAATGAGTAATGTTGGGACATCTTCTTAGAGTTTGAAAATAACCCCCATTGCTGCGAAGGAAGAGTGAAGAAAGACCCCTACTTAATGCCTCCTCCGCCAGAATAAATAGTGAAGGCGCGATAGGGTCACCTTGCCGAAGACCTCGAGTCGACTTGAAGAAGCCATGGGACTGGCCATTCAGCAAAACAGAAAACCAACAGTTGGTGAGCAGGGGCTCAATAAGGGAGAGGATAGATATACCAAACCCAAACTTGCGTAAGACAGCGAAAAGGAAAGGCCATTCCATCCGGTCATAAGCTTTAGCAATATCAAGTTTTAGAATAACATTTCTCCCTCTGCAAGGGCAATTGAGGTGCCGAATAAGCTCCCTCGCTAAGGAGATATTTTCCACAATATAACGGCCCTTGACAAATGCGCCTTGTTCCTCTGAAACCAAGCGAGGAAGCACACGTGATATCTGGTCACTAAGGACACGGGAAATAATCTTGTACATGAAGTTGCATAAACTAATAGGCCGGAAATCCGCGCACGTCTTCGGGTTCTCCACCTTGGGAATAAGAGCAATAAGAGAACACGTGAAGCTACGAGGGAGAGGGTGTCCACAGAAAAACGCTTGCACAGCTCCAACAACATCTTGTTCAATAAATTCCCAGCAAGTTTTGAAGAAGTGGCCGGTGAACCCGTCCGGGCCCGGAGCGCTATCCGAGGACATACTGAAAACCACACCTTTGATTTCGTCCAGGGTAGGGACAGCACTAAGCATGAGGTTGTCATCATCTAGCAGTACATGTGGGATGGCAGCCAGTACCTCCGGGTGAATGTACTGCGGAGAGGATGAGAAGGCCGCCGCGAAGTGAGAGACCAACAAGTCACCCATGCCTTCTTGTTGATTGATAACACAGCCATCCTCGCTTCACAACTCAAGAATGGCATTACGACTTTGTTGATACTTGGCATACGAATGAAAGAATTTAGTGTTCTTGTCACCTTCGCTAAGCCACTTGATTCTAGATTTTTTTCTCCAAAATATTTCTTCCTGAATATGAACAAGATCCAGGTTGTCCTTTGCGCGAAGGAATGCCAGATGATGTGCATCGGACGGGTGGTTGTCCAGAGTGTCTTGGGCCTGGGTGAACTCCTCTTCAGCTGCATGAACATTGGTGAAAAGGTTCTGGAAGGTGGATTGGTTCCACAGGCGATAGAACCCTTTCATGTGCTTGAGCTTTAAAGCCAAGGAGATGAGTGGGAAGGAAGAAGAAGGGGCAGCAGCCCAGGCCTCCCGGGAGTTGACGAGGAATAAATGATGGGTTTTCCACATGTGTTGAAAGCAGAAGCGGCTGGGCCACCGCTCGGAGGGCTGGACCAGCGACAGTAACAAGGGCCGGTGGTCACTGCATGCACGTGAGAGGTGCGAAACAGTGATGGGAGGACAAGAAGTGGTCCAGTCCCCATTGAGCAGCACATGGTCTAGTCTGGCCCAGATGCCGTTAGACCGTTGGCCATTGTACCAAGTGAAAGGTCCACCAGCGAAGCCAGCATCATGAAGGCCAGCCGCAGCCACACAAGCTTGGAAGTCCGCCATGGAGAGGGAGAAAGCACGTTTTCCCCCCTGTTTCTCAGAGGGCAGAAGTATGCTGTTGAAATCACCCCCCACCATCCACGGTTTGTCACAAGAAGCAGCGAAGTCCACGAGGTGGTCCCAGAGGACGCGTCGTTCCGACAGGGAGCAGCTAGCATGCACTATGGTGAAGATGGCAGGGCACACCATGGCACCTGAAACGGAGATAGTGATATGCTGATCGGAGGAGTTGAGCATTGAGATATCCAGATTAGAATGCCAGAAGACCCAAATGCGTCCTTTCTCCGTGGAGTTAGCAAGACAGTGCTTCATACGGAGCTTCCGACAGTACCGGTCCAGCATAGAGCTGGGCATTTTAGGTTCAATAATTGCAACGAACTGTAGATTGAATTGGTGGATAAAAAACTTCAACCTGCTGATCGATTGGGCATTGCCCAATTCCCTAATGTTCCAGAGGATGGCCTTCATGAGGTGGTGTGGGGTCGAAGCTGCCTGAAGCACTCCGACGGTGGCTTCCACGAGTGCTGACGCCCGGGCCCCCAGATGGGGTGGAATAGCTCTTACCAACAAAATTGGTGTGGCCCAAGATGGAGTGCGTCCCCAAGTGCGCCGATTCCAAGCCGGGGACGACCAGGGCCTGGACAACCAGTGGGAATTCGAAGGATTCCCCCTCAGAAGGGGTCGGAGAGCCTGTCCCCACGTCTGGAGAACCTGCAGCAAAAGAAGGGGCCTGCTGCGAAGGTGGAGATGCAGGGTAGTGCATACCAGTAACAATTGAGAGGCCAACAACAGGTTGGTTGTTGTTTTCGTTGGGGGAGGGAGGTGCCAAGAGGCCAGCATCCCCAGGTGGAACAGCAACAGCAGAGGGAAGCTCCTTGAAGGCCCCAGACGAAGACCGGAGGTCGAGGCCAGCATGCAAGGGCCCTCGCACAGAACCTGTTGAGACAGTGGTCGCGGGCGCTAGCAGGACACCAAGCGTACCACCCGGGGGGGTGGACTCCTCGAGCAATGAACGGTCCATAGGAGGTGGAGCTTCAGACGGAGTGCTCTGAGGCGCCTGAGGCACGGGCTCCAGTTGGTGCTGGGGCATCTGCAGCGAACACGTGGTGCTCAGCTCCACGGGTGCCTCGGTAGTTGGAGCCGCTACGGCTGACCGCGTGGGAGTGGGGACAGCATCATCAGTAGCTAACAGGCGTGGGGCTGGAGCCTGGCATGGAGGGGAGGCCGGGCCATCCGCATGGGAGCAGGACCCAAGTGCTTGTGCTGAGGGAGCATCAGGAGGAGTGGACGGAGGGCGTCCACCACGGCCCTCCCGTGGGGCATTGAGCTCAGAGGAGCTTTCAGGGTGCTGTTTACACTTGGCAGCCAAATGTCCCAAGCATTTGCAGGTGGAGCAGTAATGGGGAGGATTATTGTAGTGAATAGGTTGCCAGTAGCTAGTGGAGCCAAAGCTGATCAGAACCCGAGGAGGAAGAGGCTTGGAGACGTCTAGTTGCACACAGACGCGAGCAGCTAGGGAGCGGGTGAGGCACTTGGTGTTTTTGTCGATGTGCAATGTGGGGCCCATACTACCCGCGATGGAGAGCAACATCTCCTCATGGTAGAAATTCACAGGTAGATCCGGCAGCTCCAACCAAACCAGTACCAATGGTGAGTCAGAAGTCCTGGAGAAATCAAGCGTCCATGTGAAGAAGTTGAAGGGCTTGCCCTGTATGTACATGGTTTCTTTGAGCAGCACTTGAAGGTAGTCTTGCTGGTTCTGAAACCGCAGGAGAAGGTGCCGTGGGTCCACAGAGCTGATGACGAAGTCTTGGCTGAGCTTGAATCTCTGTGCCAGGTGGTAACGAATGACTTCAAATGGGGGTCTACCACAAGCAGTCCGGGCGATGACGGCATGCTGAAGTGATATGCAAGACTGTTGAACTTCGTCCATAGAGAAGAACGCAGCCGGTTCTCCGGAATCAGAGAAGGCCGGTGTGTGAACATTCATGTCCAGCAGGGGCAGCACAACCGACTGACTGACCACCTGTGCAAAGGAGGGCGCCGGTGTGGATGTGGAAGCTCCTGCGATGGAAGCACCAGGAACTCGAGTCCAGGGGGAAACTCCGGCGTTGGCCGTAGTGGCCGGCGACGGTCTAGTCGATGGAGCTACAGATGGAGCTCCTGCTGCAACCTTGCCAAACAGCCGCTGTGCAGCAGAAGGGTTAGCAGCGGCGGACGGGCGAGTTGTGAGCATGCCAATGGGGGTGGGGTCCAAGGGGACCGGGTGCGGGCGCAGCTCCACGGCTTTGCCATCGGTGGCTCCATGAATAGCAGTAGCAGGAGGCTTCACCGCAGCATCAGAGGGACCGTCGGGGCTGGCACATGGAGCAGAGCAGCCCAACTCGCATGCCTCAGCTGAAAATAGAGCATCAGAATTGGCTAGTGTCCCATCACAAAGTTGACTAGTCAACCGAAGGAGGGAGGTAGAAGATGTGGTAGCGTGGCAAGTAGTGGTGGCTTGCGAGGAAGGGTGAAGGTGGATGGACGGTTGGGATGAAGAGGGTGCAGGTAACGTAAGAGGGGGGGGGGAAACGTGGCTGCCAACAAGAGGTTGGGCTGTCCCGCTGGCAGGGACGTCATCGGACGGAGCTCCCGGCGGGGCAGCAGCACCGTCGGCCAGCGGAAAGACACACACGCCGGGGAGGACAAAAGGGCCTGGAGCGGTCGTTGCAGCAAGAGGGCCAAGACCAGCGGGGAGGGCTAGCTCCACCCCGGCACAAGTGACAGAAGAAGGGGCCAACCCTTCAACAGTGAGAGGGCCACCAGCAGGGGTTGAAGAACCGATGCCAGTGGGGACCGCGGCAGCAGAAGAGAACAGTGGGGCAGAGGTGCTAGGCCCTGCAACAGCCGGAGAGGATGAAGAAGGGTGGGCCGCACTAGGAAGGGGGGGGAACGCAGCATCAGACATCAAGGTACCTTCCATATGAGATCTTGATCCCTTCCCTAAGAGTGCAGCTAGACAAAGAACTTAATCTCGATGAACATCGAGAGGTGTTGCTAGTCCAACTGGAACTCTTGGATGAGAAGAGGATGAATGCGGCCGATCACGTGTCCGTTTATCAAAAGAGAGTTTCGCGTTATTTTCAGAAGAAGGTAATCGAACGTAAATTTCAAGTAGGTGATATGGTTTTGAAACGTAAATTCATTAGGTCCGGAGGTCCTAGGTCCAAATTGTAACATAACTGGGAAGGTCCGTTCGTTGTTAAGGAGGCTTATTCAGGGAACGCATATCGTTTAGTTAATACAGAAGGTGAGGATCTGTCTAATAATTGGAATGGGTTGTATCTTAAGCGTTTCTTTCCTTAGAGTCAGGCCAATGACACCCGGTAGCGAGATGTCCCCTTTCCTAGAACACGAAGGAGGACCCCGGGTTCGGCAAATCACACACTTCACGACATCCCTGGTTGGATTCCCCAATTATGTAAACACCGTTTCTCCTCGGCCATGCCTGGGGGAAGTCAAAATCCCTGTCCGTTTCTCTCCTCGGCTAAATCTAGGGGCAAGAGGTAAATAAGGGGGGAGATGACTAATCTAGACATCCTGACGAGAGGAGGTCTCAAATAGGGGCAGTCCGTTATGACCTGATTTCACAAAAAGAACTATGTCAAAAAGAAAAGGAGCAAGCCAAAGTAAAATAGAAGTTCATCTCAAAAGCTCGAAGTCCAAAAGTCAAAGCTCCACAAGAATATGAAACTAGGCATGGCAAGAGTGGCAATACGGTTTCCCCGCGGGACGTCATGAGCCCGGTAGTATGCGTGCCTAGGGTGGATAAAGGTTCGATGGCAGACACGAAGCCCTGGCTCAACAGACCGAATCTCTGAAGGGATCATTACGAAAAGGACTCAAACCCTGAAAACCTCTACACCTAGCCTAAGCTTACCCCCTTATTGTTATTTTTCTTTTTAAGACCAGACAGTACCCTGGGTATGGCCTCGGTATAAGTACCGTCATGCAGACTGGCCTTGGCCAGGGGTTGTCATCTCAAAAGCACGCCGACCTCAGGAGAATCCTAGTAGGACAGGTAGGGCTTTGTTGCCATGACGAAATTTGTCGTCAAAAATCAAAAAAAAATTCACATATTTCAAAAATCAAAAAAATTCACATATTTCAAAATCTAAATTTTTTTTACATATTTCAAAATAAAAAAAATCATATATTTCAAAAGCCAAAAAAATTCACATATTTTAAAAAAAATAAAAAAATTCATATATTTCAAAAGCCAAAAAAATTCAGATATTTCAAAATCCAAAAAAATCATATATGTCAAAACCAAAAAAAATCAGATATTCCAAAAACTCACAAAAATTAAATATTGTCAAAACTCCAAAATACCATCATGTTGCATTGCATGCATCGCATTTTCTCATTATATTTTTCGCCTATTTAATACGGCTCCACCCCTTGACCAAATATCAAGAACTGGTCATTTTCTAACCTGTTGCAGACAAGGGGTTGAGTCTAAGAACATATCTAACTTATTTTCTTGTCTAAGTGTGTGCAGACGCAGGTTCAACACTCAAGATTCAAAGCTCATAAATTCTCTGTTTCTGGTTCTTAGCGGTCTATAATTAGACCGCTAACCATCTCCGGCGGTCCATAATTAGACCGCTAACCTCTCCCGAAGGCTGGAAATCCCAACTCTCAGTAAACTATCTCTGGCGGCCTTACTTCAGACTGTCACCCCATTCTGGCGGCCCATGGTTCGACTGCTACGCATCCCCGAAAGCCAAAAACTCTCAAAGTTTTCCTGAGCGCTGCTCTGGCGGTCTCTCGTTGAACCGTTAGGTGTGGTTTGCGGCCCTGTAATGGACCATTTTTTAGACAGAGAACCCTGTTTTCAAGATCCGTCAAGCCATCCATTGCACATTTCTAAAAACAAATATTTTATTCCATTCAATCAAGTTCATTGAATATTATTTCATTGATAATTTCAAGTACATCAAGAAAGAAAAGCTCAAATCACATTCATTCTCTTATCCGCGTGAGGCTGGATCTTGCGCAATTCCTTCACATAAGCACGGTATCCCTCTTCGTCTTCCACCACTTATGCTTGCCAAGCACGCACCCGGCTGATTTCCCACATGATTAATGCGTTCCGGACTGCCCGCTCGTCCTCCTCGGTCCCCATCTTCCTAGCTTGAAGGAGAAGGAAGTGTGATAGTGCAGGAACCATAGTATGGGGTAGCCCAACTTGAAGATAGTACCGGTGCGGGTTGTAGATCGCCAAGGTAGTATCCCCCACTAGCTGCAGGTCTAGACCCGGTCACCGAGGAACTCTAAAGGTAGTGCTTCGAAGGACTCTTGGTCGCATCACGAACTTTTCCACAGGCAAAGTGTTGAGGTAGAGGCGCCATTCATCTCGTGTCTTCTTGTCCGCCACCCGACACTCAACCTATTTTTTTTTTTTTTTTTGCAGAAAGTCGAGGGCTCTTTTTTATATATTGCAAATAAGGTTGAGAAATTGTTACAACATCACCGGGGCATACCCCTGCAAAAAATCACCCAAATGGGAGAACCATCACTACACCATCCGTAAGGACACGAGTCCCATCTGGTCAGTCAGAAGCGGCCCGATACAAACTCTGGGCAACTCAGATTTCGAACGGACCACAGAGTTAACCTTGGTGGAGCACGCAAGTGACGCTAATGCATCAGCAACTCTATTGGCTTCTCGGTAAACATGGCAGACACACACACCTGATAGAAGAAAGTAAGTGCGAATTTCTTGCCACCAGCGTAGCGAAGCCCATACCGTTGCAATCCCATCCTGCAGAGAGGTGGCCAAGACCGCATTGTCAGTGCGGACGACAGACAGGTGAAGGCCATGCTCATTCGCAAGGCGAATGCCATCGCACATAGCTCTTGTTTCCGCCACAAAACTGCTACCAACGCCATAGAAATGTGAGAAGGCCAATACCATATTACCCCTATGGTCCCGGATGCAGCCTCCTCCACCACAGTAACCTGGGTTCCCTTTATTTGCACCATCGACGTTCAACACAAGGCCCTGGTCAGGCGGAATCCATCAGACAAGCTTGACAATATGCGTAGAGAACCTGAATCTGAAACCGTATGCCAGGAGAAGTTGGGTCTGGGGCGCAGCAGGCTGATGCTTGAAGGTCATTCTTGATAGAGCAGCATTAATCTGAAACAGGATATTGTGAATGATACGCACAGGAGACATGTAGGTTCCCTCAAAGCGCGCTATGCATCTAGCCTTCCAAATGCGCCCGACACTCAACCTGTGAAGAAAACCCAAATGCGCCTCCTATGAAGAATAGAGGGTGGCTCCCGAATATCCGGCTAGTTGAAGGCAAGTCCTCCTTGGGTAGAAATTTAAGTCTCACTCCCATCCAACACTTAAGGATCATCATTGACCCGAAAAGAGGCCCTCCTAGGCAAGATGAACTAAGGCCTTCGTAGAGGTATGAAAGGACCGCTTGGGAGATGGATAAACCCCGCCACAACCCACTAATAATGCTAAGATTTTGGATGTCCAAGAGGTGGTCGGTGGTGGTGAAAAGAAAGATCCCGCACAAGTAAACCGAGGTAGCTTTGGCTATGGCTTCAAATCTCCCCCATTTGTTCTTGCAATGGGAGACTATCCATTGAGCCATGGGTATTAAATGAATATGGCGTGGGCTGATCATGGTCCTAATATCTTTTGGATTGTGTATGAAATCCCCTAGAATGAGTGATGGGTCTATAGGCTCAACCGTATGACACACTAATTCTTCATCCCCCACCTTGGTCTTAGGAAAGGTTAGGTAGGTCTCTACCTCCTCTAATAGGACAGTAGCTTCAAAGCTCGGGAAGAGGAAAGTGTGTGTTTGTGGATACCATAACTCTATAAGGGCTGAAATGCTTGGCCAATCCAAGGATAATTCCTGAAATTCTTTCCTAGAACCACTAAAGGTTGAAGGTGCTATGCCCTTAGGATTGAGAGGACCTCTAAAGGGAGTTCCTTGATCATGGAAGCCACCCACTTTAGGTTGGAGTAGCATCTTGGGCCAGGAAGAAGCTAGAAGAAAAGGAAAAGAAGAAGGAAGAAAAGAGAGGAAAATCATGAGAAGAATAAAATTCAGAAATTCAGAAATTTTAAACAAACTTATCTCTCTTGAAGAACTTGAGCTCAAGTGGTTGAGGATTGAGGTCAGCCGCTGTAGCTCCCCATGCTCCTTCTTGGCTAGGTTAGGCCCGATGTAGACCCTCTCTCCCATAACACTAGCTTCAAAGCTCCTCTTCATGATATTTTTGAAAGGTTTTTGATGGAATTTTGAGGCTTGTAGCAGAGAATTGGTGTGAGCTGCGATTTCTGGCCTTATCCTTACTTATAGAGGTTTATTTTTGAGGTTGGTGCATTAGGATTAGGACTGGGTAGCCTTAGCCCAAGTCAGATTGGGTTCTAGTGCAGATTAAGGTCTCTTTTCCCCGAGTTCGGACTCTCACGAAAGAGTCCCGCTCGGATTACACAGTTTTTTGCACTAGCGGTCTATCGTGAGATCGCTACAGTCCTCAGGCGGTTCAATATTGGACTGTCTTTATCCTTTCATCCACCACCTTCCTCTGTTCCTCTGACGGTCATTGGTTTGACCATTTTCCAGACTCTGGCGATCTTAAATAAGACCGTTTGTCAGGTTTTGCCAGATTTTGTTAAACTCGTTCCCCCTGGTCGTCAATCCTGTTTTCTCCATGTCCCTTTCACTCGTACCCTTTGTCAGTCAATCGAGCATTTCACATTTCACACCTTAAATAAAAATAAAAACACCAAAAAGATTTTCATTTCACTATCAAAGTCATGTACAAGTGTGCATCAAAAGAAAAGGAAGAGTACAAGTCACGCTCCGGCGGGTCCCTCTCATGGACCCCCGCTGTCGCCGGCACCCTCGGGTCTCTTCGCGGGTGGGGCCATGGAGACACTCTCCTCCTCTCGCTGTCGTCGCCTCCTCTCATCCTCCTTATTCTTCCGCTGGCCAGAGGAACCCGTAAGGTAGTCATGGTGTCCACTACGCGCCACGCTCTGTGACACGCTCTGGGACGACCGTCCGCTCACCAGCTGAAGTACCCTTTCCAGCGCTCGGACCTCAACCCTCAGCTCCCTCGCCTCAGTCTGATACCGCTTGAAATCTACCACCCCTGCTCTCAATCTCTCTACCTCTACATGGATATCGGCCGCCGCTGCTGCCTCCGCCCGCAGCCGCTCCATCTCTACCCGCTGGGTCTCTCTCTCTGCTCTCAACCTCTCGGTCTCTGCTTGGGCACGCTCCGCCTCGGCCAGCACTGTGGTCAGCTCTCTTGCCTGCATTAGCATTCATCATAGTAAGGTATTTGCATAAGCATCATAAGCATTTAAGTATAAGGAAGTCAGTTTGATTTTGCTTACCCTCTCCGCAAGAGTAGCCTCGGCTTCCTCAGCCCGAGCTACCGCTCGAGCAAAGTCAGCGTCTCGCTCAGCCCCGCCTCTCGCAGGCTGTGACGAAGAGGATGGTGCATCTGGTCCCCGCCGCTGCGCTCCCTCAGCTCGCTGCATTTTAGAAGTCAAGGTCAGTCACATTCATCATAAGCATAAGCATAATTAAGTCTAAGGTTCAAGGAAACTTACCAGAAGATCCAGCGCGTGCTGGAGCTCGTCTCTCTGCTGCACCGTAGCGTGGAGGAGTCCCTGCAACTCCGCTATGCGTCCCTGTCGGTCTAGCTACATATAGAAAACCAAGGTGTCAATGCATATAGGAATAAGATAATTTAATTGAAGAGCATGAGTTTAGAAATCATACCGGTCGATGGACGTCGCGAACACCTGGTCGCCGTACCTCCGAGCGAAGGCCTTCAGGTACGCCTCGTCGCTGTCAGCCCGGGCTCTCACCTTTCGACCTCTCGGGTCCATTCCCGCACCTGGTCAACTGCTCGAGTGACCCAGTCAATGTCACCGCTGAGCCCCTTCGCTGATCTCCCGACGCGCTCCTCGTCTCGCTCGGGGAACTCCACCTCTGGCTGATGCACTCCTCTGGTCCTCATGATCAGTCGATGATGGAGAGGCTCGACGATGTTGATGCAGTGTAGCCAGATCTCTCACCCAGCATACGCCTGGGCTGCCTCCACCCAAGGCTGCCCCTCGTGACTCTCGTCACGGTAGGGTGTCCAGCGCACCTAAAAAGGCAATCGAGTCCATGTCAGCATTTAGATAAGCATTTATAAGCATTTAGAAAAGTTTGAGTTTAGACTTTACTGATGCATAAGGGAAAGTGTCGATGTCATCCTGGATCGCCCGAACTAGGCGCCGGATCGATCCCATGTCCCGTGCTACCACCCGCCGTCTCGCGATGGGGATACGCTCGGGCTGTAGCTCATTTCCTCGCCCAATGCCAAAAAGGTACAGGTAGCTCCAAACCTGCATGAGTCAAGCATCAGCATATAATAATAGCAAGCATATAGAAAAGCATTTAAGTTTAGAGTTTAGGGCATTTACCTGTAAGAATGGTGAGAAGCCACCCATCATGGTTTGCCGGTCGGTCGTGCTCAGTGAGTCGAAAAGGAATGCCAGGACTGCTGCTCCCCAGACGTATCCTCCTACTCCGTCCAGATCTCTCAGTAAAGGGAGGAGCCTGACGCTCACTCCGTCGGCTCTAGTGGCGAAAAGAAGCTTCCTGAACAGCAAAATCAGGAAGCACCATAAGGTGATGTCTCCCTCTGGTCCCGGCTCTGCTGCCACTCTCAGTCAGACCTGGTCTATCACTCTCCCTATGTGCTCCTCTGGCAGCTCTCCTACTGATATAGCAGCTCCCCTCAGCCCCAGGATCTCTTGGAGTGTCGACCGTCCTAGCATGGACGACTGATGCCCCGGCCTCAGCAAGTCTAATCCTAGTAGCTCCTGCGCCAGCTCGTGACAGTCTCCGTAAGTCCATCCTATCACCGGGGCTCCATGGACCCGCAGTCCGGTGATCCTCGCTATGTCTTCCAGCGTGGGGATCATGTGGCTCCACGGGAAGATGAATGCTCGGCTAACTGGATCCCATCTCTCGTGGAGAGCATAGATCAGTGCTATGTCGATCCTGGTAACCTCTATGCTCAGCAGCTCCCCGAAGCCCATAGCTGCCAGTCTGTCCCTCTGATAGTCCAGTAATGCCTGGTATATTACCCGGACTTGCAGCCAGGAAATCCGAGTCCGTCTCTTCCCTTGCACACATTTAGAACATAAGTCAGTCATTGCATTGCATTTCAAATAAGCAAAAACAACAAAAAAATCAAATAAGACGAAAACACAAAAAAAAAATCAAAGTTCTGTCTCTGATCCTCTGGCGGCCATATCTTGGGCCGTCTGAGTCCTCTAGCGGTCACACTATGAACCGTCTGAGGGTGTAGCGGTCACTGGAACGACAGCTACGCAACCCGCGAACGGGCATTATCTTCTCCGTTTCCCCATGCCGTGGAAATGGCCAAAATGGCCTACATTTTGTCTAAATGGGTTCCTACACCCATTTCCCCGTTCATTCACACACATGCATGCATTAAAAAGAATTGGAAAACATTAAAAATGGGTTTTTTTTTGGGCCGTCGGCCTACCTCCGTCGACCTACGTCCGGTCGCCGCCGCAGGTGCCTCCCCGGCCGCCATGGCCTCTTCCTCCTCCTCCATGGCCTCCCCGGGACCTTCCTCCGCCGTGGGGATTTCTTCCTCCACCAGTTGGGCCGACGGCCCTCCTTCCTCCGTCGGTGGGTCAGCCTCCGCCGCCGGCGGTGTCCTCTCATTCTCTTTATCACCCTCTTCTTCACCATCACGATGGCCGGAGGTGGGTTGGACGGTGGTCGCCGGTGGAATGGGGTATGGCTTGTTGGCTCGGTTGGGTTGGGCATTTGAGCGTGAATGGGGGAACGAACGATCAATTTTTTTTTTAACGCCCAGGAAATTTGGCGGTCTGTCGTTAGACCGTCACATTCTTTCTGGCGATCCTTACTTCGACTGTTTGTCATTAGAGCCTCCTCCTCGAAGGATGTGAACCGACGTGATTTAGCGATCCATGTTTAGACCGTTAGGGCTTTTTAGTGGTTGTATTATAGATCGTTTATGGCTTGAAATGTTTGATGAATTACAAAGATATATCTGTTATCTGTCATGCTGCAAAGTTATATTTGTTGTGCTTCATGTCTATTCTATGATCTATTTGTTGATGGCTAACCTCTTATAGCAAAAATCATGAACACCATCATACGTTATCAACCGCTCGTCGAGCAGGTAAGTCAGGTAAGTATCTCGATCCCTGGTCCCTTAATGCATTACTATTTGGTAATTACGATATATTTTCTCGAGAACCCGCTGGTCATTCATGTGTTCTGGGATCTGATGTTCCCCTCTAACAAAAATGATGATGATCTAGGTGCACATGTTTAATCGTTGGATAGGCCGTTAGGTTGGAAAAGTTAGGGGATGATGGTTCTGTCTTGCACGCCGTGGTTGCATATAGTATCTTGATCCTGATTTCTTCGGTCTAGCAATACTATTCTCGAGTATCTTGCTATTTTATCCTTTCTTTGCATTCGTTTTGATGATTTATTTTATTTTAGCCCAGCATGCATCATGCGCATCTTTGAGCATTCACGTGCCTTCATCTGTCTAAAGTGTCTCAGTAATGTTGGATAACTGTGTCCATGGTCTTAAGTAGGGAGAGTCAGTCCGCTCTGAGTTGGAAGGTTTCCTTCGGTCTTTTTGCTCGGTTTGGTTAGCTGAGGATTCATGTCTGGAGTTTAGTTAATCGTCTCTTTACTTTTTTTCGCTTGCTCCGATCACCTATCAACTGTGTGTTCCAGTGAGGAGGTTGGTTGTGTTTTTACTTTTCCTTAGTTGTTAGTTCCTCCAGGCATGCGTCATTCAGTTTACCGTTCTTTGTGATTGGTCCGAAGTTTTCCGGAAGATTCCTGTCGCTTGTTGGTTAAGGACGGGTGTCGGTTTACCTTAACGCCCGCTTTTCAGTCCACTCCGCTACATTTTCGCTCCATCTCTATATTCCATGTCGCTTTCGCTTCACCTCCGCTTGTTCCCTTGCAAAGAGGACGTTAAGGAGGAGCATCTGTTGACACCCGTTTTATGACTAATGAGTTGGGTCATCTCCTTGCTTATCTTTATGATGCTCCGAGTTATTCGCCATTTATTGGGTCATCTTGGTCAGTTCTGAGGCTTGTTTTCATGGGTCATTCTCCTTGGTTGAGTCTCGCTCCTTATTTGCTTTCCGGGGGATGAAGCTTAGTGGGCCATTCATTCAGCCACTCCATTGTCTCTAGCGGTCTATCATATGGGTGTTTGATGACATTTGGCGGTCTATACTAAAACCGTTTGTGGATGCCAGAGTCCAGAGCCAATGTCTTTCTTCTCAACCTCATCCTTTGTTATCCACTGAGCTCTGGCGGTTTATCGTATGACCGTTAGAGGCATGGTGGTGGTTCTACCTTAGACCATTTCTTGGCTTCAGAGTCATGTTCACGAAGTTCTCGCTCGTTGGCCTTATCTTCTCCGGGTGGCGGTCTATCCTTGGACCGTTAATTGCAAGTGGCGGTTTGTCGTAGGACCGTTTCAGGTGACAGAGAGTCCTGATTAACTGTCTTTCCTCTGCGACGCCGTGGTCAAAGCAGAGTTTTGATTTGGTGATTTCTCTCTCGATGGTGATCCTTAGAAGCTCCCGTTTGTTTCTAAGGACTCTTGGAAGTTTTATCTTCAAGAGTTTGCTAAGTTTCATCCTACTTTTTCGCTGGGATCTCTCCAACTCGAACTTAGAGTTTGAGGGTCTATAAATAGAACCCTTAAGTTCATGGGTAGAGGAGGAGATTTTTGGAGTTTACGTCGAGGTGTTGTGGCGTTCTGGAGTGAGTACCTATCAAGGAGAAGTGCTGTCTACGTCCATTAGCCTTCAAAGTCCATGGAGTATTAAGTTCCAAGGGTCATTTGTGTTGTTTTCTTCTTAAGTTTCTCCCCCTCTTCATAGCATTTATAAGCATATTCCCTCTTCTTCTTCCAGGTTCTTAGCATCCCAATCATCATTTTTAAACATCTTCCCATCTTTTCTAGGCCCCACAGGGGTTAAAAAAAGCCAAACCTCCCCGGTATTCACCCTTCCTCTTGCATGCACCTTAGCTTATTTGCATTATAGATGCTACATTTGTCATAGGGCTAATTTGGGTTGTTTTTCTGTGCTTCTACACTCTTTTGCAGGTCTACAGGGTTCCTAGCGCGAGGCCCAACTCTTCTGGCCGGCCGGGAGAGGTGGAGATCCAAGTCCCAATTTGCTGTTCCGTGCGCTCTGGCGGCTCTACGTTGGACCGTTTGAGGACCTGTGGCGGCTTATCGTAAGACAGTCTATTTCTCTCCGGCGGCCTGACATTAGACCGCTTCGGTTCACATAGTTCTGGTTTTCATCTCCCGTGGGCGGGTGTTTCATCCTCCTCTTTCCAAGGTATTTAGTCTAGCCTTTCTATTTTAATTAACTTGGTGGCGATCACACTTCCTTAGTTGGGTATTGTTCATCATTGTCATCATTATTTTTGCTTGCTTCTCTTTACTTCATTTGCTCCACACCTACGGAGTGTGTTTTTGTTTTACTTCTTTGCTCCACGTCCCGGCGCGTGTTTTTATTTTTTTTCTTCCTCATGAACATTGATGACATGCCCATACTTCTGATTTTGGTGATTGTTTGAGTTAGGATGTTGTTGCTTACTCACTTTCACACATATATCTTTCCATATTCACCTCACATCATCATCACAATCAAATAAAGGGGAAAAACATCGACACTCCTCAAATCCATATCTACTCTCTCCCTCTGAGGCGGGTCCTGACAGTAGGTGGCCCAGACTCTCGCGGTCAGTCTCTCTGCCAAATCACCTAAAGACTCACCTGACCTCTGACGAGAGTCTCCTAGTCCCATGACCCCCGTCAGCTCAGTGCGGTACGTCATCCTGCACGCCCTCGGGGTATCAACCACTGTCTCCAAACCCAATAGCCTCTGAGCTAGCTCACCATAATCCGGGAGGGTCACCCCACCCACTGCCTCTCCATCTACCCTCAACCCCGTGATCCTCGTCACGTCTAGGCTCGACACCATGTGCCCCCAAGGCATCAAAAATGCCCGACTAGCCCTGTCCCATCTCTCCCTCAGCACCTGAATAAGGATCAGATCAGGGCGTACCGGCTCGATGCTGAGGAAGGGTCCAAACCACATCGTCTCCACTCTCGCCCTCTGGAAGTCGGGCAACTTGTGGTATGCAGCTAATACCTGAACCCAGGAAATGCAAGTCTGTATCAACCCCTGCAACAAAAAAGAAAATAAACATGTGTCAATAACCCGCAATAATTAACCAGTTAACTTAAAAAAAAGAAAAAAGAAAAAAATCATCACTGTTTTAATTGGCGACTACACAGTGGCCATTAATTTCTGATTAGGCGCCCAAGGCTCGAACGCTATTTCCCTGAGATTTTAGATTTGACGCCCAAAGGTCAGGCGCCATTTCTTGGGAAATTTTCTATTGTTTTATTTCTGTTTAAAAATATTTATATATATATGGTTTGTGGAAAAAAATGGTTTTTGAAAAGAAAAAAAATAAAAAAGGGAAAAAAAGAAAACGTTTCAAAATGACGACCTTTTCTCTGTCGCCATTTCTAAATTTATTTTCCTAAAAACAAATATTTAGGAAATGACGCCGTCGTTCGGCCTTCAATTCCTACCGTCCCACAGTGTTTCTTTCCCCGTTCTGGCCGCCATGGTTTTTGTGTGTTTTTTTTAAAAAATGTAGTTGGGTGAACTGACTCACCTTGCTGCGTTTGGGCTCCATTAGCCCTCCCCGTAGTGGTCGGCGGCGAGGCCGGGGTTGCTCCGCCTCCGCTCCTTCTTCCTCACTTTGTTCTCCCTCCCTGTCGCCGTCGCTGTTGCCCTCGTCGTCTCCTCCTTCTTCCTCTTCTTCATCGTCATCATCTTCGTCATCTTCACCTTCTTCATCCTCGCCGTCTTCATCTCCATCGTCATCGTCTTCATCTTCTCCTCCTTCGCTTTCTTCGTGCTCCGCCGCCGGAGCTTCGGCCACCATGGGAAGGACATCTTCCTCGCCGGTGTCGTCCTCCTCAATGTGGACGACGATGGGCTCCATCACGCGTTGCCGTTTCCCGCTGCCAGAACCGCTCGCGTAAGCCATGGGGGATAGGGAGATGGTGTGTGAGAGTGGAGAGATGGGTGGTTGCCGCCGCGGTGGTCGCCGGTGGAGGTTGCAGAGCAAAAGCGTAGTAGAGAAGGGTGAAGAGATTAGAAAGGACGAAGAGAAAGAAATGGAAAAGGGCTTTCAAAGCAAGGAAATGAAGTTTTAACGGAAGTCTTTGTGGCGGTGAATTTGAAAGAAATGACGCCCTAGGAAGTGTCGTCATTTTAAGAATGGACGACCACTCAAGCAGGCGTCATTTATTGGAATTTAAGATTTTTTAGAAAATATTTATAATCAGCGACCTTCTCGGGGGCATCATTTAAGGATTGAACGATCGCTCAAGGGGTCGCCATTTTGAAGTATGCGTTGGAATCAACGAAGGTGTAGGCTATCACGAAAGTGCATTAATGTTTTTATTAAGAATTTCTTTTGATAGACGACTGCGCACAAGGGCGTTATTTAAAGAATGGACGACTGCGTAAGCAGGCGCTGTTTACAGGAATTTTTGAATTTTGAGTTATCTTATAAAAGGGATCAGCGCCCATGTGGAGGGGCGTTATTTAACGAATGAACGGTTGTCTAAAGGGACGCCAATTATAGAATTTCTATATTTTTGTGAAAAAATAGATTTAAGTGAATTGGTGACGGTATGAAGGGTGCAGCTTCAAGAATGCTGCGGTCGCTGTTTCTCACAGAGCCTCATTTTTTAAACAGAATTGTGAGTTTTTTTTGGAAGTTTTGATTACTTTAAACACTTTCATTGGCTCAATCAAGGAAAAATCTTTTATTCATTGAAGGAAATAGACCATTACATGCTTAAATGAGCCATCTTGGGCCTCAAATTCCTAAGAGCTATTACATAAGTCTTCCATTGCTCTTTGTCTTCTTCAATGCGCTCCATGGGCTGGTGTAGCTTGCTGACCCGCCATAAAGCTTGTATTGTCTTGATCTCCTCTTCATCGCCCTTTGAGCCCAATTCCCTCTTCTTGATTGGTGGGAGATGAGAAGCTTCTTCAAAGAGATGGCGGGGAAGGCCGAGTTGTGAAAGGCATCGGTGGGAATTGTAGAGCATGAACTCGGTGGCACCGATTAACCTTAGCTCCACCCCGGAAGAAAGCCTTGCATGGAGATCTTAAGTCTTGAGAAATCCCGACGCGCATGTGAAGGCATTTTGTGGCATTATCTTGAGGTGTCCGTGCCAATCCACCCGTTTCTTGAGCTTGGGTACCCGGTTCGTAGCTCTCTCATTCAATCCTAGTATACCCGTCATATAGTGGAGTGGGCTCTTAGAGAAAATCCTAGAAGCTTGTTGGGGCTCTCACATAGATCAAATTTGAAGTGGAGGTCCACCCAACTTGTGAATAGAAGCATAGACCCATATAGGGGCCTCCCCATAGATGCCGAGGTGAGCCCACTATAGAAGTAAGCTAAGACCGCCGGCCCAATTCTCTTTCCTTGCCATATTCCACATATGGCACTTAATTGCTCCTCTTCCAAGAAATTATCCGCCGAGGGGAATAGCAATGCTCCCGCGAGGCATATCACCATTGCTTTCATGATCATCTCCATCTCCTCTTCTTTGTTCTCTTTTCCCAAAGCTTTATACACCCACACCGCAAGCTTCATCAAGTTGATTCCTCTTGTGACCCTTGTTTGGTCAATCATTTTTTGGCTTGGGACTAGGCTTGCTAACATCTCTATTGCGCTTATTGGTTCTCACATAACCGCCATCTTTTCTTCCTCTCCTTGCTTCAAGATCTTCAATCTTAATAGCATTTCCACCTCTTCTAGGAGGATAGTGGTTTCGAAGGTAGGGAATATGAAGGTATGGGTGTGTGGATGCCATATTTCTATGAGAGCTCCCATGGCGGCCCAATCGAAGTGAATATCATTGCAATATTTGGCATGGGTAACTAAGCCTAAGAGGTGCCACTTGGAGAGATGGGATCTCATATCAAGGGTGATTTTAGAGAGGGGTAAGGGAAGCCATTGAATTTTGGTGTATCTCTTAGCCCCCGGGATAAGCGGGTAATCTTGAAAATTAAAAAGGAAGAGAAGAGAAGAAGGATAGAATTTGAATTTGGGGAGAATTGAGTGAGAAGAAGAGAGATAGAACTAAGGTTTTCTTGAAAACTTACTTGGTTTGCTGCAATTCTTCCACTAATATGTCCTTCAATCTCCGTAATTCTTACAAATCTCATCTTGGTTCTCTTCAATGGACGTTGCATAATATTCTCCAAGATTAACGCTTCAAAACTCTACTTTTTCCTCTATTTTTCTTGATTTTCTGCACTCCAAGCTTGATTTGGGTCTTCCTTAGAGCCTTTGGATCTTCTCTATGATGAAAAGAGGAGCCTTGGGGGTCCTATTTATAAGGAAGGAGCTTCAGTTCGCAGGTATAGCTTAGGTTCGAGCTTGAAAAGGATTAAAAGTTCAGTTTCCGGTTAGAACATGGGTTTCTGGAAACGTGAAGAATTGGCGACCGTCACAGTATCCGCTATTTCTCTAAATAGCGTCCATAATCATGTCGCCATTTCTTGATTGAGCGCCCCCTCACGCGGTCGCCATTTTTTTTTCGAATGCTGTTTCTGAATTTTATGTGAATTGTGATGGCTTCGTCTGAATTATGCAATGAGCTTACACTATTATGAATTCTTTGTCATATCATTCTTTTGCAGTACTAATAATCTTTGAGCGTAGAAAAGACAGGTTTCATGCGGATTTCAAGGTGCTCAGAGTTCTTTTAGGTGACATTCTCTTCACCTTTGTACACCCTCATGTATGCATTTCTATTATATGTTATCTACTCTACTAGAGCATATCAAGGACCTTGTGGTTCTGATGAACCTGGAATTTGAGTTCCCCTTCATCAAAAAAAGGTGATAATTCCAAGGGAGTCTTGATCACACGGATAGGCCGTTGGGTCATCTAAGGTTTGGAACGACAGTTCCACTTTCTGAGTTGGTGTGTGGATAAACAGGCTCCGAATTAGTGTCAACTCAGAGAATTAGATTCTTGACCTAGTCTGGATGGTTTAACAATATTATCTTTGATTATTTTTTATTTTAGTTTGTTTTATTTTTTTCCTTTTAGCCCAGCATGCATCATGTAGGACTTTGAGCTTAATGATGAAAATCCTCAAATTTAGTCAGTAATGAGGGTCGCTCGCTCGTGATTTGAGTTGACATGAGATATTCCATTTCAAATCAAGTACTAAGTTCTCCTTGAAGCCGCTCAGGATGGTTCCTTGAAAGCATCTTTCGACTGGATTCTTATCCCTTTCCTTTTATTTTCCCTGCAAATCCACCTTAGTTGTAGCACGTCCACACTGGCTGGTAATCGCTCTCCAACGGTGTTTCTCCTTTCGTGCCCGAGTGCACATTTTGATGGCTTAGTTCTCATCCAGACAATTGTTGCTCTCTCGTAATCATTCGAGGTTGTTTCATTCAGAACCGTAGAAAAGTTTCCAACACTTAGTGTCGAAGGAGTGTCACATCACACCTCGACATCAATTTTTTAGTCCGTTCCCACTTTATTCCACTTTGTTCCACTTTCACTTCAGTTTCACTACGCTTCATTCCATCTCACTCCCCTGCAAAGCAGACCCCAAGGCGGGGCAGCTGTAGACACGTCAAAATCGATACTATGCTGAGTAAATTTCATGTCACGACATAATGCCCCAAAGTGGACTTCATTACTGGCTCAATATAAGCATTTTTCTAATTTTTCTGGATTTTTCTGTGATTAGCGACTGTCTTCTGGGTGTCATTTAAATGAACGACCGTGTGGAGTGTCGCCATTTACCTTCACTATAGGACGACAGGGTCCTTATGGTAGGTCGACTGACTTGAATGAACGACCGCTTGCGCGGGTGCCATTTCTTGGTTTTTCGATTTCCATTAGAATTAAATTATTAAGAAGTGAGGCCCTATTGAGCAGGCGCTCATTAATGAACGCCTTATTAAGTAGGCGTTGTTTCTTATTTTAAAATATGGAAAGTCTGTTACTTCTATAATTTATCCAGGAATTGACGGCCGTTGCTAGGTCTCCCTTTTAATTGACGGCAGCCTCCAGGTCGCTATTTCCATTCTGTGTCCATTGCGTCTGCAACTTCCTCTGCATGGCGTTCCTTCTCCATTTTGGTTCCAAGTTCTTCTGAGGAAGGATATCCACGTCCAGGGATTGTTTTCCTTGTTTTAATCCCATTAGAATAAGGTTTTAAGCCCTATAAATACTCCTCTCTTTTGCCTGCCGCGGGGATCCTTTTTTTAGAGAGTTGACAGAGAGATTTTTGATTTTAAAGAGTCTGCAGAGAGAGTTTTCTTTGAGGGTTTTCTTTGTTATTCTCTAACGTTTGCAGGTGTTCTCTTCTATTCTTCCTCCTGCGCTTCCTGTGGCTGAAGCTCCCTCCCTCGGCTCTCTCTCGATTCTCTACTGCAGCAGCGCAGAAAGGGCCATCACCTTCTATATTATTTTTCCTCAATCCCTTTTCCTCTTAGTTATTCTGCTTTTCTTTTAGTTTGCACACCTACATCTCTAGCTACGTTGCTAGAGTATTTAGCACTATATCTTCTCATCATATTTGCATTAGTCGCATTCATATTTCTCCCATCCTTTACTCCTTCTTAAGGGGTTTTCAAAAAAAAACAAACACACAAGGTGTGTTCATGCCCTTGTTGCATAGTTTAATTTTCATTGAGCATTGATATTACACTCACTTTTGGCTAATCCAATCTTCTCATCTTTGCTTGTTTCTTTTCAAGGGTAATCAAGATAAGAACCCCCTTCATCGGCTGGCCCGTAGAAGGAGGAAGTTCAACTCACATCCACGCCCGCTTGCAAGGTATTCTCCGCGATCACTCTTCCTTTTTGAGGTAACCCCTCTGGCGATCACACTCCTAGGTAGCATCACATGCTCTCTCCTCTACCTTTCTTGTATTTTATTGTCTTCATCTTCACTAGTTGTTATGGTTAATTAATTAAAAATTTTCTCTTTCTTTTTTAAATGTCTATGTGACACGTTCACACCCTCTTCTTCCTCTTCCTCTCTCTCTTCCCCTTCTCTTCTGCTGCGTAGCAGCCCAAGGCCCTAGTGCTCCCCGTCGCCAAGGACGCCGCCACCCTCCAGTACGTCGCCCACCTCCGCCAACGCACCCCGCTCGTCCCCCTCGGTGGCGTACTCCATCTCGGCGGCGCCTTCCTCTGCTTCGACTGCGACAGTGACTACATGTCCATGTCCTACCATGCCGTCCGCAGCAGCTCCGCCCAGTGCGCTGCCGCCTGCTCCGGCATGTGCAACAGCGACACCTGCGGTGTGCTTCCGGAGAACCCCTTCATCTGTACCTCCACCCTCGGGGACCTGGCGGAGGACGTGCTGTCCCTCTCCTCCACTATCGGGTCCAACCCTGGTCACCCCGTCGCCGTCCCGGACGTCGTCTTCTCCTGCAGTTCCACCTCCTTGCTGTAGGGCCTCGTGTGGGGTGCCCAGGGGTTCGCCGGGTTTGGTAAGAACTGGGTCGGGGTGCCCTCCCAACTCGCGGTGGCCTTTGTTTTCCGCCGGATGTTCGCCCTTTGCCTCACCTCCTCAGGCGCCATCGGGGTTGCCTTCTTCGAGGATGGCCCCTACGTTCTCCTCCCAGTCAAGGATGTCTCCAAGCAGCTGCTCTACACCCCACTCCTGGTCAACCCGGTGAGCACCGCCGCGGCGTCCTCCTAGGGAGAGCCCTCCGTCGAGTACTTCGTGGGGGGAACATCGATTACGGTCAACACGAAGCCCCTCCCCCTGAACAGGACCCTACTGGCCATCAACAAGAAGACCGGCATCGGTGGCACCAAGATCAGCACGAGCGGCAATCCTACTGCTGGGACCTGCAACCGCCAAGGGTGGCGGGTAGAGTGGTGTGGGGAAGGCGGTCATGGGGTGGCGGAGCCCCTCCGGTGGAGCATCGAACTGCGGGAAGGGAGGCGAGGGCAGTGACTGTTGTTGGACAAGTGTATAACATGTGTAACTCCTTTGTTTTGATGATGGTTGACTATGTATGTTGGGCTTATGTATAATATTCTTTTGTTTCAATGTTGTCTAACTATGATTCATTAATATAGTTTGACCTGCATTTGATAGCGACAAACACTCATGCATTTCAGGTCAAGCCCACACCGCCAACAAAGTGTGTCTGCAAAGAAAGAAATCAAGTAAGACACACAGATGAGGCATTCGGCTGCATAAGAAAGAAGGACCAAGGTCGATGCAAGAAGGCCAAGGAAAATGATTAAAGTCTATGCATGTTGATCAAGGTCCAAACATCAAGGTCTAAGCATACTCCAATCAAGGGCTGAACTAGAAAGAAAAGATCTCGACACCTTTGGATGACAACTCTGCACATAAAGCATGTGTCGACACATCTGACAAATGTCTCGACACCTCAAGAAGAAATCAGCTGAAGCAGAAGCCATCCTCAAGACCATTTCAAGGAATGTCTCGACACATTGACAGGAATGTGTCGACACATCTAGGTTCAACCAGAACATATATGAAACCGACAGAAGCTGTTCTCAAAACCTTTCAAGGAATGTCTCGACACACAAACAGAAATGTGTCGACACATTCGTGTGATAATTCCCGCACATGGCTCACATGTCTCGACACCATTTGATGCTGTCTCGACACAATCTTGATGACATCTTGGAACCAAACATATATGTCTCGACATTGTCTTGTGAAGTCTCGACACATCTCTCATGGGCCTTCAAGATATTCAAAGGGTGTCCCTACACACTGAGTAAGGAGGTTGACACCCTTGTTCTTCCAAGAATCCTCAAGCAAATAATCTGTCAGATCAGTAGGCCATCCAGAGAGAGAAAAAGGAACCGCAAATCATTAAAATTAAGGATTTTGGGGTTTGGACCACGTCCTGAGGTCTAACCTTTGCTGTACCATCTTATCTCTCATTTCTCTACCTTTTGGAGATGGTTTTGTCAGAAATCCAGCTGGAAGAGTCACTTCAGTCTGCTATGATGTCAGTCTTATCTGTCTGACAGTCCAGACTGTCTGCTGCTAGGAATAGGACACTCCACAGTCTGCCACCATCTTGCTGTCGACCAATGGGCTGTCCAACTAACCATTATATGCAGAAGAGTACACCTATGCAGAATGAGAAGACTGCTTATCTGAGGGAGATTTATTGTATGCTATAAAAAGGGACATTTGATCTGCTCCTTAACACTGTCTGCTATCGGTACTATCATTGTACTGAAAGCTGGGCTCAGCCATTGGAAGACAGCAGGCCTGGACGAGCAATTAATGAAGAAGATCTCCAAGCATCTAAATGAGAAGAATCGGTCTCTTCTTCCAGGTGCTGCCACCGTCGAACCTGGAACTTGCCTAGAAGACTCCAAGCTCTCACTTCACCCTGACGCATGCTTCAAGGAAAATTATGGAGGGAAAATACAGCCAGTGTAATGGTCCATCAGAGACTTCTTGGCACCATTTTTTTTCCTGGCTTTACAAACTAGTTTTTACCTATTTATACCAAGCTTCCTCAACTGAAGGAGTTGTTGCCCCTGCCGTCCACACAGTGCCACGCTCTAGACCATCCACCAAAAACATTCCTAAGAAAGCGTGAGAGTAGCCCCAGCACTAGGATGACATAGTCCAGTGCTGTGAAGAAGAAGAGAGAGCAGCCTTGAGAGAGAAGACAAAACCTCGCAGTCTACCGGTGTTTGAAGAAAAGGGTCATTGGATCCAATCTTGTAGTTGTACCCACCAGCTCCGTTGTCTTGTTCCATTCTCTTAGCTGGTGTCTACAAAATCTTCTATGTTTCTCCACTGCACTTACTGTATTTTGCTTCTATTCATTACAGTTTGTGTAATGCCCCGGATTTTTCGGATATTTTTCGGATCTGGATCCGTGGGTTTCGGATCGTCTTTTCGCGGGTTGCGGATCGTGTCCAAGTGAGTTTCGGACTTTTTAATATCGAATTGTCGGACCCATTGGTGTGGTGCCCGTGAATTTCCTTGGGTCCGTGATGTTGAGGAGCACGCCGGTAATTTTCTGAAATTTTCGGAGCACCTTTGTGGGTCCCGGGTTGCGTTTTGGGGTTTTACGCGTGGTTTACATCTGTCGGACCTTCGGAACCCCGTACAGGGTGAACCGTTGCGTTCTCCGACGCCGGGACGTTACCACGACGATCAACGTGTTCCAAGGATCGTCGGAGAACGCAACGGTTCACCCTGTACGGGGTTCCGAAGGTCCGACAGATGTAAAACACGCGTAAAACCCCAAAACGCAACCCGAGACCCACAAAGGTGCTCCGAAAATTTCAGAAAATTACCGGCGTGCTCCTCACAACACCACGGACCCAAGGAAATTCACGGGCACCACACCAATGGGTCCGATAATTCGGTATAAAAAGTCCGAAACTCACTTGGACACGATCCGCAACCTACAAAAAGACGATCCGAAACTCACGGATCCTGATCCGAAAAATATCCGAAAAATACGGGGCATTACAGCTTATCTATCACCAAAACATCTAGCTTCTCCGATCCCCTATTTAGGGATCGGGTTCCCTTTGTAGGTTCAAAGGAAGAGAGGATCAGATCCTCTGGGTGGTTCAAGCTGTTAGTCAGCGGAAAGCATGTTGTGCTGTTCAGCTGTGTAAGCAAGCTGTGTTGCTCAGCGGATCAAGCTGTGTGTCAGTCGGAAAGCCACACTGAGTTTGGTGTGGGGTGTACGTAGGTTGTGGGCTAACAACCGAACCACCTTAAAATCCTTGTGTTGTGGGTTGTGTTCATTGTGAGCTTGGTCTATAACTTATATCCCCATTTCACAGGTTCGTGTGCTACTTACGCTATTTATTTTCTCTGCACACTCAAGCGTTCTGCTTGCACAACAGTCTCATCTTGATCCTCCTGCTATCTTTGCTAACGTGCATCTTCTCAGATGTCTGCAGCATTCTTGCTTACAGACATTTTGAAGCATCTCCCTAGCAGAGGAAGGTATCACGATGGGTGAGCAGATTTCTCTCTTGTATATTTAAACGCATTATCTCCTTGGGTTGCCTGCTGCACCATTGCACATAGGTACCAAGGTGAAAGCTTCCCAAGGAACTTCGTCCTGCTGAACACTCATTCTTCTTAGCTGATCATCATAGCTCTCTCACCTAAGATAATCATTCAGCTTAGCTTTTCTGTTTCAAGATCTCTATGGTATTTTGGATTACATCTCATTCGGATCTGGGCTACTGGTGAAGTAGTGTCGATCTCTATCTTGAAGAGTGTCGACCTATCTGAACTGATCTGATTACAAGTGTTAACCTCACTTCCTGAAGCTCAAACTCCAGCTCACCTCATGGCTGGATCCTGCTAAAGGAGTGTCTACTTGCCCGCTGGGAGTGTCGACCTTTCTGAACTGAGCTTGGATGTTTAACGTCATTACTTGTTCTATTCCTATCTATTCTGCTGTGTTGTATGGTTGAGTAAGTCATTTACCTCACAAGAGTGGTTTATGTTTTTACGGGTCAAGATTTAAATAAGCCAAAGTTATTAACATGATCTATTCAACCCCCCCCCCCTTTCTAGATCCGATCGCACTCCGTGGGACCTAACAATTGGTATCAGAGCGTAGCTCTGCTATTCCTGATCCTACGATCTACAGGGAAAGATCTCAGTGCATTTTGAGAAAATGGCTTCATCTGCTAAAGATGCTCTGAAGGGTTCTCCGCCTATGTTTGATGGTTTAGATTTATCGATATGGCTGAGAGAAATGTACGACTATGTAAAATTCACAGATCCACAATTGTGGAACCTTATATACATTAGTCCAAATGAGCTGCCATCAGATTCAAATGAATGGTCAGCTGAACATAAGACCAAACATAACAACAACCTTGATGCACTCAATTTAATCAAAGTTACGATTATTGACAGATTACTTGATCATGTATCTACCCGTAGCACAGCTAAGCAAGTTCTGGAGGTGTTGATGAACTTCCATGAAAAAGATGATCAAGAGCATCAATGCCTTATCGCTGACCGATCAGAGCAGTCAAGCAATCCATCCTCATCACAGGTAAGCTCTGATTCTGAAGACTTTACTTTTGAAGAGTTTATGGAAGCATATGATCTGTTGATCGAACAATACAAAAAGATGAAATCTGAAAATAAAAGATTGAAAAAGGACTTGAAGAAGAATAGTCAAGGTAAGAGTCATGCATGTGAAAACTGTTCCAAATTTGAAGAACTAAACAATACTCTTACCATTGACTTGGATTTGCACAAACAAAACATTGCTTGTCTAAATGATGAAATCAAAATCCTTCAGGATGAAATCATAAGGTTGGAAGAGACTGTTCGAAAACTTAAAATCCAACCAATCTGTCAGAATGAAAGTTCCTTCTGTAACAATTGTTCAGCTTTTAAAGAGCTAAATGACACTCTCAACTCTGACTTGGATGTGAATAAGCAAACCATTACATGCCTAACAGATGAAAATAGAATCCTTCAAGCTGAAATCACAAGGTTGGAAGTAATCATAAGACAACTTCAAAACCAACCTAAATCAATCTCTAATAAACAAATCATGTCGGACAAGCTAATCTCTTATAAAAGGTTGATTGGAGAAATAAAAATGGTAAAAGAACAAAATGACATGTTGCTTCAAAGACCGTCCATTCATGAGAAGGGCAAGGGTATTGTCCATGACAGTTCTGAAAAACTAAGTGAACTTCAAATGGAGATTGAAAATTACAAGGGGGTTAATGCTATGCTCAATGAGCAATTGGCTGTGTGTGAGGGGGACCTCGCTGAAACCGAGCTGCACGTCTCCTCATTGGAAAATAAAATTAAAGATTTAAATGATTCTCTGTCTAAGTGTATGCAGGATAAGGAAAGCATGAACAAACTCTTGGAAACAAGAGTAAGTCATCATGAGGGAGATTCGGGTTGCAAACCCGAAACCCAACGATCCTTCGGAAGAAAGGCCTACATCACTTCCTTCAAGGGTAAGAATGAAGCCATCACTTCTTACCACCTTCCAATACAACAGGCTACTCAGAAAAACCCAAAACGCATTGGTAAGCAGCAAGGGAAGGCTCTCATGCAAAAATAGAAACCTAAGTCTGCTAATCTTGACATGCACAACAGGAAAAGCCATGATGATTACCATGTCCCTCATAAAGTGAATGTTTACTGCTTTCATTGTGGCATGCTTGGTCACACTGTACATGACTGTCGCACCTTGAAAAATGATGAACCAAGAGCAGGAAAAGATTCAAGAATTACTGCTGAAATCAAGGGCAAAAGACAGGTCAACTCTGGCAGAGGAAGTATGCAGCAGAACTCTGCACTGAACCACATGGGGAATCAGAAGAGTCGACACTTCAATTCGGACAGGTCGACACTCCCCATGGTCTTCAACAGAAATCACCTTCCTTGCTGCTATCACTGTGGAAAGAGTGGCCACACAGTCCAGGACTGCTAGCGACTGAGAGGTAGGAGCTACTCTCATAATCAACATGACAGTACATATGCTCACTCGCAATGGAACAATGCACATGTGAACAGAATAAATGGTAAATACCTTGTGCGTTGCTTCTATTGTGGTGAATATGGACATACATCCATTAATTATCCCTGGACGAGAGTGGGTGACCAGAAGGCAGCAAAGAAAAGAAGATCAATTGCAAGAACTGCTGCTAACCAACAAGGACCCAAGCAAGCTTGGGTATCAAAAAATTTCAAATAAGAATTTTGGGTGTAGGGTGCCTTGGAGCTAAACACAGGATGCTCACGTAGATAAAAGCTCAAGGCACAGGTATGTAGATAATGTCATTTGTTTAATTGCTGCATGATAGGCTTGCATTGTAAGTCACTGCATATTAGGGGTGTTATGTGTCAATAAATCATGCAAGAAGTTGTCTCCCTAAACTGTTGAATTATCCGCTTAGTGTAAGATGAGCTTCTAGATTAGATTAATTGCTTGCACCTTGAGTGACCTGTGGTATTTCAAATGGACTAGAGTAGAAAGGCAAGTCAAGCTTGCCCGGAGCTCTCACTATGCGTGAGCAGGATCTCGATCCACACCTCTGCCTTGTACCAAAGATCAATTGGTTCAGCTTTGTAAATCATGAAAAATCTGTCATATTGATGAGATTGTTATGATAATTAGTTGTTGTTTAAATTATTTCTACCATTTAACAACCATGTGAGCTTCTTCCTTAGCATTGATGATCATTGTTTTGATGATGTCTTGCATGGATGCACACATCCCAACTCATCATCTGTGTGGACAAATAAGATGCTGATTGTCTATCCTAACTTCCATGAGCACTAGACAGAGGGGGAGTTTAAGAGTTTGCACCTAAAGGAAGAAATGCATTGCATCTAGGTGTGTTGTAGTCCATGAGCATCTCTTGTAATTTCATGCCACATCATGCATTTCATGATCAAGGGGCCCAACTCTGCATGACCTCTTGGTATATAAAATGGTAAGCTGGAAGAAGGACAAATCACTTCTGTCTGAAAACCCACATCATGCGTGAGGTGGTCTTATGACTTCAGTTCTCTGCCAGGTACCAAAGGTCAACCCATCATTGAACTATCTAGATGTTCATTTGAATAACTCATCAAATTCCATACCTTGATCCCACTGCATGTGAGGCACTCAGAATTCGGACACTCAATGCACATAGTCAGGGGAGTTCTTACATTTCATGGTTTACCAACTTGCATGTCTATTCAGAATGCATTTCAGAAAATCCATGATTGCATAATATTGTGGTTTCATACACTCCATTGCATATCATGTTTGTGAAACACAAAAATGCATAATCATCTTGTAGCATTTTTATTACATTGTGCGCTCATTCAAGTCATATGCTGCACACTTCATTGCAACCCATGCATGGAACCAGGGGGAGTCAACATCAAAATTCTACTTGCTTCATTCTACATATTGTTGACGTCCCTGTATAGATTCCATTTTCTCAGGGGGAGTTTGTCTTTCATGACAAATCAGTCAAAGCTCTGCCCTACTATAAGAAAGGTCGATCTCACAACCTGACAGGTCGAACCCTCAGTTCAGCTTGGCTGAAAATTGCATTCTATCTGAGCTCATGTGTCGACACATTCCTATGCAAGTATCGACACTTCCTTGCATATGTTGAACATATCATTTTCATTCCAGTCTGAGCTCAGTGCATCATCCTCAGGGGGAGTGTTCACCACCAATTCCTACTTTCAATTCATGCTACACTCTCTTCGTGAACCAATCCACCGCATCATAATGTCTATCTCTGTTGTGGCTCAACTTGGATTCAAATTATCTTGAACTTCTTGGAGGTATCTCTATCTGCTATCAAGGTTGCTTATCAGAGTAAATCTTTAAGAGGAATCTTCTTTTATAGAGATTTGTGACTGCCCCGAACATGAATGAACTTGGTTTAACATTAATGATTTCATGTGTCTTGTAGTCTAACTGTCTTGAAGATGTTTGTGATCCGACTTAATAGGCTTAAACCAATTTCTCATGTCGTTGTCCAGTTGTGCCT
Organism: Amorphophallus konjac; assembly: GCA_022559845.1. Classification (NCBI taxonomy): domain Eukaryota; kingdom Viridiplantae; phylum Streptophyta; class Magnoliopsida; order Alismatales; family Araceae; genus Amorphophallus; species Amorphophallus konjac. Next base: position 525,909,448 of record CM040121.1, read on the forward strand.
TCTGAAATCTGAAAGTTTATTTTAAGTACAAAGGCAATTATGATTGAGAAACTTCTGTCCAAGTATTGTTTCTAAACAATCTATTTTTGTGGGATTTCTAATGGCAAAAATTATCAGAGCAATGACAATGGCTCACTGAGAAATATGTCTCCTCATAAATGAATTGAGGTGAGGCATGTCATGAAGTGCCCTTGTTAACTCTGCTATGTTCTAAGGTATATCATGAGGCAGAGCAATGGCTAGTTGCTGAGAAACATGTCCCCTCATCAAGAATATGTGGATCGATATGTCATGAGGTGGCAATGCTATCTCTGTTCTATTTGAAGCATGACAGTTATTCTTACCAATTACCTAGGGATATTTGCATCTAAACAATGTGTGTCCTTGCGGATATGAGGCATGCACTAGACTTAATTACTCGTAAAATCTTCTCCTGTACTCAATGAATATTATGGTTGAGATTGCAAAAGCTAAATGCACATCTTTCAAAATTTTAAAATTCCATTTTGTCTTCCTGCTTGTTTAATTTCAATACTTCTTAAGAGTTACTCTCAAAGGAGCCTGAAGGGGCGTGATCTCGCGCTGGTCCTGAGCTGAGAGGATGATCATCGGGTAGTGAACTGTAGAGAAAGGGAAACGAATTAGGGGGCCCAGGGATGGTTCCCTAGGGAAACCCTCCGATACTTAAGTCAGTAGAGCAATGGTGGAAGGTATTGAGGGAGGTTGAAAGAGATGCGCGAGATTCCCCAACACCAAGATGGTGAAGTGATTCCTGCTCAGGGAGTGTTAGGCATCTATCTTCCTTACCTGCTGCCAGAGGGAGTCCTTGGTTTATATAGCGAGCTCCCCCGAAGAGTCCCATAAGCTGAGGAGTTTCAGGCAGGAGTTACGTCCTCATCATGGGATCGTTACGTCCTCATCGTGGGCTCTTCATGACCTTGGGAGATCGTGGCACCCTTATCCCGCTGAACTCCTGCTCATAAAGGACTGTCAACGGCTGCATGGATAAGCATTTGTCAGTTGATCCAAGCATGAGAAGTGCCAGCCCTGTCCGGGCGATGGGCATAGCTCGGATGCAGTCAGATCGGAGTGGGCGCGTAGCGCCTGCCCTTATCTCGGTGGGGAGATGGCTCGGGTGTGGGTCTTCCTCCGTTCTGTCGTTCGGGCCTTCCGAGCCTAAGGGCTACCGAGGAAGGATGGGACCCCGAGTGATCTTTATTGGGCTTTTCTGCCGAAGTGGGCCCTAGAGGGCTGTCACTCGGATGAGCTGAGTCTCGTTCGGTCCTGATGGGCCTAGTTTGGCTGCTCTTAATTGGGCTACAGAAATCCCCCTCTCCACTTGTCCCCCTCCTACTCCCGAGCTTTAGTAAGCTCGATCGAGTAGCTGTTTGGGGTTTCGGACCAGCGTGGCTCAGGTGGGTGGAAATCTGGCGGTGTTTAGGAAGCCACGTGTCGTGGTCACCTGTGCCCGTGTTAATGATGATCCTGACGGATTTGAACTGAAGGGGCCCCCTTTCCTCGGAGGTCGGAGCGACGTGCCGCCTCCCGCGTGGGTTTATAGGCGTTGGGCGCTTGTTGTCATTCCGGACTCCCTCTGTTTCTTAGGGTTTTGGCTCTCCTTCGTTCTCATTTTTGGGGCTCTTCGATGCCCCGTGAGGACACGACGGAGGAGCAGAGGCTTGCGGCGGCGTTCAAGGAGTTGGCGGCGATAACCGTGGAGGTCGTCCAGCAACTTCCTCCTCCCCCAGAATCTTCAGGGTCTCGGGACCGTCTTCCCTCAGAGTCTTCTTCTGACTCCATGGCGGGCCAGCGCCCAGATGTTGAGGAGGGGGAGGACGAGCCGGTGGCGAGGGCGCCGGTCCCCAACTGCAGCGAACTGGGGGAGGCGGATGTGAGGAGGCTGGAGCACCAGTATTGTCTGCCCCACAAGTATAGTTTTGCCGCTGCTACTCCATACGAGACGAGCTTGGACTCTCGTACAGGCCACATCTGTATGTTTCTTCTGTCGTGGAAGGGTGGATTCTATCTTCCCTTCGAACCTTTCGTCCTGCAGCTTCTTACTTTTTTTCGGTTGGCGCCCATTCAGTTGGTAGCCAACTCTTATCTCCTCCTTTCCGCCTTTCGTATTTTCTACCGTCAGTGCGGAGTCCCTCCTTCCATGGACCTCTTCCACTTTTTCTTTGAGTTGAAAGCGCATCCTTCGGCGGGGAAGGGCTTCTATTTCATCCAGGCGAGGCGAAATAGGAGTTGTATTTCTTTGGCGGCGATGGATTCTTCGCATAAGGGGTGGAAGACCCAATTCTTCTGGGTGGGGATTTGCTCAGTGGAAGAAACCTGGAGGTGCCCGGTAATCCCCAATTTCCACCCTAACGTCCCTCCCAGACAGGATGAGTTCCCTCCTCATGTGGAGAAGTATGCTGTCATTTTGCTGAAGCACCGCCAGTCCACCGAAGAGCTGGTGACGCCGGAGAATATCGAGCGGTGTCTTCTTACACGGATGCATCCATCGGGCTCAGGTGCCACAACTTAGATCCTCCTTCGAATGTGGGGGTCATCTTTCTTTTCCTGAGCACGTCTTCTTCCTTGTGCAGACACCAGGCGGGAGCCTCTGAAGGAGGCCGCAGAGGTGATCGAGCTTGGAGATGACTCGGCTGCCGACGAACCAACTGCTCCCGTGGGTCACTTCCGAACCAAAGATAAGGGCAAGGGGGCGGCCCAGGGCGAATCCTCCGGACCGCGGGGACCCAAGCGCAAGGACCCTGTGGAGGGTACGATCCGGGAGGCTGCGAAGGCCAGAAAGCGGGCCAAGAATGCCAGGGTCGTACCCACGGTCGAAGGCGACCCTACCGTGGCTCACCCCTCCGCTGGGCACAGTGGGGCCGACCCTACCGGGCGGGCTCTCCCACCAGCCGAGCCAAAGGGGGCCGAGGAGGTCGGGGCTGCCCCTACGGGCGGTGATGATGCGGGATTGGTTCCTCCTTTGGCCGGGACTGAGGGGGCCGAGGGTGCTCTCACAACCGGCAGCGGGGCCGACCCGGCTCTCCCCTCGGCCGGGGCCGAGGGGGCCGTGGCCAAAGTTGGGGGTGCTGTGACTGTGGCCAGGGCTGGCGCTTCGGGCGGTGGCGCAGGTGGCGACACGATCCAGGTTGAGGGGCCGCAAGAAAATCCGGTCGAGGCGCGAGGGGCGACCGAGGCTGGGGCTCGATCCGAGCCACACGGTGGGGCGCCGGGCGATAGGGGGTTCTCCGTTCCGACGGCCTTGGAGAGGCTCGGTATCTCGAGCCCCTTGCAACAGGTATGCCGCGGTATAGCCGCGAAGGTGAGGGGGGGAGGTAGGCAGTACTCCCCGTCTACGGCTCTCGCCGGGGTTATGGAGGGCGGTATGGCCTTGGCCCAGATAGGGGCTGCTCTGGCGGAAGCGTATGCTCGGTCGGAATGGGAGCGAGCGAACTTGGCCTGGACCCTTGGTGGGTCGGACAGGAGGTTGGCTCGGCTCACCGAGGAGCGTGACGGGCTTCGGCGGGATCTCTCCTCAGTCAAGGGGCTGATGCGGTCGAGCCAGGTGGAGGCCCGGGCGCTAACCGAGCAGCTAGCCAAGGCTCGTGAATCGCTCGAGAGGAAGAACAAGCTTCTCGAGGAGGAGCGCCTTGTGCGCGCTGAGCTGGATGGCCAGTGGGAGACCGAGCAGGCTGAGCTGGTAGATCGAGCGGAGGAAGCCGAGCGCCTTCGGCGGGAGGCCGAGGCCGATCGGGCCGAGGCGGAGAAGCAGGTGGCGGCGGCCGAAGAGCGGACTGCTGAGGTCGAGCGGAGGTCAGCCGAGGCGGAGCGGAGGGAGGCCGAGCTCACTGGTAGGGTGGGATCGGCCAGGGCGGAGGCTCTCGAGTAGTACAAGAGCTCAGAGTCCTACCGGGTCGACCTTAAGGAGGCTGCCCTTCCCTACTACGAGTTAGCACTTCGCTGAGGCATCTGCAAGGGGTTTAAGCAGGGCTACGACCGGGCGGTATCTTATGCCGGGGAACAGGATTCTGGGATTGAATTCCCATCCGGACAGTGCTACGACTCGGATCTGTCGTCCTCGGGCTCCTCTGTCTCGGCACCGGACGAAGAGGATCAGGAGGGGTCTTCGCCCAAGGGATCGCCAACTCTTGATGCCTCGGGAGGGCGCGCAACCGAGGCAGTTCCCACGCCGGTGGGGTCAGTGCCAGGGTCGGCCGTCGCTGAGCATGCCGAGGGTGGACCGTCCGAGCCTTCCACTTCTGAGCTTCCGGGTGGGCCGGAGGCCTGATGTACCCGCTTTGCTTCCTTTCTTTGTACACCTTTTTCCTTTTGGAAGGAGAAAACTTCCTTCTTTTTGTGTTGAAATAAATAAGGCAGTGGTATTGTGATGAAGACTTATCTGTTCCATACCGTCGTTGTCGTATTCTGTTCAGCGTATCTGCGGTTGTTGGAAAGAGCCGATATTTTCTACATGAATCTCGCACGATGGTTGGGTGGGCGTCTGACAGGGTGTCTTCCCGTTTTCCCACGCTTTAAATGCCTGGCCGCTTCATGTGTCCCGCTGGGGTGGAAGACGAGAAGTTTGAGGTGACCGTTTGTAGGGAGAAATCCTTCTGGCGTGTTTTCGAGGGGGGAAATCATTTAAGGCAAGTAGCCTCCCTTCGCCTATAAGAAGGACTGAAGGGCGTCCCTTCCTCTCCACCGCTTAGGGTTTTCCCTGACAGTCTTTCCTCATTCCTTCTTCACGTTGCGTTGTGCTGTGATATTCGGAGCATGGAGGAAGCTCCAGATGAGGAGGCTGCCGACGACGGGGGGCAGGGAGTTCCTACTACTCCGGACTTGAAAAGGAGTCGACGGCCGGCGGGCAGACTTGAAAAGGGGCCGACGCGCAGAGGCACGCCGTTTTCCCTTTATCAGTTCCTGACGACGCTTGCAGGGGGGCGAGATGGAGGACGGATGGAGGGATAAGACATCCCTGTTGCCCGTCCCTTCCTGCTCGCCTCACGGATGAGAGGAGGAAGCCAACTAAGCTCCATCCCTTCCGGGTCTTCCCCTGCCTCCTCAACCAGCTCTGCTGGTTTCTTTTTCTTTCTGGCAGCCTCTTTTTCCCTCTTCTGCTCCGCTCCTCCTTTCTTTCACTCTTCGGAGGGTGCCTGCACTCTCTTTCTTCCAAAGAGTTGGTAGTTTGGCGGGGAAGATGCTTTCATATACATTCCCTCTCCTCCTTCTCTTCCAAGTTCAACTTGGAAGGTAGCCTTCTCTTTCTTAATCCCTCTGTCACCTTTGTCTCGAGCTGCCCGAGTCAACGGGGTCAACTATCCTTTATCCGAGTCAGTTTCTACACTAGGCAGAGTCAGTGGCTGGACGTAGAAAGGTCATCTGAGTCAGCCGAGCGACGGGCTCATACGACGGTGCTAGATGGATCTTTTGCTTTTTTGACATGTAATCTATTGGCTTCGGCCTTCCTGATGTACAAACAGGTTGTTTGAATAAAAAGAAAGGAGCCTTTTGTCTTATCTCATGTCGTCTGCACAATACTCAGTACTCAGATGTAGAAGTTGCGTAATGTAGCTGCATTCCAGGTCCGAGGGATGGGTTCTCCTTCCATTGTAGACATGCGGTATGCTCCTTTTCCAAGCATCTCGACCACTCGGTAGGGGCCCTCCCAGTTAGGGGATAACTTGCCCGCTGCCTCAAGTGGTCGAGAGGCTTCGGCTTTCCTGAGGACGAAGTCTCCCGGCTGGAAGTGTCTGTCTCGGACTTTGGCGTTGTAGTATCGAGTGAGGCGGTGTTGGTACTCCGTTGCTCTGATGCTGGCGATCTCCCAGATCTCATCTGCTAAGTTGAGGTTTTCGAGCAGTTTTTGGTCGTTTGCCTCGGACGAGAAGCGGATGACTCTGAGGGAGGGGTTGCCGATCTCCAACGGGATCACGGCCTCGGTGCCATACACTAGTTGAAAAGGACTCTCACCGGTTGCCGTTTTGGGAGTCGTTCTGTGCGACCAAAGTACGTTCGGTAATTCCTCGAGCCAACTGCCATTGGCTTTACCGAGCCTAGTCTTGATGCCTTTCAAGATAGCCTTGTTGGCATTCTCGACCAGCCCGTTAGCCATAGGGTGGGCGACCGAAGTGAAGTGATTGCGAATATTGAGGTCGGCGCATCTGTCTCGGAAGTATCGAGAATCAAATTACCGACCATTATCGCTCACTATCACCCGGGGGATGCCGTAGCGACAGATGATCGACTTCCAGACGAAATTCCAGATGACTGTCTCGGTGATACTTGCAGTGGCTTCGGCCTCGATCCACTTAGTAAAGTAGTCGATGGCGACGATAATGAACTTCTTCTGGGCCTGGGCCGTGGGGAACGGCCCGAGGATGTCGATTCCCTAGCGAGCGAAAGGATAAGGCTCGGCTAGGGTGACGAGCTCCGTTGCTGGCTGATGGACCAAGTGGTCGAATCGCTGGCAACGGTCACAACATTGCGTGTAGGTCGAGCAGTCACGCTGTAGGGTGGGCCACCAATAACCTCGCCGTAGCAAGATCCTAGCGAGTGACCTTCCCCCTAAATGTGCCTCGCACAGACCTTCATGAACTTCTTCGATCGCTCGGTTGGCTTCGTCGGTACCGAGGCACTTCAAAAGAGGGCCAGAGAAGGATCTCCGGTAAAGTACGCCATCCAGAGTGACGAATCACCGAGCTTGGTATTTCAACCTTCGGGCTTCCCGAGGGTCGGGAGGCTCCTCGGAGTCGTGGAGCCACGACATGTAGGGGGTACGCCAGTCGCCTGGGGAGGCTGAGTCAATAGCTAGAAGCTCTGAATCAATGCTCGGGCTCTCTAGCTCTTCGAGAAGGACCGATCGAGAACCCTCGGGGTCAAGAGAGGAGGCCAACCGAGAGAGGGCGTCCGCTCGGGAGTTTTCCTCCCGAGCTATCCGGACTACCTCAAAACTCTCGAGCTGTTGTGCCACAGTCTTGACCAGTTGGAGGTATTTGATCATCGATGCCTCCCGAGCTTCATAATCGCCGTTGACCTGGCTAGCGACTAGTTGGGAGTCGGTGTGAATCCGGACTCGCTCAGCCCCTAACCGCCGGGCCATGCGGGCTCCCGATATGAGGGCCTCATACTCGAAAGCATTGTTGGATGCTTGGAAGTTGAACTTTAGGGCGTACTGTAGCTCTGCCCCTTTGGGAGACTTCAGGAGGATGCCGGCACCGCTCCCGGCTGAATAGGAAGATCCGTCAACGAACAGTTCCCAAGTCGGCCCGGGTGCGGACGAGATCTTTCTTCAGTCGGGATGGTGCTCTCGGCGATGAAGTCAGTGAGCGCCTGGCCTTTGATAACCGAGCGAGGCCGATACGATATATCGTAGGCCCCGAGCATGATGGCCCACTTGACGAGGCGTCCCGAGGCTTCGGGGTGAGTGAGGATCTTCTTCAATGGTTCGCCGGTCAGCACGGTGATGGAGTGCCCTTGGAAATGGGGTCGGAGGCATTTGACCGAGGTAACCAATGCTAGCACGAGTTTTTCGGTTGCGGGGTACCTTTTCTCAGCCTCGTTGAGCACCATGCTTGTGTAGTAGACCGGTCTCTCGATTCCTGAGTCATTTTTGACTAGGACCGAGCTAGCTGTGGATGGAGTTGCCCAGAGATAGAGATACAAGGCTTCCCCCGGGACGGGCTTGGAAAGCACTGGGGGCGAATCCAGGAACTCCTTAAGCTCGGCGAATGCTCTTTGGCATTCCTCATCCCACGCGAATGTAGCAGATGCCATTTTGGTCCCCCTCAGCAGTTTGAAGAAGGGTAGGCATCGTTCAGCCGCGCGGGACAGGAATCTGCTGAGCGTAGCAGCGCACCCGGTGAGGCGTTGAACGTCTTGGATGCAGGTGGGTGGGCGCATGTCCAGGATGGCCTGGACCTTGTCGGGGTTGGCCTCAATCCCACGCTGAGTGACTAAGAAGCCCAAGAATTTCCCGGACTTTACCCCAAAGGCGCACTTGGCGGGGTTGAGCTTCATGTCGTACTTCAGGAGGGTGTTGAAAGTTTCTGCTAGGTCGGTGAAGTGGTCCTTGGCCTTGGGGGTCTTCATGAGCATGTCGTCAATATAGGCCTCGACGTTCCGACCCAGTTGTCCCTCGAACATGTGGTTGACTAGCCTTTGGTACGTGGCTCTGGCATTCTTCAACCCGAAAGGCATCCGGGTGTAGCAGTGTACGCCGAAGTCGGTGAAAAGGGCGGCCTTCTCGATGTCTTCGGGGTGCATCCTGATCTGGTGGTAACCTGAGTAGGCATCCAGGAAGCTGAGTATCTCATTGCCCGAGGTTGAATCAACCAGTTGGTCAATGCTCGGTAAGGGATAGCAATCCTTTGGAGTAGCCTTGTTCTCGTCGGTGAACTCCACGCACATCCGCCACTTTCCCGAAGCTTTCGGCACCAGGATGACGTTAGCTAGCCACGTCGGGTACAGGACCGGTCTAAAAAGGCCAGTCTTCTGCCCCTTGGTGACCTGCTCCTTGATAATCGTCTGCTTCTCCGACGCATGCTTCCTTCTGCGTTGTTGCACGGGCTTCATGGTTGGGTTGAGGTTGAGCTTATGCACCACCGTCTCTTCCGGTATCCCGGGGAGTTGATCATCAGACCATGCAAAGACCCGGATGTACGCGAAAAGGAACTCTTTATATTGCTGTTGAAACTCAGATGTTAGGTCGGCTCTGATCTTTACTCCTAGGGTCGGGTCGTCGTTTAGGAAAACCGCTAGCAATTCGCCTCCAGGTTCGGCGGTTGCAGATTTTTCCTCGACTTCCCGGGGGCCCTTATTCTTCCCGTCCGGCCTTGTGGCTTCAACCGAGATATTGTAGCACCTTCGGGCCATTGCCTGGTTACCTCGGACTTCCCCCAATCCATTTTTGGTGGGGAACTTCATCTTTTGGTGATAGGTAGAAGGCACCACTTTCGTTCGGCTGAGGATTCCTCGACCGAAGATTACGTTGTAGGCTATCATACCTTTGATCACTATGAAGTCCACCATGACCGTAATGGTCTTAGGTGGGGTGCCAAGAGTAACCGGCAGGCTTAGGGCTCCCTCGGGATAGGTGGCATGGCCATTGAACCCGCACAGGGGGTCCAGATTGGGCGGAGTTTAGACAGATCCTCTCCCATCTTAAGGAAACATTTGTAGGATAACACATCAGGGGCACTTCCATTGTCAACCAGAATCTTGTCTACGTTACAATGGTTCGGGTTGGCGGAGGAGGCCCGAGCCTTTGCTGTCTTCATAAATCTCGTACACTGGAGCGGTTAGGGGAGTGTACCACTCGTACTTTCGTGACGGTTCCTTGCGTTCCCTGTCTCGGTTCCGCCTTTTTCCTTGGCCCGAGCTTGGCTCGGGTGCCAGCTTTTTGTCCCCCTCCCGACCCGAGCCGGTTGCGTCTTGGCATGCACTGAGCACTTCTTCGCACTTGGCGTGGCGCAATGCCAGAGTCACTAGCACAGCAAGGGTCGAGGGAGGGTGGAGGACAAGCTCGCGGCGGAGGTTCTCGTCGCAGGTGCCCCCGGTCAGAGCGGTTATGGCCGAGGTGACGTCCAGTCGGGGGATCCTCAGGGCTTTCGATTTGAATCAGAGAATATAGGCCCAAACTTTCTCCCCATACGCCTGTTTGAGGGCCAGAAGCCCCGCTACCGACCTAAGGGGGCCGCTACCGGCGAAACTCTCCTTGAATACTCGCCCGAACTGCTTGAAGTCTCTGATGGATCCGAGGGCGAGGGCCCGGAACCATGCTTGGGCGCCTTGGACCAGGGTGGTCGCAAAGGCTCGGCACTTGATGGCATCGGATGCTCCGTGAAGGGTCATCAGAGCGTCGAAGCTGTCAAAGTGGTCGGCCGGGTCGCCCTGGCCGTCGTAGGGCTTGAAGGTCGAGATAGAGGTTCGGGGAGATACCTCTGCCTTCAAGATATGGTCGGAGAACGAGGATCTCTCCTCGTCCTCTGGTGGAGAAGCCTTCTGCAGGGCTAGCAGGGCGTGCTCCTGCTCTGCGAAACGCCTCTCGAATTCTAGCAGTCGGAGGGATAGCTCCGGCTGTCGCTGCGCCGTAGGGCTGAGGGGGCGTGAAGGCAGGCTGTCTTGGTGCTCCCTGGGGACTTCGGTCTCTGGGAGGGGATGGCGTGCCCCATGCCTACCTCGCTTCGGCGTGGAGGAAGCCTCTTGCTTCGGAGGGGGGGCTTGCGAGGGTCCTCCTACTTTGTAACCGCCGGGCCATGCGGGCTCCCGATATGAGGGCCTCATACTCGGAAGCGTTGTTGGATACTTGGAAGTTGAACTTTAGGGCGTACTGTAGCTCTGCCCCTTCGGGGGACTTCAGGAGGATGCCGGCACCGCTCCCAGCTGAATTGGAAGATCCGTCAACGAATAGTTCCCAGGTCGGCCCGGGTGCGAACGGAGATCTTTCTTCAGTCGGGATGGTGCTCTCGGCGATGAAGTCGGGGAGTGCCTGGCCTTTGATAGCCGAGCGAGGCCGATACGATATATCGTAGGCCCCGAGCATGATGGCCCACTTGACGAGGCGTCCCGAGGCTTCAGGGTGAGCGGGGATCTTCTTCAATGGTTCGCTGGTCAGCACGGTGATGGAGTGCCCTTGGAAATGGGGTCGGAGGCGTTTGGCCGAGGTAACCAACGCTAGCACGAGTTTCTCGGTTGCGGGATACCTTTTCTCAGCCTCGTTGAGCACCTTACTTGTGTAGTAGACCGATCTCTCGATTCCCGAGTCATTTTTGACTAGGACCGAGCTAACTGTGGATGGAGTTGCCGAGAGATAGAGATACAAGGCTTCCCCCGGGACGGGCTTGGAAAGCACTGGGGGCGAAGCTAGGAACTCCTTAAGCTCGGCGATTGCTCTTTGGCATTCCTTGTCCCACGCGAATGTAGCAAATGCCATTTTGGGCCCCCTCAGTAGTTTAAAGAAGGGTAGGCATCGTTCAGCCGTGCGGGACAGGAATCTGCTGAGCGCAGCAACGTGCCCGGTGAGGCGTTGAACATCTTTGATGCAGGTGGGTGGGCGCATGTCCAGGATGGCCTGGACCTTGTCGGGGTTGGCCTCAATCCCACGCTGAGTGACTAAGAAGCCCAAGAATTTTCGAACTTTACCCCGAAGGCGCACTTGGCGGGGTTGAGCTTCATGTCGTACTTCAGGAGGGTGTTGAAAGTTTCTGCTAGGTCGGCGAAGTGGTCCTCGGCCTTGGGGGCCTTCACGAGCATGTCGTCAATATAGGCCTCGACGTTCCGACCGAGCTGTCCCTCGAACATATGGTTGACTAGCCTTTGGTACGTGGCTCCGGCATTCTTCAACCGGAAAGACATCCCGGTGTCGCAGTGTACGCCGAAGTCGGTGATAAAGGCGGTCTTCTCGATGTCTTCGGGGTGCATCCTGATCTGGTGGTAACCTGAGTAGGCATCCAGGAAGCTGAGTATCTCATTGCTCGAGGTTGAATCAACCAGTTGGTCGATGCTCGGTAAGGGATATCAATCCTTTGGAGTAGCCTTGTTCAAGTCGGTGAAGTCCACGCACATCCGCCACTTTCCCGAAGCTTTCGGCACCATGACGACGTTAGCTAGCCACGTCGGGTACAAGACCGGTCTAAAAAGGCCAGTCTTCTGCCCCTTGGTGACCTGCTCCTTGATAATCGTCTGCTTCTCCGGCGCATGCTTCCTTCTGCGTTGTTGCATGGGCTTCATGGTTGGGTTGAGGTTGAGCTTATGCACCACCGTCTCTTCCGGTATCCCGGGGAGTTGATCATCAGACCATGCAAAGACCCGGATGTACGCGGAAAGGAACTCTTTATATTGCTGTTGAACCTCAGACGTTAGGTCGGCTCCGATCTTTACTCCTAGGGTCGGGTCGTCATTTAGGAAAACCGCTAGCAATTCGCCTCCAGGTTTGGCGGTTGCGGATTTTTCCTCGACTTCCCGGGGGCCCTTATTCTTCCCGTCCGGCCTTGTGGCTTCAACCGAGATATTGTAGCACCTTCGGGCCATTGCCTGGTTACCTCGGACTTCCCCCAATCCATTTTTGGTGGGAAACTTCATCTTTTGGTGATAGGTAGAAGGCACCGCTTTCGTTCGGCTGAGGATTCCTCGACCGAAGATTACGTTGTACGCTATCATACCTTTGATCACTATGAAGTCCACCATGACCGTAACGGTCTTGGGTGGGGTGCCAAGAGTAACCGGCAGGCTTAGGGCTCCCTCGAGATAGGTGGCCTGGCCATTGAACCCGCACAGGGGGGTCCGGATCGGGCGGAGTTTAGACGGATCCTCCCCCATCTTAAGGAAACATTTGTAGGATAACACATCAGGGGCACTTCCATTGTCAACCAGAATCCTGACTACGTTACAATGGTTTATTGTGGCCGATATCACTAGGGCGTCGTCATGCGGGGTGCTCAGCCCCTCCAGATCTTGGTCGGAGAAGACTATGACCTGGGGCTCGCTCGGCGGGGCCCTGGGAGGCTTGATGGCTCGGCTCGCCTGCTCAGCATGACGATTCCTTCCTCGGCCACTATCTCCTCCTGATGCAGCTCCTCCGGCGATGACGTTGATGTGGACCCCTCGGGGGACGTTGTCGATCTCCTCTAGGGCGCCTCGGTCTTCCTGGTGCCCAGCCACGAATCGGGAGAGGTGCCCTTGACGAACGAGATGCTCGATCTCATCCTGGAGCTGGTGGCAGTCGCCGGTATGATGCCCGTGGTCACTGTGGAATAGGCAATGCTTGCTGCGACTGCGGCTCTTCGACTTCATTGGCTCGGGTTGGCGGAGGAGGCCTGAGCCTTTGATGTCTTCATAAATCTCGTACACTGGAGTGGTTAGGGGAGTGTACCGCTCGTACTTCCGTGACGGTTCCTTGCGTTCCCCGTCTCGGTTCCGCCTTTTTCCTTGGCACGAGCTTGGCTCAGGTGCCCGCTTCTTGTCCCCCTCCCGACCCGAGCCGGTTGCGTCTCGGCATGCACTGAGCACTTCTTCGCAATCGGCGTGGCGCAATGCCAAAGTCACTAGCGCAGCAAGGGTCGAGGGAGGGTGGAGGACAAGCTCGCGACGGAGGTTCTCATCGCGGGTGCCCCCGGTCAGAGCGGTTATGGCCGAGGCGACGTCCAGGCAGGGGATCGTCATGGCTTCCGATTTGAATCGGAGAATGTAGGCTCGAAGTTTCTCCCCTTGCCCCTGTTTGAGGGCCAGAAGCCCCGCTACCGATCTAGGGGGGGCGCTACCGGAGAAACTCTCTTTGAATACTCGCCCGAACTGCTTGAAGTCTCGGATGGATCCGGGGGCGAGGGCCTGGAACATGCTTGGGTGCCTTGGACCAGGGTGGTCGCAAAGGCTCGGCACTTGATGGCGTCGGATGCTCCGTGAAGGGTCATCAGAGCGTCGAAGCTGTCAAAGTGGTCGGCCGGGTCGCCCTGGCCGTCGTAGGGCTTGAAGGTCGGGATAGAGGTCCGGGGAGATACCTCTATCTTCAAGATATGGTCGGAGAACGGGGATCTCTCCTCGTCCTCTGGTGGAGAGGTCTTCTGCAGGGCTCGCAGGGCGTGCTCCTGGTCTACGAAACGCCTCTCGAATTCTCGCAGTCGGAGGGATAGCTCCGGCTGCCGCTGCGCCGTAGGGCTGAGGGGGCGTGAAGGCAGGCTGTCTTGGCGCTCCTTGGGGACTTCGATCTCCGGGAGGGGACGGTGTGCCCCATGCCTGCCCCGCTTCGGCGTGGAGGAAGCCTCTTGCTCCGGAGGGGGGGCTTGCGAGGGTCCTCCTACTTTGTTGCGGATGAGCTGCTGTCCTCGGAGGGTGAAGCGGCCTCCGGTGGTGTGCTGGGACACGTTCTCACGGGGAGGGCTCTCCGGAGGGGCGCGCGACCTTCCATCCCTGGCCGCCTGGGTCCTCATGAGTTCCAGGAGGACGTCCAGTTTCGCGTTGAGGTCTTGGAAGGCGTCGGCGCCGCCGTTGAGCGGCAGCCCTACCGTCGTGGGAGGAGGGGGCGGCAGTCCGGCCGCAGGCGGAGGGGGCGGTTCGTCGGCCGGAGTGCTGGCACCAGAGGGGGGGTTTTGGGAGGCTTGAGAGGGGCCTTCCCCCACCGCCACTGTGGCCTTTCCCCTATCCCCGGCAGACCTCCTCCCTGTACTTCTTCTCACCATACTGGCTCTTTGGTCGTTTCCCACAGACGGCGCAAGATGAAGGGGCGTGATCTCGCGCTGGTCCTGAGCTGGGAGGATGATCACCGGGTAGTGAACTGCAGAGACAGGGAAACGAATCAGGGGGCCCAGGGATGTTTTCCTGGGGAAACCCTCCGATGCTTAAGTCAGTAGAGCAATGGTGGAAGGTATTGAGGGAGGTTGAAAGAGATGCGCGAGATTCCCCAACACCAAGATGGTGAAGTGATTCCTACTCAGGGAGTGTTAGGCATCTATCTGCCTTACCTGCTGCCGGAGGGAGTCCTTGGTTTATATAGCGAGCTCCTCCGAAGAGTCCCATAAGCTGAGGAGTTTCAGGCGGGAGTTACGTCCTCATCATGGGATCGTTACGTCCTCATCGTGGGCTCTTCATGACCTTGGTAGATCGTGGCACCCTTATCCCGCTGAACTCTTGCTCATAAAGGACTGTCAACGGCTGCATGGATAAGCATTTGTCAGTTGATCCAAGCATGAGAAGTGCCAACCCTGTCTGGGCGATGGGCATAGCTCAGATGCAGTCAGATCGGAGTGGGCGCATAGCTCCTGCCCTTATCTCGGTGGGGAGATGGCTCGGGCGTGGGTCTTCCTCCGTTCTGTCATTCGGGCCTTCCGAGCCTAAGGGCCGCCGAGGAAGGATGGGACCCCGAGTGATCTTTATTGGGCTTTTCTGCCGAAGTGGGCCCTAGAGGGCTATCACTCGGATGAGCTGAGTCTCGTTCGGTCCTGATGGGCCTAGTTTGGCTGCTCTTAATTGGGCTACAGAAACAACCCTCTCCAGAGCCAATGGAATTGAATGAGTAAGATAAGAGGAGGTTAATCTGACGTTGATATGAATTTTTGGTTCATCTCTATCAAACTTGAATACAAATGTTTTCATGTGATTCTACTGAGTAGGCCAGAATTCATTAGCATTAAACCAATCTAAGTGTAAGGGCTAGTTCATTCGGGTTCTATAACTGAAAATTCTGAAAAGTCCATAACTCTTATTTATGAACTTGGTCCCAAGATAAAGAACCTTCATCTTCTATAAAGTCAAGCTATCTTTCTATATCCCCTGATCTTTGTCCTCTCTAGTCAAATGGCATCAATGCTGTTTGATGACTTCTAACATCATAAATCATTACATTCCTATCAATTAGGGTCAGAGCATGCCATCCCTTTTTGAAATATCACATCGTGAGGCTCCTTGGTGGTAACCTTGCATGAAACATTTGTGCATCAGTCATTGCTAGCAATGTTGCATGTGTATAACTTTGCAATCATCCAGTGGACATAACAATTGGAATCATCATACATGCGCATCTGCCATAAGTCCCATGCATTGCATAGAAAATCCAAAAAGTCTGAAAAATAGAAAATCACTAAAAATCTTGAAAAATCTGAAATCAAAATGTGCTCTTTGGGTGCAATATTGCATCATGATGCTGCAACCATGCCTTCAAATTTTAACTATATTTGACAAGCCAACGGACAATAACATTGATTCTAACATTTGGCCATATCACTCTTCGGTATTTGTCCTAAATCTACCTTTCCAAGTGTGGTTGTTCGCAGCGGTTAACTTGTCAACTTTAATAAGTGTACAGTCATTGGCATGTATTTCCACACCATTTTCTGGAATTCTGGAATATTGACTGGACTACTTGTGATCATACCTGCCCATAATTTGCCTACGAAAGATATATCTTTCCATCAATTGGCATTCGATAGGAGGAGAGATTCAGGAATCTTCGGAAAGGTATCTCAGGTTGCTGCACTTTAAGTTGCTCCCTCCAGGTATCTAATCTCTTTTACACTGTACATCCTGTGCTAATAATTTCCAACAATTGATGTACTGTAATTTCCTTCACTCCTACCTTCCTAATTATGCCATATATTCTCTCTCGTAAGATATTTTGATGATGTCAAAGGGGGAGAGAATTGTATATGTCATTAAAGGAATGCATAAGGGAGAGAGTCTTGAATACTTGCATAAGTTTTTGTGGAAGATATGTGGGGAGAATATTATCTGAGAAGATAATTATTGAAGGTCTTTGTGATCTCATTCATGATTACTTTCTTTTATCTCTAACTTTCAATATAGATCATAATGACTCATAGCTCATAGTTGTCATCATCAAAAAGGGGGACAATGTTGGACAAGTGTATAACATGTGTAACTCCTTTGTTTTGATGATGGTTGACTATGTATGTTGGGCTTATGTATAATATTCTTTTGTTTCGATGATGTCTAACTATGATTCATTAATATAGTTTGACCTGCATTTGATAGCGACAAACACTCATGCATTTCAGGTCAAGCCCACACCGCCAACAAAGTGTGTCTGCAAAGAAAGAAATCAAGTAAGACACACATATGAGGCATTAGGCTGCATAAGAAAGAAGGACCAAGGTCGATGCAAGAAGGCCAAGGAAAATGATTAAAGTCTGTGCATGTTGATCAAGGTCCAAACATCAAGGTTTGAGCATACTCCAATCAAGGGCTGAATTAGAAAGAAAAGGTCTCGACACCTTTAGATGACAACTCTACACATAAAGCATGTGTCGACACATCTGACAAATGTCTTGACACCTCAAGAAGAAATCAGTTGAAGCAGAAGCCATCCTCAAGACCATTTGACGCGGGACGGGGACCGACACGGACTAAGACTCGCAAAAGACTCTAACTCAGGCCAGCAGTAGCACGCTCAAGGGTCGCCAAGTGGCTGACCACCGTGATATCCCACAGAATGAGGGACGTCTCTCAACAGAAACTCCGACTTCGGCCGTCCCAAGGAGGGAAGCGCACGTGTCTAGGCGTATAGTCGACCTCCAAAGACAAGGGGAGTCGAGTCCTAGCTCGGTGCTCGACTAGTGCTAGGGATGGATGCTCTCACTCACGATCCGCGGTGATGGCAAAAAGTGGCTAGACGCCTACCTTCTCTCACGCGGCATAATCAATCACATACTAAAAGAGCAAGCAAAAAGAGGAGAGTCGGAGCGCGTACCTCCACGCCTAGGCGTGGGGAAGGAACCCCGGCCGTGAACCAACAACCCCGATACACCAGAGATCAATAAAATACAACCCAATAGTGGCCCACTCCTCGCAGGGAGGTAAAAGGCTACAACCAATACGTTCGGGACTGCCGGACACGGGTTGACGGGCCGCACTCGGTGACGGGTTGGCCGCGAGGAGGTTCGGGTGCAACGCTGCCGAAACCGGTGTCGCGCGCGCCTGAGCGGAGGGGGTCTCACGGGCTGATACGACGCCCGTTTGAAGCACCGTCAGAGAGGACGCGTCGCTGACTGATGGAGGAACGCTCCGGCCAAAGGGGGCGCGCTGGATCCGCCGGTGGTGACCGTGGGCGCTGCTGAAAGTCAGATCAGGTTCTGTGGACACAGAACTGCGCACGCCGTCGGTAAAATCTGGAAATCGGCCTTCTGGTGCCCGAACAAGTCCGGGCCGGTTGGTGGTGACAGCTGATTGGCAGAGGTCGCCCTCGGCCAAATGGCGCTGGCAGACGACGCCGGTGCGAGCCGCAGGAGTCGTTGAAAGTCAGGACTGGTTCGCTGGGCGGACTGGGCAGACACGCTGGCGCAACCCCACGAGATCGACCGCCACGGACGGTGACGATGTCGAAACGCAACGCCGTCGGCGGCGTTGGAAAGTTAACTCGGAGATCCACGAACCCTGAAGAAACCAGCGCAAAAGACGCAGCGTGGAGGCCTGGGGAAAATTCGCAATCAGGGCCTCCCCGCTGGGCGAGCAGAGAAAGTGGTGCTGGCGCAGGTCGGCGGAGAAAATCGGTACGGGCAGTGCCGATCCCCGATTGATGCAAAACCGGCGCCGACGCGAAGCTGATCCGCAGACGTATCTCCAGAAAATAGATCGTGGCAAAACTCGTCCAAGAAGGGGGCGCGAGCTCTGCTACAAGTCGGGGCAGAAATCTGGAATCACGCACACGAACCGTTGAGGAAGAAGATGAGGATAAGAGGGAACCCCGGAGTCCACCGAGGGCTGAGGCGTCACACCCCGCCGTTCTCCCGTCGCAGGAGAAGAAAGAGAGAGAGAGAGAAGGGCGCAAAAAGCTTTGCACAATACTCACTTGTATTCAAAATCATGTGTAAACTGTAATCGGTACAAGGTGAGAACTACTTATAGGGGATGGGAAAACCCTAATCTAACTAGAAGGGAGGGGTGCGCCCAGCTCCAAGGAGAGAAAGGCGGCCCATAATTCAGCAAGCTTAGAAAATAGGAAAGGATTCTAAGTGGGATAAGGAAGGGGTGGAGTTGGGGAAAGGAGGAGAGGGGGAAAGGGGAAGGGAGAGGGGAGCGCCCCCCACCTTCCCTAGTAGAACTAGGAAGGGGGGGGGGCGGCTGCCTCCTCCTCCTCTAGCTGGGGAGGGGGCCGCCCCCTAACCCTAATGGGCCCTTTTTTAGTGGGCTTCAAACCCCAATAAGCCCCTGACCCCATAACACGATCCATTACCCCACAAAGCAACCCAATTGGCCACTATATGGCCCAATAAGTGCCTAAACAAGAAGATGTCCACGCAGGGACCAAAAGACAAGGCCCACAAGGCCTGAGCAAGTCCAGACTGAGGCCCAACATGGCCTAAACATGATGATGAAAAGATAACTAGAAGGTGCCGCCGTCGCCGAGCCACAAGGAGGTAGCGGTGTGCCGGGTGCTCCGTCGAGGATAGCGCCGTGTGTCCTCACCAATTCTCCCCGGGTGGGAAGAACTCGACCCCGTCGAGTAAGGGTCACGGTCGCTGAGGTACCGCTCCAGCAGGTCCGGATCGATCCGCTCCAGCTCTCCACGTGTAATCCAGGTGTTGTCCGACTCGGGGCGCCCTCTCCAACGCACTAAGAAGCGTTGGTAGGCTCCGCTCCTGGTAGTAGTCACCTGCTCATCCAGTATGCAATCTATATGCTCGCGTTTTTGTAATGGGGCTGGAGGAGGTGGACTCTCAGTAGGTGTATCACTCACAACAGGAGGGTCAGGCCCAAATAACTCACTGGGTATCACCGCGGGATCCCGATAAGCTACCAGATCAGAGACATTGAACGTCGAACTGATCCCGTAGTCGTCTGGAAGCTCGATCTCATACGCGTTCGACCCAATACGCCTCAACACTCTGAATGGTCCTGCACCGCGGTCTTGGAGCTTCTTTACGGCTCCCGAAGGAAACCGTTCCGGTCTAACCCGGACCATGACGTACTCTCCCTCGCGGAACTCACGTGTGCGTCTGTGCGCATCAGCTAGATCCTTATAACGTGCGTTGCTGGCCTCGAGGTGGTGATGATGCAGACTCCGAACTAGCTGTGTTGACTCATACCTATGTGAATGCAGTGGTGGTCCTGGACATCCAAACATGGATCTAACATGCCTATGACGTCTACCTGACTTGACAACATGGGGAGGGCCTGGACAACCAAAGTAGAACCTAGCAGGCACATGTGTCCTATGACATATGGTAGACTCAGAAGGATGAATAATCCCAAGTTTACTCATGACATCTCCCCTATATGACGATGGACATGGTGAAACATGGGGAAGAGACATGTGTCCCTGGCCTCCTAAGCTCGGGCATCTGGATGCCTGCACGGTGAGGTGTTGACTAGAAGGCCTAGGTGGTGTATGATAGTGGACCCCCTCGACAAGGTGGGGAAAATAATATAGGTCGAGAGGCTCACTAGGGAGGGGATCGAAAGGGTCAAAGAAATGATGACCCCTCCCGACAGGTCCCTTCACTATACTTGCCCATGTGCGACATTCGCCCAGGTGCAGATAATCACCTTCAGGCACTCTCATGTATGGGGCAAGAGGCTCATAAGGAAGGCAAGGAAGGCTAGGTTCCTCCCTCGGGACCGTGAAACCATAAGCGGGGACAAAATCAACCTCCACGGGTATGGGAAATAATAAAAGGACCTCGGATGTGATATGTCCTATGGTGTAGACCGAGGTAATAGACCCCAAAGCAGGGAGTGTAAAGCTATGACTATAGGGTTGGTCAGACCCTAAGGTCAACATATAAGTCAACTCCCATTGATAATCTAAACTCCTAAGGAAGTCCTTCACATTTTCAAGAAAGCAGAAGGACCGAAAAGTGGTGTGAAAGGAGTTAAGGGGTATTATTGGGAGGGCTGGTCCCATGGGTGTATAGCGAGGAATGGAGACATCTAGAAGTGGACCCTCCCTTAGCCAGCTAGCTAAAGACTCACCAATGACCAGTTCACCCTCGGAAGGTAAGAATGTCTCTATATGAGGGTCTAAGGGTGAAGCCTCTCTCTCGGGAGGGGAAACGGAGTCCTCTATGATGTGGAGGGGATCACTCCCTAACTCCTCAACCTCAGTTAGGTACTCCTCAATCAACTCCTGTTCAGCCTCGTAACTCACTGGAACAAACCCAGGTGATGACATGGAGGTGGTCGGCGTAACGCCGTCATGGAAGACAAACTCACCGGGAAGGTGAGATGGGTGTAAGGTGCAGGTCCTCCTATCCAGGTCGATGGTCGCACTTCTTTCCTCCAACCAAGTTCGCCCTAAAATGATGCATGGACCAGCAAGTGTGCTGATCTTGCACCAAGCGCCATCGAAATATTTAACGGGGCCAAACCACCGTTGAAACTCGATAAAAGCTAAACCATCACGGAGAACAATCTCCCCAGTCTTAGAGAGAGACTCAACAATATCCTGTGAGACACAATTATATGAAACCTTACTGATGAAGTCGATCTCCGTATGCAACCCATTAGGTAGGATGGCCACGGACATGACAGGGCGCTGAAACGACTCGGTCATCGGTATAGGGATCGGGTCTCCCGACGACTGAGTGGTAGGGCCGACACCCACGGGTCGTGCCATAAGAGCGTCGAATCGGGCCAACAGGGATGACCAATCTGACACGTGGGCACGAGGAACCACCATGGGGCTGGCGGGGAGCTGGACATGCAAGACTCAACGAGATAAGGGTAAAACTCTAACTAGACACAAACCTAAAATGACAATGCAATGGTACGTTACCTAGATGAACTAAGAGACTAAATGCACCCTAGACAACCTAAAGACTCAAATGACCTAAGACCCCAATTTGTTAGAACAAACTGGTTCCCTAAGCTCTGATACCAAATTTGACGCGGGACGGGGACCGACACGGACTAAGACTCACAAAAGACTCTAACTCAGGCCAGCAGTAGCACGCTCAAGGGTCGCCAAGTGGCTGACCACCGTGATATCCCACAGAATGAGGGACGTCTCTCAACAGAAACTCCGACCTCGGCCGTCCCAAGGAGGGAAGCGCACGTGTCTAGGCGTATAGTCGACCTCCAAAGACAAGGGGAGTCGAGTCCTAGCTCGGTGCTCGACTAGTGCTAGGGATGGATGCTCTCACTCACGATCCGCGGTGATGGCAAAAAGTGGCTAGACGCCTACCTTCTCTCACGCGGCATAATCAATCACATACTAAAAGAGCAAGCAAAAGGAGGAGAGTCGGAGCGCGTACCTCCACGCCTAGGCGTGGGGAAGGAACCCCGGCCGTGAACCAACAACCCCGATACACCAGAGATCAATAAAATACAACCCAATAGTGGCCCACTCCTCGCAGGGAGGTAAAAGGCTACAACCAATACGTTCGGGACTGCCGGACACGGGTTGACGGGCCGCACTCGGTGACGGGTTGGCCGCGAGGAGGTTCGGGTGCAACGCTGCCGAAACCGGTGTCGCGCGCGCCTGAGCGGAGGGGGTCTCACGGGCTGATACGACGCCCGTTTGAAGCACCGTCAGAGAGGACGCGTCGCTGACTGATGGAGGAACGCTCCGGCCAAAGGGGGCGCGCTGGATCCGCCGGTGGTGACCGTGGGCGCTGCTGAAAGTCAGATCAGGTTCTGTGGACACAGAACTGCGCACGCCGTCGGTAAAATCTGGAAATCGGCCTTCTGGTGCCCGAACAAGTCCGGGCCGGTTGGTGGTGACAGCTGATTGGCAGAGGTCGCCCTCGGCCAAATGGCGCTGGCAGACGACGCCGGTGCGAGCCGCAGGAGTCGTTGAAAGTCAGGACTGGTTCGCTGGGCGGACTGGGCAGACACGCTGGCGCAACCCCACGAGATCGACCGCCACGGACGGTGACGATGTCGAAACGCAACGCCGTCGGCGGCGTTGGAAAGTTAACTCGGAGATCCACGAACCCTGAAGAAACCAGCGCAAAAGACGCAGCGTGGAGGCCTGGGGAAAATTCGCAATCAGGGCCTCCCCGCTGGGCGAGCAGAGAAAGTGGTGCTGGCGCAGGTCGGCGGAGAAAATCGGTACGGGCAGTGCCGATCCCCGATTGATGCAAAACCGGCGCCGACGCGAAGCTGATCCGCAGACGTATCTCCAGAAAATAGATCGTGGCAAAACTCGTCCAAGAAGGGGGCGCGAGCTCTGCTACAAGTCGGGGCAGAAATCTGGAATCACGCACACGAACCGTTGAGGAAGAAGATGAGGATAAGAGGGAACCCCGGAGTCCACCGAGGGCTGAGGCGTCACACCCCGCCGTTCTCCCGTCGCAGGAGAAGAAAGAGAGAGAGAGAGAAGGGCGCAAAAAGCTTTGCACAATACTCACTTGTATTCAAAATCATGTGTAAACTGTAATCGGTACAAGGTGAGAACTACTTATAGGGGATGGGAAAACCCTAATCTAACTAGAAGGGAGGGGTGCGCCCAGCTCCAAGGAGAGGAAGGCGGCCCATAATTCAGCAAGCTTAGACAATAGGAAAGGATTCTAAGTGGGATAAGGAAGGGGTGGAGTTGGGGAAAGGAGGAGAGGGGGAAAGGGGAAGGGAGAGGGGAGCGCCCCCCACCTTCCCTAGTAGAACTAGGAAGGGGGGGGGGGCGGCTGCCTCCTCCTCCTCTAGCTGGGGAGGGGGCCGCCCCCTAACCCTAATGGGCCCTTTTTTAGTGGGCTTCAAACCCCAATAAGCCCCTGACCCCATAACACGATCCATTACCCCACAAAGCAACCCAATTGGCCACTATATGGCCCAATAAGTGCCTAAACAAGAAGATGTCCACGCAGGGACCAAAAGACAAGGCCCACAAGGCCTGAGCAAGTCCAGACTGAGGCCCAACATGGCCTAAACATGATGATGAAAAGATAACTAGAAGGTGCCGCCGTCGCCGAGCCACAAGGAGGTAGCGGTGTGCCGGGTGCTCCGTCGAGGATAGCGCCGTGTGTCCTCACCACCATTTCAAGGAATGTCTCGACACATTGACAGGAATGTGTCGACACATCTAGGTTCAACCAGAACGTATATGAAATCGGCAGAAGCTATTCTCAAAACCTTTCAAGGGATGTCTCGACACACTAACAGAAATATGTCGACACATTCGTGTGATAATTCCCGCACATGGCTCACATGTCTCGACACTGTTTGATGATGTCTCGACACAGTCTTGATGACATCTTGGAACCAAGCATATATGTCTCGACACAGTCTTGTGAAATCTCGACACATCTCTCATGGGCCTTCAAGATATTCAAAGGGTGTCCCTACACACTGAGTAAGGAGGTCGACACCCTTGTTCTTCCAAGAATCCTCAAGCAAATAAATTGTCAGATCAGTAGGCCATCCAGAGAGAGAAAAAGGAACCGCAAATCATTAAAATTAAGGATTTTCGGGTTTGGACCACGTCCCGAGGTCCGACCTTTGCTCTACCATCTTATCTCTCATTTGTCTACCTTTTGGAGATGGTTTTGTCAGAAATCCAGCTGGAAGAGCCACTTCAGTCTGCTGTGATGTCAGTCTTATCTGTCTGACTGTCCAGACTGTCTGCTGCTAGGAATAGGACACTCCACAGTCTGCCACCATCTTGCTGTCGACCAATGGGCTGTCCAACTAGCCATTATACACAGAAGAGTACACCTGTGTAGAATGAGAAGACTGCTTATCTGAGGGAGATTTATTGTATGCTGTAAAAAGGGACATCTGATCTGCTCCTTAACACTGTATGCTATCGTACCTATCCTTGTACTGAAAGCTGGGCTCAGCCATTGGAAGACAGCAGGCCTGGAGGAGCAATTAATGAAGAAGATCTCCAAGCATCTAAATGAGAAGACTCAGTCTCTTCTTCTAGGTGCTGCTACCGTCGAACCTGGAACTTGCCTAGAAGACTCCAAGCTCTCACTTCACCCTGACGCATGCTTCAAGGAAAATTATGGAGGGAAAATACAGCCGGTGCAATAGTCCATCAGAGACTTCTTGGCACCATTTTTTTTTTCTTGGCTTTAAAAACTAGTTTTTACCTATTTATATTAAGCTTCCTCAACTGAAGGAGTTGCTGCCGCTACCGTCCACATAGTGCCATGCTCTAGACCATCCACCAAAAACATTCCTAAGAAAGCGTGAGAGCAGCCCCAGCACTAGAATGACATAATCCAGTGCCATGAAGAAGAAGAGAGAGCAGCCTTGAGAGAGAAGACAAAACCTCGCAGTCTACCGGTGTTTGAAGAAAAGGATCCTTGGATCCAATCCTGTAGCTGTACCCACCAGCTCCGTTGTCTTGCTCCATTCTCTTAGCTGGTGTCTACAAAATCTTCTGTGTTTCTCCACTGCACTTGTAGTATTTTGCTTCTATTCGTTACGGTTTGTCTATCACCAAAACATCTAGCTTCTCCGATCCCCTGTTTAGGGACCGGGTTCCCTTTGTAGGTTCAAAGGAAGAGAGGATCAGATCCTCTGGGTGGTTCAAGCTGTTAGTCAGCGGAAAGCATGCTGTGTTGTTCAGCTGTGTAAGCAAGCTGTGCTGCTCAGCGGATCAAGCTGTGTGTCAGCCGGAAAGCCACACCGAGTTTGGTGTGGGGTGGACGTAGGTTGTGGGCTAACAACCGAACCACCTTAAAATCCTTGTGTTGTGGGTTGTGTTCGTTGTGGGCTTGGTCTATAACTTCTATCCCCATTTCACAGGTTCGTGTGCTACTTACGCTATTTATTTTCTCTGCACACTCAAGCGTTCTGCTTGCACAACAGTCTCATCTTGATCCTCCTACTATCTTTGCTAACGTGCATCTTCTCAGATGTCTGCAGCATTCTTGCTTACAGACATTTTGAAGCATCTCCCTAGCAGAGGAAGGTATCACGATGGGTGAGCAGCTTTCTCTCCTGCGTATTTAAACGCATTATCTCCTTGGGTTGCCTGCTGCACCATTGCACATAGGTACCAAGGTGAAAGCTTCCCAAGGAACTTCGTCCTGCTGAACACTCATTCTTCTTAGCTGATCATCATAGCTCTCTCACCTGAGATAATCATTCAGCTTAGCTTTTCTATTTCAAGATCTCTATGGTGTTTTGGATTACATCTCATTCGGATCTGGGCTGCTGGTGAAGTAGTGTCGATCTCTATCTTGAAGAGTGTCGACCTGTCTGAACTGATCTGATTAGAGGTGTTAACCTCACTTCCTGAAGCTCAGACTCCAGCTCACCTCATGGCTGGATCCTGCTAAAGGAGTGTCTACCTGCCCGCTGGGAGTGTCGACCTTTCTGAACTGAGCATGGATGTTTAACGTCATTACTTGTTACATTCCTATCTATTCCGCTGTGCTGTATGCTTGAGTAATTCATTTACCTCACAAGAGTGGTTTATATTTTTACGGGTCAAGATTTAAATAAGCCAAAGTTATTAACATGATCTATTAAACCCCCCCTTCTAGATCCGATCGCACTCCGTGGGACCTAACAACTGTGACGGGCCAGGAAATGCCTGGGGGCATTGGGTGGCAGAGGGTGCAGTGCTCTCGCTTCATCACCTCCCCCGTCCCCCTCCGGCATTTGGTTGGGTTTAGGGGATGAACAGTATTTCGACGTTGCTAACCAGACTTTGGAGATAACAAGGCAAGCAACGACAGTGGAGGGAGCTGTTGCCGCAGCAGTCGCGGGCTGGCGGTAGAGCAGCCGTTGTGGTGGCGGCAGGGCTAGCAAGGGGGGTTTGGCGGAGTGGGAGTGGGGTTCCTTAGGCGAACGGCACCAAGCGAGAATGGTTCCTCCGGGGCTAACGGGGGGGGGGGTTCCGGTGGGGAGGGAGCAGGGTTCCTCCGGAGAACGGCGGCCAAGCATTTCCCCATCCGGTTTGGTGGGCCTGACAATAGCATCCCCATCCTCCGACGGCTGTGCGGGGGTCGTGATGCGCCTGTAGGGGTAAAAAGCATAATTGTCGAGATGACAAGGTGACCCAAGGTATTTATGGTGGCTTTCAACGTTTAGACGATTAGACACTCGTTTATATGTCATCTAAATTACACTTGAATTATTAATTGAAAAATAAAAAATAAATATCTCTTAATATATAAAATAAGAATAAATTTTATAAAAAAGTTATAAAAATATTTAAAAATTTAAATTGCAATAATTAAATTTCATGGTAATTATAAAATTTTAAATTACATCAAAAATTTACAAAAAATTAAAATGTAAATATAAAAAATTTAGAAGTAAATGTAAATTTTTTCAAAAATATAAAAAAACATCGTAACATCAAAAAAATTACAAAAAACAAAGAGTCAATCACACTAATCTAAGAGATATTTTTTTGAGATTTTTATTTTTTAGTCTCTATAAATAAGCATATTTCTCTTTTAATCTCTCAAATATAATTATTTCTTTTAAAGTCCCTCCAATCTATGACGTTGTCTTTAATTGTCACTGCCGTTGAGTCTGAGTTAAATCAACCCAAGTTTAGTACGGGCCTGTTTGACAACATGTTAAGCCCGGGTAGGGTAGGTTAACCGGGGTCGGGTGGGTTATTCCTTATTTGATATTTTTTTTCTTAATCGGGGTCGGATAGAGTTAAAGTGGATTAACTCATTCCTAGAAAATAGGCGGAATGAGTTAATCCACCCCGGTTAGGGTTAGGGGTTGGGTGGACCACCTCGGGTTGGTCACCCGCCCTAACCTAACCTGGTATCAAACTCGCCCTAAAAAGTAAATTGCTGCTAGTAAGTCACCTATAGCTCCTTCCCCCTTCCCTCCTCTCTCTCTCTCTGGCGGACCACCACCACTGCTGGTGTCGCTCCCACCTCCGTTGCTTGTGGATTTGCTACGCCCTCCACGGCCTCCTCTTCCTCGTCGCCCTTGTCTTCACCCTCATTGTCTTTAAGCCCGACGACCTCGCCACCACGCTGGCATCCACCTCGTCATGGATCCCTTCCCAACTGGATGGAGATCGACACCGACCTAGAGCATGCCCACCACCGGCCAAATCCTACTCGATGCTATCGAGGTCTAATGACTATTGGGTATTCCGAGAGAGAGAGAGAGAGAGAGAGAGAGAGAGAGAGAGAGAGATAGAGAGAGAGAGAGAGAGAGAGGAGGGGGGCTGGCGATACCCCCAACTGAGGGGGCGAGTAGAGAGAGAGAGAGTAGAGATGATCTAGGATCCATCCGTTGAAATCGATGACCACAGATCAGTGAGATCTCCATCTTGCATTCTTCTTGCTCTATTTTAGCAAAATTTCTTGGAAAAAAGGTGCAACCTGGATGGGTTT
Source organism: Amorphophallus konjac (assembly GCA_022559845.1). Taxonomy (NCBI): domain Eukaryota; kingdom Viridiplantae; phylum Streptophyta; class Magnoliopsida; order Alismatales; family Araceae; genus Amorphophallus; species Amorphophallus konjac. Next base: position 525,937,152 of record CM040121.1, read on the forward strand.
CAAGAAGAAGTGCATGTTGTTCTTCCGGATCAAACATCTTTATAGTTGCTTTCTTTACAGATTTTTAACGATGTCCTCAGGAAAGGGTTGCACAACAACTTGTGGTCATTTCTTTGAGGCCATGCATAGAGTAATGCCATCAAGTCTTCTTCCAGTGTTCTTCAAGATTTTCATGGAAAATTGGAGAATAACTGTAACGCTCTGGGTTTTTTGGATTATTTTTCGGATCAAGATCCGTGGGCTTCGGATCATTTTTGTGGGTCCCGGATTGAGTTTTACCGTTTATGCGTATTTTTGCTTGTCGGACCTTCGGAACCCCGTGTAGGGCGAACCGTTACGTTCTCTGACTCCGGGACGTTACCACCGCGTTGTGCGTTTTCTGAGGATTGCGGGGAGTATTTTTCCCTATTTTTTATATTTTTCAAAATTTTTAGATTTTCTATATATCAAAACCTCTTTTCTCTCTCTCCCCATCTCTTATTTCTCACCCTCTCTCTTCTCTCACACTCTCTCTTCTCTCCCTCTCTTCTCCGACGGCCGACGGAGGTGGACGGGGGCGAGGCGGAGGTGACGCGGGTGAGGAGCGGGCGCGGGCGAGATGAGGATCGAGGCGGTGGAGGCACGGCGAAGCTCGGAAGCGAGTTCAAGGCGCCGCGGCAGTTCGTGCGACATTTTCTTGGCGGGTCGGCGTCCTCGGCGTGTGAAATCTTCGGTGGAGGTAGGGGGATGGTTCCCTAGCCCGAGTACTTCATTTCCCGCGAGTTTTGTAGGCCGTGAGCCAAGTGGGTTTATTTCTCTATCGGGGTGAAAATATGTGATTTTGGGGTGTGAGTCGGATCTTACATTTTAATCACGTTTTTGGGGTTTAAAAGGGTTCTCTCGGTGCTAGAGAGGTTGGGGAATGATTTCCCCTTGTTTCCCCCTTCACATGGGTGCGAACGGGGCGTGGAATAGAGTTTCCCGCCGTTCCCGCCGTTTTTGGGTTTTCGGAATAGAGGCGGTCATACCAGGAACCGCCTTACCCATGAGGCGCTACGCTGAGGACCGCTATCTAGCAACTGATTTGTGGGTAGGTTTTGCAGTCTGGAGGAGACCGCCTGGCCCTGTTGCGGTCTCGCGACTGACCGCTACCCTGTGGGTAGCAGCCGGCCACTAGCCGCTACTTTGGGTGAGTTTTGTAGTCGTTGGATAGCCCCGTGGTTTTGCGGTCAGGGCATGACCATTTTTATGGTGTTGCGGCCCAGGGATGGCTGCCTTTTCGCGGTTGCGGTCCAGGAATGGTCGCCTTGGTCCAGGTGCCCTTGGAAGGCTGCGGCCTAGGGTGGGCCGCCATTCGGTGGCTTGCGGTCCAGGGCGGACCGCTTCTTGATTTGACGGTCCTGGGAAGACCGTTTCCCTACCTGGTGTCCCTCGCTAGTAGCTGTAACGCCCCGAATTTTTCGGATCATTAATTGGGTTAGGATATGTGGGTTTCGGATCGCTTTTGTGGGTCCCGGATTGAGTTTTACAGTTCACGCGTGTTTTCATCTGTCAGACCTTTGGAATGCCGTGTAGGGCAAACCGTTGCGTTCTCTGACTCCGGGATATTATCACAGGGTTGTGCGTTTCCCGAGGATCGCGGAGGTAATTTTTCATATTTTTCGGTACTTTTCAAAATTCCCAGATTTTCTATGTGTTTAACCCCTTTCCCTCTATCTCCTCTCATTTTCTCACTCTCTCCCTCTCTCTTCTCTCACGCTCTCTCTTCTCACCCTCTCTTCTCCGGTGGCCGACGGAGAGAGGCGGGGGCGACGCGGGGCAATGCGGGCGAGGAGGACGACGAGGATGGGTCGAGGATCGAGGGATGGAGGCGCGGCAAAGCTCGGCCGCTAGTTCGAGATGTCGCAGCGTTTGTGCGGCGTTTTCTTCGTGGATAGGCGTCCACGGCGTGCCAAATCTTCGGTGGAGGTAGGGGGATGGTTCCCTAACCCGCGTACTTCCTTTCTCGCGTGTTTTGTAAGCCGTGGTGAGCCGAGCGGGCTTATTTTCACATTTTAGGGAAAATGCATGATTTTGAGTTGTGAGCCAAATTCGTGTTTTGATCGAGTTTTTGGGGTTTTAATGGGTCCTCTCGGTGCTAGAGAGGTTGGGGGATGATTTCCCCTTGTTTTCCATGTTACTTGGGGGTGATTGGGGTGTGGAATGGGTTTTTCCCACGGTTTCGCCATTTTCGGGCGCGGACTGAGAACGCGCTCGACGCTGAGGTCGCGTTCTTCAAGAAGGCGCCATATCGCGACGTCGCGTTCATCGGGTAAGATGAACAGTAAGACGGTTAGGGTCACGCCCATATTCGGCCACATTATTCGTGGTCAGGAAATTAAAGCGCAGGGCGTACTGGAGTTCTAACCCTTCTGGTGAAAGTAAGACTAACCCTGCGTTGCTACCCGCCGCGCAGGACGATCCGTCGACGTACAGTTTCCACGTGGGTGCTGAAGATTGCTCGGGCGAGTCTTCGGCGAGTATGGTGCATTCGGCGATGAAATCGACGAGGGCCTGAGCCTTGATCACGGTCCTCGGGCGGAACTTGACGTCGAACACCCCCAGCTCGATGGCCCATTTGACCAGCCTTCCTGAGGCGTTTGGGTTCTGGAGGATTTACCGGAGCGGCTGGTCGGTGAGACAGCAATTGGGTGAGCCAAGAAGTATGGACGCAGCTTGCGAGCGGCCGTAATGAGGGCTAGGGTGAACTTTTCAGTTCGCGAGTACCGAAACTCCGGTCCTTACAATGCTCGACTAACGTAGTAGACGGGCTTCATGACACCCGCCTCTTCCCGTGTGAGCACGGCGCTCATTGTGCTCGGCATGACAGACAGGTACAGGAGTAGCTGTTCTCCCTTTTGTGGTTTGGCGTGGACATGAGGGGTCGCTAGGTAGCATTTTAGTTCTTCAAACGCCTGCTCGCATTCTTGATCCCAGTCGATCTGGCCTTTCTTCTCCGGTGCTTGATTGGCCTGCTTGATCAGCCGAAATAAAGGGAGGCACCACTCGACGGCTCTGGACAGGAACCGAGCAAGGGCGACGACGCACCCAGTGAGGCACTGTACATCCCTTACTCGTCCTGGCCGCTTCATCTCTAGCACTGCTCGGATCTGGTCGGGATTAGCTTCGATCCCTCGGTGGGTGACGAGGAAGCCTAGGAACTTTTCTGACCGCACTCCGAATGCGCATTTGGCTGGGTTGAGTTTCATGTTGTACCTTTTGAGCGTGGCAAAGGTCTCCGCCAAGTCTCCGAAGTGTTCGGTGGCCTGGAGGCTCTTTACGAGCATGTCGTCGATGTATACCTCCATGTTGCGGCAGATCTGCGACTCGAACATGTGGTTGACGAGGTGCTGGTATGTTGCTCCTGCGTTCTTCAATCTAAACGGCATGCGAGTGTAGCAATATAGGCCATGGTCGGTGACGAAGACCGTTTTGTCCTGGTCGGGCTCGTGCATGCTGATTTGATGGTATCCGGAGTAGGCATCCAGGAAGCTCAGCATTTCATGCTCGGCCATAGCATCAACAAACTGGTCGATCCGTGGCATGGGGAAGCTATCCTTAGGCGTAGCTTTGTTGAGGTCAGTGTAGTCCACATACATCTGCCACTTTCCGTTGCTCTTGGGGACCAAGACCACGTTGGCTACCTAGTCCGGGTATCTCGTGGGTCTGAGTAGCCCCGAACGTAGCTTCTCGCTTACATGTTCCCTGATGACGGCTTGTCGCTCGAGGTTGCAACGCCTTTGGTGCTGCTGGACCGGGCGGTAAGCGGGGTCCAACCTTAGTTGATGAGTAATGACCTCCGGAGGGATCTCGGGAAGCTCATCTTTAGACCATGCGAATACATCTTGGTGGGATGCGAGGAAGCTCGCGTAGGCCTATTTGTCTTGCTCGGACAGCGTGGCGCCGATCCTCAGCGTTCTGCTTGGATCATCTCCCACTTGGATGAGGTACAAGTCCTCGGTCGGCGTGCTCGTGCTAGGACCTGGATCTTCGATTCTTGCTTTCTTCTCGGGCGGTACTTTTTCGGGATGTCGATCGCGAGTTGAGATGAGGTAGCATCTTCTAGACTCCCTATGATCTCCTCGGACCTCCCCTACCCCTCGAGGGGTGGGGAATTTGAGCTTCTGATAGTAGGAGGAGGGGATGCCACGAAGCGTGCCAAGAATCCCTCGCCCGATGATAGCGTTATACCTGGTCATCGCACGAACAACTTGAAGTCCCGCAATCAATGACACCTAAGAGGGGGGTGAATTGGGTGTTTACAATTTTTACGAAAACTTTTGGCCTTTTATAAAATATGTGATAGAGTGGTAGTTTAGGGATTCAAAACTATTAGTACACAGATTGGATTTATCAAACTCAATTGATGATAGTATAGATAATGCAAGATATACGAAGATAAATCCAGAACAACAATAAACACAAACACTCACTTAGAATGGAGGTAGAGGAAATGGATCAAACCACATAATTCAAACCACACTGCACAGCGATTTTTAAGGTGGTTCGGATGCACGACGGCAATCCTACGTCCACCCCTCACCAAACCCGGTGAGGCTTCACTCGGGGATAAATCCCCAAACGGAGACGACGCTCCAACCACACACGCAGGACGACACCTGCACACACACACACACGGGGACGCACCCCAACACACACACACACACGGAGATGAGATCTCCAACACGATCCGACAAAAGGATCAACAACACACACACACACGCTGCAATAGATGCAGCACTCCACACACTAAAAAGACCGGATCTAAAAAGTTTCACACACACGTAGATCTAGGAAGCTCTACGTACACACACAAATAGCACACAATGACCACACACGACCACGGATCCACAATGATCCACACACACACACACACACAGAGATTCTTCAGTTTATGATGAACACAAATACAATACCCAAAACATAAATATGATGAGGCTTAGTTTAGAAAACTCCTGTTTTGGGTTCCCCTTGAATGCATGTTACGGATCTTGAACATATCTTCAATCTTCACTTGAACACCTCCTCTTGATCTCCACCTGAATCCCCTTGGATGGCTTACTTGCTTGCTTCTTCTTCTTTCTTCCTTGAGCAATCTTCCTTTGAATCCTTGCTTCCTTGCTTGCTTCTTTTCCTTGGAGGATGTTGGCTTCAGATCTACCTTCAATAGGTTGAGGATGGATGAAGAACACTTGCTGCACGGAGTACTGTTCACGGCTACAGTACTTCTCCTCTTCCTCCATTTGGATAGCCTCTCCTTTGATCTCCCTTGAAGCCCTCTTAGTTCCTTAGGGTTAGTAGCACCAAATGAGAGTTTTATAACTCTTGAATGGCCCCTTGGACAAGCCCCAGACCAGATCCACGAAATCTGGTGTAATTGGGGGCAAAAGATTAAAGAAATGGGTGGAAAGACCACCCTTCGAACTTGAACCAAAAGTCAACAAAAGTAGGCCTCGGGGCTGGCTGTCGACCGGTGGAGGGCTGGCGGTCGACCGGAATTTTACAGGTTTCAGTCCGTTGCTTGCTGGGAAAAACGGTTGACCGCCCCTGTCTGGGCGGTCGACCGCTGTTGGCGTTCGACCGGTCCTGGACCGGCGGTCGACCGCTGGCAGGGGAAGCCCCATGTTTCTCTCGTTCAGCCATTTAAACCCTTGAGCAGCTCATTCATGTTTGTGGCATCAAACTCCTTCGACCTTGAGGATTTGTACTGAGTATATGGACCTGTAAACACATGAATAATTGATTAGAACTATAGCTCAAACATCCATATGATAAATCCATAAACTCCATGCAAGCCATTGATTATGAAATCAAAATTTGTTCCGGGGGCTCCGCCCCCAGAAACCCCCGCAAGGGGCGCTGCCCCCTTGACCCCCGCGACCTGACCGGGCAGGTCGATCCCCGCGACCTGACCACGCAGGTCGATCCGCGAGGGCGCACGATGGCCAGAAGGGTTTCATGTTGAATGTGCATGAATGAGGTGTATACATAAGATACACAAGGTAAGATCGATGCTAAGCATGAGATACACAAGGTAAGAGTCTCACCAATGGTTCTTGATAGTAAATGACATATACCACCTATTTTGGATTGTAGAGGAGCAGAGTGCTTATCCACAAGTTTAGTTCACCAGGTGACTGCCATGTGTTTGATCCTGCAAGCAAGATAGTTACGGTTAATACAATGCTTGTTCACATTAAAGAGGTTATGAAACCTCTTGCCTCTTGTAAAACAATTCAATCAAGCATGAATCAAGACCATGTACCATTGCCATTTGTAATCTCAAACATATTTAAACATGAATGTGCAATCAACCATAAGTTTAGTTATCATCACTCAATCACACATTAAGTTTAGTTATCATCAAAACCATAACGCCAACAATCATTAAAATCATAACTCAACACAACTGTGAAATCGGAGAGGAAGGTTACCTCTTTTGGCACGGTCCCGAACGTGATCGGGAGTGAGATGCATCCTTCCGGACGGACAGTGGTGCCAGAGAACCCGTACAGTGGTGTATGTAGGGGCGTGAGCCGAGATATGTCGACACCCATAAGCACAAGACAGTCGTACGCGATAACATCCGGCCCACTTCATTATCTACTAATATACGACACGCGGTACATTGGTTTATGGTGGCTGAAACCACGAGTGCATCGGAATGGGGAGTAGTTACACCGTCTAGGTCATCCTCTGAGAAGACAATAGGGTCTCTCAGATGGCCTGGGGTGGTAGCTCATGGTCGAGTGCCTTCGCTATGCTCACGGCGTGGACGGTCGATGCGTATCACCGTCGCCTGCTCGCACTATCTACCCCCGTGGCCGGCCCCCCAGAGATCATCATGATCTCCTTTCCGTTGGGCCGGTTGTCGATTGGCGGGGGCATCTTCTGTCGCCTTTCTGTGGCTTTGGCGAGGAACTTATCGAGGAGTCCTTTGCGGACAAGCTTCTCAATGGCATCCCTCAGGTTGATACAATCGGCGGTGTCGTGACTGTGGTCGCGGTGGTAGTGATAGTACTTCTTCTTGCTCCTCGAACTCGGGTCTGACTTCATCCGGGGAGGCCATTTGAAGAATGGCTCCTCGCGGATCTCCATCAGAATCTGGTCGGGTGGAGCCGTCAGGTGTGTGTAGCTGCGGTAGTTCCCCCTTTCTCTCTCGAGGCATTCGCGGCGATCTCTGTCGCGTCGCTCCCTCTTGCTCCGCTCCTCTCGCGATGAGTCGACAGATCTTTTCCGATCGTATCGATCAGTTTCGACCGCGCGGCCCAGGGCCGTGGTGTTCTCCTCGCAGCTCGCGTGCTTCTGTGCTACGGTGAGGAGATCAGGGAGGGTCGTCGGGACCTCCACTCTGAGCGCCCGTCGGAGGATGTGGCCCTGCGTCCCTTGGGTGAGTGCGGTGGTCACGATGCCAACGTTGAGGTGTGGGATGTAGAGCGCCTCCGTGCGAAGCGGGAGATGAAGTGCCACAGTGTTTCCTCTTTTCCCTGCCTGAGGGCGAGCAGGGTCACCGCTGACTTGGCCACTTTTCGGCAGCCGACGAAGTTCTCCTTGAACAGTTTCTTGAGCTGCTGAAAGGAGGAGACAGTCCCGGCCGACAGAGATTCGAACTAGGCCCGGGCATTCTCCCAGAGAGTCGTGACGAAGGCCTGACACTTCACAGTATCTGAGGCCTGGTGGAACACCAGGTGGGACTCAAAGCTATGCATGCGGTCGGCCGGGTCGGTGGTGCCATCGTAGGAGGTGAACGATGGCAGCTGGAGCTTTGGCGGGATGGGGGCTTCCATGATCTCCCTGGAGAAGGGAGCGTGGAAGTCCAGATCATCGTCGATCAGGCCACGATTCTTGGCGGCCAGGAGGACGTCGTCCAGATATCGGACTTTGTCCTCTATCTCTTCGAAGCGCTGGAGCCGACGATCCATCTCTGGGTTGGAGTGTAGTGGGCTGCGCACCCTTGACGCGGGCTGGCTACGCGACCGTCGGGTCCTCGCGACCGAGGCATGGGAGGCCTCTCGCACTTGGCGAGGGTTCTCCCCAGTTTGGCCCCTCTCGTCCTCCCGCTGGTTCCGCAGTTCCTGACAGAATTCTATCACGGCTCGGATCTACTGGCGGATTTCGTCTAGGTCACCTGGGGTGACCTCTCGTCGGGGATGAGTGGAAGAAGCTTCTTGCGACCCCCAGCGGGAGTTGGGTCCCTGATGGGAACTGCGCCGCCAGTTGCTAGCGTTGCGGAGGCTACCACAGGGTGCCATAGCCTTTTGCTCGAGATTCCCACAAACGGCGTCAAGAAGTGTAGAGGTAGGAAAATGGTTCCTATGCCACGTACCACCTTCTCTATTTATTTGTTGGGAAAGTCACCTTGCACCCGTGGAGACATGCAATCACCAGAAACCAGAAAGGCGTCAGAAGGAGTCCCGGGTATTACCCCAGGGGACAACCCTCCGATGTTTAAGTCAGCAACGAGTTAATGAAGGATAGAGAAGAGTGAGGAAGAGAGAGAGAGGAGGGGATCGTAGTTGAGGGCTGAAGGGCCGTGTAGACTCTCCAGACGAGTGCTCGCTGCTCTAGTGTTCACTCGGAGAGTGCTCGCTGGGTGGTAAGGTCGTCGGAGGAGAGCTTCCCTTTCAGCGTAGATCGTCGGTGCTTCCCTCTCTTAGTGCAGTAGGGCTAGTAGCTCTATTCTCTTGTGTAGTAGGCTTTGACAGAATCATCCACCGTCTCTCTCTTCTCGGTCGTTCCCCTTCTTATAGGGGTTATCCTGGAGCGAGGAGGCTTATCCCTTGATAGGGAAGGCGTAGGTAGTGGATCCTTTCCGCTATAGTGGCGGGATTTTCCCGTTGGAGGGCGAATACCCCGGCGTCGGCTGGTCCCTGGGCGAGTCTTACGGCGCTCATGGGACGTGCTCACCGGACGTGCTCACCCGTTATGGGATCTGGGCCGACGTGGTAGGGGGCAACGGTCGGTCGTCGGAGGGTCCTCCGGCGACTAACGCGCTTTCTCGTGCTGTAGAATCCAACGGCGAAACTGGGTTGGGCCGCACCTTGGCGGGCCATTCACCTCGAGCGCCTCTTGGGCGTGCTAAGGGGATGGATCCGATTTGAGTCTGCCGCTATTGGACTGTCCATGGGTCAAACCAGATTTACCCTCTTCACATTTGTTATCACTTAAAGCATGTCAGAGATTTCTCGCCTTGAAATCCCTGTTGAGACACTTCCCAAACAGAGTCTTAATAATCTAGTTTCACATTTTTAGTTGCAACTAGTTGACATTCGATCGTCAACTTTCACTTGGAATTTATACGGTCACATTCAATTTTGACATTTGAATTTGTGGCTTCTTTTTAAGTAAAGACATCATAGCAGAGTATTATAGCTTGTCATGGTCATTGATGGCAGCTAGGTCATTTGAAAAAATTGAAATCATCTGAGAAACATCATCCCGTGTACGAAGACTTTGTCTGGGCTGTAGATTTGGAAGCAATTGCTTGGAAGTTGGCTTAGCTGACTTAGGAGTTAATATGTGATTGGAAAAATCTCAAGGGGCGCAAATGTGAGGGCGGACATGATGACTTTTGGTTACACCTATGCAATTTAGCGACGGTTGATCTTGGTCGACAAACGTGAGACTTTTTGGATCACAATGGATAATAGATTACGCAGATTTTAATCATTAAAATTGTGACCTCCTAACTTTCATATGTTAACCTATTTCATTAGGGCCTCTTTGTTTTTCAGTTAAGAATAACGTATTCGACTCCGTAGGGTCGAACACGTCACCCGAGGTCGAATACCGCGCTTGTGTGTGAGGGAGGGGTGTGGGCCCCACCCCCACTTCTCTCTCATCGTATATGTTATTCCCTGATAATTCTATTATCAAAGAGGCCCTTAGATTTTCAAATGGAAAGATTTTCGAGATTAGAGAGAGAGAGAGAGGGAGAAAAAGAGGGCACTTTTAGAAGTCCCCGGGTTAGTTTAATGTGCCGGCACGTGTTCTCCTATCCGCTTGTGGATGAAAAATTAGGGCGAGTTGTGAATTTATCTCGGGAGTCGGTCTAAGTAGCTAGACCCATTTCACAAATCTCGAAAAAAATTTCCCCCTATATTATTGGCGCTTGTGGATTAATTTTCTTCAATTTTTCTCCCGACTTTTAATCTCACCATGTGTCGATAAAACCACCCCTATTTTCAACTCCCGACTGTTATAACTAACCCAGTCACTCTATAATGTGTTATCAAATTCCGGAAGGACCTGTTTCTTTGGAAGATAAGGGCAGGTACTCCAGTCTTATCCATCTTAACTGATTTAGGTGTGTATATAAGGTATTTTACCTGAGTTAGGATGTACGGGCTCTTATCCGGATTAAGAGTGGGGTGGACTGTTATAAGAAAAAGGTAGAATAAGAGTGGTTAAGAATTCTCACACTTCTTGAGAAATTATCTCAAATTATCTTATCCCCCGATCAAAGTAAAATAATCTATTTTTGGAAATACTCTATCATCGTTTGAGCTTATCCTCTTTACCTTAACCTCCAAACCAACAGACCCTGTCCAGAGAATAACAGATGATCTGTCCTATGATATGATTCGCTTCATTGGATCTAGTTAAGAGATAAAAGTGTGGTGGGGGATGGGCAGGGCAAGTTTAAATGAAGAATTCTGCTTTAAAAATGGGTTAAAAACAGAAAATCGCAAGAATGCTGCCCCTTGCCGTAACCATTTCACGACTTGGTAGAGGTGACCATAATTCTCTATCCCAAATGTGAGTTGATTCTTAATGCTGCACAACAGAACCTACCATATTAATTAAAACGGGATAATTTTTATTTTTATTTTAAAAAAAATAGAACCCAAATGTGGGTTGTCCACGTTGGCCCTATAAAAGGGCCCCTATTACTACGGTTGTGCGAAAGATGGTTCAACAATGTTCGACAATGTCCACAAAAGAGAACCCATAATCTACATGCCAATTCATGAGAAGACAATTTTGAATTATCAACATTTATGCACAACATCTAGATTTTTGTTTCGAACTCCTCTTCACATATATAATTGCCATTGTCTTTTCCTATAAGGACATGTCGGCATCTCTTCCTATATGCATTGAGATGGACATGCTTCATACTTGAGTCTATGGATGCCAATGAGTCTAAGTCAGTTCAGATCATAAATGAAATGGAGTGAATATAACCTGAACGTAACTCAATTTGACCTAATTTTGGGCCATAGCAGTGTGACCCATACCTCATTTGGGTCAAGGTGCGTTAAGCTCAATTAAGGTGGATTATTATCAGAAAATATGGGTCATTGGATTGAGACATGTTTGGGACAAATTTTATTATCCCAATCTGATGCATTTGAAAATGAGTTTTTTACATTAATATCCCCATAAAATTTTGTATTTGCATGTAAACCCTTACCTTTGCCATATTAACATGTATACCCTTCATATATCTAGCATTGTTCCAGTTATATCCTTGCGGTTCCAGGACATTATACAGATAATCGCCCCCGCCTCCCATCTTCTTCTTTGGTGGCAGTGAAGAGAGAGAGAGAGTAGAGAGGGAGATGAGGGGAGAGAGAGAGACAGTGGGGGTGGGGGCAGGGAGCAGTGAGAGGGGGATTGCCGGAGGGGGTTTCCCTCAAGTGCCAACTTACTTGCCCAGTGGGGACTCCTACCCCTCCGACGCTCCTCTTCCTCCTCCTCAGATTTTCTACGGCGGTGGTAGAGAGAGAGAGAGAGAGAGAGAGAGAGAGAGAGAGAGAGAGAGAGAGAGAGAGAGGATGTTAACATGAGGGTATGTTGGTAATTTTCTCTTTTAACCCACACTTCCCTTTGGTTAAATAAATCAGGGTTATAGTGAGGGTATATATACAAAAATACAAACGGTCAAGGGTATACATGTCAATATGGCAAAGATAGGGTTTATATGCAAATATGAAATTTTATAAGGGTATTATTGTAAAAAAACCCTTTGAAAAAATCATGTTAAAATAATCTAACTTGAAATTGACTTGGTCCTCAAGATTTGCAACTCCATCCCACTTTTCTAAGGTCAGTTCAGATCAAGTTTATAGATTGGATTAGATTTTTGTCATATCTACTTGGATCCATCAGGAAACTTTCATTCTGTAATCACCTATTTCTATAAGCCCACTTGAGAACCCAATTAGAAGCCCAACAAGAAAGCCCATTAGAACTCAGACTCATTAAGGGGGTAAAACCTCAGTTTTCAAGCATAGTCCCCTCCTAACCAGCATAACTCTTAGTAGAACGTTGTAATCGAGGTGAAACCAAGCCCATTTGAAAGATCATTCAATCACCTATAAGTTTCATGTTGACCATGTTCCCTAATTAGGTTATTAAGTGGGTCGAAAGTTAGAAATCATATTGACTAGCATGAAAACAGAACAAGTTCCAGAAAAATTATTTTTATGCCATTGCAATTTTAGCTTATTTTGCATGGACTAATTAGGTGTTTTAAGTGTAGCAATGCCACCCTTGGATCCAAAGTACACGTGACAATTGCATTCTGCTAATGTATTTGCACATTAATAGAGATATACTCAAACAAACTTACCTGCCCGTGATCATCTCCAGTAGACTCTTGAACCTTCGGATCATGGTAGTGACAAATTGCTCCATGATACGACAAGATATAATCTCGAAATCTGCATGCCAAATGTTGAACACTTCTCATTTATCTTCAATCGTGGCGACGTGTCTCCATTGGTGGGGAGTATTTTTGTGTTTGGGAGAGAAGAAATGCTCCCTTCTTTGGTGTAGAGGGTTCTTCGGCTTCAGTTGCCTGAGATTGTACGAGTAGGCTAAAAAGAGAATTGCTACAGCGAAGTTTTGTCTTCACTAAATTTCTCCATGAGATCTCTCGAGCTTCTTGGTACGCTGTGCTCTAGCAAGGGTCTGCTGGAAAGATCACCTATGTAACGACCTAAGATATGAGTACCAGAAAGTAATCGACGCGACCTGAATCTTGATCCTGTCACCTACGAGTCACAGGACTCAGAAGGTTAGATTAATGTTGTAGAAGTACATCATAATTTAAAATAAGTGAAGAAAATTAATTACAGATTAATTAATTTATAAAAATAAAAATAATATTTTATAATTAAATTAAACAATTACAATCTAGAGTGCCGTCCACAAGGTAGTGTCGACTAGAAAGGAAGCGTATACTGACACGGGACATACCCCGCGTCTGGCAAACTGGCAACTAAGGACCGACGTAAGCGCCGCTTAGGATCTCTGAATCTTGTGGAGGAACGTTACACCTGAAAAAGAAGGGACGAGTCTCATCTCATTGGCTCAGTAGGGCTCCCGCATATCCCCACCACAACACCACAGTAATAAACAACAATGGCAACAGCAAGCGGTGGAACACAACAATATAAGCTACTCCTACACTCAACAGGAAAACCTCAACCTCCAGGTCAGACAACTAACGAACTAGCAGGCGACAGAATCATGGCTACACCGCCAGGAAACTCACAACATCTCTATCCGGAAGACCTTGACCTCACTGTCGAGAAAATGAAAATCACGGGTGACCAAAGAACCCACATACTAGTACCGATTGGATGCGTCCATAGACGTTTTATACTGCGCCTATTGTCCCTTGACGGGTTCACCTCCCTCAAGAAGTGTAGCAGAGGAACTGGGTCAGATGCGTCTATTGACGTCTTATATCGAACCACCTATCTCACGTCTATCCACCTCCCTCAAGGAGTGTGGCGAAGAAATAAGAGTCTCAGCCTGTCCAGCTCCCCTCAAGGAGTGTGACAGAGACAGGAGCATCGCCACATCATCTTTAACATCATCAAGAATGTCACTTAAGTCTACAACATGAATGCCCTTCTCCACCACAGTTGTTTCTTCTTCTCCTTCTACTACGAGGACATCATGCACGGAGGTGTAGAGGAGATAGCCTGAGCCCACGGTTTGACAGATCGATTCGGCACCCCATGCTAGTTATTTTTTTAAAGTCTCAAATGCAAGAATATAATGTTTTAAGGGTTAATTTATAAAGTAACTCATATCCCTCCTTTCCCCCTCCCGATCCTCTCTTTGGGAACTCTAGTTGCCTCCCTCTCCCTGACGGCCGCCCTCTCCCCCCACCCCAGCGGACCCACCTAGGCTTCCCCCAATCGCCAATGTCCCCACCACCATCTCCATCGTCCCCGACTCGAGCCATCGCCGCTATCCTCGGCTCCAGTCGACATCCCTGCCATCTTCCTCTTCTTCCCCTCGAGCCATTGCCGTCCCTGGCTCCCCCAGCCCTGTCGTCCCCACCACCACCTTTGATATCTCTGGTTAGAGCTGCCGCTGTCGTCCCCTATTTCAGCGGGCATCCCTGCCATCTTCTACTTCTTCCCCTGCTCGAGCCATCGACGTCCTCGTCTCCCCCAGTCCTCACCTTCCCTGCCACCACCTTGGCCAGACAATCAGTGACCAAGTGTGGCATACCGCATGCGTGCCACGTACCTTCTATACCGGTCCATGACAAACCCTGCTTGAGCCGTTGCTGCAAGTTAGAAAACAATTGAAATAAGAATAGGAGAGAAGAGTTGAAAGACAAGACTAGAAACTATAGAAAGACATTACCTATGGGGACATGGGTGACGAAGGAATGCTCTGCTCAATTTAAGCAAAAGGTTGAACGGAAGGAGATGGAGGAGAGATTGGAATTGGCTTTTGCCCTATTACTCTCATTGTTCTAAATTAGGGAGCAGGGTCTTTGGCCTTTAGAACATCTAATCTTTTCTTTTGGACCATTGGCACACTTATTTTCACAGCTTCAGCTCCAATGTTGTATTTCTCTCTTATTTCTTCAATTCTTTTCTTTGTTGCCTCTGTTGCTATTTCTCTCTGTACAAAATCGGGACCTTTCTTTTGTGTTGGAGGAAGAGACACTTCTGGATGAGGAGTCGTGGCTTATGGAGGAGCATTGTCCAACACCTGTCTCTTCAAAAGTGGCATCTTATCATGACTCTCTCTCGCCCATTTGGTTGAGATGGTTAATTCTTTATACATATATAAGCAGAACTCCTTAGTTGCCTGAGTTTTTACAAGCTTCTGAAATTTGGGATCTACGTTCCTCCATAAACTTGTGCATCTTCCAATTCGTGGCTTCCGTCTTGGGAATAACTTCCTTGGAGATACAATCTTTGAGACCCATCTGGATTGGCAGCTCAATTTTCTCTGCAATGGGGGCTGCTATGGATGTGTCAACATTGAAGTGCTTCTTTTCCAATTTGTTTACTTGTAGGAGTAATCTTTCAATATTTTTTGTTTATATGTTGGCCATCCCTCGGACATTTCTTATCTTCTCAACCATTGTATTAGTATCAACATACATTGATTCTTCTACAATTGCTTTTTCTTTGAAATCACATGCAACTTTTGCTGATTTCTATTCCAATGAAACTATTTGGCTAGATGCTCTTCTACTTTCTCAGACAACTCTTTAATTCTCTTGTTCATCCTCTTTCTTTCTTCATAGTCCTCCTTCCACACATTTGTGATTTTTTTGGTGATATTCACTAAATACTGCGGGTGCTCCATAACTTTATCTTGTGTCTATATGAGTGTTGTGTAGCTTGATCCCATTAGGAGGTCAGAGGATGATCCTCCAATGTCTTCTCCAATAGGCCGCTTCCCTTTGTCTTGCTCTTGCTGGACTCTTGTTGCTCCTCCCTGGGTTTGTGCTTCTTTGCTCTCCTCCTCTTGAGTAGGAGCATCTGTTTTGGCTCTTTGTTTATTAATCTCTACACAAATGCCTAAAATAATCTAGAGGGTGACTCTTAACCCAAAATCATCTTCCCAACTAAGCTAAAAATTTTAGTGGGATCCTCTAACAAAATTGTCCAACTCTGCAAACTCTCTGTTACGGTCGTATGTACATAACTCTATTCCTATTTTATAGGAACATTCCCTAAAACTCCCCCCTGGTTGGGATCATCGGCAACCTCCACATGCTAATGTACGTGTGGGGGGGTTGGCTCTGTTACTATTGTGGTTACTGCTTCTAGCTATGTTGTTGCCGGTTGTGCTACTTCTACAGATGTCTTCTTAATTTTGGGTATACTTGTTGGCTTCTTTCCGCCTTGGGTGGACACCCAAATTGTAACGTCTCGGGTTTTTCGGATCCTTTTCCACGGGCCGTGGATCGTGTTCGAGCAGATTTCAAATTTTTATATTAGATTTTTGGACCCCATTTTTGATATTTTTCATGCGTTATTTCGGGTTCATGCCGACGCGTGGAGCGGCCTGGCTTTTTTCTGGAATTTTTTGGAATCCGATTTGATTTTTCGGGCATTTTTGGGGTTCATGCAGATTTTATAAATAAAATGGAAAAATATACTACATAAAAAAATTAAAACATTTTTTTACCCCCTCTCTCTCCCCTCCGATCCCACATCTCTCACCCCCCTCTCTCGCGTCTCTCCTCTCCCTCACTCTCTCCCGTCTCCATCTCACTCACCCTTCTCACTCCAACGGCCGATGGAGGTGGCGAGGGGGCGTCCGGTGGTGAGATGGCGGCGGCGTGAGGTGAGGACGAACCGAGGGGCGTGGCGTGCGGTGAGGTGGAGGCGTTCGCGGCTGTGGGAAGGCGACCGCGCATGGGAACGGCGTTTTCGCGGGATTTTTCGATAGTAAAGCATCTAAAAGGAAGGGGGACGGATCCCTGGCACCCTCATGGGTTTTCCTTTGCGATTCTTTGTTTTGGCAAGGCCGAGAGAGGGTGTTTTACTTATTTGGGAGAAAATGAGCATGTTTGGGACGAGCGGTGATTTTCGGCCCATTTGGGCCCCAATCGAGGTTTGGATTTGACTTTTCGGTAGTAGGAATGCTTGGGGTTGATTTCCCCCTGTTTCCCCCTTTGCGGCAAGGCGAAAGGGGCGTGGAATCGAGCTCTGGGTGGAGCTCGGTCAGTTTCCGAAAAACCAATAGGAGACGGCCACGTAGGTGGCCGTGGTGGCCCTTTACACCCTGAGCTGGGCAGCCATGACTCTGGTTGCCCAGGTCACTGGGCGGCCAAGGGTTTGGCTGCCCAGGGTGCCGGCGGCCATGACCCTGGCCGCCCACCCCAATTTGGCCCTGGTCTAGGCGCCCCAAGAGGTGGCCGCCCAGACCATAGGGAACCCAGTGCTAGGCGGCCAACGGTTTGGCCGCCCAGCCCTTCTGGCCTCCGGGGTGCTGTGCTTCGTGTTTCCTTGCCCCGAGGTGTCCCTATGTGACACGGTTTCACGAAAGAGGTGTTCGCGTGATTCTTCATGATCCAGGACTTCTGTGAATGTCTTTTATGGGGCATCCCTATGAGAATTGTGTCAGTGGGAAGTGTTCTTCCCCGCTACGGTTGCCGTTGACCGAGGTCTGCATCCACACGAGTTAGTAGGCCAGTGTCTGTTGGTTATCGTTACCGGTCTTAGGGAGTTTACCTGTACCGAGCTGTGCCATCTCGTAGTTCCAGGTGTGCGTGAGTTGGACCTTCTTCTGAGTAGTACTCCACTAGGCTCAGCTTACTAAGTGCCGTGCACGTACCGGTTGGGCCGAGAGCGATTGCTTACTGAGTGATGTGGATGCGCTTCTTATTTAACAAATTGTTTTGATCTATTTGTTGGTTTATTAAGTGCGTGGGCGTGCCAGTCACGAAGTGATGATTTATTTAGGCCCCGAAGAGCCACGGGTGCGCTCGATCTGACTGAGTCAGGCGATTGTGTGGTTCGTGTCGGGACTGAGACCCGTTATGCCATAAAAGTCACAACGTCATTTACATCCCCTCAGAGAGGGGAATACCCTTGATTAATTACCGGAAATAAGGGCTCCACGGTCGAAAGAAATACTAATTGATACAGGAAGAAAAAGGTAGCCGTGCTATGTAGAGAGCCCATGGTGAGGGCATGAACACTCAGATTATGTCGGTCACCGATGGACCATTCCATGTTTGAACAGAAGTCCATACGGAAAACAAGACGGTGACGGGGGATGAATCCGTGCAAATGTCTGTCAGGAGGTGGCACTTTTAATGCAGAAAGGGGGGGGGGAATCAGATCCCGGCGAGAGAGGGGACCCTGATGAGATATTGGCCCGAGGCAGGGCCGGGCGATGACCATTGTAAGGTTTCGCACAGCACCTACGGGTTACGCAGCGGATAACAAAAATTCATTTGCCCGATCCCGGTGTTGTGGAAAGCTTAATCTGTACTCTAATCGGTGTTTCTAAGACCTTAATCACGGGTTGCGTGTTTCACCTTGCGCGGAACGACGCTGTCCGCTAAGCCCGATGCAGAGAAATCGAGCCGCACAGCTGTACGGCCTCTAGAGCAGATCCATACGGACCCTTGCGCAGCGACGGTACCTCCCCGGCACGACCTTCCCCGGCTCTATCACCTTCTGGAGAGAGAGAGAGCAAGAGGGAGAAAGGGGGGAGACTAATCCTCTCCCTTAAGCTTAATGCTTGGTTAGCTTAAGGGAAGGAAAGAAGTGAAGGCTCGAAAGAGCATCACGTAGGTGGCTATATATAGAGTTTAGGTTTATTAGAAAAGGGTTCTAAAAGACCGAAACTGTATATATGTCCTATCCACTATTATACATATGTATTAAGCTCCATTTACACTCCTTTCCAAAAGGAATTAAAAGTAATTAATACATACACTTGTATAATAATAATCCGTCACCCAAGAATCCATTGTGTGTGATCCTCTAGGCCCACAGTCACTCTAGTTTAAGGTCCATTAACTTCTAATTCTCAATTAGAAGTAAATTAAACGTATTCTTCGCTTCTACCAGAGCCGAACAATAGTTTAATTTATTCCGAACCTTTGATCACGTTGGGTCAAGCAAATCCGCGTGATCCTAGAGGACCCCGGATTTAAACCAGCCTGTCTGGTACCTGTAAGTCCACAGTTACCGCATCGATATAATCCCTCGCTCATTCTATGAGTCTGGTACGATCGAGGGTACGGTTTCTGTCAAACCCCATGATCGTGCCATTTGACCATGACCTCCTTAAAGTGTATGACGTCCGTCCTAAATGAACTCATACGACCCTGGCCAGGGATTTAACGGAGCGTCAATGTCATGACCCATTAACTGTCTGATATATACCCGACAGTGAGCGATCCCTTCTTGACCATTGATGATCTTAACACGTATCCTGGAGTGGTTAATGACTCGGCAACTCATGACTTATGGTTAAAGTCACTTAGCTAAATAATTAAACCATTCCAGTCCTCGTGTAAGATCCGATCAATGTCTCAGGTCAAAGGACCAACGATGCTACTGTGACCGTTGGATCTTCAGTTGACATTAGGTATAATCAACCATCTGAAGATCCAATAGCGGATCAGTTCAGTGCACATCCTCCAAGGACATGCACCTACACATATGTGTTGGTGCCCCGCACCAATGACCATGAGACTGGTCACTGACACATCATGTGTACTGGTTTTAATAGGTAATCAAAGTCCCCGAGTGATTACCCTCCAACTAGGAACAATTTAAGGTATGTGTTCATGTAAAGTAAGTCTCATGTTCGAGATCCAATCTCGAGCTGACTTTACAACCACATATCCTAGGGACAACGTAAAGTAACACAATCGCATATTTACGCTCAAACACCACTTTATTAATGAACAAGATCGTACAACTATTGGGCCTACCCGACCCGAAATTGGCCTGTAGCACACCAACACTAACAATCTCCCACTTGAACTACAACCAATTGCCCACAACTTTGAGGCCCATCTTATCCCGATGATGCTCAAATACAGTCTGTGTCAAAGGCTTAGTCAGTGGATCTGCTATGTTGTCTTCTGACGGTACACGCTCTACCATCACATCTCCACGATCAACAATCTCCCGAATAAGGTGAAAGCGCCTGAGAATATACTTTGACCTTTGGTGAGATCTCGGTTCCTTCGCCTGGGCGATGGCCCCATTATTATCACAAAATAATGGGATGGGAGCTGATATCTCGGGAACTACGTCAAGTTCCAAGATGATTTCTTCATCCAGACGGCTTCCTTAGCAGCTTCAGCTGCAGCAATATATTCTACCTCCGTCGTCGAGTCTGCAGTCGTGTCTTGCTTGGAGCTTCTCCAACTGACTGCCCCTCCATTCAACGTGAATACAAATCCAGACATGGATTTGCAGTCATCTGAATCTGACTGGAAACTAAAATCTGTGTAAGCTCTAAGCTGTAAGTCCTCTCCTCCATAAAGTAGAAAAAGATCCTTAGCCCTTCGCAGGTACTTAAGGATGCCCTTTACTGCCTTCCAGTGCTCTTCGCCTGGATTTGCCTGATATCTACTGACAATGCTCAAAGCATTGGCAACATCAGGCCGTGTACATAGCATTGCATACATGATTGACCCTATCGCCGAAGCATAGGGTACCTTATTCATGTGTGCCACCTCCTCAGAAGTTTTAGGACTCATCCCCTTGGATAGGCAAATTCCATGTCTCATGGGAATGAGACCTCTCTTGGAATTTTCCATCCTAAATCTTTTGAGGATAGTATCTATGTACATGGATTGGGATAATCCTAGCATCCTTTTAGATCTATCTCGATAGATCCTTATGCCCAGCACATAGGATGCTTCTCCCAAATCCTTCATGGAGAAAGTCTTGGACAACCAAGACTTAGTTGATGTCAACATCCCTACATCATTCCCAATGAGTAAGATGTCATCAACATAAAGGACCAAGAAGGTCACTGAGCTCCCACTGACCTTCTTGTAAACACAGGGTTCATCTTCATTCCGAATGAAGTTTAAAGATTTGACAGCCTCATCAAATCTTAAGTTCCAGCTTCTAGATGCCTGCTTTAATCCATAAATGGACCTTTGAAGTTTGCATACCTTATTAGGATGTGGCTTGGAGGTGAATCCCTCAGGCTGTACCATGTACACCTCTTCTGACAGGTTTCCATTAAGAAAAGCTGTCTTCACATCCATTTGCCAGATCTCATAATCCAGGTATGCAGCAATGGCAAGGAGGATTCTGATTGACTTAACCATGGCTACCGGTGAAAACGTCTCGTCATAGTCAATGCCTTGCCTTTGACGATATCCTTTCGCCACTAGTCTAGACTTGTATGTGTCAACCTGTCCATCTGCACCGATTTTCCTTTTGAAAATCTATTTGCAGCCGATAGGGACCTTCCCTTCGGGTACATCAACTAAGTTCCAAACTTTATTGGTGTACATGGACTGGATTTCTGAATCCATTGCCTCTTGCCATTTCTCGGAGTCTACACTATGGATCGCCTCCTGGTACGTCTGAGGATCATCATCCTCATCGATACATACCTTAGAGGACCCCTCTGAGACATGTCCAACATATCTCTCAGGTTCTCTCGGTAGTCTATCAGATCTCCGTAGTATCAGTGTTTCACTTTGAATAGGATCAACCGATACGGTCTCATCTAATGAGTTTGTGTCTTTGGGTTGTGGTTCTTGGACCTCGTCCAATTCTATCTGGCTCCCACTATTTTTCTGGAGTAAATATTCCCTTTCCAGAAATATAGCTCTCTTGGCCACTAAGACCCTTTGCTCAAAAGGGTGATAGAAATAATATCCAAACGTCTCCTTTGGATATCCCACAAACCTACACTTATCGGTCCGTGACTCAAGCTTATCACTCTCGTTCTTCTTTACATGAGCAGGACACCCCCAAATTTTAATGTGATTAAAATTTAGTTTCCTGCCCTTCCATATCTCATATGGTATAGAAGGAACTGATTTACTTGAGATCCTATTCAATAAATAAGCCGCAGTCTCTAACGCATAGCCCCAGAGAGACAAGGGTAGTCCTGACATAGACATCATGGATCGTACCATGTCTAACAAGGTCCTGTTTCTCCTCTCGGATACACCATTATGCTGTGGTGTATACGGTGGAGTCCACTGAGAAACTATTCTATGGTCTTTAAGATAAGAAGTGAATTCATGGCTTAAGTATTCACCTCCTCGATCCGATCGAAGAGCCTTAATACTTTTGCATGTCTGTTTCTCTACTTCATTCTTGTATTCCTTAAACTTCTCAAAGGCTTGTGATTTATGTCTCATTAAATACACATAGCCATATCTAGAGAAGTCATCAATAAAAGAAATGAAATAGATATAACCTCCTTTTGCTTCTATGGACATGGGTCCACACACATCCGAGTGTATGAGTTCGAGAAGGTCAACAGCCCTCTCACCATGTCCACCAAAAGGAGCCTTGGTCATTTTCCCCATAAGACACGACTCACAGGTATCAAATGACTTGTATTCGAACGAATTCAAATACCCATTTGAGTGTAAGTGAGAGACTCTTTTCTCACCTACATGACCAAGTCTGCAATGCCATAGAAATACAGAATTCACTTCATCCGCATTGGAAATTTGCATAACATTAGAACGTGTATCTAATACATAAAGACCATTGACTAATGAACCATCGGCTATAATCAAACCATTATTCATTATAGAGCACCCAGTGCTATTAAAAGTCAATGTATATCCAATGTTATACAAGCCAGAGATTGAAATAATGTTCTTAATAATATTAGGAACATAATAACAGTCATTCAACTCCAGAATGACTCCTGAAGGTAAACTGAGGCGTGCAGTCCCGACAGCTTTGGCAGCAACTAAAGCTCCATTGCCCATCCTCAGTTCAATCTCCTTTTTGCCCAATCGCCTTCTATTTGCCAGCACCTGCACAGAATTGCAGATATGAGATGCACATCCAGTATCCAATACCCATGATGTGGATTCCATATATGACAAATTAAGGTCTATGACAAAAATACCTTCATTTAGAATTGCCTTGCAACTCCTTTTCCAATGCCCAGTTTCTCCGCATCGAAAATATTTATCTTCCTTTTCATTGTTCTTGCCCTTCCCTTTGTCAACTTTGGCGAGTTGCTTACCCGTGACCCTTTTCTTTCCCTTCCCTTTGTTACTCGTGGCGGATATTTGAGAGGCCTTCCTTTTCTTGTTGGCCCGGCCAATAACCATTACAGACGAAGATGGTTTATCTTTCTGCATGGTTCCTTCAGCACTCTTTAACATATTGAGCAGCTCTGGGAGAGTTGCTTCAATCCTGTTCATGTTAAAGTTCATGATGAAGGAAGAAAAAGAATCAGGCAATGACTGGAGTATAAGATCAATGCATAGTTCAAGATCCAACTTGAACCCCAATGCATTGAGTCTTTCAATCCACTCCATCATTTTCAGTACATGGGCCTGCACTGATGAACCCTCAGACATCCGTGTCCTGAAAAGCCTTTTTGAGATGTCATACCTCTCAATCCTACCCTGCTCCCCGAAGAGCTGGCGTAGATTGAGAAGTATACTTCTACAATCAGTCTTTTCAAATTACCTCTGTAGCTCGGGAGCCATAGAGGCCAACATGTAACATTGGGCAAGGGATGAGTCCTCAGACCACTTGGCATAAGCCAGTAACTCGCCCTCGTCGGCATCAGGAGCTGGCTCAGAATGAACCGTGTCCAACACGTACGCAATCTTTTCGGCGGTAAGGACTATGCGTAGATTACGCAGCCAATCCGAGTAATTCGGTCCAGTTAATCTATTTGCATCCAAGATGCCGCGGAGGGGGTTGGACGACGACATTGTAATCTGGATAAGAAATAAAAGACAACTTAGCATGTGTTCAAATTCTAACTTAGATGTGGTTTTCTATCTTAGTTAGTCCCACTATTTTTCGATCGGACTATATAACCCTCAGTATATAGAACGGGAGATCAACGAGATCTACCTAGTGGGTCGGAGTCCCAATGAGACTGATGTACGACCTTGTGGAAAGCACAACAAGCCATACACCATCTCAAGGGCAGTCAACAAGCACTTGCATCTAATGCAATATCCGATATTCGACCCCCGAGAAATCATCCCCTTGTGGAAAGCACAACAAAGGATATTCTCGGTTAGATCTAACCATCATTACTACATAGCAATGAGTTCATGACCCGACCCTTGTGGAAAGCACAACAAAGCCGAGTTCAATTCCTCACCCCATTGAGGCCGAGCCTTGGAGTTTAATCCCGCCCCCAAACTCATGGACCTTGTGGAAAGCACAACAAATCCATGAAATGAAGACGTTCATTCACTCCATAATGATGGAGGGCCACGATGACTCCTAGAGCCACCCTTACCAGATCTAAAATTTAATCGCGAGGGAATTTAATTTTATCTTGATCTCACCCTAGGTGGTAATATAAATATATCCAATATATTTACCGTACCTAGTAGTTTGTACAAAAATAAATGCATCCAATGCAAATTAAACGCAAGTGATCATGGACTTTAACCCTAATGTAAACAAGACATCCGGCCCGCTTCCGAAGCAGCTGGATCATCCTCGTCGGGTGTGCTCCACACTTTCAATCGTCGACGCCGCATTAATTATAACTTTTACACGGCACGCAGGCCGGAAAAATTAAATTACATGTGACTCAAATTCCAGCAGCCCTTAGGGCGAGTACAACAATGGAGGAAGATAGAAGTACATTGGAATTTCAACAGAGAGAGAAAGGAGGTTCGTAGACCCCAATTAATTACATTAATCCAAGTCCATGATCACTTGCCAACCCATTCAAATAAAATCAATCAAGGGTTATTTTCTGAAAATAATCCTTACTTTTGAATTTAATAATGGGATGTGCAAACAAAAATAGGCTAGCTTTGTTTAATTTTAAAAATCAAAGCATGATTAACTAAAATTAAACATACAAGCAGGCCAATACAAGGTAAATAAAGTAACGCACGTAAAGAACCATCATTTTCTACAGGGGCATCTAATTGAGATAATTAATTAAATTTAAATTTAAATTTAACTATCCAATAATCAAATTTAAATTCAAAATTTAAACTTGCCAATAATTTAAATTTAAATTCAAACTAATTATCCAATAATTTTTGTTTGAAAATAAATTTAAAATAATGCAATTATCCTCAATTAGTAATTTTCTAAAATTCAAAATTTGAATTTAATAATTATCTAATAATTAAAAATTCAAATAATTAAAATTTTCACATTTATCTTCAATAAAATTTAAAATTTGAATTTTCTAATTATCTAATAATTAAAAATTCAAAAACTTAAATTTTACTGAAGTAACTTCAATTATTACTATTTTATCTCAAGGTAAATAGTAATTATCTCACCTCGGTAAATTCAACACGGTTAAATAAAAATTAACATTTGACATTGACCATTGAGATAACACTATTTAACCTATTTGATAAAATTCTATTTAATTTACTATGCATTTTAATATATATATCTAATATATATATTTATATATGCATCAATAAATTAAAATAATAATAAGCAAAAAAAAATTTTAAAAAAAAACCTTTTTTTTTTTTACACGCGGCCCCCGCAGGGGGGGCGCGGCCGCCCACGCGGAAGGCGTGGGCGGGCGCGCCCGCGCCCGCGTTGCGGGCGCCGCCTGCGGCGCCCGCCGCGTGGCGAGTGTCGCCCGCCACGCGGCGCGCCCGCACTCGGGCGCCGCCCCGCCCGCCCCCGCAGTCAGCGCCCACAGGCGCTGACCGCGGGTGCCGCGTGCACCGCCCACGCGGCGCACGCGGCGGGCGCACTGCGCCCAGAGCGCCCAAACGGGTCAATAAATTTTTTTTTTAAAAAAAAAAAATTGCTCGAGGGATGTCCAGCATCCTGGAAGAACGGGGATGTCCAACATCCCCTTCCAGCAATAACAATTGAAGCATTTAAACCCCTTTCAAATATGGTTCTAAATGGCAATAAAACACCGACCAGAGCATGAACCTGGCTCTGATACCACTGTAAGGTTTCGCACAGCACCTACGGGCTACGCAGCGGATAACAAAAATTCATTTGCCCGATCCCGGTGTTGTGGAAAGCTTAATCTGTGCTCTAATCGGTGTTTCTAAGACCCTAATCACGGGTTGCGTGTTTCACCTTACGCGGAACGACGCTGTCCGCTAAGTCCGATGCAGAGAAACCGAGCCGTACAGCTGTACGGCCTCTAGAGCAGATCCACACGGACCCTTGCGCAGCGACGGTACCTCCCCGGCACGACCTTCCCCGGCTCTATCACCTTCTGGAGAGAGAGAGAGCAAGAGGGAGAAAGGGGGGAGACTAATCCTCTCCCTTAAGCTTAATGCTTGGTTAGCTTAAGGGAAGGAAAGAAGTGAAGGCTCGAAAGAGCATCACGTAGGTGGCTATATATAGAGTTTAGGTTTATTAGAAAAGGGTTCTAAAAGACCGAAACTGTATATATGTCCTATCCACTATTATACATATGTATTAAGCTCCATTTACACTCCTTTCCAAAAGGAATTAAAAGGAATTAATACATACACTTGTATAATAATAATCCGTCACCCAAGAATCCATTGTGTGTGATCCTCTAGGCCCACAGTCACTCTAGTTTAAGGTCCATTAACTTCTAATTCTCAATTAGAAGTAAATTAAACGTATTCTTCGCTTCTACCAGAGCCGAACAATAGTTTAATTTATTCCAAACCTTTGATCACGTTGGGTCAAGCAAATCCGCGTGATCCTAGAGGACCCCGGGTTTAAACCAGCCTGTCTGGTACCTGTAAGTCCACAGTTACCGCATCGATATAATCCCTCGCTCATTCTATGAGTCTGGTACGATCGAGGGTACGGTTTCTGTCAAACCCCATGATCGTGTCATTTGACCATGACCTCCTTAAAGTGTATGACGTCCGTCCTAAACGAACTCATACGACCCTGGCCAGGGATTTAACGGAGCGTCAATGTCATGACCCATTAACTGTCTGATATATACCCGACAGTGAGCGATCCCTTCTTGACCATTGATGATCTTCATACGTATCCTGGAGTGGTTAATGACTCGGCAACTCATGACTTATGGTTAAAGTCACTTAGCTAAATAATTAAACCATTCCAGTCCTCGTGTAAGATCCGATCAATGTCTCAGGTCAAAGGACCAACGATGCTACTGTGACCGTTGGATCTTCAGTTGACATTAGGTATAATCAACCATCTGAAGATCCAATAGCGGATCAGTTCAGTGCACATCCTCCAAGGACATGCACCTACACATATGTGTTGGTGCCCCGCACCAATGACCATGAGACTGGTCACTGACACATCATGTGTACTGGTTTTAATAGGTAATCAAAGTCCCCGAGTGATTACCCTCCAACCAGAAACAGTTTAAGGTATGTGTTCATGTAAAGTAAGTCTCATGTTCGAGATCCAATCTCGAGCTGACTTTACAACCACATATCCTAGGGACAACGTAAAGTAACACAATCGCATATTTACGCTCAAACACCACTTTATTAATGAACAAGATCGTACAACTATTGGACCTACCCGACCCGAAATTGGCCTGTAGCACACCAACACTAACAACCATAACGAGAGAGGTGACTCCCGAGGGTGAAGCTCGGCCTACGAGGGCATCATTAATATTCTCGGGTTCGGAATCCAAGAAGGAGAGACGAGGGCCATGTCGTTATGTTTGTGAGTTGCCTTGAGTGACGTGTATCGTTATCGCTCATGTATTAGCATTGCTCATTTTTGTTATCTTCTCTTCGCTCACTATTTGATTGGAACTACCCCCCCCCCTTTTGTTTTTATCATGATTATTATTGTTTATTGTTCCTTTTATTATATTTTTTTATTATACATGTATATTTATTGAAGAGATGATGGAGTGTACCGCTGGAGGATTAGGAAATGTGTCGCTGGAGAGCTGAGAGCGTGCCGCTGGGGAATTAGCAAGTGTACCGCTAGGGGATTAGCAAGTGTACCGCTGGGGGGTTAAGAAGTGTACCGCTAGGGAGAAGGAGGGTGTACCGCTAGAGGTTGAAAGGTGTGGGCAGTGTGCCGCTGGGGAGGTGTACTGCTCAGAAGGCAAAGGAAAGCATACCGCTGGGGGATCTAGGAGTGTGCCGCTGAAGGCAAAAAAAGGGGGGAGAACTGAGGTGTACCACTGGAGGTAGGTGGGGGATGAGGCCAAGCAAAGTGTGCCGCTCAAGGAGTGGGCCAGGGTTCAAGAGAGGGTCCCTTATCCAGATCATGTCTGATAGAGAGTCTCAGATGGTTAGACTTTCAATTCCCTGTCATGAGGTTGAGTCCCAAGTCATGTTCAGCAGTGCAGTCCTTGGAGTCTTACTCAGCCAGTTCCTGGAGCTTCAAATAGTTTTCTTGGCTGATTAGGATGTTTTACTGTTGTTGGTTTCATTCGTTTGTTGCTTCCTTTTCGTCTTTTAATTTGTTGTTATTTCTAACAAAAATTCGACAGCATCTCCCCCTGACCCGGATGGTAAGGGAATAGCAAGGAACATGCTCACAAGGAGTGACATGAACCAACAACTGAGGTGTGTGCCTAAGCAGCCACCTTTGGAGAAACTTCAGAAAATTCGGAGAAAACGTCGGGAAACCAGTAGGCTGATACAAGCCACGAATGCACCGGAGGAGTGGCAATCAAGGTGTGCCACTGAGGCAGCCTAAGAGTGTGCCGCTCAACAGATCAATAGTAGAGGTGTGCCGCTGAACAGGCCCGTAGGGGGAGTGTACCGCTGAAGCAGCCAAGGAGAGTGTGCCGCTGGGCGGCCAAGGAAGGTGTGCCGTTGGGCAAATACAGGGAAGGACGTGCCGCCAGACGGACAAATGGGAGGGGTGTGCCACTGGCGGGGCCTGAGTGGTAGGATGACTGGGAGCTTGAATGTATGTATGCTGTGGTCTCTGAAGGAGGGGCAAAGGAGCCTCCTGACCAGTAGATGAGTTCCAACGGCCAGGCAGGGATGGAGGGTGCTAACTAGCCCATAGATGGAAGGAGTGGGGTAACACTCACACCATTAAGACTGTGAAACAGGAAGGGAGGCGACCCTGCACTGCCGAGCCAAGAATGCCACACGTGGAACCAAGCCAACCGATGGCACTAGGAGTAATCAGAACACAACCAGAAGACCGGAGAGAAAAATACCAAATCACAGCTTAGCGGTGAGGGGAAGACAACGGAGACAATAAAAGACAGAGCCCAAGGACACTTTTATTCATGATCAGAACTGCAAAAAGACAAAGGGAGCCAAGATTCGGGGCCAGCTACATCACGTTGCAGAATAGAAGAGGATGGAGAGGGAAGAGATAGTCGAGAAGCAAAAAGAAGGGAACAACACAAGACAGTAATGGGGAGAGTTGGAACGAGATAGGATGCTTCCCTTCACCCCATTCCTTCTCTTCCCTATATAGGTGGCTCACTCTCTCTCAATCTCCCCACTATCTTCTACCTACTTCTTCCTTCCTCTTCTTCTCTGCGGTGCTGCTCTCTTCGAACGGGTGCCTTCGCATGCCCTCCCCCCTTCTTCTTCTTCTCTTCGTGAGAGCCCTTTTATATGTGTGCTGTTGACGGGGGAATCTCATGATGGCACTGCCATCCGAGGTTGACCCGAGTCCCATCTTTGTCAGGTGGAAGTCTCCTTCATCCAACTGGAGGATGACACCTGAGCTTGGGATTAGCTGGCGTTGAAATGGCCACATTGGGTGCCAAGGGGCCCCTTTAGTGACCGTTATGTATCTTGCCGGTTTGTGCCGTTCGGGGGAGTTCACCGTTGTGCCGCTGAAAGGGCCAGGCGTTGTGCCGCTGAAGGGGCATGAAATCTGTGCTGTTGGAAGGGCACTGGGACTGCACCGTTGAGAGGGCACTGATGGTGTGCCGCTGGAAGTAGCTGAGGGTGTGCCGCTGAAGGCACCTGGAGGTGTGCCGCTGGAGGCACCTGAGGGGTGTGCCGTTGAAGGGTACTGGGGTGCGCTGCTGGGGCAGCTGTGGAGTGTGCCGCTGGAGGCACCTCACCGTTGTGCCGCTGGGGCTCTTAAGGCAGTGTGCCGCTGAACGGCCATTTGGGTGTGCCGCTGGGGCTCCTCAGGCAGTGTGCCGCTGCAGGGGCACGGAGTGTGCCGTTTTGAAAGGGGACTCTACCTTTGCTCCAGGAACTTGAAATTGTGCATTCTTTGGGATATTTTTTCACCGTTAGGGACCCAAGGGTGGGTCCATAGCAGTGTATAAATTCAGGAGGAGATCCTATACTTTCTCTGTTGTTTAATGCGCCTGTGCAAATGCGGGGTTTACCGGACGGTAGTATTCTCCCGGAGCCCTGGATGGCCAGTCTCCCTGAGTCTTCTCCTTTTGACTTTGACATTAATGCGGGGCTTGGTGGGACATATGGACGTACAATTTTATACGTCCACAAGTGCCGACACGTTCTGACCGTGTGGTCGAGAGCTGTACCCGATGTGACAGTTTTAGACTGGTTACCGTAGGGCCCCTCGCCTTCGCAGCCTGGGTTCAGCTGAGGGGAAAACCAGTTAGAGGACCTGACCTTGAGGGCGTGGTCTGTGTGTGCACACATGGTTGGAGACAGTGGACCCACGCAGACGGGCGTGACCCCAGCTAGTCCTTGTGTTGTTGTGACTCCGCCTCACTCTCTGGGAGAGGCAGCCAGGCGTGAGCGTAGTGGGCGGTGTAAGGCATCTAGGACGCATTCGACCAGGTCTCTTGCCTCACTCTCTGCGAGAGGTGGCCAGGTTAGGGAGAGTCGGCGTGGCGTAAGTCGTTGGAGGACGCATCCAGCCGATGCTTGTGGCGGAGTACTTTAGTCACCCGTGTGTTTGGTTTCTAACCGTGAGCCATGGTTCTCCGGCATAGGGGTAGTGTATTCTGACCGGGTGATTTAGTGTGGTTTCTCGCCTGCGAGGCTGAGGTTTCCCGACAGCATAGCCAGGGATCTCCCAGTAGCTAGGATATGAATGCTTCGACGGTGTGGTTTCCATTGTGGCTTCCGTTCATGAGGACTTTCCTATGCTAGGGGTGTTGTAAGTTCTTTCGGTAGTGTTACCGCAACCTTTCTTAGATCGGTGGTTCTGACTCGTGTTAGAGGTTCCCTGGAAAGGGTAGGAGTAGCGTAGAGACTCTACGGTTCTTCCGTTTCACTGTTATATTATGTTAGCCACCGTCGTGCTATAGTTGTCGCTCCTGTGACTTCGCCACTACTGTTGCTTTTGTTGTTATTGTTTTACTGCTTTCCTTTACTATGGTTATTTCTATTGTTGCTTTGTTTACCACTTTCGTTGTGGTAGGGATCCGTGGGACCCCTACTGAGCCAATGAGATGAGGCTCACTTCCTGCATTTTCAGGTGTAGCGGTTCTCCTCGAGGTGGTGCGTCTCGATTGGAGGTCTTTTAGCAGCCAGCTCGCTAGTGTTGGGGTATGCCCCGAGACAATGTATGTTTCTTTTCTTTTAGACTATACTTGTGGACTAGACTCTGTAGTAATGTTTAACTGCTATAAAATGTTAATTTTTTTTCTGTCAATTAATTATTAATTCTGTAGAATATTTCCTACTTTGTTTAAAATTTCAATGCATAACCACACCAACCCTTTAACCCTTCCGAGTCTCTCGGCTCGTGGCTGGCGGTGTAGGATCCGAGTGATATCGGGTATGGCATGATATCTGAATCTTGGGTCGTTACAGGTTGTATTAGAGCGTGGTTGTGGAAATGCATGGGAATTCGGAACAATTACAGAGACTCAGAGTCTAGAGAGCCCAGTACAGTCGGCAGCTGGCTTAGGGTGGTTTGTTCTACTCACCCCCCTTTTTTTTCATGTTTTTGTTAAGGGTCTGATGGCAGCGAGGAGGCTAGTCCGATCGTTGTCAGGGGTGCCGGTTGTATATATATTTTCTCTTCTTACTTAAAGGAAGATGTGTTATGAATAAATCGATATGCAATGAATAAGTGAAAAATAGTAAGAGGAGAACAGAAAACAAAAATGACCGTTATCGCCACCAAAGCGCCGAACGTGATGAACATGCCGTGCTTTGGAAAGGAAGGGGAGACACTCGCCTGGCTGCAGTACTGGTAAGATGAGCGGTTGATGGAGAACCGCCTATAGGACGCACGGTCTTACGATAGACCGACTAAGGGTGCTGTAGAAGGTGCGGGATGAAGCACTCCTGGATGTTGAACGGCTCTATAATGACCGCCGGACTAAGAAGAGCGGCCGAAGATGCACCGCACATCTCCTTGCACGGACAGAAGAGAACCGCTCGAGACCACCAAGCCAGAAGTCGCAAAGG
The DNA here is from genome assembly GCA_022559845.1 of Amorphophallus konjac. NCBI lineage: Eukaryota > Viridiplantae > Streptophyta > Magnoliopsida > Alismatales > Araceae > Amorphophallus > Amorphophallus konjac. The sequence continues at coordinate 525,969,310 of CM040121.1, forward strand.
GGTCCAACCTCCACCCTCTCCAGCCAGCCAGAGGGGATGGGCCTCGTGCTAGGAAGTGCTGACCTGCAAAACAACGTAAAGAAACAAAGAAACAACCTACATTAGAACTGAATAGTGTAGTAAATGTTGAAATAATGAGGAATGAACGTGACTAAATGGAAAGGGGGATACTTGGGGGATTTTAAACCCCTAGGGTGTCAAAAAACGTAGGTAGGTGTGTGCATGGTAATGAAGATGAAGGAGAACGTGGGAGAAAGTGTGAAAAGTAATGCATGCAATAATAAGGAGGACGAAAACAATCAAACATGAAAGGACTCAAAACCAAACTACTCCCTGAACCGGAGGCTTGTATGGACGTAGAAAGCCTCCCTCCTTGGTGCTAGGTCGCTCAAGAATGCGACAGGGCTTCGCCGTCGACCAAAAACCTCCCCCCTTTTCAAGCTTGGCCTTTAGGGTCTATTTATAGAGCCTAGAAAGCCTAGCTCGAAACTAGGGTTTAGAGTCATTTTCAGGTCGAGATTATCAAACAAAAATCGTAGATAAATGAATCATCTTTTATCCAGTCAAAACGGCACTTAAAATGGTTGATTATCCGCGGAGAAAATTATGAAAGAAGTTGGGGATAAAACCACGGAAAAAAGGGATAAAAATTGTTGAAATTCAGGAATCGAACAGATGAACGGTCTTACGATAGACCGCTCAACTTAATGTGCGGCTATGTTAGGACCGTTCAACCACGTCGGTGGAAATTTAAAATAAATCTGAAATAATCCAGCTTATCCCTCCAACTGACCGAAACGTTCGCCGTTGGACTCTCATAGAAGAACGGCTCAGATGAGACCGTTCAACAGTAGAGCGGCCAAGGACGAACCGTTCTATCCTTGTCGGTGATAATTCAATTAATTGGATAATCATCTGGGAAAACCACCAAGCGCAGGACTCTGGACGATGAGCGGCCACTTTCCGTCCGTTCATCATATTGAGCGGCTAGGTTAGGACCGCATAAATACTTGACGGTGGAAATTCAGAAAATTAGCCAAAATGTTCCAAAATATATGGACGGCCCGTAGTCAACCGCACATGCACGTGGACATTGAAACTTATAGAAAAGCCCAATCAACCAAAACCAAGGCCCATTAGGCCCTGAATCAACTTGGACCTAACCCAAGGAGGGAGGCAACCCATAAAACTGGCCCCAAAACATGCCTGAAAATAGCCCCAACGAGTGATGGGCAACCCGAGGCATCAACAAAGGGGAGTAAGAGAAACAACTCAACTTATCGGCATAAAACGGGTGTCAACAGATGCCCCTCCTTAACGTCCTCTTTACAGGGGAGCGAGCGGAGGTGAAGCGGAAGTGACCCGGAACATGGAGATGAAGCGGAGATGCATCGGAGTGGACCGAAAAAGCGGACGTTAAGGTAAAATGACACCCGTTTTTACCAACAAGTGACAGGAATCTTCTGAAAAACTCTGAAGCAAACACAAGGAATGATCAAACCAAAAGCGACACCAGTCTGGAGGAACTAAAGTAAATGAAATAAACTGACAAGACCAACCTCATGGGGGACACAATCCCGCGGTCCAATGAGGAGGCCGCAAAAGCAGGCATCAAAAGTAAAGGAAACAGGCTAAAGCTCCAGACGGGGACCTTTCAATCAACCAATCCAAGCGAATCGACCAAAGAGAACCTTCCAACTCAGAGTGGAATTAGTTCCTCTTACTCAAACACTGAACGTACAGCTAACCATCACTGACGGAACATTCTTCAAGCAAACCATGGGTCATGAAAGCTCAAAAGATGCGTATGATGCATGCTGGGCTAAAATAAAAGAAATCGTAAAAATAAATGTAAAGAAAGATTAAAATATAAAATACTCGAGAATAATATTGCTAAGCTGGGAAAGTCAGAGTCAAGATACCATCCGCAACCACGGCGTGGAGGATAGAACCATCCTCCCCGTGACATCCCAACCTAACGACCTATCCGAAGATTAAATACGTGAACCTGGATCATCATCATTTTTGTTAAAGGGGAACGTCAGATATTGGAACGCGTAGATAACCAACTGGTTCTCGAGATAATATAGTACCATATAATAATGCAATAAGGGTGACAGGGATAGAAGGTCATACCTGACTTACCTGTGCAGGCGAAACAGCAAGTGAAAGTTCTGGATGCTGCACACAAATTTGTTAACAATATTTGTAATAACATCAAAATTCATCAACTGAACACCAAGTGCAGATATAGGGAGCCAAACAACTTCAAACATGAACGGTTAAGTACGAACCGCCCCAAGAAGAACGGCTACAGGAGAACCGTATGTATCATAGAATTTGAACCGACTTAAGCATCCTACCGTTGAAGATGAACGGTCATAGATCAACCGCACACAAACAATGGACGGTCTATTGCTAGATCGCGCAAACTCTGAATCCTCGAAAAGCTAAACCCTTCGTCTCTCTCCACCGTAACCGACGGTGGGGAGAAACGAAGGGCAACCGAGCCCATTCTAACCTCCCCTCTCTCAAGTCTCTCTCACCCAAACTCTCTTCCTCTCAACCCTCCCTCTCACTCTCTATGCGTCAGAAGCACCAAGCCCGCCGCCCCGAGATGGCCGGAGAAGAGGCAACCGAACCGCCGCCGTCGACCGCCATCGCGGCGGCGAACACCGAAGGACCACCGCCCGTGGTGGTGCCGACTACGTCTACGGCTGAGAGGGACGCACTCCCGCCACCGCCCGTAGCTGAGGAGGAAGCCAGAGTAGCCGTAGCCGAGGAAGAGGTCGCCATCGTTGGAGAAGATGCACCGGCGGAGAGGCCGGCCAAGAAGCAACGAGACCCCAAGGTAGGAGTCCTAAAACTTCTCCCATTTCCATTTTTATTCCATTTTTAAGTCATGCATGTTAGTTTGGGAGCTTTTTTAAGGGATTTAGAGGGCTTAGGGGCCGGTTTGGGGGGCCACAGTGGCTTCCCTACCGGTGGGAAACCCTCACCGTCATCGGGGAAGACGACGGTAGGGTGGTTCAGTCAACACCGCACAAACACAAACATGCCGCTCACATAGAGCCGCCCAACATCCATACGGCTCAGGAGTAGCCGTTCAAACTCACAGCCACAGAACCAAACCAACCAATGACGGTGAGAGGCTCACCGCTCAAACAATCAAACGGGCCTCATCGGTCCGCTCCAAAACCTATCAACAAAGAACCATGCGGTTCCTATAGGACCGCCCAACCTTCCTGCGGCTCAGGAGCGACCGTTCGACACTAAGAAGCATGAGGAAAGAATGGTGCAAGATTACCCGTTCAAGATAGGAACGGCCTACACCGGCCCGTTCAAAACACAGAACGTAAGGAGTAAAATGGTGCACATCGGACCGTTAGAGGGAATGAGCGGCCTGTGGGTAACCGCTCTACTGACAGAGACTTAAGCTATGATGGTTTTATTTAGAAAGGAAACAAAATACTTAAATAAATTACTAAAATGCATCTAAAATGAATGAATGAATGCAAGGAAAGCGCAGGACCCGCACCTCGTGGCTGCAGGTCCGCACAGTGTACTTAGCACTGCCAGACTTCCAGAGGGAGCGGTTGGCTGCCATGGGGTTCGCCCCATTCCTGAGCATCGAGGTGTGTCGGTTCGACGCAGCTCTGCTCTACGCCCTGCACGACCGCTGGGACCCAGTGAGTCGGACGTTCCTTTTCCCGTGGGGGCATATGGTCCCCACGCTGGAGGACATGGCCAGGCTCACTGGCCTTCAAGTGCACGGGTCACCGGTCAGCGGGACTACTTTTCCTGACTACCGGTCGATGGCTCGGGGATTGCTGGGCTTAGAGCTGCGGCGCCCTGAGAGGCAGTCGACCCTCCTTCCCCGGGCTAGTCTCCAGGACAGCCTGGGGTTACGACGAGCGGGAGTCACAGTCGGCGAGCAGCCGGAGGAGCACTTGCAGCGACTGGTGGAGCTGGCGCGGCAGAGAGTAGCTGCAGGACCGGGAGCAGAGGCGGACAGAGTGTTGAGACGGTTCTTGATGCTGATGTTCGGACGACTCCTCTTCTCCACTAGAGCGGATGTGATGAGCTGTCGGTTCCTTCCTTTCCTTGAGGAGCTGAGCCACATGGGCGACTACGCGTGGGGAGCAGCAGTTCTTGCCTTCCTTTTCGACACGCTGAGTTCGACGGCCCGTCGGACGATGCTAGGGGGCTTCTCCCCCTTACTCCAGGTACGACTCTCAGCCTAGACTTAATTATGCAACTCTATATGCTTCCTAAAATGCTGACACAATGCTGTGATGCAGGTGTCGGCCTACGTGTACCTACGTGGGCTGGGCAGAGGCGAGAAGACCCGTCCTGGGCTCCTGCCGATTGCACGGAGGTGGATAGCACCTTGGGAGACTGTAGCCCTGAGACGGCAGGTCCGAGAGCTGTAGGATGACCTGGACGCTCTACCGTATGCCTCAGTATGCTTCTAAACTCAGACTTTTTAATTAAATGCAATTCTCATATGATGATGATGCTGATGCGAGCTTCTATTTCTTGCAGGTACGGTGGACGCCTTATACAGAGGAGGGCCAGGAGGGTCAGCCTTGGGTGGTTGGCGCCCTTGCCTTCGCCGGACGAGAGGTGTGGCTTCATTGCATGAATGTGGTGGAGCCACTACACTACATGTTGGTGATGAGGACCATCGGGGTACATCAGCCCGCGGTGGAGTTCCCAGCACTTGAGAAGGCGTGGGAGCGAGTGACGAGGACGACCCGGGGCCTAGCGGTCGCATTTGATTGGTCGACGAGGAATGCTGTGCAGGGGGCCTACTGGACAGCTCTTGGGCGAGTGGTGACCGCCCGAGCGGAGAGCGACTCAGCGTACTACACTGCGTACGCCAGACACTACCGGGACCAGGTGTTCCAGGGTGCCCACCGACCGGTACGACTTCTAAACTTAAACTCTGTCTATTATGCTTATTATTCTTATATGATGCACTAACACTTGGACCTCTAAATGCAGATTGACCCAGCGGGACGACTATCGGAGCTACAGGGGCTCCTACACTCCACCATCAGGGAGCGAGACGAGGCCCGACAGGCCCTGGCCTTACTGGTGAGTTTTCTAAAACCCTAAACTCTTTAAATTATGTAAATGCTTATGATTATGATCATGCATGTGACTGACCTGGAGTTTTGGATGCAGCGTGTCGAGGGTACCCAACGACAGGGGGCTGATGCTCCTTCTTCTTCTTCTACCCAGACTCCTGCAGATCGGGCCGAGCGGGAGGCCAACTTCACCAGGATGGTGGCGCGGGCCAAGGCGGTCGAGGTAGCGCTCACGGAGAGGGTATGCAAATCATTACGCTTTCCCTTTGTTATTTATGCGTAAAATATGTATGAAATGTAATTGACTGACAATGATATGTGCATGCAGACGTCCGAGCTGACCCGCCTTAGGACTGAGTTGGAGCAGAGTCGGGCAGCAGCTCGGGAGGAGGTGGCTCGCGTACGGGAGGAGGCAGCACAGAGCCGACCAGCAGACGCGCTGGAGACGGCGCTCCTGAGAGCGGAGCTAGAGCGACTCCGAGTTGGAGCGGAGGAGCTGGTGCAGGTCCGAGCGGAGCGGGATCGGGCTCTGATCGAGGCGTCCGGGCTGAGTGGAGAGCTGCGAGCCTATAAGGAGATGAGCTGGCGATCGCGCAGCAGGACTCCGAGTGGCAGCCACGGCACCCACGGCTCCGTGAGGAGTTACTTCACGGGTTCCTCCGGTCACCGGAGGAACGAGGAGGACGAGCAGCGTCGGCGACGTCAGCGTGATGATGCGACTTCAGCGATGCCTCCACCAAAGAGGCACGAGGGTGGTGGAGACAGTGACGGGGGCCAGGGAGAGGGACAGGCTTGACTTTGTACTCGGCCCGACTTTTGTACATATGATGTGATATGGTAGTGATATGCCTGCTTTTGTTTTTTTATTTTGTGGATGAATGAATGCATGAATGTATGAATGGACAGATGCGACTATTGACTCGACACGAGTGCGTGAGTGAGAGACGACAACTACGGGTGAGACACGACTACGAGTGAGACGCGACACGAGTGTGAGTGAGACAGAGGAACGTCGACCTTGAGTGAGAGAGAGAGTGTGATAACAAATGAGCAAGATGAGGAACGTCCAATGGGTGAGGTTAGAGACGTCAAATGAGTGAGATGAGTGACGCAAATGAGTGAGATGAGTGACGCCAACTGAGTGAGATGAGGGCAGGACGGCTTACTAGTCAGACAGGTACACAAGGGGCTTCAGACAGGAATAACGGTTCTCAGTGGGCCGCTCAAAGAAATACATGGTCTGTAATAGACTGTTCCAAGCGCCATAGGACGATTTTATGTTAACCGTTCTGAAGGTTGAATGGTTCAATGTAAGCCACGTAATAAGCAGAACGGTCTGAATAGGACCGCTTGAAACCCTGCCCTCGAGTTCTTGGAGGATTATAAACGGTCCTTCACGGACCGCACAAATAGATATGCGATCTATCGTAAGACCGTCCAATGGGGCACCCTGCGAATTTAAAAGTGACTCTCCTAGAGAGTCCTTAACCCGAGGGTAAACTACCTTAAACCTATCCAAACCCCATCTTAGCCCGTCCTAGACTTATCCAACCCCAATCTCAAGAGGCCTAGGCTTCTTAGCAAGCCCTATAAGTGAGAGGGAGAGCCTAAATTCATGATTCACACACCCTCTCCCTTCTAAGCCTTGAAACCTCCACTATTCATCACCAAATCACCATGAAGAGGGCCCTAGAGGGGAGTTCTATGGAGGGAGCATCTTTCGCAGGGCCAAAGCCGGCCAGAAAGGAGCGGGAAGTGCTCCAACGACTGACTGCGATCCCGCGACATCTGAGCTCGAGCCCTTTGAGAGAGGTAAACTAATCATGATTTCTTTTAATTCAATTCTTTCCTTTACTTACATGCTTTTTCTTTCTCTCTCTTTCTTCTATCTTCTTTCCACCTCAGCTTCTTCCTGGCCCCAGGCGTTATTCCACCTTGAAGTGGTTGGCTCCCATGGTCCGCGCCTTGCCCCTAGGAGTGACATCTATCCTGAGATCTTGGCGTCTGCAACCTCTCCTAGTGTTAGGTCAGAACTACCCAAAGCTTTCCCTTGATTGGCACAGTATCTCAGCCTTAGTTGAAATTTGGCATCCTCAGACCCATACATTCATCTTCCCATCATTCGAGGCCACTATCCTATTGGAGGAGGTAGAGACCTACTTCTCTTTACCCAGGTCCCAGGTGGGAGGGGAAGATTCGGTGTGTCATAATGTTGCCCCTATAGATCCTAGGCTCATCTTGGGAGGATTCATACCAGATAGCAGGGATGTCCACACCTTAGTAGGCCCACGTCAGATTCACCTTCTTCCTCTTAGACAGTGGGTAGTGGAGCATTGCAAGAACAGGTGTGGGTGGGATGAAGCCATAGCTAAGGCTGCATCCATTTGCTTGTGCGGGGCCATCTTGTTCCCTTCAGTTGACCATGTGCTAGAGATGCCCCTTCTTAGTACCATTAGTGGCATGTGGTAGGGTCTTTCCATCTCTCAGGCCATCCTCGCTTACTTGTACGAGGGCCTTACTTCAGTAGCCTTAGGAGGTCCTCTGTTTGGCTCTATGATCCTCCTAGAGTGTTGGATGGGTGCTAGGATAAAATTCATCTATAGGGAGGATGTCGCTTCGGCCAGCAGGATCTTCGAGAGCCACCCACTCTTCTTCATAGGTGGCGCATTCGGGTTCTCTCCGCAGGTAGAGTGCAGGACAGCTGAGATGAAGACCAGGGATGAGTGGCGACTGTACATCAACAGATTGCCCCTGGATCAGTTCGGGATGCGCCCGGGCTTCCTCCGTGACACCACTGTCAGAGTTCCCAGGAGGCCAGGCTTGGACTTGAGGCTCATGAGCGACACCGCACTGGCGATGTACAGCCCGCACCGATGCTACTTACAGGTTGGACTACCCCGGACTGTTCTACCAGCACTACCCCACCTTCCCACACTACAGGCGAGGAGGATTGGTACAGAGGAGGATGAGCAGGCAGTTAGGAGTGCCCTGACCATGTGGGAGGTGAGCAGGGTGCTCTCCCCACCAGCAGAGGTTGCAGAGATCCCAACGACACGCCAGGCCTACGTTAGAGAGCTGAGAGAGATACGTCCCCGCGGGGATGCCCAATGGAGGACTGAGTGATTTTCTTTGTTTCATGATGATGATGTTGGATATAACTTGTGTTTAGAAAGTTTGATATATGAAATGAATAAGATTGATGATTGGATTGAGTTTGAGCTTTGTTTGGGTTATGACGTGATTACACCGGTTGGGATGAGACTTTACCATTCACATGGTCACGATCTAACTGTACTTTTCGGCTTCAACCTGCCCCTGCACACATACAAACACAGAAAACGGATTAAATCTTTTTTAGGCTTAACCCCTTGCCTATAACAAGTTAGGAAACAACCAATTCTTGATTTTTGGTCAAGGGGGTAAGCCTTATTAAAATAGGCAATTAACAAATGTTAAATGAATGCAATGGATGCTATGAATGCAAATCAAGGAAATCCTTTTTTGGGAGTTTTGAAAATATCTGATTTTTGTTTGGTTTTCAAAATCTTTTGATTTTGTTTTGGGTTTTGAACATATTTGATTTTTTTGAGTTTTGAAATATTTGATATTTTGTGGTTTTGAAATATTTGATTTTTTTTTGGTTTTGAAATATTTGATTTTTGTGCTTTTTTGAAATATTTGATTTTTTTGCGTTTTTGAAATATTAGATTTTTGTGGTTTTTGACATATTTTATTTTTGTGGTTTTGAAATATTTGATTTTTTTGGTTTTGAAATATTTGATTTTTTGTGGTTTTTGACATATTTGACTTTTTTGTGAATTTTGAAACCAGCTTAGTCCTGATGACAGGGAACCTCCCATCTCACTAGGGGCCTCCCGGGCTCAACGTGCAATATAAAGGACCGCCCGTGGCCGGTGCTAACCTTGCTTTGATGGTGCCTCTACCGAGGCCATAGCTGGGGTAGGATCCAATCTTTGGAAAATAAAACAGATTTAGCAGGAAAGCTGGCGATAGGTATAGAGGTTTTTAGGGCTTGAGTTCTTCTCGCGACACCCCCCTTTTTCAAAGAATTTGGTCTGTTGCGCCGGGGCTTTATGTCCATTCTCGAACCTACTTCCGCTCTAGACACGCATACGACCGGGCTCATAACGTCCCGCGGGAAAACTGTACTGCCAGTCTTGTTGTGCCTAGTTTGGTTATTTGGGGACTTCCAAACTTTTTTGAGAGCTGCGAGCTTTGGGTGAGCTTTTAGCCTCAATTTTTGCCCCTTTTTTCTTTTTCATTTCCTTCTTGTTCTTTTGCTGAATAAGGTCATAATGGACTGCCCCTATTTGAGACCTCTTTTATTGGGGGGTCTAGATCGGTCCTCGCCCCCTTATTCATCTTTTGCCCCTATTTTCAACCGTGAGAGAAGGAAACACAAGGACTTTCACCCTTTCCGAAGCATGGCCAAGGAGAAGTGGTGTTTATGCAAAAGAAAGAAACCGACCCACGAGGGGTGGTGTAGTGTGTGAAATGTTGGACCGGGGATTTCCTTTCATGATCAAGTGAAGGCGTACCCTGCCACCAAGTCGTTTGCTGGTTTGACTCTATGGATAAAAGCATTTTAAATATAGCCCATTCCATGGATTTGGTAATTCTTCGCCCTCCGCGTTGATTAAACGATACGCGTTACCCGGATAGACTTTCTTAATTACAAACGGCCCTTCCCAGTTGGGTTGCAGCTTAGACCTGCGACCTGCTGATCTGATAAATTTGCGTTTCAAAACCATATTACCCACTTGAAATTTTCATTCGATAACCTTCTTTTGAAAATACCGCGAGACACGTTTTTGATAAACCGAAACATGATTGGCCGCGTTAAGCCTCTTCTCATCTAAGAGTTCCAGTTGGACTAGCAACGCCTCTCGACGCTCGTCGAGATTAAGTTCTTTATCCAGCTGCACCCTTAGGGAAGGGATTAGGATCTTGTACGGGAGTACCGCCTCCATCCCATAGGTGAGAGCAAAGGGAGTCTGCCCCGTGGGGGTACGGACGGAGGTGCGATAAGCCCATAGAGCTTCTATCAGTTTATCGGCCCAATCAGAAATTTGTGTGATTCGCACGTTTTCTTGATGATTTTAAGAAGGGTTTTATTCGTGGCCTCAGCCTGGCCATTACCTTGGGGGTAGTATGGTGATGAATGATGCAATGATATATTAAACTTCTTATAGAGGTCCCGGAGTTCTTGAGAGACAAATTGAGGCCCGTTGTCGGTGACGATATCACTTGGCAGTCCAAACCGCGAGATGATATTCTTCATGATGAAGCGGCATACTGTGGTGGCTTTGATTTCTGCATAAGCTTCAGCTTCCGCCCACTTGGTGAAGTACTCCGTAGCCGTCAGGATGAAGGTCTTCTGCTTGACTGCGGAATTCGGGTCACCGAGAGGTCCGATGATATCAAAGGCCCACATGGAGAATGGCCAAGGAGCAGAAAGATGATGAAGAGAAGAAGTAGGAGCATGGATTTTGTCAGCATGGAGCTGGCATTGAAGGCACCTACGGACATAGGTGGAGCAATCCTCTTCTAGGGTTGGCCAGTAATAGCCCTGCCTAAGAATCTTCTTCGCCAACGCCTGTCCATTCATGTGCCCTCCACACTCACTGGAGTGGGCTGCTTCTACTACCTTCCAAGCCTCATTGTCATCTAGGCACCTCATCAGAACTCCATTGAGAGCTCGCCTATACAATTCTCCAGCAACAATCCTGTATCTTGCAGCGACTCTTCTAATGGACTTTCGCTGCTCGGCATTTGCCGTCTCCGGAAATGAACCATCCCTGCAATATTGCTTAATTTCATAATACCACGGCAACTCTTATTCTTCTATGATCTCCTCAAGCTCAGTTAATGAGACTTCCTTCACTTCTTCCTTTTCTGCCTTCCTTTCTACAGATTTCCTAAGGTTGTCAAACCAGGGATCCTGAAGGGAGGGAGCGTCTAACCGCTGGACCACAATGGTCTCAGTGGCACGACTGAGGAGAAATGAAAGAGAAGAAGCTAGTGATGCCAAGGCATCAGCCAAGATGTTCTCTGAACAAGGAGTGTGAATATAGATAAGCTTCCGGAATTGCCTAGCCAATAGCGTGACCAAGTCTTGATAGGGCTTAAGCTTAGGGTCACGGGTGCGGTAAGTTGACAGAACTTGGCGCAGCACCAACTGAGAGTCTCCTATGATGTTAAGGTATCGCGCGCCCATGAGGTAGGTGTGCTTCAGACCGGCAAGGAGAGCCTCATACTCGACTATATTATTCGTGGTAGGAAATGATAGTTGATAAGCGATAGGGAGGGTTACCCCTTCTAGAGTAAGAAGAACGGCGCCGATTCCACTACCCTGGGAATTGAGAGCACCATCGAAATGGAGAGACCAAAAAGAAAGATGAGTGATTGCCGCCAAGTGTTCATCGGGGAACTCATCCTGGATCGAATCCGTGCGAGGGATGGGAGATGCTCAGCAATAGCATATCCCTTGATCACTTTTTGGATGACGAAGGTGATGTCAACTTGGGAAAGAAAGCTCTGCCAGCGAGCTAATCGGCTAGAAAGGACAGGTTTTTCTAAAAGATAACAAATGGGGTCCATTCTATAGATCAGCCTAACTTCGTGGGCAAGGAAATAATGTTTGAGCTTCTGAGCTACCCATACCAGCGCTGCACAGGTCTTCTCCATGGCAGTATACTTAGATTCAGCAGGATTAAACAACCTCGAAAGGTAGTATGCTGCCCTTTCCCTTCCTTCATCATCTACCTGAGCCAGAACAGCTCCTAGGGAGTCCTCAATCACAGAAATGTATAGGATCAGGGGTTTCCCAGGGATGGGTGGTTGCAGAACCGGGGGATTAGAAAGATAAACCTTAAGCTCCTCATAGGCCTTTTGGCATTGTTCATTCCATTCAAACTTTGCGCCCGCCTTTAATAATTCATAAAATGGACGGCATCTTTGCGAGTGTTGAGATATAAATCTTCTGATGAATTGTAAACGCCCAATCAAACCTCGAAATTCAGTGATATTCTTAGGCAGTGGCATTTCCATAACGGCCTTTGCTTTGTTTGGATTGATCTGAATCCCCCGTTTACTAACTATAAACCTGAGTAACTTCCCTGATGCAACTCCAAACACGCATTTCTTTGGATTCATTTTTAACTTATACTCCCTATCCCTTTGCAACACTTTGGCTAGAATGGCGGGGTGTTCCTCTTGAGACCTCGACTTTACCAAAATATCATCCACATAAGCTTCTAAATAGACATGCATCATGTCGTGGAAGATACCCATAATTGCCCTCTGATAGGTAGCACCTGCATTCTTCAATCTAAACGGCATGACAACATAGCAGTATGTGCCCCAGGGCGTGGTGAACGAGGTCTTCTCTTGATCCTCAGGAGCCAGACGGATTTGGTTATATCCAGAATAATCATCCATAAACGAGAGGGCTTCATATCCAACTGTGTTATCAACCAATACATCAATGTGAGGAAGCAGGAAATCGTCCTTTGGACATGCCTTATTTAAGTCCCTGAAATCGATACAAATCCAAATTTTGCCATCCTTTTTCATTACCGGGATTATGTTGGCCACCCACTGTGGATATAAAACAACCCTAATAAACTTAGCCTTATGCAATTTGTCGACTTCTTCCTTAATTCTCAAGGCCATCTGTGGGTGGAATCTTCTCACTTTTTGCTTAATGGGTGTTGCCCCTGGTTTAAGGATCAATCGATGTTCAACCAATGTGGGGTCAAGACCCGGCATGTCCTCATAGGACCAGGCAAAGGAATCGCTATACTCCCTCAAAACCTTGATGAGCTCCTCTTAAACCTGAGGAGGGAGATTGGCAGAAATAAGTATGGACCTGGGATCCTCTCCGGTTCCAAGATTAATTTCCTTAGTGGATTCATCCACTGCCGAGGATGGTTCATCAAATCTCTTCAAACCTTGCACGTACAGGTCAGCAGTGTCATCCACGTCGCTTTCCTCATCGTCAGCTGGGTCCTTCTCATTCACAATTTCATATACCCCTAATCCGTCGTTGCTCCATACCCCTTCTAATTCACAAAACAATCGCGGTCTCCACAAACTCCGGACACCTAAGAAGGGCATGGCATCTATCGGCCAAATCTCATAGAAACCTATCAGGGACGGATTTGGGACGACGCGCCACAGGGGGCGCTGCATATGAGGACGGGCTGACTAGACTCAAACTAGACTCTACCCCAACCGACTCGGCTAACCTAGGAGACTCTGCGCACTGTACATCTAACCTAGGAGAGAGGAAATCTACTAGAAAAGGAACAAGCGTTTCACACCCCTGGGAATCTGAGCAGAACACGGCGTAATCTTCCACTGAAACCTTCGTTTTGAAATTGGCATTTTTTTTGGAGGTCGGAGGAGATCACGCAGCACGAGGAAGAGGATGGAGGCAGAGGGAGTTGCATGGGGAATAACTCAGGGAATATGCAATCAAAGAACGGATCGGAGGAGGAAAACCACATCTCGTGGAGTTGAGCACCGGGGGGAGGAGGAGTAAATATGGTTGAAAGATCAATAGGCGGGCAGCGCCCGCAAGCACAGGGAACGAATAAAATTTCAGGTGGTCTCTCCGTGAAGTGCGGGTCGACCAGGATTGGAGGGGAACGGGGAACAAACTCCAATTGTTGAAACCAAGAGGCAAGATGGGATGGGGACATAGAATAAGTAGTGATGGAGCTCCCCACTTCCCGTGGCCCCCGGCGGACCAGTTGCATTGGAGGACGCTTCACCAGCTGCGTCTCCTTCTTCTTCGGACGGTCTTCTCTCTTACTGAACAACTTCTCAAAACAACCAGCAAAATCTTCCATATCACCCACCAACCCCTTCAGAAGTGGTGGTGGGTCAGCATCATCACAGTCATCATCGGCCTTCTCATCGTAACTAGGTGGCGGCTTCTTCAAAGTGCCGGGCAGTAGCGGGCCTTTCACAAAATGCTGTCGATAGTCCCATGTTAACGGCCCAGAGTCTCCAAGTATCGACATTGCTGAATCATGGTAGCCAAGGCCCCGGTGGCCCATCTTTCTGCCTTTAGGGACGGGGTTAGTCCGCCCCTGTAATTGTGCGCCGAGACCTAGGCCCGGCTGATAGCCCAGTTTCAGAATCATGTGCCACCCTTTGGAATCTCTCATCTTGGGCTTGATCTTGACATTTGTTGGCGCAGTAGCGGGCTTGCGTGACGCATATGCCCACGAATAATTCAGGTCCACAACTGACAAAATCGGCTGATTGCTTGGCCATAATGTAGGAAGGATCTTGGCTACTATCGCATCGACATTCTGGACCGTGGAAATGCTCTTCACCTTGACCACCCGCCCATGCGAATGGAAATTTCAAACACTGGTGGGCAGTCGAGGGCACGGCGTTCAGGCTGTTTATCCACGGACGACCCAGAATAGCTCTGAACATTGGGTCTATGTCCAATACATAAAATTCCACATCCATAACCAATGGCCCTAGCTCGGCCTGTATAGTCACGACCCCGTGACAAGCACGCATGGAATTGTCATATGCTGCTATGGTGGTGGGCGTTGGCTTGAGAATATCCTCTGAAATGTTGCAGGCACGGAGGGTACTCAATGGACACACATTTATCGATGCTCCTGTGTCCACTAGGGCAGACTCAACAGCCACTTTGTTCAAAGAGATGGTAATACACAGCGGCATCTGCCGTGCCTCAGGGGGTGCTAACTCCGATTTGGAGAATGAAATGGAAGGTCCCTTTGTAACCGTTGCCAACACCAACGGCAAACTGTCTACTGCCACGTCCTCGATCACCATAACCTTATGTAGAAAAGTCCTCAAAGCATCTTGGTGTAGCGGCGACCTTTTGATCAATTCCAAAACCGAAATCTTGGCCGGCATCCGGTCCAAGTGCTGCAATAGGTCATACTTCGTGCCTGGCACGGGGTCTACTTATTCTGTTTCTGCTGTCGGGGAAGGAACTTGGAGGTTGGGTGCAGTCTCACCAGAGGAAGGAAAAACTCTTTGGAAGGGACGCCCGCTCCGAAGGGCGCAATGTGGTGCCGGCACGGTCTGAGATGGGCCCCCGCTTGGCCCAGTGGGGTAGGTGGAAGGCGTAGAAATGGGGGTGAGGATGGCGGAAGTTGGTCTAATGGGCCCTGGTGAAGGGGAAATGGGCGAGGGGTTGAGTGGAGGGGCGATGATGGAGGGTATGGTGGATGATGGTGAATGAACTGGCGATATGGAGGGGAATGTAGTAGGCCTGATGGGTGGTGCGGAGGAAATAACGAGTGGAGTGGTGGTGAGAACGGCGGGCCTGAGAACGGAGGGGATAGCAGGTGCGGGGGAATGGTGGTGGTGAAAGGCCAAAAGGTGTGCGGGGGTTTCATCATCAAAGGTCCACCCAGTGTTGGGGGCTGGGTGCTGGATATTGTTTACTTGTGTTGGTGCCGGCGCCGGTGGCTGCTGTTATTGCTGAGGAGCGGGTTGATGCATCGGCATGGGATTCTGATGGATCCCAAGGTCCTGTTGCTGCTGCTGTTGCTGGGGTTGCTGTTGTTGCGGGGGTTGCTGTTGCTGCAGTTGCTGGGGCGCCGCCTGCTGTGGCCTGGCTTGTCTCTTCCTATGCTTAATGTCTTCGATAAGCTGGTGCATCTAGGCCCAATCAATCCTCTGGCCCCTCGTGTAAGTCATACACTAGATCTCTAAACTGATAGCGCCGCTCTATTGTGTGCCCGAGCTGCCAATGATATATGCAATATCGGGACTGATCGACGGCCGGATTCCAATTTTGACGCTCCGGAGGCAATTGAATATCACCAGTGTACATCAAAGCCGAGAAGATATCGGGCAATGTCTCAAGAAGAGGAGGGTAATGGGTCTTCTTTGGGCTCGGTCGAGCAGGTCCGTAAGCGGCAGGTGGAGGAACATTATAATATTGTGGCGGCCGCTGAGGCTGTTGGGGTGGTGGTGGTTGTTGTTGCAAGTGGTGGTGGTTGTTGCCCAGAACATTATTATATTGTGGCGACCTGGAAAGTGGGTTGGGGAACTTGTGGAGTGGCAAACTGGGGGTTGCGTGGAGGCTGCGGGAAGCAAGGTGGAGCGGCTTGGTGGGGGAACTGAACAGCCTGGACCTGCTCATTGATTTGTGCTCCCTCAGTAACGGGGCCCTGGGATTTTCTGGCGGCTTTGGGTTTCTGGGCCTCAAATAGTGAATGAATAGGGGAGTCTTTAAACTGGGTTTGTATGAACCGAGCTCTGTTGTATAACTGGTGCATATTCGAAATGTCATTCATTGCCAAAATATTTCTGAATGTTGGGGTGGCATTGGAGATCAATAACTTGACTTTTTCTTCTTCCGGGATTTACCCGGGCACACGTGAGGTCATCTGCCTCCATCGATCTGCATAGGTCGCAAAATCTTCCTCTGGCTTCATCTTCTCCGCTACCAGGTCAGTGAAGGAATACTCGGGACCGACCCGATCTTGGAATCTCTGAATGAACCGCTCTTTGACGGTCTTGAAATTCTCGGCCTCCTCCATGGGCAAAGTATAGAACCATTCTAGGGCGACCCCTTCCAATGATCGGCGAAACAAATAAGCCATTAGGCGATCGTCATGCTGGAACTATGCTGACTCGTAAAGGAACTCCCGAACATGAATGAACGGGTTGCCATTCCCGTCATATTTACGGTACACGGGGAGCTCAGATTGAGGAGGAAAATAAATGTCCCTGAAGTTAGGAATATGGACGTCAACCAAAGATTGCGGGCCAACCCGCTTGTGGAGGAGGTCGATTTGTTGCTGCATAGTAGCCCATTTATCAAGAATCTCCCGTTCCCAGGATGGGGGAGAAGGAGCAGGAGGAGCAGTACCTAGATACATAGCCAAAGGATAAGCTGACTGTGGGGGTAGCCCGTAAGATGGATGGTGGGCCAGGGAAGGGCCCACATCCGCATGAGCCAGCTGGGCGGCCCCTGGTTGCAACAGAGTGAAGTCTGCCGAGGCTACAAGGGCCTGCGGCGATGGAGAAACAGTGACATAGGGGTAAGATAAGGAACATAGGGGATTTGGGACTTCCCCTTATCGAGCGGTTGATGGGCCGATGTGGACGCTTGGCCCATTTCCATGTGGGAGTACCGAAGGACCTGAGAACGAGTGGGAGTAAGGTCAATAGGGGCTACAGAGGTGGTCCCAGCAACAGAAGATGTGGTGGCAGTAGCATTCGTGCCACGAGGAGGAGCTGAAGTCGGAGCGTCGGCCCCCTGCAAGGCTTGCCGGATGAGATGGAGCCAGGTAGGGTCCAGCTGGGCCATCATATTAAGAATTTGATTGGCCGGATTGTGAATGGATTGATTTGAAAGAGAGGGTTGGGCACCCTCACCAAGGATAGTCAGGAGCGGAGGGGCAGTCCCCTCTCCTCCCTGCATATGGGCGACCCTAGGCGGGTCCTCAAGAAGGCCACGAGGAAGAGAGTCCTCGTGAGACTGAGAGAAGTCGTATGACGACATAGGAGATGATGAATCAAACAAAGGATTGAAGTATGAATGGAAATGAGATTTGACCCTAGGAGATGATCCTGAGGGAAAGAAACAACCCCACATACACTAAGCACCTAGGACTAGGGCAAACAAACCTAACCAACCAAATCAACAAAGCAAACAACAAGCATGCAATGGAAGGAAGAGATGAGACGAGAATCACCCAATTGTACAATCAAGTTATTAAATGATGCCCGTCAAATTCTTATGCATTCCTCTTTGAACCTTAGCGGCTTAATTAAAATGTAAATTCACTCAACCACTAGGTGCCTAACTAGGGTAAGAAATGAGGAACTGTGTGACTCTATAGGGACCTCTCACTCGCGGATGCAAACCCTAGACTGGGGTGGATACGGTACGACCTGTCCGGCGTCCGTGTGGGAATCCATGGCTCACGGGGGCTTACGGAGGTCCTCAGCAAGGTCCCTAGTCAGCTCCAAGGAATATGGAGATGAGAGAAAACCCTACCTCGGTAGGAATGCAACTGCTATGAAAGAGATGGATGGTCCTATGCGCACCGGAGTGCATGCAAAATCTAGCCTAGTAACTATCAAGCAATGAGAAATCAAATATATAGGCAATAAAAACAATCATGCAACAGTGATACGGGAGCAGGGGGAGATCAATAACTAGCACCAAAGCTGATAACTCTCATGGAATATGGCAATCAAAATGGACAATGAGTGCACTGCGGCACCAGAAAAATGGTTTGTGTGAGACCGCTCAAAGGGACAGACGGTCTGAATAGGACCGTATGGACCAGGGAGCAACAGAATAACAGAATGCCTGTAGCAGTAATCACAGAATGATGGAAATATAGGACGGCAGATGAAGAACGTACCAGAAGAACGGTCTGTAGCCAACCGCGTAATCGCTGGGACGAATCTCCAGAAGCCGTGTAGCTACACTCAGAAAAGCTAGAAGCGTACCTGTGCCAGAATGATGAATGGCCAGAGACAGGCCGTGCAGAAGTATGGACAGTCGATAGGACGCCGTCTACGATAGGACGTTGGAGGGAACTGGTGATGTCCGTAGGGAAGGACGGTGGATGATCAGCCGCCCCAGAGGATGGACGGCTCTGGACGAACCGCTCACGTTCCAGAAGACAGAAAACACACCCAACCTACAATCACTCCAAGAAGAAAACCAAACAACGAAAGGAGGGTCAGCAACTCACAAGCACGATGGGCACTAGGGGTCCCACCGTGATCGCCACAAAAGAAGGGTGTAGATATATTTTCTCCTCTTACTTAAAGGAAGATGTGTTATGAATAAATCGATATGCATTGAATAAGTGAAAAATAGTAAGAGGAGAACAGAAAATAAAAATGACCGTGATCGCCACCAAAGTGCCGAACGTGATGAACACGCCGTGCTTTGGAAAGGAAGGGGAGACACTCGCCTTGCTGTAGCACTGGTAAGATGAGCAGTTGATGGAGAACCGCCTATAGGACGCACGGTCTTACGATAGACCGCCTAAGGGTGCTGCAGAAGGTGCGGGATGAAGCACTCCTGGATGTTGAACGGCTCTATAATGACCTGCCGGACGAAGAAGAACGGCCGAAGATGCACCGCACGTCTCCTTGCACGGACAGAAGAGAACTGCTCGAGACCACCAAGCCAGAAGTCGCAAAGGGGTCCAACCTCCACCCTCTCCAGCCGGTCAGAGGGGATGGGCCTCGTGCTAGGAAGTGCTGACCTGCAAAACAACGTAAAGAAACAAAGAAACAACCTAGATTAGAACTGAATAGTGTAGTAAATGTCGAAATAATGAGGAATGAACGTGACTAAATGGAAAGGAGGATACCTGGGGGATTTTAAACCCCTAGGGTGTCAAAAAACGTAGGTAGGTGTGTGCATGGTAATGAAGATGAAGGAGAACGTTGGAGAAAGTGTGAAAAGCAATGCATGCAATAACAAGGAGGACGAAAACAATCAAACACGAAAGGACTCAAAACCAAACTACTCCCTGAACTGGAGGCTTGTTGATGTGACACAACCTAGGACTTAAACAAACAAGCACAATCGCAATCAAACAGACCGATGTCGACGACTGCTCACCCGTTGCTCACCAAGACCCGGGGTAACTTGGCAATGCCAAGGTGAGGTTGAGGGGTTGGGCCCTTGCTGGTAGAGGGCCAGCAAGGCCAAGATTTGAATCCCAAAGGTTGTGGATGCCCAATTCAATGGGGCCGACAAAGTGCCAAAGGCATCGGGTTACTCTCTCTTCCCACGGTGATCACTCAAAGCAACGGGGCTTGAGGATCGAGCTCTCACTCTCACGGCCAGCGGAACTATGAACTAATATTGAAAGAACAAGCATGAATTAGAGCAAGGTTATAGAGCACTTACTCGACTGGTTTGAAGAAATTGGTCCCGCTCGGAGACGAGGGCGAGCGGGGAAGCCGCGCCGGGGTAGCTTGACCTGTTTAAGCTATTACAACACTACACCCCATGCAAGGGGGGATCGTGGGGAAGGGAAGATGATAGTTACATCCAAACACTACCTCCACACAGGGAGGGGCCTTCAGCCGGCCAAGCGGGGAGGGGAAACTAGTGCTAAGAGTGATGAAGAAGTGATGACACCGAATCAGCCTTCTCTCTATAATAGCTGACAGATAGAGGGTGTGGAGGCTGTAGCACTCTCTCTGGAATTTCGCTGAGGGTGAGACCAGTGGGGATCTCTTCGTCTCTGGAACAGGAGTGCCTCTGAATTTTGTCAATTTCTTTAGGGGTCGCTGGCGGCCTGGGCGGGAGTACGAACAGGGTTGCTGAATCTCAGACTGTCTGCAACAGACTATCAACAGCAGGAAGACGCGGCCTCCCCGACCGTTCCCGAACTCCGAATCAGTCGCCGTTAGAACCGTTGGAACCGTGGGTGAGTCCTCTTTACAGAAGAATAAACGGGGATGCCAAAAGATGCCGATGAAGATCAGAGGACTCAGAAAAGTGAGGAGTGGTCAATGTAGATAGTGGGAAGCAGAGTCGAATGCCTGAGGAATAAAATTGGTAACTTCTGCTGCAAGATGCTGAACGGAGTTCTGCTTCTTGGTTCTAAAAGTAGACAGGGAGAGGAAGAACTTTGCAGAAGAGCTCCTGACCTGATTCCTCCGGGGTTTGTCGTGGTGAAGCTTTCTCTCCGGATCAGGATCCCTGCAGAGCTAGCTCCTGGTTTCCAATAGCAGGTTGCAGAGGATGCCTCGGCAGCTCCTGACCTCAGAATCAAGCACCGTCAGATTCGTTGGAATCGTGGATGAGTCCTCTTCGGAGAAAAACTGACGGGGAAGTGAACCGATGTCGGAGAAGACTAGGGGATGCAGAACAATGGCCACTGGTTGGTGCAGACTATGAGTAGCAGATCTGCGTAGCTGAGAGAGAAAAATGAGAACTCTGGATCACGAACGCCGAATGAAGTTCTGTTTCTTGATTCTGGAAGTAGACTGGGTGATGAAGAACTTTGAAGAATAACTCGTGGACTGATTCCTTCAAGGTTCGTCGTGGCAGAGCTTCTAATCTGGCTCAGGTCCTCAGCCGAGGCAGAACTGCACAGTTGTGGGAGAATGGACCTCCTGGACGGCTCGGAGATCGGAAGAAAATGAAACCACTTCTGTTGTGAAGGAGACTGGTAGACGCTTCCGACGATGGCTCTTGGGTCTTCAAACTCGTCTGGAGGAAGTCGTGGTGGCCGCTGTAAGTTGCTGGTTCATCTGCAACCTCTGGACAGCAAACTGTAACTTCGAAGTAGCTTCCAATGACCAAGAAAGAAGAAGGGGAAGGGGGTAGATGAGTGTGGGAGTGACCCCTGGTTGTAAGGGGGTCTTGGAGGGGGTGTTCTAAGGTGTGGGAGGTGGAGAATAAGGTCTGGAAGAGGGTCCAATAGATGGTGGTAGTGGGGGCTGCGAATTTGGTTGGAATGGAGAGAGGGAAAGGATATTCGAAAATAGGTTTAAGGGTGGGGTTAATTCTTTGTCTTGGGAATGGGGGGTTGTATTGGGGAAGGGAAGGGGTGGTTGGGGTAGTGGGAAGGGTGTTTGGGAAAGTGGGAGGGGTAGTTGGGGGTTGTATGGTGAGGAGAGGATTGGTGGAGGGGGTCTTGGGAAGGGGTGGAGTATTGATGAGGGTTGTGGGGAATGGGAAGAAGCTTAAATGGGGTAGGTGGGGAGTGGAGATGGTTGGGAAGGGAGGAGAGAGAAGAAAATTCGAATTTGGGTGTTGAGGAGAGAGAAAGTGGAGTGAAAAGAGAGATTAAGAGAGGGAAGGGTGGGGAATCTCTCCCCTAGGGTTTCTCACCCAAAAAATGGAATCTCTCCACTAGATAAGAAGTGTAAACTCTCAAAATGGCAAGTTTTTTCATCCATTGATTCATTAAGTTTAAATGGGGGGGAATGGGGTCCTATATATGGGAAACTCACATTTCTACAAAAGTCCCTGACAATTGACTCAATGATAAATAACCGAGGGGGTAGGGGGGAGCCCTTGGGCCAAGCCCAATGAATTGGGCCCAATAGCTAACTAGGCAACCTAATGACACTCAAACTTAGGGAAATGAACACAAGACCTAGGAACATGACTCAAATAAAAGGGAAAATACATCAAATGACTCAAATAAAAATTACATAGGACTCAAAATTAAATGACTAGACCATGCCGGATGCAACCGGGGCGAGGAGACGAGCTGTGAATGTGGGCAATGGAGGTGATGTCCCCATCATACTCCCGGGGTGTGGAGAACTCGACTCCGTCGAGTAAGTGTCCTTCCCTCCTTGGAGGGTGTAGAAGTGGTACTGCCCTCAAGTCTTCCGAACGAGACCGATCCATCCACCTACCGAGATAGCGCTCGTATACCTTGCTCCTGGTGGTAGTGACCTGTTCATCCAATATTCGTTCAATGCGCTCACGCTGGGCTCTCTTGGCTGGTGGACTCTCCTCACGGGTGGGTGCTCTCTCAACGGAGGGAATAGGCTCAATATCCTCACTAGGTACCCCCGTGGGTCCCTTATATGGCACTAGGTCGGCTACATTGAATGTGGGACTCACTCCATACTCCTCGGGGAGATCTAACTCATAGGCATTAGCGCCAATGCGCCTCAGGACCTGGAAGGGACCAGCCCCACATAGCCTCAACTTGGAGATGACTCCCGGGGAGAGCCTCTCCTTCCTCACCATCACCAAGTCACCCATGTGGAATTCTTGATGACGCCGATGAGAGTCGGCCAACCTTTTATCAGTCACATTCTTCTTGCTAATGTGCTTGCGGATCTCATCATGCAATGTTGTGAATGCAGACATTCTAGGGGTGATGGGTGGACCTGGGCAACCAAAAGTAGACCTATCATGTAATGAGGCAATGTAGTCTTTGGTCAGCCTAGGTGGGCCGGGGCACCCGTAGGTGGCCCTATCATGCAAATTGGTGATAAATATCGGGGGACCCGGACATCCGTAGATGCCTTTGACATGCTTAAGACCCATGATGAATGAGGGTGGACCATGACATCCGAATATGGATCACTCATACTTTCTACTTGACATGTGGGTGATATGAATGAATGGACCCAACATAGTGTTCATGCCAAGGGGTTTGGTAAGCCTAGACACATGCATGTTTTTCCCAAAGGTGACTTCCATGTGTATAGGTGTGGGACAACCTTTGAACTCCCATTGGAAAGGATTGAATGGATCTAAGAAGGTGGTCGTCATGGGGTGGGGCACAACCTTATTACCTAAGGATATGTGACCTAAGGTCATGGCTCCCAAGGTGTAACCCGGGTTTAGGATAGGGTGGCTTGGGTCAAACATGGTGGGTTGGGATAGTGAAAGGTGGGTGGTGGATAAGGGGGTTGGGTCACATGGGGAACTAGACTCCCATAGGAAGGGATCAAAGGGGTCGTGGAAAGGTCTTCCTAGAGGGAGGCACTCTATGTCTTCAAGGTTCCCAAATTGTGAGTCATCCTCCTCTAAGGTAATTGGGTCAAGTTTTCTAGTGGGTTGGCCGATCAAAGTATTTGGGATCTCAATGGTAGGGGAGTGGATCGAGATGGGTTCTTCTACCATAGGGAGAAGAAAAAGGAGGTCGCTAGTGTAGCAACCAATGGTATAGACCGAGGTGATTGACCCGATGCATGGGTGTAGGAGGCCAAGGCTCCTAGGTTGTTCGACCATAGGGGTCAACATGCTAGTGAACTTAATTTACCATGCTAAGCCTCTAAGAAAATCCTCTAAGGTCTCTACTTGATAAGATGCTTGGATTGTGGTGTGATAAGAGGAGATGGGCACTATGGGATAGTTTTCCTTCATGGGTGGGAAATCGTGGGCCGTGATCTCTCTTATTGGGCTCTCCTTTAGCCAACTAACAAGGGGTTCCCCTAAGATGAGATTGACTCCAACTAAAGATGGTGATGTAAGGTGAAGACCCTCGTATGTTGTTTCTTCTTCAACTTGGACTTGGGTTTCCTCCAAGGTGGAGAGTGGGTTTGGAGTGTTCACCACTATGGGGTGGGGTATGGGTTCTTCTTCCAAGGAGGTGAGAGGGGCTTTTGAGGGTGTGGTGATGATTGGGGCATAGTGTATCCGGGGTGGTAGGTAGTGGGAAACTTGGGTTAGGATAGGTAAGGGTAGTAGTGGAGGCTTTGGTGGGAGTTGGATTGGGGTAGGGAGAGGAAGATGGGTGGGTTGAAGGGGTTTGGGTTGATTGGTTTTGGGAGGAGTGTCCCCTTTTGGGGGTGATGGAGAGGTAGTGGTGGGTGTTACCACGGGCCTAGGTGGAGAGTTGGTCATGGGGCCCAATTGGGTATGGGGACCTATGGTTGTGGTGTGGACTTGGAGGTGGGGTGTAAATGTAGTGGTTGGGGTAGGAGAGATGGGAAGTGGTGGGGAATGGGTGATTGGGGTCTTGGATTGACTGGGTGGGGATGATGGAGTTGAAGTGCTCCATGGACTTTGGTGATTTGAGTAGGAGGGAGAGGGTTGGAGAGTGTAGGTTTTTCTAAGCTCGGTCTTCATCTCATCCCAAGTGCTAATTGGAGCCTCCCTACGGATCTTTCTCAAACCTTCCACAACTAACCAATGAGTTTTAGCTTGTTTGGAGAGGTGTGCCTTGGCTAGCCTCATTCTCCTTCCTTCGTTCAAGGGGCAACCTTTAAAGAATTGGTCTAGGGAAATCTCCCAATCTAGGTAAAGGCTTGGGCTGTTGGATCCATCAAAGGCGGGGGTTTTGATTTTCAAGTGTTCTAAAAATATGGTTTCTAGATTTCCCCAATGGTCACTCTCATTCACTCTTGGTACACGGCTATTTCCTTCAAGTCGGTCGAGTCGAGACATGATATCTTCAAGCCGATTAAGGACATTAGGTAGGGCTTCTATGATAGAGGTGTTGCTACCCACTTTGTTGGCAATGGAGCTTCCATGAGGATTTGGGCTTATTGGGAAAGTTGATGGAGATGGATATGACGGGTATGAAGTGGCCATTCTAGTGGACATGGGAGATGTAACCGAGGACTCTAAATGCATAAACATGCCCTAGGACCAACTTGTGGAGAGACAAGTTGTGAACTTGCTCTGATACCAATTGATGTGACACAACCTAGGACTTAAACAAACAAGCACAATCGCAATCAAACGGACCGATGTCGACGACTGCTCACCCGTTGCTCACCAAGACCCGGGGTAACTTGGCAATGCCAAGGTGAGGTTGAGGGGTTGGGCCCTTGCTGGTAGAGGGCCAGCAAGGCCAAGATTTGAATCCCAAAGGTTGTGGATGCCCAATTCAATGGGGCCGACAAAGTGCCAAAGGCATCGGGTTACTCTCTCTTCCCACGGTGATCACTCAAAGCAACGGGGCTTGAGGATCGAGCTCTCACTCTCACGGCCAGCGGAACTATGAACTAATATTGAAAGAACAAGCATGAATTAGAGCAAGGTTATAGAGCACTTACTCGACTGGTTTGAAGAAATCGGTCCCGCTCGGAGACGAGGGCGAGCGGGGAAGCGTGGGTTCCCCACACGCCGCACCGGGGTAGCTTGACCTGTTTAAGCTATTACAACACTACACCCCATGCAAGGGGGGATCGTGGGAAAGGGAAGATGATAGTTACATCCAAACACTACCTCCACACAGGGAGGGGCCTTCAGCCGGCCAAGCGGGGAGGGGAAACTAGTGCTAAGAGTGATGAAGAAGTGATGACACCGAATCAGCCTTCTCTCTATAATAGCTGACAGACAGACGGTGTGGAGGCCGTAGAACTCTCTCTGGAATTTCGCTGAGGGTGAGACAAGTGGGGATCTCTTCGTCTCTGGAACAGGAGTGCCTCTGAATTTTGTCAATTTCTTTAGGGGTCGCTGGCGGCCTGGGCGGGAGTACGAACAGGGTTGCTGAATCTCAGACTGTCTGCAACAGACTATCAACAGCAGGAAGACGCGGCCTCCCCGACCGTTCCCGAACTCCGAATCAGTCACCGTTAGAACCGTTGGAACCGTGGGTGAGTCCTCTTTACAGAAGAATAAACGGGGATGCCAAAAGATGCCGGTGAAGATCAGAGGACTCAGAAAAGTGAGGAGTGGTCGATGTAGATAGTGGGAAGCAGAGTCGAATGCTTGAGGAATAAAATTGGTAACTTCTGCTGCAAGATGCCGAACGGAGTTCTGCTTCTTGGTTCTAAAAGTAGACAGGGAGAGGAAGAACTTTGCAGAAGAGCTCCTGACCTGATTCCTCCGGGGTTTGTCGTGGTGAAGCTTTCTCTCCGGATCAGGATCCCTGCAGAGCTAGCTCCTGGTTTCCAACAGCAGGTTGCAGAGGATGCCCCGGCAGCTCCCGACCTCGGAATCAAGCGCCGTTAGATTCGTTGGAATCGTGGACGAGTCCTCTTCGCAGAAAAGCTGACGGGGAAGCTAACTGATGTCAGAGAAGACTAGGGGATGCAGAACAATGGTGACTTGTTGGTGCAGACTATGAGTAGCAGATCTGCGTAGCTGGGGGAGAAAAATGAGGACTCTGGATCACGAACGCCGAATGAAGTTCTGTTTCTTGATTCTGGAAGTAGACTGGGCGATGAAGAACTTTGAAGAAGAACTCATGGACTGATTCCTTCGGGGTTCGTCGTGGCAGAGCTTCTAATCTGGCTCCGGTCCTCAGCCAAGGTAGAACTGCACAGTTGTGGGAGAATGGACCTCCTGGACGGCTCGGAGATCGGAAGAAGATGAAACCACTTCTGTTGCGAAGGAGACTGGTAGATGCTTCCGACGATGGCTCTTGGGTCTTCAAACTCATCCGAAGGAAGTCGTGGTGGCCGCTGCAAGTCACTGGTTCATCTGCAACCTCTGGACAGTAAACTGCAACTTCGAAGTAGCTTCCAATGACCAAGAAAGAAGAAGGGGAAGGGGGTAGATGAGTGTGGGAGTGACCCCTGGTTGTAAGGGGGTCTTGTAGGGGGTGTTCTAAGGTGTGGGAGGTGGAGAATAAGGTCTGGAAGAGGGTCCAATAGATGGTGGTAGTGGGGGCTGCGAATTTGGTTGGAATGGAGAGAGGGAAAGGATATTCGGAAATAGGTTTAAGGGTGGGGTTAATTCTTTGTCTTGGGAATGGGGGGGTTGTGTTAGGGAAGGGAAGGGGTGCTTGGGGTAGTGGGAAGGGTGCTTGGGAAAGTGTGAGGGGTAGTTGGGGGTTGGATGGTGAGGAGAGGATTGGTGGAGGGGGTCTTGGGAAGGGGTGGAGTATTGATGAGGGTTGTGGGGAATGGGAAGAGGCTTAAATGGGGTAGGTGGGGAGTGGAGGTGGTTGGGAAGGGAGGAGAGAGAAGAAAATTTGAATTTGGGTGTTGAGGAGAGAGAAAGTGGAGTGAAAAAGAGAGATTAAGAGAGGGAAGGGTGGGGAATCTCTCCCCTAGGGTTTCTCACCCAAAAAATGGAATCTCTCCACTAGATAAGAAGTGTAAACTCTCAAAATGGCAAGTTTTTTCATTCATTGATTCATTAAGTTGAAATGGGGGGAATGGGGTCCTATATATAGGAAACCCACATTTCTACAAAAGTCCCTGACAATTGACTCAATGACAAATAACCGAGGGGGGTAGGGGAGAGCCCTTGAGCCAAGCCCAATGAATTGGGCCCAATAGCTAACTAGACAACCTAATGACACTCAAACTTAGGGAAATGAACACAAGACCTAGAACATGACTCAAATAAAAGGGAAAATACATCAAATGACTCAAATAAAAATTACATAGGACTCAAAATTAAATGACTAGACCATGTCGGATGCAACCGGGGCGAGGAGACGAGCTGTGAACGTGGGCATGGGAGGTGATGTCCCCATCACTTGTATAGACGTAGAAAGCCTCCCTCCTTGGTGCTAGGTCGCTCAAGAATGCGGCAGGGCTTCACCATCGACCAAAAACCTCCCCCCTTTTCAAGCTTGGCCTTTAGGGTCTATTTATAGAGCCTAGAAAGCCTAGCTCGAAACTAGGGTTTAGAGTCATTTTCAGGTCAAGATTATCAAACAAAAATTATAGATAAATGAATCATCTTTTATCCAGTCGAAACGGCACTTAAAATGGTTGATTATCCGTGGAGAAAATGATGAAAGAAGTTGGGGATAAAACCACGGATAAAAGGGATAAAAATTGTTGAAATTCAGGAATCGAACAGATGAACGGTCTTACGATAGACCGCTCAACTTAATGTGTGGCTATGTTAGGACCGTTCAACCACGTAGGTGGAAATTTAAAGTAAATCTGAAATAATCCAGCTTATCCCTCCAACTGACCGAAACGTTCGCCGTTGGACTCTCATAGAAGAACGGCTTAGATGAGACCGTTCAACAATAGAGCGGCCAAGGACGAACCGTTCTATCCTTGTCGGTGATAATTTAATTAATTGGATAATCATCTGGGAAAACCACCAAGCGCAGGACTCTGGACGATGAGCGGCCACTTTCCGTCCGTTCATCATATTGAGCGGCTAGGTTAGGACCGCATAAATGCTTGACGGTGGAAATTCAGAAAATTAGCCAAAATGTTCCAAAATATATCGACGGCTCGTAGTCAACCGCACATGCACGTGGACGTTGAAACTTATAGAAAAGCCCAATCAACCAAAACCAAGGCCCATTAAGCCCTAAATCAACTTGGACCTAACCAAGGAGGGAGGCAACCCATAAAACTGGCTCCAAAACATGCCTGAAAATAGCCCCAACGAGTGATGGGCAACTCGAGGCATCAACAAAGGGGAGTAAGAGAAACGACTCAACTTATCGGCATAAAATGGGTGTCAAAACCGGTGAGGGCTTGAGAGGAGCTGAGTAGTGAGGAACTGGGTCGTGAGTCACCTCCTCCATAGGTAGCGGCCCGGGGTGTGCCGAGTCAAGATGAGTTTTTCGCTGGCATGTACTAGTTTTTTGCGCATCAGTGGGGTCAGCAGTGCCGTGGTCAGGAGGCTGGCGAAGGTGGTTCATTGCATGGCAGCCGAGGACGTGTTTTGCATCAACCGTCGACGTATGAGGGTCAACCGGATCATGATGTAGCGAGATCATGGATCGATGCGGTGGAACGAGTGTTCCGGTCGATGGAATGTGCGGATGATGAGAGAGTGCTGCTGGCGAGTTACCGGTTGCATGGTACTGCTTCCTCGTGGTGGACCACGGAGTGGGAGATGACCTTCCAGTCTCGACTACTTCAGCAGATTTCTTGGCAAGAGTTCGTTGAAGCTTTTGAGCTGACTTATAGTCCCGAGTTCCTGCGGATTGAGACGATGTTCCAGTTCCTAAATTTATAGTAGGATGAGATGTCGGTATTGCAGTATCGGGCCTGTTTCATGGAATTGGGTCATCATGTTCCTCATGTGATGGCAGATGAAGCCGTGAGGACCCATCAATTTCTTCGAGGTTTGAGAGTTGAGTTGCGACATGTTTTGATTGTCGCTCAATTTAGAGGTCTGGACGCGGCGTTCCAGGCAGCGACGGCTTTGGAGACGGACATGCTGAGTACCCGGGAGTCTTAGGCAGAGCAGTTTTCACAGGGTCAGGTTCGGTAGATTGCGGATCAACAGATGGAGGTTCAACAGCCTTCGAGCGAGCTATCTGTGGTGACGTCTTCACCTTCTGCTAGGCATCCTCGGAGACTGAGATTGAGGTACTAGCAGTGGCTTAAAGGTCAGAGGTAGGCGTCTGAGGAGAGTGTGCCGCAGTCTTCGGTCTAGATTCAGCGACAGGGTGTGGCTGAAGGTCAGCCAAGTCAGTGCGCGGGTTGCGGCGGTTTGCATCTAGGCAGATCATGTCCGAGTGCGGGGAGGTGCTTCAGGTGTGGTCAGGCAGGACACAAGGGGCGTGATTGCCCCGAGGGGTTGTCCCAACTGTGGTAATGGTTTTGTTGCAGCGAGGTGCGGTTTCCTAGGGCACGTGATGTATTGCCCTGGTGGTTGCAGAGGCGTTCCACCTCCTGGAAGGTATGCGCTATTTATTTTTGAGTTAATTATTTTGAGTTAATTCCTTGCTGCGTATTTTGGTTAATTCAGTGGTATTCTTATTTTTATTGTGTCTATATTCCTCCCTAATTATCTCGGGGTTCGTGAGGGTGTCCTGCATGCCGGTAGTGAAGATGTCTGTTGGGAGTGGTGTGCCCTCTTCCCCGGTGTTGTGAGGTGTAAGTTTCGTTGAGTCAGCATTGAGCCGGTTGGGTTGAGTTACCTACCGTGCCAATTTGTCATTTTGTGAGGTCGGTGTTGGGCCTCCCGAGGTGTTGGTGTGGAGTCGCGCTGTGTTGTAGGTGGGTTGTTGGGCATGTAGGAAAGTTGTGTTCCAGAATTGATGGGTGTGAGCGTTTTTCACCCATACTTCTGGATTTAGTTGTTTCTTGTTGTGGGCCTTATTGTGTCGGATTGTCTGGTTTCCCCCTTGTTTCTGTATTGGGTCGGTGCAGAGTTGCGTAGCGAAAGTATGGTGGGCCCATAACCCATAGGCCCCAGGATTGGATTGGTGGCTGAAAGTAGTAATGTTTTACCGCGGAGCTAGTCCTGGAGGTTTCTTGGTCAACTGTAGAAAGTTACCTTGGGGTTTGAGGCATTATTGGCCATGTGCGTGGCCTTGATTATCGTGTGATGGCGGATGTGTCATGCTAGCATTGAGAGTAGGTAGCGTGATGGTAAGAGCTGTCGGTAATGAGTAATCGTGCGCCAGTCTTTTTCACGAATCGTGTCGCATGGCCTAGAATGCAAATGGTTCTTGATTGCTGTTGAGGACAAGTTGTGGCCATTCGGACCGGATGAGGTGCAGGTGCGCGTTGCCCAGAGTCGGGGCAGTGATTTGACCGACATTGATCGGTGTGGAGGTCCTCGGAGTGGATTCGAGGGATATAGCATGTTGGTGTCAAGGGTAGACCCTGCGGGGATGCCATGAGTAGTCGAGGGAGCTGATTTAGTTGTCTTAGCACCCAAGTCACGTGTGGTTGGTCACATTGGCAGCCTTGCAGACGTGGTGCCCGAGGCTAGATAAGTGAAGGATGGAGCGCTCGGCTATTGTGAGACTCAAGAGAGTTTTGAGCTTTGTGCTTTTTGGAGTGCCGCTAACCGGATTGTGTTGTTAGGGTCAAAGGTTTCCCCTGGCTCAGGAGGAGCGGTGCAAGGGGATCTCGTGTACTAAGCGAATGGTTGGTTGACCTGAGCGGTGTCGGGCCCAGGTGGGCGCTGAGAGTTGGTTGCTGTCGGTTGGCATTTCATGGGAACTGCGGAATTGCCAAGTGCGGGTTGGACAGCTGTAGGATGGTGCAGCTGTCTCCTCAACGAAAGAATCCCCCGAAGTGCGTATGCGCAATGGGACCCCTGCCATTGGGAATGTGTTGGAGGCGGTGGGCCCAGGATTGGTGTGTTTGAGGAGTCTGAGGTTCGCGAGAGTGACCTCGTTGTTCTTTCCCCTCTCAAGAACTTGGTGTTGGCCGGAGGGCCATGAAGGACCATGATGGTGTCACGTGGTGCGTGGCCAGTGTTCGGATGAACTGACTGGCGGCCCTGCTGAAGAGTAGGGGAGGTGGGGTCAAGGACTTCCGGTGGATGTGGAACCGACGGTTGACAGATGAGTTTCTGTGGCCGATGTCTTGCCTTGCAGATTGACCGTCATGTGATGAGAGTTGTGGTCCGTGAAGTCTCTGCCGATCGACTGTTGTGAGTCTCGTGTGCATGGGAGGTGACCGAAGAGACGTTGACCTCGGGACTGGTGTTAACTAGCGATCCTTGAGGTGTGTTGACCTTGATTGCGATGGATGCTGACGGTGTGAAGTCGGCAGATGTAATGCCCCATATTTTTTTTCGGATATTTTTCATATCATTTTCGTGGGTCTCGGGGTGTCTTTTGTGCTTTACACGTGTTTTGCCCTGATATGTCTTCAAAACTTTGTGCAGGGTGAACCGTTACGTTCTCCGACTCAGGGACGTTACCACTACGTTGTGCATGCCCCGAGGATCGAGGAAATTTATTTTTCATATTTTTAGTATTTTTTGGAATTTTCTGGTTTTTCTATATAAATACCCCCCTCTCTCCTCTCATTTCCCTCACTCTCTCCCTCTCTCTTCTCTCTCTCGCGTTCTCTCCTCTCCCCCTCTCTTCTCTCTGGGCGGCCGACGGAGACAGACAAGGGTGAGGTGGCGTCGTTCATGGGGCGAGGAGCGGCGTGGACGGGGCGAGGATGGAGGCGTGGTGGCGCGAGGAAGCTCGGGGGTGCGTCCGTGAATCGGTGGGGGTTTCGTGGGCATTTTCGCGTGGATCGGCGTCCTCAGCGCGCAGAATCTTCGGTGGAGGTAGGGGGATGGATCCTTAGCCCTTGTACTTCCTTTCCCCACGTTTTATAGGCCGAGGCAAGGCCGAGAGTGGGATTATTTCACGCGGGGCCTAAAATCGCATGCTTAGGGTGAGCGGCGGTTTTTTGCCGATTCAAGGCCCGATCGCGGTTTGAATTCGGTTTTTCGGTTGTGGGAATGTCTGGGGATGAGTTCCCCTTGTTTTCCCCTTTACTGGGAGGCAAATGGGGTGTGGATCCGAGCTCACGGCAGAGCTCGGTTCGTCCACGGGAAACGCAGGAGGCGGCCACTTCTGTGGCCGTCGGTGCCCTAGTCTGGGCGGCCAAGACCCTGGCCGCCCAGGTCTTTGGGTGGCCACTGGTCTGGCCACCCAAGGTGCTGGGCGGCCAGGACCCTGGCCGCCCTCTTCTATTGCCCTGGTCTGGCCGGCCAACCTGATGGCCGCCCAGCCCTCTGGGCGGCCCCAGTTGTGGCCGCCCAGGACATTGGTAGCCCAGGTGCTGGGCGGCCACAGGTGTGGCCGCCCAGGCCTCTGAGCGGCCAAGGGTTTGGCCGCCTAGCCCTTTTAGCCTCTGGGGTGCCGACTGTTGTGTTCCCTTGCCCCGAGGTGTCCGTATGCAATTCAGTTTCGCGGGAGAGGTGCCCCCGTGACACTTCGTGATCCGGGCTCCCTGTGTTGTTCATCATGGGCTATTCCTGTGAGAAGTTGTGTCTGTAGAGGGTGTTTGCCCCGCGTGTTCTCAGGCATCTGTGCATTCATTAAATCGAGTCACCGTGTATCGGTATGAGTGCGGTGGGGCCTCCCCCGCACGTCGTGGGTTTCTCCGGAAGGTAGTTTCTGAGTGGGCCATGTGTGTGACCTTGGACTGTGGGTCCAGTTAGCCAGCCTGGGGCTGGAAGTTTTCCGGGTGTCCCTTGGGCGGGGGATTGCCTCGGAGGCTGGTGAGTTGCCTCGGTATTCGTGCTAACGTGGTTTCTGACCTAGGTATAGGCCAGATTGACGACATGGAGCCGTCCCGGTACGACGGTCTTGACCCTGAGTCGTGTGACTCAAGGACCGTTGGGTTAGTAGGTTTAGTGGACCATCCAGAGTCTGGTGGTACCGAGCCACCTGTTACTCCCCGCTATTCACGATGGGTACGTGTGTGGCTTTCTGTGTTCACGTTTAGTGACCTCCCACTGGTCATAGCCTTCTTACGGCACGCGTGTACTGACCCACCTGGGAGTGGTGGATCGGCTTACCCGAGAGGGACGATTTTTAGGCTGGTTACCGTAGGGCCCCCACGCGCAGCTTGAGTCCAAGCTTCGGGGGAAGAACCATCTAGAGGATCTGATCTAGGGTGTATGGTCTGTGTGTGTACACTTAGTTGGGTGATGTCGGACCCGCGCTGACGAGCGCAACCCCAGCTAGTCCTTGTTCTATGTTCTTGGTTATTGTTGTGTCTCTATCTCTGCTTGGGGCGTCGCAGCGAGACACTTGAGGCGCGGACTAAGTCGTCATTGGACGCATCTGACTTTGCTTCTGGTGGACAGTGCTCTTGTCACTCGACGTGAGTTTCTCGTGAGTCGAGTTCCGCTTCACGTCTGCGACACGTGGTTTTGCGTGAGTTTCAGGTGTTTTTCTCGATGTCGAGGTCTAGGGGTTCCAGTGAGCGTCACCGAGGGCTTTCCCCTAGACAATGTTGAGTTCCCGACAGCATGGTCATTTTCCTAGCAGTGTGACTAGGGTGGGTTGTTGTCTGGTGATCCCCCGACTGTGAGATCGGGGAGTGTCCCGTGTACAATAGGAGTAGCTGTAGCGCCGAGTTTTTACGGGCCACCGGTTTGCTGTTCCTACTGTTACTGTTGTTCTTGTTGTTGCTGTTTTCCGTTACCACCATTGTTTATGGTTTGGGTTCCGCGAGACCCCTACTGAACTAGTGACAGGAGGCTCACCCCTGCGTTTCAGGTGCGGCGGTTCTTCCTCGAGGTTCGAGGGTGGTGTGCGGAGGTTCTTAGTCGCCAGCTTGCCGGGCCGAGTGTTCACTTGGCGTTGGGTACGTTCTTCTGCCTTAGACTGTACTTTCTATTGGACTGGACTATGTTGTAGTTGTTTATTTATTTCTGTTAATTGATGAATTGTCCTGCTTTATTTCCTATTTCTTTATACCTCCACACTCCTTTTTAGCCTTTCCGAGTCCCGGCTCGTGGGCGGCGGGCCAGGATTCAAATGGTATCGGGTTCCTTTCCCAGTATCCTGATCTTGGGTCGCTACAGTTGGTATCAGAGCGTGGTTGTGGACGTACATGGGAATTCGAGATATTACAGTGACCCGAGTCCATAAGGTCCAGTACAGTCGGCAGTTGGCATAGGGTTTTATGTTTATTTTTCGTTTCGTTTCTCGCGTGAGAGCTTGAGGGCACGGCATTGGCGCTGTAATATGGTTGCTGTAGTTGGAGTGCCGGTGTGGGGCCGAGGGACGTGACAGAGAGATTTCTTCCCAATGGGTGGTGGCTCCGGTTGTGCTGCATTGGGCAGAGGTTGCTGGCAGGCGTGAGTTCGCGGTGCTGCGTTTGAGGAATTACAGCGGTGGTGCATCGAGAGATGTTGTGATCGTGGTCCAACAAGACACTGGACGAGTGTTGTCGGAGATGCTGGCCTGACAGAAGTGATGATTTTCCTAGTACGAGAAGGTGTTGTTATCAGCGTGTGCAAGGTTCGAGGTTAGGTCGAGCGTGGAGTTTTCCATCCGTTGGTCGAAAGTGTATTGAGTTTTTCCTTTGTTTGGAGGAGATTGCGTTTGGCTAAGGTTCGTCATATTGCATTGTGCGTCCGGATTGGTTGGCCTTTGTGTGACATGAATCCGTGTGAGACGTGTTCTATGTTTTGGCAAGGTGGTTGCCTGTGAGAAGTCGTGCCCATTTCCCCTGGTGTGTAAGGTGTGTTGGCACTATTCCGGAAGGATGTGTGCCGCTTGGGCGGTGTTCGTGAGGATTTGCGACTGGTGTTGTGGTTCCCGATGTATCGAGGATCGGGTCTTGCGGAGTTGCAGAGGATTGTTGGGATGGTGGTGTGGACAACGATGAGGAAAAAGATTTCGAAAGAGAGGTAATGATATAAAGGATAGGAATTAAACCTCTGCGAGAAGTGATTCTCCGCGGGATCTAAACAGAAAAACCACCGCGAGAAATGACTATCTGCAGGGTATGAACAAAAATGAAAATGACAGAATTAAACTGCCGCGAGAGGTGACACTCTCCGCGGGATTCATTGGGGGATGGGAGTGTGTAGAAATTAAATGCTAAAAGTAAATTGCCGAAATAAAAGGACCACTGTGGGAAGTAACTCGCCGCGGGTTTTATTGGGTTAGTGTTAGGGGTTAGTGTACAGAAAGTAAATTACAGAAATTAAATGGCCATAGTGGGAAGTGACTCACCGCGACCTCGTAGGGAGGAGAAAGTGTTGAAATTAAATTGGGGATGGGAACCACCGCGGGGACTGATCCTCCGCGCGGGTGTTGCTGGTGTGATCGCTAGGGGCCAAGAACCCCATAATGGAAAGAGTTTGATCGCGTACATCCGCCACGGGAGTGGACACAGTGCAGGTTCTTTCTTCCTCTTCTTTCGGTCAGCCGACGAAGAGGGCTTCCTTCGGTTACCCTGATTGATGTTATCCCCTTGTTTTTTTTATTTTGACTTTTTTTTTATTTTTGTTTTATTTTTTTATTTTTTTATTTATATATTTTTTATTCTTTTATTTTGAGGGAGATTCAGAGGGGGAAGGAGGAAAATCAGGAGAGATGAGAAAATGAAGAGAGAAATCAAAATGTGAAAAGCTATAGAGAGAGTGTGAGATATAAGAATAAAAATAAGAATATTAAATATTACTAAGAGAGAAAGAGAAAGATTTTTTTTGATAGAAAATAGAGAGGGATCGGGATAGAAAATAGAGAGGGATCGGTATAAAGGCCTAATAACAAATAATAAAAAATAGAGAATGAAAAGATAGAAGTGGAGAGAGGGATGAGGGTTTAATCAGAAAAAAAATACATACATATATCTATGTTAAAATCCACGTGTGTGCATAGAGGAGTAGAGAGGGATAGAGAAGAGAGAAAAAAAGGGAAGTTATATATATAGAGAGAGAAATGGATGAAATGGAGGGGTTTAATTCACATAAGGTAAAAGAGGAGGAGGAAAAGAAAAGAAAGTCTAACTTACGTATGTGTGTGTGTGTGTTTAAAAGAGATAGATAAAAGAGAGAGATGGGGAGAGAGAGAGAGAGAGAGAAATAGATATAGAGGATAATAATAATCAGAATATTAAATATTATTAAGAGCATATATACAGAGAGAGATGAAAAGAAAGATTCTCTTTTTTATTATTATTATTATTATTTCATTTCTTTTTATTTTGATGAGGGCCAAGAGAGAGAAGAGAGAGGGGAGAGAGGAAGATAGTGAGAGAGAGAAAGAGAGAGAGAGAGGCGGAGAGAGATAGAGACAGTGTGTAATGTCTCGAGTTTTTTGGATCCTTCTTCTCGGGTCCCGGATCTGATTTCTTGGAGTATTCGACTCCGTTGTGTCCGGAATTTCGTTTCGGACATCTTTCGTGTTCGGATCGGCGCTATCCGGAGTCGTTTCGGAGGCCGGAAGAGCTCCGCGGCCTTTCCGCGTGTGTTTTCCGATTCCCGGTGTGTGTTTTGGAAATTCCTTCGGAATCTCGTTGCGGATGAATCGGGCCGTTCACCTGGACGCGAGTGGTACCGTTGTGATCAGTGCGTCGCGAGGTTCGAGGAGGTGTATTTTTCTATTTTTTTGCAATTTTCCAGATTTTTCGGATTTTCCTATATAAACCCCCCACCCTCTCTCTTCCTCTCATTTCTCACTCTCACCCTCTCTCTCTTCTCCCACTCCCTCCTCTCACTCTCTCCTCTCCGGCGGCCGACGGACCGAGGCGGGGGCGAGGCGGGGCGATGCGGGCGAGGAGGATGGCGAGGATGGGTCTGTGTGTGTAACGCG
This sequence comes from Amorphophallus konjac, assembly GCA_022559845.1. Taxonomy (NCBI): domain Eukaryota; kingdom Viridiplantae; phylum Streptophyta; class Magnoliopsida; order Alismatales; family Araceae; genus Amorphophallus; species Amorphophallus konjac. The sequence goes on from CM040121.1 coordinate 526,006,745, forward strand.
TTGTTGTTTGACCATTGGGTGTCTGTGTGTGTAACGCGTTGGACCAGGCGCGTTACATTCGTGTAACGCGTTAGGGCAGGCGCGTTACATCTCGTTTTCACGCCGGGAGCGTGAGGCGCGCGTGACGCACCAGGGCAGGCGCGTTACATTTGTGTAACGCGCTGAGCCAGGCGCGTTACATCCTGCGTTCCTATGGGCCATGTAACGGCCTGCGTTAGGCCGCCAGGTGGATGTGACGGTCCCGCCTAGACCGTTACAGCCCTGTGACGGTCGAGGGCTAGACCGTCAGGCGTTGTGTTGCATCGAGGCGAGTTTTTGTGTTCTCCGCCTTGTTCTGCGATGTGTGGGTCCCCGGTCGACACAGTTGGGACCTAGTGGTCGACCTTCGGTCTTGTGAGTGTCCCAGACACCCCATGGGATTCTGTGTCCGTGTGTTGAGGGTGTCGGAAGGACCGTGCTACCTCATTTAGCGTGCCCGTGGGTTTGAGCGTCCGAGTGACTTCTCGCGTGTCGGGCTTTCATGTTACGTTAGACCGAGTCACCGCGTGTCGGTGGGTGTGCGGTGGGGTCTCCCCCGCATGCCGTTAGTTTTCCTGGAAGATGATTCCCGAGTGGGCCATGTGGTTGGCCTTGGACTGTGAGTCCAGTTACCGGCGTGGCAGCTTGTGCGTTGCCCTGGGAATCATGCTTCTGTGCTTTCCGCATGGGCCATGCATGTGGCCTTGGACTGCGAGTCCAGTTGCCCAGCCTGGGGCTGGAGGGTTCCCGCCTTTCCTTGAGAGTGGGATTTAGTGCGGCGGCCTGTGAGCTACCTTGGGAACCATGTTTCGGCGTTTCTGCGTGGCCGAGCATGCGGCCCGTGGACTGTGAGTCCTGTTTCTTCTCCGACTGTGGTCACCGTGCGACGGGGCCGGTACGTGCAGTGGTCCCCGTACGTACGTTATTTTCCGTGACTTGAGAGTCTACTCCTTCAGTGGCCCTCCACTAGTCGTAGCCTACCAGTATGCGGTACAGGTCGCACCAGGGAGTGGTGTACGGGCTCACCCTTAGAGGCGGTTTGTGGACCGGTTGCCGTAGGGCCCCACGCCTTGCAGCCAGAGTCCGGCTGAGGGGAAAACCGGTCAGAGGGCCAGACCAGGGACGCACGGTCTGTGTGTGCACACGTGGTTGAGGGCAGTTGGACCCACGTCGACGGGCATGACCCCATCTAGTCACTTGTTTGTGGTTACTTGTACGGTGTTCGTGCCTTTGGTAGGCGCTACCACGTCAGGCAGTTCACCTGCGGCGCGGTGTAAGACGTCAGGGGACGCTACCGGCTGTGCTTCTAGTGGGCGGTACTCCTGTCGAGTTGAGAGTGACAGACTATCAGTTTCCGTGACTTCGACCTTCAGGTTTTCGGTCGTGTTGACCGTTGAGTTCGGTTGTTTCGCTATGGCGCGTGTGTTGGTTTTCGCGCCGTGGGACTAGTGCTAGTGGCTCTACCGAGGTTGCGTCTTGTTGTGCGGTATCCGCGATCGGGTGGTCAGGGTTGCACCTTGGACAGCATGTCCAGGTAGGCTGTGTCTGGGGGACAGGCCTCTACGGCGTGGTTGCCGTGTGTTTTTACTTCGGTAAGCGGTGCTAGTGTAGTTCGGTAGCCTCGACCGCGAGGTCGGGGGGTGTTTCTGGTATAGTAGGAGTAGTTGTAGTGCCGGGTTTCGACCGGCCACCGGGTTTAATGTTCCTACTGTTGCGGTTGCTCTAGTAGCCTTCCTTTCCGTGACCGCGGTTGTTTCCGGTTGGGGTTCCGCGGGATCCCTGCTGAGTCTATGTTTTGGACACTCATTCCCTGCTTTTCAGGTGTGGCGGTTCTTCCTCGAGGTTCGAGGGTGCGGAGCGGAGGTTCTCAGTTGCTAGCTTGCCGGGCCGAGTGTTCACTTGGCATGTGGTACGCTTTACTGCTTTAGACTGTACTTTCTGTTGGACTGGACTCTGTTGTAGCTGTAGTTGTTCTTTCTTTCAGCTTGTTGTTGTTGGTTGTCCTGTTTTATTTCCTATTTCTTTGTGCCTCCACACTCCTTTTAGCCCTTCCGAGCCCTTCCGGCTCGTGGGCGGCGGTGCGAGTCTCGGGTTATCGGGCCTTCCCGGTAATCGGATTCTCAGGTCGTTACAGCTGGTATCAGAGCGGTGGTTGTGGATGTACATAGGAATTCGAGATATTACAGTGATCAAAGTCCATAAGGTCCAGTACAGTCGGCAGCTGGCTTAGGGTTTTGTGTTCGCTTTCCGCCTAGTTTCTCGCTTGAGAGCTTGAGTGCGCTGTGCGGCGCTGTGAAGGTGGTTGATGTCCGCGGCTTTCGTGCCATCATGGGGTCTAAGGATCAAGGTCGAGGGCTTTCTCCCTCATCGGTGGTGACCCCAGTTGTGCTGCGTTGGGCAGAGGTTGCTGGCAGGCGCGAGCTCGCGATGCTACGTTCGAGGAACCTGCAGCGTGGTCAGGTGGCTGGAGAGGATTTTTCGTGGTTAAGTGGCCGTGAGTGTGCTCTGAGGGAGCTGCTGTCGGTTTTGGTCACTCCAGCTTGAGGTTTATCCAGCCCCTGAGGTGTTCAGGTCGTGGTTTAAGGTGGCAGAGCGGGTGTTCTGATCGAGAAGTGTGCTCGGGTGAGCGGAGGATCTTCTCGGTGAGCTGCTGTTTCGTTGAGCCTGATGTCCTTGTCGTGCTCTGTGGCGTCAGAAATGACGTGTCGGTCCCAGTTGTTTTGTGGATTTCGAGGCAAGATTGGGCTGTGGTGTCCCAGTAAGTCTTGCTCCTGCGCTCTTGTGTGCGATTGGGTTGTGTTCGCCCTGGAGTTGGCTTAAGATGTGAAGGCCCCACGGTGAGTTCGGGACTCGAGGATGAGCATCGGCGGTTGTCGGTTATGGCTCGTGTTGCGGCTCTTGGCGTGGTGTGTTGTAATTCGATGAATTGTAGCAGTGGTGCATCGAGAGATGCTGTGATTATGGTCCGATGTGACACTCGCCGAGTGTGTCGGAGGCGCTGACCTTATGGAAGCGATGGCTTTCCTTGGTGCTAGATGGTGCTGTTTCTAGCATGCGCGAGGTTCGAGGTCAGGTCGAGCGTGGAGTTCTTCCGTTGGTCGAAAGTGCGTTTGGTCTCCCCTTTGGTTGGAGAGATTGTGTTGGGCTAAGGTTCGTCGTCTTGCATTGGGTGCTCGGATTGGTTGACCTTGTGTGCCATGAAGTCCGTGCGAGACGTGCTCCTTGTCTTGGCAAGGCGGTTGCCTGTGAGAAGTCGTGCCCATTCCCTTGTCGTGTGAGGGTACTGGCGCTGTTCCGGAAGGACGAGTGCTGGTTGGGCGGTGTTCGCTTTCTCGACTGTGCGCGCGGATCAGAGTGCGCAGCGGAAGCGTGGTGGGCTTGTGACCCATTGGTTCAGGATCGTAGCGTTGGTTACTACGGGCAGATTTCCTGAGTTTGCGTTGAGCATTGGAGGATTGGTTCCTCGGTGTGAAACGTGTTGTTGTCGTGCCGTTGCTCGAGGTATTATGGTTCTTGACACTGGCAGGATGGAGTGTTGGAGAATGTGCTGGCTAGTGCGTCGCATGAGTACCCTGTTCCTGTGTTGGAAGTCGTGTCAGGCGTCGGTGTTGGACCCAGATGGAGTTGTTGAGGATGTCGCCTGATGGAGGTCGAAGGATTTGATGAGACCAGACGTAAGAGTGACGCCTGTGGGCGGAGGCCTTTTTAGCGAGATTGGCATCGGAGGGTGGTCCTTGACGGGACGTTAGTGTCGCAATGGTTATCCCTAGTTTGGTGACCAGCATGGGATGGTTCCCCTGTAAGTCTGAGTCGAGTGAGGTGATGACTGAAGACACCAGGATCTTGTCATCTGGTTTCATCGTGCTCCCCGAGAGGGTCGAGTTGGCGCGATGATCGAGCTCGGATGCGGAGTCCGAGAGGAGTGCAGCTCGAGATGTGGCATTGGTCTGTGTGTGAGTCAGCGGATGGCCTGCTGTGAGTTGGATCATGCCTCTTGGGCCGGTGGAGGTTTCCCGTTGACGTGTATCTGGCGACCAGTGGATGGTCTTTTCACAGACAGAAGATGCTGGTTGTCGGGGCTCGAGCGTGACGAGAGCCGTGTGCCAGCGAAACCTTTGGTGGTCGTTTCTGTGATGTGCCTTTCCGGATGGCATCTGGGCTTTGTCGAAGTTTATCTTCTGACAAGAGTTGGCACAGTGTTATGTCCGACTTTCGGCTTGCCATGCGTGGAGTGTTTCTTGGTGTTGAGCCGATGAGCTGGTTGCGGTCTGTTGAGAGGACTGCTTGAGCTGGTAGAGGCTCTATTTTAGTTGCTCCCTTGAGGAGGGTGTGCGACCTATCAGCTGGCTGTGAAGCTGATGTGCGATTTGTCTGCCGACCATAGGATGGATCGGTAGCTGTTTCTCGTGGCGAGGGTTGTGATTCCTTGGTGAGCAAGATTGTGGATGCGGCGCCATGGTGGATTCTCGCATTGTCTGAGGTGATGCCGGACTGTGCCCTTTGGTATATGCCTGCTCTGTTGGCCAGTGTGCTCGGCGCGAGGAGCGAGGTGTTGTGTGTGATTGTAAGTCTGACTGTGTCCCTCAGGATTGGTATTTTCATGAGGATCGAGGTTTTATGTGCTGGGATTCTGACAGCGTGTCAGTTCGTTCAGTGTTCTTCCCCTGTGACTTTGTGCTTGGTCCTGAATTTCGAGGATGAAATTCCTTTATGGGGGGAGGGCTGTAATGCCCCGGGTTTTTCGGATCCTTCTTCTCGGGTCCCGGATCTAGTTTCTTGGAGTATTTGACTCCGTTGTGTCTGGAATTTCATTTTGGACATCTTTCGGGTTCGGATCGGCGCGATCCGGAGTCGTTTCGGAGGCCGGAAGAGCTCCGCGGCCTTTCCGCGTGTGTTTTCCGATTCCCGGTGTGTGTTTCGGAAATTCCTTCGGAACCTCGTTGCGGGCGAATCGGGCCGTTCACCTGGGCGCGAGTGGTACCGTTATGATCAGCGCGTTGCGAGGTTTGAAGAGGTGTATTTTTCTATTTTTTTGGAATTTTCTTGATTTTTCAGATTTTCCTATATAAACCCCCCACCCTCTCTCTTCCTCTCATTTCTCACTCTCACCCTCTCTCTCTTCTCCCACTCTTTCCTCTCACTCTCTCCTCTCCGGCGACCGACGGACCGAGGCGGGGGCGAGGCGGGGCGATGCGGGCGAGGAGGACGGTGAGGATGGGTCGAGGATCGAGGCTCGAGGGCGCGGTGAAGCCGGTTCGTGGGCGTGGAGGCACCGGCGGGCTTTTGGAGGCGTTTCTTCGTGGATCGACGTCCACGGTTCGCGAAATCTTTGGTGGAGGTAGGGAGATGGACCCCCAGCTCGTGCACTTCCTTTCCCGCGAGTTTCGTAGGCCGTGGTGAGCCGAGCGGGTGGAATCGGGGTTTTTTTGGGCAAAACCCATGTTTAAGGGCTTGTGGGCCGATCTCTCGTTTTACGGCATTTTTGGCCAATCCAGGGGTTTAGATGCATGCCTAGGGGCTTGGGGATGGATTCCCCTTTGTTTCCCCATCACCCGGGGGTGATCGGGGCGTGGATCGGTGTTTTGGATGGTTTCCCGCCGTAACGTTCTCGGGAGGGTGTGACGGTCATTCCAGTGACCATTACATATGTGTAACGCGCCTGGGCAGGGGCGTTACATTCCCTTTGCTTTGGGCTTTGGCGTTCGTGGGTGTGACGGTCTCACGATAGACCGCCACAGCCGTGTGACGCGCCTGGGTGGGTGCGTCACATCCCCTGTTACCCAGCTGAGAGCTGGGGGTGTAATGGCCCCCGACGGACCGTTACATACGCGTGACGCGCCTGTGGTGGGCCGTCAGGGGTGTTCCAACCGTTGTCGTTTGACCGTTGGGTGTCTGTGTGTGTAACGCGCTGGACCAGGCGCGTTACATTCGTGTAACGCACTGGGGCAGGCGCGTTACATCTCGTTTTCACGCTGGGAGCGTGAGGCGCGCGTGACGCACCAGGGCAGGCGCGTTACATTTGTGTAACGAGCTGAGCCAGGCGCGTTACATCCTGCGTTCCTATGGGCCGTGTAACGGCCTGCGTTAGGCCGCCAGGTGGATGTGACGGTCCCGCCTAGACCGTTACAGCCCTGTGACGGTCTAGGGCTAGACCGTCAGGCGTTGTGTTGCACTGAGGCGAGTTTTTGTGTTCTCCGCCTTGTTCCGCGATGTGTGGGTCCCCGGTCGACTCGGTTGGGACCCAGTGGTCGACCTGCGGTCTCGTGAGTGTCCCAGACACCCCGTGGGATTCTGTGTCCGTGTTTTGAGGGTGTCGGGAGGACCGTGCTACCTCGTTTAGCGTGTCCGTGGGTTTGAGAGTCCGGGTGACTTCTTGCGTGTCGGGCTTTCGTGTTACGTTAGACTGAGTCACCGCGTGTCGGTGGGTGTGCGGTGGGGTCTCCCCTGCATGCCGTTAGTTTTCCTGGAATATGATTTCCGAGTGGGCCATGTGGTTGGCCTTGGACTGTGAGTCCAGTTACCGGCGTGGCAGCTTGTGCGTTGCCCTGGGAATCATGCTTCTGTTCTTTCCGCGTGGGCCATGCGTATGGCCTTGGACTGCGAGTCCAGTTGCCCAGCCTGGGGCTGGAGGGTTCCCGCCTTTCCCTGAGAGTGGGATTTGGTGCGGCGGCCTATGAGCTGCCTTGGGAATCATGTTTCGGCGTTTTCGCGTGGCTGAGCGTGCGGCCCGTGGACTGTGAGTCCTGTTTCTTCTCCGAATGTGGTCACCGTGCGACGGGGCCGGTACGTGGGGTGGTCCCCGTACGTCGTCGGATGCGGACATTATTTTCCGTGACTTGAGAGTCTACTCCTTCAGTGACCCTCTACTAGTCGTAGCCTACCAGTACGCGGTACAGGTCGCACCAGGGAGTGGTGTATGGGCTCACCCTTAGAGGCGGTTTGTGGACCGGTTGCTATCGGACCCCACGTCTTGCAGCCAGAGTCCGGCTGAGGGGAAAACCGGTCAGAGGGCCAGACTAGGGACGCACGGTCTGTGGGTGCACACGTGGTTGGGGGCGATCGGACCCACGTCGACGGGCGTGACCCCAGCTAGTCACTTGTTTGTGGTTACTTGTACGGTGTTCGTGCCTTTGGTAGGTGCTACCACGTCAGGCAGTTCACCTGCGGCGTGGTGTAAGACGTCAGGGGACGCTACCGGCTGTGCTTCTAGTGGGCGGTACTCCTGTCGAGTTGAGAGTGACAGACTATCAGTTTCCGTGACTTCGACCTTCGGGTTTTCGGTCGTGTTGACCGTTGAGTTCGGTTGTTTCGCTGTGGCGCGTGTGTTGGTTTTCGCGCCGTGGGACTAGTGCTAGTGGCTCTACCGAGGTTGCGTCTTGTTGTGCAGTACCCGCGATCGGGTGGTCGGGGTTGCACCTTGGACAGCATGTCCAGGTAGGCTATGTCCGAGGAACAGGCCTCTACGGCGTGGTTGCCGTGTGTTTTTCCTTCGGTAAGCGGTGCTAGTGTAGTTCGGTAGCCTCGACCGCGAGGTCGGGGGGTGTTTCTGGTAGAGTAGGAGTAGTTGTAGTGCCGGGTTTCGACTGGCCACCGGGTTTACTGTTCCTACTGTTGCGGTTGCTCTAGTAGCCTTCCTTTCCGCGACCGCGGTTGTTTCCGGTTGGGGTTCTGCCGGATCCCTGCTGAGTCTCTGTTTTAGAGACTCATTCCCTACTTTTCAGGTGTGGTGGTTCTTCCTCGAGGTTCGAGGGTGCGGAGCGGAGGTTCTCAGTTGCCAGCTTGTCGGGCCGAGTGTTCATTTGGCATGTGGTACGCTTTACTACTTTAGACTGTACTTTCTGTTGGACTGGACTCTGTTGTAGCTGTAGTTGTTCTTTCTTTCAGTTTGTTGTTGTTGGTTGTCCTGCTTTATTTCCTATTTCTTTGTGCCTCCACACTCCTTTTAGCCCTTCCGAGCCCTCCCAGCTCGTGGGCGGCGGTGCGAGTCTCGGGTTGTCGGGCCTTCCCGGTAATCAGATTCTCGGGTCGTTACACAGTGTGAGAGAGATTGAGAGAGGGAGAGAGAACGAGAGGGAAAGAGAGGGAGGGGAAAAGAGAGAGAGAGAGAAGAGAGAGAGAAAGAGAGTGGGAGTGAGAGAGAGTTAGAGAGAGACCATGAGAAGGAGAGTTAGAGAGAGACCGTGAGAGAGGGGGGAGCATGCATGGGTTCGCGAGGGGGTGTGGGGTGTGACTGCGGCGACGTGGGGAGGACGCGGCGGGCGACGGCAGCAAGGTGGGAAGGGCGATGGTGACCGGCGGCGTGGGTGATGGGATCGACGACGGTGTGGGCGACGGTAACGACGACGAGGCGACCGGGGACAGCGAGGGAGGTGGACGGCGGCGGGCTCGACGTGGGGGGTGCAGCGGCAGTGGGTGCAGGGTGATAGTGAGAGAGAGAGGGGGCACAGCGGAGGGTTGGCCGGATGCCCGGAGGTGACTACGGTAGTGGGTGGTGGCCGGTGCAGGTCCGAGAGAGGGGTCAGTGGGAGGGAAGGTGAGAGAGTGGGATCACAGCAGGAGAATGGGGTGGCCGCGGTGGAAGAGGAGTCCGGTGTTGGGTGTGTGGTTGGTTGTGGGGAAGTGGAGAGATGAGTGGGAGAGAGATGGAGATGGCGGCTGTGAAGTGGGAGGTGGCCGGCGTTCGTGTGAGAGAGGGAGTGAGGGTAAGGAAGAGTGGGGCGACATGGGAAGGGGCTCGATGGCGGCAGTGAGGCGACGGTGAGGAGGTGAGAAGTGAAGGGCGGTATGCAGGGGTGTGGTGAGGAAGGGAGGTTGCGTTGGGAGGTGACTGACGGCGGGGGAGTTGGCCGGAGGGAGGGTTTCGCGGTGAGAGTGTTGAACTATGGTTTTGATGATAACTAAACTTCTTGTGTGATGCCTTGGTTTTGATTATTGTTGAAGTCATGGTTTTGATGTTCATGTGTGATTAAGTGAATTGTGATAACTAAACTAAATGGTTGATTGTTCCTGTCGATTGGTTGAATATGATTGACTTGAACATGTGCTTTGAATGCTTCCCATGCATACTCTTCATGGAGCTTGGCTACATACATGCATTTGTGAAAGCAACAATTGTTCCAATCTTATATGTGAAATTGGGTCTCAATGTAAATCACTTTTTGAACTCTAATACATATTTCGCATATCATTTTGAGCTTACATTCTGTTGAAACAACTCATGAGAAACTTGCTTGAAAATTGGAATCATGGTACTTATATCTTGCTCAAACGGTTTACAATAAGCTCTTGTTGATTGATTGAAATTGCCAAATGGCCAAAGGGGTTTCATACATGTACTTCATGTAATTACCACATGAATTATTGATCAAAGTCCTAATCCTTTTTTCTATGGTTTTATAGGTCAAAACACTCAACATATATTCCCCAAGATCAAAGGAGTTTGAAGCCTCATACTTAAATGGGCTGCAATGGATTTTGGGGGTGAAACCTAAAAAAAGTCACATCCTGCAGAACTATAGATCGACCGCCCCAGGTCGACCGCCAGCAGCGGTCGACCGCCCCAGGTCGACCGAAAATGCCAGGGATCAAATTTCTACAGGTTTCTCAGTAGCGGTCGACCGCCAGTCCCGAGCCAACATATGTTGACTTTGTTTTCCACTTCAAGAAGAGCTTTTCTCCTTGTAATTCTTTAATCCTAATGACACCAAATCACCAACAAAATGTGGATCTGGTCTGGGGGATGTCCATGGACCATTCAAGGGCTATAAAATATCTCATTTGGAGCCATAACCCTAACCATCCAAGAGGGCTTCAAGGGAGATCAAGAGGGTGCTGCCCAAGGAGGAAGAAGAGAGTACTGTAGCTCCGTGAACAGTACTTCGTGCAGCAAGTTCTTCATCTACCTCCAACCCATTCAAGGTATTTCTGAAGCCATCTACCTCCAAGAAGGTGTAGAAGCAATCAAGGTTCAAAGCTATATTCATACACCTCTTCATCAACTCAAGGTGATCCAAGGGAAGAAGAAGAAGGATGCTACAAAGAAGAAGGAGCCATTCAAGCATCATCTGAAGGTACTCTAGCTCCATTTGAAGTCAGCAGTCTCAAAGGAAGAGAACAAGCTCACAAGCATCAAGAAGATACATGGATTTGTCCAAGGAAGAAGGAAGGGTACTGTAGCCGTGAACAGTACTCCGTGTAAGAAGATCTACATCAAATACAAGGTCATTCAAGCTGAGTCTCAAGCTATTCAAGTAAAGAAGGAATCAACGCAAACATCCAGAGCACACACTCAGGGGGAGCCTAAATCAGGAGCTTTCTAAACTATGGTTTATTCATGTTTATGTTTTGTGCTTTATAGTTTCAAATTTGTGTTTCTTATAAACTGCAAACTCGTGTGTGTGTGGATCGTTGTTGGATCCGTGGTCGTGTGTGTGTGTGTCATACTTGATTCGTGTGTGCGTAGGTCTTCTTGGATCTGCGTGTATGTGTGGATTTATCCAGATCTTAGTGTTTGTGTGTGTGGAGTGCTGCACTTGTCGCAGCGTGTGTGTGTCTTGTTGATCCGCTTGTTGGATCATGTTGGAGACTTTGTCTCCATGTGTGTGTGTGTATTTTGGGGCGTGTCCCCGTGTGTGTAGGCAGGCGTCGTCCTGCGTGTGTGGTTGGAGCGTCGTCTCCGTTTGGGGATTTATGCCCGAGTGAAGCCTCACCGGGTTTGGTGAGGGGTGGACGTAGGATTGCCGTCGTTGCATCCGAACCACCTTAAAAACCGTTGTGCACTATGGTTTGATTTGTATGGTTTGGTCCTTTTCTTCTACCTCCATTCTAAGTGAGTGTATTTGTTAATTGTTGTTACTGATTTATCTATGTATATATTGCATAATCTATATCATTATCATACATAGTTTGATAAATCCGATTTGTGATCATATAGTTTTGAATCTCTTAACTAGCATTATATCACATGTTTCAAAAAGGCCAAAAGTTTTTGTAAAATTGGTAAACACCCAATTCACCCCCCTCTTGGGTGTCATTGATCATGGGACTTCGATTGGTATCAGAGCCAAGGCTCTAATTTCACAGATCTAACGATCTAGAGTGATCCAGATCAATGACTACCATTATATACACTTTGAATTCTCCACCGGTGTTTGATGGTTGTAATTTTGATTTATGGTTAGGAAGGATGTGCAGTCTAGTCAACTCATATGATCCTAAGCTATGGAAGCTTATCTCACATGGTCTTTATGAGTTGCCTAAAGATAAATCTGTCTGGACCGCATATTCCAAGCTCAAACATGATCAAAAATGTTTGGTTCTATAATTACTTATTGCTGTAGTTGATTCTAATCATTTCCCTTTTGTCTCCCATTGTAGATCCGTGAAGGATATCTTGGTTGGCTTAACCAAAGTCCGGGAAGAGCATGAAGATCAATGTCTTGTGGCAGGCACGAGTGATCAAGGGAGTGATCAGCAAGTTGAATCAAGCTCAAAGGTAAATTCTGATTCTGATAATGAAGATGAATTTAGCTATGAGGAGTTATTGATTGCATCTGATGAGCTTGCTGATAAATACGAGAAGGTTAAGTCTAAAAATAAAAAATTAAAAAAGTATGTTGGACAAACTAAATGTGATTCTCCATGTAAAGAATGCTCACACTTGAAGGAATTGATTGATGGTCATGTGTTTGACATTGAAATTCATAAAGATCAAATTTCTTCTTTGAGAAATGAAAATAAAGAGTTGAGAGATAGAGTAAGTCTTATGAACAATGGTCAAAATGAGTTTGCTCATGATAAAAATCTTGAAATAGAAAATGCGAAACTGAAGGAATTGAATAGAACCATTTCTGAAAGATTGCTTACTTTTGAAAAAGGGAAATCTATGAATATTGATCAATCTGAAAAAGTGCATACTATGTTGCAAGAAATTGAAAGTCATAAAACCATCAATGCTACTTTACATGAACAAGTTAACTCCTGGAAAAATAAACTTCTTCCCTCTGAATTGCACACTGCATCTCTTGAGAAAGAGATTGTTGACTTGAATGTTTTATTGTCTATATTTGTGAATGGTCAAGAAAATTTGGACAAACTATTGGTGTAATATCCCGGACCTTTCGGATCCTTTCTTCGTGGGTCCCGGATTTGGTTTTCGGAGTGTCCGGCTTTGTTGTGTCTGAAATTTTGTTTCGGACATCTTTCGTGTTCGGATCGGCGCGATCCGGAGTTGTTTCGGAGGCCCGGAGGCCTTCCGCGGCTTTTCCGTGTGTGTTTTCCGATTTCCGGTGTGTGTTTCGGCTTTTACTTCGGAAGCTCGCTGCGGGTGAACCGGGCCGTTCACCTGGGCACGAGTGGTACCGTTGCGATCGGTGCATTCCGAGGATCGCGGGGGTGTAAGTTTCTATTTTTTAGAATTTTTCAGAATTTTTGGATTTTCTATAAAACCCCCCTATTTTCTCTCTCTCCCCCACCTTCTTCTTCTTCTTCTTCTTCCTCCTCCTTCCTCCTCCACCGTAACCCTCTCCCTCTCCCTCTATTCCTCCCGATTGACCGCGGCGGACCCCTCTCCAGCTGCAGACGGCGGCGGGGTGACGGCGAGGCGATCGTGGGGGCGTGCAGTGCTCGCGGGAAGCTTGAAGGACGAGGGTTTTCTAAGGCATTTTTCGCGATTCAAGAATGATCCGGCAGAGCATTCGCTCCATTGAGGTAGGGTGACGTTCCTTAGCCTCTTGCCGTTCATTTCCGTGGTTTGTAGGCCGCGGAGAGGCCGAGAGGGGCTTGATTGAGCGGGTTTGGGGTTTTCCATGATTTGGGGAGAGCTCGCCCGATCTATGGTTTTAGCCCGCGATTTCACGTTTGGATGGCTTAGATGCATGCTAGGGGTCCCCAGGGGTCTTCCCCTCTGTTTTCCCCCTCTCCGTTGGAGGCACGGGGGCATGGTCGAAGTTTTTGGGGTTTTCCCGCCGTAGCATGCTCGGGAGTGTGTAACGGTCACTCCAGTGACCGTCACATGCTTGTGACGCCCCTAGAGGGGTGCGTTACATTCCTGAGTAGTGTTTTTGGGGGTCGGGGGCTGTAACGGCCTCACGATAGACCGCCATTTGCCTATGACGCGCTTGGGTAGGGCCGTCAGGGGCTTTCGACCGTTGGTTTGCGACCATTGGGGGTCAGGCCATGTAACGCACCGGGCTAGGCGCGTTACATGCGTGTAACGCGCTGGGGTAGGCGCGTTACTTCCTGTTTTCACCCCAAGTGTGAGGGCCATGTAACGCACTGGGCCAAGCGCGTTGCATGCGTGTGACGCGCTGGGGCTGGGCTGTTACATCCCTTTTGGCTTTGGGAGCGTGGGGGTGTGTAACGCATGGGGCCAAGCGCGTTACATTCTTGTAACGCGCCTGGACCAGACCGTTACATCCCTTTTCCCTCTGACCGTGTGACGGTCTGTTTTGAACCGTTAGGCGCATGTAACGGTCTCGCCTAGACCGTTACTTGCTTGTGACGGCCCTAGGGTGGACCGTCACATGCCTGGTTGTCCCATGAGGGTGGCAACCCCGTCTTTACTCCGACTGTGGCCACCGTGCGACGGGGCTGGTGCGTGGGGTGATTCCCACACGTTGTCGGATTCGGATGTTGTTTTCCGTTGACTCGAGAGTCTACTCCTTTGTGACCCTCCACTAGTCGTAGCCTATCAGTACACGTGTGCTGGTCGCACCAGGGAGTGGTGTACGGGCTTACCCTGAGGACGGTTTTAGACTGGTTACCGTCGGGCTCCTCGTCACATCAGAGTCCAGTGCCAGGGGAAAACCGGTCAGAGGGCCAGACCTAGGACGCGTGGTCTGTGTGTGCACACGTGGTTGGGGACAGTGGACGCACGTCGACGGGCGTGACCCCAGCTAGTCACTTGTTGTGGGTACTTGTACGGTGTCCGTGCCTCTGGTAGGAGCTACCACGCCAGGCGGTTCACCTGCGGCGCGGCGTAAGACTTCAGGGGACGCTACCGGCTGTGCTTCTAGTGGGTGGTACTCCTGTCGAGTACGGAGTGGCAGTTAGTCAGTCGTTTGTTTTCTACCTTCGGGTTTTTTTGGGTTGGCCATTGGGCTTCGGTCTTCTTACCGTGGCACGGGTGTCGGTTTGCGTGCCATGGGACCTTTTGTTCTGTAGAGTACAGGGCTTTCTTTTCCGAGGTACTCTCATACCGCTAGTGTAGTGGTTTCTCGTTTTACCAGGTAGGGTTCGAGTGATCCCTACTGAGTCTTGTTCCGAGACTCATTACCTGCGTGTTTTCACCGTGTTTCAGGTGAGGCGCCGTCCCGGGGGAGCGCGTCTAGGGTGCAGCGTGGTGCGGGTACCCAGAGGTAGTGCCAGAGGTCAGAGCCGGGGTATGCCCCGTGTAGCGGTACTTTTCTTCCTTGTCACTGTACTAGTCGTGGACTATTGTTATTGTTGTTAATTTCTATTGTGGACCATGTAAAAAGTTAATTTATTTCCTGCTTAATATTATAACTGTTTAATTTTTACAATTATTTATGATACTTGTGTAGTCTCCACACCATCCTTTTAACCCTTCCGAGTCTTCGGACTCGTGGGTGGCGGTGCGAGTCTCGGGTTATCGGGCCTTCCCGGTAATCGGATTCTCGGGTCGTTACAGCTGGTATCAGAGCGCGGTTGTGGAATTACATGAGAATCATAGGTAATTGTAGTGGTCCACTAGTCTACAGCAATGATGTACATGTGACGCTGGCATTAGGCACTGCGGGTTTATTTTGACCTTGCCGTTTTCGTGTTTCTGTCGTGTGCTTTAGGAGCGAGTATGGCACCGAGGCGGAGCTCTCGCTCTCAGCAGGGGCAGTCGGCTGGAGGCCAGGAGATCCAGCAGGGGGTCCAGAGGGACCAGGAGGAGCATAGTAGAGCGCCACCGGGGGCTACCGAGGCCGCGGATACTGCGAGAGTTCCGGGGGCCGAGGATTTCTTCCGTGGCATGTACCAGCTTATGTCTCAGCAGTTCGATGGAGAGGCCGGTGAGGGCTCGTCAGTCAGGGGTGGGCCAGGCCGAGCAGTGAGAGACTTCATGCAGTTCCATCCACCTTACTTTAGCGGCCAGGCAGACCCTGATGCGGCTCGTGATTGGCTCGATGAGATGGAGTGGGTGTTCAGTTCTGCGAAGAGTGCTGCCGAGGATAGAGTGGTGTTGGCCTACAACCAGTTGCAGGGTACGGCTCGGAGGTGGTGGTCTTCCGAGTGGAAGACGTCTTTTCAGCTTCGTCCACTTGAGCAGATCGAGTGGGATGATTTCGTCAGTGCTTTCGAGCGTACGTACAATCTAGATTACGTTGCTACGCAGCGGATGCAGGAGTTTCTGGAGCTGGTGCAGGGCGATATGTCCGTGTTGCAGTACAGGGCCCGATTTGTCAAGCTGGGTCGGTATGCACCTCATATCATGGATCATGAGAGGGTGAAGACCGCGCAGTTTGTGCAGGGCTTGAGGCTGGAGCTGAGGCACCATTTGATCGCGAGCGGGGCCACTGATCTAGAGACAGCGTCTCGTGTTGCGGCTTCATTAGAGATGGATATGTAGAGGATCCGAGGACCGATCAGCCAGGGGCAGTCCTTGTCAGGTCGCAGCCAGCAGTCGGCTACCCAGCAGCAAGGTTCTTTCCAGCATGTGCCGGGTGGTTCAGGAGTACCGGCATCGGCAGCTTCGGTGACAGGATCTGCGTCCTTTGGCACGAAGGTCAAGAAGTTCTTCGCGAAGAATTTTCGAAAAAAAGAAGTCCAAGGATCAGGGGAAAGCTTCATCAGGCAGTGTACAGTAGCCGATTCCTTTGCAGCGTCAGGGATCAGTGGGTGGATCGCGAGGACCTTGTCCACGGTGTGGTGGGACCCACCCAGGCAGGCAGTGCACGGCGCCGATCATCTATTTTCGGTGTGACCAGCCAGGGCATATGGCGCGCGACTGTCCTCAGAGGCCGCCGCAGCAGCAGTTTCCTCAGCAGCAGCAGGTTCCCCAGCAGCAGAGGTAGCAGCAGCAGCAGCAGGGACAGTATCCGCCGCTACCCAGGTCAACTAGTGTGGGAGGCAGGCAGAGGGCTCGGGGCCAGATCACGCACATGACCAGGGCAGAGGCAGTGGCGTCGCAGCTCGTGGAAGGTACCGTTTAGATTTTGGGTTGTGCGGCTCGAGTTTTATTTGATTCTGGCGCGTCTCATTCGTTTATTTCAGAGGATTTCGCGTCGAGCGTCGAGGAGCCGGTGACCCAGTTGTCCTGTGATTTGGCAGTGGAGTTGCCTTCGGGTGACTTTATGATCACTCCGTATTGCTTCGATCAGGTTCCAGTTTGGATCGATGGGCGGAGTATGCCAGGCAGGTTGTATGCGTTGCAGCTTCGGGATTATGATGTGATTCTAGGCATGGATTGGCTCGAGACCCATGGAGCGGTGGTGGATTGTGGAATGAAGAGGGTCTACTTCCAGCATCCGAGCAAGAGGACCTTCTATTTCCAAGGTATCCGTTCTGCCTCTTCTCGATTCCTTATCTCTGCTATTCGAGCCCGTCGATTGCTTGATTCAGGTTGTCAGGGTTTTCTCGCGTCCGTGGTTGTGTCTGACCGGATGGAGCCGGATGTCGAGGACATTGCGGTGGTGTGCGAGTTTCCCGACGTTTTTCCCGAGGAGTTGCCTGGATTACCTCCCCAGCGGGAGGTTGATTTCGTGATCGAGGTTGTGCCTGGTACGGGACCTTTGGCGAAGGCTCCCTACCGTATGGCCCCCGCTGAGTTGAGGGAGTTGAGGCGCAGTTGCAGGAACTATTGGCCAAGGGGTATATTCATCCTAATTTTTCCCCTTGGGGTGCGCCCGTATTGTTCGTGAAGAAGAAGGACGGTAGTCTGCGCTTGTGCATTGACTATCGGCAGCTGAATGAAGTGACCATTAAGAACAAGTATCCGTTACCGCGGATTGATGATTTGTTCGACCAGCTGCAGTCTGCGCAAGTGTTCTCGCGGATTGATTTGTGGACCGGTTACTATCAGCTGAGAATTCGCGAGTCCGATGTGGAGAAGACTGCATTCAGTACGAGGTACGGGCATTATGAGTTTTTGGTGATGCCGTTCGGGCTCACCAATGCCCC
Organism: Amorphophallus konjac; assembly: GCA_022559845.1. Classification (NCBI taxonomy): domain Eukaryota; kingdom Viridiplantae; phylum Streptophyta; class Magnoliopsida; order Alismatales; family Araceae; genus Amorphophallus; species Amorphophallus konjac. The sequence goes on from CM040121.1 coordinate 526,023,890, forward strand.
TGCAGCCTTCATGAACTTGATGCAGAGGGTGTTTCGTCAGTATTTGGACCAGTTCGTGGTCATCTTCGTGGATAACATCCTTGTTTGTTCGCAGTCTGCCGAGGAGCACGCGTACCATTTGGGTGTGGTGCTGCAGACGTTGCGAGATCACCAGTTGTATGCGAAGCTCAGCAAGTGCGAGTTTTGGCTCAGCGAGGTGCACTTTCTGGGGCACGTGATTTCTGGTGATGGCATTTCCGTGGACCCCGCCAAGGTCGAGGCAGTGATGCAGTGGCCGAGGCCGAGGTCGGTAACGGAGATCCGGAGTTTCTTAGGGCTTGCGGGTTATTATCGTCGGTTTATGCAGGATTTTTCTCGCATTGCGGCCCCGATGACTAGGCTCACGCGGAAGGATGTGCCTTTCGTTTGGTTCGAGGAGTGTGAGTAGTGCTTCAGGGAACTGAAGAGATTGCTCACCTCGGCTCCGGTGTTAGTTTTACCTTCTGGATCGGGAGGTTTTGTGGTTTGTACAGATGCTTCCGACGTTGGGTTGGGTGCTGTGTTGATGCAGCATGGTAGAGTGGTTGCTTATGCATCTCGGCAGCTAAAGCCCCACGAGGAGAACTACCCTACCCACATGACCTTGAGTTGGCGGCGGTTATCTTCGCGCTGAAGATCTGGAGGCATTATCTGTACGGCGAGAAGTTCGAGGTGTTTACTGACCATCAGAGTTTGAGGTATGTGTTCTCGCAGAGAGATCTGAACCTCAGGCAAAGGCGTTGGATGGAGTTCATGAAGGATTATGACTTCACCCTGTCTTATCAGCCGGGCAGGATGAATGTCGTTGCTGATGCCTTGAGTCGGAAGGTGGCGGTCAGTACCTTGATGTTGAGGAAGTGGAGGCTCTGGGAACAAGTGCCCGAGGTATCTTTCAGGCTCAAGATTCCCCAGGAGCCAAGGTTGGCAGTGCTTGTGAGTCTGACTGTCACTCCTGCTATCCGTCGTCACGTGACAGAGGCTCAGCATGCAGACCCTGAGTTGCCCCGGATTCTAGCTGTGGCTGATGTGGAGCTGGGTGAGGATAGCGCTGCTAGGTTTCGCGGCAGGCTGTACGTCCCAGCGGAGGAGCAGGTTCGTCGTGCGGTGTTACGCGAGGCTCATGGGAGTAGGTACACTGTGCACCCGGGTGCGACGAAGATGTATCAGAACTTGCGGAGGCAGTTCTGGTGGCCTAGCATGAAGAGAGATGTCACAGAGTTTGTGGCCAGGTGCCTGAGTTTCTTGGGGCTTGCGGTGCTCGCGGGAAGCTTGAAGGACGAGGGTTTTCTAAGGCATTTTTCGCGATTCACGAACGATCCGGCGGAGCATTCGCTCCATTGAGGTAGGGTGACGTTCCTTAGCCTCTTGCCGTTCATTTCCGTGGTTTGTAGGCTGCGGGGAGGCCGAGAGGGGCTTGATTGAGCGGGTTTGGGGTTTTCCATGATTTGGGGAGAGCTCGCCCGATCTATGGTTTTAGCCCGCGATTTCACGTTTGGATGGCTTAGATGCATGCTAGGGGTCCCCAGGGGTCTTCCCCTCTGTTTTCCCCCTCTCCGGTGGAGGCACGGGGGCATGGTCGAAGTTTTTGGGGTTTTCCCGCCGTAGCATGCTCGGGAGTGTGTAACGGTCACTCCAGTGATCGTCACATGCTTGTGACGCCCCTAGAGGGGTGCGTTACATTCCTGAGTAGTGTTTTTGGGGGTCGGGGGCTGTAACGGCCTCACGATAGACAGCCATTTGCCTATGACGCGCTTGGGTAGGGCCGTCAGGGGCTTTCGACCGTTGGTTTGTGACCGTTGGGGGTCAGGCCATGTAACACACCGGGCTAGGCGCGTTACATGCGTGTAACGCGCTGGGGCAGGCGCGTTACTTCCTGTTTTCACCCCAAGTGTGAGGGCCATGTAACGCGCTGGGCCAAGCGCGTTGCATGCGTGTGACGCGCCGGGGCTGGGCCGTTACATCTCTTTTGGCTTTGGGAGCGTGGGGGTGTGTAACGCATGGGGCCAAGCGCGTTACATTCTTGTAACGCGCCTGGACCAGGCCGTTACATCCCTTTCCCCTCTGACCGTGTGACGGTCTGTTTTGAACCGTTAGGCGCATGTAACGGTCTCGCCTAGACCGTTACTTGCTTGTGACGGCCCTAGGGTGGACCGTCACATGCCTGGTTGTCCCATGAGGGTAGCAACCCCGTTTTTACTCCGACTGTGGCCACCGTGTGACGGGGCTGGTGCGTGGGGTGATTCCCACACGTTGTCGGATTCGGACGTTGTTTTCCGTTGACTCGAGAGTCTACTCCTTTGTGACCCTCCACTAGTCGTAGCCTATCAGTACGCGTGTGCTTGTCGCACCAGGGAGTGGTGTACGGGCTTACCCTGAGGACGGTTTTAGACTGGTTACCGTCGGGCCCCTCGTCACATCAGAGTCCAGTGCTAGGGGAAAATCGGTCAGAGGGCCAGACCTAGGACGCGTGGTCTGTGTGTGCACACGTGGTTGGGGACAGTGGACACACGTCGACGGGCGTGACCCCAGCTAGTCACTTGTTGTGGTTACTTGTACGGTGTTCGCGTCTCTGGTAGGAGCTACCACGCCAGGCGGTTCACCTGCGGCGCGGCGTAAGACGTCAGGGGACGCTACCGGCTGTGCTTCTAGTGGGTGGTACTCCTGTCGAGTACGGAGTGGCAGTTAGTCAGTTGTGTGTTTTTGACCTTCGGGTTTTGTGGGGTTGGCCGTTGAGCTTCGGTCTTCTTACCGTGGCACGGGTGTCAGTTTGCGTGCCATGGGACCTTTTGTTCTGTAGAGTACAGGGCTTTCTTTTCCGAGGTACTCTCATACCGCTAGTGTAGTGGTTTCTCATTTTACGAGGTAGGGTTCGAGTGATCCCTACTGAGTCTTGTTCCGAGACTCATTACCTGCGTGTTTTCACCGTGTTTCAGGTGAGGCGCCGTCCCGGGGGAGCGCGTCTGGGGTGCAGCGTGGTGCGGGTGCCCAGAGGTAGTGCTAGAGGTCAGAGCCGGGGTATGCCCCGTGTAGTGGTACTTTTCTTCCTTGTCACTGTACTAGTCGTGGACTATTGTTATTGTTGTTAATTTCTATTGTGGACCATGTAAAAAGTTAATTTATTTCCTGCTTAATATTATAACTGTTTAATTTTTACAATTATTTGTGATACTTGTGTAGTCTCCACACCATCCTTTTAACCCTTCCGAGTCTTCGGACTCGTGGGTGGCGGTGCGAGTCTCGGGTTATCGGGCCTTCCCGGTAATCAGATTCTCGGGTCGTTACAGCTGGTATCAGAGCGCGGTTATGGAATTACATGAGAATCATAGGTAATTGTAGTGGTCCACTAGTCCACAGCAATGATGTACAGGTGACGCTGGCATTAGGCACCGCGGGTTTATTTTGACCTTGCCGTTTTCGTGTTTTCTGTCGTGTGCTTTAGGAGCGAGTATGGCACCGAGGCGGAGCTCTCGCTCTCAGCAGGGGCAGTCGGGTGGAGGCCAGAGATCCAGCAGGGGGTCCAGAGGGACCAGGAGGAGCATAGTAGAGCGCCACCGGGGGCTACCGAGGCCGCGGATACTGCGAGAGTTCCGGGGGCCGAGGATTTCTTCCATGGCATGTACCAGCTTATGTCTCAGCAGTTCGGCGGAGAGGCCGGTGAGGGCTCGTCAGTCAGGGGTGGGCCAGGCCGAGCAGTGAGAGACTTCATGCAGTTCCATCCACCTTACTTTAGCGGCCAGGCAGACCCTGATGCGGCTCGTGATTGGCTCGATGAGATGGAGTGGGTGTTCAGTTCTGCGAAGAGTGCTGCCGAGGATAGAGTGGTGTTGGCCTACAACCAGTTGCAGGGTACGGCTCGGAGGTGGTGGTCTTCCGAGTGGAAGACGTCTTTTCAGCTTCGTCCACTTGAGCAGATCGAGTGGGATGATTTCGTCAGTGCTTTCGAGCGTACGTACCATCTAGATTATGTTGCTACGCAGCGGATGCAGGAGTTTCTGGAGCTGGTGCAGGGTGACATGTCCGTGTTGCAGTACAGGGCCCGATTTGTCGAGCTGGGTCGGTATGCACCTCACATCATGGATCATGAGAGGGTGAAGACCGCGCAGTTTGTGCAGGGCTTGAGGCTGGAGCTGAGGCACCATTTGATCGCGAATGGGGCCACTGATCTAGAGACAGCATCTCGTGTTGCGGCTTCGTTAGAGATGGATATGCAGAGGATCCGAGGACCGATCAGCCAGGGGCAGTCCTTGTCAGGTCGCAGCCAGCAGTCGGCTACCCAGCAGCAAGGTTCTTTCCAGCATGTGCCGGGTGGTTCAGGAGTACCGGTATCGGCAGCTTCGGTGACAGGATCTGCGTCCTTTGGCACGAAGGTCAAGAAGTTCTTCGCGAAGAATTTCTGAAAAAAAGAAGTCCAAGGATCAGGGGAAAGCTTCATCGGGCAGTGTACAGTAGCCGATTCCTTTGCAGCGTCAGGGATCAGTGGGTGGATCGCGAGGACCTTGTCCACGGTGTGGTGGGACCCACCCAGGCAGGCAGTGCACGGCGCCGATCATCTGTTTTCGGTGTGACCAGGCAGGGCATATGGCGCGCGACTGTCCTCAGAGGCCGCTGCAACAGCAGTTTCCTCAGCAGCAGCAGGTTCCCCAGCAGCAGAGGCAGCAGCAGCAGCAGCAGGGACAGTATCCGCCGCTACCCAGGTCAACTAGTGTGGGAGGCAGGCAGAGGGCTCGGGGCCAGATCACGCACATGACCAGGGCAGAGGCAGTGGCGTCGCAGCTCGTGGAAGGTACCGTTTAGATTTTGGGTTGTGCGGCTCGAGTTTTATTTGATTCTGGCGCGTCTCATTCGTTTATTTCAGAGGATTTCGCGTCGAGCGTCGAGGAGCCGGTGACCCAGTTGTCCTGTGATTTGGCAGTGGAGTTGCCTTCGGGTGACTTTATGATCACTCCGTATTGCTTCGATCAGGTTCCAGTTTGGATCGATGGGCGGAGTATGCCAGGCAGGTTGTATGCGTTGCAGCTTCGGGATTATGATGTGATTCTAGGCATGGATTGGCTCGAGACCCATGGAGCGGTGGTGGATTGTGGAATGAAGAGGGTCTACTTCCAGCATCCGAGCAAGAGGACCTTCTATTTCCAAGGTATCCGCTCTGCCTCTTCTCGATTCCTTATCTCTGCTATTCGAGCCCGTCGATTGCTTGATTCAGGTTGTCAGGGTTTTCTCGCGTCCGTGGTTGTGTCTGACCGGATGGAGCCGGATGTCGAGGACATTGCGGTGGTGTGCGAGTTTCTCGACATTTTTCCCGAGGAGTTGCCTGGATTACCTCCCCAGCGGGAGGTTGATTTCGTGATCGAGGTTGTGCCTGGTACGGGACCTTTGGCGAAGGCTCCCTACCGTATGGCCCCCGCTGAGTTGAGGGAGTTGAGGCGCAGTTGCAGGAACTGTTGGCCAAGGGGTATATTCATCCTAGTTTTTCCCCTTGGGGTGCGCCCGTGTTGTTCGTGAAGAAGAGGGACAGTAGTCTGCGCTTGTGCATTGACTATCGACAGCTGAATGAAGTGACCATTAAGAACAAGCATCCGTTACCGCGGATTGATGATTTGTTCGACCAGCTGCAGTCTGCGCAAGTGTTCTCGCGGATTGATTTGCAGACCGGTTACTATCAGCTGAGAATTCGCGAGTCCGATGTGGAGAAGACTGCATTCAGTACGAGGTACGGGCATTATGAGTTTTTGGTGATGCCGTTCGGGCTCACCAATGCCCCTGCAGCCTTCATGAACTTGATGCAGAGGGTGTTTCGTCAGTATTTGGACCAGTTCGTGGTCATCTTCGTGGATGACATCCTTGTTTATTCGCGGTCTGCCGAGGAGCACGCGTACCATTTGGGTGTGGTACTGCAGACGTTGCGAGATCACCAGTTGTATGCGAAGCTCAGCAAGTGCGAGTTTTGGCTCAGCGAGGTGCACTTTCTGGGGCACGTGATTTCTGGTGATGGCATTTCCGTGGACCCCGCCAAGGTCGAGGCAGTGATGCAGTGGCCGAGGCCGAGGTCGGTAACGGAGATCCGGAGTTTCTTAGGGCTTGCGGGTTATTATCGTCGGTTTATCCAGGATTTTTCTCGCATTACGGCCCCGATGACTAGGCTCACGTGGAAGGATGTGCCTTTCGTTTGGTCCGAGGAGTGTGAGCAGTGCTTCAGGGAACTGAAGAGATTGCTCACCTCGGCTCCGGTGTTAGTTTTGCCTTCTGGATCGGGAGGTTTCGTGGTTTGTACAGATGCTTCCGACGTTGGGTTGGGTGCTGTGTTGATGCAGCATGGTAGAGTGGTTGCTTATGCATCTCGGCAGCTAAAGCCCCACGAGGAGAACTACCCTACCCATGACCTTGAGTTGGCGGTGGTGATCTTCGCGCTGAAGATCTGGAGGCATTATCTGTACGGCGAGAAGTTCGAGGTGTTTACTGACCATCAGAGTTTGAGGTATGTGTTCTCGCAGAGAGATCTGAACCTCAGGCAAAGGCGTTGGATGGAGTTCATGAAGGATTATGACTTCACCCTGTCTTATCAGCCGGGCAGGATGAATGTCGTTGCTGATGCCTTGAGTCGGAAGGTGGCGGTCAGTACCTTGATGTTGAGGAAGTGGAGGCTCTGGGAACAAGTGTCAAAGGTATCTTTCAGGCTCAAGATTCCCCAGGAGCCAGGGTTGGCAGTGCTTGTGAGTCTGACTGTCACTCCTGCTATCCGTCGTCACGTGACAGAGGCTCAGCATGCAGACCCTGAGTTGCCCCGGATTCTAGCTGTGGCTGATGTGGAGCTGGGTGAGGATAGCGCTGCTAGGTTTCGCGGCAGGCTGTACGTCCCAGCGGAGGAGCAGGTTCGTCGTGCGGTGTTACGCGAGGCTCATGGGAGTAGGTACACTGTGCACCCGGGTGCGACGAAGATGTATCAGAACTTGCGGAGGCAGTTCTGGTGGCCTAGCATGAAGAGAGATGTCACAGAGTTTGTGGCCAGGTGCCTGAGTTTCTTGGGGCTTGCGGTGCTCGCGGGAAGCTTGAAGGACGAGGGTTTTCTAAGGCATTTTTTCGCGATTCACGAACGATCCGGCGGAGCATTCGCTCCATTGAGGTAGGGTGACGTTCCTTAGCCTCTTGCCGTTCATTTCCGTGGTTTGTAGGCTGCGGGGAGGCCGAGAGGGGCTTGATTGAGCGGGTTTGGGGTTTTCCATGATTTGGGGAGAGCTCGCCCGATCTATGGTTTTAGCCCGCGATTTCACGTTTGGATGGCTTAGATGCATGCTAGGGGTCCCCAGGGGTCTTCCCCTCTGTTTTCCCCCTCTCCGGTGGAGGCACGGGGGCATGGTCGAAGTTTTTGGGGTTTTCCCGCCGTAGCATGCTCGGGAGTGTGTAACGGTCACTCCAGTGATCGTCACATGCTTGTGACGCCCCTAGAGGGGTGCGTTACATTCCTGAGTAGTGTTTTTGGGGGTCGGGGGCTGTAACGGCCTCACGATAGACAGCCATTTGCCTATGACGCGCTTGGGTAGGGCCGTCAGGGGCTTTCGACCTTTGGTTTGTGACCGTTGGGGGTCAGGCCATGTAACACACCAGGCTAGGCGCGTTACATGCGTGTAACGCGCTGGGGCAGGCGCGTTACTTCCTGTTTTCACCCCAAGTGTGAGGGCCATGTAACGCGCTGGGCCAAGCGCGTTGCATGCGTGTGACGCGCCGGGGCTGGGCCGTTACATCTCTTTTGGCTTTGGGAGCGTGGGGGTGTGTAACGCATGGGGCCAAGCGCGTTACATTCTTGTAACGCGCCTGGACCAGGCCGTTACATCCCTTTCCCCTCTGACCGTGTGACGGTCTGTTTTGAACCGTTAGGCGCATGTAACGGTCTCGCCTAGACCGTTACTTGCTTGTGACGGCCCTAGGGTGGACCGTCACATGCCTGGTTGTCCCATGAGGGTAGCAACCCCGTTTTTACTCCGACTGTGGCCACCGTGTGACGGGGCTGGTGCGTGGGGTGATTCCCACACGTTGTCGGATTCGGACGTTGTTTTCCGTTGACTCGAGAGTCTACTCCTTTGTGACCCTCCACTAGTCGTAGCCTATCAGTACGCGTGTGCTTGTCGCACCAGGGAGTGGTGTACGGGCTTACCCTGAGGACGGTTTTAGACTGGTTACCGTCGGGCCCCTCGTCACATCAGAGTCCAGTGCTAGGGGAAAATCGGTCAGAGGGCCAGACCTAGGACGCGTGGTCTGTGTGTGCACACGTGGTTGGGGACAGTGGACGCACGTCGACGGGCGTGACCCCAGCTAGTCACTTGTTGTGGTTACTTGTACGGTGTTCGCGTCTCTGGTAGGAGCTACCACGCCAGGCGGTTCACCTGCGGCGCGGCGTAAGACGTCAGGGGACGCTACCGGCTGTGCTTCTAGTGGGTGGTACTCCTGTCGAGTACGGAGTGACAGTTAGTCAGTCGTGTGTTTCCGACCTTCAGGTTTTGTCGGGTTGGCCGTTGAGCTTCGGTCTTCTTACCGTGGCACGGGTGTCAGTTTGCGTGCCATGGGACCTTTTGTTCTGTAGAGTACAGGGCTTTCTTTTCCGAGGTACTCTCATACCGCTAGTGTTGTGGTTTCTCATTTTACGAGGTAGGGTTCGAGTGATCCCTACTGAGTCTTGTTCCGAGACTCATTCCCTGCGTGTTTTCACCGTGTTTCAGGTAAGGCGCCACCCCGGGGGAGCGCGTCTGGGGTGCAGCGTGGTGCGGGTGCCCAGAGGTAGTGCCAGAGGTTAGAGCCGGGGTATGTCCCGTGTAGCGGTACTTTTCTTCCTTGTCACTGTACTAGTCGTGGACTATTGTTATTGTTGTTAATTTCTATTGTGGACCATGTAAAAAGTTAATTTATTTCCTGCTTAATATTATAACTGTTTAATTTCTGTAATTATTTGTGATACTTGTGTAGTCTCCACACCATCCTTTTAACCCTTCCGAGTCTTCGGGCTCGTGGGTGGCGGTGCGAGTCTCGGGTTATCGGGCCTTCCCGGTAATCGGATTCTTGGGTCGTTACAATTGGGGACGAAAGTGAATTTTTAAAGGGAAGGACTGGGTTTTAATCTTGTGAACAAAAAGAAGTTCGAAAACAAAGTTTATACATTTTTTGTGCACAGTTCAAACTAGCAAGTACATCAAATGGGTCCCCAAATCAATCTTCTTCACAAATAATAAAAAGATCAAATGAAAATTTGAAAAAGGAAAATCATGTTGCACACACACATGCATCCACAAAGAAAATCAACTTGCATCAAAAATCTAAAAATGTTGCTAGCACTTCCATGCATGTTAACCATACTTCTGCCACACACACACAACCAACTAGAAAGAAACTCACATACTTTTATTGTGGAAAACATGGACATGCTATGCATAATTGCTTCATTATGAAGAATGATGACTTGAGAGCATGCAGGAACCAAGTTATTTTGAAAAATGCCAAGAAAGTCTTCACCACAAAACCTTCCATGCATTATAATCACTGTGGTAAAAGAGGTCACACCAAGTCATACTACTGGTTACTCATGAAGAAAGAGAGTTTTCACTCAACTAGTCATGCTCACACACATAAACCAGTAGAGCTAATGAGAAAGAAAAGTGTAATGCCACGTGTTCCCCCCCATCACTTCGGCAAATCTGGAAATGTTAAGCATGATTATTTTTCTGTGAAAGATGATGATTTGAATGTTGTTAAGAAGTGAAAACTATGTGCAAATATTGCTGCTAACCCACAAGGACCCAAAAGGATTTGGGTACCTAAAAATGGTAAATGAGAAATTTGTTTTACAGGTGTGTCTTGGGAATGTAAAGCATGAATTTTATTTTCATCAAGAAGGTAAGGCACACGGGTCAAGTGGCATAAGTCAGGTTGGAAGAAAAATCAAAAACTGAAATTTGATTTCTCAGGTGATATCCCTCTCACTCTCTCCACTAAAAGTGTTATGTCGTGTTTTACCATGTGCTGTATAGTTATGTGATCATGCATGAGTATGTACATGCATTCCATCTATAGATAGTTGCATACCCTTGTGCATATCATCCTCATATAGCATCTTGTTGAAGTGGAGTTTTGAAACCGTCAATAAATCTCGCTGCATATACTGAGCTTGCATAAGCCTTCACGTACTGTCATGCATAAATTGAATACTGTGAATTCATGTCATAATGCATAGCAATCCTCCTACCTTAACCACCCTTGACTACACAGTATATCAAATGGTGACATGTGGAAGGGCAGGTTACGCCTGTCTGAAAGCTATCACTACGCGTGAGGTGATCTTCAGATCTAAGTTCTCCGCCCGGTACTATGAGTCAATCCGTCACAGGTTGCACATGGCATTAGATTTTTACTGAGCATATCACAGTCATGCACACATTGAGGGGGAGTCATTAGATTTGTCATATGGGCTTAACATTTAGGTTCACACATGAGTCATGCATTGCATCTAGAACTATCTAGGAGTGTTGGTTGTTAAAATTATTTGTCATGTCATTATTAATAAATTTGAATCGAAACTGATAAATCAAAACTTCTTGTCCTTGGATGCAGATCACACTCCCTTAAGCCAAATGATAATGGGCTAGTCATGACCAGGCTTGAATCAATTAAGGAACACCTTGCAAGGATAAAAATGTTAAGAAATTTCCTCCACCACCACCCGGAGATAGGAAATGATTTTGATGAGTACCCAAGGCATGGTATGAAAGGCGCACATCTCTTTTGACTGAGATTTGGTTGAATGGGTAAGGTTGATTAAACACATCTCATAAGATAAATCAGGTAAAAGACACTTTAGTGGTTCAAGCATATGTGGATGATATCACTCTTTAAACTACAAATAATGCCCGAACTACTAATAATGTATTTTTTGAACAATTTGCAGGGATTTTTTGCAAGGAGATCTTGCTATAAGCCTCGTGAATGAACTGAATTTTATTCGTCTTTGGATTGCATGTGAAAGGCTTGGATGAAAATGGATTCTCAAGGAAAAGGTATGAAAAGTAAAATCTGAAGTACTAACCGTTGTGGGGTTAGCAATCTTAGTGCATGAAGTCTTTCGATCTTGTCATCTAAACTAAGGTAATTCAACATCGTCAATTCATGCAATGGTCTTTTGTCACTTGTTGACACTTTAGGATGACAGGTATTGTTTCAAAACTTCAATTGTCATTCACTAGTCTGCTGTGATGAACTTGTCTAACTGGCTTGAGAAGTGTGTATTGAATATTTCTCATTTTGAATTACACAACCGCACCTGAATTTAACTGCATATCTGGTATATCAAATGGCGTTTATGGAAGAGTGGATTATGTCCACTTGGAAGTATTCCCTATGCGTTGAGTTGGGTCTTCGGACTAAAATCTCCGTCTCGTATCAGATCTTGAAAATTGTGATTAGTTAATGTGTGAATGATTTCTTGAGCTGAGCTATGTAAATTGAGAATATATTTGTGGTTAAATGATTCATATATTTGGCTTTTGGATGATTTCTCATTTCAACACTTGTGAATGACCTTTGAAGATCTATTGTTGAACATTTCTGTAAATTGGGTTGCATTGCTTAATTTTGATCATCTAAGCACCCTTATTCATAAAGGTCATGTCATGAAAAATATTTGTTGATTCATGAATAGAATGATGATGATTTCAATGAGAATTTTATCACACTGGCTTGAAAATCAAAGCTCTTATCTTGCCAAAACCACTTGCATTCCACTCTCACATAGTTATAGGTTGCATGCATCATAATTCAATGCATAATGTGCTTTTAGATCATGCAAATGAAAATCGAGTCCGAATCACTTTGCACATTACATCGCATTCTCATATGCTCATATGTTGTTTTGCATTGGAACTCATGCATTAGTCGCACTTAACTCATTCAGTTGGCATCCATTCAATTGGTATCAAATTGACATCACATTGCTCGTATGCATGTCATAGTGCATTTGCATAAACTCCCACTGCGTGCTTGTGTGATATTATATGTTATTCACCCCCATCCGTTGGCATTTCTATAGCCTTATGTCTTCTTGATAAATAATGTTGCATTTGAGTCATTATTGGAGTGCTTCATGTTGTACACTCTAGTAGAATTCATATCTCTTAAGTGCATCTATTTAGGGGGAGTTGCACTGTTATGTATTCATGATATTTTCGGTATACATGCTGAATTAAATTCGCACACTTCTTGCACAAAATGTGAAATGAGTGTTAATGATAAGGATATATGAATTTCTTTTTAACACTCTCGAGATGTTAAACCTGCTGCATATATGTTGAAGAGACAGTTGAGGAAAAAGCTGCCTACCTATCCTTTTGAAAAAAAAATCGAATGAAAATGAAAGATAGAGCAATGCTCGGTCTCACTGAGTAAACTGGGCACATATCACCTGAGACGTGATGTGGTTCATATCTGAAAAGTGTTGACTAGTATCTCTGTTCAAAATGAGGTGAAATAGTTCAGTATTCTAAGTAACCGGGGATTCTGGCATGAGCTCCATGCGTCTACTCGCGTAAAAGGAATTATTTGAACCTGATCACTCTTGAAAAATTCTGACTATCATGTGATTTTGGTTGAGTTAAAAAATGTTGGTGAAAACTCATTGTGGTAGAGCGTAGCCTCCAATACGCTGTTCCTGTAAAATGTCTCCTTGTGTTAATCTGAAAATCTGAATATCCATATTGCAACTATCATTTTTCATGTTACTCACTTACACATCTGGAAATTTGATTCATTATGGATTCAGAAAATTGATTGACTGCTTTAGCAATTGCATAAATCTCATATATGATTGTACAATTTCCCATGTGCTACACATGTGCATTCCGGTTGTCATGACTCTCTTGCATCTTTCTTATACCCATTCCCTTCTTATATATGTACGGGGGAGATTGCTTGTATGTTTATATGTAACTGTTTGGTTGCATTGTGTGCACTTCATGAATCATCATCTGCATATTCATAGCTTCATGCATTTAAACAGAAAATGCAAAAATTTGAAAATCAAGGAAAATTCTTTTGATATGCCCTCCTGCTCTTGTTTGTTGTGAAAATCTGACATGGGTTCTAGATCTTGAATGCTATCCTACTGAACACCTCATCTTGTGAACGTCTCCACTGGCTCATATCCTTGAGGCCAATCATTACCTTCATTTGGTATCAATACTTGCTTGACTGCATTTGCTTTGGATGGTATCAAATTGATTTGTGAGCATAATCACCTTGTTTTGTTCGTCCATGATTTGCCCTTGCTTCGTCTGATTTGATAAGATGGGCTATTGTTGTTTCCAAGGGAGATAAGCTTGTTGATATTATTGATCATGTCCCAGGGGGAGAAAGTTTTGCATTATCCCGCTTTTTGATTATGTCAAAGGGGGAGAAAAATTGATGATTGTGTTAGGGGAAGAAGAACATGTTGTATCCTCATTTAGTTTGTCATCATCACTTCGTTTGTCATCATCAAAAGGGGGGAGATTGTTGAACTATGGTTTTGATGATAACTAAACTTCTTGTGTGATGCCTTGGTTTTGATGATTGTTGAAGTCATGGTTTTGATGTTCATGTGTGATTAAGTGAATTGTGATAACTAAACTAAATGGTTGATTGTTCCTGTCGATTGGTTGAATATGATTGACTTGAACATGTGCTTTGAATACTTCCCATGCATACTATTCATGGAGCTTGGCTACATACATGAATTTGTGAAAGCAATAATTGTTCCAATCTTATATGTGAAATTGGGTCTCAATGTAAATCACTTTTTGAACTCTAATACATATTTCACATATCATTTTGAGCTTACATTATGTTGAAACAACTCATGAGAAACTTGCTCGAAAATTGGAATCATGGTACTTATATATTGCTCAAACGGTTTATAATAAGCTCTTGTTGATTGATTGAAATTGCCAAATGGCAAAAGGGGTTTCATACATGTACTTCATGCAATTACCACATGAATTATTGATCAAAGTCCTAATCCTTTTTTCTATGGTTTTGTAGGTCAAAACACTCAACATATATTCCCCAAGATCAAAGGAGTTTGAAGCCTCAGACTTAAATGGGCTGCAATGGAGTTCGGGGGTGAAACCTAAAAAAAGTCCCATCCTGCAGAACTATAGGTCGACCGCCCCAGGTCGACCAAAAATGCAAGGGATGAAATTTCTACAGGTTTCTCAGTAGCGGTCGACCGCCAGCTTCCACAGGTCGACTGCCAGTCCTGAGCCAACATATGTTGACTTTGTTTTTCACTTCGAGAAGAGTCTTTCTCCTTGTAATTCTTTAATCCTAATGATACCAAATCACCCACAAAATGTGGATCTGGTCTGGGGGATGTCCATGGACCATTCAAGGGCTATAAAATATCTCATTTGAAGCCATAACCCTAACCATCCAAGAGGGCTTCAAAAGAGATCAAGAGGGTGTTGTCCAAGGAGGAAGAAGAGAGTACTGTAGCTCCGTGAACAGTACTTCGTGCAGCAAATTCTTCATCTACCTCCAACCCATTCAAGGTATTTCTAAAGCCATCTACCGCCAAGAAGGTGTAGAAGCAATCAAGGTTCAAAGCTATATCCATACACCTCTTCATCAACTCAAGGTGATCCAAGGGAAGGAGAAGAAGGATGCTACAAAGAAGAAGGAGCCATTCAAGCATCATCTGAAGGTACTCTAGCTCCATTTGAAGTCAGCCGTCTCAAAGGAAGAGAACAAGCTCACAAGCATCAAGAAGATACATGGATTTGTCCAAGGAAGAAGGAAGGGTACTGTAGCCGTGAATAGTACTATGTGCAAGAAGATCTACATCAAATACAAGGTCATTCAAGCTGAGTCTCAAAGCTATTCAAGTAAAGAAGGAATCAATGCAAACATCTAGAGCACACACTCAGGGGGAGCCTAAATCAGGAGCTTTCTAAACTGTGGTTTATTCATGTTTATGTTTTGTGCTTTATAGTTTCAGATTTGTGTTTCTTATAAACTGCAAACTCGTGTGTGTGTGGATCGTTGTTGGATCCGTGGTCGTGTGTGTGTGTGTCATACTTGATTCGTGTGTGCGTAGGTCTTCTTGGATCTGCGTGTGTGTGTGGATTTATCCAGATCTTAGTGTTTGTGTGTGTGGAGTGCTGCACTTGTCGCAGCGTGTGTGTGTCTTGTTGATCCGCTTGTTGGATCGTGTTGGAGACTTCGTCTCCGTGTGTGTGTGTTTTGGGGCGTGTCCCCATGTGTGTGGGCAGGCGTCGTCCTGCGTGTGTGGTTGGAGCGTCGTCTCCGTTTGGGGATTTATCCCCGAGTGAAGCCTCACCGGGTTTGATGAGGGGTGGACGTAGGATTGCCGTCGTTGTATCCAAACCACCTTAAAAATCGTTGTGCACTATGGTTTGATTTGTGTGGTTTGGTCCTTTTCTTCTACCTCCATTCTAAGTGAGTGTATTTGTTAATTGTTGTTACGGATTTATCTACGTATATGTTGCATAATTTATATCATTATCATACATAGTTTGATAAATCCGATTTGTGATCATATAGTTTTGAATCTCTTAACTAGTATTATATCACATGTTTCAAAAAGGCCAAAAGTTTTTGTAAAATTGGTAAACACCCAATTCACCCCCCTCTTGGGTGTCATTGATCGCGGGACTTCAGAGAGGAGGTGGAGGGACGAGAGAGAGAGAGAGAGAGAGAGCCTGGGTGGGGAGGTGCAGAGCTCCGGCGATGGTCGTGAGGGTGAGAGTTCACGAGGTGTGTCTGGGAGAGGAAGAGAGGGTGGAGGATGGGGTGCTATCGTGGGTGGTCATGGCGTGAAGAGAGAGGGGCGTGGGCTCGCGACGCGAGGGGTATGCCAACGATGGTGGCGACGGAGGGGATGACGGTTAGCGGCGGGGTGCATGCGTATGGGTGAGTAACAGAGAGGGGAAGAGTGCACGATGGGGGGAGGTTGTGAATGAGTGCTAGAGGGAGAGATGGGGGGGTGAACTAAGAAGGTGAGAGGAGGTGGTCGGGTTCCGTGGTCGAAGGGGGGTTGAAGGGGGTCACAACGGTGGTGTGTGGGAAGGCTGGCAGGAATGGTGGCCGGAGGGAACGGGGAGGCCGGAGGTAGCGTGGTGGTCGGAGGGGGTGCGGTGTTCGCAGGAGAGGGAGAGGGCCGTGGGAGAAAAAAGGAGTGAGCGTGAGAATGGAACCCTCTGCCATAGGTGTGAGGAGATGTGAAGGGATGGGGAGTGAGTTGGTTCTGCCACCATTTTAGGTTGCAGTTGTGAGATGGGAAGGAGAGGAAGAGAGATCGGGTGAGAAGAGTGGCCGATGAGAGGAGGGTGCGTGAGGAGTGGTCGACGGCGAGGGCGTGGGTTGCCGGGGTGAAAGAGAGGGAGAGAGAGAGACTCGCGAGAGAGAGAGAGAGAGAGAGAGAGAGAGAGAGAGAGATGCGTGAGGGAGAGGGTGTGAGAATGGGAGAGTGGGATGATTGAGTAAGGGAGTGGGAGATGGGAGGTCTGCCTGGGTGAAGGAGATAGGGAGAGGAGAGATGGTGAGACCCAGGGATGGTGGTCGCGGCGGTGACGTGGGGTGCCGCCGGTGGCAGGGTGACGGGCATGCAGGGGTTAGTAGAGGGAGGGAGGGAGGTGACGTGGCGAGATAGAGAGAGTGCGTGAGGGGAGAGAAGGAGAGAGATGGGGAGCAGTGGTCGCGGTGGTTGCGAAGGTGGATGCGCAGAGGGAGAGAAGGTGAGGTGAGCCGGCGGGAGGTGTGTGCCAGTGGCGGTGGACGACGGAAGAGATATGAGGGGGGTGGAGAGAAAGAGGAGAGTATGGGGAGGGGGAGAGTGTGGAGAGATGTAGGAAAGAGGGAGAGATGGGTGGTACCGTGGGAGGGAGAATGAGAGTGGGTTGCCATGGGTTCTGGGATTTTGGAGTTAGGAAGTGATGAAGAGAGGGTGTTGCCGTTGGAGAGATGAAGTGTTGAGATGTAGTAGAAAGGGGGGCGACGTTGGGTGATTGAGTGTGAGAGGGAGTAGCGTGAGGGGGAGTTGGGGTGTCGCATGCGGTCATTGGCGGAGGGCCGAGCGGAGGAGGGTTGGCGGTGGCGTTAGGAGGTGGTCGGCGGTGAAGCTCGCCGGCGATGAAGGGAGGTGGCTGCGGTAGTGGGTTTGAAGTGTTAGAAGGGGAGAGAGAGGGGGAGGTCGACGAGAGGTGGTCTGCGGTGAGATAGGAGAGAGAAAGTGGGTTTGAGAGTGGGATGACCGAGGGGGCTGGGGGTATGCAAATGGGAGAGTTGTGTTGAGAGAGTGAGAGTGGTCAGGAGAGGAGGGGTTGTGAGGAATGGGTTTCGATGGGGAGATGGGAGAGATGGGCGAGAAGGTGAGAGAACCAAAGAGTGGATTAGAGTGCGGAGAGAATGAGTGGGATGGGGATTGTGGTGAGAGACGGTAGTGGGGAGAGGATGAGTGTGTGGGGTTGTGAATAATGGAGAGGATGAGGGATGGGTTCTGTCGGGAGATGGAGGTGGGGTTGGGTTGTTTTTAAGCGTGTATTATTATGGTGATAATGGGGGGACAAGAAGATAGGATATGATTAAGGTTTTTGTATTTTTTTTCTTATGGTGGGGAGAGGGAAAGAATGGGTTATGATTAAAGTGGGTGTGGGGGAGAGATGGAGGGAATAAGAGATGGAGTGGTATGATTAATTCGACCGTAGGTAGGGGAATGAAAGGGAAAGAAAGAAAAGGATAGGAGGGTTGGAGATGAGGAGATTACATGAGTGGGGAAATAATAGAACTTGATAACAGTGTAGGGAGGGGGAGACCAGATCCATAAAACACGGGGGTGGGGTAGGTACTTATTATATTTATTTATTATTATTTTTTGTTTGTTTTGTTGGTTTATCTTTTTTTATGTATATATTTTGTTTGTTTGTTTTATATGTATAGTAACCACTTATTTTTTTGTATTTTATAAGATTATTAAAATGTAATTATATTATTATTTTTGTGTAAACACAATTATATATATATATAATTTTTTGGGGTTTGCATTTATTTATTTAACATTTTCTCATTTTTTAACCGGGATTATAGAAATCATTCAAATAAGTCAAATGTGTAAGCCACTTTGGGGCATCGTGGTGTAATATGAAATATACTCGCGAAAATGTCAAAATGGCGTGTCTACAAGTGGATCCCGAGTCATTGTGGTCGACTGTGCATGTGGATCAGAGTGCGCGGATCGTAGCGTTGGTTGCTACAGGCGGATTCCTAAGGATGTGTAGAGCATTGGAGGATTGGTTCCTTGATATGAGATTATCTTCGGCGGTGCGAGACGTGTTGTTGCCGTGCCGTTGCCTGAGATAATGTGGTTTGTGGCACTGGCAGGTGTTGAGTTGGGGAAATATGCTAGCGAGATTGCCGCATTAGTACCCTAATCTTGTGTTGGAGGTTGTGTTCGCGGATGAGATCGTGTTTTGGAGAAGTGATCTCTGAGAAATTATGAGTCCCAGTTGGTTGCCACGAGTGGCTGGTAAGGCTAGCCACGTGGTCGACCATGGTGAGATGCGTATTGTCTGGGGACCCATGTGCTTTGGTCGCGGCGTCGTCGACCACGATGCTATAGTGGCAGGCGGCACTTTCCTATTTTGGAATTGTGTGCCGTGAATTGCTCAGGTTGTGTCCCGTGGCTCTGTGATAAGAGCGGAATCGAGATTGGCAGGCGTACATTTGGAGTAATTGAGATGAGAAAGGATGGTGGATGATGCCTGTGTATGGTGGTGGTCTCTGAGGGGATGTTGGCGTTGGATGGTTATCCTTGGTCCGGTGACCATCAAGGGAGGATTCCCCTGTAAGTCTGAGTCGAGTGGCGTGAGGATCGAGGAGAGATTATGTCATTTGGTTCCGCCGTGCTCCCTTGAGAGGGTAGAGTTGGCGTGAAGTTCGAGATTAGATGCAATGTCTGAGCGAGATTTGTCTCGAGTTGCGATAATGGTCTATGTGAGAGTCAGCGGATGGCCTACTGTGAGTTGGCCAGCGAAGGTTTCCCGTTGAGGAGTGTCTGGTGACCGGTGATTGGTCTTTCACAGACAGAAGATGTTGGTTGTGGCGAGTCGAGAATGGCAAGAGATGTGTGCCAGTGAGGCCTTTGGTGGCCGTTTCCGTGGTGTGCTTCCCAGATTAGATCTGGGATTCGTGAGAAGTTTGTCATCTGGCAGAGTTGGCCGTGTTGCTGAGGGTGTATGGCTTGCCGGGTGTGAGCTGGTGGAAGCTCAGTGTTGGTTGTCCATGGTGCAGGGCATGAGATCGGTCAGCTGGTTGTGGTGCTGACGTTTGGTTGGTCCGTCGAGCATGGGCGTTAACCGGTGGTTGGTTTTCGTGTTGGCTGAGGTGACGCCAGACTTGTACTCTTTTGCATCTGCATGCTCTGATGATTGATGTGTCTTGGATTGTGAGCGAGGCGTTGTCCACGATCATTGTCTGGCCGCGTCCCTCAGGATCGTGTTTTTTGGGAGTATCAAGGTTTGGTTGGGTCCCTGACGGCGTTGTCAGTTGGTCCTTGGCGTTCTCCCCTTGTGGCTTGGTGCTAATCCTGAATTTCGAGGACGGAATTTGTTTAAGGGGGAGGGCTGTAATACCCCGAATTTTTTCCGGATATTTTTCAGATCATTTTTGTGGGTCCCGGGGTGTGTTTTGTGCTTTACATGTGTTTTTCCCTGATATGTCTTCGGAACTTTGTGCATGGTGAACCGTTACGTTCTCTGACTCCGGGACGTTACCACTGCGTTGTGCGTGCCCCGAGGATCGAGGAAATGTATTTTTCATATTTTTGGTATTTTCTATAATTTTTTGGTTTTTCTATATAAATGCCCCCTCTCTCTCCTCTCATTTCCCTCACTCTCTCCCTCTCTCTTCTCTCTCTTGCGTTCTCTCCTCTCCCCCTCTCTTCTCTCTGGGCGGCCGACAGAGACGGATGAGGGCGAGGTGGCAACATTCGTGGGGTGAGGAGCGGCGTGGACGGGGTGAGGATGGAGGCGTGGTGGCGCGAGGAAGCTCGTGGGCGCGTCCGTGAACTGACGAGGGTTTCGTGGGCGTTTTCGCGTGGATCGGCATCCTCGGCACGATGAATCTTCGGTGGAGGTAAGGGGATTAGCCCTTGTACTTCCTTTCCCTGCATTTTATAGGTCGAGGCGAGGCCGAGAGTGGGTTTATTTCATGCCGGGACTAAAATCGCATGCTTAGGGTGAGCGGTGGTTTTCGGCCGATTCGAGGCCTGATCGTGATTTGAATTGGGTTTTTCGGTTGTGGGAATGTCCGGGGATGAATTCCCCTTGTTTTCCCCTTTGCTGGGAGGCGAATGGGGCGTGGAACTGAGCTCACGGTGGAGCTCGGTTCGTCCACGGGAAACGCAGGAGGCGGCCACTTCTGTGGCCGCCGGTGCCCTAGTCTGGGCGGCCAAGACCGTGGCCGCCCAGGTCTGTGGGCGGCCACTGGTCTGGCCGCCCAAGGTGCTGGGCAGCCAAGACCCTGGCCGCCCTCTTCTATTGCCCTGGTCTGGGGGGCCAACCCGATGGCCGCCCAGCCCTTTGGGCGGCCCCAGCTGTGGCCACCCAGGACATTGGGAGCCTAGGTGCTGGGCGGCCACAGGTGTGGCCGCCCAGGCCTCTGAGCGGCCAAGGGTTTGGACGCCCAGCCCTTTTAGCCTCTGAGGTGCCGACTGTTGTGTTCCCTTGCCCCGAGGTGTCCGTATGCAATTCGGTTTCGTAGAAGAGGTGCCCGCGTGACACTTCGTGATCTGGGCTCCTTGTGTGGTTCATCATGGGCTATTCCTGTGAGAAGTTGTGTCTGTAGAGGGTGTTTGCCCCGCGTGTTCTCGGGCATTTGTGCATTCGTTAAATCGAGTCACCATGTATCGGTATGAGTGCGGTGGGGCCTCCCCTGCACGTCGTGGGTTTCTCCGGAAGGTAGTTTCCGAGTGGGCCATGTGTGTGGCCTTGGACTGTGGGTCCAGTTAGCCAGCTTGGGGATGGAGGTTTTCTGTGCGTCCCTTGGGCGGGGGATTGCCTCGGCAGCTGGTGAGTTGCCTCGGTATTCGTACTACCATGGTTTCTGACCTAGGTATAGGCCAGATTGACGGCATGGAGCCATCCCGGTACGACGATCTTGACCCCGAGTTGTGTGACTCAAGGACCGTTGGGTTAGTAGGTTTAGTGAACCATCCAGAGTCTGGTGGTGTCGAGCCACCTGTTACTCCCCGTTATTCATGATGGCTGCATGCGTAGCTTTCCGTATTCACGTTTAGTGACCTCCCACTGGTCGTAGCCTTCTTACGGCACGCGTGTGCTGACCCACCTGGGAGTGGTGGAGCGGCTTACCCGAGAGAGACGATTTTTAGGCTGGTTACCGTAGGACCCCCATGCGCAGCCTGAGTCTGAGCTTCGGGGGAAGAATCAGCTAGAGGATCTGACCTAGGGCGTATGGTCTATGTGTGCACACTTAGTTGGGGGCTGTCAGACCCTCGCTGACGAGCGCAACCCCAGCTAGTCCTTATTCTGTGTTTCTGGCTACTGTTGTGTCTCTGTCTCCGCCTGGGGCGTCGCAACTAGACACTTGAGGCGTGGACTAAGTCGTCAGTGGACGCATCCGGCTTTGCTTCTAGTGGGCAGTGCTCTTGTCACTCGACGTGAGTTTCTCGTGAGTCGAGTTCCACTTCACGTCTGCGAGACGTGGTTTTGCGTGAGTTTCGGGTGTTTTTCCTGATGCCGAGGTCTAGGGGTTCCGGTGAGCGTCACCGAGGGCTTTCCCATAGACAGCGTTGAGTTCCCGATAGTGTGGTCATTTTCCTAGCTGCGTGACTAGGGTGGGTTGTTGTCTGGTGGTCCCCCGACTGTGAGATCGGGAAGTGTCCCGTGTACAGTAGGAGTAGCTGTAGCGTCGAGTTTTTATCGGCCACCCGTTTACTGTTCCTGCTGTCACTGTTGTTCTTGTTGTTGCGGCTTTCCGTTACCGCCATTGTTTACATTTGGGGTTCCGTGGGACCCCTACTGAGCCAGTGATAGGAGGCTCACCCCTGCGTTTCAGGTGCGGCGGTTCTTCCTCGAGGTTCGAGGGTGCTGTGCGGAGGTTCTTAGTAGCCAGCTTGCCAGGCCGAGTGTTCACTTGGCGTTGGGTACGTTCTTCTGCCTTAGACTGTACTTTCTATTGGAGTGAACTCTGTTGTAGTTGTTTATTTATTTCTGTTAATTTTTGAATTTTCCTACTTTATTTCCTATTTCTTTGTACCTCCACACTCCTTTTTAGCCCTTCCGAGCCCCGGCTCGTGGGCGACGGGCCAATATTCGAATGGTATCGGGTTCCTTTCCCGGTATCCGGATCTTGGGTCGCTACAGCGGAAAGATCATGGTCAGCCGTGTTGGCAATGTGAATGTTGCCTGGCGTTGAGGTGCGAGTGGTGCTCCTAGTGAGGAGTACTATGTGTTCAGCGGTTGAGGAAGCCGGTGTCCCGAGTGGACTGCTGGGCATGGAGTTCCCAATTATGGAGGGGAGTCGGGTCTCAACACATGTGTTTCCCCCGCTCATGGAGTGTGTTGAATGTTTATGGTGCTCTGTAGAGTTTCAGGAAGTTAAGGTGATGCCAGACTCGCCAGTCTATGTGGGTCCCCATCGATCGGAGGATCGGTGTGAATTGGCGGGGTAGAGCGAGAGTGATCTACGGGTTGTGCTGGTCTGGCAGTGTTCCTCAGGGGTGGTTATGTTGTGGCCGTGCGGTCTTACCGTGGGATGAGCCCTACCCCGTGAGTCCTGTTCTTGTCCCAAATTTCGAGAATTAAATTTTGTAAGGGGGGAGGTCTGTAACGGCTGGAGTTTTTCGGATCCTTTTTCGCGGGTCGTGGATCGTCTCCGAGCGGGTTTCAGACTTTTATATTGGGTTTTCGGACCCCATTTTCCCTGCTTTCATGCGTTATTTCGGGTTCGTGCCGGCGCGTGGAGCGGCCTGGCTTTTTCTTGGAGTTTTTCAGAATCCGAATTGATTTTTTGGGCATTTTTGGGGTTCATGCGGATTTTATAAATAAAATGGGAAATATATATTAAACAAAAAATTAAAACCTTTTTTTGCCCCCTCTCTCCCCCCTTCGATCCCTCATCTCTCACCCCCCCTCTCTCGCGTCTCTCCTCTCCCTCACTCTCTCCCGTCTCCCTCTCACTCTCCCTTCTCACTCTGGCGGCCGACGAAGGTGGCGATGGGGCGTGCGGCGGTGCAACGGTGGCGGCGTGCAGCGAGGACAAACCGAGGGGCGTGACGTGCGGCGAGGCGGAGGTGTTCGCGGCCGTGGGAAGGCGACCGCGCGTGGGAACGGCATTTTCGCGGGGTTTTTCGACGGTAAAGCTTCTAAAAGGTAGGGGAACTGATCCTTGGCACCCTCGTGGGTTTTCCCTTGCAATTCTATTTTCCGGTGAGGCCGAGAGAGGGTGTTTTGCTTATTTGGGGGAAAATAAGCATGTTTGGGACGAGCGGCGGTTTTCGCTTGATTTGGGCCCCGATCGAGGTTTGGATTTGGTTTTCCGGTGGTAGAAATGCCCGGGGATGATTTCCCATTGTTTCCCACTTCGCGGCAAGGTGAATGGGGCGTGGAATCGAGCTCTGGGTGGAGCTCGGTCCGTTTCTGAAAAACCAGCAGGAGACGGCCACATACGTGGCCGTCTGCGCCCTGAGCTGGGCGGCCATGACTCTGGCCACCCAGGTCACTAGGCGGCCAAGGGTTTGGCCGCCCACGGTGCTGGGCGGCCATGACTTTGGCCGCCCACCCCCATTTGGCCCTGGTCTAGGCGGCTCAAGAGGTGGCCGCCAAGCCTTCTGGGCGGCCAAAGGAGTGACCGCCTAGACCACAGGGAGCCCAGTGCTGGGCGACCACTGGTGTGGCCGCCCAGCCCTTCTGGCCTCCTGGGTGATGTGTTTCATGTTTCCTTGCCCCGAGGTGTCCCTATGTGATATGGTTTCGTGGAAGAGGTGTTCACGTGATTCTTCGTGATCCAGGACTTTTGTGAATGTCCTTTATGGGCCATCCCTGTGGGAATTGTGTCAGTGGGAAGCGTTATTCCCCACTAAGGTTGTCATTGATCGAGGTCCATACCCACGCGATTTAGTAGGCCGGCGTCCGTTGGTTCTCGTTACCGGCCTTAGGGAGTTTACCTGTACCGAGCTGTGCCGTCTCATGGTTCTAGGTGTGCGTGAGTTGGACCTTCTTCTGAGTAGTACTCCACTAGGCTCAGCTTACTGAGTGTCGTGCACGTATCGGCTGGGCCGAGAGCGGTTGCTTACTGAGTGCTGACACGTTCTGACCGTGTGGTCAAGAGCTGTACTCGATGTGCTGATTTTAGACTGGTTACCGTAGGGCCCCTCGCCTTAGCATCCTGGGTTCAGCTGAGGGGAAAACCAATTAAAGGACCCGACCTTGAGGGTGTGGTCTGTGTGTGCACACGTGGTTGGGGGTAGTGGACCCACGCTGACGGGCGTGACCCCAGCTAGTCCTTGTGTTGTTGCGACTCCGCCTCACTCTCTGGGAGAGGCAACCAGGCGTGAGCGTAGTGGGCGGTGTAAGGCGCCTGGGACGCATCCGACCCAGTCCCTTGCCTCACTCTCTGTGTGAGGTGGCCAAGTTAGGGAGAGTCGGCGTGGTGTAAGTCGTCGGAGGACGCATCCAGTCGGTGCTAGTGGCGGAGTACTTAAGTCACCCGTGCATTTGGTTTCTGACCGTGAGCCGTGGTTCTCCGGTGTTGGGGTAGTGTATTTTGAACGGGTGACTTTAGCGTGGTTTCTCGCCTGCGAAGCTGAGGTTTCCTGATAGCGTAGTCAGGGGTCTCCCAGTAGCTAGGATAAGAATGCTTTGGCGGTGTGGTTTCCATAGTGGCTTTCATCCGTGAGGACTTTCCTATGCTGGGGGTGTTGTAGGTTCTTTCGGTCGTGTGACCGCAACCTTTCTTAGATCGGTGGTTCTGACTCGAGTTAGAGGTTCCCTGGTAAGGGTAGGAGTAGCGTAGAGACTCCGCAGTTCTGCCGTTTCACTGTTATATTTTGTTAGCCACCGTCGTGCTATAGTTGTCTCTCGTGTGACTTTGCAACTACTATTGCTTTTGTTATTGTTGTTTTACTGCTTTCCTTTACTGTGGTTATTTCTATTGCTGCCATGTTTACCGCTTTCGTTGAGGTAGGGATCCACGGGACCCCTACAGAGCCAATGAGATGAGGCTCACTCCCTGCTTTTTCAGGTGTAGTAGTTCTCCTCGAGGTGGTGTGTCTCGGTTGGAGGTCTTTTAGCAGCCAGCTCGCCAGTGCCAGAGTATGCCCCGAGGCGGTGTACGTTTCTTTTATTTTAGACAATACTTGTGGACTGGACTCTGTAGTAATGTTTAACTGCTATAAAATGTTAATTTTATTTCTGTCAGTTAATTATTAATTATGTAGAATATTTCCTACTTTGTTTAGAATTTTAATGCATAACCACACCAACCCTTTAACCCTTCCGAGTCTCCCGACTCGTGGGTGGCAGCATAGGATCTGAGTGATATCGGGTATGACCCGGTATCCGGATCTTGGGTCGTTACACAAATGCCTTGATACATTGATACTACCCCTTCTTTAATGTAGTAACATTGATGGGGTTGTCCCATGTCTTGCTCTCTACCCCTTCAAAACTAACTCCAAATCTTTGAAAGATAAGGGTAAGGAGCATATCATATGGGAGGTGACATGAGCCTCCTTCTTTGACCTTCTTGTTTGTGTCTAACATTCTCTTAATAATTATGCCACTGCAATCAAGAGCCTCTCACTTCATTATAATCATGATCAGGTTGTGTTCTAACGTGATCATAACTTCTATCCTTGGTAATCAAGTTGTTGTCGCACATGAGGTGCAATATCTTTTGTTCTAAGCAAAGATCCTTTGCTAGCCATTTCTTTTTACCATCACCAACTTCTACTTCCGTTGTTTCCTTTGCTACTTCCATCATCCCTTTGTGAGAATCAGTCTCTTTCCACTTTTTGGGGATTTGTAGACTTCTCTCAGGATTCCCTCGGTGGCCTTTATCTGCTTACCTTTGACCTCTGTCACCACAAAATCTTCCACTTTTGTGTCTATCCAGCTATGATAGGTCATGACGAGCATAGGATAGGCCTTCTAAGAGATGGCAATGACACATAGCAACCCGCTCTTCTCTAAATAGATCCTTTATCTTCAACTTGTTTGCTTCTAGTCTCCTCACCTTTATAGTTCTTACGTCCAATTCCTTAAACTCGAACATCTCTTTATAGGTTTGGAAATTATCTTTGCTTCAGAACACCCCTTCCTTGTATACTACACTGCTAGTAGGGGCTTCCTCTTCTACATTTTCCTCTTGCCCTTTTTCTTAGCCCACAAGGCTTCGGAGGATGACATAGTGGCAAAATCATAGTGAGAAAGAAGGCCTAAGGCTTTTAATTATGGAGAGAAGAAAGAAAGTTGGAATCTTTAGGAGAGAAGAGAAGAGGAACACTAGACTCAGATGAGAGAGAAAGAGAAAGCTTGAGAGTACTATGCTATCAACTTCTCTGAGCAAATGGTGGGAGGTAAAAGATGACTCTAAGAGTTAAAGGTTTTGAAGTCTACGCCATACGCTCAGTAGGTGAATAGTTTCATATCTCAACCATTGATCTTAAAAGGTAGATAACACAAATCTTTATGCAAGAGTAATCATCATAATCCAACTATAAGGATCTGATTTAATTACTTACCTTCTTTTGAATGCCTTCTATTGCCTCTATGTTTTGACTAACTTCCCTTTCCGACTGTCCACCTTCTGACTGGAGTGAGTTTGAATCTCTTCAACTGAGTGTCGTTTCGCTAGAGATTAGTTGATGCACATTCCAACTTGCTAATCTTCAATTGTCTCCTTTTGACTTGCTTCTGATAAGTTATGACTGTAGGCAATTGAGACACCTTAGATCCTCCATTTTTGATTGGGGCACTTTCAATTGATTTTTTGCTTGATGCTTTTTGTTGGCCCAAGGTATGGCAAACTAAGAGAGGGGATGCATTGGGTTTGCTTTACAACTATACCTATTTTTTTGTGAAAAATACATGATCAAATGAATCTAGTTAATTATACATGATCTAATCACCTTATTACAATATTAACAATGCCTTAAGTTGATAATGTTTCATCCGTCAAAAATGCATAAGAAGGAGAGGGAAACAAGGAGCAATCACACACAAGTGCACAAGGGATTTTTATAGTGGTTTAGTTTCTGTCTTTCTTTGCCTTTTTAAAATTATTATACATCTCTATGAATGCATCATACAAGTTATCATAGGGAATATCATTATCAAATTCATCATAAGTTAAGTAGTCATCACTAGAGTTTACCTCACTCTCATGGTTGGCCATGGGACCTACTTCTTCTTCTTCTTCAGCTTTTGATTTTTATTATTGTGTGTCCTCGTTGCTCCATGCTATGACCATTAATTGTCTTTCCATCCTTATTTTTTATCTTGAAGAACTTAGGCTTAGGTTGCCCTTCTTCTTATCTTTAACAGGCTTGTTCTTCTTGATTGCTCCCTTGCAGTTAACTTGTAGGTGGTATGGACAACCATAGTTGTAGTATTTTAGCTTTTTTGTTGTCTTCCTGGATGAATCATGGAATGCCCTTCTTGATAAGCTTTCTCTTTTCTTTTGTTCTCTTAATATTCACTAAAAGGCGCTTAGCGATAACATTGCGAGTTCATCTTCCTCGCCTTCGCTCAACTGGAGGTGTAGGTGTAGGGTTCTACTTCTTCTTCACCATCATCTTCTTCTCGTGCAATAGCATCTAGTGCCAAGAGTTTCTTCCAAGGTTCTCTTTTCTCATTGAACCTCTAGCGGTTAATCTCATGGGTCATGAGCGATTTAATGAGCTCATCAACTGAATGTTTAGAGAATTCCTTGTTCTCTTTTATTGCTATTACTTTTACCATCCACTGTGTAGGAAGAGATATACAAATCTTCTGACTATTTCATATTCAGTATATACCTTACTGAGCCCCTTTAATTCATTTAATACCTTGGTGAATCTAGTGGGCATTTTGGTGATGGACTCGTCAATGCCATCTTGAACATCTCATATTGGGTTAAAAAAATGGTCTTTTTGACCTGGGAGGTTCTTTCATACATGACTTCCAATTTGTCCTAGATTTCTTTAACCAAACTACACACAAACACTCTATTGAACTCTTCCCTTGAGAGTGCACAAAATATGAGGCTACGTGCTCAGACATTTAGAGATGCAGTATTTTTCTCCGGCTTGCCCCATTCTTTATTCGGCTTAGCAATTGGACGATCATCATCTTTGATCACCATCCATACATTGTAGTTGGTCCCCTTGACATAGTCCATCATCCTTACTTTCCAGTAAGGACAGTTTGTGCTATTAAATAGCATGGATTTGTTGATGGACTATCCTTCATGAATGGTTGTTGTTCTTGCTTTTCTTTCTTAGATCTTTGTTTCAGGTCGTAAGACTTATTTTTAGAGAACACAAGTTTATGATACCACTTGTTAGACGCGAAGCACCTCTTAGAGAGGGGTGAATGGGAGTGTCGATAAAAATTATGGTATAAAATTTAATTAATGTCTAAGTTAAACTAAAAAGAAAAGATCGAGCACACAAATGATGAACCACAAGGACACCGTGATTTTTATAATGGCTCGGATACCCTCTTTATGACATACGTCTAGTACCCAGATCTCATCCAATCATTTTATTACTTCAGCTACTAAAATACACTAGCTGAGTTTTGATCATGTGTTTCAGCTCAGCAACACAGCTGCCTATGGACATATTGGCTTTTGCTCAAGTGCCCATTTGACCATAGGACCTACCCTCAAGCAATCCACACATCAGTTTTTGTTAAGGTGTCAAGTTCACCCATCAGGCTTGCCCTCAAGCAATCCTTACACCAAGGATCCTTAGATCGTTAATTGCATTTTGGTAGTATATATAACACAGAAAACTATGAGGATGATTTTATAATAAATATGCTTCTAAATATTAGGTGGATGTAAAGAAATTAAAGTATAGAGACATAGAAGAATTGAATGCATCAGAGTGTAAGAGTTCTACGTATGCGAAAGTTCTTAGAACATAGTGTCCCGGGCTCTTGATTGCTTATGCTTTATGACTCTAGCTCAATAAAGAAAGGAACTTCCTTTGATGAAGTGCTTTGATTGTGGATGAATGAGTTGATTATACAACACTTGAATTCTCTTTGTTCGTTATCAATTGTCTTGCGCTAAGAATAAGTCTTGTATTTATAATGTTCGTGAGCTATCTGCAAGACACAAATTTCTTGATCATGTACTCTTCTTTATAATATCTTCATGTTTAAGAGAGCAAACTAGCCGTTGTGTTTGTAGCCACTTTCTCCGTTCTTACGTCAAGCTTGTTCTTCTTGTGTCTTATTCTTACAGGACTCGTCATGGCTCAACACGTAGACCTTTCCACACTGAAATCACACGTCAATGTAACAATAAGTGTGGAATAGGTTACCTTTTGTAGCCCTATTGAAGTTGTTGAATGTCCATGTCTAAGTCACTTTTCTTTTGACAGTAGATATCATGCAAAGATATAGAAAGCTCTTGGTTACAAACAACATATGCTGCAAGACTCAAATTCACACTAATCTTTTCACTGGTTGTGAGATGCATTCCATGGCAAATCTAAAATCAAGATAGTGTGGAGAAATGCCTAGGGAATTTGTTGAGCATTCAATGGATTTAAATTCAAATATAATAAAGTAATATATTTTTAAATCAAGCATCAAAAAGCATTTCATAATGGATGAATGTTTTGCCTAATTATCTTAGTTGGAATGAATAAGTCAAGAATAATATCGATTGAGTTAGTCATAATGTTATCTAATAAGACATAACAATTGGAGACAGCTAGCCGATTAGATACAGTTGAAATATCACGTAAAGATTAGTTAGTTCAAAGGTAGATATGCGATATAGTCAGTTGAAGTCTAAATGTGTAGCCTGAGTGACATCAATTAATAAAGAGTAAGGCAGTTGGAAGAACCAATATTTACTATGTAAGATAGGTAATACTTTTGCCTAAAGAAAGTTGAAAAAACACAGTCGGAAGAACATTAGTTGAAATGCTAATGGTTAAAGTGCTTCGGATCAAGTAGATAGCCGAAGAAAGACAATTAAATTGGTAGTTGAAAGATCTATCGGCTGAATAGATGTCAGTTAGAAGAAAGACATGCACAAGGGTGCCCCTAATTTGAAGGCAGTTCTAGATATCAATTGCAGAAAATAGTTGCAAGGGTTCGACTGGCATTGTTCAGCCAGAACAGTAAGTTGAAAGAATCATTTAAAGTATGGATAGTTGAACGCATCAGTTGAAGTGTGGATAGTCGAAAGTTGGTCAATCGCAACATTAAATATTTTGCTTGCGAGATCTACTTCGACTAGGAATAGTCACAAGGTAGAGTGCTTCAACTGGGTGATCTATCGACTATAGTATACATGCGAAGGTTTTCTAACTGAAAGACTCAGCTGAAAGACTTCAATTGGAAATTGGGTAGGACTGAGGATTGTCGGAGTCTATCAGCTATAAAATTTACTAGAAGTCTTCGACTGAAGTTGCTTTTCAATTGGGCCTGCTGACTGGATTTTCAATTGAAGGACTTAGGATGAATGGTTTTAGAAGTGTTGTGTCTAAATATTTTAAGTGAGTTTTCTAAATGAGAAATTGCTAAACATATTCATGTGTTATCGTTTATGTTTGAGAGTTATCATTTAGAGGTCTAAAAAATATATATTTTGTTATTGTCAATTATCTTGTTTACCTTAATTATGTCATCATGTAAAGTATGAGTTTTAATATTAGAATTATGGAGCAAGGGTCTAACAATATGAGATACACAACACACATGGAATAACTTGCCATCACATAATTCACATAATAATTTACTTAAACTTGATAGAAGCAAGGAATGCAAGCTTCCTTAACATAAACATTGTCCAAAATGTTGCTCATGACTTTAGAATCAAGATTCCATTCTCTAAATGATTTTTAAATAATATTTACAATAATAGGTGCAGTAAAAGGGTATTCAACTATGCAAAATTTTATTATTCTTTTATGTAACTTTCAATTAGTATCCACAAAGTGAGCTTTTTGTGGAAAACTAACCCAAATCTTGGTTAAATGTCCATGAATCTATTGTTAAACAAATAGGATCAGCTTGTGCTTGAAAAATATCTTTAAGAATTTTCTTCTCCTTGTTACAGATCTCTATACAATCACCCTTAACAGGACTTCTTTATAGCATTTTGAATTTAAGATTTAAGTATTTAATAAAATATTTTAAAACCATCGTAATTAACAACTTAAAATGAGAGTTCATGTAGGATAATAAATCTACCTAACTCATTTCGAGGAATTCCAGCATCAAATTTTTAATTTGATAACATTTCCATCTCTCCACTAGCTCAATTAATGACCAACGATTATTGTCTCACATTAGATGTATGATATGGGTAAACAAAATTAACATGCCTAATTACATGGCTTTTGCCAGACTTACTAGAACTAATTAATGTAGCCTTGCATGTAACACAATGACCTTCTCCACATATCTGACTATAAATTTCGTAAAATGTCTCTAGATCTCGGATCGTGGACCTCTAACATGCTTTCACGGAAACTTTTATCTGGTACAGCATCAAAAAGGATCAGCGTCATTCACATTAGTTTTAACGGTGATACATAGGGTGGCTTGGTTCTCACTCATATATGATTAAAATCTTAAAACAACACTCGGGATAATGTAAATCTGAGAACTTAAGGTTTCACATAAAAAAATGATACATTAGATTTTGTGGCCCCGAGGAATTAAGTTGGTAGGCCGGATTTGATAATCCGTTGGGTTGAAATTCTAACATTTAAAATTTCCGACAACATTTAAGTGTTATCACACGTCCGTCCTAGTGTCTTGACTTCTGTGTTGTAAAAAATCTCTGAAGGAGAGAGATGAAGATAAATGATCGTGCTCTATCTCAAATCTTTCAAAACTGGGGAGAAAGAGTTTCAGGCCCCCTTTGATAATCGATTGGTCGGTCGATTGTCAGGGATTTTGTGAGGCGGGTCGTCTCTCCCCTTCACATAGAAGGCGTTGTTCGACCTTATGCAACTAAAAAGGTCGAACAAAATATCCTATCAACTTTTCAAAGGGGCCTCGAAGAATTATGCCACTGTTATAATCTATCTCTTGTCAGTGGACTTGTACGACGTAGAGATTTTCTAAAATGTAAATACTTGTTACCAAACTGACCATTTTTGACGGAATTTTGATTGCTGTATAGAGGTTGAAGCACTGCGAGTGGGGCGCTTGTTGAGTGATGTGCTTCAAGTGATGGGCGAACAGGAGGGGAGACCTACTGCTGTAACGGGGTCTGTTGCTGCAAGTCGCAAGTCACTTGATGGGGCTTGCCGAAATGAGATGGAGGTGTGTGCTCTAAGATTTCGATGGCTGCTACTTTCTCATGGGTGGTGGGTCGATCAAAAACTGAAACATTGTAGCAAAAGGAAAAGTTGGCAAGAGGAAGAGATGGCAGTCTGTTCTGGATTCCACTGGGTGAAATTGGGAAGCCGAAAAGGGGGGGGGAGGGACAACAAAGAGGCCGTTGGTGAAACTGAGAAAGAGGATAAAATGGTAAGTAGGGTTTTGAATCGCATTATATATTTGTAATTTTGAGGTTTTCAACTTAAAACTTTCCCCTATTAGATCGACCCATTATATATATATATATATATATATATCACATGAAAAATATCAAAAGTACCATCTTTAATTGTCAAAATCATTTATATATCAACATTATTAACTAAAAGTTTCATAAAAATTACTAAAGGGTAGAAATACCCCTAGGGCTTTTATGGTGACATTTGTGAAGTTTTTTATTAATATCTAATGATATAGATAATATTTGACAACTAAGGAGGATAGTTTTGATATTTTCTATGTGAAGAGAGTATATATGAAATTAATCCTTTTATACTTGAGGATGGTAAAATCGACTCGGCCCATATAAGGCCCATTTACGCCAAGCCCAAATCGACTCACGGTTCACGACGCGCCTAACGGGCCTCGATAGCCGCTACCCACCGCGGATAGCCCAAGACGAACGGTCCTTAGATTCGCCAGCACGAAAGGTCTTGACCCAGACGCGATGACCACCGGAAGACTCTCCGACGATCGACCGTTACTCTCCACAGTGTTGGCATCGATCCCACTAAGGGTGAGCACGCCCTACGGGCGCAGTAAGACTCGCCAGGGAACCGGCCGACTCCAGGATATCAGCCCCTCAATGGGAAACTCCACCTACGATGGTGGGACGTTACTCCACGACTGGCGCCCTTCCCTCCTAAGGGATGGGCTCCCACCTCCAGGATAACCCCATATAAAAGGGACTTCGACGAACAGACACGGACACTGTGAATTTCACCAAGAAACACACAGAGAGTTCAAGGAGAAACAAGATAGAGAGAACTATACATTCGGCTACTACTAGAGAGCTCCCGATTGTCCACCTGTAGAGAGAAGATCCTATCCGAGCACTCTTACCGCCCAACGAGCACTCGTTGAGTGGTCACTGGCAACGATGAGCACTTCGTTGGAAGGCCAACAGCTCTCCCAGGCCCACACATACGACTTCCTCCCTCATCTCTACGGCCCACTCTTCTGTATTCTCTATTCGACTCAGTGCTGACTTATGTATCGGAGGGTTGTCCTTTAGGATAACGCCCATAGCTCCTTTTAATAGTCTTCTTTCTAGTGTTTATAGACTTCTACGAATGCCAGATAGTCTTTCCCGATAAATAAATAAAAAAATGTAATACGAGAGTTGAGAACCAATTTTTCACCTCTACGATACTATTTTTACTTACTAAACACACGTACGTACATCTCACGGAAGACTTACAATGGCAACACAAATCCTAGGAACCTAGACCAAATGGTTTCCGTGTATCCGCGGGCCATGGCTGAAGATAATATATTTACATCTTTACCCTCCTAAAATTTACATTTACATATTTCTTACAATGTTTGTACCAACTACCAAGGTAGATACATTTTTCGATTTACCTTGACCAATCACCGTTTTTGCATGCTTATCCAGGGTGCCGATCCCTTCGCGTCGCTTCCCGTGACATGCATTCAAAGACGAACCCCGAGGAAAGAAAACCCTACGCTTGCATTTACTCCCCTTCCTCTCCCTCCCCGCCCCCGTGACCGCACTAATTAGTTTTGGCTCCATCGGAAGCAATTTATCTCGGAACCCCTCTAACAAATTAAATATATTCTTCTCTTGGTGTCTATTCGTTGGGGCCCTCTTTATTTAAACCCCCTCCCGCCACCATCTTCCGCGGCCACCTCCTACCACCTCCGTCGCCAACCCTCTGCGCTGCTGCTCCCCAATGAGGACGCCGCTGCTGGCGGCCATGGCGCTCGTCTCGGCGTGCCTCCTCGCCTCCGCCTCGGAGTTTACGGTGGTCACCACCTCCGACTCGCCGGCGCTGGTGGACGCCCCCCAGACAGGGTTCTCCGCCCGGGCGCGCACCGACCCCGCCGAGCAGGCCGCCGTCTACGAGGTCATGGCGGCCACGGGCAACGGCTGGGCCTCCTCCATCCCGGATGTCTGCCGGGGCCGGTGGCACGGCATCGAGTGCATGCCCGACCGGGACGAGGTCTACCACGTCGTATCCCTCTCCTTCGGCGCCCTCTCCGACGACACCGCCTTCCCCGCCTGCGACCGCCGCCGTTCCACCCTCTCACCAGCCCTGGCTAGACTCCCCCACATCCGGGGCCTCTTCTTCTACCAGTGCTTCTCCGGCAACCCCCAGCCCATCCCGGCCTTCCTCGGCCGGCTGAGGGTGACCCTCCGCAGCCTGGTCCTCCGGGAGAACGGCCACGTCGGGGCCATCCCCCCGGAGCTCGGGAACTTGACGTCGCTGAGGGTGCTCGACCTCCATGGCAACAGCCTGAGCTCCTCCATCGCCCCTTCCCTCGCCGCCCTCGCCCGCCTCCAGGTGCTCGACCTCAGCGGCAACCAGCTGACAGAGGAGATCCCCCGCCTCAGCTTGCCGTCCCTGAGCGTTCTCGACCTCAACGGCAACTTCCTCCATGGCCAGATCCCCTCCTCCCTTGGCAGTTGCGCTTCCCTCGTCAAGCTGGACCTAAGCAAGAACCGCCTCTCAGGAACCATCCCGGCCTCCCTCGGCGAGCTCAGAGAGCTCATCTTGCTCGACCTCAGCCACAACCGGCTCTCGGGCCCCTTGCCCGCGTCCCTCGGGAGGTTGGCGTCTCTGAAGGCTCTGATCCTTGGGAGTAACCACATGGGCCCCGCGGGGGCCATCCCCGACGCCGCTTTCGACGGCATGAAGGCGCTGATGACGCTCGTGCTCTCCGGCATGGGGCTGCAGGGGGCCGTACCGGAGTCCATCGGCAGGATCACCACCCTCCGTGTCCTCTACCTCGACGGCAACCATCTGAACGGCTCCATCCCGGCGAACTTCCGAAAATTGGCCAGTCTCAGCGAGCTGAGGCTGAACGATAACCAGCTGTCAGGCCCTCTGCCATTCTCCAGGCAGGTGCTGTGGAGGCTGGGGAGGAAGCTGAGGGTTTCCGACAACCCGGGCCTCTGCTACGACGCTGGCGCCGGGGAAAGATCAGGCGGAGAACCTTCCTACCTGCCGGGCCTTGGGCCTTGCGGCGCCGTGTCCACAGCCGCGACGGCGTCGACGGCGGCGCCGCCAGCTGCATCAGTGTCGTCCACTGCTACTGCCGCTGCTTCAGGGGGCAGTCGACCAGGGGGCCATTAGAGAATAAACCCATGTTATCTGCTCTAGTCGCCGGCAGACGCAGGCGATGCTCCTCTCCTGGTGTTCATCTCTCGCCGCGCGCTTCCTGCAGCTTCTGCCAGCGACAGGAATCCTGGGTTCTGCCGTGCCGGCACTGCATGCTGCTTCACAAGCCGTGGCGGGCAAAGCCATGCATGGGAATGTTTGTCCTCGCACGCAGAACTAAACAGACATTAATATGTGTCCTTGTGATCAGCTTATAAGGTCATAAATTTGTCTTCATATATAGTTCTGTAGGTTAGGTTGTACATTAATTATTATGACCGTTATAGAGTGATGTGTATAAGTGAGTGAGGAATCATGTCTGTTGGTTTACCAATGTTCTTGTTTTTTTTATCCTATTTAGACCTTCAATTTTGCGGCATGTGGGCTATTTTATGGATATCTGATTTGGGGGGTTACGTTTTATACTCCTGTCTGTAGAAGACTCCTCGCGCTTGTAATTCCTCGTCATAAATCCACCCATTAATCACCCATATTCTGCCATGTTAATTAAATTTGTTCAACCTTACAACGCTAATACCTGGTTTCATCTAGGTCGAGGGTCTTGGGTGTTAGCTTAGCAGAAAAACCCGATAATTCAACCTGGTTGCCACACGAAGAAAGGATTCTACCTCGTGTAGGTTCTCCTGCATTTGCTACCATGCTGGCTAATGGTTAGCTGCATGCACTCGTGTAACTTAAGAGAGAGAGAGACAGAAAGAGAATATTGTTTTATTCCATACGCAGAGATTAATGGACTCTACGAGAAGATCAACTTAGAAATTATATTTAGATCTGAATGAGAAGTCATCTAATTTGACTGTGTTTGGAAATTAAGACTTTTGGGAAGAGATTATATGTTTGAAAATCCCCATCTCTCATAAAATCTTTCCAAACACAACTCAGGTTGTGTTTGGAAGCAATTGGAGGTGAGGAGAGTAAATCTGATTTGACCCAGAAACGGCCCAAACGCGAGCGGCCCATTAAGGTTTGGACACGCTGAGCCCATGCAAGGAGCGAACATACACGCTCAATCCAATCAGAGGATCACCGGCCCAACAGAGCATCGGATTTCACGACGCCGATAAAGCTGGTCCAAGCGCAGTTCTCGCCGGAGGACACTCCGACGACCGACCGTTGCCCCCATGACGCCGGCCTTGACCCCGTAACGGGCGAGCACGTGCCATGAGTGCCGTAATACTCGCCCAGGGAACGACCGACGCCGGGGCTATCGCCCTCCAACGGGAAACTTCCACCATCATAGCGGAGGAACGTTACTCTACTAAACGGACCCTTCCCTACCAAGGGATGAGGCCCTCGCTCCAGGACAACCTATATAAAAGGGACATCGACAGAAGAGAAGAGCACGGTAGATTCTTCTACTAAAACCCCACACTGCTACGCAAGAGGAGATACG
The DNA here is from genome assembly GCA_022559845.1 of Amorphophallus konjac. Lineage (NCBI taxonomy): Eukaryota > Viridiplantae > Streptophyta > Magnoliopsida > Alismatales > Araceae > Amorphophallus > Amorphophallus konjac. Next base: position 526,061,266 of record CM040121.1, read on the forward strand.
GCGGATACTTCTGCCACCATACCTTCCTACTGAGAAGAGAGCAACTCGACCTGCGACTACGACAGAGGGGCCATCTACTACGTCCAGAGAGCCACTTCCTCCCGCACGGCCTTACCACCCAGCGAGCACTCTCCGAGAGCCCACTGGGAGCGGCGAGCACGCGTGCAGAGGACCTACACATCTCCTGGATCGACTACTACGGCTTCTACTTCTCTCTCACTTTGCTCCTCTCTATTGCTCATTAATCCCTTGCTGACTTAAGCATCAGAGGGTTGTCCCCTAGGGTAACACCCGGGACTCCTTCTGACGCCCTTCTGATTTCTTGGTGTGTGCAGGCATCCACGGGCGCGAGACGACTTCCCCAACAAATAAATAGAGAAGGTGGTACGTGGCCTAGCAACCATTTTCCTGCCGCTATACTTCTTGGCGCCGTCTGTGAGAATCCGAGCGAAAGGCTATGGCGCCCCGTGGAAGCCTCCGCAACGCCAGTAACTGGGGGCGGGGTTCCCATCAGGGACCCAACTCCCGCCGGGAGTCGCAAGAAGCTTCTTCCGCGCACCGCCGATAGGAGGTCACCCTAGGTGACCTAGATGAGCTCCGCCAGGAAGTCCGAGTCCTGGCAGAATTCTGCCGAGAGCTCCGAGACCAGAGGCCCCAATACACCCCACCCGAGCGATGGGAGGGCGAAGGAGGCCAGGTCGGGGAAAATTTTTGGCAGGTGCGGGAGGTATCCCACGCCTCCGTCGCGAGGACCCGACGGTCTCGTAGCGTGCCCGCGCCTAAGGCATGCAGCCCTCTCCACTCCAACCCGGACATGGACTGCCGGCTCCAATGGTTCGAAGAGATAGATGACAAGGTCCGACACCTAGACGATGTCCTCCTGGCCGCCAAGAATCACGGCCTCATCGACGATGACCAAAACTACCACGCTCCCTTCTCCAGGGAAATCATGGAAGCCCCCATCCCGCCAAAGCTTCAGTTGCCGTCATTCGTCTCCTGCGACGGCACCACCGACCCGATCGACCACCTACACGGCTTCGAGTCCCACCTGGTGTTCCACCGGGCCTCCGACACCGTGAAGTGTTTGGCGTTCGTCACGACCCTCCGAGAGAATGCCCAGCCGTGGTTTGAGTCCCTGTCGGCGGGGACGATCTCCTCCTTCCAACAGCTCAAGAAGCTGTCTAAGGAGAACTTCGTGGGCTACCGAAAGGTAGCCAAGTCTGCAGTAACCCCGCTCGCTCTCAGATAGGGGAAGGAAGAAGCGTTATGGGACTTCGTCTCCCGCTTCCGCACGGAGGCGCTCCGGATCCACCATCTCGACGTCGGCATCGCCACCACGAGACTCACCCAAGGGACGCGAGACAACATCCTTCGGCGCGCGCTCAGAGTCGAAGCCCCAACGACCCTTCCAGACCTCCTCGTGCTAGCCCAAAAGCATGCGCACTGCGAGGAGAATACCGCGGCCCTGCGCCGCGTGGTCGGGACTAACCAGCCCGACCGCAAGAGAGCCGCTGACCCACCACGCGAGGATCAGAGAAAGAGAGAGCGGTGCGATGGAGACCACCGCGACCGCTCCGAGAAGGAAAGGGGTGGCTACCGCCACTACACATCCCTGACGGCTCCACTCGACCAGATCTTGATGGAGATCCACGAGGAGCCGTTCCTCAAATGGCCCTCGCGAATGAAGTCAGACCCCAACTCGCGGAACAAAAAGAAGTATTGCAACTTCCACCGCGACCATGGCCACGACACCGTCGACTGCATCAACTTGAAAGATGCTATCGAAGACCTCGTGCGCAGGGGCCTCCTCGACAGGTTCCTCGCCAAAGCCGCCGAAAGACAACAGAAGACGCCTCCCCCGATCGACAACCGGCCTAATGGAAAGGAGATCATGACGACTCTGGAGGGCCCGCTGCAGGGGGAGATAGCGCGAGAAGAAGGCGTCGGTACGCGACGGCCATCAACACGGAGGATCAAGGCGATGGCACCCCAAGGGAGCTTTCCACCTCAGGCCACCCGGGAGACCCCATAGTCTTCTCTGAGGATGACCTCGAAGGCGTCACGACGCCCCAATCTGATGCTTTGGTGGTTTCCGCCACCATCAACCAATGTACTGTGCGCCGCATCTTGGTATATAATGGGAGTGGACCCGATGTTATTGCGTACGAATGTCTTGTACTGATGGGTGTGGACGTGTCTCGACTCGCGCCATTGCACAAGCCGATGTATGGATTCTTCGGTACGACTGTCCACCCATAAGGGCGTATCTCGCTCCCGATTACGTTCGGGACGGCACCGAAAGAGGTAACCTTACTCGCCGACTGGTGCGGACACCCGAGCGCATACGAGACACGAGCCGGCGAGCCACCGGTACCGCACGAGGAGCACGACTCGAGCCACCTCAGCATCCCTATGGCTCGGAGACAATCTGGAGGTTCCCCACTGAGTCATAGCATTTATCATATTTTTTGGGGATTTTTATTTGTGTGTAATGTATTTTATTTCCTTTTCGTCAGTGTGTAATTTAGATAGTTCGAGGGGCTTATGTGCAAAATGGGGATCCTTGGGTCCCACGGGCCCCCACTCCACTCCCATTGGGCCACCCCAGCTCTAGGGCCCCTGTGGGGTCAGTCAACCCTCCATGGAGGCTTCTAGAAGGGTGGGCCAAGGGAGGGGGACAATGGACTTGAAAAGTCCACATGGGAGGCCACCAACCCCACCTACCATGTCCCCCCCTTGACCCTCCTTGGTCAAGGTGCGCCCCCCTCCCCTTTTGTTTAATATTTTTGTTGTATTTTGATCAAACTCCATCCTAGCCATCCATCCCCAACCCCTAGATCCAACGGTGGAGGATGAGTTTGGTGGGAGTCATATATAAGGCATGTAATTATCATTTTCTTGAATTAATGCCATTTTGAACTTGAAAATTGTTGGAGCATGGCCTAGGCCGCCCCCTTCCTCTCTCCCTCTCCCCCTTGCAGCTGTGAAGGTTGCTTCTTGGTGGTGTGACTCCACCCTATCAGTTCCGGTCGCCGCCGCCACGAGCCGCCACCGCACCGCCATCGCCATCAACGGAGTTCTGCCTGCACAGTACCACAGCAGCTTGCTCGAAATTCACAGATCTTCCCCGAGCTCATTTGGCTACCCAATTTGGAGGAGTTGTTCCTGGGATGTTCCTCTCCACCCACAAAAATCAGGCCAGCATTCAGATCATGTTTCCTATTTTTTTATTTTCGTCCACTCTTCCATTTCGGTTCTGCCAGAGTTTTGTCCAGGTTCACCTCTGTCCTGAGTTTCATGTCTTAAATTTACTTTTTGATTTTTGTTAGTTCGCCCAATTTTACTGGGGGTTCCATCCATTCACCCCTTCATCCACAATTTTTCGCAATTTTTTATTCGCCCATCTCATATTTTCTAAAAATCGTTCTCAGACCATCTACAGTTCTATCCACCTGTTCCCAGATCCGACCACCAGTCACCCCAAAAATCATAACAAATCGCAGCCACCTTCACATCAAATTATAAAAATAGTCCCAGTTCCGTGGTTTGATTACCTACAACTTTTAAGATGAGCTCAAAGTCTGAATCCAACTGTACGTAGGTTGTCAACGGCCATTTATAGGAAACTGATATGCTGATCTGAGATTTCGTGAGCTGTGGAGTAGAGAATTGAAAAATAGTTAAAGCCCAGGTCCGCGCAGGTTCAGAAGAGTCCACTGACCCTAGATTGAAGGATTTCGAATCCTCTTTCCAACGGCGCTGGTTTCGTCGCATTCCAGCGACGGGGCTGATCGCAGCGGCCGTTTTCGCCGGAGCGCGCGCTGCTGAAACAGCAACATCAGCTCGTGGACAGCATCCTCTCCACTTGGGAACCGAGGCACCCGGCCTCTGGTGAGTGTCACCGACTGACCGCCGTCCAGGGAAGCGTGCTGCCAGGGGTCCCCATTACAGTGGGACCCACCCCGCCAGACCCGGAGGACAGGACAGCGTGCGGGCCCCACGGCCCATTGATTTCGCCGTCCAGAAAGCACGAGAACGCGGAGTTCGGCGCGTCTAGACGACATCAAGATGCTGCCCGTCAACCTGATTTGCGTGATCCCCGGGGCCCACATGTGACCTTTTACCTCTCTGCGTGGAGTGGGTCGAATCCCTTTGTACCACTGTGAATTATGTTAACCGGGGGCCCGTAAGTCAGCCGGGGTGTCTTCGCCACGCCGGGTGCGTGGAGGTAAAGGTCTTAACTCCTTGGCGTTATATTGCTTAGCTAGTATACAGTTTTAGGCCGCTGCCGAGAGTGTAGGTACTAGCCCGTGTGTCCATGTCACCACTGTGAGAGTGAGAGTGACCCGTCCCGCGACTCGATCCGAGTCCGGAAGTTGAGTCGGACTACCCTTGACCTCCGCCGGTTCCTTAACCGCGCACGGTCCGCGCTTTCCCTCGCTTGGGAAGATGAGTGAGCTTCCACTTCTGTTAGCGACGTTTCGTCAGTAGAAGCTCGTAGTGTCGGGCTTAGTGTCTCCCTGGTGTGTGTTGCTGGTCGTGTCTTCATCTAGAGTCCGAGGGTGGCACCATATAGTGTCGTCTCCTTAGTCCGTCCCGCATCAGTTTGGTATCAGAGCGAGTCGAGTCTAGGGTAGTCATTGCATAAGTCTTGCATGCATCATGGTCTAAGTCAAGTCTAGGATCATCATTTTCAAAAAAAAAAGTGTGTTTTAAATTGCATTTCATCCCGATAATTCAGTATCTTAAAAGGTGTTGTCCGAACGTTAGGCTACGCCTACCGGGAGGTCGCACACTTGCGGGAGTGATCTTCGGATCGATTAACTCCGCCCCGTACCAGATATTGGTTTAAGTCTAAGTGCATCATTTAGTGTGTGTTTGCATTAGTCGGTGTCTTCTAGGTCGTGTGTCAGTTGCATGCCCACCCGTCGAGGTACCCAATACTCGCCACCACCACCTATGGCGGATTCCCGGGCCCGTAGCTCCAATGAGTCCTCGACGGCCGAGATGTTCCGAGCCATTATGGAACGTCTTGACACGCGTATGGATGGTCTTAGTACGCGTATGGATAGCATAGGAACGCGTCTAGAAGGGAGGATGAAAGCCCTCGAGGATCGGGCCGAGTCTTCGGATCAGTCCATCCAGGGTCCAGTTGGGAGAATTACCATCCTAGAGAGAGGCCCAGTAGCGATGCAACCCGCGCCAACGAACGGCCAACAGGAGCCGGTGCAGCAACCCACTGTGCCAAGGGCTCAGGTGGAGGATGTCGGGAGGCAACAGGTGCCTATAGTGGATGATTATTCTTCCGACAATGATCAGGGGGGTAACGGTCGTCGTCATCAACGACGGAATCGTGATGACGAGGATGACGACCGCATTCTTAGGGGTGTGCGTGCGGACCCTCCCACTTTTAGCGGGTCCTTGGACCCTAGGGTGTATTTAGATTGGGAGGCCGGCATGGACCGGTACTTCGAGTGGTTTGAGATGACGGACCACCGAAGAGTCCGATACGCAAAGATGAAGCTGTAAGGGCAGGCCCAAACTTATTGGATCAATGTGGAGAGCCTGCTCAACTAGCGACGTCAACCCAAAATCGGTACTTGGGATGATATGAAGATCAAATTGAGGGAGAAGTACCTTCCCGCCTCATATCGCCAGCGTCTTATAGACAAATGGCAGAGCATCTCCCAAGGGAACCGATCCGTGACCGAGTACACCGCCGAGTTCGATGAGTATTACTTACGGTGTGGGGTCACGGAAGATAGCACCATGACTATATCCCGCTTTCGAAGAGGTTTGCTATCCAATTATCAATATGAACTCTTTCGCCGCAATGCAACCACTTTGGAGCAGGCATATCAGATCGCTCTCGAATTGGAGCAGTTCGAGGCCGAGTTCGAGTCACCCCATCGGTTGGGCTCTTTTCCCCTTCGTAGTGTCGAGCCCCGTGGCTCATCTGGCACGTATCCGAGGGCCCCCATGACTCGACCTCATGAGCCCGCTCGCCCCGAGCCCTTTGCTCCTAGGCCTCGTCCTCCACCCCCAGGGACCTTCCTCGTCCCCAGCATCTTACGGCCCCACCCACAGCCCGTCCATCGACACCCGCACCTCCTGCACGTCCATTGTTGCCTACGCCTCCTATACGTCGGGAGGATAAAGGTAAAGGACCTATGATTGGGGAGCCTAGTGGATCACGACAGCAGTGTTATCGCTGCAATGGGTTTGGCCATTTCGCCAACCAGTGTCCCACCCGCCCATCTCTTCACATTAGGGACACACAGGCCGAGGATACCACCCCTACGGGCCTCGAGTTAGTCAGCTATGAGGCAGATGAAGAGCTAGCTGACGAGTACTATGAGATGGGAGGTGAGGCCTAGGATGCCCAGCATTCGGACGATACCCACGTGGGGGTCGTCAGGTGTATCCTCACCCAGCCGCAGGTCAGTGATGACTGGTGTCGGACTACTATCCTTCATGTGTTCTGTAGGCTGGGAAAGCAAATTTGCAAGGTGGTCATCGATAGCGGCAGTTGTATCAATGCAATCTCCACGAACGTTGTCGCTCGTCTTGGTCTCACACCCGTAGACCATCCTTGTCCCTATCAGGTATCATGGGTGGATACCACTTCCATTTCGGTCAGGCTGCGGTGCTTGGTCCCGCTGCAGCTCCACTCCTACCGTGACGAGATCTGGTGTGATGTTCTCCCCATGGAAGGGGGCAGTATCATTCTTGGTAGGCCGTGGTTATTCGACCGGGATGCCACGCTCCATGGCCGGTCAAACACCTGTACCTTCGACCACGCTGGCCAGCGGGTCACCCTCCAACCCGTTCGGCCCAGGAGCCCATCAGTCAGGGGTCCTACTGGCCCTAGTACTCCAAAGCCTTCAGTTCCCGGGCCTAGTACCCCATCCCCAGCTCGGGCTATGACCGTTACCTATGGCCCAGGAGAGCCCTCGACGAGGAGATTGATGATGATTATCTCCCGGGAGATGGCGCAGGAGCTTAGTCAGGGCTGTCCGGTGTTTGCCATTACGGTCCGAGAGGTGGAGCGGGACTCCGAGGGTGAGCTCCCACCCGAGGTTGTTCCCATTCTGCAGGAGTATGCTGATGTCTTTCCCGATGAGCTTCCCGAGGGACTCCCACCTATGCGGGATATTCAGCATGCCATCGACCTTGTTCCGGGCTCTTCTTTGCCCAACCTTCCTCATTATCGCATGAGTCCCACAGAGCATGCCGAGCTTAAACGGCAGGTCGATGAGTTAGTGCAGAGAGGGTCTGTTCGGGACAGCATGAGTCCATGTGTTGTACCCGCATTACTCGCCCCGAAGAAGGATGGCACGTGGAGAATGTGCATTGATAGTCGTGCCATCAACAAAATCACCGTGAAGTATAGGTTCCCTATTCCCCGCCTTGATGACATGCTGGACATGATGGCAGGTGCCACTATCTTTTCGAAGATCGATCTTAAGAGTGGCTACCATCAGGTGAGGATTAGGCCAGGTGATGAGTGGAAGACCGCATTTAAGACCAAGGACGGTCTATATGAGTGGTTGGTCATGCCTTTTGGGTTGACCAATGCCCCTAGCACTTTCATGTGACTCATGACTCAGGTCCTTCGACCTTTCATTGGAGTCTTTGTAGTGGTGTATTTTGATGATATCTTTATCTATAGCCGCACCACAGGGGACCACTTAGACCACCTTCGGAAAGTCTGTCTACTTCTTCGGCGAGAGCAGTTGTTTGCGAACCCACAGAAGTGTGCCTTCATGACACCTCAGCTTACCTTCTTGGGTTTCATTATGTCTAGTACGGGGGTCTCCGCCGATCCGGAGAAGGTCCGAGCCATTATTGAGTGGCCGGAACCCCGTACCGTTCATGATGTCCACAGCTTTCATGGTCTTCCGACGTTCTATCGTCGCTTCATCCGCGGATTTAGCTTCGTCACCGCCCCGATCACGGATTGCATCCGTAAGGGCACATTTATATAGACGAAGGCCGCATCTGCCGCCTTCAAGGACATCAAGGAGCGCATGACCTAGACACCTGTCCTTCGACTGCCTGATTTCTCGAAGGTGTTCGAGGTCTCTTGTGATGCGTCGGGTGTTGGGATAGGAGGAGTCTTGAGTCAGGAGTCCCACCCCATCGCATATTTCAGCGAGAAGCTGAATGACGCGAAACTGCGATATTCCACATATGATAAAGAATTCTACGCAGTTGTTCAGGCTCTTAGGCATTGGAGGCACTATCTTTTACATCATGAGTTTATCCTATACTCCGATCACGAGACATTGAGGTATCTCCACTCCCAAAAGAAGCTGAACTCGCGTCACAGTCGTTGGGTCGAGTATCTCCAGCAGTTCACCTTTGTGCTTAAACATAAGCCTGGAGTGGAAAACAAGGTGGCTGATGCCTTGAGTCGGCGAGCATGTTTGCTTACCACCATGAGTGCCGAGGTCATAGGGTTAGAGAAGATGAAGGAGGCCTATGTTGATTGTCCTGACTTCGGTCAGATTTTTACCACTCTCCAGGCCAGACCCTCGAGAGACCTTGATGAGTATGTGCTTCAGGAGGGTTACCTCTTTCGAGGTAGCAGGTTATGTGTTCCCCGAACTTCGGTTCGAGATTTCTTAGTGTGGGAACTACATGCGGGAGGTCTAGCCGGCCACTTTGGTCGGAACAAGACTATTGAGGCAGTGGAGCATCGATTTTATTGGCCGAGCTTGAAGCGCGATGTTGCTAACATCGTGGCTCAGTGCCGTACATGTGCTACGGCCAAGATGAAGAAGCAAAGCTCGGGCCTTTATACACCTCTACCCGTGCCTGATGCCCCGTGGTAGGATGTTAGTATGGACTTTGTTTTGGGATTGTCACGTACCTCCAGGAAGCATGATTCGGTCTATGTGGTGGTTGACCGTTTCTCGAAGATGTCCCTCTTTATCCCTTGCTCGAAGACTTCGGATGCTTCTAGGGTAGCCCGCCTATTCCTTACTCATGTGGTGTGCAAGTTCGGGTTGCCTCGCACTATAGTGTCTGACCGTGATGTTAGATTCACTTCCTACTTTTGGAAGACACTATGGCATATGATGGGTACACACCTCAAGTTTTCCACTGCATATCATCCCCAGATAGACGGTTGTAAAAATTGACGCTATGTTGATCAAATCTCATGTCACTATGTTGACGCCCCAAAGTGAACTTCAATACATTCATAATATGAAGTTTTTCTATTTTTGTGTGTTTTTTGATTTGCTCTTCCATTTTTGTGATTCGCGACCTGAAGAGGGGCGTGTTTTAAATAGCGACCTTATCTAGGACGTGTTCAAAAGAAAGGACGACCAAATGTCAGGGCGTCAATTCCTGGTATTATCCGGTTTCAAAATAAATTCAAAATAAATTCAAATTATTGATTAACGTCCTTCCTCAGGGCGTGGTTTCAATTAACGCCTTCATCTCAGGCGTGTTCTCATAATTTTCAAATAAAGTAAGTTTTATTGCCAAAATTAAATCCAAGAAGTGACGCCCTTGATCGTGGTCGTGTTTTGAGTAGTGTCTTGATGTAGGTCGTCAATTTGTGATTTGACGCCCTTCTGAAGGTCGTGTCTTCCCTGTCGTGTCCTGCTTAAACTCATCTTTCCTGAGTAGTTCCCTGCCTCCAATGGTCTCCTTGCTCGCATTGGAGTTAGAGTCATGCTTCCTTTGATCATTGCCTATCCATATCTTCCCAAATTTGAGCTTATCTTCGATTGAAATCCTATAAAAGGATGCTCTGGTCGATCTAGGCAAGGGTTGATGGGTCAGAGAGTTCACAGGTTACGATCAGAGAGTTCACAGGTTACGATCAGAGGCTTACGGGTTACGGGTTCGGAGGTTACAGATCTTCATCTTCCTCCTGTGCGATCGTTTAGGAAGTCCTCTGGTTCCTCTGCTTCTGGTCAACCGCGTCCACCTTGGTTTCCCTTTACTGTCGTCAGGGACAGCAGGGTTCTTTTTATTCTGTTTGTGTTGTTTTGTCTTCATCAATCGTTCATCACGTCCACTGTGTCATTTTCTTCTTTTTTACATTAGCTTCATCACGTCCACTGTGTTTTTCTTTTCTTTTACGTTTGCATTAGCATCATATCTCCTCCTTCCCTATTTCTTTAGGGGTTTTAAAACAAAAAAATAAGGTGCGCATGTTTTGTTCTTATTTCATCATCATATCATCTTTGGGATTGATACTACATTCACTTGGCTGATCCACTTCTTTTGCTTGTTTGTTTTGTCTCTTTTGCAAGGTAATCAATAAAGAAAAACCCCCTTCATCGGCCGGCCGATTGAAGGAGGAGGGAGGAATTCACAATCCAGCCCGCGTTTTCTTTTCCACCAGGTATTCGCGATCTTCTTTGTTTCTTATTGAGGTAACCCCTCTGGCGATCACCCTCCTTAGTAGCACCACGTGCTTCTTTTCCTTATCATTATACCATCTCCCCTTATTTTTTTTATTATGCTTTCTCATATTTAAACTCCTCTTCTTCATGTGTGGATTTATCACGATCTACAAATTGGCGATCACGGTGGGACTTCCATTGTTTTTCTTTTGATTACCATCTCCTATTGGCACCCACGTGTGCCCTTTCCCCTTCGGCACCTACGTGTGCCCCTTTCCCCTCGGTACCCTCGGTACCCCTCCTTTTGCGCCCCGTGGGCACCCTCCACCGTGCACGCTGCACACTCCCGGGATCAGCCAGTTTGTGATTATTTGATTATTTTCCTGAATTAACGCCTCACCCAGAGGCACTTTTTCTTTTCACGCCTTCGTCTAGGGCGTCTATTTTCTGTGTTACGTCTTCCCATAAGGCGTCTTTTATCATATCTACTGTCTTCTTGTTCTGTTTGATAATTCACGCCCTGCACATTGGGCGTCTTTTTATTTGCCAGCGCCTCACACCAAGGCGCGTGTTTATTCGACCGTGTGCACCACTGATATTTGACGCCCTTTCGTAGAGGCGTCCTTTCATATTACGCGCCTCACACCAAGGCACGTGTTTTGCACTACCTGTGGGCCACCACAGTGATTCACGACAGCGACCCTGTCGTCTCTTTGGTTTATAGCGACCTGCCCCAGGTCATCTCTTTCCTGCGTTTTTACAGAAACCTGCTTCCTGTTGCTGTCTGTGATTGTTGGATTGATTATTACATTGCTTGCCTATATTGCTGTGATCTGATCATATTATTTTGCATCTTGTGGTATTTGGTTGAGAGACCTCCTCTCTCTACACTAGGATTCCACACACCTCTCTTGGAATCGGGACAACCCTCCATTGAGCACTCCGTCTCTTTGGACCGGAAATCCCTTTTTCAAGACCTCCGTAAGTCCCCGCACCCGTGGATTCCCTCACGGACGCCGGGCCGGTTGTACCCTTGAAGTACCCGGAGTATAGAGAACCTATCGTTGGTAAAGAGAGAGAAAGAATCTAGTTAACCCGGAGATCACACTTGGATAAACTAGGTTTCACTTTGCAAAAGAGGGAATTATTCTGCAATTTAATCCACTCTAATCTCAAGCGGAACACTAAAATCTTGCATTCATCTCAACTTGGTTGCATAAACTTGCTTGGGTTGATTTGGCTTGTTTGGATTGAGTGGGTTTTGTTTGATAGTTCCTTTATAAAGCCGTCTCTCCTCTTAAACATGCAACTCCGTTCAGGTAAAATCATCAACATGGCAGGCTACGGATATTCTTATGATGATGAGGATGAGAATGTTTTTGGCCAATATGAAACTCCCCTCCAAGATTCCATCTATCATGAGGGAAATTACCCTCCTCCTCAGTCTCATTACCCTCAAGTCCATGTGGTTGATACCACTCCTCAAGAGGTTGTGCCTTCTTCTCAGACTTTACCCTCCAATACTTCGGGGAACCCTTCCCCATCCTTCAATGTCACGGATTTAATTAATGCACTATCTCAGTTGGATGATTCCCAGCGGCAGGCAGTTCAGGCCGCCTTGAAAGGAAAGTATGTTCCTTCTTCGTCCTCCAATCCCCCTCCGGCCGAGAGTGGCCATCACCCCGTTAATGACCAAGCGGTCCTGCATAAACCTCCTTCCCGTCCACCAACGCCCGCTACGGCCATGCCGGCCCAACAGGCGAGCCACTCTGCGGTTAGGCACCAATTTCTCCAACCTCCCCGAATTCTATGGACGCCTATACCGCATTCTTTTATTCAAAATCCGGCCCCAGTCGAGTCAGACACTAATGTTCTACTGCTTCAGAAGTTGGCAAGCATGGAAGAGCAACTGAAGAAGGTCACTATGGCTAAGAATGCCCCGGAGATCTCGCTCCCTACATTGCCAGTCTTCCACTTACCACCATCTGAGATGCCAAACTTCCGGCGATATAATGGGACTGGTAACCCTTTTATTCATTTGAAGGATTTCATGTACGAGACCTCCTTTTGGCAAGACAACAAGGCCTCCTTGGCTTACTTATTCAGGAGATCTTTGGAGGGGCCAGCCCTTGAATGGTTCTATTCATTTGATCCTGCTGATGCCAGTGACTTTGACATCGTTCAGAGGAAGTTCTTGCAGAAGTACAGAGACCGGGTCGGACCCTCCCTCTCACTCACGGACCTGGTTGCGGAAAAAATGAAGCCCAGGGAAGACTTCATAATGTTTGCTGATAGATGGCGGTTGATGGCCGAAAAGCTGAAAGATACACTGTCGGAACAAGAACAAGTCAAGATGATAATTTCCAATGCAACTCCTCAGTTCCGGCATATCTTGGCCATGAATCGGTTAACAACCATGGAAGAGCTCTATGAAAGGGCTCGTTATATCCAGACGCAGATGAAGGATTCGCCCATTATGGGCATGTTTGAGCCGAAGCCACGGCTATTCAAGAAAACCACAACTGTCAACAACAGCGGGCCCACGACAGAGGGCACTATTACAAATGAGCAGGTTGGCATAGTTGGCCACCCCCACCAAGCTAACCCACGCCCTAACCCACCTCCACCACAAAACCCCCATTTCAACTCCACTCCACAACGCCCATTCGCACCCCAACATTCCTTTGCTTCACCGCCAAACCAAGCGCCCCGCGCTAACCCTCTAGCTCCGCAACAGTACCACCACGTACCACCACCTACCAACTATGGCCAACAACAACAACGGAGACCACCACTTGGCCCCAAAAGGGACCACTACCCTCCACTGCCAGAAAGTCTCCCGGATATTTTCAATGCTTTAATGGCCGCCAATTTGCTCATATTACCAAGGGAAAGAACAGCGTGGCCCGCTAATGTTGACACATCCCGTTACTGCGCTTTCCATCGTGCACCTGGTCATAACCTGGATCGTTGCTTCCACTTCAGAGATTACATTTATGATCTAAATGACCAGGGTGACATCAATTGGGATGAGATGAGACAATTCATCACCACCATGAAAGAAAGAAGGTCTCCTCGACAGCAATAGGCTCAGCAGCCACAACAACCAGCTCCACAGCAGCAACAACAAGCTCCAGCACCTCAGCACGATATGGGGATCGTCCACAATCCACTGCCGGAGCACCCGCCAAACCAGCACGTAAACCCTGTCACGTCTCTCTATGAGGTGGAGAGAGGGCAGGGATGGCATGAAGAAAATGTCTCTGTCGGGGCACTTTACCATAATCAAAATCAACCTCCGCGCCTCTTGCGCACCCCTTCTTCTCCTACCCCTCAAGTGGGCCGATCTCTTCTGCGGCCCGTTAATTCACCGCCTATCACCAATTCTCCAACCTTGCCGGTTCGCCCCCTTCTTACACGCTCACCACCTCCACAGCCTACGCCACAACAAAACCCATCCGCTACCAACCCTTCGCCATTGCCATCTAGGCCACTCCTCATCCGCCCATCGCCAACGCCCACTGCACCCGCCACCACTACTCCTTTACCGGCAAGGATCCCCCCACCATCGGTTCCGCCACCTTTTGTACCTAGAACTCTTCTCATTCCACCCCCCACCAATTTCCCCCGCATTCGGGTATCCCTTTCTACTCCTACGCTTCCTACCAGGGCACCAACACCCCCTACGGGGATTCCCTCCGCGGGAACTCCCACTCCGCCACTTCTTAACACCAACACACCTTCTTCTTCTAATCCTCCTCCCACACTTGCCCCGACAGAGGCACGTCAAGGCGTGGCGCCGCTCCGCAGTGGACGGATGTTCCACCGTATTTTTCCATAGAGAGAGTTAGAGCCCGTGCAGGGGCCGCAAGAACAAGAACAAGAGTCAGTGCCAGGGACTCAGTATGATTTGCTAAAGCACTTGGACCGAACACCAGCAAGGATTTCAATCCTGGAACTAATTAAAAGGTCCACCACTCATCAGCTAGCTTTGAAAGAATATCTGCAAAAGGTGATGGTCAATGAGGACATTCCAGTTGAGCAGATAGTCACGGTTTTAACGCCCGCTAGCAGTCAGCCGGCAATTACTTTCCATGAACATGAACTGGCGCCACTCCCAGCAAGAAAGTACGCTCTATGCATCACAGTTGACATTAATAAGGTGGCTGTTAAGCAATGTCTGGTGGACACTGGGGCATCCATCAATGTCTTGCCACCTAGCACCTTGAAGTTGTGTGGCATTCCGGAAAGCCAAATTCGGCCGTCCACTATCACAGTCACTGCATATGATAACACGAAGAAACCTCCTCTAGGCATGATTACGTTAAAAGTAAGTTTGGGTCCTGCCGCCATCACAGCAGATTTTCACATTCTGGATATGGATCCGACATTTAATGGCATTCTGGGACGCCCCTACATTCAGCAACTCGATGCGGTGCCCTCCACAAATCACCTATGCCTTAAATTCCCACACAAGGGCCGCATTATTAAAGTTACCAGTATGCCAATTTTGCCAGAGGAAGATATTCATGTGGCTTCATCAGTTCCATCCATGTGGCCGGCCAACAAGCTACTATTATCTGTGCTGGACGTCCCTTGTCCACGACCAATGCCAGAAAAAGTCATAACGGTTGCTATGACACCCCTGCCTCCCAAGGGGAAAAAGAAGAAAACAATGATGAACACCTCTGGCTGGGACATCTTAATGAAAATGGGGTATCAAAATGGCAGAGGTCTGGGTGCCAACTGTCAAGGCAGGATTAGGCCTGTTAAACCTCAGAAGCTGATTACACGAGGTGGCCTAGGTTACAAAGGGCCAGGCAAAAACAAAGATGAACCATGGGCATTTATGACATCTACATTAAAAACAGATCGCCAACCGCTCACTTGGACATTAAAGACACATTTTTTCACGGGTGGCTTTCAAAATAATGAGCAAACTACCATAATCACTTCCATATTAGACTGTCAGGATGTTCATGCTAGACAGTTTGCTCGTCATATTACCCCGTTGGCCACATATAAAGCCTTGGAGTCCTTAAGGCCTGACAAAAGAAGGAAAATGGATGATCCAGAATGTGACTGGTACAGGTGGTTCGATATGCAGGATATTACTATTTCTCTAAGTCGCCTCTTTATGCCAACAGATCCGGAATGGCCGCCACTTATTCATGAATTGATTGAGATGTCAGCTGCAATTACAGATAAGAGGCAGCTACTGAGTGACTACAGTGATACTGGAGAGCCAGATGTTCCGTTTGAAGAAGGCTTCACCGTGGACAGGCTGTGGGCCGGCCTCTTTTCTCTCACTTCCATGCATCCATCTGTGCTTGCTTCTCTATATTCTCATCGGTTTGGTCGCGTGCCAAGACCGCCTCCGATTATAATCAATTTATCTCCAGATTCAATCCAAGTCTCTCTCCCAATTCCTTCTTCGCTCCTCGAGCGATTTTCTAAACTCTCCATCACGCCCCCGCGCGGGCCATCACTGATTCAATCTTTCTCTGATCTGGCAATTTCCACTCCTCCTGCTATTCTCCCTTCACACTGCTTTCTTCTTGAAACAGAAAATAAAAATGAAGAAAAAGACAAAAATGAGAAAAAAAATGCCAAATTCCCAAATTTCCAATCCTCCATTTCTGTTGAGGAGACCTCCTATTTCTCTTCTGAGTGCGTCCCGACCCAGGGGCCGCTCCTTCAAGATTCATTGCTAAATCTTTTCTCTCCCTCTGGTGAGGGGACTTCCTCTGTATTACCTCCTGTATCCACTTTTTCACCTCCTTCTTTTTCTTTTTCCAGTCAAGCTAGTTGTTCTTCTTCTTCTAATAAAATTCATGGGGTAGATTCTCATAAGAAGTCCAAGGGTAAGCAGATTCCCCGTAGGTTTCTGTTGGAGTTAGCTATCAGATGCCAGGCTTGTTTAGCTCTTCCTGAATTTATAGAGAATCCAATCATCCTGCCAGAGTTAGAATATGAGGAGGCTGTTGTTTCTTATGAGGGTTTGGGTGTTTACGAAATTATGAATGATGAAGACCCTATTGAAGAGGGGGATGAGAGTTATGAAGAATATGAGGACGAGGCTGATGCTTTTGCTAGTGGCATAAGATGATTTGACGAACCGTCAGCCTCTGTAGAAGAGCCTACCAAAGAAATTAATTTGGGTACCGAGGAAGACCCTAGGATTGTCCTCATAAGCAAGAATTTACCGCCCTCCGAAGAGGAGGCGCTCGTTTTAGTCCTGCAAGAATACAAGGACACGTTCGCATGGAGTTATGAAGATATGCCTGGATTAGATCCTGCGCTCGTTGAACACCGCCTTACACTTAAGCCAGGGTCTGTGCCGATCAAGCAACGGTTGAGGCGTTTCCACCCTAATATGGATTTAAAGATGAAAGAAGAGGTCGACAAGCTCCATAAGGCTAGATTTGTTAGAGTTGTCCTCTATCCCAATTGGGTGGCTAACATCGTCCCGGTTATGAAGAAAGATGGAAATGTTCGATTTTGTATAGATTTCCGGGACCTCAACCGTGCGTGTCCTAAGGATGACTTCCCCCTCCCTCATATTGATGTTTTGATCGATAATACGGCAGGATTTGAGACTCTCTCTTTCATGGATGGCTTCTCAGGTTACAATCAAATTCGTCTGGCTGAAGAAGATCAAGAGAAAATATCATTCACTACACCATGGGGTACTTATTGTTATGTGGTCATGTCTTTTGGACTTAAGAATGCTGGAGCCACCTACCAGAGGGCTATGATGGTGATTTTTCATGACATGATTCATATTTATATTGAGGTGTATGTGGATGACCTGGTTGTGAAATCAAGGACAATGATTGAGCATCCTGGGGTTCTAGCCAAGGTCTTGCAAAGATCACGAAAGTATCAGTTGAAGATGAACCCCAAGAACTGCGTATTTGGTGTTTCTTCAGGGAAGTTGCTTGGTTTCATTGTTAGCAAGAGGGGAATTGAAGTTGATTCCAACAAGGCAAGGGCCATTAGAGATATGCCTCCTCCCAAGAATTTGAAGGAAGTTCGAGGATTAATCGGGAGGTTGCAATTCATTCGCCGCTTCGTCTCCCAGCATTCACAAAGATGTAGGCCGTTTTACGAGCTTACTAAGCCGGGAGTCAAGTTTAATTGGGATGACAAGTGTCAGGCAGCCTTTGACGGATTGAAGGATTATTTGGCCAATCCTCCTGTCCTGAGGCCGTCGATTCCAGGCAAACCACTCGTTCTCTATGTCTCCGTCCTGGATGACTCTGTAGGTGCTGTCTTAGCTCAGGTAGATGAAGAAGGTAAGGAGAGGGTAGCATACTACTTGTCTAAACTTCTTAACCCCTGTGAGCAGAGGTTTTCAGCCATGGAGAAGACTTACGCTGCTTTGGTCTGGGTAGTTCAGAAGTTAAAGCACTATTTCCTAGCTCACGAGGTTCACCTCATTGCTCGCATGAATCCGATTAAATTCCTCCTTGAAAAATCTGTCCTCACTGATCGATTAGCACACTGGCAAAGCTTCCTCTCTCAGTTTGATATCACTTACATTCAACAGAAAGCTATCAAAGGTTACGCCATTGCCGAACATCTTGCTCACCACCCTCTCCCCCGTTTTGATCCTGTCAATTCAGAGTTCCCAGATGAAGAATTAATGTCCATTAATCAACCCCACGATCCTATGTGGACGTTACATTTTGATGGAGCTCTAAATTCCCAGGGAAGAGGGATCGGCATGGTTCTTTTAACACCAGAAGGGGTCACCATCCCATTTGCTGCTCGGCTCACTTTTCCCGCCACCAACAATATAGCTGAGTATGAAGCTCTTTTGGCCAGTCTTCAAACCGCCCATCGATATGGTGTCACCCATTTGAGGATTGTTGGTGATAGTCAGCTCATTCTACGCCAGGTGTTGGTCAAATGCCGCACTATCAATCCTAAGCTCAAACCCTACCAGGAACTTGCTTCAGCTTATGCCAAACTCTTCACCAAATTGATTTTCGTCCATGTTCCTCGTAGTCAGAATATCCTAGCTGACGCTCTTGCTTCTTTGGCCTCTGCTTTAGTCTTCCCTCCTGAGCGTGATTTTCATGTTCCCCTGATTCATCAGCGTGACACGCCAGCTATCAAGGATCGTGCATTCCTCGATATTAGGGATAAGGTGCTTGAGAAGGACAAGCAGAAGGAATCTCTTAAAGGCAAAGAGGTCATGCTTCTAGACTGGGAAGAAGAATTGGCTGACGAAGAGAAGCCTTGGTATTATGAGATTGCCAGATATTGCAATGATCAGTCCTATCCCGAGGAAGCCACTGCAGAAGAAAAGAAAGCAATTAGAAGAGTGGCTCAGCGTTATGTTTTGATTGGAGGTGTGCTCTATAGGAGAGGGCTCACCGGTGTTTTACTAAGATGCCTCGACGATGATGAATCATGGAAAGTTGTGGAAGAGGCGCATTCTGGAGTGTGTGGTGGTCATGTGAATAGCCAGATGCTAGCTAAGAAGATTCTTAGGCTAGGTTTCTATTGGCCAACTCTAGAAGAGGATTGTTCCATCTATGTTCGAAGGTGTGTTAAGTGCCAACTGCACGCCGACAAGATTCATTCTCCTGCTTCTTCACTCCATCCTACATCCTCCCCATGGCCTTTCTCCATGTGGGCTTTTGATATCATTGGACCTCTTGGTGATTCAAATCTCCTGACCAAGCAAAAATCGTTCATCCTCACGGCAACGGAGTACTTCACCAAGTGGGCAGAAGCGGAAGCTTACGTGGAGATCAAAGCGTCAACCGTCTGCAAGTTTATAATGAAGAACATCATCACGAGGTTCGGCATCCCAAGCACCATCGTCACCGACAATGGACCCCAATTTATCTCTCAAGAAATCAAGGATCTCTGCAACAGGTATAACATTGCATTGCATCATTCTTCTCCCTATTATCCGCAGGGCAATAGCCAAGCAGAGGCAACTAACAAAACTTTGATAAAAATTATCAAAAAGACGTGTGAGGCTAATAAATTTTCGGACTGGCCAGACAAGCTAGTTGAAGCTCTCTGGGCCTATCGAACTTCCATTCGTACCCCCACTGGGCAAACCCCTTTCGCCCTTACTTATGGAATGGAGGCGGTAGTCCCTTATGAGATTCTCATTCCCTCTCTACGAGTACAATTGGATAAGGAATTTTCTATTGATGAACGTCGTGATTCACTCCTCGCCCAATTGGAACTCCTAGATGAGAAGCGTCTGGTCGCCGCTGAGCATGCGCGCGTTTATCAAAACAGGCTCTCGTGTTTTTATCAAAAGAAAGTAATTGAGAGAAAATTCAAAATCGATGAGATGGTAATTAAGAAGATTTTCGTAAAGCCGGGTGGCCCCCGCTCAAAACTCCAATCCAATTGGGAAGGACCGTTTGTTATAAAAGACGTTTTTCCAGGCAATGCTTATAAATTGATTAATGCTGAAGGAGAAGAGTTAACTCACCCTTGGAATGGTTTGTATCTTAAGAAATACTACCCTTGATTCAAAATCCAAACGAAATGAAAATTATTTCAAAAAATCCAAAACAAAGTGGAATATTTCCAAAAAAAACAAAAAAAACCAAAAAAAATAGAAATTCTAAAAAGCAAACAAAAAAATAGAAGAGATCAAAATTGGTGCCATAGCACGCGGAGGATCAAGGTCCGAAAGGTCAAAATTCAGAATTCATTCATCAGTCTTGCTAACTTAAAGGGGGGGTTGACTCCCGCACACACTACACGCTTTATTCTTGAACTCAAGCAGTGCAAAATCCGATGGAAAGTCAAAAACCTGACTAAAAGTGAAAGATAATACCCGTTCTGTTCTTCTTCGGCCCATAAGGGAGGAAGGGAGACCTCAGGGTAGACACGCCAAGCCTATCCGCCGCCCTAGTAGGTGGAAGTCAGGGCCCAAAAGGGAGCAAATGCCACGAAAGCCCAAGTACAATTAGGTTTTTATTCATCAATGCAAATCAAATCCCAAAGTGAAAGTCAAGTTGTGAAAAGAAAAGCATGTCAAGAGGGCAAAGTCCCCGCAAGGAAAACCTTGGGCGTATGCGTGCAATATAAAAGGGGCAAAAGGCAACAAATTTCCCTACGCCAAAGACCGAACCCCAACAGGCATAGGGTAGGGGAGGTAACTTTACCTTGAGCATCTCAGAATCCCTTATGGGCTTCCCTTATATTTTCTTCCATCCTTTCTATGTGGTAAGTCACGAACTGGCAGGATGGTCAAGACCGGACTAAAGAAATTGCACTGTGCGAAATCTCGAATACAAGTCAACTATGACCACGTCAACCCCCTTTTAATTACTCAAGAAAGGTTAATGAATTTTAGATGGTTACCGTGTAGGACCCGTGGTCTTGATAGCCTTGTCAACCCTTTTTGCAGAATAATTCAATTAACGCCTTCGGCTAAGGCGCTTTTTATAGAATTAACGTCCTAGATTAGGTCATCTATTTCAGAATAACGTCTCTGAGCAGGTCGTTACTTTCTCAAAAACCAGATTTCCTTTTCAAATTCACGCCGTCTTCTAGGGCGTCTTTATGCGAACCACGACCTACTCTAAGGCGCGTTTTTCAAGAAAAATAACAAAAAAATATAAATGAGTGAAAAAAGAAAAAAAATGCATTTCTTCACGATGTATGCTTGCATTTCTGCATGGGCATCTTTTATTTATGGTTTGCATATGCGTGCTTGCATGATGCATCTCCCCGCTATCAGTTATTTTATTTTACCTTATTTGATTAAAGGCTTGGCCCCTTGACCCGCTATCCAGGTCAAAAGTAAAGGCACCCCTTGCTTATTGAGCAAGGGGCCAAGTCGAACAGATAAATTAACCTGTTTATTCAAAGTGTGGATTACAGTTGCAGAAACAGGGCAAAACAAAACGTGGAAAGAGGAAAGTACACAAACACAAGGCCACAACCACGCAAAGTGCTCAGGTAACAAAAGCATGTCAATCTCATATATATATATATATACATCATGAATGTCTATCATGTACAAGTGTGAGGGTGGAGGAGTACAAGTAAGTCTCTCAGCTCTCGCCTCCACCCTCCTCTCTCCTACTCTCGCCGTCCCGAGCTGGCGCTGGTGGAGGAGGCATGGGCCCCCGAGAAGAAGCTGGAACCCAAACCTGACCCCCTGCCTCGCTCCTCTCTCGGAGGGAAGAGCCCGCCACAAAGGTGGAGCTGGTGAAGGAGTATCGCGCAGCCTGTGCTCGCTCACGCCCTCGCTGGAGACGCTCCTCAGACACTCGTAGCCGCTCCCGAGAAAGGATCAACTGGGTCCTCGAGTCTGCCAGCTCTCACTCGCGTGCTGCTACCTGCTCCTGGTACCGGGCACGCTCCGCCTGGTACTCCTCTCGCTCACGAGCACGCTCCTCGCGCTCCCGGGCACGCTCCCGTCGCTCCAGCTCGAGAGCCACCCGCAGCTCGGCCACGTCCTGAGGCAGCTCCTCTCGTCGCCTCAGGGACCTCTCTAGCTCCGAGATCCGCTGATCGCGGATCGCCAACTCGGTACGTACCGCCTGAAGCTGAGTCATCTGCAAACAGGTAAGCAAATCATCAATTCACAATTAATGCAATGATTCAATTCAAGCAATATATGATTGAACCACTCACCTGTGTGCTCGTCGCACGGAAGCCCTCATCAACGCAGGTAAGAGCGGCTCGAAGCTCCTCAGTCTGTAAAATGAATTTCATCAGTGCACAATTATATAATCAATATTTGAATGGATTTGTGTTTTGGAACTTACCCGTGAAGCGAGATCACGCTCTGCTGCCTCGGCTCGTGCGATCGCTCCGGCTAGCTGCCCTGCCAGTGCAGTCACCTCTGCACTGGGCCCTCTCGAGCTGGAGGCCTCTCCTGGGTCTCTCCTCACTGCTCCCTGCTGGGCACGCTGCATTCATTGAGATCGTCAGTGGCTAATCATCAATAAAAAAAAGATATACATGTGCATATAGGAATAATTTAAACACTCACCAGGGTCTCTAGGTCAGCCCGTGTGGCGGCCAGCTGGTCCTCCAGGCTGTGTAGGTGGGCCTGGGCATCCATCGCCGCTATGTCCCGCGCATCCTGCATTCATTACATATTAGTCACATGATAGAAACATAAGCATTTGCATTTAATTTAGAAACAATTGCATTCATACATACCCCTAAGACCCTCATCTGGGGTCGGCCGGCGTATACCTCCCAGTAGCGCCGGAGGTACTCGGAGCTGTCAGTCACGCGAGAGGTGACTCTAGTCCCGCCTCGCTGCCAGTCGGCGTACTGCTCCTCGAACCGCACCCTCCAGTCGGTCGCCTTCGTACGACCGCGCGTCTTCTTCCCGATGCCGCGTGGCTCGCCTACCTCTACCCACTCCTGGTGAAGGCCTAGTGTCCTCATCACCAACCTAAGCCGTAACGGCTCGATCTCGCTCAAGCAGTGAACCCAAAGCTCACGCTCAAAATGAGGACGGCCCGCTACGACCCACGGCTGGCCCTCGTCCGTCATCCCCTCATAGGGTCTCCACTGAACCTGCATTCATAAACATACATGTCATCATTTCATCATCATCATAATAAATTCAAAGCAAAAAAAAATGCATAACATTCATACCAGCGAGGGAGGGAAGTCGCGGAACTCTCTCCGCAACACCCACAACTCGTAGCCCAGTGGGGCTCCAAACACAATCGGCAGCCAGCGCCGTGCTAGAGGGAAAGCTCCCTCACCTCTAGGCCGTGGGTCAGCGCGCCCCATCGGCATGTATAGATGGCTCCAAACCTGCATCCATGCATCATATTAGTGAAGCATTCACCAGCATGATAAAATAAAAGAAAAGAAAAAATGAAAAATGCATACCTGAAGAAAAGGTGAGAAGCCACTGACGGTCGTCTCTCGACCTGTCCCGGTGGACAAGTCGGCCATCATATGCGCCAGCAGTGCCGCTCCCCAGGCATAGCTGCCAACTACCTCCAAGTCCTCGAGTATCCCCAGGAATCGGCAGTTGATGACGTCGCCCTTTGTCCCGGGCAATAGCCTCCCCAGTAGCAGTAGCAGGAACCTCCTCAGGTCTCGGTCCGCTCTCTCCCTGTCGGCCGGGTCCTGGCAGTAGACCGCCCTAGCCCCGTCTATCAACCTCTACGAGAACTGCTCTAGGGTCTCCCCGGACCATTGCCTAGCATTCCCTAAGCCCATCACTATAGTCAGGTCGGTGCGGAAGATAGTCCTACACTCGCTAGGCGTCTCATAGACCATCTCTAGCCCTAACAACCTCTGGGCGAACTCAGTATAGTCAGGGTAGGTGATCCCGCTCACAGCCTCACCGTCTACCCTCAACCCGGTGATCCTAGCCACATCCTCTAGGGTGGGAACCATATGCCCCCATGGCATCAAGAATGCCCGGCTCGTCCTGTCCCATCTCTCCCGTAGAACCTGGATAAGTGGTAGGTCGGGTCTGACTGGCTCTATGCTAAGAAAGGCCCCGAACCCCATAGCATCTACCCTCGCTCTCTGAAACTCGGGGAGGCCGTAGTACGCTGCCCGGACCATGACCCAGGAGATGCGCGTCCTCATCAAGCCCTGCATGTAAAGAAAAGAATTTTCACTTAATTATTTTGATTATTCATGATGAATCTCATGTTGATTGCCTTGGATTATGTTGATGTTTGATTTAATTAACGACCATCCTCAGGTCGTGGTTTGTTAAATTAGCGCCCCTGAGGAGGGCGTGGTTCTAAATGTGCTTTGAATTTGCGACCTATCCTAGGTCGCTGTTCATCTAAGCAACGCCTCTGTGTGGGGCGTGATTCTATGGTTAATTTCAGAATTCCTAAAAAATATTTCAAGTCACGCCCTTGGGTGGGGCGTTTTCCAAAATAGGTCCGTTAATTAATCAGGAATTAATGAATGGACGACCTCTGGTTTGGTCGTCTATTGTTGAATTAACGCCCTGGCAGGTGGGCGTGGTTTTCAAGTTTTTTCAGAAAATAAAATAAAAATAACAGCATGCGAAACAAATTCATGGAAAAATATTTGAAATAATTAAAGCATGGAATTAATATAAATTAACAGCATGATATGAATTTAAATGGGCGACATGCTTTAGGGCGTGTTCTCATGGGGTTAATTATTTTTCAGGAAAATAATTTAATTAACGCCCTTGGGTTGGGCGTGTCTTTTTAAAACGTGACGCCCCTGAGGGCGCCTTCTTTCTGGGTTGCAGGGTTTATACCCCGAGAGCTTTGGAAATTACAGGAAAAATAAAAAAAAAATGGGAATAGGGTTTGGGGGCCTACCTTCTTGTGCTTTGGCTCTGTCGGTTGGGGGCGTGGATGACGTGGCCGCCGGAGTTGGTCGGGGCATGGGACGATGGCCCTCGGTTGTTCTTCTTCATTTCTTTCTTCCTCGTCTTGTCCTTCTTCATTGCCTTCATCTTCTTCGTCTTCTTCGTGAGCCTCTTGGCCTCCTTCGGTCTCATCGCCGGCCGTCGCCGTTGGAGCCTCGTCGGCTGCCACCGCCGGTGCGTCTTCATCCGCCGCCGCGGGAGGGGCTTCCTCCTCGCCGTGGGCGTCTTCGCCTAGGTCCAACACCTCTGGGGCAGTCACCCGCTGCCGTTTGGGTGCGCCGCCGGCCATGGCTTAGGGCTGGGGAGAGAGAGATAGAGAGAGAGAATGAGAGAGATTGGGGGAGGGGGTTCTCGGTTAGGGTTGCAGAAGAAAGAAGGAAAGAGGGGAAGAGGACGGAGGAAGAAGAAGGAAGGAGGGAAAGTTAAGTCGAACGGTCAAAAAGAAATCACGCCTTAAGGAAGGCCGCGTCTTGTGGAATAAACGACGGACATCAAGGCGTTTCTTAATAATTGACGACATTTCTTAAGGCGTTATTTTTGTTTGCATGGGGAATGATAACCGTCGTCAGACGCATTTAATGGCAATTGATTGATTTGATGGGAATAATCATTACTGTTTTTGAGTAACGACTATGATTGAGGCGTTATTTATATGAAACGTGGCTTTGATAAAGGCGTTACTTTTGGGATTTCAACGAATATATTTTGGAATATGAATCGAATTAACGCCTTGTCCTAGGACGTTTTTCAGTTAACGCCCATTTGCGAAGGCGTCAGTTATGAGCGATCAATCATGGAAGACGACCTGTGCTGGGGCGTCGTTTATAGAATTAACGACATTGCCGGAGTCGTTATTTGCAACAGAATCACAGAACGTTGGAAGAGTTGTTTAGAAACGCAGTAAGATGGCTCAATCAAAGGAAATATCATTGATTTATTGGAAGGAAAAGATTACAATGCTTAATGAGTCACTTTGGGCCTCAGTTTCCTCAGAGCTATTACATAAGATTTCCATTCATGTCTGTCTTCTTCTAAGCTTTCTACAGGATGATGAGCCTTGTTGATTTTCCATAGAGCTTGAATAGTTGTGCATTCTTCACCATCTTCGTTGCTGCCAAGGTCCCGTCTCTTGATAGGAGGGAGGTGTGATGGGTCCTCGAATACTCGCCGTGGAAGCCCGAGTTGAAGGAGGCATCGGTATGAATTGTACAAGACGAATTCTGAAGCGCCTATGAGTCGAAGGTCCGTCCCGGGAGAAAATCTTGCACGGAGCTCTTGAGTCTTGAGTATTCCCGGGGCGCAAGTAAAGAGATTCTTTGGCATTGCTTTGAGGTGCTCTCTCCATTCCGCTCTCTTCTTAATTTGAGGAATCCGGTTCGTCACTCTATTGCTTATCCCAAGTGAACCGGCCATATAAGAGAGTGGACTTTTTGAGAAGATTCTGGAGGATTGTTGGGCTTCATCACATGGATCGAACTTGAAGTGGAGGTCTACCCAACTAGAGAGTGCTAGCATGCATCCGTAGATGGGCCTTCCCATCGCCGCCGAGGTAAGCCCACTATAGAGATAGGCTAGAATCGCCGGTCCCACTCTATCTCCTTCCCATAAGCTCGCTATAGCGCTTAATTGAGCCTCTTCTAGAAAGTCCTCCGTGGATGGGAATAGGAGTGCTCCTGCTAAGCACACCACGAAGGCCTTTGCTACCCGCTCTATCTCTTCATCTTCTTTAGCTTGATCTGCTCTCTTGTACACCCATGAGGCGAGCTTTAGAAGATTGATTCCTTTAGTGGCTTTGATTTGATTTACTAGGTTGGGGCTAGATATCAAGCTTGTTAATAGCTCATGAGAGGAAATTGGTTTTGGCATGATGGCCACCTTTTCCTCATCTCCTTGCTTCGTTCTCTTTAAGCCTAAGATTATCTCCAATTCTTCTAATAGGATCGTGGCTTCAAAAGTAGAGAAAAGAAAGGTATGGGTGGAAGGATGTCATATCTCTACTAGAGCCCCTATGGCAGCCCAATCAAGGTGAACTTGATCATAATGTTTGGCATGGGTAACTAGACCCAAAAGATGCCATCTTGTTAAATAAACTCTCATGTTTGAAGAAAATTTGGAGAGTATGAGAGGTAGCCACTTAATTTTTGTAAATCTCCTTGCTCCTGGGACATTCGGGTAGTCCTGTGGAAGGAAGAAAGGAAGAACAATGCAGAGAAAGAAGAATGAATATGCATACAGAAGAGAATACAATCTTTCAGTAAAGACAAGAGAAGACAAGAACAGAAGGATTTTATCCTTACCTGATTTAATGTAATGCGGCTGCTGATGTGCCCGTTAATCTCGGTTAATCTGGGAATTGAGGACTTTGATCTCTTAAGTGCCCTCTCCATCTTCTGTTGCAGGAGGAAGCTCGGACGGTTGCGGTGCCTGCAGAAGAACAGACAGAAGAAGTAGCAGAAGAACAGAGCTCCGAAGGTTGCTTTGATTGATTTGAGGAATTTGCCTTCCCTTTATAGGAGTCCGGGGAGTCTTAAGGCTGTTCGGAGTTAGCAAGTTGATTGCCATTAGGACTGGGTTTAGTTTGTGAATCGGAACGGAAGTTCATGCTTAATTAATGCCTTCTGTTAGGGCGTCAATTGTTGAATTGACGACCTGACTGAGGTCGTGTTTTGTGTAACGCCCTTTCCAGGGTCGTTTTCTTCTTGAACTCTTGGTGCATGTAACGCCTCAGTGAAAGGCGTGTTTATCATTTTGACGCCCTCTTTATAAGGCACCTTTCATGTTTTGACGACGTTTGGTCCAGGCGTGAATTTGTGAGCTTATGAATTTCTTTCCTTACATGCTCTGATGAACTTAAGTGCTATTATTTCGTTGGAATTCTATTTTATTTAGCACTTATGATCATGTTATGCTTTGAATTGAGGATTATTTATATTGAATTTTGAGAGAACTAATGAACTCTTGAGTGCAGAAGATTGCAGGTTTCGAGATATCCGGATTAATGTGGAGGTAACATCATCTTGTTGTAAGCATTGTTACTATATGGTATCTACGCTATTATAGCATATCAGGGACCTTGTGGTTCTGATGAACCTGGAATTTGAGTTCCCCTTCATCAAAAACGGTGATAGTTCCAGGAGAGTCTTGATCACACGGATAGGCCGTTGAGTCATTAAAGGTCTGGGACGATGGTTCCACCTTTCTGAGTTGATGCGTGGACAAACGGGCTTCGGCTTAGTGTCAGCTTAGAAATCTGGATTCTTGACCAAATCTGGATGGCTTAGCAATATTATCCTTGATTATTTTTCTATCTTAGTTTGTTTTAATTTTCCTTTTAGCCCAGCATGCATCATGTAGGACTTTGAGCTTCATGCTGAAAATCTTCATATTATGGTAGTAATGAAGGTCACTCGCTCTTGATTGAGTTGACGTGAGATATTCCATTCTAAATTGAGTACTTTGTTCTCTTTGAAGCCGCTTAGGCTGATTTCTTTGAAAATGTCCCTTTGCTGGATCTTCATCTCGATTCCTTTATTTTTTCTGCAAATCCACCTTGGTTGTAGCACGTCCACATTGGCTGGTAACCGCTCTCCAATGGTGTCTCCTTATCGTGCCATGCGCACATTTTACTTGCTTAGTTTAGTCTCCTTTACCCAGCAAATCGATGCTTCTTGGAATCACTCGGAGTTGTTTCGCTCAGAATCTTGGAAAGATTTCTAATGCTTAGTGTCTGAGGCGTGTCACATCACACCTTGGCATCTACTTATCAGTTCGCTCCACTTCATTCCGTTTGTTGCACTTTCACTCCATTTCGTCTCACTCCCTTGCAAAGCAGACGCCAAGGCGGGGCAGCTGTAGACACGCCAAAATTGACGCTATGTTGATCAAATCTCATGTCACTATGTTGACGCCCCAAAGTGAACTTCAATACATTCATAATATGAAGTTTTTCTATTTTTGTGTGTTTTTTGATTTGTTCTTGCATTTTTGTGATTCGCGACCTGAAGAGGGGCGTGTTTTAAATAGCGACCTTATCTAGGGCGTGTTCAAAAGAAAGGACGACCAAATGTCAGGGCGTCAATTCCTGGTATTATCCGGTTTCAAAATAAATTCAAAATAAATTCAAATTATTGATTAACGTCCTTCCTCAGGGCGTGGTTTCAATTAACGCCTTCATCTCAGGCGTGTTCTCATAATTTTCAAATAAAGTAAGTTTTATTGCCAAAATTAAATCCAAGAAGTGACGCCCTTGATCGTGGTCGTGTTTTGAGTAGCGTCTTGATGTAGGTCGTCAATTTGTGATTTGACGCCCTTCTGAAGGTCGTGTCTTCCCTGTCGTGTCCTGCTTAAACTCATCTTTCCTGAGTAGTTCCCTACCTCCAATGGTCTCCTTGCTCGAATTGGAGTTAGAGTCCTGCTTCCTTTGATCATTGCCTATCCATATCTTCCCAAATTTGAGCTTATCTTCGATTGAAATCCTATAAAAGGATGCTCTGGTCGATCTAGGCAAGGGTTGACGGGTCAGAGAGTTCACAGGTTACGATCAGAGGGTTACGGGTTCAGAGGTTTACGAGTTACAGATCTTCATCTTCCTCCTGTGTGATCGTTTAGGAAGTCCTCTGCTTCCTCTGCTTCCGGTCAACCGCGTCCACCTTGGTTTCCCTTTACTGTCTTCAGGGACAGCAGGGTTCTTTTTATTCTGTTTATGTTGTTTTGTCTTCATCAATCGTTCATCACGTCCACTATGTCGTTTTCTTCTTTTTTACATTAGCTTCATCACGTCCACTGTGTTTTTCTTTTCTTTTACGTTTGCATTAGCATCATATCTCCTCCTTCCCTATTTCTTTAGGGGTTTTAAAACAAAAAAATAAGGTGCGCATGTTTTGTTCTTATTTCATCATCATATCATCTTTGGGATTGATACTACATTCACTTGGCTGATCCACTTCTTTTGCTTGTTTGTTTTGTCTCTTTTGCAAGGTAATCAATAAAGAAAAATCCCCTTCATCGGCCAGCCGATTGAAGGAGGAGGGAGGAATTCACAATCCAGCCCACGTTTTCTTTTCCACCAGGTATTCGCGATCTTCTTTGTTTCTTATTGAGGTAACCCCTCTGGCGATCACCCTCCTTAGTAGCACCACGTGCTTCTTTTCCTTATCATTATACCATCTCCCCTTATTTTTTTTATTATGCTTTCTCATATTTAAACTCCTCTTCTTCATGTGTGGATTTATCACGATCTACAACGGTCAGACCGAGGTGGTCAATAGGAGTCTGGGAGATCTTTTGAGGTGTCTAGTTAAGGACCGCATTGGGGATTGGGATCTCATTTTACCCATGGCTGAGTTTGCATATAATCATTCGGTGAATAGGTCTACCGGCATGAGTCCATTTGAGATTGTCACAGGTCGTAGGCCTAGGAAACCCGTTGACCTTGTCCCCATGCCTATCCATGCTAGAGTGTCGGAGTCGGTCGAGTCGTTTGCTAGGCATGTTAGGAGTTTGCATGACGACATCCGTCGTCACAATGAGGCCAGCAATGCACGGTACAAGGAGTTAGCCAATGCCCACCGACACCACCGAGAGTTCCACCAGGGCGAATACGTCATGATCAGGGTAAGACCTGAACGGTTTTCCTCTGGAACCGTTAAGAAGTTGCAAGCTCGCGGAGCCGGTCCCTTTAGAGTGTTCAAACGCGTTGGATCCAATGCGTATGTTGTGGACCTGCCCGAGGAATATGGTATAAGCTCTACCTTCAATGTATCGGATCTTGTTGCATATAGGGACCCAGCGGTGATCCCTAGTGAGCCTTTTGAGCCATCTCCTCCCCTTGAGAGTGATCCCACACCTGAGTGTCCGCTTCCACCTCCAGCCCCTTTTTCACGGCAGCGTGAGCATATAGATCGTATACTGGACGAGCAAGTGACAGTTACCAGGAGTGGATCTTACCCGCGCTACCTAGTGCGATGGAGAGGACGGCCCGCTACTGAGGACACATGGATCACACATGGAGAGTTGCAGCGGATTGATTCCTATCTTCTGGAGCGATACCGGAGCGATGCAGACCCTTACTCGACAGGGTCGAGTTTCTCCCACCCGGGGAGAATTGGTGCGGACACCCGAGCGCATGCGAGACACGAGCCGGCGAGCCACCGGTACCGCACGAGGAGCACGACTCGAGCCACCTCAGCATCCCTATGGCTCGGAGACAGTCTGGAGGTTCCCCACTGAGTCATAGCATTTATCATATTTTTGGGGGATTTTTATTTGTGTGTAATGTATTTTATTTCCTTTTCGTCAGTGTGTAATTTAGATAGTTCGAGGGGCTTATATGCAAAATGGGGATCCCTGGGTCCCACGGGCCCCCACTCCACTCCCATTGGGCCACCTCAGCTCTAGGGCGCCTGTGGGGTCAGTCAACCCTCCATGGAGGCTTCTAGAAGGGTAGGTCAAGGGAGGGGGACAATGGACTTGAAAAGTCCACATGGGAGGCCACCAACCCCACCTACCATGTCCCCCCCTTGACCCTCCTTGGTCAAGGTGCGCCCCCCTCCCCTTTTGTTTAATATTTTTGTTGTATTTTGATCAAACTCCATCCTAGCCATCCATCCCCAACCCCTAGATCCAACGGTGGAGGATGAATTTGGTGGGAGTCATATATAAGGCATGTAATTACCATTTTCTTGAATTAATGCCATTTTGAACTTGAAAATTGTTGGAGCATGGCCTAGGCCGCCCCCTTCCTCTCTCCCTCTCCCCCTTGCAGCTGTGAAGGTTGCTTCTTGGTGGTGTGACTCCACCCTATCAGTTCCGGTCGCCGCCGCCACGAGCCACCACCGCACCGCCATCGCCATCAACGGAGTTCTGCCTGCGCAGTACCACAGCAGCTTGCTCGAAATTCACAGGTCTTCCCTGAGCTTATTTGGCTACCCAATTTGGAGGAGTTGTTCCTGGGATGTTCCTCTCCACCCACAAAAATCAGGCCAGCATTCAGATCACATTTCCTATTTTTTGATTTTCGTCCACTCTTCCATTTCGGTTCTGCCAGAGTTCTGTCCAGGTTCACCTCTGTCTTGAGTTTCATGTCTTAGATCCACCTTTAGATTTTTGTTAGTTCACCCAATTTTACTGGGGGTTCCATCCATTTACCCCTTCATCCAAAATTTTTCTCAATGTTTTATTCGCCCATCTCATATTTTTTAAAAATCGTTCTCAGACCCATCTATAGTTCTATCCACCTGTTCCCAGATCTGACCACCAGTCACCCCAAAAATCATAACAAATCGTAGCCACCTCTAAATAAAATTCTAAAAATAGTCCCAGTTCCGTGGTTTGATTACCTAAAACTTTTAAGATGAGCTCGAAGTCTGAATCCAACTGTACGTAGGCGGTCACCGGCCATTTACAGGAAACTAATATGCTGATCTGAGATTTCAGGAGCTGTGGAGCAGAGAATTGAAAAATAGTTAAAGCCCAGGTCCGCGCAGGTTCAAAAGAGTCCACTGACCATAGATTGAAGGATTTCGAATTCTCTTTCTAACGGCGCTAGTTTCGTCGCATTCCGGCGACGGTGCTGATCGCAGCGGCCGTTTTCGCCGGAGCACGCGCTGCTGAAACAGCAACATCAGCTCGTGGACAACATCCTCTCCACTTGGGAATCGGGGCACCCGGCCTCCGGTGAGTGTCGCCGGCTGACCGCCGTCCAGGGAAGCATGCTGCCAGGGGTCCCCATTACAGTGGGACCCACCCCGCCAGACCCGGAGGACAGGACAGCGTGCGGGCCCCACGGCCCATTGATTTCACCGTCCGGAAAGCACGAGAACGTGGAGTTCGGCGCGTGGAGACGACATCAAGATGCTGCCTGTCAACCTGATTTGCGTGATCCCCGGGGCCCACATGTGACCTTTTACCTCCCTACGTGGAGTGGGTCGAATTCCTTTGTACCGCTGTGAATTATATTAACCGGGGGCCCGTAAGTCAGCCGGGGTGTCTTCGCCACGACGGGTGCGTGGAGGTAAAGGTCTTAACTCCTTGGCGTTACATTGATTAGCTAGTATACGGTCTTAGGTCGCTGCCGAGAGTGTAGGTACTAGCCCGTGTGTCCATGTCACCGCTGTGAGAGTGAGAGTGACCCGTCCCGCGACTCGATCCGAGTCCGGAAGTTGAGTCGGACTACCCTTGACCTCCGCCGGTTCCTTAACCGCGCACGGTCCGCGCTTTCCCTCGCTTGGGAAGACGAGTGAGCTTCCACTTCTGTTAGCGATGTTTCGCTAGTAGGAGCTCGTAGTGTCGGGCTTAGTGTCTCCCTGGTGTGTGTTGCTGGTCGTGTCTTCATCTAGAGTCCGAGGGTGGCACCATATAGTGTCGTCTCCTTAGTCCGTCCCGCATCACCGACTTTACTGTGCTCCGTGCAATGACAGGGTACAATGCCATCATCGGCTGAGGAATCCTCAGTAGGCTCCGAGGTGTCCCTTCCTCCTACCACCAGAAGCTCAAGTTCCCCACCCCCCACAGGGTAGGGGAAGTCCAGGGCGATCAACGGGAGTCCAGGAGGTGCTACCTTATCTCCACCCGCGATCGACACCCCGAAGAGGCGCCTCCAGAGAAGAAGGCAAGGACCGAAGATCCGGGTCCGAGCACAAGTGCGCCAGCCGAAGACTTGTACCTCATCTAGGTCGGGGACGACCCAAGCAGATCACTAAAGATCGGCGCTACCTTGCCCGAGCATGACAAACAAGTGTACGCAAGCTTCCTTACGGCCAATCAGGACGTGTTCGCTTGGTCCGAAGACGAGCTCCCCGGAATTCTCCCGGAGGTCATCACGCACCAACTAAGGTTGGATCCCAACTGCCGCCCGGTACAGCAACGTCGAAGGCGGTGCAACCCCGAGCGACAAGCCGTCATCAGGCAGTAAGTGGGAGAGAAATTACGATCTGGGCTCCTCCGGCCTACCCAATATCCAGATTGGGTAGCCAACGTAGTCCTGGTACCTAAGAGCAACGGGAAGTGGCGAATGTGCGTGGACTACACCGACCTCAACAAAGCCACGCCCAAAGACAGCTTCCCCATGCCACGGATCGACCAGCTAGTCGACGCCACGGCTGGGCACAAGATGCTGAACTTCCTCGACGCCTATTCTGGGTATCATCAGATCAGCATGCACCGGCCCTATAACGATCCGAGAATCCAATTACGGGAACGCCCGATAACCCGAGACTCGAACCGCCACTCACGAGCCCGAAGACTCGGAAGGGTTGGAAGGATGGTGTAGAGATTACACAAGTATCATAAATAATTACAGAAATTAAACAGTTTATATGATTAAACCGAAAATGAATTAACATTTTACATGATACATGGTCCACAAGATATAACAAAGTAAACAACAGTAGTCCACAACTAGTACAGAGATAAAAAAAAAGAAAAGTACCGCTACACGGGACATACCCCGGTTCTGACCTCTGGCACTAACGTTGGGCACCTCAACCACGCTGAGTCTCAGATGCGCTCCCTTGAAGCCGCGCCTCGCCTGAAACACGGTGAAAACACATAGGGAATGAGTCTCAAAACAAGACTCAATAGGGATCACTCGAATTCAACCTCGTAAAATGGAAAACCACTACGCTAGCAATAAGTGAGTACCTCAGAAGTGAAAGCCCTACAACTACAGTCAACAGTCTCACGGTGCGAGAACTGACACACCCGCCACGGAGAAATAACCAGAACTCCACGGTCAACACGACCAAAAACCTGAAGGTCGAAGTCACAGAGAGTGACAGTCTATCACTCCCGACTTGACAGGAGCACCTCCCACTAGAAGCACAGTCGGTAGCATCCCCTGACGTCTTACACCGCACCGCAGGTGTCCGCCCGGCACGATAGCCCCTGGCAGAGGCAAGGACACCGTACAAGTAACCACAAAGCAAGTGACTAGCTGGGGTCACGCTCGTCAGCGTGTGTCCAACTGCCCCCAACCACGTGTGCACACACAGACCATGCGTCTCAGGTCTGGCATCTAACTGGTTTTCCCCTCAGCCGGACTCTAGCTGCAAGACGTGGGGCCCGATGGAAACCAGTCTAAAAACCGTCCTCAGGGTAGCCTCTCCATCACTCCCTGGTGGGACCGCTAAACGCGTAAGCAGGCTACGACTAGTGGAGGGTCACTGAAGGAGTAGACTCCCAAGTCAACGAAAAATAACGTCCGATCCCGACGAAGTACAAGGAACGCTCCTCGTATCGACACCGACTCATGGTGACCACGGTCGGAGAAGAAAAGGGATTGCGAACCACCTGGTGCAGTCCAGAGCCTGGCGGTCCAACCCAAGTGCGCCACAGGCTCTGACGGTCTATCTCTGGGCCGTCACAGCAGTCTGACGGCCCAACACAGGTGCGTTAGACACTCGGTGCCAAAACCGACTGTGACGCGCCAGCCCTGGTGCGTCACAGGCCCTAACGCACCCAACCCAGTGCGTCAGAAGGCGAGAAGGAACCAACTGTGTTGCACACCGCTCCGGGCGTCACAGGCTCTAACGGTCCTGCCCAGGAGCGTTAGAAGGTCAGCTCTGACGCTCCCACATAGGGGCGTCACAAGGGTGTGACACCCCACCCTGGGTGCGTCAGAGGCCTTGACTCCCAACGGTCAAAAGCCCAACGGTCGGAAACCACAACGGTCGGATGCCAACTGTCGGATCGCCACTCTGACGGTCCAACCTAGGCGCGTCGCACGCCCTGGCAGTCTATCGTGGGACCGTCAGGTCCACGGACCACCCAGTCGCCAAACCCGTGCCATGTAACGCACCCACCCTGGGGCGCCACAAGCTGTGACGTTCTCTGGATGGACCGTCACACCGTCCCCACGGTGAACCGATGGGAAACGACCAAAAACACCAACCATGCCCCCATACCTCCATGGGAGAGGGGGGAAACAAGGGGGAAGCTCCCCAAGGACCCCTAGCATGCTTCTAAGCCATTAAAACATAGAATCATGGCCTAAAATCATAGATCGGGTGAACTCCCCCCAAATCATGGAAAACCCCATCCCGGCATGGAAACCCATCTCTCGGCCTCCCCTCGGCCTACAAATCACGGGAAAGGAACGCGGGGAGCCAAGGAACGTCACCCTACCTCGATCTCGCCTCGAGGCGCGCCGGATCGTCCACAAACCGCGAAGAACGCTTGAAACCCTCGTTCCTCCTCACGCTTCCGACGAATGCCGCATGCCACCGGGATCGTCACACCGCCACCGCCGTCGCCGCGCCGTCACCCCGCCGTCTTCTGCAGTCGGAGAGAGGGTCGGAGTGGTCACCGTCGAGAGAGGGGAAGAGAAGGGGGCGGCCACGTTGGGGAGGAAGAGGAAAGAGGAAGAAGAAGAAGAAGAAAGAAGAGGGGGAGAAAAGAAAAAGAAATGGGGTATTTATAGAAAATCTGAAAATTTTTGAAAATATCAAAAAAATAAAAATTACACATCCGCGATCCTCGGAACACACCGATCGCAACGGTACCACTCTCGCCCAGGTGAACCACCCAGTTCACTCACTACGGAGTTCCACAGGTAAAAGTCGGAAACACAACCGGGAATCAGAAAAACGCGCGAAAAAGTCGCGTACAAGCTCCGGGCCTCCGAAACAACTCCGGATCGCACCGATCCGAACACGAAAGATGTCCGAAACAAAATTTCAGACACAATAGAGCAGGACACTCCGAGAAAGCAGATCTGAGACCCAAAAAGAAGGATCCGAAAGGTCCAAGATATTACAGCCCTCCCCCCTTAAACAAATTTCGTCCTTGAAATTTAAGAACAAAGCTCAGGGAGAAGAAGAGGGAACTCACTCGAACATGTAAGGGAACTGTTGGCTCATCTCGTCCTCACGTTCCCAAGAAGACTCACCACCAGAGTGCCGCTGCCACACCCACCTTAACCAAGGGGATGACCTTGTTTCGCAGGCGCTGCTCTCGCCTATCCTCAATGCGGACGGGAAACTCTGGGAGAGAAAGATCTGGAGTCACCTCGGGCCAAAAAGAATCC
Source organism: Amorphophallus konjac (assembly GCA_022559845.1). Lineage (NCBI taxonomy): Eukaryota > Viridiplantae > Streptophyta > Magnoliopsida > Alismatales > Araceae > Amorphophallus > Amorphophallus konjac. The sequence continues at coordinate 526,097,996 of CM040121.1, forward strand.
TCAAGTACATGAGAGTCATCAGGCATATACTTCCGCAACTTCGGGACGTGGAACGTGTCATGCACCGACGCCAACTCAGGGGGTAACTGCAACCGATAAGCAACCTCACCGACGCGCTCCACAATGAGGAAAGGACCGACATAGCGGGGACCCAGCTTCCTACGCCGTCCAAAGCGCATCACCCCCTTCATCGGAGAAACTCTCAAGAACAAACGATCGCCAACGGTGAAAGTGAGAGGCTGCCTCCTCCGGTCAACATAGCTCGTCTACCGGCTCTGGGCCGCCAACATGTTCTGATGAACCAGGTGCACGACATTCACACACTGCTGCACCAACTCCGGTCCCAACAAAACATGCTCATCAACCTCGAACCAATCAAGTGGAGTCCGACACGGAGGCCCATACACCGCCTCATAAGGAGCCATGCCAATGCTCGAATGATAGCTATTGTTGTAGGCAAACTCTGTAAGGTTTCGCACAGCACCTACGGGCGACGCAGCGGATAACAAAAATTTAATTTGCCCGATTCCGGTGTTATGGAAAGCTTAATATGTGCTCTAATCGGTGTTTCTAATACCCTAATTACGGGTTACGTGTTTCACCTTGTGCGGAACGACGCTGTCCGCTAAGCCCGATGCAGAGAAACCGAGCCGCACAGCAGTACGGCCTCTAGAGACGATCCACACGGACCCTTGTGCAGCGACGGTACCTCCCCGGTACGACCTTCCCCGGCTCTATCACCTTCTGGAGAGAAAGAGAGCAAGAGGGAGAAAGGGGAGGCTAATCCTCCTCTTAAGCTTATGTGCTTGCTTAAGCTTAAGAGGTTGGAAGAAGTGAAAGCTAGAATGAGCTTCACGTAGGTAGCTATATATAGAGTTTAGGTTTATTAGAAAAGGGTTCTAAAAGACCGAAACTGTATATATGTCCTATCTCATATTATACATATGTATTAAACTCCGTTTACACTCCTTTCCAAAAGGAATTAAAAGGAAATAATACATACATTTGTATAATAATTATCCGTCACCCAAGAATCCATTGTGTGTGATCCTCTAGGCCCATAGTCACTCTAGTTTAAGGCCCATTAACTTCTAATTCTCAATTAGAAGTAAATTAAACATATTATTCGCTTCTACAAGAGCCGAATAATAGTTTAATTCATTCCGAACCTTCGATCACGTTGGGTCAAGCAAATCCGCGTGATCCTAGATGACGCCGGGTTTAAACCAGCATGTCTGGTACCTGTAAGTCCACAGTTACCGCATCGATATAATCCCTCGCTCCTTCTATGAGTCTGGTACGATCGAGGGTACGGTATCTGCCAAACCCCATGATCGTGCCATTTGACTATGACCTCCTTAAAGTGTATGACGTCCGTTCTAAACGAACTCATACGACCCTGGCCAGGGATTTAACGGAGCGTCAATGTCATGACCCATTAACTGTCTGATATATACCCGACAGTGAGCGATCCCCTCTTGACCATTGATGATCTTCACACGTATCCTGGAGTGGTTAATGACTCGGCAACTCATGACTTATGGTTAAAGTCACTTGGCTAAGTAATTAAACCATTCCAGTCCTCGTGTAAGATCCGATCAATGTCTCAAGTCAAAGGACCAACGATGCTACTGTGACCGTTGAATCTTCAGTTGACATTAGGTATAATCAACCATCTGAAGATCCAATAGCGGATCAGTTCAGTGCACATCCTCCAAGGACATACACCTACACATATGTGTTGGTGCCCCGCACCAATGACCATGAGACTGGTCACTGACACATCATGTGTACTGGTTTAATAGGTAATCAAAGTCCCCGAGTGATTACCCTCCAACCATGAACAGTTTAAGGTATGTGTTCATGTAAAGTAAGTCTCATGTTCGAGATCCCATCTCGAGCTGACTTTACAACCACATATCCTAGGGACAATGTAAAGTAACACAATCGCATATTTACGCTCAAACACCACTTTATTAATGAACAAGATCGTACAACTATTGGGCCTACCCGACCCGAAATTGGCATGTAGCACACCAACACTAACAATCTCCCACTTGAACTACAGCCAATTGCCCACAACTTTGAGGCCCATCATATCCCGATGACGCTCAAATACAGTCTGTGTCAATGGCTTAGTCAGTGGATCTGCTATGTTATCTTCTGACAGTACACGCTCTACCATCACATCTCCACGATTAACAATCTCCCGAATAAGGTGAAAGCGCCTGAGAATATGCTTTGACCTTTGGTGAGATCTCGGTTCCTTCGCCTGGGCGATGGCCCCATTATTATCATAAAATAATGGGATGGGAGCTGATATCTCGGGAACTACGCCAAGTTCCAAGATAAATTTCTTCATCCAGACGGCTTCCTTAGCAGCTTCAGCTGCAGCAATATATTCCGCCTCCGTCGTCGAGTCTGCAGTCGTGTCTTGCTTGGAGCTTCTCCAACTGACTGCCCCTCCATTCAACATGAATACAAATCTAGACATGGATTTGCAGTCATCTGGATCTGACTGGAAACTAGAATCTGTGTAAGCTCTAAGCTGTAGGTCATCTCCTTCATAAAGTAGAAAAAGATCCTTAGCCCTTCGCAGGTACTTAAGGATGCCCTTTACTACCTTCCAGTGCTCTTCGCCTGGATTTGCCTGATATCTACTGACAATGCTCAAAGCATTGGCAACATCAGGCCGTGTACATAGCATTGCATACATGATTGACCCTATCGCCGAAGCATAGGGTACCTTATTCATGTGTGCCACCTCCTCAGAAGTTTTAGGACTCATCCCCTTGGATAGGCAAATTCCATGTCTCATGGGACTAAGACCTCTCTTGGAATTTTCCATCCTAAACCTTTTGAGGATAGTGTCTATGTACTTAGATTGGGATAATCCTAGCATCCTTTTAGATCTATCTCGATAGATCCTTATGCCCAGCACATAGGATGCTTCTCCCAAATCCTTCATGGAGAAAGTCTTGGACAACCAAGACTTAGTTGATATCAACGACCCTACATCATTCCCAATGAGTAAGATGTCATCAATATAAAGGACCAAGAAGGTCACTGAGCTCCCACTGACCTTCTTGTAAACACAGGGTTCATCTTCATTCCGAATGAAGTTGAAAGATTTGACAGCCTCGTCAAATCTTAAGTTCCAGCTTCTAGATGCCTGCTTTAATCCATAAATGGACCTTTGAAGTTTACATACCTTATTAGGATGTGGCTTGGAAGTGAATCCATCAGGTTGTACCATGTACACCTCTTCTGACAGGTTTTCATTAAGAAAAGCTGTCTTCACATCCATTTGTCAGATATCGTAATCCAGGTATGCAGCAATGGCAAGGAGGATTCTGATTGACTTAACCATGGCTACCGGCGAAAACGTCTCGTCATAGTCAATGCCTTGCCTTTGACGATATCCTTTCGCCACTAGTCTAGCCTTGTATGTGTCAATCTGTCCATCTGCACCGATTTTCCTTTTGAAAATCCATTTGCAGCCGATATGGACCTTCCCTTCGGGTACATCAACTAAGTTCCAAGCTTTGTTGGTGTACATGGACTCTATCTCTGAATCCATTGCCTCTTGCCATTTCTCGGAATCTACACTACGGATCGCCTCCTGGTACGACTGAGGATCATCATCCTCATCGATACATACCTTAGAGGACCCCTCTGAGACATGTCCAACATATCTCTCAGGTTCTCTCGGTAGTCTACCAGATCTCCGTAGTGTCAGTGTTTCACCTTGAATAGGATCAACCGATACAGTCTCATCTACTGAGTTTGTGTCTATGGGTTGTGGTTCTTGGACCTCGTCCAATTCTATCTGGCTCCCACTATTTTTCTGGAGTAGATATTCTCTTTCCAGAAATACAGCTCTCTTGGCCACTAAGACCCTTTGCTCAGAATGGTGATAGAAATAATATCCAAACGTCTCCTTTGGATATCCCACAAACCTACACTTATCGGTTCTTGACTCAAGCTTATCACTCTCGTTCTTCTTTAAATGAGCAGGACACCCCGAAATTTTAATGTGATTAAAATTTGGTTTCCTGCCCTTCCATATCTCATATGGAATAGAAGGAACTGATTTACTTGATATCATATTCAATAAATAAGCCGTAGTCTCTAACGCATAGCCCCAGAGAGACAAGGGTAGTCCTGACATAGACATCATGGATCGGACCATGTCTAACAAGGTCCTGTTTCTCCTCTCGGATACACCATTATGCTGTGGTGTATACGGTGATGTCCACTGAGAAACTATTCCATGGTCTTTAAGATAAGAAGTGAATTCATGACTTAAGTATTCACCTCCTCGATCCGATCGAAGAGCCTTAATACTTTTGCCAGTCTGTTTCTCTACTTCATTCTTGTATTCCTTAAACTTCTCAAAGGCTTGTGACTTGTGTCTCATTAAATACACATAGCCATATCTAGAGAAGTCATCAATAAAAGAAATGAAATAGAGATAACCTCCTTTTGCTTCTATGGACATGGGTCCACACACATCCGAGTGTATGAGCTCGAGAAGGTCAACAGCCCTCTCTCCATGTCCACCAAAGGGAGCCTTAGTCATTTTCCCCATGAGACACGACTCACAGGTATCAAATGGCTTGTATTCGAATGAATTCAAATACCCATTTGAGTGTAAGTGAGAGACTCTTTTCTCACCTACATGACCAAGTCTGCAATGCCATAGATATGCAGAATTCACTTCATCAGCATTGAAAATTTGCATAACATTAGAACGTGTATCTAATACATATAGACCATTGACTAATGAACCATTGGCTATAACCAAACCATTATTCATTATAGAGCACCCAGTGCTATTAAAAGCCAATGTATATCTAATGTTATACAAGCCAGAGATTAAAATAATGTTCTTAATAATATTAGGAACATAATAACAGTCATTCAGCTCCAGAATGACTCCTGAAGGTAAACTGAGGCGTGCAGTCCCGACAGCTTTGGCAGAAACCAAAGCTCCATTGCCCATCCTCAGTTCAATCTCCTTTTTGCCCAATCGCCTTCTATTTGCCAGCACCTGCACAGAATTGCAGATATGAGATGCACATCCAGTATCCAATACCCATGATGTGGATTCCATATATGACAAATTAAGGTCTATGACAAAAATACCTTCATTTAGAATTGCCTTGCAATTCCTTTTCCAATGCCCAGTTTCCCCGCATCGAAAATATTTATCTTCCTTTTCATTGTTCTTGCCCTTCCCTTTGTCAACTTTGACGAGTTACTTACCCGTGGCCTTTTTCTTTCCCTTCCCTTTGTTACTCGTGGCGGATATTTGAGAGGCCTTCCTTTTCTTGTTGGCCCGGCCAATAACCATTACAGACGAAGATGATTTATCTTTCTACATGGTTCCTTCAGCACTCTTTAACATATTGAGCAGCTCTGGGAGAGTTGCTTCAATCCTGTTCATGTTAAAGTTCATGATGAAGGAAGAAAAAGAATCAGGCAATGACTGGAGTATAAGATCAATACATAGTTCAAGATCCAACTTGAACCCCAATGCATTGAGTCTTTCAATCCACTCCATCATTTTTAGTACATGGGCCTGTACTGATGAACCCTCAGACATCCGTGTCCTGAAAAGCCTTTTGGAGATGTCATACCTCTCAATCCTACCCTGCTCCCCGAAGAGCTGGCGTAGATTGAGAAGTATACTTCTACAATCAGTCTTTTCAAATTGCCTCTCTAGCTCAGGAGCCATAGAGGCCAACATGTAACATTGGGCTAGGGATGAGTCCTCAGACCACTTGGCATAAGCCAGTAACTCGCCCTCGTCGGCATCAGGAGCTGGCTCAGAATGAACCGTGTCCAACACGTACGCAATCTTTTCGGCGGTAAGGACTATGCGTAGATTACGCAGCCAATCCGAGTAATTCGGTCCAGTTAATCTATTTGCATCCAAGATGCCGCGGAGGGGGTTGGACGACGACATTGTAATCTGGATAAGAAATAAAAGACAACTTAGCATGTGTTCAAATTCTAACTTAGATGTGGTTTTCTATCTTAGTTAGTCCCACTATTTTTCGATCGGACTATATAACCCTCAGTATATAGAACGGGAGATCAGCGAGATCAACCTAGTGGGTCGGAATCCCAACGAGACTGATGTACGACCTTGTGGAAAGCACAACAAGCCATACACCATCTCAAGGGCAGTCAACAAGCACTTGCATCTAATGCAATATCCGATATTCGACCCTCGAGAAATCATCCCCTTGTGGAAAGCACAACAAAGGATATTCTCGGTTAGATCTAACCATCATTACTACATAGCAATTAGTTCATGACCCGACCCTTGTGGAAAGCACAACAAGGCCGAGTTCAATTCCTCACCCCATTGAGGCCGAGCCTTGGAGTTTAATCCCGCCCCCAAACTCATGGACCTTATGGAAAGCACAACAAATCCATGAAATGAAGACGTTCATTCACTCCATAATGATGGAGGGCCACGACGACTCCTAGAGCCACGCTTACCAGATCTAAAATTTAAACGCGAGGGAATTTAATTTTATCTTGATCTCACCCTAGGTGGTAATATAAATATATCCAATATATTTACCGTACCTAGTAGTTTGCACAAAATAAATGCCTCCAATGTAAAAATAAACGCAAGTGATCATGGACTTTAACCCTAATGTAACTAAGACATCCGGCCCGCTTCCGAAGCAGCTGGATCGTCCTCGTCGGGTGTGCTCCACGCTTTCAATCGTCGACGCCGCATTAATTACAACTTTTACACGGCACGCAGGCCGGAAAAGTTAAATTACATGTGACTCAAATTCCAGCAGCCCTTAGGGCGAGTACAACAATGGAGGAAGATAGAAGTACATTAGAATTTCAACAGAGAGAGAAAGGAGGTTCGCAGACCATAATTAATTACATTAATCCAAGTCCATGATCACTTGCCAACACATTCAAATAAAATCAATCAAGGGTTATTTTCTGAAAATAATCCTTACTTTTGAATTTAATAATGGGATGTACAAACAAAAACAAGCTAGCTTTGTTTAATTTTAAAAATCAAAGCATGATTAACTAAAATTAAACATACAAGCAGGCCAATACAAGGTAAATAAAGTAACGCACGTAAAGAACCATCATTTTCTACAGGGGCATCTAATTGAGATAATTAATTAAATTTAAATTTAAATTTAATTATCTAATAATCAAATTTAAATTCAAAATTTAAACATGCCAATAATTTAAATTTAAATTCAAACTAATTATCCAATAATTTTTGTTTGAAAATAAATTTAAAATAATGCAATTATCCTCAATTAGTAATTTTCTAAAATTTAAAATTTGAATTTAATAATTATCTAATAATTAAAAACTCAAATAATTGAAATTTTCACATTTAACTTCAATAAAATTCAAAATTTGAATTTTTTAATTATCTAATAATTAAAAATTCAAAAATTAGAATTTATCAAAGTAACTTCAATTATTACCATTTTATCCCAAGGTAAATAGTAATTATCTCACCTCAGTAAATTCAACACGGTTAAATAAAATTTAACTTTTGACATTTACTATCGAGATAACACAATTAACCTACTAAATAAAATTCTATTTAATTTACTGAGCATTTTAATATATATATCTAATATATATATAATTTTACTGGAGCACAGTAAATTAAACAGGTTAAAATAATTTTTTAAAAAAAATAAAAAAAACCTTTTTTTTAATAATGCCGGGTCAACCCCGCGCGCGCGGGCGCCGCTCGCGCGCGCGGGCGTTGACCCGCGCTGCGGGCGCCCGCAATGCGGGCGACCCGCGTTGCTGGCGCTCGCGGGCGGGCGCCGCACGCGGACGCCCCCCACGCGGACGCCCCGCGTGGGCGGCGCCCGCCCACGCGGGTGCGCCCGACGGGAAGCCCAAAAAAAAAAATTTAAATTTTTTTTTAAAAAAAATTTACTGTTTAGATGTCCAGCATCCAGGAAGAGCAGAGATATCTAAATCTCTTTCTACAAATTATAATTGAAGATTTTCAATGCCCCTAAAATATGGTTCTAAACGGCGATAAAAACACCGACCAGAGAGCGAACCTGGCTCTGATACCACTGTAAGGTTTCGCACAGCACCTACGGGGGACGCAGTGGATAACAAAAATTTAATTTACCCGATTCCGGTGTTATGGAAAGCTTAATATATGCTCTAATCGGTGTTTCTAATACCCTAATTACGGGTTGCGTGTTTCACCTTGCGCGAAACGACGCTGTCCGCTAAGCCCGATGCAGAGAAACCGAGCCGCACAGCAGTACGGCCTCTAGAGACGATCCACACGGACCCTTGCACAGCGACGGTACCTCCCCGGTACGACCTTCCCCGACTCTATCACCTTCTGGAGAGAAAGAGAGCAAGAGGGAGAAAGGGGAGGCTAATCCTCCTCTTAAGCTTATGTGCTTGCTTAAGCTTAAGAGGTTGGAAGAAGTGAAAGTTAGAATGAGCGTCACGTAGGTAGCTATATATAGAGTTTAGGTTTATTAGAAAAGGGTTCTAAAAGACCGAAACTGTATATATGTCTTATCTCATATTATACATATGTATTAAACTCCGTTTACACTACTTTCCAAAAGGAATTAAAAGGAAATAATACATACATTTGTATAATAATTATCCGTCACCCAAGAATCCATTGTGTGTGATCCTCTAGGCCCATAGTCACTCTAGTTTAAGGCCCATTAACTTCTAATTTCCAATTAGAAGTAAATTAAACATATTATTCACTTCTACAAGAGCCGAATAATAGTTTAATTCATTCCGAACCTTCGATCACGTTGGGTCAAGCAAATCCGCGTGATCCTAGATGACGCCGGGTTTAAACCAGCATGTCTGGTACCTGTAAGTCCACAGTTACCGCATCGATATAATCCCTCGCTCCTTCTATGAGTCTGGTACGATCGAGGATACGGTATCTGTCAAACCCCATGATCGTGCCATTTGACTATGACCTCCTTAAAGTGTATGACGTCCGTTCTAAACGAACTCATACGACCCTGGCCAGGGATTTAACGGAGCGTCAATGTCATGACCCATTAACTGTCTGATATATACCCGACAGTGAGCGATCCCCTCTTGACCATTGATGATCTTCACACGTATCCTGGAGCGGTTAATGACTCGGCAACTCATGACTTATGGTTAAAGTCACTTAGCTAAGTAATTAAACCATTCCAGTCCTCGTGTAAGATCCGATCAATGTCTCAAGTCAAAGGACCAACGATGCTACTGTGACCGTTGGATCTTCAGTTGACATTAAGTATAATCAACCATCTGAAGATCCAATTGCGGATCAGTTCAGTGCACATTCTCCAAGGACATACACCTACACATATGTGTTGGTGCCCCGCACCAATGACCATGAGACTGGTCACTGACACATCATGTGTACTGGTTTAATAGGTAATCAAAGTCTCCGAGTGATTACCCTCCAACCAGGAACAGTTTAAGGTATGTGTTCATGTAAAGTAAGTCTCATGTTCGAGATCCCATCTCGAGCTGACTTTACAACCACATATCCTAGGGACAACGTAAAGTAACACAATCGCATATTTACGCTCAAACACCACTTTATTAATGAACAAGATCGTACAACTATTGGGCCTACCCGACCCGAAATTGGCCTTTAGCACACCAACACTAACAAACTCCACCAACGGTAGGTGGTGAAACCAACTCCCCTGCCACTCCAGACAACACGACCTCAACATGTCCTCCAAGGTCTGGATAGTCCTCTCTGACTGACCGTCCGACTGAGGATGATATGCAGAGCTAAAAGCTAACTCGGTGCCTAGAGCCCTCTGGAAACTCCTCCAGAAACCAGATGGGAAACGCAGATCTCGATCGGATACAATGGAAATGGAAATCCCATGCAAGGGTACGATCCGCTCCATATACAAACGTGCCATCTTGGGCACACTCCAGCTGACTCTGATCGGTAACAACCGAGCCGTCTTCGTCAGCCGATCCACAAGCAACCAAATGCTATCATGCCCACTCGGAGTCCTCGGCAGTCCCACCACAAAATCAGTGGTCACGTGGTCCCATTTTCACGTGGGAACCTCAAAGGGCTAAAGCACAACTCCTGGTCGCTGATGCTCCGCCTTCACCTGCTGACAGGTCAGGCACCTGGCCACGAACTCGGCAACATCTCTCTTCATGTCAGGCCACCAGAACTGCCCCCGCAAGTTCCGATACATCTTCGTCGCACCCGAGTGTACGGTGTACCTGCTCCCATGAGCCTCGCGCAACACCGCACGACGAACCTGCTCCTCGGCGGAGACGTACAACCTACCACGGAACCTCACAGCATAGTCCTCGCCGAGCTCCACATCAGCCATGGCCAAAATCCGGGGCAACTCCGGGTCTGCATGCTGAGCCTCTGTCACCTGACGACGGATAGCAGGGGTGACAGTCAGACTCGCGAGCACCGCTAACCCTGGCTCTTGGGGAATCTTGAGCATGAATGACACTTTGGACACTTGTTCCCAGAGCCTCCACTTCCTTAACATCAAGGCACTGACTGTGACTTTCCGACTCAAAGCATCGGCGACGACATTCATCCTGCCCGGCAGATAAGACATGGTGAAGTCATAATTCTTCATATACTCCATCCAACGCCTCTGCCTGAGGTTAAGGTCCTTCTGGGTGAACACATTTCTCAACCTCTGATGGTCAGTGAACACCTCGAACTTCTCACCGTACAGATAATGCCTTCAGATCTTCAGCGCGAAGATCACTGCCACCAACTCCAGGTCATGGGTAGGGTAGTTCTCCTCATGTGGCTTCAACTGTCGTGAAGCATACGCCACCACTCTACCATGCTGCATCAACACAGCACCCAATCCGACTCCGGAAGCATCTGTACATACCACAAAATCTCCCGATCTAGAAGGAAAAACCAACACCGGAGCCGAGGTAAGCAATCTCTTTAGTCCCCTGAAACTCTGCTCACACTCATCAGTCTAGACAAAAGGCACATAATTCAGGTGCCTTGATCTATGAAACTTCTTCAGGGCAGCAAATTAATATCAGCAAAAGTGGTTTCTTTTTGCACCCAAAGACACATAATTCAGTTGCCAATCGCATTCAAAGCTGTACTGGTTTCATCAGACATTCCTTTCCCCATAAATATCTGGGATGTCCTCTTATGATTGGCGAAAAAGGTTTTCTTTGCAGGAATATTAACCTCAATCCAAAATAGAGTTGCCGGCTGGAAATCAAGCTTACTTTCCCAGGGAGCAAGACTTATTCTCATCAAGCATGTCTTGTCATCCATACCCATATACTCGTTATCATCATCCCCACTGCATGTAGGCACTCATGAACTTCTGGACAAGTCTTTTGCCAACTTCTTTTGGGGTTCTTCTATCCATGGAAAGAAAAAGCATTGGGCTGCATGGCAAGTTATCTGCAAACCTATATCTCAAGGAGGTCTTGGCATCATGTCACTAAGAGTCATGGAAACAGCCTTGCGGGTAAAGATGTTGTGGAAGGGATTATATACCAACTCTCTGTGGGCAAATTTTTTCAGGGCAAAATACATTAAGCAGCATCATATCAGTGAGGTCCAATTCAAGAACATGAATGGCTTCACCAGGAGGGGGTGGCTGAAGGCCAGAGATCTTATCTCTAAACACACCAAAGTTGTAGTTGGTGGTGGCAGCAATACACATTTCTGGTTGGACAACTGGATTGGAAGCAGATGCTTGGCAGAGTATGTCTCTACCTCAACAAACCAGAGCTCTAGTATTACTGTCAAGGATTTCTACACTGCCCGTCCAAATGCAAATAATAATATGCTGGATGGAAGGATCCCAGACTCAATCAAATCTGCTATCCTTAGCTTTAAGCTTAACCAGTATCCTGACTGTCCGGTCTGGAGTCTCTCCTCAACAGGTTTTTGCACTGTGGCCTCTTCCTACTGTGAACTGGCTACGAATAATGATAATGATCACCCTTTTCCATGGACCCACCTTTGGTCGACTTGGCTACCAATAAAAGTTTTCATCCATCTCTGGAAGACTGCCCGCAATGCTATCCCCACTGATAAAAATGTTCAAAAGATGGGTGTGCAAATGTGCTCGAAATGTTATTGCTGTACATCACAGTGTGAGGAAACTACTAGCCACCTATTCATTCATAGTGATCTGGCCAAACATATTTGGTCTTATTTCAGGAGTTATGGACTGAAGACCAACTCAAATTCAGTGACTTATTTCATACATCACAATGCAGACAATATTCAGGTGAAATCTGCCCACGGTTTATTCATGCTTGCAGTAATTGGCTATGGGATTTGGGAAATCTGGAAAGCAAGGAATGCATCAAAATATGAGGGCAAGAGCATCTCCAAGGTCAGTCTTCTCCACCATATAAAAGCTCAAGTCAAGCGCACATGTGACACTGCAAACCTTGAAGAGTTTGACAATGTCAAAAGAATTACTTTGCGAGACTTTGGCATCAACAGCAGACAACATTCTAAAAGGCAGCTGATGACTGTCACCTGGGTCCATCCGACCCCTCTCTCACTCAAGCTAAACACCGATGGAGCCTGCAAAGGAAATGGAGACTCAGGAGGTGGAGGGGCTATTAGGGATCACAATGGCACTATTTTACTTGCTTTCTCACATTACTATGGTAAAGCAAACTGTCTTGTAGCTGAGGCGCGAGCTCTCCTCGATGGCATCAAGTACTACCGCACAACTGCTAACCAGCCAATCCAGATTGATATCGACTCCAAACTCTTAGTTCAAATCATCAAAAAAGCTACTCCATGCCCATGGTCCATTCTTCATTATATAAGGGAGATTTGGAGACTCCTTACCACTCAAGATTCAATAGCTCACATCTACAGAGAAGGAAATAAGGTTGCTGACTCTCTAGCATCTTTGGCTTGTTCCACTCATTGTACTGATTTTTTCTCTTATGATGAGCTCCCTAATTCTATAAAGGGAATAGCTCGATTGGATAAACTGGGTATGCCCAGTATCCGCTTAATGTAATGTAATCCTTCATCCAATTTATTATAAATACACCTCCTAATGTCCGAATGGTGGAGTGGCTTGCTCTTTGCCTCTGGTAAAAGGGTGCACTCTCCCATCCGGCACTAGGCAAGGTTTCTTGATAATAATAAAAAATAGACAAAAGGCACATCATTACGCGTAAGTCTGGTCATCGGGGCCGCAATGCGAGAAAAATCTTGGATAAACCTCCGATAATAGCATGCAAGCCCCAAGAAACTCCAGATCTCTGTCACATACCTCGGCCTCGGCCACTGCATTACTGCTTCGACCTTGACGGGGTCCACGGAAACACCATCACCAGAGATCACGTGCCTCAAAAAGTGCACCTCACGAATTCAGAACTCGCACTTACTGAGCTTCGCATACAACTGGTGATCTCGCAACATCTGCAGCACCACACCCAAATGGTACGCGTGCTCCTCCGCAGACCGCGAATAAACAAGGATGTCGTCCATAAATACGACCACGAACTGGTCTAGATAGGGACGAAACACCATCTCCATCAAGTCCATGAAGGCTGCGGGGGCATTAGTAAGACCGAATGGCATCACCAAGAACTCATAATGCCCGTACCTCGTACTGAACGCAGTCTTCTCCACATCGGACTCGCGAATCCTCAGCTGATAGTAACCAGACCGTAAATCAATCCGCGAGAACACTTGAGCAGACTGAAGCTGGTCGAACAAATCATCAATCTGCGGCAACGGATATTTGTTCTTGATGGTCACTTCATTCAGCTGCCGGTAGTCACTGCACAACCTCAGACTACCATCCTTCTTCTTCACGAACAACACAGGTGCACCCCAAGGGGAAAAGCTAAGACGAATGTACCCCTTGGCCAGCAACTCCTGCAACTGCGCCCTCAGCTCTCTCAGCTTAGCGGGAGCCATACGGTCGCCAAGGGTCCCGTACCAGGCACAACCTCGATAACAAAATTGATCTCCCGCTGGGGAGGCAATCCAAGCAAATCCTCGGGAAAAACATCGGAAAACTCGTACACCACCGGAATGTCCTCGACATCCGGACACGGCTAGTCTACCAAGATCACAGAAGCGAGAAAACCCTGACAACCGGAATCAAGCAAACGACGGGCTCGAATCGTAGAAATGAGGAAACGAGGAGAGGTAGAACGGATACCTTGGAAGTAGAAGGTCGACCTACGAGGATGCTGAAAGTAAACCCTCTTCGTTCCACAATCCACCACCGCTCCATGGGCCTCGAGCCAATCCATGCCTAAAATCACATCATAATCCCAAAGCTGCAGTGCATACAACCAGCCTGGCAAACTCCGCCCCTCGACCCAGATCGGAACCTTCTCGAAACAATACGGAGTGATCAAGAGGTCACCTGGCGGTAACTCCACCATCAGATCACAAGACATCTGGGATACCGGGTCCTCAACACTCAGCGTAAAATCCTCCGAAATAAACGAATGGGACGCGCCAGAATCAAATAAAACTCGCGCTGCGCAACCCAAAATCATAACAGTACCTTCCACGAGCTGCGACGACTCTGCCTCTGCCCTGATCATGTGAGTAATCTGGCCTCGAGCTCTCTGCCTGCCCACACTCACTGACCATGGTAGTGGCGGAAACTGACCTTGCTGCTGAAACTGCTGTTGTGGGTATTGCTGCTGTTGTTGTTGAGGAAACAGGGGTGGCTGACGTGGCCGCTGCGGACAGTCACGTGCCATGTGTCCTGGCTGATCACACCTGAAATAGATCACCGGCGATGTACACTACCTGCCTGGATGCGACTCGCCACACCGGGGACACGGCCCCCGAGAACCACCGACCAAACCCTGCCGCTGCAAAGGTGTCGGCTGCTGAACATTGCCCGAAGAAGCATGCCGCTGCTCTCGGCCCTCCTTCTTCTTCTGAAAACTCTTCCTGGAGAACTTCTTCACCCTGTCACTGAAAGACGCAGAACCTGCCGTTGATGCCGCCGGGGTCGAAGCCCCCGAACTACCAGAAGGAAGCTGGAACGTGCTCTGCTGCTGGGTAGTCATCTGCTGGCTGCGGCCTGACAAGGACTTCCCCTGGCTAATCGGTCCCCGAGTCCTCTGCATATCCAGCTCCAAAGATGCCGCTACACGAGAAGCCGTCTCCAAATCAGTGGCAGCACTCGTGATCAAATGGTGCCTCAGCTCATGCCTCAAGCCCTGCACGAACTGCTCGGTCTTCACCCTCTCATGCTCCATGATTTGAGGTGCATAATGACCCAGCTCAACAAATCGGGCCTTGTAATGCAACACGGACATGTCACCCTGGACCAACTCCAAAAACTGACTCATCCTCTGCGTAGCAATATACTCTGGGCAGTAAGCACGCTCGAAAGCGCTGACAAAGTCACCCCACGTAATCTGCTCAAGGGGACGAGACTGGATAGACGTCTTCCATTCGGAAGACTACCACGCCCGAGCCGTGCCCTGCAACTGGTTATAGGTCAACTTTACCCTATCCTCCGCAGTACACCGCACAGAACTGAACACCCGCTCCATCTCATCGAGCCAACTCCGAGCCAAATCAGGGTCTGGCTGGCCGTCATAGTAAGGTGGATGGAACTGCATGAAATCCATCACCGCTCGTCCTGGCCCACCCCTGGTCGACGAGCCCTCACCAGCCTCTCCGCCGAACTGCTGTGACATAAGCTAGTACATGCCACGGAAAAAATCCTTGGCCCCCGGGATCCTCGCAGTGTCCACTGCCTCGGTGGCCACTGGTGGCACTCAACTCTGCTCCTCCTGAACCTCCTGCTGGATCTCCTGAACCTCAGTCGACTGCCCCTCTAGAGAGAGAGTCATCCGCCTCGGCGCCATGCTCGCTCCTAAAGCAAAAGACAAAAAACACGGAAACGGCAAGGTCAATAAAAATACACGATGCCCAATGCCAGTGTCAACTGTACATCATTATTGTGGACTAGTGGACCACCACAATCACTTATGATTCTCGTATAATCCCACAATCACGCTCTGATACCAGCTATAACGATCCGAGAATCCGATTACCGGGAAGGCCCGATAACCCGAGACTCAAACCGCCACCCACGAGCCCGAAGACTCGGAAGGGTTAGAAGGATGGTGTGGAGACTACACAAGTATCACAAATAATTACAGAAATTAAATAGTTTATATGATTAAACAGGAAATGAATTAACATTTTACATGATACATGGTTTACAAGATATAACAAAGTAAACAACAGTAGTCCACAACTAGTACAGAAACAAAAAAAGAAAAGTACAACTACACGGGGCATACCCCGGCTCTGACCTCTGGCACTAACGTTGGGCACTTGAACCACGATGAGTCTCAGGCTCGCTCCCCTGAAGCCGCGCCTTGCCTGAAACATGGTAAAAACACGCAGGGAATGAGTCTCAAAATAAGACTCAGTAGGGATCACTCGAACCCTACCTCGCAAAATGGAAAATCACTACGCTAGCAGTAAACGAGTACCTCAGAAGTGAAAGCCATGCAACTACAGTCACCGGTCTCACGGCGCGAAAACTGACACACGCGCCATGGCGAAACAACCAGAACTCCACGGTCAACACGACCAAAAACCCGAAGGTCGAAGTCACAGAGACTGACAGTTTGTCACTCCCGACTCGACAGGAGTACCTCCCACTAGAAGCACAGTCGGTAGCGTCCCCTGACGTCTTACACCGCACCGCAGGTGTCCGCCTGGCACGATAGCCCCTGGCGGAGGCAAGGACACCGTACAAGTAACCATAAAACAAGTGATTAGCTGGGGTCACGCTCGTCAGCGTGTGTCCAACTGCCCCCAACCACGTGTGCACACACAGACCATGCGTCTCAGGTCTGGCCTCTAAATGGTTTTCCCCTCAGTCGGACTCTGGCTGCAAGACGTGGGGCCCGACGGAAACCAGTCTAAAAACCGTCCTCAGGGTAGCCTCTCCACCACTCCCTGGTGGGACCCCTAAACGCGTAAGCAGGCTACGACTAGTGGAGGGTCACTGAAGGAGTAGACTCTCAAGTCAACGGAAAACAACGTCCGATCCTGACGAAGTACAAGGAACGCTCCTCGTACCGACACCGACTCACGGTGACCACGGTCGGAGAAGAAACGGGACTGCGAACCACCTGGTGCAGTCCAGAGCCTGGCGGTCCAACCCAGGTGCACCACAGGCTCTGACGGTCTATCTCTGGGCCGTCACAGCAGTCTGACGGCCCAACATAGGTGCGTCAGACACTCGGTGCAAAAATCGGTTGTGACGCGCCAGCCTTGGTGCGTCACAGGCCCTAACGCACCCAACCTAGTGCGTCAGAAGGTGAGAAGGAACCAGCTGTGATGCACACCGCTCGGGGTGTCACAGGCTCTAACAGTCCTACCTAGGAGCATTAGAAGGTCAGCTCTGACGCTCCCACACATGGGCGTCACAAGGCTCTGACGCCCCACCCTGGGTGCGTTAGAGGCCTTGACCCCCAACGGTCGAAAACCTCAACGAACGGATGCCAATGGTTGGATCACCACTCTGACGGTCAAACCTAGGCGCGTCACACGCCCTCGCGGTCTATCGTGGGACCGTCAGGCCCACGGACCACCCAGTCGGTAAAACCCTGCCATGTAACGCACCCACCGTGGGGCGTCACAGGCTGTGACGCACCCACCCCGGGGCGCCACAAGCTGTGATGGTCTCTGAAGGGACAGTCGCACCGTCCCGACGACGAACCGACGGGAAACAACCAAAAACACCAACCACGCCCCCATACCTCCATGGGAGAGGGGGAAAACAAGGGGGAAGCTCCCCAGGGACCCCTAGCATGCTTCTAAGCCATTAAAACATGGAATCATGACCTAAAATCATAGATCGGGCGAACTCTCTCCAAATCATGGAAAACCCCATCCCGGCATGAAAACCCATCTCTCGGCATCCCCTCGGCCTTAAAATCGTGGGAAAGGAACGCGGGGAGCCAAGGAACGTCACCCTACCTCGATCTCGCCTCGAGCCACGCTGGATCGTCCACAAACCGCGAAGAACGCTTGAAACCTTCGTTCCTCCTCACGCTTCCCACAAATGCCGCACGCCACCAGGATAGTCACACCGCCGTCGCCGTCGCCGCGCCGTCACCCCGCCGCCGTCTGTAGTCGGAGAGAGGGTTGGAGAGGTCGCCGTCATGAGAGGGGAAGAGAAGGGGGCGGCCACGTTGGGGAGGAAGAGGAAAGAGGAAGAAGAAGAAGAAAGAAGAGGGGGAGAAAAGAAAATTAAATGAGGTATTTATAGAAAATCCAGAAATTCTAAAAAATACCAAAAAATTAAAAATTATACATCTACGATCCTCAGAATGCACCGATCGTAACGGTACCACTCTCGCCCAGGTGAACAACCTGGTTCACCCGCTACGGGGTTCCGCAGGTAAAAGCCGGAAACACGATCGGGAATCGGAAAAACGGGCGGAAAAGCCGCGGACACGCTCCGGGCCTCCAAAATAACTCCGGATCCCACCGATCCGAACACCAAAGATGTCCAAAATGAAATTTCAAACACAACGGAGCTAGATAATCAGAGAAATCAGATCCGGGACCCAAAAAGAAGGATCCGAAGGGTCTGGGATATTGCAAGCACGACCAAGATAAAACCGCATTCATCACCGACCACGGCTTATACTGCTACACTCGCATGCCATTCGGGTTGAAAAATGTGGGAGCTACATATCAACGCCTTGTCAACCTTATGTTCGACTCGCAGATCGGCCGCAACATGGAGGTCTACATCGACGACATGCTCGTAAAAAGCCTCCGAGCAGCCGAGCACTTGCACGACTTGGCGGAAACCTTCACTACACTCAGGAGGTACAACATGAAACTCAATCCTGCTAAATGTACATTCAGGGTGCGGTCAGGCAAGTTCCTAGGTTTCCTCGTCACCCAGGGGGAATGAAGCCAACCCTGATCAGATCAAAGCAGTATTGGAGATAGAGCGACCAAGACGGGTGAGGGACGTATAGTGCCTCACCGACCGCGTCGCCGCTCTGGCCCGATTCTTGTCCCAAGCCGCCGAACGATGTCTACCCTTCTTCCGGCTGATCAAGCAAGCCAACCAGACACCATAGAAGAAGGGGTGGATCGACTAGGACCAGGAGTGCGAACAAACGTTTAAAGAACTGAAACGCTACCTGATGACACCTCCTGTCCTCGCCAAACCCCAAGGGGGGGGAACAACTGCTCGTGTATCTCTCTGTGACACCCAGCACCATGAGTGCTGTGCTCACACGGGAGGAAACGGGAGTCATGAAGCCCATTTATTATGTCAGTCGGGCACTACAAGGACCAGAATTTTGGTATTCGCGGACTGAGAAGTTCGCCCTTGCCCTAATTACAGCTGCTCACAAGCCACAGCCATACTTCCTGGCCCATCCGATCGCCGTCCTCACCGATCAGCCCCTCTTGTAAATCCTTCAGAACCCTGATGCGTCCGGGAGAGTGGTCAAATGGGCCATCGAGTTGGGAGAATTCGACATCATATTCTGGCCAAGGACAGCGATCAAGGCCCAGGCTCTCGTGAATTTCATCGCCGAGTGCACCCTACCCATCAAAGACTTACCCGAGAAGTCCCCGGAGCCTACCTGGGAACTATACGTCGACGGATCGTCCTGCGCCGCAGGCAGCGGCGCGGGGCTAGTCTTACTCTCACCAAAAGGAGTAGAGCTACAGTACGCCCTACGTTTCAACTTCCCGACCACGAACAATGTGGCCGAGTACAAGGTGCTCCTCTCCGGGTTGCGCATGGCGAAACACCTGGGGGCGTCAAGCGTGCGGGCATACAGCGACTCCATGCTCATCGCCAACCAAGTCAGGGGGGAATTCGAGGCCTGTGACCCCTCCATGATGAAATATTTAGAGAAGGCCAAGGCCGCGGTGGAGGAGTTCACCCACTTTGAAGTGGTTCACATCCCACGGGAGGAGAACATCCGAGCAGACGCCCTTTCCTGCCTAGCGTCAGCCACTACAGTCTCTAGCTCGAGATCAGTCCTAATAGAAGAACTATCAGCACCAAGCGTAGACGATCCAGCGCTCTAGGTAAACGCCATCGATTACGAGCCATCCTGGATGGATCCTCTACTCGATTTCCTCCTTCGACAACAGCTCCCCAGCGATCACGCCGAAGCCCGGCGAACACGGGCCAGGGCGGCCCACTTCACTATGGTGGATGGCCGACTGTATCGCCGGTCCCTCTCAGCTCCTCTGCTCAAGTGCCTCTTCCCCACGAAAGCCAACCAGGCCATCCAAGAAGTCCACGAAGGACTCTGCGGAAGTCATGTGGGAGGACGAGCACTCGCGAGGACACTGATCCAACAAGGGTATTGGTGGCCCACTTTGCAGCAGGACTGCCTCAACTATGTTCAAAGGTGCCCTCAGTGCCAGAAGTATTCCCACCTTCACCACCAGTCGGTGACGCAGCTCCACGCCTTGATGGAGCCTCGCCCATTCACTCGGTGGGGAATCGACATCCTGGGGCCCTTCCCTGAGACGCAGGGGAGGAAGAAATTTCTCATTGTCGCCATCGACTACTTCACCAAATGGATCGAAGCCGAGCCATTGGAAAAGATAACAAGTGAGGCAGCTTGGAAATTCATGCTACGGAACATCATTTTCCAGTTTGGGATCCCAAGGGTTCTCACTACCGACAACGGCAGACAGTTCACGAGCACCGCCTTTCAGGAGAAGTGCTCAGAGTTGGGGATCTGGAACTACTACACCTCGGTGGGGCATCCCCAAGCCAATGGGTTGGTGGAAAATGCCAACCGGACTTTACTCCACAGCATCAAGACTCGCCTAGACCAAGCAGGCGATGCATGGATTGATTCAATCCCCAGCATCTTATGGGCTCACCCGACCACCGCTAGAGCTGCCACCGGGGAGACGCCTTTTCATCTCGCCTACGGAGCTGAGGCAGTAGTCCCGGTGGAAATATCCAACCCCTCGTTACGAGTGGGGCACTTTGATGAGGCCAGGAATAACCAGGCAATGCGAGAGAACCTGGACTTGCTCGAAAAAGGAAGAACCAATGCCCAGGTAAAACTTGTGGCATATCAGCAGAAGCTGGCGCAATACTACAACACCCGGGTTAAGGAGCGACACTTCTTCCCCGGAGATCTGGTTCTGCGGCGAACAAGCGTGGTTGACCCGCAAGGAGCCCCAGGGAAGCTCGCACCTAACTAGGAAGGCCCATACCGGGTTACAGAAGCACTTGGCAAAGGGGCGTACAGGCTAGTGATGCTTGGGGGGAGAGAGGTACCCATGACGTGGAACTCAGTTAACCTCAGGAAGTACTTCCAGTAAAATGTCACCAGCCGTACCCCACCAAGGCAAATCACCAGTGATAAGGCAGGTAACCTAAGGGTTCCCTAAAGGCGAGCACTGCTCCCCTTGAAAATGAGAAGGTAACCTAAGGGTTCCCTAAAGGCGCGAGCACTGCTCCCCTTGAAAACAAGAAGGTAACCTAAGGGTTCCCTAAAGGCGAGCACTGTTCCCCTTGAAAAATGAGAAGGTAACCTAAGGGTTCTCTAAAACAAGAAGGTAACCTAAGGGTTCCCTAAAGGCGAGAACCCTCCCCTTGAAAAATGAGACGGTAACCTAAGGGTTCCCTAAAGGCGAGAGCACTGCTCCCCTTGAAAATAAAAAGGTGACCTAAGGGTTCCCTAAAGGTGCGAGCACTGCTCCCCTTGAAAACGAGAAGGTAACCTAAGGGTTCCCTAGAGGCGCGAGCACTGATCCCCTTGAAAACAGGAAGGTAACCTAAGGGTTCCCTAAAGGTGAGCACTGCTCCCCTTAAAAAATGAGAAGGTCACCTAAGGGTTCCCTACAGACGCGAGCACTGCTCCCCTTGAAAACGAGAAGGTGACCCAAGAGTTCCCTAGAGGCGAGCACCGCTCCCCTGGAAAACAAAATGGTAACCTAAGGGTTCCTACGAAGGACGCGAGCAACATGAATACGAGCACGGAGGATTGCCCAGAAGAGCACGTATAAACACTCCAGTAAAAGGTACATAATAGTATTGGCTCAAAAACAAAGAATTTATATTTCTTTAGTCAAAATACAAGTTGCCAGAAATTGGCAAAATACCCTCACATGGGCCAAATACAAGTACGTGGAGGGACAAAACGTGCTCAACAGCGGCAACATGTTACTCCAGCAACTCGCTCTTTCAGCATCATCCTCTATCAACGATCATGCAGAGTCTTCGAGCAGGCACAGGTACC
This sequence comes from Amorphophallus konjac, assembly GCA_022559845.1. Taxonomy (NCBI): domain Eukaryota; kingdom Viridiplantae; phylum Streptophyta; class Magnoliopsida; order Alismatales; family Araceae; genus Amorphophallus; species Amorphophallus konjac. Next base: position 526,120,289 of record CM040121.1, read on the forward strand.
CACCTTTGTTCTGTGGAAGGGTACCTACGGAGAAGCCTCCTATTCCATAGAAGAGGGACAAAACCCTCAGGCCAACAAAGGGCTTCACCAGTAGAAGGCCTGCATGAGGAAAACTAGGCCAGTAGCTCCGGCCACCCTTACTTGGAGAAGGGCAGCAAGGTCCACCCGTTATAGGGAACCAGCCGGCCTACCCAAGCCAACAGGCGGCGGCGGCACTACGCGGCCAACTCATTAGGAAGGCCACCCCAGCGAACTGGCCATGTTTCCAAACTGGCGAACAAGGCCCCGCTGCCCCGGCTGCCACCAGCACCTCTCTTGAATGGAGAGGTTGTCTTGTGCCTCGCCACGGACAGCGTACGGCAGCAGCGGCGGAGAGGCTAGCTGGCCATGCCTCCAAACTGAGGAGCCCACCGCCGTCGTCCAAGCCGCACGACCGTGCCTATCGAGTGGAAGAATGGAAAACAGATTCCACCCTTCCTTACGATCCTTCCTACCAGAAAGTAGGAAGATGTTCCAGCAACGAGGAGTATCTCACCGAGAACCTACAAGGAGCAAACAACGATTACATACCGTAAAGACAAGCAAAGGAAGCTGGTTGTAGTATAGAGAGCGGCGCTACCCTGACGCTTCTCATCCTGTCAAAGACGGATCCTATCCAGCTCAAGAAGCAGGACTCCCCTGCCGGCGTACAAGCGGTCGACCTTCTCCAAGGCCTCCCGCCAGCCATCCAGGTACCCAAGCCTGTATTACTCAGGTGCCGGGCCACCCTCTCCGGGCGCAGGCCATGGTCGCCATGGTACCGGTGCTGGGTTTTCCCGAAGGACCAAAGGCCGACGGTGAACCTGCAGGAACTCATCATCCGACAAAGTATCAAACTCTCCTGAGGACATTCCCTAACAAGGCTACCTACAAAGGCTCTCTATTGCAGAAGTTGATCGTTGGAATGCAACAGAAGCCACCATTTATAGGGAAGGCGAAGTCCCCAGGAGTGCAAGGACTCTTACCGCCTCAATCAAATCCATGGAAATCGAAGCGATGGATCTCGAAAGTCGCGCTCCTTCAGAAGCCCTCGTCAATGACGTCGTTTCGTATCCCTAGAGGATCTCGCGAGGGTTCAGGAAGAAGGACACACGGAAGAAATCTCAAGATTTGCAGATAAAAGGAAGGTTTTCATTTCCAAAAAGGAGAAGTTACAGAGGAGATGTTACTGCCTCGGAAAGTGCAAAAAAAGGGAAGGTAAATATAACTAGGGGCATCCCCTCAAGGACCTACCTCGGTTACATCATCACGTGCCCTGGACTTAGCAGGCGTACGCACAACAGCGGCAATAGGAGTAGGTGGCTCGTCACTTAAGTCCACCATGACAGCAACCGTGGGCGCCCGCTCGCCCGCGCTCGACACCAACAGCTTGACGCCCGTCTCCAGGGGGTCGGGCCCCACTTCTTCATCCTCGGCCCCCGAGCCGTAGGAATCTGAAGGAGGAGGGAGGACCAGAGCCTCGAGATCAAAGTGCCCCGCGGTGGCCTTCACGGCGGCACTCCAGCCCTCCCGGAAGCCGCGGTCACGTGCCGGCCCGTAGTACTCCAAGGCCGCCTCCGTCAACTCGGCCCGATAAGCTGAGGAGGAGCGAAAGGCCTCCAGAGCCTCCTCACTCGCCGAGAACAGGGACACGCGCACCGTGGTGATCTCCGCCTCAATCTCTCAGCCGCGGGCCTCCATGGCTCGGGCCTCCGTCTCCAGCTTGGCCGCCCTCTCTCCAGCCGCGTCAGCCCGCGCCAGGAAAGAGTCCCGGTCGCGCTCCATGCCCGCCAGGGCCAACTCCAGCTGAGACAATCGCTCTTGAAGTCCGGCGTTCGCAGTCTCAGACTCTTTCAAACGCCCTTTGGCCCCCACCTGAAGGGCCCGGCTGGTCTCCAGCTCGCGGACAGCATCCAGGAAACGGTGCCTCCACAGCCCAAAGGCGCTAGTGACCAGGCACACGCTTTTTTGCGACAACGGCCGTCAACTCGTCCACAACAACAGGACCCAGCTCCTCAACGTGCTCATGCCAGCGAGCACTCCACATCATGAGGTCGACAATGCCCAGGACACCGGGCACCCCCGTCGGTGGGTCCTCAAGCCGCGAGGACTGACCGCGTGGAGACGAGGACTGACCGCGCGGAGGAACCCTCTGTGGTGGAGGAGGGTTGGCCTCGGCAACAGCCAGGGCCTTGCCCCTTTCACGCCTCCGGTTACCAGAGGCGAATGCCGGAGTAGTAGCTGCTGGCGCTGTCGGTGACGACAGCAGGCGAACATTAGGGGGAGGCGCCCCAGACGAGGGTGGGACCCGGCTCCCGACTGGAGTCGAATCCCTCCCCCTCTTCCTCGACCGGCGGCGACTATCAATCTCCACCAACTCATCCTCGGTCAGATAAGCCCGACCACCGCCATCCATGGCAGACTCCTTGCCGGGTACGCTGGGAGCGGCTTCGGCGAAGCTCCGCCAGAAACTAGGCCCTCCACTTGCCACCGACGCCTCGGGCGAACGCGTTAGAGGAATGCCGACAGGAGTCAGATACTACAACCTCCCCAGGGCAAAAGCAACCTGGGCTGGGGGGGCAATGATCGACACCTGGCCGGTTCCCAGAACAACGTGATCCACGGGGTGATGAGCGAGCCGCGGCAGCCAGACGATCTCAGGGGTCCAACCCAGCGCTTCCGCCGCCCCTGAAAACAAAACAAGGTTAGTCAAACATCAGCCACTACTGCCACATCCCTACGGGGAAACAAGACCAGTACCATGCGGCAATGGGGGACACAACCCCAGCTCTCGAAGCAGCGCCGGGGTCAGGACGTGGTCTGCATCGACTAGAGGGTACCGGGAAACCGCCTTCAGATCCCGGCGGCCCTCGGTGTTGAGGGGAGGCTTCGTATCGCGCCAAGGGCGAGGAAAGCCACTCCGCATCCAACCATCATAGGCTTTTTCCCAGTCCTTCGACTTGATCAGGTATACATACTACTCCGCCCATCTCTTACGGTTGGACGCAGTACGAGAAACTGAGATAAAGTGGTCGCGGGCACAAGCCTTGAAGTAGGTGAAAAAGGTGTCGGATGGGCAACTCTAGAGGAGAAAAAATTGCTGGAACAAGTCAACACTCGGCTCCACCGACGCTCTACGGCAGGCATAAACAAACCCGCAGAGGATGCTATAAGAATTGGGGGTTATGCCCCCAGGGTTCCGCCCGTAATGGCGGAGGACGATCGAAATGAAAGGATGGACCGGAATACAAAGGCCCGCTTGGAAGGAGGCCACCGGGATCATGATCCCACCAGTAGGGTGACTCGTTATGTCGTCTCCCATAGCAGGAAAGATGATGTCGTACTCGAGGGGAATCTGAAAGGTCACCCGCAAGCCGTGGAATACCCTATAGGCCACCAGAGGTTGGGAATCATGCTAACTAGTGCCCGTACCTGAGGTGCTCGGCACACCGCCTCGGCTCTGAGGCATCTCCTCCGAAGAGGAAGACTCGACGCTAAGAGCTCTCCTACGTGGAGGCATCACCACCGAAGAAAAGAAGAGCCGAGAAAGAAGGATCCTCACCAGGAAAAGGGAGAAAGAAATCTACGACGAAGCACGACGACCAGCAAGATGTGGGTATGGTTTTCGAAGAGCCTCGCAACACTCCTTATAAACCACCCACTACAGTCTAACGGTTGCCCCCTGAGGGTCAGGCGAAGGGATGCCTGCCGCTACGGTGGTACGGCTACCGAGGTCAGGTGACCGTTCTGAGCCCACGTCCCTAGAACAAGACAAGACCCGGCGTCATCATTGCCAGCGTGGCTTCTGCCACCGCCAGAGGCCCCTTGCGCGCCAAGCAGGTCTCGAAGCCACCAACTCCCGCCGTACGAGGAAGTCATCTTCGGATCACCCCCTCCAGAAGAACCCTCTCTTGGGCTACTCTCAGTCCCCTACGAGTGTGCGGCAACTAGGAGTAGGGGAGAAGTGAGGAGGGTAAATCTGGTTTAACGCAGAAACGGCCCAAGCGCGAGCGGCCCATTAAGGTTTGGACGCGCTAAGCCCATGCAAGGAGAGAACATACACGCTCAATCCAATAAGAGGATCACCGACCCAACAGAGCATCGGATTCCACGACGCTGATGAAGCTGGTCCAAGCACAGTTCTCACCGGAGGACACTTCGACGACCGACCGTTGCCCCCACGACGCCGGCCTTGACCCCGTAACGGGCGAGCACGCGCCATGAGTGCCGTAAGACTCACCCAGGGAACGGCCGACGTCGGGGCTATCACCCTCTAACGGGAAACTCCTACCATCATAGCACAGGAATGTTACTCTACTAAACTGACCCTTCCCTACCAAGGGATGAGGCCCTCACTCCAGGATAACCCATATAAAAGGGACATCGACAGAAGAGAAAAGCACGGTAGATTCTTCTACTAAAACCCCACACTGCTACGTAAGAGGAGATACGGCGGATACTTTTGCCACCATAGCTTCCTATTGAGAAGAGAGCAACTCGACCTGCGACTACGATAGAGGGGCCATCTACTACGTCCAGAGAGCCACTTCCTCCCGCACGGCCTTACCACCCAGCGAGCACTCTCCGAGAGCCCACTGGGAGCGGTGAGCACGCCTGCAGAGGACCTACACGCCTCCTGGATCGACTACTGCGGCTTCTACTTCTCTCTCACTTTGCTCCTCTCTATTGCTCATTAATCCCTGGCTGACTTAAGCATCGGAGGGTTGTCCCCTGTGGTAACACCCGGGACTCCTTCTGACGCCCTTCTAGTTTCTTGGTGTGTGCAGGCATCCACGGGCGCAAGACGACTTCCCCAACAAATAAATAGAGAAGGTGGTACATGGCCTAGGAACCATTTTCCTACCGCTACAGGAGGGAAGAAGAATTTTTTAAAACTTCTAGAGAAAATAAACAGTGCGTCATTAATTAGTCAGCTTATGGGGATTTTAAACGTGTCACCTTTTTCTCCCTATGTTAACCTCCAAAATCATTCCAAGATAAAACATGAAAGGTGTAGAGATAGAAAAATATTACCTTGGGTCTCGTACTATATATACTTTTATAATTTCTTTATTGGGAAGAGAGATCAATCACCCCGAGAAAATCTACAACCAATAAGCGACTCGTTAGAAGGAACTCTGGGTGTGATATCAGGGAACAACTCTCTGACACTTAAGATAATGAGACGAACGAGCGAAAGCAAAAGAGAGAAGAGGAGTGCTTAAAAGAAGATGGGAGTGCTCAGAAGAGGCAGTGAGTGCACGAGAGAACGTTTTGGAGTATGACACCTTATGTAGGCTTGTGGCACTGTGTGTACTTTGTATCTCTCTATGTTCTTTATATCTGCCTGTCCCTTCGTGGACCGTCCAGGGCCCTATTTATATGATCCACCCCGGAGTCATCTGTTTCCTAACTTAGCGGGGGCATAGTTAGTGGAGCAAAGAGTTGCCCGATCATGAGAATCATCCACTGCCCACTCATCCGTTCTCTGAGGAAGGACATCGTGGCAGACATCTAGACAACATAGGTGAGACTTGGTGCTTGTTGGGATAACTCCTCGTGATTTTGACCCCAATGTTCACCCATTAGTGGGTTTCATGGCGTCTGGGGTCACGTACATGGGGTTCGACCCCATGGGCTAGCTAGTCCCAAGTGGGCTTTAAGGGGTGATGTTCTTGGATTGCAGGCCTGCCCATAAGGGCCATACTGGGCCAAGCGTTAATGGACCGCATTGGGCATGGCGATTTTATCCCTCCTCACTTACCCCCCCACTCCCGAGTAGCTAGCAAGGGTACTTGGTGCTTGGGATGAATTGGACGAGGTCGAATGAGGAGATATGCTTGGTCAGTCCTTCTCGGATCTTTCGTATCTCTAGGTGTAGGGTACTATGCCACCTACCACCTTTCTTGGAGCGCAAGATAGTTTCTATTCATGCAGAGTGATACCGCTGTTATCATGACAATGTCTCTTTCATTTCTGAAGAAGCGTAATCGAATGGTCGGTGGCGTAGCCCTTGGCATTCACGCTAAGCAAACCAGCAGTGGCAAGTGGTCTTTCGACAGGTCACTCGATCCGGGACATCGGAGCGGGAAGAACGTGCCATCATCGAGGGTTTTAAAGAGAGGCGGGAAGTGCATGGGGAGGCACTTCTACGACCTTCCTTTCCGGTGTTGATGCCTGCTGCCTCCTGTTTCTTTTCTAGCATTCGATGAGGTTTCCTTCTGTTCTCTCTTCCCTATCGATTCTACGGCTCCACGTAGGAAGGTTGTTCTTTCCCAAGAGTTTGAGTCCTCTAGTGGCATGGACAGCAACCCTGGTGGTGCCTCGATCACCTCAAGAGCCCAACATGGCCCTTCCCATTCGTTCTTCAATGTATCGTACCGTGTCGTCTTCGCTCTTATGGAGGCCTTCTAGATTCCGATAGATGTTGACATCCTCTTCCCCACTGTAGATGAGCACCTGGGTGTCTTTTACCCTAGGGGTATTAGTGTGTCCATCGAGGCCTTCAAGGCCGGATTTTGTCTTCCTATTCCCCTCTTCCAAAGCATTTGACACTTCTATGGTCTATAGCCAGGGCAATTGTTACCCAACTCCTGGAGGATCCTCTGTGCCTTCGTCTATATATAGCTGCCACCAGGTGATAGTACCCCCACCGTCTAGCTCTTTCGCCATTTTTTGAATGCCTAACATTGTCTTGGTTTCAAGGCCATATCCTTTTATTTCAAGGCGCAGAACAAAAGAACATTCCTTCATTTCTCCTCCATCATCTCGAATGTCGAGTGCCAGTCGGAACGCTTTGTAATTTTGATGAAGGTAGGTGGCACCAGGTGAGCTAGCGATTGGGGTTTCACCACCATCAGCCAAGTCCACCTGTCCGATAAGCTGCCACCGCCAACCAAGGAGGAGGCAGTCACCATTAAGGCGATGCTTTGCCATCTGATCATGAGCAACGACATGAAGTTGACCCTAACCCTTCTTATGCTCTTCGAATTGATCCCCCGTTGCCTCCTGGTAGGGCCTAATCCTGTAACGGTGTAACGCTTTAGACAGGTACCTGATTCCTGTTGTTTTCGCTAGCAAGTGTCTTCGAGCCTCCTCCGGGTGCACAGAGAGTGGAACCGGAGCATGAGTACAAGACGATCGAACTACGATCATCCAAAGCTTGGCCATGCGATCACGTGGCGGTCCCTGCAGCCCCCTAGGTCGAGGCTATGACTGTCTACACTCCGTCACCAGCTATCGCGCTCGCCCCTGCACTACTTGACTACCGCCCGCTGCAAGTGGCGGAGGCTGGAGAAGGGACCTCTATCCGCCGAAAGCCATCGCTACCACCTCCGGTGCCTTGTCATGCCCCGAATTTTTATTACAGCGGAAGGAATATCGGAACGTGAACAGCCGGCATGGTAAGCCTCTCGCGAGCAAGAAATCAGAGCGCAAGACAATCACATAAAAGTAATTGCACAAGTAATTTTTCTCAAATTTTCAACTTTATTCCATTCTAGTAAAAGTACATCAAATTCCTGACTTAAAACATCCTTACATCATAGACTCAAAAAAATAGGAAAAATACAATATAACTAGACTAGACACTTTGATCATCTAAGGCTTCTCTCATCTTGAAAACCTTCATTCACTCTCGGAACCGCTGCTAGCATAATCCGAATCTGATTCACTAGTACTTCCTGAAATAGATAAAAAATAGGTATGAGCACACTTACCCAGTAGGTATCTTCGTATCAACATGAAGATAATATTTAAGTGATTAACGTCTTAGCTCTAGAATTAAGTCAAAAATAAGAATGCGATAAACAAGCGATATAAACCAAGATAATCAAGTATCATGAAATAATTGAGTAACTAGATGTGAACGAGTATAGACTATGAACAAGCAATAATAATCATGTAGATGTAAATTTGGCCTTTTATGAACAAGAATGTACGAGCATGTAACTAGAAAGTACTTTACACAACCTTGTAAAGGCTATGCATTAACAAGCATGTAAATTTCATAACGAGCCTCTTGAATTTCACGCATTTATAAGAGAAAGTACTCCCAGCGCAATGCGACACCAGTATCATCGTACCCCATGGTTCATAGCACGTTTTCGACCATCGGCCGTGAGGACTAGCATGGAGCCCTTGGACACAATCCGTGCCCGGTCTTGCATCTTCAAGTTATAAATCCAGCTACTTCCACGAGATATAACAATAATGTCGGCCAATAATTCAATTCCAAATAACAAGTTTCATGATCAAGTAACCAAGGTATAGAGAGTACCAAAATTTGATATGATTTCAAAGGATGATTTAAAAGGACATTATGCTACGGCGACAGTCCGACAGCATAACGGTACATTCATTAAATTACTTAACTTAATGTTAACCTTTTTAACATAGTTTAGAACTCCAGATAATCCTAAGATCATCTAGGAACTCAAGAAAACTAACTCCAAAGGTCAAACCTTCGGTTAGACTAAATCAGGAATAAAGCAGTCGTTTACTAGACCGTTTTATACAGGAAGCGGTCAGTGTCTAGATCGTTTCATAAAATAGAGTCGACGCATGAAAACTTTCTGGAGATTTAGCAGTCTAGTGAATGGCCGCTTAACAGGATCTCACGGTCAACCATAGGGCCGCTAAGGTCCAGAACACATAAAACACCGGTAAGTGAATTCTAGACAATTGGGCTTTAAGGGTACAATCAGCTCGACGTCTTAGTGAGAATCCCAGGCTCGCGGAGTCTTACGGAGGCCTTGAAACATAATCCCCTAGTCCGACAGAAGGAATATCCGGTGGAGAGGTTCATAAGTCCAAGAAAATGTGCTTACAAGTGCAAAGTGTAACTAATGGTCACATACCATAGTATATGCCATGTACATATGAAAATGACTCAAGAGATAAGAAGAGACCGTGATAACCAGCGATCAAAACTAGTCAAGTCCATGAAAATTAAATTCATTAATATAAGATTATAAGTTTTGGCATGAAATTAGCATAACTTAAAAGTAATTCCAAAGTGCATAAAGAACATGAAATCAACTAAGATGATCAACTAACATAACCAAGTATAAGAATATAGTTCTTAAAACAGGGATAAAACCTATTTAATAGGCTTACCATAAGATAAATAAGGCCACTCTGCATTATGTTTAGAGTTAACATAATTACATAACTTAGAAACAAAAGCGGTCGCTCAAGGACCGTTTTACGGAGGCTAGCGGTCTATCGTAGGGCCACTAGTGATTCCAGGCGGTCTCAAGAAGATCATTTCTTCCTGTTTACTGTAAAAATCGAAATATGGCTAATGGATGCATGGAAAACGACGTAAAAATATGTAATAAAACATGCCAGAAGAAAGTTAGGACAATAATATGCATAGGAGAATGTAAATTAAGTAAGAACTACATCTTTTCCATTAAAGGATTAGGTTTATGCACGGAAAATGAACTAGTTAATAAAATACAAAATACTCCATGTACAATGCATGAAATCGACTGGAAATTGAGGACTTTTACTCCTAAGATCATGTTTAAGCCGTTCATGAGACAACCTACTTTTGATCTGGGCTTTAAACCTCGAATTTAGGGTTGGAAGTTCACCCTAGTTCTTGCTTATCCTGAACTGAATCAGCAACTTCGTGGCCTTTTAACTCTTTATTCCCTTTATCTATGACCACTAAATTTTGAGGGTAAGAAAAGGGTACTAAAAGGAACAATTAATTCTAAAGAACCCTTATCTAATTATCTCGTTTAGGGCTTCTATCTTGTTGATCAATCGGGCTCGGTCGCACAATTTCCTGAGATTCATGTGCCGAACCAGTGACTTTAAACGCCTCTAACTTTCTGTAGGCTTGATCTTCTTGAACAAAATTTTGAGAGTAGTTAGACCTTAGTATTATGAACAAAAACTTCTAAAGAATATACCTCTAATTCGTCCTCCTTACCTTAGTTCCACACGAGCCAAAGTAAGAGTCGCGCGGTTGGTTCTGGGTCTATTTATAGGGTTGGCTAGGGTTTCCATGGGTTAGAACGAACATAGAGTCCTCATTAGGTCATTAAATCGATCTAAATCTATCTTAGAACCTTCTAACTAATAGATTACATCAATCCCAAGTGATTAGGATGCCAAAGTTTTCATCTTTTCATGCCTTCTTCTATTCACGGAATCTGCAGCGCTTAGCGATCTGGTTCTAGACCGTTTTCAGTTCCCATGCGGTCGCCCGATAGACCGTTTCTATTCTTGGCCCCGAATTTCAACAGTTTCAAACTCTTATTATTATTTATCTGTTTCTTTATCCATCGAGGAGTAATTATCCCCCCTAAATTATGTAAATACTCTAGTTTAAGCTTCTAGAATATGGGCCAAACCTTATGGGCATGGTTTTGGGTCCTTTTGGGCCTATTTAGAAGATTAGATTCATTTAAATAAATATTGGGCTTTTATAATTAGACTATAATTCATTTAATAGCCCATTAGCCTTGAATTAATCCTAGAAAGATCTTAGAAAATCCGAATATATTTCTAGAAATTTTAAAATATTATTTACAAAATCTTGGGGTATTACACCCTCCCTCACTTAAGAAAATTTGGTCCCCAAATTTAATATATGGATTTTACGGAGAGTGTACTTACAGTTGAATAGCTCGGGAAATCACTTGCGCATGGCTTCTTCTGTTTCCCATGTTGCTTCATGTGGCCATAATTTGGTCCATTGGATTTTGACCATTGGAATAGTCTTATTCTGAAGTTGACGTACTTCCCGTTCAAGTATTCTGATTGGCTTTTGCTCATACGTCAAATCCTTCCTAATCTCTAGGTTGTCGTAAGTTATGACATGAAATGGATCGGAGACATACTTTTTAAGCATTGATATGTGAAACACATCATGAATTCCGGCTAGTTGAGGGTGTTGACACCCGTTTTATGACCAATGAGTTGAGTCGTCTCCTTATTCATTTTTAATGATGCTCCGGGTTGTTCACCCTTGTTGAGTCTTCTTGGTCAATTTGAGGTCTCTTTCACGGGTCATTTCCTTCTTGGTTGGGTCTGGTTCCTCATCCTTGTCAGCTGGACGTTGCTTGGCGAACTCTCTATTTCATTTGTCATTTTTTGTCCCTAATGCATCAATCCTAGCGCGTTATGCTATCCTAACGCACTTCCCATGGACCGTTACGTGATTCCAGAGTCCTGAGCCAACCGTTCTCTTTTCATGCTTATCCTTTGCAATGTAATGGGCTTCTTTCATCCATCACATTATCCTAACGCATTATCTCTAATCCGTTATGCCTTCTAGAGTCCTCTGTTCGAAAACTTCGCCCATTGGTCTTATCTCTTAGAGGATAAGGTTGTGTAACGGACTAGTCCTGGCACGTTACTTTCTTGTGGCGGTCTATCGTGCGCCTGTTACATCCATCAGAGTGTTCTAGCAGAATTGCTCTTTCTCTGCTACTCCGTGGCCAGATTAAGAGTTTGATTTGATGATTTCTCCTTCAAATCTCATCCTTAGAACCTTCTGTTTGTTTCTATGGACTCTTGATAGTATTATCTTCAAGAGTTTACCAAGAAACCTCCTACTTTTTAGCTGGACTCTCTCCAATCCGACCCAAAAGTTTGGGGGTTTATAAATAGAACCCTTGACTTCATGGCTTGAAGAGGAGATTTCTGGAGTTCGCGATGAAGTGCTGCCACATCCTAGAGCTAGAACCAACCAAGGAAGGCTGCATCCCACGTCCGTCATCGTCCTAAGTCCATGGAGTATTAGCTTTAAGGGGCTAGTTCAGTCTAGTTCGATCTTTAGTTTGTTCTTCCCTTTTATATCATCCATGGCATGTTCCCTCTCCTTCTCCCACGTCTTCTCTCTTGCTGCATGCATCTAAATCCTCTTCCCATCTTTTAAACACCCCAGAGGGGTTAAAAAAAACCAACCACCCCCAGTATTCTCCCTTTCCTTTTGCATGTTCTTCAATTCTTTTGATTTATAGCTACTACACTTTGCAAAGGCTAATCTGGGTGTTTTTCTTTATTGTCTACATTCTTTTGCAGGTTTTCCAAGGTTAAGGCACGAGGCCCAAGCTTCCTGGCCGACTGGGAAGCTTGGAGATCAAAGATTCCCAATTCCTTTTCTGCAGACCTCTGATGGATTAAGGAAGGCGCGTTACTGTTCTCTGGCACATCTACACTAGTCCGCTAAGCTTCACAGAGTTGCAGATTGCAGTCCCTGGTTTTCCTCTCTCCTGCGGGCGGGTGCTTCATCCATCTATTCTAAGGTACGTTCCAAGTCCTTGGCTTGTTATTTACCTTAGTGGCAATCACGTTCCTTCTTAGTTGGGCAATAGCTCTCTCTCTCTTCACATCTTTTCCTTTAATTGCTTGTTCCACCCCTTGCGATGTGTTATATTCCTCTTGCTCCACGCTCGGTGTGTGTTTTTTATTTTTTCTTTAGTTTAGTTCCCTGATTGAGATTGCTTGCCCATGCTTAGAGGTCATGATGGTTGCATAGGTGTATTGTTGTGCATATCTATTGGTAGGTTGATTACCTTATTCCATATATCTGCATAATTGATCACCTCATCTTGCAATAAAGGAATCATCACAATCACAAATAATAATCAACATAAATTTTTGGCGATCACGGTGGGACATCTAGTGCCAATTGTGCCTTTTGATCTCTGTTAAACCTGCTATCCATTTCTTCCTTCTTTTGCCCGTGTTTCCCCCGGATTTTCCTTTTATTTACTATTATTTCTAGTTCCCTGGGTTCTTTGGCGGTCGTCTCCCAGTGCGTCACATTATTGTAACGGTCCATTCCTGGACCGTCAGGCTTTCTGACGCGGGTGTATACGACCGTTAACTCCAGTTACAGGTACGCATTCCGAGGTGCATTTTATTTCCACAGTTTCTACTATTTTTTTCCTGCTTGGGTGCTACTTGGTCTCCACCTTAGTTGCTTCATCTATTCATCTCATTTTGTTACATAATTGATTGTTAGTTTCTAGCCTAGAATTTGCATGCACTCCGGTGCACATAGGTTCATGCATATTTTCATACATTAGATTGCATTCTCCTACCTTGGTGTGTGGACCTCTCGTCTCTATATTCCTTGGAGCCGTCTAGGAAATCACATCGGGGACCTCCGTAAGTCCCCACAAGCCGTGGATTCCCACACGAATGCCGGGCCAGTTGTACCACTTTTCACCCTGTGTCTAGGATTGCATAAGTGAAGGCGTGATTACCCTTAGAGTCAACCAAGCCATACATCCTTTTCCTATTAAGAACCTATTGTTGAGAACACGATTTTGATCAAATCATTAAGGTTCTAAAGGAGAAAACTATAAAAATCTTGTTGCATCATCTAAATAACTCGGTTGACCTTGAGTGTTGTTATCTCTTTTTCACTTACTTCTTTGTTAGAATCATCTAAGTTTAGTCACTCATTGTGTGTTTGTTGTGTGTTGTTTGCATTGTTCTAAGGTTTTTCGTTGCATGTGGAGTTGCTTCCGTTCTCTAGAAACTTCATCACCTAGGGGCAATTCCTTCTCCAAGTGCTACTTCAATCCGCTCTTTGAGTCCACCATGGCCTCTTTCAATCCCCCTCATTCTCAAGAGGAGTCTCTTCCTCAAGGGCTCCTAAAGGATCCCTCTAGGGTTATCTCATTCCAACCCGGGGAGGGGCACATCCCCCCTTCGTCCTCCATCCCTATGGAGGGCGCCCAATCCACTCAATCTCTTCCTCCACTTTCCGCCAATTATATCCTTCAAATGATGGCCCAATTAGACCGGCCCAACTTCAGGCGGTTTATCAAGCCATGCAGGGGTCCAACACCCCACCTTCCACGATCATGCAAGGTCAATCCAATCCCTCCGTTGCTCAACCCATTGACCTCACTCCGGTCCAACCCAGGACCCTCAGATTCTCTAGTCTCGAGATGGGCCAATCTTCTGGTTCGGCCCAGCAATCTTTTGACAAGGAGAAGACCATTGCCCCTCCTTCTCTCCAAGCCGAGCATTACATGTCCGGTCCATCTGTGCCGCAGGTCCTTGTCGGCCCAAATGATTTCATGGGCCATAATCAAGGGGCAGCCCAAGTCAATACTGATATGGGTCTTCCTTCGGCCCAATATCCTTCCTATGGGCCACCTCCTACGTCTGTTTACCCCTCTGCTCCTCAGATTCCATCTTTCACTATCCCTACTCCATCCAGGGAGCAGGAATTACTTGATAAATGGGCCGCCATGCAACAACAGCTTGATTTCCTCAAAAAGCGGGTTGGCCCACAATCCTTGGCAGACGTTCCAGTCCCAATTTTCAGAATATTCATTTTCCTCCCCAATCCGAGCTCCCCAATTTTCGCAAATATGATGGGAACGGCAATCCCTTTATCCATGTGAGGGACTTTCTATATGAATCAGCCCAGTTTCAGTATGATGATCACCTTATGGCGTATCTATTCCGCCGGTCATTAGATGGGGTCGCATTGGAATTGTTCTACTCTCTGCCACTAGAGGATGCCGAGAGCTTCAAAGCAGTGAAAGATAAGTTCATTCAACGGTTTCAAGACTAAGTCGGCCCAGAATATTCCTTCACAGATTTGGTGACCGAGAAAATGAAGCCCGGTGAGGAGTTTGCAACTTATGCCAATAGATGGAGGCAGATGGCCGCCAGGGTGCCAGGCCACATCCCGGAGGAAGAGAAGGTCAAGTTACTTATTTCCAACGCTACTCCGACCTTCCGTAATATTCTGGCCATGAATGATATATCCAATATGCACCAACTATATAGCCGGGTGCGGTTCATTCAAACACAGTTCAAGGACTCTCCCATTCATTCACTCTTCGAGGCCCAAAAGCCCAAATACAACAAAAAATCTCAAGGGCCCGTCACCGAGGGAGTCCAAACAAATGAGCAAGTTCAAGCCGTTACCTTCCCCTTACAAGCCGCACCATTCCGCTTCCCGCAAAACCCCCGCACCCCTCAAATCCCCACTCCACAAAACATTCAACCCATTCCACAAAACCATCCGCCTACCTTTACCACTCTGCAAAATACCTTTGCCATTCCGCAACAACCTCCACCACCTCCGTAATACCATAACATCCCTCCACCCAACCGCTACAACAACAATAACAAGCGCCCGGGACCCAAGAGAGCCCAGTACCCTCCTTTGCCCGAGTCCCTCACAGACATATTCTCGGCTCTCATGTCAGTTAATGCAATCTAACTTCCTCCGGAACGGCCCGTCTGGAATCCGGCCGTTGATCAAACAAAGTATTGTATGTTCCACAGGCAGCCGGGACATACTATTGAAGGGTGTTTTCAGTTCAGGGATTTGGTCTATGACTTTCATGAGGGACACCATATTGATTGGGCCGAAATGCATAGGGTCATTATGGAGATTAAAGAAAGAGAAGGCAGGTGCCGAGGCAGCAAGTGTAGCAACAACAGGCACCGCAGCCGCAGCAGCCGCAACAGCAACAGTAGTCGGTTCAAGACTTGGGGATCCATCAGAACCCAATGCCGAACCATCCTCCCGCTCCGCAGCCATAGCCGCCAGCACCGGCTCATGTTAATGTAGTTCAACCCTCGGCTCCTGACATCGGGTGGTCCTTTGACGATGACGGCTCTACCCCACAAGTCATGGCCCTCCACCACAACTACCGCAATCCTTCCACTTCCATCATCCTTACACCCACACATACAAACCCTCCTCCGCCTATTGGGCAACTTATCCTTCCATCCACTCTCGCTCCACCACCCATCTCTCGCCCATTGCTCACCCCCGCTGCCATCATTACAACTAGCCCTCCACCTACACTTCCGCTCGCCCTCACACCTCCACCTCTGCCAACGCCCATCATCATCACGCTTCCCACTAACTCTTCACCCGTCATCCTACCCCGGAAACCTATTACCTCCACCCCTTCCAATCCCATCATCACCACTCCCCCACTTCCTTCTACTCCACTCATCCACCCCATCGGGCCAATTATACCATCATCAGGTGCCGTGCCAGCACGGAATTGTGCCCTTCGGAGCGGGCGTTTGTTTCATCGCAATTATGCTCCTACTTCTAATCCCCAGTCCTCGCAACCAGCTGCCGATCAGGAAGAAGCTGAGCCACTACCAGGTACCCAATATGATTTGCTGCATCACCTTGACAGGGTGCCTGCCAAGATATCTGTACTCGAGCTTATTAAAAGATCTACCCTTCACCAAGATGCACTCAGGAACTTTCTTCAGAAGGTGATGGTTAGTGAAGATGTGGCGGCTGATAGTCTACCTACAGCTTTGGTAACAATCTCTAAGGGACTAGTAATTACATTCTCTGAAACCAAGCTAGCTCCTCTAGAAGCTCGACAGATGCCGCTTTGCATTTCAATTATCTTGAAAAAAGTCAGCATTGATGCGGCATTAGTTGACACAGGGGCATCTATCAATGTATGTCCACTCAGCACTCTTAGGGCCTGCAACTTGTCAGAAGAGCTTCTACGGCCGACCCCCACAACTATAGCTGCTTACGATAATTCACGAAGAGCGTGTCACGGGGTTGTTACCATTCAAGCTGAGCTGGTGCCTCTCATTATGCTCATTGAGTTCTACGTGCGGGACATCGACCCTATGTTCAAGACTATCTTGGGTCGTCCGTGGATCGATACTCTTAGCGCCGTGCCATCCACCGCGCATCAATGTCTCAAGTTCCCTGTTTAAGGGAGGGTGGTTAAAGTCAAAAGCTTATCCACGGTCCAGTCTGTAAAAGCTATATCAGAGAAGATTTTGCCCACACTATGGCCCAGTAGTCGGCCTGTTATTTTTGTGCTGGATCTGGACTTCCCTTGGGCTTATGTGCCACGCAAGCCCGCCACTACACCTGTCAACATCAAAGTGAAGCCCCAGATCCGAGATTCCAAGGGCTGGGATATTATATTGAAGCTGGGTTATCAACCGGGGAGAGGCCTCAGTGCGCAGTTACAAGGGCGGACCAAGCCGGTGCCCAAGGGGAGAAAAATGGGCAGGAGAGGTCTCGGTTATCGAGAGTTTGCGCTATTAGTTTTGGGTGACTCGGGGCCACTTACCTGGCATTACCGCCAGCTTTTCACAAGAGGGCCCCTCCAGCCAGGCACATTAAATCCACAGTCAGTACAGTCAGAAAAGAAAGATACAGCTTGCACAGTTGTCAGTCCGCCTCTACTACCAAAGGGGCCAATTGATGATATGATTGATTACAGCCAGGCCTTCGAGAGGCTATTTTATGAAGAAGACTGTTGCCAGAAGAATCAAGAAGTTCAGCTTGTGCAGTGGAAGCCAAAAAAGGCAGCTGGCCATCTGCGGGAGGAGGGGAGCTCGCCCATTATCTTTTCTTAGTCTCCCTCCCGTCTCACGTCGCTCTTCCAGTAGCTAGAATCTATACCTCGATCACCTCCCATCATGATTGATCCGTACTTCATGGAATTACCGACCGAGGTGTTAATTATACCTTGTGCATGCGGGCAATGCCCACCCATTGATCTCTCCACTTTGTGGACCTCCTCCTCCAGTCTTTCAGACATGTGGTTCTCCTCTTCTGATCTGTTCTTTGATGTCTTATTTCCGTCTCTCTTCCCTCCTGCTACATGATCTCTACTGATCTCCAAAAAAAACGTCAAATTTGATACGGAGATTTCTGTGGAAGATTATGCTATCTTGTCTCCATCATCCTCCCAGGGGCACGAGTCCCCTGCTCCTTCCTTTCCACTAGATTTTCTTTCCCCTAGGTTAGGCATAGGGTCCATCGAGTCTAGGAACGTAGAGTCTATTAGGTCTAGAGAAGTAGGGTCATGTTCTAGGTCGTCCAATCCTTCCGAGCCTGAGCCGCGCTTGCTAGCGCGTCATTCCAAATCCATTCCTGATAGGTTTTTGCAGGATCTAGCTCAGCGATGTCGTGCTCTTCTGAAGTGCCCGGAGTTCGTCGCCACGGCAATTGTGATAGAAGATGATGAGGAGCAAGAAGGGGTGTGGAGCGATGACATACTAGGTGTTTATGAAGTCCTGGATGAAAAGGACCCTGTCGATGATGAGGATAGCAATGTAGATGACGTTGCCGATCTGTATGTGCAAGGATTAAAGAGATTCGACAAGTCATCGTCGGCAGTGGATGAACCTACGAAGGAAATAAATTTGGGAACTGAAGAAGACTCAAGGCCCATTATTATTGTCGCTAATCTCCCTCCGCAAGTAGAAGAAGATCTAATCAAGGTTCTGAGGGAGTATGGTGATTCTTTTGCCTGGTCTTATGAGGACATGCCGGGTCTTGACCCCTCTTTAGTGGAACACCGACTCGTACTTAAGCCAGGGGCAACACCTGTAAAATAAAGGTCAAGAAGATTTCACCCCCACATGACCTTAAAGATTAAGGAAGATGTCGATAAATTGTGTAAGGTCAGATTCATTAGAGTTGTCTTATATCCCCAATAGGTGGCGAACATAGTCCGTGTTATCAAGAAGGATGAAAAGGTGCGTATTTGCATCGATTTCAGGGATCTTAACAAAGCATGTCCCAAAGATGACTTTCCGCTCCCTCACATAGATGTTTTGGTGGATAACACCACCGAGTACGAAGCTTTATCATTCATGGATGGTTATTCTGGCAACAATCAGATCCGTCTCGCTCCCGAGGATCAAGAGAAAACCTCCTTCACCACGCCCTGGGGCACGTATTGTTATGTGGTTATGCCATTCGGTCTGAAGAATGCAGGTGCCACCTATCAAAGGGCGATGATGGCCATCTTCCACGACATGATGCACATCTACATGGAAGCTTACGTGGATGACATCTTGGTGAAGTCAAGAACCAAAGAAGAACAGCCCGCTATTCTGGCTAAGGTGCTGCAAAGAGCCAGGGAGTACAAGTTGAAAATGAATCCGAAGAAGTGTGTTTTTGGAGTCTCTTCAGGGAAGCTGCTAGGCTTTATCGTTAGCAAACGGGGGATCCAGATTGATCCTTGTGAACGCGTCACGTGGTGGACTGAGAGAGAGATGGGGTTTCTCCCTCTCTGAGTAATAAAGGGTGAAAGAAATGAGGACAAAAATAATGGAAACGCACGCTATAGGGGATATGAAAGAACGATGGACAAGTACAACCTACAAATGACACTCTAATGGAGACAGAAAGAATTTACACTGACCGAACTCCGGCACATGGCGGAGATAGGGGTCCGAAGACCCTCTCACGTAAACTGAACCCCTTTCCCGGTAGGCGTAACCCACCGTTCCGAGAGCAGCTTTTCAGATATCGAATTCGAGTCCTGGGACTCTACGTAATAGAATTTGACAGACGGGACGACATGTAGACTCAGAAATTGTAACGATATATCACTCCCCGAACAGTTACGATAACAATATGAATAAAGGCACACCACCGCAGGACATTGGTCTTTGCGGGGTTTTAACAACACTATTACAATATGAGCAGCAATTAATATATGTACATCTAGAAACCCCCGCGAGACATTGGCCTTACGGGATTTTTTAAAGTAATATAAATAATAAATAAAAGTATATATATATACCACCACGAGACATTGGCCTCTGCGGAGTTTTTAATGCATTATAAATAATAAATATAAATATATATACACACCACCACGAGACATTGGCCTCTGCGGGGTTTTTACTATAACATAGATAATAAATATAAGTATATAAATATATAAACCACCACGAGACTGTGGCCTCTGCAGAATTTTTATTGTGACATAAATAATAAGTATAAGTATATATATATATATAGAAACCACCACGAGACTGTGGCCTCTGAGGGGTTTTTAGTATAATATAGATAATATATATAATATATATATATATATATAAACTACCACGAGACTTTGGCCTCTGAGGGGTCTTTAATGTGACATAAATAATATAAATAATAAATATATATATATATATAAACCACCACGAGACTGTGGCCTCTGAGGGGTCTTTACTATAATATAAGTATATGTGATAGGAAAGGAAAAGGGATCAAATAAACCGCCGCGAGATGTTGATCTCCACGAGATTTTAAAGCGATGATAGGGGAATGCTGAAATTAAATAGTTAGGAGTTAGAAAGTAAAGTGCAGAAAATAAAATGCTGAAATGGAAACGGTCGCGGGAGGTGACCCACCGCACCAGTTAGGAATTAGATATATAGAAAGTAAATCACAGAAACCGCCGCGGGGAATAATCCTCCGCGCGGGTGAGGTCAAAGACAGAAGAAGATAACCGCTGCGGGAAGCAACTCTCCGCGGGTGTTATTAAAACAAAGATGATCAAAATGGAGCGCGCGTTAAGAGTGTTGTGATCGCCAGGGACCGAGGGTCCCGAGTGGATTGATCGCTTTTACCTTT
Organism: Amorphophallus konjac; assembly: GCA_022559845.1. Taxonomy (NCBI): domain Eukaryota; kingdom Viridiplantae; phylum Streptophyta; class Magnoliopsida; order Alismatales; family Araceae; genus Amorphophallus; species Amorphophallus konjac. The sequence goes on from CM040121.1 coordinate 526,140,669, forward strand.
GACGCGGGAATTACGTGGGTTCCTTCTTCCTCTTCTTTCGACAGGCCGAAGAAGAGGGCATTTAACTGGTTACCCTTACACAAAGAACAAACAGAGGAAAACTGGTTGGTGAGAACGACGGTGGTGTAATACCAATCCTTAGGTAATGAAACCGTAAATAACATAAACGAACACGTACCTGGTTGGTGTGTTTAAAACCCCTTTAGAATTAAAAGGGTAGGAGAATGACATGATGAAATGCGCAAACACAAAGACACTCACAAGGGAAGCCCTCTCGAAGAGAAAGGCATGGGACATATGCTAAATGATGCATGCAATATAATTAACTGATTGAATAAAATAAGGGCGAGAAAAGCTTATCGGGGAAGACCGGCGACGAGCTTTGAGAAGGGCTTCAGTATCACGAGCACAGCATGACCGAAGGACTTCGGAGCGGACTTCAGAAACTAGTTAAGCCGGACATAAGAACACACACACACAAGCATATACATATGAATGATAAATATACTTATGTAACCGTATACTTAAACATATTAAATATATTTAACATATACATAAACACACACATATATAAACATATTCGTAAATTGGTCGAAATAAAAGAACAAGAATTTGAGAAAGAAGACGAGAAAGGGAGAGAGAAAACTCTTTTTTTATTTATTTTTAAGACTTTGTTTTAGAAGAAAAAGGATAAGATATATATATATGATACATATGTGACATATATATTATGTATATAATATATATATATATGGGAGAAAAGAAGAAAGAGAGAGAGGGTGAATGAGGGGGGGAGAACGATTAAAAAAATGAAAAAGAGAGAGAGAGATCGAGAGAGAGAAGAGAGGGAAGGAGAGAGTGAGAGAGTGGGGAATAAAAAAAGAACTAAAAGAAGAGAGAGAGGGGGATCCAGAGGGAGAGAGAATGTGAAAGGGGAAGAGAGAGAGAGGAAGAGAGAGACAGTGAGGGGGAGAGGATAAAAAAATGAAAAAGAATAAGAGAGAAAGATCGAGAGGGGGAGAGAAGGTAATAGAGAGGATTAAAAAAAATAAAAAATGGGAGAGGGGGAGAGATCGAGAGGAGGAAGAGGAAGAGAGGGGGAGTTAGAGAGAGAAGCAGAGAGAGGGTGGGGGAGAGAGAGAGCGGTTGAGAGAGAGAGAAAGAGGGAGAGAGAGAGGGGGGGGACGCGACAGAGAAAAGAGAGGGGGAAGAGAAGAGAGAGAAGAGAATAAAAAAATAAAATAAATGAAGAGAGAGGGGTGGAGGAAGAGAGAGGAAGAGAGAAAGATGAGAGACGGAGGGAGAGAGAATGAGAGAGACGCAGGAGGGAGGAGAGAAACGGCGAGAGAGAGAGAGAGAGAGAGAGAGAGGGAGAGCGAGAGATGCGGCGAGAGGGAGGAGAGAAACGGCGAGAGGGGGGGTCCGGCGACTGGAGGATGGCTCGCGGAGGGTGGACGGTGGCGAGCTGGCTGGGGGAGACAGCGGCGGTGACGGTGACGAGTCCGGAGGTGGCTGCGGACGTGTGTGGGCGGCGACGGGGGCGGTCGGCGTGCTCGCGGGCTCGCGGCGGCGTGGGTGTTGGCGGCTTCGCGGTGGTGTAGGGACGGTGGTGGCGAGGGAGGCGAGGGCGCTGCGGACGTGGCCGGGGGGGTGACGGCGTGGGCGCTGAGGATGTGGCCGAGCGAGGTGGAGGCGTGCTCACGATGGAGGTGCAGGTGGGCTACGTGCTCGCGGGCTCAACTGTGCTCGCGGGCGTGGAGTTGTGGCTGCGAGGTCGGGGACGCTTGGACGGCGTGGTGGGCTTCACGGCGAAGGCGAGGGCACGGGCAGGTGGTTCTGCGGCGTCCGGAGGCGGTCGTGGGAGGCTTGTGAAGGTGATGCAGACGGGATACGTGGAGAGGGGGGGCAGTCGTCGGGCGACGGGGGCTTGTGGACGGTAGCACGGTGAGGCGCACCGGCTTCACGGCAGACGGGGAGTGGTCGCTGACGGCGTCGTGGGCTTCACGGCGGAGGGCGGGCTACGACAAGGGCGGCGGTGCAGTGGAGGTGAACTCCCGGGCGTGACGGGCTTGACGACGACGGACGTGGGGGCGTCCGGTGGTGGAGGCTCTCAACGGTGAGAGGGAGATGGTCTCGCGGGGGTGCTCGCAGGCATGCAGATGGACAGCAGCGGCCTCACGGGGGTTGCATGGCGGCGGCGTGGGCTCGTGGGGGCGCATGCAAAAAGGGGGGCTCGTCGGCGTGGGATGAGAGGAGGCCGGAGGGGGGGTGTAGCGGCGGTGAATGGCGTGCATGAGAGAGGAGACCGGCAGGGGTCACGAGGAGGAAGATGGGGGTGTGGAAGTGGTGGTGTCGTGCATGAGAGAGGAACTGAGAGGTGAGGGGTAGTGGGGGTACGGTGTTAGCAGAGAAAGAGAGAAAAGGGGGGGGTCTGCGGCTGGGGGGTTCGACGTGGGTTGTGTGTGTGTGTGTGCCGTGAGGGAGAGGGAAATGAGCAGGGAAAATGAGAGGGTTACGTGACAGAGAGGGAAGAAAATAGAGGGAGAGAAAGGGACGTGAGGATAATAAATATATATATATATATTATTTTATTTTTATTATTTTGTTTGTTTTATTTATTTTTGTTTACTTTTTTATATTTTTTTTATTTTTTTATAATTATCATATCTTTTACCTTTTAATAAATATATTTTTATCAATTATATATATAGTAATCACTTATATATATATTTACGAAAATATTATTAAATAAAAGCAATTACATTTTTTGTGTAAACATAATTATACACACATTTTTTTGGATTTCATTTTCTCTTTTGTTTATTTATATGTATATGTATTTTAATCTTCTCCCTCTCACAACATAAATGCAATTTAACCAAAATTAAGAAAATCACTCAAATAAAAGAAAATGTAAGCCGCTTCAGGGCATTATGGTACAATATGGGATTTACTCGTCGTAACGTCAGAAACGGCGTGTCTACAACTGCCCCGCCTTGGCATCCACTTTGTAGGGGAAGGACGTGTAATGGAATGAAATGAAGTGTATTGAAATGAAATGGAGTTGACTGAAAAGTCGATGCCAAGGTGTGATGAGACACGCTTCCAATATCACGTAATGGGAATCTTTCCCGAGTTTCACGAAGCAACCTTGAAGGAGGTTCTCCGAAATCAACGATTGTTTGGATGGTAAACAAACTGGGAAGGACATTGTGTGCGCTGGGGCACGAACAAACTAAAAGGACCAACTTCACGGCGCGGAAGTACCTGGGTCGTAAACCTCAGGTTTCACCATTGGGGAGCGGTTACCAGCCATTGTGGAAGTGCTGCAGCCAAGGTAGGTCCGAGGGAAATAAACAGATGATTGGAGACAAATCCGAACAATGGTTTCTTCCAGAGAACATCCCAAGGCAACCTCGGGGAAACTCAGTACTCGACTCGGAATGGAATATCCCATATTTAAGCAATTAAGCTCAGTAGCTCACACAATCAAAGTAAGTGAATGATTTTCCACAATGAACTCAAAGTCCTACATGAATGCATGATGGGTTTAAAAGAAAAATAAAATAAACTAAAATAGAAACTAGCCAAGGATAATATTGCTAAGCTGTGGAGAGTGGGTCAGGATACCGATCTAATGAGCTGATACTGAGCCGGGGCCCGTTTATCCACGTACCGACTCATCGAACGGAACCATCGTCCCCATTCTATCACAACTTAACGGCCTATCCATACGTCCTGAACTCCTCCGGGATCATCACTGTTTTTGTTGAAGGGGAACTCAAATCCCGGATTTGTCCAAGGCGTAAGGTCCTTGGCATGCTCTAGTAGCATAAATATCATACAATACAATACATGATAAGGGGGGACCATAATGATTGAATGATTAGGGGACAAGGCGGGACAAGGTGGGACATCGGTGGGACAAGGGACCCCACTCGATAATTAACATAACAAAACAAAATCACAACTATACAAGCAAATTATCACACACAACAAAACGAAACTGCCAACACTATTCCTAGATTCCTTTCTTCACTATAAGTATCGCCCCTTTGGCCTTAAGAAAATACATTCAAGGGCGAGTTAAGAAAGTTGAAGCTTAGGAGGAGATCAGAGTTCGAGATGGAAGGCGAGTCTTCCCGTCCCGTAAAGAAAAGCAAGCCCAGCAACGAGTGCAAGCGGCTTACTGACTTCGAAGGGCATCTTAGCGGGAGAATCCAATCTTGAATGGTGAGTTACCATTTCTCTTTTTGTGTTTCTACAAGACCTTCTTACGCTCATTTTCGCCTTCTCCACTTTTCTATTTCTAGCCATATCCTCTCTTTCCTGGCCCGAGGAAGTTTTCAAGGTTGCCATGGCTGTCGAGACTCACTTCGAACATCTCGATCAGCATGAGGGCCATCATCAGAAAGTGGCACCTCCAAAAGCTCGTAACTCATGCCAAATATTATAACGAGATTCACATGGATTGGGCGGCTATGGGTGCACTGGTAGAGCTTTGGCACCCTTAAACCCATACATTCATTTTTCCCACTTTCGAGGCAACTATTCTTCTCGAAGAAGCAGAACTTCTTCTTGGCGTGAAGAAATTCCAGAGAAATGGCAAGGTAAAGGTTTTGCGCATGCTAAGAAGGGTGACTTCCGAGGAGGTGCTCAGAAGCTTCATGCCGTCCGAAGCCATCAAGGGCGTCCAGACTCAGAAGGGAATCCATCTGTAAAAACTTGCAGATTGGGTGATAAATGCTCTTGAAAGGTTGACAAGTGATGATGATCGCATTGAAGGGCTTATGAAGGGATTCACCATCTGCTTAGCGGGTGCTCTCCTATTCCCTTATACTGACAACATAGTGGAGGAAGATCAGCTAAGTGCCATCTGTGGAATTTGGGAAGGAAAGAGAGTGGGACCGGCTATCCTTGCTTATCTCTATAGTGGACTCACGGCTTCCAGTATGGGTAAGCCCCCTTTTGGTTGCGCACTCCTTTTGAATTGCTGGACTGACTTGCATTTCAAATTTAACCATCGTGAGGGAATGTCGTCTACTTCAAGACTCTTCCAACAAAGCCCGCTTCACCATATGGTCAATGTGTTAGGCTCTAGTGGTAATATAGCAAATCGCGTTCCCTGGCTAAAGAAACGAGAAGACTGGCGGGCTCACTTCAGTACCTTTGAAGAGTATATGTTCACTCGTGCACCGACATGCTTACTCCCATATGATCTTCTCACGAGGTCTTCTCTTAACATGGAGCTCCAGCTTGTTGGCGCGTCTGAATTCATCCTTTACAACACGCACCGGTGCCATACTCAGATGGGCCTCCCTCGCCATTCATTCCCACTGCTATCCAACCTCCCTTTAATCAGGAAAAGGGAGCTGGGCACAGGGGATGACGCAAGAAATGTGAAGATAATCAAAGCGTCATGGAAGGCCAGCATTACACTAAGGGCAACAGAATCTGTGAGTGAGGACGAAGAACTGCTGAAAGCTTATGTAATCGAGTTGGGGAAATTGAGGCCTGAGATGCCCAAACCCTAATGTATCTTATCTTGGAATAAATATGGAAGCTTTAATGCCATTTACATCCTTTGAGTCTTACTCTTTTCTTCTTCTTCTTCTTCTTCTTCTTCTTCTTCTTCTTCTTCTTCTTCTTCTTCTTCTTCTTCTTCTTTCTTTTTTTTCTTTTTCTTCTTTCTTTTTTTTTATCTTTGGCACAAACATCTGCAATAGCCAGTGCTAGGTGGTAGCCAACCATCCCAGACAAGAGCCAAAAAAACTCAAGGCAACTAGCATGAGGAGTTGCCCTGAGATGCCCGGGAGCTAAAGATTTCTCTCCGAATGGCTAAGAGAGAGATAAAGCAAGAGATAGTAGAGAGAGAAAAGGCCTCCGAGGGACTGCTCGCCTTCGGAGAGAGAAGAGATGTAACCAGGAGGGTGATGAGGGTTAGTGAGTGACTTGTTCACTCACTCCCTTCTCATGACGGGCACAAACCCTTATATAGATGTGTGAGTGGAATGGTTTAGTTTGAACACGACTTGTTTGCCCTGAATGTGTTCCTTATGCTCTACAGCTCTTCTCTACCACATGGGTTCCCGCGAGACGTACTCGACGAGATGTCTCCTTAAAACACGGGGCGGTGACTCACCATAGCCATGATTTTCAAAGGGGATCAGCCATGGATTTCAACAATATCGGCCCGTGGTGCTCTTTTCCCACGTGAATGTCCCTCATTTCCTCATTTGCGCTAAAAGTAGTCGCAATAGGACAAGGGACACGGGGAATCTTTGGACCGACTAGGAGTGGCGGGTCAACAAATCAGAGCTCTGCTCCATTTACTCCACATGGCGAAGTAGCACGCGAATGTACCGTGGCCATGACTTTCCAAAAGGATCTACCACCAATTTTAAAAACGTCAGCCCCGAGTCCCTTTTTTTTCGTATAAATGTCCCCCACTTTCTTCTTTGCGCTAGCAGTAGTCGCAACAGGACAATAAACTCGGGGAATCTTTAGACCGCATGGGGAGGACAAGTCAACAAATCACGCCTCCGAATTGATCACTCCAGATGGCAGAGTGACATGCGAGAGTAAAGAGAGGGTGACTTGTCGAAAAGGATGTTGCTGGGGTGATAGTGATAGATCCAGATCACCTTCTTTCCAATCCTATAAATACCTCCCCTTTCGCTCGACTTGGAAACACCGGAGTCCTGAGAGCAGACTTGAGGAGTGCAAATTTGTAAGGAAGGGAGGTTACGAGTGTTGCTCACTTTTTCAGGATGGAGGGTGAATCCAGCTTTAGAGCAGAAGGTGAGTCTTCCCGCTCCTCGAAGAGGAGCAGATCAGGTAGCAGTTCCAGGAGGCTCTTAGAAGTCGACGGACAACTGAGTGAGAGGACCCGATCACAGCTTGTAAGTGGCTTCTTTGGTTTCCTTCCTTCATCCTTTTCTTCTCCTTTCTCGCTTAGCAATGTTCCCCTTTTTCACCTCTTGTATATGTGCAGAGCATGATGCGCTCGCACATCTCCTGGGAGCTGGTAGTGGCAGCATATCGAGATCTCCCGGACTTCCAAAAGGCCAGGCTAGACGTGATGGGGTTCGGTGCCTTCCTCCGAATCGAGCCGATAAAGCTCGACCTTGCCCTGATCCAAGCATTACATGAAAGATGGGATCCGGCGAGTCGGGCATTCCTGATGCCTTGGGGGCACATGGTGCCCAGTTTGGAAGATATGGTCCGCATTACGGGCCTCAAAGTGGATGGAGAGGCAGTGACCGGCGTCACTTATGCGGATTACCGAGAAGGTGCCCAGAAACTGTTAGGACTGGAACTCGATGGACGGAAGAACAGGTCAGTAGCCAAGATATCGATCCTGGAGGTGTTAGGGCTTACTGACATTCGTCCACGGGATGACAAGTCCCTGGAGGAATTCATGGAAAGGGCAGAAAGAGGTGCCCGTGCTGTATACTGTGCGGATGCCAGCAACTGGGAGAGGACCAACATGGACCTGAGGAGGTTCCACCTCTTTATGCTGGGTAGGCTGCTACTGGGCTCCAAGGGAGACAACATACAATGCCGCTTCCTGGAGCTGCTCGTAGATTTGGAGAGAGTAGGACAGTACGCCTGGGGAGCTGCCGTACTAGCGCATCTATTCACAGGTTTGTCGCAAAGGACAGGCCGAGAGGTGACAATAAATGGATTTACGCCCTTCATCCAGGTAAAATATTATTTTTTTGGTTTTTGTTTTATGCTTTTTTTTGTATTTGTTGATGTCAATGACACATGATGGTGTAGATGTGGAGCTACTATTATATTCCAATGGGGAGAGCTCGACACTGTCGGCCAGTGACGATCCCGTTGGCTAGGCGGTGGCAACCCATCATGAGTACAGCACCATTATCGTACCAGCTAATGGTATCGAGACGGGAGCTGCAAGAGTTCCCTGCAGCGATGGTAGGATACTTTTTTCTCTTTTTTATATGTTTTGTTCATTCTTCTTTTTTTTTTCTATTTTTTTTATATTTTTGAGTAACTAAGAAGATATGTACAACCCGACATAGGTGAACTGGAGGCCTTACTTGAATATGGTCGATGTCGACCAGCCATGGGTAATTGGAAGCCGTGCCCAGTTTGGACGGGATCTCTGGCTTCATTGTTTGAATGAAATTGAGCCACTAAGGCTACGGTTAGCCATGAGGACCCTCGGGCTTGCCCAGGAATGGGTGGATATAACCTCCTCACCCAGCGTCGGGAAGAAGACGCGCGGGCCGGCAACTTGCGTTGATTGGAGGGTGCGTATCCCCGAACAGTATGAAGACTGGCAGCGGGGTGGCACGCTCCTGGAATCACAAGCGCAAGACAGTGAAGATTACCTACGGCTCTATAGGGCAATGTATGCGGAGAGGCTCCAGCTTGGAGGGCTTATAGAGGTAAAGTAAAACACCATTTTTTTATCTTTTATAATTTCCATTTTTTTTATTTTTATTTGTGAACTCAAGAGCCATGGCTGTAGGATGCCCGTGACACCATAATAACGAACTTACGAGCTCGTTTGGCGGACACGGAGCAAGAGTTAACTGATACCCGAGCGGCTCTGGGTTCATCAGTAAGTGTATATATACATACTCCTGGCATGATTTGAAATTCATGGCGTTAACCATTTAACTGTCACCTCTCATATGTGTACGCAGCGTGCCCAGCTCGATGTAGTTTCATCGGCAATGGGGGCAGACGGCGTTTCTTCCAGTCTATGGATTCCCACTTCAGAGTTAGATTTACTGCACGAGCAACTTGTTCATGCCACCCAGCAGGCTGCGGAAGCAGAAGGGATGCTTTCTGTACAGGTGAGAGCCTCACCATTTAATATCCCTTGTTCAAGCGTTACCAGAAGCCTGAGATGAAACGTCTGGCAGGAGAAAGAAACGGAGGAGGCACTCGCGCATGCCACCCAAAAGGAAGCTAGAATAGCCGAGCTGGAAGAGGAACTGCAGCGTCGTCCAGGTGATGACTTTTCTAGGGATGCTATAGAGCTGAGGATCACCCTTCAGCTGGAGAGGGAAGACAGAGCGAGAGAACGTGCTGAGAGGAAAAAGACCAAGGAAAGAGAGAAGGCCAAGAGGTCGGCCGAGAAAGAGGAGAAGAGGGCCCTGGAGGCACAATTATTTGAATTGAAGACCAGTCTCGGCCTCGCCGAGCAGTGGCTAAAGGACGGTGAGGAACGCTACCGAAGAGCACGAGAGCGTGGCTTTCGTGTCAGCAGCTTCTTTAGTGTCCCCGCAGATCGGCGGCGGGGAGTAGAGATAGAAAAAGGCCCACAAGGGGTTAGAAGGACCGCATTCCATGATTGGATAGCTCCCTCAAGAGTGTCTCGCCCGGAGGGTGGCGGGACAAGTAATGTGGAGAGAGAATGTGAAACTTGATGTAATCTCTTTGTTGTTTATTTTTATTTTGAATAGAAGTGAAATAAAGTGTTTTGTGTTTGGTTCTCTGCTTCTTCCTGAGCTCTCGAATCCCTGCACACACCTAAACAAACAAGTCAGTATTTCTGCTCTGACTTGCCCCTTGCTCAACAAGCAAACGAGGTTTTGAACTATCCTTGATGACGAGTCAAGGGGCAAGCCCTTATTAACAAAGGCACTGATAAAAGATAATGATGAATGCGACAGACAAGCACACGGATACAAACGAGAATTTAAAATGAATGCTGCATATAAATGCGATCATGCAAAGATGTGATTTTTTGTTTTGGAGTTTTCATTCATTTTTTATGTTTTGTTGTTTGTTTATTTTTTTGGTCTTTTACATTTCCATTTTTTTATGCATATACATTTTTCTGCCCTTTTTTTTGGATTTTTGATTTTGTCACTTTTCGCTTATTTATTATTTTTTTGTTTTTTACTAATGCATGATGACCAACCCATATAACATGTAAGTTGCACGAGAACAAGGGTTTCTTGCTAACCTCCCAGGCATCCTAAGTGCACATCTAGGTTGATTTGGGCCTCTAGACTCCTCGAATGATAATTCCGCCGGCTAAGACTTATCCTGATGACAATGCCGTCATGCCATGCTTAGGCTCCCAGTTGCTTCCGACCACAGGGATTCACCCAAAAAATGTTCGAGGTAAATGATTTACCCGACCCGGGTCTATTTCCTCACAACTCTAGATGGTATGTAATGGAACACCTTGGAACCCAAATGACCAACCGCGCGACGCTGACCCGGAATCAGACGCCGTCGCACCTATAGGTGACGCGCTTGCATTGGTCTAAGCCCGAGGTTATACTAAGCAGACATTAAGGTGGTAGATAAAGGTCTTGACCAGCCAGAAACACGGAGATTCCTTCACGACAATGACTTCTGATTTCAAAATGGACAACCATATGTTTGCAAGCTTTGGTGAGTTTCACCCTTCGGGAACTCCATTGAGCCTTTATCTTCCGGGGAAGAAGGAAGAGTATTGGGGGTAAACCTCGTGAGAGGGCCGGCAAAACCGTTAACCCGGCGAGCCAATAAAGGTCCATTTAACTCTCCCATTTCGGGCAACTTCGGACTAACTCTCGAGCATTTACATCTCATGACCCCTTTTGTATAGAATTTGACTTTCAGTCAAAGGGGTTTCATTTAGTGGAATCAGGCACGGTCATGGCCAGGCCTTTCCTTTGACTTTGATTTCCTACTTTTCTTTTTCTGATTCTTTTGATGGATTTTTTTGCGAGGGACATAGTATTTTGATATTATGGAATCCCTCTTGGATGCCTGCGGGGACACTGCCCTCTTCTCGTGTTCTGATTCATGCTCGAAGAATTGGATCCTACTCTCACCCTAGGGGTTGTGTTCATGTTTCCCATGCTCAGCGTTTTAAGGGCGCCGACTGTCTCATTCGGTCGAGAAGAAGAGAATAAAGATTCGAGCTTTCTTGGAGACCTTTTGAGTGATGCCCTACCATAAGCGATGCTATCAATTTTTATAACACAGATGTGTATTCATGTTATCTTATTTTGAGGGCATAGGCCGAACTAGCAGGGCAGGGGTCTCCACGGTTCTGGCAAACCAAGACTTGAGACCTACCAAGTCTTAATGGGCCCTTTCCTAACATGGAGGTTGAATGCAATGACTTAACTACATGGTGATCTCCAAGCATCAGTATTTTGAATTTTCCATTTTTTATGGTCTTTCTTTTTTTGTTTTTATGTACATATTTTTGTTATTTTCATTTTTTTCATCATTTTGTTTTTCATTCATTTTTTCAGTTTTTGTTGTTTTTCTTTTCCTTTTTTTTATTTTCATTTTTGACAGTATGTACACCTATCTAAGGGTAGTACTTCTTAAGATAAAGCCCATTCCAAGGGTGGGATAACTCAACTCCCTCAGCATTGACTAGCCTGTAGGCGTTATCAGGATGCACAGCCTGAACCACGTATGGTCCTTCCCAATTGGGTTGGAGCTTAGAACGCGGCCCGCCAGGTTTTACAAAAATTCTTTTCACTACCATTTCACCAACTTTGAACTTTCTCTCAATAACCTTCTTCTGGTAAAAACGTGCGAGTCTATTTTGGTAGACGCGAGCATGCTCGGCAGCAACCAGACGTTTCTCGTCTAAGAGTTCCAACTGGGCAAGGAGGGAATCGCGACGTTCATCGAGGGGAAGGTCCTTGTCCAATTGTACTCTCAGAGAGGGAATCAGAATCTCATATGGAACTACCGCCTCCATCCCGTAAGTGAGGGCGAACGGAGTTTGCCCAGTAGGAGTTCGGATTGAAGTGCGATAGGCCCATAGAGCTTCGATAAGCTTCTCTGGCCAATCCGAGAATCTGCTAGACTCACAAGTTTTCTTTATGATTTTGATCAGTGTTTTATTCGTGGCCTCTGCTTGGCCATTGCCTTGTGGATAATATGGTGATGAATGATGCAATGCAATCTTATACCTTTTGCAGAGGTCCTGAAGGTCCTGAGAAATGAATTGTGGCCCATTGTCGGTGATGATAGTTCTTGGAATGCCAAATCTGGCAATGATATTCTTCATAATGAACTTACAAACAGTTGATGCCTTGATTTCCGCATAAGCTTCGGCTTCAGCCCATTTGGTGAAATACTCCGTTGCAGTGAGGATGAAGGATTTTTGCTTAGTAAGGGAGTTAGGATCACCAAGAGGACCGATGATGTCGAATGCCCACATGGAGAAAGGCCATGGGGAGGATACTGGATGGAGAGAGGAAGATGGGGAATGAATCCTATCAGCGTGAAGTTGACATTTGACACACCTACGGACATAGACAGCACAATCTTCCTCCATGGTGGGCCAGTAAAAGCCTTGCCGAAGGATCTTCTTAGCAAGCATTTGGTTGTTCACATGGCCACCACACACACCTGAGTGTGCTTCCTCTACACACTTCCAGGACTCGTCATCATCAAGACACCTTAGGAGAATACCAGTGAGGCTTCTTTTGTATAGCAATCCTCCAACCAATGTATATCTCTGGGCTACTCTCCTTATAGCCCTCTTATCTTCTGATGTTGCTTCTGTAGGGTAAGACTGGTTTTTGTAATATTTGATAATCTCATAGAACCATGGCTTCTCTTCATCAGCAAGTTCTTCCTCCAATTCAGCCAACATAATCTCCCTCTTCTCAACAACTTCTCTATCCTGAGCCATCTTGGACATTTCCTCCTGAACCCTTAAATAGGAAGGGTTGTGAATAGCAGGGAGGATAAGCTTGTGGATAGAAACGGACAGAGCCCTTCTGCCCAGAGGAAACCTTAATGATGATGCCAACGAAGCAAGAGCGTCGGCCAGAATGTTCTGATTACGAGGAACATGAACAAAGACTAACTTGGTGAACAGTTTAGCGAAAGCAACAGTAAGCTCTTGGTATGGCTTGAGCTTGGGATCACGAGTGCGATATTTGGTGAGCACTTGACGAAGGATAAGTTGACTATCACCTATGACTCACAATTCGGTGACCCAGAAGGAATAGGCAAGATTTAGACCTGCCAGAAGAGCCTCGTATTCAGCCACGTTGTTGGTGACTGGAAATGAGAGCTGGAATGCCTCTGGGATAGCGACACCTTCAGGTGACAAAAGGACGATACCAATACCTCTCCCCTGGGAATTCAAAGCTCCATCAAAATATAATGTCCACATCGGATCATCAGACTGGGTAATGGACATTAGTTCCTCATCTGGAAACTCTGATTGAACAGGATCAAATTTGGGGAGAGGGTGGTGAGCAAGATGCTCAGCTATAGCATAGCCTTTAATCGCCTTTTGCTGGATATAGATGATGTCGAATTGAGATAGAAAGCTTTGCCATCGTGCTAGCCTATCAGTAAGGACAAACTTTTCCAAGAGAAATTTGATAGGATTCATGCGAGCAATTAAATGGACTTCATGAGCAAGAAAGTAATGTTTTAATTTCTGCACTACCCACACAAGGGCGGCACATGTCTTTTCCATGGCTGTATACTTCCGCTCACAGGGGTTGAGAAGTTTAGACAAGTAGTAGGTTGCCCGTTCCTTGCCTTCTTCATTGATTTGTGCCAGAACGGCTCCCACAGAGTCGTCTAGGACTGAGATATATAGGACCAAAGGCTTATCTGGAATATGTGGAGTGAGAACAAGCGGGTTGGCCAGATATTCTTTTAATCCGTCGAAAGTATTCTGGCACTTAGAATTCCAACAGAATTTGGTCCCTGCTTTGGTCAACTCATAAAAAGGTCTACACCTTTGCGAGTGTTGAGACACAAAGCGGCGGATGAACTGTAACCTCCCGATTAATCCTCGAACTTCTCTCAGATTCTTCGGAGGTGGCATATCCCTAATCACCTTAGCCTTGTTGGGATCTATTTCAATACCCCTTTTGCTCACAATGAAGCCAAGTAACTTGCCCGATGATACACCAAACACGCACTTTTTTGGATTCATTTTCAAATTGAACTCACGCGATCTTTGCAACACCTTTGCAAGGACCTCGGGATGTTCTGCCCTAGTTTTGGATTTTACCAACAAGTCATCCACGTAGACCTCCAAATATATATGCATCATATCATGGAATATTGCCATCATCGCCCTTTGGTAAGTGGCTCCAGCGTTCTTCAGTCCAAATGGCATGACCACATAACAGTAAGTTCCCCAGGGAGTAGTGAATGAGGTTTTCTCCTGATCTTCTTCTGCCAGACGAATTTGATTATATCCAGAAAATCCATCCATGAATGAAAGGGTTTCATATCCTGCCGTGTTATCAATCAACACATCAATATGAGGCAAAGGGAAATCATCCTTCGGACACGCACGGTTAAGGTCCCGAAGTCAATACAAATTCTCACCTTTCCATCTTTCTTCATGACCGGGACGATGTTTGCGACCCACTGAGGATAAAGGATGACTCTTATGAACCTAGCTTTGTGGAGCTTATCGACCTCTTCCTTCATTTTTAAAGCCATTTGTGGGCGGAAACGTCTTAACCGTCGCTTTACCGAGATGGACCCTGGTTTGAGAGTGAGACGATGCTCAACCAGAGTAGAATCCAATCCTGGCATATCCTCATAGCTCCATGCAAACGTGTCCTTATAATCCTTAAGAACCTTAACTAGTGCCTCTTCTTCAGATGATGGTAAATTATCACTTATGAGGACAATCCTAGGGTCTTCCTCAGTTCCCAGATTGATCTCTTTGGTAGACTCTTCTACAGCGGCTGACGGCTCGTCAAATCTGCTCATTCCACTAGCATAGGTGTCAGCCGCGTCCTCATATTCTTCATCCTCTTCTTCAATGGGGTATTCCTCGTCAGTGAGTTCATAGACCCCATACCCTTCATCAATCATGCAATCATTCTCACATTCTATTTCTAGCAGTTGGACGGGATTTTCTAGCAATTAGGGAATGGCTAGAAGGGCTTGACACCTGGTGGCTAGATCCAAAAGGAATCGACGGGGAATCTGCCTACCCTTGGATTTCTTATTAGGCACTACCCTTGACTTATTATTGCTAGCTAGACTGACATTTACAGAAGAAGAAAAAGAAACTGAAGAGGATGGTGAAGAATATACAGGGAAGGACCCCTCAGAGGAGGGGTAAAAGAGGTCGCTCAAGGGACCTTGAATGAGTGGCCCGTGAGTCGGGGCACACTCGTGGGAGATATAGGAGATTTCCTCAAAGACAATGCGCTGTTGAGGAGTTGTGAATTGGCATTTTTTTTTCATTTTCATTTTCATGTTTAATGACAAAACAATGAAAATGACTTAGAGGAGATAAAAATGGGACTACAGCTAGAGGGTTGTGTAACCCGTAGAGCAAATCATGATTGAAAACCTTGCGCGAGTTGAGAAACTCACGCAGGTAAATGAGTAAAGAAGGAGACCTGGGAAGATCATCAGACAACTGTCTGGCCCAGGAAGGAGACAGCAACAGAGGCTGTGATAGGTGGGTAGAGAAAATGACGGCTAATGAGCCGTCGGTGACAATATTGATGACGGATGATGATCCGTCGATGACAACACCCTCCTGATAAGGAGGATGTAGAGTCCTGGCATTAGTAGTGATATCCCCTGGCATTTCGAGATCAAAGACGACCCTTCTAGATGTGGAGGCGAGAACATTCTTTCCAGTGCAATGGGTATGTCTGGTATGTCAAACCATTTATACCATTCACAATCCAAGTGGACAATCTTTCCTTTTTTTGAGTTTTTGAACATCCTTCAGCCAAGAATACATTCTGTAACCCCCCATGTGATTCTGGTGGAAGATCTTCCATCTGACGATGGGCCCCTTTTTGAAATGTGAGGACAAAGTCCAAGTGAGGGGTTTGCCGTCTGATTCGAATGGCCCCTTAAAACCCAAGCCAGCTCTATGGATTGGCTTTATCTTTTGGAGTGGTCTCAGCCTTCCTTGCAGTTGTGCCCCTAAACCTTTGCCATCTTGGTAGCCAATATTTCTCATAATCTCCCATCCTTTGGAGCGGGAGGGGAGACGTGAGTTTAACATAGGGAATGGCTTTTGTTGTGTGAAGGGAGCACGGCAGGGGTCATACACATCCAACAAGGATAGTATGGGCCGATGAGTCGGCCAGACCGAAGGCAAAGAGGTGTTGATGGCATCCACCGTAGAACAGAGAGGCATGCTCATTACCTTAATAACCCATCCTTTGTATGGAAATTTCAAGCACTGATGATTGGTGGATGGTACAGCATTCATGGCTTCAATGTAGGTACGGCCTAGTATAGCCTTGAAAGTGGGATCCATATCAAGGATATGGAATTCCGTGAAGACTGATACAGGGCCTAGTTCTACATTGAGGGTAATCATCCCCATTGGCGGTCTTTTACTATTGTCATAGGCCGTGACTGTGATTGAGGAGGGCATGAGTTGTTCTTCATCAACCCCACATGCTTGAAGAGTACTCGGGGAAATCACATTTATAGACGCGCCCGTGTCTACCAGGCACGGATCCACTGATACGCCATTGATTTTCACCGCAATACACAACGCATATTTTCGAGCTTCCTTGGGGGCAAGCTCGTGATTATGGAACATGATGGCGGTTGTGTATCAGTGGGCGTCTGGACTGTCAAGATTTTCTCCACAGGGAGATCCTCGTTCACCATGACTTTTTGAAGATATTCCCTTAAAGCTTCTTGGTGAGATGTGGATCTTTTGATCAACTCGAGGATGGAGATACGGGCAGGCGTCTTATCCAGATGTTTCAACAAGTCATACTGGGTCCCAGGGATGGACTCTTCTGACTGCTCTTCCTTATCTTTCTCGGGCCGAGATTGTTCAGGGGCCTGACTATTCTGGGGAAATACCACGTGGAACATCCTTCCACTCCGGAGCACCATTGCTTGTGGGTCTTGCTGCACCTTTATGGTATTGGGTGTGGATTTTAACAAGGGTTTAAGGGGTAATAGTGGAGGAATGGTTGGTGGGATAGGGGTTATGATGGGTGTAGGGTTTTGATTAGGGGTTTGCTTGGTGGAGGTATAGTAGAGGTAGAAAGAATCTCGGGTGAATCACGATGATAAGGGGTTTAGATGGTTGAGGTAGATTAGAAACGGAGGTGACTTGGGGTAGGTATGGACGATAAGGGGTTTATATGGTGGAGGGGGTATAGTGGAAGTAGAGGGGACCTCAAATGAATGGTGACTGATAAGAGGTTTAAATGGTGGAGGAGGAGGTTCAATGGGGGTAGAGGTGGATGGTGTGTCATACGGGTAATGGACGGTAAAAAGTTAGAAGGCGGGGGTAAAGGTGCGATAGAGGTAGATGGTAAATTAGAGGAATAAGAAGTGATCAGGGGACTTAGGGGTGAAAAAGGAGTGGGAGATGGCCTTTGGTGATGAACTAACGGTGAATTGACGATAGGGGTACGAATAAGAGGGCGTGATGGCTGTGGAACGGAAGAATGACCAAATAGGGGTTGTGAGGGGGTTGAATGGTAAGAAGATGATGTTCGAAGGAGACGAGGAGGTTGATTGGTGGTATGACTGGTAGCAAGGACAGAGGTGCTTTCTAAATGACAGGTTTGCTCTCTTCCAACTTCCGAGAAGGAGGAAATCGGATTAACCTGGTAGTTGGGCTGTTGGTGCTCCGGAAGCGGGTTATGGATGATGCCCATATTAGGCTGCTGTTGTGGGGCCTGCTGAGGCTGTTGTTGTTGATGTGGTTGTTGTGGTAACTGTGGCCTAGGCGGAGGTCTCCTGGCCTTTAGGGTGGCGATGCATCGCCTCATTTCATCCCAATCGATTTCACCGAGATCATTCATGTCGTAAATGTAATCTTTGAAGTTGAAACAATTCTCCACCGTATGACCCGGCTGTCTGTGATAGACACAGTACCTGGAGGTATCAGCATTTGGGGGCCATGCAAACTTTTCTTTGGGCAAAGTAAGTAGGTTGGCAGCCATGAGGGCATTAAAAATGTCCGGCAATGCCTCGGGCAATGGTGGATAATGGGCTCTTTTGGGTCCAATGGGCCTCATCCGTTGTTGTGGTGGGCCGTAATTTCCCGGGGGTGGAACTTGGTGATACTGAGGTTGTGGTTGTTGTTGTTGTTGGGGATGAAAGGGTTGAGGCATGTTGTTTTGAAGGGGGTTATTTTGGGGTGGAGGACGATAAAGAGGTGGACCTTGTTGAAAGGGAGGTCGTGAAACCTGAGGAGGCCTTGGGTTAACTGGTTGGTTGGGGCTGCCAAGCACACTCACTTGCTCATTTATGACGACTCCCTCAGTTGTTCCTCCTTGGACACCAGTGCCCGTCTTCTTAAACACCCTAGGCTTTGAGGGTTCAAACATATGCATGATGGGGGAATCTTTTAATTGGGTCTGGATATACCGAGCCCTCTCATAAAGTTCCTCCATCGTGGTAAGCTTATTCATGGCTAAAATGTGTCTAAACTGCGGGGTTGCATTAGACACAATCATCTTGACTTGCTCGGGTTCTGAAAGGGTATCTTTATCTTATCGGCCAGGGACCTCCATCTATCAGCATACTGGACAAAATCTTCGTCCGGCCTCATTTTCTCAGCAACCAGGTCGGTGATAGAAAGAGAGGGGCCGACCCTATCCTGGTACTTTTGTATGAATTTAGCTTTGACAATGTCAAAATCCTCAGCCTCACTTGGCTCTAGAGAATAGAACCATTCTAAGGCAGGACCATCCAATGACCTCCGAAAAAGGTAAGCCAGGGATTTTGGCTCATTCTGCCAGAAGGAGGATTCATACATAAAATCCTTGATGTGAATAGAAGGGTTACCCGTGCCGTTATACCTACGGTATGTAGGCATTTCGGAGGGAGGGAGATGAAATGTGGGAAGGATTGGCAGGGAAATCTCAGGGGCGGACCTCCCATCCACCACTTTCTTTAAGTGCCGAACTTGCTGGTCCATCTCATTGTATTTGTTGAGGAGTGACTGGGTGAGCTCCTCGGCGGGTGGAGGCGGGGCCTGCCACTGAGACTGAGAAGGCCTCACAGGGGCCTGAGAAGGGAGCCCTGAACCAGAAGGGTATGGTGGCCCACCAGTGGACGGACCCGCTTGGGGTACCGTATGAGGGATGGCAGGGGTTTGAGACTGTAGAGGGGGGAATTGGTGAGAGGCGGGCTGTTGGCTCGCCTGTCCTTGAAGTGAAGAAGAAGGAGCGACATATACATGTGATGGAGATGTAGTAGCCTGGAGCGGCTGTTGGTAGGATGTGGGAGCCGGAGTTGACTCCTGAGGAGGGGGAGAAACAGACTTCCCCTTTAAAATGGCCTGAAAGGCCAGAAGTTGCTCAGGGCTGAGCTGTGTACTAGCGAGGGCACCCAAAAGGGAGAAGATATCCTGGGGTGGAGCTACCTCCCGTGGAACAACGGGGACCTCTTGTGAGGTCTCGCGGGAGGGGCCTGAGTCCATTGCGTGGACCCGTGGGTCAGCTGACTGACCACGACCTAATTGATTCTCTTCGGAAGAGTCGTGAGCCATTCCTGTAATTTTACCAGAGCGTAAATGCATACACTAGCAAACAAGTATCAGAGATTAACAGACAAGTGGATGATCTTACGCCATTTTTTTGTTTTTGTTTTAACCCTTTTTTTGTGTTTTGATTTACTTAATTTTTTTTTATTTTTCTTTTTCTTTTTTTTGATTTTAACAAATATAAAATTCACACTTAGTAGGAGGGACCCTAATTGCACTTTGTTTTACCGCCGTGTCAGCTAGGGGCACTCGTCTCACCACGAATAGGTAACTAACTCCGGGGTACTTCAGTGGTACAACCAGCCCAGTGAACGAAGAGGGAATCCTTCGCTGTCGGGGACTTACGGAGGTCTCAATGGAGGAGATCCTAGTCCGTCGAGAGGAATTCCCGACGGAGAGTCCTTCCTTCACCGAGAGGGGTTAATCCTTAAATAAGTAAAAGAAAGAAAAGAAAAGGGGTAAATGCATGAAATGCAGTGCTGAATAAAAGATGTATAATGCACAAATACCAGAGATAAACACACAAATAGAACAGAGATAATCACAATGATATAACAAGGATATAAAAGCAATAAATAGATGGAGTAGGATACAACCGTTCCTCTTTTCGAGACACGTAGATCACTTGGAAAAAGAGAAAGGGGCTCTAAGGGTGCACGTAGTGCACGAGGGGGATGACGTAGCGCACGTGGGCGCAATAAGGAGGCGGGGCACGAGGATGCCAAATAGAGGGGAATAAGGAGGCGGGGCACACGAGGGTGCCGAATGGAGGAGAAGGGGCACACGTGGGTGCCGAATGGTAGGGGCACACGTGGGTGCCGAATGGTAGGGAGGGCACACGTGGGTGCCGAATGGTAGGGGCACACGTGGGTGCCAAATGGTAGGGGCACACGTGGGTGCCGAATGGTAAGGAGGGCACACGTGGGTGCCGAATGGTAGGGGAAATGCACGTGGTGCACGAGACAACGTTAACCTCTCAAGTAACCACAAAGGACCGGGGGAGTGCACGAGGTGCACGAGGGGGGTGAGCGCACGGGGGCGCAATAAGGAAGGGCACACGTGGGTGCCGAAAAGAGGGACACACGTGGGTGTCAAAAGGAGGGGCACACGTGGGTGCCGAAAGCTTGTGGGTAACCAGAAAAGCAAAAAGCAGGTCCCACCGTGATCGCCAGAGATGTGAACGCGTCACGTGGTGGACTGAGAGAGAGAGATGGGGTTTCTCCCTCTCCGAGTAATAAAGGGTGAAAGAAATGAGGACAAAACAATGAAACGCGCGCTATAGGGGATATGAAAGAACGGTGGACAAGTACAACCTACAGATGACACTCTAATGGAGACAGAAAGAATTTACACTGACCGAACTCCGGTACATGGCGGAGATAGGGGTCCGAAGACCCTCTCGCGCAAACTGAACCCCTTCCCGGTAGGCGTAACCTACCGTTCCGAGAGCAGCTTTTCAGATACCGAATTCGAGTCCTGGGACTCTACGTAATAGAATTTGACAGACGGGAAGACACGTAGACTCAGAAATTGTAACGATATATCACTCCCCGAACAGTTACAAGAACAATATGAATAAAGGCACACCACCGCAGGACATTGGTCTTTGCGGGGTTTTAACAACAATATTGCAATATGAGCAGCAATTAATATATGTACATCTAGAAACCACCGCGAGACATTGGCCTTACGGGATTTTTTAAAGCAATATAAATAATAAATAAAAGTATATATATACCACCACGAGACATTGGCCTCTGCGGGGTTTTTAATGCATTATAAATAATAAATATAAATATATATACACACCACCACGAGACATTGGCCTCTGCGGGGTTTTTACTATAACATAGATAATAAATATAAGTATATAAATATATAAACCACCACGAGACTGTGGCCTCTGCGGGGTTTTTACTATGACATAAATAATAAGTATAAGTATATATATATATATATATAGAAACCACCACGAGACTGTGGCCTCTGCGGGGCTTTTAATGCAACATAAATAATATAAATAATATATATATGTATATATAGAAACCACCACGAGGCTTTGCCCTCTGAGGGGTCTTTAATGCGACATAAATAACATAATAATATATATATATATATATATATAACCACCACCACGAGACTTTGGCCTCTGAGGGGTCTTTACTATAATATAAGTATATGTGACAGGAAAGGAAAAGGGATGAAATAAACCGCCGCGAGATGTTGATCTCCACGGGATTTTAAACCGATGATAGGGGAATGCTGAAATTAAATAGTTAGGAGTTAGAAAGTAAAGTGCAGAAAATAAAATGTTGAAATGGAAACGGTCGCGGGAGGTGACCCACCGCACTAGTTAGGAATTAGATATACAGAAAGTAAATCACATAAACCGCCGCGGGGAATAATCTCCGCGCGGGTGAGGACCAGAGACAGAAGTAGATAACCGCTGCGGGAAGCAACTCTCCGCGGGTGTTATTAAAACAAAGATGATCAAAATGGAGCGCGCGTTAAGAGTGTTGTGATCGCCAGGGACCGAGGGTCCCGAGTGGATTGATCGCTTTTGCCTTTGACGCGGAATTGCGTGGGTTCCTTCTTCCTCTTCTTTCGACAGGCCGAAGAAGAGGGCCTTTAACTGGTTACCCTTACACAAAGAACAAACAGAGGAAAACTGGTTGGTGAGAACAACGGTGGTGTAGTACCAATCCTTAGGTAATGAAACTGTAAATAACATAAACGAACACGTACCTGGTTGGTGTGTTTAAAACCCCTTTAGAACTAAAAGGGTAGGAGAATGACATGATGAAATGCACAAACACAAAGACACTCACAAGGGAGCCCTCTCGAAGAGAAAGGCATGGCACATATGCTAAATGATGCATGCAATATAATTAACTGACTGAATAAAAATAAGGGGGAGAAAAGCTTATCGGGGAAGACCGGCGACGAGCTTTGAGAAGGGCTTCAATATCACGAGCACAGCATGACCGAAGGACTTCGGAGCGGACTTCAGAAACTAGTTAAGTCGGACATAAGAACACACACACACAAGCATATACATATGAATGATAAATATACTTATGTAACCATATACTTAAACATATTAAATATATTTAACATATACATAAACACACACATATAAACATATTCGTAAATTGGTCGAAATAAAAGAACAAGAATTTGAGAAAGAAGACGAGAAAGGGAGAGAGAAAACTCTTTTTTTATTTATTTTTAAGACTTTGTTTTAGAAGAAAAGGATAAGATATATATATATATGATACATATGTGACATATATATTATGTATATAATATATATATATATATATATGGGAGAAAAAAAGAAAGAGAGAGGGCGAATGAGGGGGGGGAGAACGATTAAAAAAAATGAAAAAGAGAGAGAGAGATCGAGAGAGAGAAGAGAGGGAAGGAGAGAGTGAGAGAGTGGGGAATAAAAAAAGAACTAAAAGAAGAGAGAGAGGGGGATCGAGAGGGAGAGAGAACGTGAAAGGGGGAGAGAGAGAGAGAGGAAGAGAGAGACGGTGAGGGGGAGAGGATAAAAAAATGAAAAAGAATAAGAGAGAAAGATCGAGAGGGGGAGAGAAGGTAATAGAGAGGATTAAAAAAAATAAAAAATGGGAGAGGGGGAGAGATCGAGAGGAGGAAGAGGAAGAGAGGGGGAGTTAGAGAGAGAAGCAGAGAGAGGGTGGGGGAGAGAAAGAGAGAGCGGTTGAGAGAGAGAGAAAGAGGGAGAGAGAGAGGGGGGGACGCGACAGAGAAAAGAGAGGGGGAAGAGAAGAGAGAGAAGAGAATAAAAAAATAAAATAAATGAAGAGAGAGGGGGTGGAGGAAGAGAGAGGAAGAGAGAAAGATGAGAGACGGAGCGAGAGAGAATGAGAGAGAGACGCAGGAGGGAGGAGAGAAACGGAGAGAGAGAGAGAGAGAGAGAGAGAGAGAGAGAGAGAAGGCGAGAGAGGGAGAGAGAGAGAGAGAGGGAGAGCGAGAGATGCGGCGAGAGGGAGGAGAGAAACGGCGAGAGGGGGGGTCCGGCGACTAGAGGATGGCTCGCGGAGGGTGGACGGTGGCGAGCTGGCTGGGGGAGACAACGGTGGTGACGGTGACGAGTCCGGAGGTGGCTGCGGACGTGTGTGGGTGGCGACGGGGGCGGTCGGCGTGCTCGCGGCGGCGTGGGTGTTGGCGGCTTCGCGGTGGTGTAGGGACGGTGGTGGCGAGGGAGGCGAGGGCGCTGCGGACGTGGCCCGGGGGGTAACGGCGTGGGCGCTGAGGACATGGCCGAGCGAGGTGGAGGCGTGCTCACGGTGGAGGTGCAGGTGGGCTACGTGCTCGCGGGCTCAACTGTGCTCGCGGGAGTGGAGTTGTGGCTGCGAGGTCGGGGATGCTCGGACGGCGTGGTGGGCTTCACGGTGAAGGCGAGGGCACGGGCAGGTGGCTCTGCGGCGTCCGGAGGCGGTCGTGGGAGGCTTGTGAAGGTGATGCAGACGGGATACGTGGAGAGGGGGGGTAGTCGTCGGGCGACGGCGGCTTGCGGACGGTAGCACAGTGAGGCGCACCGGCTTCACGGCAGACGGGGAGTGGTCGCTGACGGCGTCGTGGGCTTCACGGAGGCAGGCGGGCTACGACAAGGGCGGCGGTGCAGTGGAGGTGAACTCCCGGGCGCGACCGGCTTGACGACGACAGACGTGGGGGCGTCCGGTGGTGGAGGCTCTCAACGGTGAGAGGGAGATGGTCTCGCGGGGGTGCTCGCAGGCATGCAGATGGACAGCAGCGGCCTCACGGGGGTTGCATGGCGGCGGCGTGGGCTCGTGGGGGCCCATGCAAAAAGGGGGGCTCGTCGGCGTGGGATGAGAGGAGGCCGGAGGGGGGGTGTAGCGGCGGTGAACGGCGTGCATGAGAGAGGAGACCGGCAGGGGTCACGAGGAGGAAGATGGGGGTGTGGAAGTGGTGGCGTCGTGCATGAGAGAGGAAGTGAGAGGTGATGGGTAGTGGGGGTACGGTGTTAGCAGAGAAAGAGAGAAAAGGGGGGGTCTGCGGCTGGGGGGTTCGATGTGGGTTGTGTGTGTGTGTGTGCCGTGAGGGAGAGGGAAATGAGCAGGGAAAATGAGAGGGTTACGTGAGAGAGAGGGAAGAAAATAGGGGGAGAAAAAAAGGACGTGAGGATAATAAATATATATATATATATATTATTTTTATTTTTATTATTTTGTTTATTTTATTTATTTTTGTTTGATTTTTTATATTTTTTTATATTTTTTTTATAATTATCATATCTTTTACCTTTTAATAAATATATTTTTATCAATTATATATATAGTAATCACTTATATATATATATTTACGAAAATATTATTAAAGAAAAGCAATTACATTTTTTATGTAAACATAATTATACACACATTTTTTTGGATTTCATTTTCTCTTTTGTTTATTTATATGTATATGTATTTTAATCTTCTCCCTCTCACAACATAAATGCAATTTAACCAAAATTAGGAAAATCACTCAAATAAAAGAAAATGTAAGCCGCTTCAGGGCATTATGGTACAATATGGGATTTACTCGTCGTAACGTCAGAAACGGCGTGTCTACAATCCTAATAAAGAAAAGGCTATCATGGACATTGGTGAGGACACTAGAGCACGAGTACGGCCCGACTCAGCGAGCCGTCGGTACCGGACCCGCAGCACGACTCGGTCGACATCGACATCCTTGTGGCTGGGCGACAGTATGGAGTCCCTACCAGAGTGTTGATACTTTCCTATGTTTATTGTGAGTGTTTAGCATGTATTTGCTTATTGTGAGTGTATTAGTGTGTATTTTGTATTTTAGCTTCTAGTTGGGTCAAGCTTGTAATATGGGCTACACTTCATGTAAGGGGTCCAATTTCTAAATTGGGCCTCAAGACCATTAGGAGCCCAAGTCCAAGGTGGGCTTCTAGAAGACTTGGACTATTAGACTAAGGAGACAAAGGTGGAGGATGCCACATCCTTGTCCCCCATGCTTGTCTCCCACCTACCCTTGACCAATGTTAGTGGATGTCCTTTAGAGTTAGTGGATGTCCTTTGATGTTAGTGGATGTCATTTGGTGTTAGTGGATGTCCTTGGATCTAGATCTAGGGTTTTCATATTTATAGTCTCTTGTTGTATTTTGTGTGGAACTAATGAAGAAATTGAAGTGAAATGTATTTTGGCACCCCCTCTCCCTCTTGTGTTCTTGAAGTTCTTCCCTCTCCCACCTCCAATCCCTCCAGATCTGAGTGTTAGATCCAATATCTCCCCCACAAATCCCTTCTTCTTCTCTTCTACTACCTTCTGTGATCATCCACCGCCGCCGCCGCCGCCATCGGAGCCGCCAGCAAGCCGCCACCCTCGCTTCTCCGACCTGATGTCCTGAACTGCGACCTGCAGACCTGAAGCTTGAAGACGAGGGCATATCTCCTGATCCAACCGTTGGATCGATCAGATCTTTTGAGGGTTTGTTCCCCCACGTCTCCCCTAGTTCCAGTTAAAATTTCGTGCCGATCAGAGTCCGTTTGCCCCCCTTCCCAGCCACTTGTTCCCCCCCTCTCAGTCTGCCCTGATTGCAGCCTGCAGGATAGATCTTGGAAGAGGATTTTTCCCACCCATCAAACGAAGTCCAAATCCAGCAAAAGACCTATGTGCGTTTTCCTATACCTCCCATCTACCCATCATAAAAATCCCAGGTCCTAGATATTTCATTTGAACCCTGGTCAAGGCTGAAAAACAGGGAGATCCACTTCTGTCCCTGAGATCAGTCTGTCCGAACCAGAAAAGGGGTCATGCTGCAGAAGTTTTCATTTCAGATCTGACCGTTGGATGAAGCTGCATTTCCAGTATGTCGAATAGCTCTGAGTCCTCTATCCAACGGCGCTAATCTGACTTCGATCCGACTTCGGATCTGTTCGTGGCAACCGTTTTCGTGGAGGCGCGCTGGTCTGGCCTGAAAGGGGGCTGCGAGACAGCCTTGGGGGTTAATTCCCAATAAACCCCCAGCTCACCGTCGGCGACCACCGCTCCCGGGGACCGACCCGGGGCACTCCAGCGACGACCCCCCCCCCCCGGTCACCGCCACCAGAAGACGCGCGGAAGCCACTACCCCAGCAGCCGGGCCCACTTGGAGCCTTGTGGGCCCCACGTTGAGCGCCACCACCGTGCTGCCCGCCACCGCCTGGAACCACAAATCGTGGCCCGCCAACCCCTGGAACGGCGCTCCCGGATCGCTGTTGTGGTCTTTTAACTCCCTGCGTGGAGTGGACCGAGTATTTACTGCTGTAAATTAATTATTACTTTGTACCGGGAGTGACGGTTCACGGTCGGGAAGTCTTCGCCACGCCGCGAGCGTGGAGGTACACCCGCCGCCCATTAGTCTAGTTTGCTTATTTAGTATGTATTCTACTGCCGCTGCATGTGCGTAGTTATTTTCCTAGCTAGTTAATTTATTAATCACCGCTGTGAGTTGTGAGAGCGAGAACCCGTCCCGTGACTCATTCCGAGCACGAGAGTGAGTTGACTACCCCAGTCTCAAAGCCGATTTCTCAACCATGCACGATCGTCGCGTTTCCCTCGATGGGGCCGACTGTGAGTAGCGCTTCTTATTTGGGGCTAGTTCGCCTCTTCTGGAGCTCGTTCGGTGCCGCGTCTTAGTGTGTGTTGCTGGTCGCGTCGTCAGTCTAGCCGAGTCTCGTAGTCGTCCCGCGTCAAATTGGTATCAGAGCCAGGTTGAGTCTAGGATAGTCTTCTTTAAAAATACAAAAAAAGAGTCATTTAAGTCAGTCTAAGGTTGCATTGCATACCTTTATTCGGTATATAAAAAAGTGTTTCCCGACCGTTAGGTTATGCCTATCGGGAAGGTGATTCACTCGCGTGAGAGGATCTTCGGATCCCCGGACTCCGCCAGGTACCAGATATCGGTTTAAGTCAAAGGACCTCAACTTGCATCGGTCCATCCATATAGGTCTAGTGAGTCACCCTTAGTTCTCTTTAGGCCTCACTGCATGCCCACCCGTGGAGGTGCCCAGTACCATCGCCCTGACACTATGGGTGAATACCGAGGTGCCAACCCGGGAGGCCGTTCCCTGGAGGACATGATAGCTCTACTCATGGAGCGCATGGATAGGTCCGAGCAAACTCTTAGGGAGCATACCGAGCGTATGGAGAGCCGATTCAAAGCCATGGAGGACCGCGCCGAGGCTTCTGACCGATCTGTCCAAGGATTGGTTGGAAGGTTAGAGAGTGTGGAGAGAACCCCTCACCGAGACCTACCCGGCATTCTCCCGGCCCCGCAGGCACATGTTGCCCAGCCCGTGGCTGCTGCCCAGCCCGTGCCTGCTGCCCAGCTCGCACCACCTCGGGCTGAGGAGCAACGGCAACGTGCCCCCCATTTTGAGGACTACGAGTTCGACAACGATTACGAGGGAAATGGCCGGCGCCGGCATGGTCACCGACCACATAGGGATGATGAGGACGAACAGATCCTCAAGACCGTCCGTGTGGACCCTCCCACGTTTGATGGGTCCAAGCCTTTAGAACCCAAGATCTACCTTGATTGGGAGGCTAGCATGGACCGGTACTTTGAGTGGTTCGAGATGATGGACCACCGGAGGGTTAGGTATGCCAAGATGAAGCTGTTGGGGCAAGCACAGACTTACTGGAGCAATGTAGAGAGCTTGCTCTTTCAGCGTCATGAGCCTTAGATAGGTTCTTGGGATGAGATGAAGGACAAGCTTAGGCGTAAGTACCTTCCTGCCACGTACCGTCAGCGACTTATTGATAGGTGGCAGAGTCTCACCCAAGGGGACCAATCCGTGTCAGACTACATCACGGAGTTTGACGAGTACTTTTTGCGATGTGGCGTTACGGAGGAGAGCACCATGCATGTGTCACGCTTCCATCGTGGTTTGCGGCCCCACTATCAATATGAATTATTTCGCCGCAATGTTACCACCTTGGAAGACGCATACCAGGTTGCTCTAGAGTTGGAGCAGTTTGAGGTGGAGTTCGCTCCCGTCCAACGCCCGGGGTTCACTTATCAGCGTGGGACCGACCCTCGTACCACGCCTACCTCTTACAGCCAGTTTTAGGTGGCCCGCCCCCCGGAACCCCCTCGGCAGGACCCCACTGCTCCTAGGCTCCGCACTTTCCCTCCGAGGGACCCTCCCCCTCGCCCGCAGGCACCCATCCCTGCCACTCGGCCTTATCAGCCCACCGTACCAGCTCGGCCTCTTCTTCCTACACCCCCAGTCCATCGAGAGGACAAGGGTAAGGGGCCAATGATTGGTGGAACATCTCAGGGCAATGGGCCACGAGACCGTTGCTACACTTGTGGTGGAGTTGGCCACTTTGCCAGCAAGTGTCCCACCCAAGGAGCACTTGTTATTGCCGACACACCGGCCCGTGACCCCACGCCTGAGTTGGTGCCAGTCAGCTACGAGCCGGACCAAGAATTGGCCGAGGAAATCTTTGACGAGTTATTGGAGGGCGAGCAGGTTGACGTCCCTGGTACCTCGTACCAGGATGACGTACATTTGGGTGTAGTCAGGTGCATCCTTACCCAGCCTCAGGTGAGCGACGACTGGCGTCGCACCACCATATTCCACACATTTTGTAGGCTGGAAGGGAAAGCTTGCAAGGTGATTATAGATAGCAGGAGTTGCATCAACGCTATCTCCACAGGCACCGTCAAGCGCCTTGGTTTGACGCCCGTGGATCACCCTGCACCTTACAGAGTTTCTTGGGTGGATTCCACTTCCATCCCGGTCAGACTGCGGTGTCTGGTGCCGCTGCAGTTCCAGGCGTACCATGATGTGATCTGGTGTGATGTACTACCTATGGAGGTGGGTAGTATCATCCTTGGTAGGCCTTGGCTCTTTGACCGAGATGCCACCCTTCATGGTAGGTCGAACACTTGCACCTTCGACCATGATGGCCATAGGATTACCCTCCACCCAGTCCAGCCGAAGGACCCATCTATCCGCGGACCAGCTGGTCCCAGCACCACAACCACTTCTGGTCAGGGGAAGGTCGGTCCACCCACTTTGTCCTAGGCACAGGCATCCACCTCATCGACTACTCCTAGCAGAGTGGACCCTCCACCCAGGAGGTTGATGATGATCAGTCCGAGAGAAATGGAACAGGAGGTGACCGGGGGTAACCCCATTCTAGCTGTCGTTGTCAGGGGCATAGAGGATGTCGCCCCTAGGTCTGAGGATGAGCATCCCCCAGAGATAGCCGCAATATTGCGGGAATTGTCTGATGTCTTCCCCGAAGACCTCCCTGGAGGCCTTCCACCTATGAGGGATATCCAGCATGAGATCGACCTCGTCCCGGGCTCATCTTTGCCCAACCTTCCCCATTATAGGATGAGTCCCATGGACCATGCTGAGCTTCAGCGGCAGGTCGAAGAGTTGATGAGTCGGGGGTCCCTTAGGGACAGCAAGAGTCCCTGCGCTGTCCCCACATTATTGGCCCCGAAGAAGGATGGCACATGGAGGATGTGCGTTGATAGCCGTGCAATCAACAAAATCACGGTGAAGTATCATTTTCCCATTCCCCGATTGGATGACTTGCTTGATATGATGTCGGGAGCCACTATCTTCTCAAAGATAGACCTTCGTAGTGGCTATCACCAGGTGCAGATCAGGCCTGGAGATGAATGGAAGACGGCATTCAAGACCAAGGATGGTCTTTATGAGTGGTTGGTTATGCCCTTTGGGCTTTCCAACGCCCCTAGCACCTTCATGCGGTTGATGACCCAGGTTTTACGCCCTATGATAGGGGTCTTCTTGGTTGTCTACTTCGATGACATTCTTATCTACAGCCGCACTAGGGAGGACCACTTAGACCATCTTAGGCAGGTCTGTATTGTGCTAAGGCGAGAGAGTTTATTCGCCAACCCGAAGAAATGTGCTTTCATGTCCGATCAGATCACTTTTCTCGGGTTCATTGTGTCGAGAGATGGAGTCTCCGCTGATCCGGAGAAGATTAGGGCCATCAGGGAGTGGCCCGAGCCCCGCACACTCCACGACGTCCGAGTTTCCATGGCTTAGCGACGTTCTACCGTCGCTTCATTCGTGGCTTCAGTTCTATCACTGCCCCGATCACTGATTGCATAAAGAAGGGGGCATTCGTATGGACTAAGGCTACAGCCACGTCCTTTCAAGATATTAAGGAGCGCATGACCCAGGCACCTGTCCTTGCTTTACCCGATTTTTCTAAGGTGTTTGAGGTCACGTGTGATGCTTCTGGTGTGGGTATTGGTGGCGTTTTGAGTCAGGAGTCCCACCCTATTGCATTCTTTAGCGAGAAGCTTAATGATGCCAAACTGCGATATTCCACATACGACAAAGAATTTTACGCAGTTGTCCAGGCATTGAGGTATTGGAGGCACTATTTGTTGCACCAGGAGTTTGTCCTCTTCTCTGACCATGAGGCCTTACGATTCCTCCATACCCAAAAGAAGCTGAATGCTCGTCATAGTCGTTGGGTAGAGTATCTCCAAGAGTACACCTTTGTGCTCAAGCACAAAGCAGGGGTAGAGAACAAGGTCACCGATGCACTGAGTCGTCGGGTGATGATGTTGACCACCATGAGTGTTGAGGTGGTAGGGCTAGAGAGGCTGAAGGACGCCTATGTTGACTGTCCGGACTTTGGTCCGATCTATGCCGTCCTTCAGGCCGGTCCCTCGCGCGATTATAGCGAGTTTGTACTACAGGAGGGTCACCTATTCCGGGGTGACAAGTTGTGCATCCCACGGACTTCTGTTCGTGACTTTCTTACATGGGAGATGCACGCGGGAGGTCTTGCTGGTCACTTTGGCCGGAACAAGACCATAGAGGCGGTTGAGCACCGATTCTACTGGCCTAGCCTAAAGAGGGATGTTGCTCGTATTGTAGCCCAGTGTCGCACTTGTGCTATGGCCAAACAAAGGAAGCAAAGTGTCGGCCTCTATACTCCCCTTTCCGTCCCAGATAGTCCATGGCAGGACATTAGCATGGACTTTGTGTTAGGATTACCCCGCACCCTCCGAAAGCATGACTCGATCTTTGTGGTTGTCGACCGATTCTCTAAGATGGCATTATTCACCCCATGCTCCAAAACCTCGGATGCCTCTAGAGTTGCCCGTCTATTTTCTTCACATTGTGTCTCCAGGTTCGGACTCCCACGCACTATAGTGTCCGATAGGGATGTGCGCTTCACTAGCTATTTCTGGAAGACCCTATGGCACATGATGGGCACCCAATTGAAATTCTCCACTGCCTATCACCCCCAAACCGATGGTCAGACTGAGGTTGTCAATAGGAGTTTGGGGGATCTTCTTAGGTGTCTTGTCCGAGATCGAGTCAGGGATTGGGATTTGATATTACCCTTGGCTGAGTTCGCCTATAATGATTCAGTCAATAGGTCTACCGGTATGAGCCCCTTCGAGATTGTCACTGGCCGTAGACCTAGGAGACCCATAGACCTAGTCCCATCTCCCATCCAGTCCCGTGTGTCTGATTCAGCCGAGTCTTTTGCTAGCCATATTAGACAGTTGCATGAGCATATTCATCGTCATATTGAGTCCAGCAACGCACGATACAAAGAATTGGCTGACGCCCATAGGCACCACCGTGAGTTTCAGGAGGGCGATTCTGTCATGATCAGGGTCAGACCTGAACGGTTTCCCTCAGGAGCCGTGAAGAAGTTGCATGCTCGCGGTGCCGGTCCCTTTCGAGTAGTGAGGCGAGTCGGATCAAACGCATATGTTGTGGACTTGCCAGAGGATTACGGGATCAGCTCGACTTTCAACGTCTCGGACCTCGTCGCTTATAGGGACCCAGCAGTGATACCCAGTGAGCCCTTTGAGCCGTCTCCACCCATTGTGAGTGACACCACCCAAGAGTGTCCACCTCCAGTCTTGTTACCTCAGCAGCGAGAGCAGATAGAATGTATACTAGACGAGCAGGTGACGACTACTCGAGGCGGAGTGTACCAGCGCTACTTGGTGCGTTGGAGGGGACGGCCCGCGTCCGATGACACCTGGATCACCCGGGCAGAACTACAGAGGATAGATCCAGATCTGCTGGATCGGTACCAGAGCGACCCGGACCCCTACTCGACGGGGTCGAGCTTCTCCCACCCGGGGAGAATTGGTGAGGACACTAGAGCACGAGTACGGCCCGACTCAGCGAGCCGTCGGTACCGGACCCGCAGCACGACTCGGTCGACATCGACATCCTTGTGGCTG
Organism: Amorphophallus konjac; assembly: GCA_022559845.1. Classification (NCBI taxonomy): domain Eukaryota; kingdom Viridiplantae; phylum Streptophyta; class Magnoliopsida; order Alismatales; family Araceae; genus Amorphophallus; species Amorphophallus konjac. The sequence goes on from CM040121.1 coordinate 526,173,362, forward strand.
GGCGACAGTATGGAGTCCCTACCAGAGTGTTGATACTTTCCTATGTTTATTGTGAGTGTATTAGCATGTATTTGCTTATTGTGAGTGTATTAGTGTGTATTTTATATTTTAGCTTCTAGTTGGGTCAAGATTGTAATATGGGCTACACTTCATGTAAGGGGTCCAATTTCTAAATTGGGCCTCAAGACCATTAGGAGCCCAAGTCCAAGGTGGGCTTCTAGAAGACTTGGACTATTAGACTAAGGAGACAAAGGTGGAGGATGCCACATCCTTGTCCCCCATGCTTGTCTCCCACCTACCCTTGACCAATGTTAGTGGATGTCCTTTAGAGTTAGTGGATGTCCTTTGATGTTAGTGGATGTCCTTTGGTGTTAGTGGATGTCCTTGGATCTAGATCTAGGGTTTTCATATTTATAGTCTCTTGTTGTATTTTGTGTGGAACTAATGAAGAAATTGAAGTGAAATGCATTTTGGCACCCCCTCTCCCTCTTGTGTTCTTGAAGTTCTTCCCTCTCCCACCTCCAATCTCTCCAGATATGAGTGTTAGATCCAATATCTCCCCCACAAATCCCTTCTTCTTCTCCTCTACTACCATCTATGATCATCCACCGCCGCCGCCGCCGCCATCGGAGCCGCCAGCAAGCCGCCACCCTCGCTTCTCCGACCTGCTGTCCTGAACTGCGACCTGCAGACCTAAAGCTTGAAGACGAGGGCATATCTCCTGATCCAACCGTTGGATCGATCGGATCTTTTGAGGGTTTGTTCCCCCACGTCTCCCCTAGTTCCAGTTAAAATTTCGTGCCGATCAGAGTCCGTTTGCCCCCCTTCCCAGCCACTTGTCCCCCCCCCCCAGTCTGCCCTGATTGCAGCCTGCGGGATAGATCTTGGAAGAGGATTTTTCCCACCCATAAAACGAAGTCCAAATCCAGCAAAAGACCTATGTGCGTTTTCCTATCCCTCCCATCTACCCATCATAAAAATCCCAGGTCCTAGATATTTCATTTGAACCCCGGTCAAGGCTGAAAAATAGGGAGATCCACTTCTGTCCCTGAGATCGGTCTGTCCGAACCAGAAAAGGGGTCATGCTGCAGAAGTTTTCATTTCAGATCTGACCGTTGGATGAAGCTGCATTTCCAGTATGTCGAAGAGCTCTGAGTCCTCTATCCAACGGCGCTAATCTCACTTCGATCCGACTTCGGATCTGATCATGGCGACCGTTTTCGTGGAGGCGCGTCGGCCTGGCCTGAAAGGGGGCTGCGAGACAGCCTTGGGGGTTAATTCCCAATAAACCCCCAGCTCACCGTCGGCGACCACCGCTCCCGGGGACCGACCCGGGGCACTCCAGCGACGACCCCCCCCCCCCCGGTCACCGCCGCCAGAAGACGCGCGGAAGCCACTGCCCCAGCAGCCGGGCCCACTTGGAGCCTTGTGGGCCCCGCGTTGAGCGCCACCACCGTGCTGCCCGCCACCGCCTAGAACCACAAATCGCGGCCCGCCAACCCCTGGAACGGCGCTCCCGGATCGCTGTTGTGGTCTTTTACCTCCCTGCGTGGAGTGGACCGAGTATTTACTGCTGTAAATTAATTATTACTTTGTACCGGGAGTGACGGTTCATGGCCGGGAAGTCTTCGCCACGCCGCGAGCGTGGAGGTACACCCGCCGCCCATTAGTCTAGTTTGCTTATTTAGTATGTATTCTACTGCCGCTGCATGTGCGTAGTTATTTTCCTAGCTAGTTAATTTATTAATCACCGCTGTGAGTTGTGAGAGCGAGAACCCGTCCCGTGACTCATTCTGAGCACGAGAGTGAGTTGACTACCCCAGTCTCAAAGCCGGTTTCTCAACCGTGCACGATCGTCGCGTTTCCCTCGATGGGGCCGACTGTGAGTAGCGCTTCTTGTTTGGGGCTAGTTCGCCTCTTCTGGAGCTCGTTCGGTGCCGCGTCTTAGTGTGTGTTGTTGGTCGCATCGTCTGTCTAGCCGAGTCTCGTAGTCGTCCCGCGTCAGACATGCCTCCGCCAATAAATATTACGGAACTTCGAGGACTAATTGGTAGATTGCAATTCATCAGAAGATTTATATCTCAACATTCTCAGAGGTGCCGCCAGTTTTATGAATTGCTAAAGGTGGGGGTCAAATTTGAATGGAATCAAGATTGTCAAAGGGCCTATGAGGACTTAAAGGTCTATTTATCCAATCCCCCAGTTTTGCAACCTCCTGTCCCTGGGAAACCCCTAATCCTATACATCTCAATCATTGAGGACTCCCTAGGGGAGGTTCTAGCACAAGTAGATGACGAAGGAAAAGAGCACGCAGCTTATTACCTCTCCAGGTTGTTTAACCCGGCTGAGGCCAAATACACCGCTATGGAGAAGACTTGTGCCACCTTAGTGTGGGTAGTTCAGAAGCTTAAGCATTACTTCCTAGCCCACCCAGTCAGGTTGATCTCCAGAATGGACCCGATCTATTATCTCTTAGAAAAGCCTGTCCTTTTCTAGTATGTTAGCTCGCTAGCAGAGCTTTCTCTCTCAGTTCGATATCACGTTCGTCATTCAGAAGGCAGTCAAAGGATATGCCATTACTGAGCATCTTGCCCATCTTCCTATTCCCCGCACTGATTCTATTTAGGATGATTTCCCTGATGAGCATCTCTCTGTCCTTACTCATCACCTCTTTTGGTCTCTGCATTTCGACGGTGCACTCAATTCTCAAGGCCGAGGGATAGGCGCTGTTATACTCACTCAGGAAGGGGTGACGATTCCCTTTGCTTATCAACTTCGATTTCCTGCTACCAACAACATCTCCGAGTACGAGGCTCTTCTAGCTGGTTTAAAGCACGTGTACCTTCTAGGCGCATGTCATTTGAAGATCATAGGGGACTCTCGGCTCATCCTGCGGCAGGTTGTATCCACTTACCGCACGCGTGACCCAAAGCTCAAGCCATATCAAGATTTGGTCACGCTCCTAGCTAGACAATTCTGCAAGTTGATCTACATCCACACTCCTCGATCTCAGAACATTTTAGCTGATGCTCTAGCATACCTAGCTTCCTCTCTATATTTCCCTCTCAGTCGGAGTACTAAGACTGTCGTCGTTCAGAGATTGGACGCACCCTCTCTTCAGGATCCTTGGTATGCCAACCTTAGGAAAACTGTAGAGGCGAGGGTTGAGAAGGAAGATCTTAAGGAAGTATCTTTGACAGAACTAGAAGAGATCTTGGAGGAAGAAGAATTGCCCTGGTATCATGAGATTGAGTTGTATTGCAAAGATGGATCATTCCCAGAAGGGGCAAACGCCGAACAGCGCAAATCAATAAGAAGAGCCGCCTCAAGGTATACTATCGTTGCAGGGGAACTATACAGGCGCGCTACTAATGGAATGCTTATGAGATGTTTAGATGATAATGAAGCTTGGAAGGTGGCTGAAGCAGCCCATTCTAGTGAATGTGGAGGTCATGTTAATGGCCAGGCTCTGGCGAAGAAAATCCTTAGGCAGGGTTATTATTGGCCCACTCTAGAGGAAGATTACTCCATCTATGTTCGGAGGTGTCTTAAGTGCCAACTCCACGCTGATAAAATTCATGCTCCAGCTTCCTCTCTTCATCCTCTTTTTGCTCCTTGGCCATTTTCTATGTGGGCTTTCGACGTTGTCGGCCCGCTCGGTGATCCCAATTCTCAGACCAAGCAAAAATCCTTCATCCTTACCGCTACTGAGTACTTCACCGAGTGGGCTGAAACCAAAGCGTATGCGGAGATTAAAGCTACAACGGTGTGTCGCTTCATCATGAAGAATATCATCTCATGGTTCGGAGTGCCAAGCAGCATCATCACCGACAACGGACCCCAGTTCATCGCTCAAGAGCTCAAGGACCTATGTAAGAAGTTCAATATTGCATTGCATCATTCATCTCCATATTACCCGCAGGGCAACGGTCAAGCCTAAGCCACTAACAAAACCCTTCTCAAAATCATAAAGAAAATATGTGAATCTCACAAATTCTCTGATTGGCTAGAGAGATTAGTGGAAGCTCTATGGGCTTATCGCACCTCTGTCCGTACTCCCACTGGGTAAACCCCCTATGCTCTCACTTACGGGATGGAGGCGGTGCTCCCATATGAGATCCTGGTCCCTTCCCTAAGGGTACAACTCGATAAGGAACTTAATCTCGATGAACGTCGAGAGGCGTTGCTCGTCCAATTGGAACTCTTAGACGAGAAGAGGATGAACGCGGCCGATCACGTATCCGTTTATCAAAAGAGAGTTTTGCGTTATTTTCAAAAGAAGGTAATTGAATGTAAATTTCAAAAAGATGATATGGTTTTGAAACGTAAATTCATTCGGTCTGCAGGTCATAGGTCTAAATTACAACCTAACTGGGAAGGCCCGTTTGTGATCAAAGAAGCTTATCTAGGGAATGCTTATCGCTTAGTGAACGCAGAAGGTGAGGAGCTCGCTCACGCTTAGAATGGGTTGTATCTTAAGCGTTTCTTTCCTTAGAGTCTAGCCAGTGCCACCCCAGTAACAGGGTGTCCTTTTTCCTTTCACCCTGGAGGAGGACCCCGAGTACGGCAATCACACACTACATGACATCCCTGGTCGGGTTTCCCACTCTGTAGGCACTGTTTCTCCTTGACCATGCTTGGGGGAAAGTCAAAGTCCCTGTCCGTTTCTCTCTTCGGCCGAATCCAGGGGCAACAGGTGAATAAGGGGGCGACGACCAATCTAGACACCTTGACGAGAGGAGGTCTCAAATAGGGGCAGTCCGTTATGACTTGACGCCACAGAAAAGAAAAAAGAGAAGCAAAAAGGAAAGAAAGGAGCAATCTTTTTGACGAAAAACAAAAGATTATCTTGAAAGTCCATCAAACATAATTCCAAAGCTCCAAGGAAAACGAAAAGCCAGGCATGGCAAGAGTGGCAGTACAGTTTCCCCGCGGGACGTTATGAGCCCGGTCGTATGCGTGTCTAGAGTGGACAAAGGTTCGATGACGGACACAAAGCCCCAGCGCAACAGACCGAGTCTCTGAATGGGTTGTCTAGAAGAGGAACTCAAGCACTGAAAACTTCTATATCTGGCCTAAGCTTACCCCCGCATTCTGTTTTCTTTTTAGGACTAAAACGAATACCCTGGGTATGCCCTTGATAGAAGCACAGTCAAGCAAGTTGGGCCCTGGCCAGGGGTTGTCACCTCTATCGCACGCCAACATCGGAAACTCTCGATGGAATGGGGAGGACCCACGTTTCTAGGGGAGCACTGGTTTTTCAAAATCCAAAAAAATCATATATCTCAAAATCTAAAAAAATCATATATTTCAAAATTCAAAAAATCATATATCTCAAAATTCAAAAAAATCATATATTTCAAAATTAAAAAATCATATATTTCAAAATTAAAAAATCATATATTTCAAAATCCAAAAACATCAGATATTTTTAAAATCTCACAAAAAATCTAAATATTTGTAAAACTCCAAAAATACCATCATGTGCATCGCATGCATTGCATTTTCCTTTCCCATTTTCTGCCTATTTAATAAGGCTCCACCCCTTGACCAAATATCAAGAATGATCAAATTCTAACTTGCTGAAGGCAAGGGGTTGGGTCTAAGAACAGAGCTAACTTATTTCTTGTCTAAGTGAGTGCAGAACGCATGTTCAAAGCCTGAAGATTCAAAGCCCACAAGTTAATGGTTTTTGGCACTGTGACGCGTCTACAATGAACCGTCACACCATTCCTAACGGACTAATACTGGCCCGTTACCTCCTTCTGGCCCAGTTTTCTGTTCTCAGAAATATTGTTTTGTAACGCGTCTACCTCAGTCCGTTGCCTCATCCTAACGGACTGATGTTGGTCCGTTAATCTCTTCCAAACACAGTTCTCTGGGTCCTTTGTGTAATGGATGATCTTAAGTCCGTTACGCTCTTGTGACGGCCCTTCTTAGGTCCGTTACGTTACACAGAAACTCTGTTTTGCAAAACAAATTCAGCTCAATTGTGCAATCAACTCTTTATCTTTCTAGAACAGAACTTTTATTTTCATTCAACTGAACTCATTGTACATCAAGTGGTTGATAAAACTCATACTCTTCATTACATTAAGAACAAAATTCAAAGTACATTCATTTTCTTATCCGCATGAGGCCGAACCTTCCGTAACTCTTTTACGTAAGCATGACGCTCCTCGTCATCTTCTTCCACTTCTTCTTGCCACGGGCGCGTTTTGCCGATCTCCCACATGGTCAGCGCATTTCGGATCGCTCTCTCATCCTCCTCGATCCCCACCTTTCTAGCTAGAGGGGAGGGTAGTGTGCAAGTGCAAGAACTTCGGTTCGGGATAGCCCAACTTGAAGATAGCATCGGTGAGGGTTGTAGATCGCCATGGTAGTGTCCCCCACTAGCTGTAGATCTAGGCCTGGCCGCCGTGGTACTCTAAGTGTGGTTCTCCGAAGAACGCTTGGCCGCATTTCGAACCTATCCATTAGCATTGTGTTGAGGAAGAGACGCCATCCATCGCGTGTTTTCTTGTCCACTGTCCGGCATTCAACCTGTTCAGAAAACCCAAAAGTACCTCCGATAAAGAATAAAGGGTGGCTCTCGAAGATCCGGCTAGTTGAGGTCAAGTCCTCCTTGAGTTGAAATTTGATTCTCACTCCCATCCAACACTCAAGTAGTATCATGGAGCCAAAGAGAGGTCCTCCTAGGCAAGCTGAGCTAAGCCTTCCATACAGGTATGAAAGGACTGCTTGTGAAATGGATAATCCCCGCCACAACCCACTAATAATGCTCAGATTTTGGATATCAAGAAGGTGGTAAGTGGTAGGAAAAAGAAAGACCCCGCACAAGCACACCGACACGGCTTTTACTATGGCTTCGAATCTACCGCTCTTGTTCTTGCAATAAGCGGTTATCCATTGTGCCATTGGTATCAAGTGGATATGTTTTGGGCTATGTATGAAGTCGCTTAAGATTAGTGAAGGGTCTATCGGTTCAACCGTGTGGCATACTAAATCTTCATCCCCTACTTTGGTATTAGCAAGGGATAGATAAGTCTCTACTTTCTCCAAAAGGATTGTGGCTTAAAAGGAAGGGAAGAGAAATGTATGAGTTTGGGGATGCCATAGTTCTATTAGGGCTGAGATGCTTGCCCAATCCCAGGACAGCTTGTGGAAATTCTTCCCTAGGACGACTAAGGGTTGGAGGTGCCATGCCTTAAGATGGAGATAACCTCTAATGGAAGTTCCTTAATCATGGGAGCCACCCACTTCAGGTTGGAATAACACCTCGGGCCAGGAAAATGTTAAAGAAAGAAGAAAAAGATGAGAAAAGAAAGAAAGATCATGAGGAAGTGCAGAAAAATTGAATCTTTCTAAATTTAATGGTAACTTACCTCTCTTAATGGATTGGAACTGAGGTGTTTGGGGATGGAGGTTAGCCTTTGTATCTCCTCATGCTCTTTTCTAGCAGCTTTGGGCCCGGTGTAGACCCTTTCCTCCATGACAAAGGCCCAAAGCTTCGTTTCATGGTGTTCTTGGCAAATTGATGAGTTTTCTAAACTTGTAGCAGAGAAATAAAGTGAGTTGCGAATTTAGGGCTTGATCCTATTTATAGAGGCTGAATTTTGGTGTTAGAATGTAAGGACCAAAGTTAGAAAGTCTTATCCTAGGTCTAGGAGAGTTCTAGCTTGGATTTGGCCGCTTTCCATCCAACTTCGGATGCTCTTGGAAGAGTCCCGGTCTGATTCTACTGCTGTCTAGTGTAACGGTCTATCGTGGGTCCGTTATAGTCTCCTGACGCGCCAGAATTGGTCCGTCACGTCCTGTTGTCCATCGCCTTTACTCTGTTGATTATAACGGCCCTAACCTGGTCCGTTACGTATTCCTGGTGGTCCGCAGTGGTCCGTTACATAGTCTGCTACAGGTTATAGATCAATTCATTCCCTCTCTCTTTGGCCAAACCTGCTAGTCCCATTACATGCATTCATTTCAACCACACAATCACGCATTCCACACATTCACACACTCATACATTCGTTACACCCATCCACACATTCACACGTCCATTCATTCACACATCCACACATATAACTAAACATAAAACTAACAAAAACAAAATTTCATTCTACTAACTGTCATGTACAAGCATGTGTGTCAAAACGAAAGAACAAAAGAAAACATATCACTAGGCCGGTCTATCTCCCGGGCCGTCACTATCCCCAGTACCCTCTTGCTGCTTGGCTGGCGGCTCCATGGCATTGTGTTCCTCCTCCCGTGGTCGTCTCCTCCCCGCCTCCTCATTCCTCCGCAGAACGGAAGAACTAGCCAGGTAGTCTCCTACCGATCCGCTCGGTACTCCACTCCGTGTACCTCCCGCTGCAACACTCTGGGATGTACTCCGCTCAGGTCCACGGCCTATCATCCGGACTATCCGCTCTACGGCCCGGAGATCGATCTTCAAATCATGAACCTGGAGTCGCGCCTCCCGAGCCTCGGTCCGGTATCTCTCAAGGTCTGATGTCTGGGTAGATGCCCGCTCTAATTCTCCGCTCAGTCGGGCCACCTCTGCCTGAAGGTGCCCTACCTCCGCTCGGGAACGCTCTAGCTCTGCTCAGGTCCGCTCAGTCTCTGCTCGAGCCCGATCCGCCTCGGCTATCGCTCTGGCCAATTCTCTCGCCTGCATTTTTGCATTGCATCGTAGCCGGTTCAAGGCATTTAGCATACATCATAAAGCATTTAAGTTTGAAGGTTTAGTTACTTACCCGCTCTGCGAGGGTAGCCTCGGCCTCCTCGGCTCGAGCTACGGCCCGGGTAAACTCTGCATCTCACTCAGCCCTGCCCTCTGCAGGCTGTGAAGAGGAGGACGAAGCATCTGGTCCGGTCCTTTGGGCTCCCTCGGCCCGCTGCATTTAGAAGTTAGTCAGTCAACTTGCATGATCATAAGCATGAACGTGCATTTGAGTCCAAGGTTAGGAAGTTTACCAGGAGCTCCAAAGCAGCACGATACTCATCCCGTTGCTGGATAGTGGGTAGGAGTAGTCCCTCGAGCTCGGCAATGCATCCCCATGGGTCTAGCTGCATTTAGAAGTTAAAAGTGTCAAGGCACATAGAAAAAAATCATTGCATATAGCAAAGTCTGATTTTAGAGTTTATACCGGTCGTCGGGTACCGCGGAAAGCCTGGTCGTCGTACCGCTGGGCGTAAGCCTTCAAGTACACCTCGTCGCTATCAGCCTGCTTGGTCACTACCCTTCCCTTCCGCTTCCAATCCTCAATATACTTTCTCGCCCGGCCGCTCCAATTTACATTGCCATTGATACCTTTTGTGGATTTCCCCGACCGCTCATCGTTTCGATGAGGGAATGTCACCTCCGGCTGATGTACTCCTCGTGTCCTCATGATCAAGTGGTAGTGGAGAGGCTCGATCACATTGATGCAATGAAGCCAAATGTCCCGTCCTCCGTAGGCCAAGGAAGCCGCCACCCACGGCTGCCCCTCGTGTCGCTCGTTCCGGTACGGTGTCCAGCGCACATGAAAAGGCCAGTTAAGTTCATGTCAGCATTTAGAAGCATTTAAAAACATATAGAAGCAATTAAGAAAAGGTTTAAAGTTTGAGAATTTATCGATGCATGCGAGTATGAGTCAATGTCATCTTGGATCGCCCGGGTCAATCTCTTGATTGACCCCGTATCTCGAGCTACGTTCCACCGCCTCGCGATGAGAATCTACCCCGGATATAGCTCGGTCCCTCGCCCGATCCCGAGTAGGTAAAGGAAGACCCAGATCTGGATTTTGTAACATGTGTCAGCGTATAGGCATAATCAAAAGCATTTAAAAGCATTTAGAAGCATTTAGGGCATTTACCTGTAGAAAAGGCGAGAAGCCGCCTAGCATGGTCTCCCGGTCTGTCGCGCTGAGGGAATCGAATAAGAAAGCCAAGACAGCCGCTGCCCACGCGTATCTGCCCACTCTGTCCAGATCTTCTAGTAATAGAAGGAGCCTCCAGCTGATGACGTCAGCTCAGGTCAGGAATAATAGCTTCCCGAATAGCAGCATCAGGAAGCACCTCAGCACTTTGTCCCCATCCGGTCCTGCCTCCGCCGCCACACTCAGGCGCACCTGTTCGACCACTCGGTTGATGTGCTCTTCCGGTAGCTCTCCAACTGCTATCACCGCTCCCCAGAGTCCCAAACTCTCTTGCAGCACTGATCGTGATAATTGGGACGATGGATGCCCTTCCCTCATCAGATCCAGCCCTAGCAGCTCCTGGGCTAGTTCTCTGTAGTCGCCATATGTCCATCCCGTCACCGCTTTGCCGTGCACCCTCAAGCCGCTGATCCTCGCCATGTCTTCTAATGTTGGGATCATGTGCCCCCATGGGAAGATGAAAGCTCGGCTGATCCGATCCCACCTCTCGTGCAGCACGTACAAGAGGGCCGTGTCTACTCTTGTCACCTCTATGCTAAGGACTTCCCCGAAGCCCATGGCAGCTAATCTCTCCCTCTGGTACCCCGGCAGTGCCAAGTACACCGCTCGCACTTGAAGCCATGTGATTCTTGTTCTCCTCTTTCCCTGGGCACATTTGGGTCATAAGTTAGTCATTAGTCGCATTGCATTGCATTAATCACAAACAAAACAACAAAAAAATCAAATAATCGAAAACCCCAAAAAATGTCGTTTCTAGTTCTGGTTCCCCTGACGCACCAGTGGTGGCACGTCAGGGAGCGTAACGGTCACTGGAATGACCGTTACGTTCCCTCGCGTCGGGCATCATCTTCTTTGATCTTCCAGCCCGTGGGAATGGCCAATATGGCCTACAAGGTGTCCCAATGGGTCCCCAGACCCATTATCCTCCCCCAAAACACAATCCATGAAATTAAAAATTTGAAAACTAGGGTTTGGGGCGATTTGGCCTACCTCGGGGTCTTGGCCGTGTTTCTTCTTCTCCGGCGCAATGGGCTCATCCTCGCCGCCGGTAGCTCCTCCGGCATGTTCTCCTCCCTCTTTAGCTCCCTCTAGGGCCAATGGGGCGTTTTCTTCCGTCGATTGAGCCGCCGCCGCCGTTTCTCCTTCCTCCGGCGAGCTCACCGTCGGGGGAGCCTCCTCACGATCCAACCTAGCCTTCATCTTCCTAATAGATATCCTCTTCTTCCCTTTCTCTCGCGTCATGATGGCCGGAGGGCTCGTCACCGGTGAGGTTTTGGGGAAGGGTCTTTTGGCCCTCGGGTTTTGCTTTGGGGTGTGTTAGGGCGTGATTAGCAAATGAGAACGAATGAGGGCTCAATTTATTTTTTGCAAATTTAGAAAATGTAACGGTCTAACGTGAGACCGTTACAGTTCTCTGACGCACTATATAGAGTCCGTTAAGTGACTAGGGCATCCTTTGTTGAGAACTATGAACCGGTGGAGTGTAACGGATCCAAACTAGACCATTAAATTCTTTTGGCACTCCTTTATAAGTCCGTTACACCGATGATGGTCTTTCGCTTGAGTGTTTTCTCGTACTTATCTGATTTATGGAATGGTTATGCCCTGTTATCCTTTTATTACTATTTGATGGCTACCCCTTTCAGTTAAGCAAGACTGTCACATCGTCATCCGCTCGCCGAGCAAGTAAGTCAGGTAATGTATATCGATCATTTATTCCTTAATGCATTACTATATGTTATCTATGATATATTATCTCGAGAACCGGCTGGTCATTCATGTGTTTTGGGATCTGATGTTCCCCTTAAACAAAAACGATGATAATCTAAGTGCACATGTTTAATCGTTGGATAGGCCGTTAGGTTGAAAAATTTTGGGGATGATGGTTCTGTCTTGCACGTCGTGGTTGCAGATGGTGTCCTGACCCTAGTTTCTCCGGTCTAGCAATACTATTCTCGAGTATCTTGCTATTTTATCTTTCTTGGCATTTGTTTTAAAGATTTCTTTTTCCTTTAGCCCAGCATGCATCATACGCATCTTTGAGCATTCATGAGTCTCATCTGTCAAAGTGTCTCAGTGATGGTGAATAGCTGTGTTCTGTGATCTCGAGTAAAGATAATTATTCCACTCTGAGTCAAAAGGTTTCCTTTTGTCTTGTCACTCGGTTTGGTTAGCTGAAGATTCCTGTCTGGAGTTTAGTTAATCGTCTCTTTCCTTTCTGTTGCTCCGATCGCTGGCCGTGTTTCATTTTCCTTAGTTGTTAGTTCCTCCAGACATGTGTCATTTTGGTTGGCCATTTCCTTGTGGTTAGTTCAAAGTTTTCTGGAAGATTCTTATCGCTTGTTGGTTAAGGACAGGTGTCTTTTACCTTAACGCCCGCTTTTCAGTCCGCTCCGCTTCATTTCCGCTTCATCTCCATGTTCCATTTCGCCTTCGCTACACCTCCGCTTGCTCCCCTACAAAGGAGACATTAAGGAGGGGCATCCGTTGACACCCTTTTTATGACCAATGAGTTGAGTCGTCTCCTTATTCATTTTTAATGATGCTCTGGGTTGTTCACCCTTGTTGAATCTTCGTGGTCAATTTGAGGTCTCTTTCACGGGTCATTTTCTTCTTGGTTGGGTCTGGTTCCTCATCCTTGTCAACTGGACGTTGCTTGGCGAACTCTCTATTTCATTTGTCATTTTTTGTCCCTAACGCATCAATCCTAGCGCGTTACGCTATCCTAACGCACTTCCCATGGACCGTTACGTGATTCCAGAGTCCTGAGCCAACCGTTCTCTTTTCATGCTTATCATTTGTAATGTAACGGGCTTCTTTCATCTGTCACCTTATCCTAACGCATTATCTCTGATCCGTTACGCCTTCCAGAGTCCTCTGTTCGAAAACTTCGCCAGTTGGTCTTATCTCTTAGAGGATAAGGTTGTGTAATGGACTAGTCCTGGGGTGTTACTTTCTTGTGGCGGTCTATCGTGTGACCGTTACATCCATCAGAGTGTTCTAGCAGAATTGCTCTTTCTCTGCTACTCCGTGGTCAGATTAAGAGTTTGATTTGATGATTTCTCCTTCAAATCTCATCCTTAGAACCTTCTGTTTGTTTCTATGGACTCTTGAGAGTATTATCTTCAAGAGTTTACCAAGAAACCTCCTACTTTTTAGCTGGACTCTCTCCAATCCGACCCAAAAGTTTGGGGGTTTATAAATAGAACCCTTGACTTCATGGCTTGAAGATGAGATTTCTGGAGTTCGCGATGAGGTGCTGCCGCATCCTAGAGCTAGAACCAACCAAGGAAGGTTGCATCCCACGTCCGTCGTCGTCCTAAGTCTAGGGAGTATTAGCTTTAAGGGGCTAGTTCAGTCTAGTTCAATCTTTAGTTTGTTCTTCCCTTTTCTATCATCCATGGCATGTTCCCTCTCCTTCTCCCATGTCTTCTCTCTTGCTGCATGCATCTAAATCCTCTTCCCATCTTTTAAACACCCCAGAGGGGTTAAAAAAAAACAACCACCCCCGGTATTCTCCCTTTCCTTTTGCATGTTCTTCAATTCTTTTGATTTATAGCTACTACACTTTGCAAAGGCTAATCTGGGTATTTTTCTTTATTGTCTACATTATTTTGTAGGTTTTCCAAGGTTAAGGCACGAGGCCCAAGCTTCCTGGCCGGCTGGGAAGCTTGGAGATCAAAGATTCCTAATTCCTTTTCTACATACCTCTGACGGATTAAGGAAGGCGCGTTACTGTTCTCTGGCGCATCTACACTAGTCCGTTAAGCTTCACAGAGTTGCAGATTGCAGTCCCTGGTTTTCCTCTCTCCTGTGGGCGGGTGCTTCATCCATCTATTCTAAGGTACATTCCAAGTCCTTGGCTTGTTATTTACCTTAGTGGCGATCACGTTCCTTCTTAGTTGGGCAATAGCTCTCTCTCTCTTCACATCTTTTTCTTTAATTACTTGTTCTACCCCTTGCGGTGTGTTCTATTCCTCTTGCTCCACGCTCGGCGTGTGTTTTTTATTTCTTCTCTAGTTTAGTTCCCTGATTGAGATTGCTTGCCCATGCTTATAGGTCATGATGGTTGCATAGGTGTATGTTGTGCATGTCTATTGGTAAGTTGATGACCTTATTCCATATATCTGCATAATTGATCACCTCATCTTGCAATAAAGGAATCATCACAATCACAAATAATAATCAACAGAGGGGGCAAACCTATTCGATATGCAACTTCACCAACCCTTTCAAGAATTTCAAAGGGGCCAATGAATCTTGGAGTGAGCTTACCTTTAATACCAAATCTTCGAATACCTCGACCTGGAGAAACCTTGAGAAACACATGATCTCCCACTTGGAATTTCAGGTCGCGCCTTCTGTTATCAGCATATGATTTCTGCCTGTCTTGTGCCATCTGGAGTCTCTCCCGAATAAGCTTTATCTTCTCGGTAGTATCTCTTATAATATATGGCCCGAGAAATTGCCTTTCTCCTACTTCATTCCAACATATAGGTGAACGATAGCTTCTACCATACAGTGTCTCGAATGGTGCCATCTGTATACTAGCTTGGTAGCTATTGTTGTATACAAATTCCACTAGAGACAAGTGGTCGTGCCAATTTCCTCTAAAATCGATAGCAGAAGCCTTGAGCATATCTTCTACTATTTGATTGGTTCTTTCTGTCTGGCCATCAGTTTGTAGATGAAAAATAGTGCTGAAATTCAATCGGGTTCCTAGAGAATGCTGTATCCCTTTCCAAAATTGTGAAGTAAATCGAGGATCTTGATCAAAAATAATGATGATAGGGACACCATGTAATTTAACAATCTCCTTTACATATAAAGTAGCTAGGATATCAACAGACCATCAGCTTTTAATAGGTAGAAAATGAGCTGATTTTGTTAAATGATCTTTGATTACCCATATTCCATCATGTCCACCTCTTGATTTAGGCAGCCCCATGATAAAATCCATCCCTATACTCCCCCATTTCCATTCTGGAATTTCCAAGGGATGTAGCTTTCTAGCAGGCTTGTGATGTTCTGCCTTAATTTGCTGACAAGTAAGATAACGTGACACGTAGTCTTCGATCTCTCTCTTCATATTGGGCCACCAATAGTTTCTTTTAAGACCTTGATACATCTTGGTAGCACTAGGATGAACGGTATACTTAGATTTATGAGCTTCATCTAAGACCATCTTCTTAGTATCAACATGATCCGAGATACAGATACGACCTCGAAATAATATTCTTTCATCATTTACAATAGAGAAATCCGGTCGTTGCTCCATATCAGCCTTAATCTCCAACAATACTGGATCATTTTCTTGTAACTTTACTAGATCTTCAATTAATGTTGGTTGTATTCTAATATTGGCTATAAAGTAATCTTCTGTTTTCAGATCAACATCAAAATTCAATTGAGCAAATTTAGAAATAAGATTGGACATACCTTTTAGACTGGATAACTTCCCTATTGGTTTCCTGCTGAGCGCATCGGCAACAGCATTTACCTTCCCAAGGTGATATTGAATAGCAAAATCAAAGTCTTTGAGATAGTCCAACTATCGTCTTTGCCTCATATTCAACTCCTTTTGAGAAAAGAGGTATTTCAGGCTCTTGTGATCTGAATATATAATAAATTTCTCTCCATAAAGGTAATGACGCTAAATCTTCAAAGCAAATATCACGGCAACCAGCTCTATGTCATGAACATGATAATTTTCCTCATGTTTCTTTAATTGTCTTGAAGCGTAGCAAATGACCTTGTTATTTTGCATGAGCACGCACCCTAGACCAATGCCAGATGCATCAGTGTATACTTCAAATCTGCCACCTTCAACCGGCAACGCCAATACAGGTGCCGTGGTAAGATGTTTCTTAAGAGCCAAGAAATTTTCTTCACATTCTTTCGTCCACTCAAAAGGGTTTTCCTTTCTAGTGAGTCTGGTCAAAGGAGCCGCAATCTTGGAGAAATCTTTGATAAATCTCCTATAGTAACCAGCCAAACCAATAAAACTCCGAACTTCAGATACCGTGTTCGGTCGGCTCCAGTTCTTAATAGCTTCAACCTTAGAAGGATCTATTGCAATGCCTTCTTTAAAAATGATATGGCCAAGGAAAGAGACCTCCTTAAGCCAAAATTTTTATTTGTTTAATTTCGCATAAAGTTGGTGTTCTCGCAAGGTTTGCAAGGCAACCCTTAGATGTTCCTCGTGTTCCTCCTTTGTCTTTGAATAGATGAGGATATTGTCAATGAATACGACCACAAATTGGTCAAGATAAGGTCGGAACACATTATTCATCAGTTGCATGAATGCAGCATGTGCATTAGTTAAACCGTACGGCATAACCACAAATTCATAATGTCCATATCGGCTTCGGACAGCAGTCTTATGAATGTCTTCATCTTTGATCCTTAGTTGATGATAGCCTGACGTGAGATCGATCTTGGAGAAGTACTCCGCGCCAGAAAGTTGGTCAAACAGTTCATCAATATGCGACAGTGGGTATTTATTTTTGATGGTGAGTTGATTCAACTGCCAGTAGTCAATGCATAATCTGAGGGAATCGTCCTTCTTTTTAACAAATAAGACTGGCGCGCCCCAAGGGGATGTGCTAGGTCTTATGAAGTCTTTTTCTAGCAGCTCCTGAAGTTGCTTCTTTAACTCCTTCAATTCCGTAGGGGACATCCTGCAAGGCGCTATTGACACATGTGCTGCTCCGGGTGTAAATTCAATGGTGAAGTTAACCTCTCTTTCGGGAGGTAACCCGGGTAACTCCGAAGGAAAGATATCAGGAAACTCCTGAACTACGGGGATTTCATTTATCTGAATTTCCTTAGACTCGGTAACTATTACGGAGGCAAGAAAAGCTTTACATCCGCGCGAAATGAGTTTGCAAGCGTGAAGAGATGAAATAATGGCGGGATGTTTCCGGTATTTGATACTAAGGAAGAAAAATCGTGGAAGGCCTGATTTTCAGAAAGAGATTATCCTATTTCGGCAATTTATGTAGGCATCATGGTCTATCATCCAATCAACTCCTAATATGGCATCGTAGCCTTCCATGTCAAGACATACGAGATTAGCAGGAAGATTATGTCCTTCTACTATTACCTCACTATCAGGGTAATAAGTTGTAAGATTCGTTCCAGGACCTAAGGGTGTGGTAATAGCTAGGTCCAATGGTAAAAGAACCGCTGAAACTAGCAAGGTTTCTACAAAAGTAGTTGATATAAAGAAATGAGTAGCACCAATATCAAATAACATGAATGCGGGATGGGAACAAATATGTATAGTACCTTCAATAAGCCCATCATCCTTGGGCACTTCCTCATCATTTAGAACAGTGTTGAGACGAGCATGTCGCTTTCGTCCACCGCTGGAAGACTGATCTTTCATAAGGGGGCAATCGGCATGCGGTGCTCCCGGCTTCCACATCTTAGGCATGCACCTAAGCGCTTCCAACATTCTTCGGCCGAATGACCAAATTTTTCGCAGAATGAGCAAGCGGTTGTAAGAGCCTTCTCTTCTTCCTTTATCTTCTTATTCTTGTGGCTTCCGCTCCCGTTACCACTTCAGGATCTCTTCTTGTTGTTATCCTGGGACTTATAGGTGATGCAGAATTTTTCCCCTTTTCTTTCTTGCCGATCTGACTTTCGGCTAGACTCCTCCCCTTTACCTTTAAGTTTCTCGACCTTTTTCAAGGTCCTTTCACACAGATGAGCTCGTTGGACCATTTCAGCATAGGTCCGAATATTCTGGGAGCCAAGTTACTGGATGAAAATGGGTCGCGGCCCATCCATAAAGCGATTTGCTTTAAGGAGATTCGTACTCACTAGATGCTGAGCATAGGGTGCCAGACGAGAAAATTGTAATTCGTACTCGGCCACCGTCATCATACCTTGACGCAATGAAGCGAATTCTGCCGCCTTCCTCTCCTTGACATGCTCGGAGAAATATTTAGCTCTAAAAAGTGTAAGAAATCCTTCCCAAGTGTGTGGTGCGTCTGCAGGTGGTGTAGGTACATATTTCCACCATGTACGCGCATCTTTGCTAAGCTAGAATGTAGCAAAGCGAACCTTTTCTTGGTCGGCACATTGCATGACCTTGAAGATACAATTCATCTCGTCAATCCAATTTTCCGCTTCGTTTGGATTGGAAGAACCATTAAATCACGGAGGATTCAAACTCCAGAAATTACGGTGTACATCACCAGCTCCTGCCCTCGCGCCAGCTTGGGCCATAGTTTGCAAAGCTTGTGTGAGACCTACAACGGTTTGTTGCATTCCATTCCAATCGACACGATGAGCCATTGCAAGAATAAGGTACCTGAGAGGAGTAATAAATTTGTTAATTCTAATGGAATTAGTGGGTTTAATCTTAGAGGAAATTTCGAAATAACTATCTCAACCCCGGCGGCATCAGAGAGGAGACCGGCAGGGGTCACGAGGAGGAAGATGGGGGTGTGGAAGTGGTGGCGTCGTGCATGAGAGAGGAAGTGAGAGGTGAGGGGTAGTGGGAGTACGGTGTTAGCAGAGAAAGAGAGAAAAGGGGGGGTCTGCGGCTGGGGGGTTCGACGTGGGTTGTGTGTGTGTGTGTGCCGTGAGGGAGAGGGAAATGAGTAGGGAAAATGAGAGGGTTACGTGAGAGAGAGGGAAGAAAATAGGGGGAGAGAAAAGGATGTGAGGATAATAAATATATATATATATATATTATTTTTATTTTTATTATTTTGCTTGTTTTATTTATTTTTGTTTGATTTTTTTATATTTTTTTTATAATTATCATATCTTTTACCTTTTAATAAATATATTTTTATCAATTATATATATAGTAATCACTTATATATATATATTTACGAAAATATTATTAAAGAAAAGCAATTACATTTTTTATGTAAACATAATTATACACACATTTTTTTGGATTTCATTTTCTCTTTTGTTTATTTATATGTATATGTATTTTAATCTTCTCCCTCTCACAACATAAATGCAATTTAACCAAAATTAAGAAAATCACTCAAATAAAAGAAAATGTAAGCCGCTTCATGGCATTATAGTACAATATGGGATTTACTCGTCGTAACGTCAGAAACGGCGTGTCTACAATCCTAATAAAGAAAAGGCTATCATGGACATTGGTGAGGACACTAGAGCACGAGTACGGCCCGACTCAGCGAGCCGTCGGTACCGGACCCGCAGCACGACTCGTTCGACATCGACATCCTTGTGGCTGGGCGACAGTATGGAGTCCCTACCAGAGTGTTGATACTTTCCTATGTTTATTGTGAGTGTATTAGCATGTATTTGCTTATTGTGAGTGTATTAGTGTGTATTTTGTATTTTAGCTTCTAGTTGGGTCAAGATTGTAATATGGGCTACACTTCATGTAAGGGGTCCAATTTCTAAATTGGGCCTCAAGACCATTAGGAGCCCAAGTCCAAGGTGGGCTTCTAGAAGACTTGGACTATTAGACTAAGGAGACAAAGGTGGAGGATGCCACATCCTTGTCCCCCATGCTTGTCTCCCACCTACCCTTGACCAATGTTAGTGGATGTCCTTTAGAGTTAGTGGATGTCCTTTGATGTTAGTGGATGTCCTTTGGTGTTAGTGGATGTCCTTGGATCTAGATCTAGGGTTTTCATATTTATAGTCTCTTGTTGTATTTTGTGTGGAACTAATGAAGAAATTGAAGTGAAATGCATTTTGGCACCCCCTCTCCCTCTTGTGTTCTTGAAGTTCTTCCCTCTCCCACCTCCAATCCCTCCAGATCTGAGTGTTAGATCCAATATCTCCCCCACAAATCCCTTCTTCTTCACTTCTACTACCTTCTGTGATCATCCACCGCCGCCGCCGCCGCCATCGGAGCCGCCAGCAAGCCGCCACCCTCGCTTCTCCGACCTGCTGTCCTGAACTGCGACCTGCAGACCTAAAGCTTGAAGACGAGGGCATATCTCCTGATCCAACCGTTGGATCGATCGGATCTTTTGAGGGTTTGTTCCCCCACGTCTCCCCTAGTTCCAGTTAAAATTTCGTGCCGATCAGAGTCCGTTTGCCCCCCTTCCCAGCCACTTGTTCCCCCCTCTCAGTCTGCCCTGATTGCAGCCTGCGGGATAGATCTTGGAAGAGGATTTTTCCCACCCATCAAACGAAGTCCAAATCCAGCAAAAGACCTATGTGCGTTTTCCTATCCCTCCCATCTACCCATCATAAAAATCCCAGGTCCTAGATATTTCATTTGAACCCTGGTCAAGGCTGAAAAATAGGGAGATCCACTTCTGTCCCTGAGATCGGTCTGTCCGAACCAGAAAAGGGGTCATGCTGCAGAAGTTTTCATTTCAGATCTGACCGTTGGATGAAGCTGCATTTCCAGTATGTCGAAGAGCTCTGAGTCCTCTATCCAACGGCGCTAATCTCACTTCGATCCGACTTCGGATCTGATCATGGCGACCATTTTCGTGGAGGCGCGTCGGCCTGGCCTGAAAGGGGGCTGCGAGACAGCCTTGGGGGTTAATTCTCAATAAACCCCCAGCTCACCGTCGGCGACCACCGCTCCCGGGGACCGACCCGGGGCACTCCAGCGATGACCCCCCCCCCCCCGGTCACCGCCGCCAGAAGACGCGCGGAAGCCACTGCCCCAGCAGCCGGGCCCACTTGGAGCCTTGTGGGCCCCGCGTTGAGCGCCACCACCGTGCTGCCCGCCACCGCCTGGAACCACAAATCGCGGCCCGCCAACCCCTGGAACGGCGCTCCCGGATCGCTGTTGTGGTCTTTTAACTCCCTGCGTGGAGTGGACCGAGTATTTACTGCTGTAAATTAATTATTACTTTGTACCGGGAGTGACGGTTCACGGCCGGGAAGTCTTCGCCACGCCGCGAGCGTGGAGGTACACCCGCCGCCCATTAGTCTAGTTTGCTTATTTAGTATGTATTCTACTGCCGCTGCATGTGCGTAGTTATTTTCCTAGCTAGTTAATTTATTAATCACCACTGTGAGTTGTGAGAGCGAGAACCCGTCCCGTGACTCATTCCGAGCACGAGAGTGAGTTGACTACCCCAATCTCAAAGCCGATTTCTCAACCCTGCACAATCGTCGCATTTCCCTCGATGGGGCCGACTGTGAGTAGCGCTTCTTATTTGGGGCTAGTTCGCCTCTTCTGAAGCTCGTTCGGTGCCGCGTCTTAGTGTGTGTTGCTGGTCGCGTCGTCTGTCTAGCCGAGTCTCGTAGTCGTCCCGCGTCAAATTGGTATCAGAGCCAGGTTGAGTCTAGGGTAGTCTTCTTTAAAAACACAAAAAAAGAGTCATTTAAGTCGGTCTAAGGTTGCATTGCATACCTTTATTCGGTATATAAAAAGGTGTTTCCCGACCGTTAGGTTATGCCTATCGGGAAGGTGATTCACTCGCGTGAGAGGATCTTCGGATCCCCGGACTCCGCCAGGTACCAGATATCGGTTTAAGTCAAAGGACCTCAACTTGCATCGGTCCATCCATATAGGTCTAGTGAGTCACCCTTAGTTCTCTTTAGGCCTCACTGCATGCCCACCCGTGGAGGTGCCCAGTACCATCGCCCTGACACTATGGGTGAATACCGAGGTGCCAACCCGGGAGGCCGTTCCCTGGAGGACATGATAGCTCTACTCATGGAGCGCATGGATAGGTCCGAGCAAACTCTTAGGGAGCATACCGAGCGTATGGAGAGCCGATTCAAAGCCATGGAGGACCGCGCCGAGGCTTCTGACCGATCTGTCCAAGGATTGGTTGGAAGGTTAGAGAGTGTGGAGAGAACCCCTCACCGAGACCTACCCGGCATTCTCCCGGCCCCGCAGGCACATGTTGCCCAGCCCGTGCCTGCTGCCCAGCCCGTGCCTGCTGCCCAGCTCGCACCACCTCGGGCTGAGGAGCAACGGCAACGTGCCCCCCATTTTGAGGACTACGAGTCCGACAACGATTACGAGGGAAATGGCCGGCGCCGGCATGGTCACCGACCACATAGGGATGATGAGGACGAACGGATCCTCAAGACCGTCCGTGTGGACCCTCCCACGTTTGATGGGTCCAAGCCTTTAGAACCCAAGATCTACCTTGATTGGGAGGCTAGCATGGACCGGTACTTTGAGTGGTTCGAGATGATGGACCACCGGAGGGTTAGGTATGCCAAGATGAAGCTGTTGGGGCAAGCACAGACTTACTGGAGCAATGTAGAGAGCTTGCTCTTTCAGCGTCATGAGCCTTAGATAGGTTCTTGGGATGAGATGAAGGACAAGCTTAGGCGTAAGTACCTTCCTGCCACGTACCGTCAGCGACTTATTGATAGGTGGCAGAGTCTCACCCAAGGGGACTGATCCGTGTCAGACTACATCACGGAGTTTGAAGAGTACTTTTTACGATGTGGCGTTACGGAGGAGAGCACCATGCATGTGTCACGCTTCCGTCGTGGTTTGTGGCCCCACTATCAATATGAATTATTTCGCCGCAATGTTACCACCTTGGAAGACGCATACCATGTTGCTCTAGAGTTGGAGCAGTTTGAGGTGGAGTTCGCTCCCGTCCAACGCCCGGGGTTCACTTATCAGCGTGGGACCGACCCTCGTACCACGCCTACCTCTTATAGCCAGTTTTCGGTGGCCCGCCCCCCGGAACCCCCTCGGCAGGACCCCACTGCTCCTAGGCTCTGCACTTTCCCTCCGAGGGACCCCCCCCCCTCGCCCGCAGGCACCCATCCCTGCCACTCGGCCTTATCAGCCCACCGTACCAGCTCGGCCTCTTCTTCCTACACCCCCAGTCCATCGAGAGGACAAGGGTAAGGGGCCAATGATTGGTGGAACATCTCAGGGCAATGGGCCACGAGACCGTTGCTACACTTGTGGTGGAGTTGGCCACTTTGCCAGCAAGTGTCCCACCCGGGTAGCACTTGTTATTTCCGACACACCGGCCTGTGACCCCACGCCTGAGTTGGTGCCAGTCATCTACGAGCCGGACCAAGAATTGGCCGAGGAATTCTTTGACGAGTTATTGGAGGGCGAGCAGGTTGACGTCCCTGGTACCTCGTACCGGGATGACGTACATTTGGGTGTAGTCAGGTGCATCCTTACCCAGCCTCAGGTGAGCGACGACTGGCGTCGCACCACCATATTCCACACATTTTGTAGGCTGGAAGGGAAAGCTTGCAAGGTGATTATAGATAGCAAGAGTTGCATCAACGCTATTTCCACAGGCACCGTCAAGCGCCTTGGTTTGACGCCCGTGGATCACCCTGCACCTTACAGAGTTTCTTGGGTGGATTCCACTTCCATCCCTGTCAGACTGCGGTGTCTGGTGCCGCTGCAGTTCTAGGCGTACCATGATGTGATCTGGTGTGATGTACTACCTATGGAGGTGGGTAGTATCATCCTTGGTAGGCCTTGGCTCTTTGACCGAGATGCCACCCTTCATGGTAGGTCGAACACTTGCACCTTCGACCATGATGGCCATAGGATTACCCTCCACCCAGTCCAGCAGAAGGACCCATCTATCCGCGGACCAGCTGGTCCCAGCACCACAACCACTTCTGGTCAGGGGAAGGTCGGTCCACCCACTTTGTCCTCGGCACAGGCATCCACCTCGTCGACTACTCCTAGCAGAGTGGACCCTCCACCCAGGAGGTTGATGATGATCAGTCCGAGAGAGATGGAACAGGAGGTGACCGGGGGTAACCCCATTCTAGCTGTCGTTGTCAGGGGCATAGAGGATGTCGCCCCTAGGTCTGAGGATGAGCATCCCCCAGAGATAGCCGCAATATTGCGGGAATTGTCTGATGTCTTCCCCGAAGACCTCCCTGGAGGCCTTCCACCTATGAGGGATATCCAGCATGAGATCGACCTCGTCCCGGGCTCATCTTTGCCCAACCTTCCCCATTATAGGATGAGTCCCACGGACCATGCTGAGCTTCAGCGGCAGGTCGAAGAGTTGATGAGTCGGGGGTCCCTTAGGGACAGCAAGAGTCCCTGCGCTGTCCCCGCATTATTGGCCCCGAAGAAGGATGGCACATGGAGGATGTGCGTTGATAGCCGTGCAATCAACAAAATCACGGTGAAGTATCATTTTCCCATTCCCCGATTGGATGACTTGCTTGATATGATGTCGGGAGCCACTATCTTCTCAAAGATAGACCTTCGTAGTGGCTATCACCAGGTGCAGATCAGGCCTGGAGATGAATGGAAGACGGCATTTAAGACCAAGGATGGTCTTTATGAGTGGTTGGTTATGCCCTTTGGGCTTTCCAACGCCCCTAGCACCTTCAGGCGGTTGATGACCCAGGTTTTACGCCCTATGATAGGGGTCTTCTTGGTTGTCTACTTCGATGACATTCTTATCTACAGCCGCACTAGGGAGGACCACTTAGACCATCTTAGGCAGGTCTGTGTTGTGCTAAGGTGAGAGAGTTTATTCGCCAACCCGAAGAAATGTGCTTTCATGTCCGATCAGATCACTTTTCTTGGGTTCATTGTGTCGAGAGATGGAGTCTCCGCTGATCCGGAGAAGATTAGGGCCATCAGGGAGTGGCCCGAGCCCCGCACACTCCATGACGTCCGAAGTTTCCATGGCTTAGCGACGTTCTACCGTCGCTTCATTCGTGGCTTCAGTTCTATCACTGCCCCGATCACTGATTGCATAAAGAAGGGGGCATTCGTATGGACTAAGGCTGCAGCCACGTCCTTTCAAGATATTAAGGAGCGCATGACCCAGGCACATGTCCTTGCTTTACCCAATTTTTCTAAGGTGTTTGAGGTCACATGTGATGCTTCTGGTGTGGGTATTGGTGGCGTTTTGAGTCAGGAGTCCCACCCTATTGCATTCTTTAGCGAGAAGCTTAATGATGCCAAACTGCGATATTCCACATACGACAAAGAATTTTACGCAGTTGTCCAGGCATTGAGGTATTGGAGGCACTATTTGTTGCACCATGAGTTTGTCCTCTTCTCTGACCATGAGGCCTTACGATTTCTCCATACCCAAAAGAAGCTGAATGCTCGTCATAGTCGTTGGGTGGAGTATCTCCAAGAGTACACCTTTGTGCTCAAGCACAAAGCAGGGGTAGAGAACAAGGTCGCCGATGCACTGAGTCGTCGGGTGATGATGTTGACCACCATGAGTGTTGAGGTGGTAGGGCTAGAGAGGTTGAAGGACGCCTATGTTGACTGTCCGGACTTTGGTCCGATCTATGCCGTCCTTCAGGCCGGTCCCTCGCGCGATTATAGCGAGTTTGTACTACAGGAGGGTCACCTATTCCGGGGTGACAAGTTGTGCATCCCATGGACTTCTGTTCATGACTTTCTTACATGGGAGATGCACGCGGGAGGTCTTGCTGGTCACTTTGGCCGGAACAAGACCATAGAGGCGGTTGAGCACCGATTCTACTGGCCTAGCCTAAAGAGGGATGTTGCTCGTATTGTAGCCCAGTGTCGCACTTGTGCTATGGCCAAACAAAGGAAGCAAAGTGCCGGCCTCTATACTCCCCTTTCCGTCCCAGATAGTCCATGGCAGGACATTAGCATGGACTTTGTGTTAGGATTACCCCGCACCCTCCGAAAGCATGACTCGATCTTTGTGGTTGTCGACCGATTCTCTAAGATGGCATTATTCACCCCATGCTCCAAAACCTCGGATGCCTCTAGAGTTGCCCGTCTATTTTTTTCACATTGTGTCTCTAGGTTCGGACTCCCACGCACTATAGTGTCCGATAGGGATGTGCGCTTCACTAGCTATTTCTGGAAGACCCTATGGCCCATGATGGGCACCTAATTGAAATTATCCACTGCCTATCACCCCCAAACCGATGGTCAGACTGAGGTTGTCAATAGGAGTTTGGGGGATCTTCTTAGGTGTCTTGTCCGAGATCGAGTCAAGGATTGGGATTTGATATTACCCTTGGCTGAGTTCGCCTATAATGATTCAGTCAATAGGTCTACCGGTATGAGCCCCTTCGAGATTGTCACTGGCCGTAGACCTAGGAGACCCATAGACCTAGTCCCATCTCCCATCCAGTCCCGTGTGTCTGATTCAGCCGAGTCTTTTGCTAGCCATATTAGACAGTTGCATGAGCATATTCATCATCATATTGAGTCCAGCAACGCACGATACAAAGAATTGGCTGACGCCCATAGGCACCACCGTGAGTTTCAGGAGGGCGATTCTGTCATGATCAGGGTCAGACCTGAACGGTTTCCCTCAGGAGCCGTGAAGAAGTTGCATGCTCGCGGTGCCGGTCCCTTTCGAGTAGTGAGGCGAGTCGGATCAAACGCATATGTTGTGGACTTGCCAGAGGATTACGGGATCAGCTCGACTTTCAACGTCTCGGACCTCGTCGCTTATAGGGACCCAGCAATGATACCCAGTGAGCCCTTTGAGCCGTCTCCACCCATTGTGAGTGACACCACCCAAGAGTGTCCACCTCCAGCCTTGTTACCTCAGCAGCGAGAGCAGATAGAATGTATACTAGACGAGCAGGTGACGACTACTCGAGGCGGAGTGTACCAGCGCTACTTGGTGCGTTGGAGGGGACGGCCCGCGTCCGATGACACCTGGATAACCCGGGCAGAACTACAGAGGATAGATCCAGATCTGCTGGATCGGTACCAGAGCGACCCGGACCCCTACTCGACGGGGTCGAGCTTCTCCCACCCGGGGAGAATTGGTGAGGACACTAGAGCACGAGTACGGCCCGACTCAGCGAGCCGTCGGTACCGGACCCGCAGCACGACTCGGTCGACATCGACATCCTTGTAGCTGGGCGACAGTATAGAGTCCCTACCACAGTGTTGATACTTTCCTATGTTTATTGTGAGTGTATTAGCATGTATTTGCTTATTGTGAGTGTATTAGTGTGTATTTTATATTTTAGCTTCTAGTTGGGTCAAGATTGTAATATGGGCTACACTTCATGTAAGGGGTCCAATTTCTAAATTGGGCCTCAAGACCATTAGGAGCCCAAGTCCAAGGTGGGCTTCTAGAAGACTTGGACTATTAGACTAAGGAGACAAAGGTGGAGGATGCCACATCCTTGTCCCCCATGCTTGTCTCCCACCTACCCTTGACCAATGTTAGTGGATGTCCTTTAGAGTTAGTGGATGTCCTTTGATGTTAGTGGATGTCCTTTGGTATTAGTGGATGTCCTTGGATCTAGATCTAGGGTTTTCATATTTATAGTCTCTTGTTGTATTTTGTGTGGAACTAATGAAGAAATTGAAGTGAAATGCATTTTGGCACCCCCTCTCCCTCTTATGTTCTTGAAGTTCTTCCCTCTCCCACCTCCAATCCCTCCAGATCTGAGTGTTAGATCCAATATCTCCCCCACAAATCCCTTCTTCTTCTCTTCTACTACCTTCTATGATCATCCACCGTCGCCGCCGCCGCCATCGGAGCTGCCAGCAAGCCGCCACCCTCGCTTCTCCGACCTGCTGTCCTGAACTGCGACCTGCAGACCTGAAGCTTGAAGACGAGGGCATATCTCCTGATCCAACCATTGGATCGATCGGATCTTTTAAGGGTTTGTTCCCCCACGTCTCCCCTAGTTCCAGTTAAAATTTCGTGCCAATCAGAGTCCGTTTGCCCCCCTTCCCAGCCACTTGTTCCCCCCCCAGTCTGCCCTGATTGCAGCCTGCGGGATAGATCTTGGAAGAGGATTTTTCCCACCCATCAAACGAAGTCCAAATCCAGCAAAAGACCTATGTGCGTTTTCCTATCCCTCCCATCTACCCATCGTAAAAATCCCAGGTCCTAGATATTTCATTTGAACCCCGGTCAAGGCTAAAAAATAGGGAGATCAACTTCTGCCCCTGAGATCGGTCTGTCCGAACCAGAAAAGGGGTCATGCTGCAGAAGTTTTCATTTCATATCTGACCGTTGGATGAAGCTGCATTTCCAGTATGTCGAAGAGCTCTGAGTCCTCTATCCAACGGCGCTAATCTCACTTCGATCCGACTTCGGATCTGATCATGGCGACCATTTTCGTGGAGGCGCGTCGGCCTGGCCTGAAAGGGGGCTGCGAGACAGCCTTGGGGGTTAATTCTCAATAAACCCCCAGCTCACCGTCGGCGACCACCGCTCCCGGGGACCGACCCGGGGCACTCCAGCGATGACCCCCCCCCCCCCGGTCACCGCCGCCAGAAGATGCGCGGAAGCCACTGCCCCAGCAGCCGGGCCCACTTGGAGCCTTGTGGGCCCCGCGTTGAGCGCCACCACCGTGCTGCCCGCCACCGCCTAGAACCACAAATCGCGGCCCGCCAACCCCTGGAACGGCGCTCCCGGATCGCTGTTGTGGTCTTTTACCTCCCTGCGTGGAGTGGACCGAGTATTTACTGCTGTAAATTAATTATTACTTTGTACCGGGAGTGACGGTTCACGGCCGGGAAGTCTTCGCCACGCCGCGAGCGTGGAGGTACACCCGCCGCCCATTAGTCTAGTTTGCTTATTTAGTATGTATTCTACTGCCGCTGCATGTGCGTAGTTATTTTCCTAGCTAGTTAATTTATTAATCATCGCTGTGAGTTGTGAGAGCGAGAACCCGTCCCGTGACTCATTCCGAGCACGAGAGTGAGTTGACTACCCCAGTCTCAAAGCCGGTTTCTCAACAGTGCACGATCGTCGCGTTTCCCTCGATGGGGCCGACTGTGAGTAGCGCTTCTTGTTTGGGGCTAGTTCGCCTCTTCTGGAGCTCGTTCGGTGCCGCGTCTTAGTGTGTGTTGTTGGTCGCATCGTCTGTCTAGCCGAGTCTCGTAGTCGTCCCGCGTCAGACATGCCTCCGCCAATAAATATTACGGAACTTCGAGGACTGACTGGTAGATTGCAATTCATCAGAAGATTTATATCTCAACATTCTCAGAGGTGCCACCAGTTTTATGAATTGCTAAAGGTGGGGGTCAAATTTGAATGGAATCAAGATTGTCAAAGGGCCTATGAGGACTTAAAGGTCTATTTATCCAATCCCCCGGTTTTGCAACCTCCTGTCCCTGGGAAACCCCTAATCCTATACATCTCAATCATTGAGGACTCCCTAGGGGAGGTTCTAGCACAAGTAGATGACGAAGGAAAAGAGCACGCAGCTTATTACCTCTCCAGGTTGTTTAACCCAGCTGAGGCCAAATACACCGCTATGGAGAAGACTTGTGCCACCTTAGTGTGGGTAGTTCAGAAGCTTAAGCATTACTTCCTAGCCCACCCAGTCAGGTTGATCTCCAGAATGGACCCGATCCATTATCTCTTAGAAAAGCATGTCCTTTTCTAGTATGTTAGCTCGCTAGCAGAGCTTTCTCTCTCAGTTCGATATCACGTTCGTCATTCAGAAGGCAGTCAAAGGATATGCCATTACTGAGCATCTTGCCCATCTTCCTATTCCCCGCACTGATTCTATTTAGGATGATTTCCCTGATGAGCATCTCTCTGTCCTTACTCATCACCTCTTTTGGTCTCTGTATTTCGACGGTGCACTCAATTCTCAAGGCCGAGGGATAGGCGCTGTTCTACTCACTCAGGAAGGGGTGACGATTCCCTTTGCTTATCAACTTCGATTTCCTGCTACCAACAACATCTCCGAGTACGAGGCTCTTCTAGCTGGTTTAAAGCACGTGTACCTTCTAGGCGCACGTCATTTGAAGATCATAGGGGACTCTCGGCTCATCCTGCGGCAGGTTGTATCCACTTACCGCATGCGTGACCCAAAGCTCAAGCCATATCAAGATTTCGTCACGCTCCTAGCTAGACAATTCTGCAAGTTGATATACATCCACACTCCTCGATCTCAGAACATTTTAGCTGATGCTCTAGCATACCTAGCTTCCTCTCTATATTTCCCTCTCAGTCGGAGTACTGAGACTATCGTCGTTCAGAGATTGGACGCACCCTCTCTTCAGGATCCTTGGTATGCCAACCTTAGGAAAACTGTAGAGGCGAGGGTTGAGAAGGAAGATCTTAAGGAAGTATCTTTGACAGAACTAGAAGAGATCTTGGAGGAAGAAGAATTGCCCTGGTATCATGAGATTGAGTTGTATTGCAAAGATGGATCATTCCCAGAAGGGGCAAACGCCGAACAGCGCAAATCAATAAGAAGAGCCGCCTCAAGGTATACTATCGTTGCAGGGGAACTATACAGGCGTGCTACTAATGGAATGCTTATGAGATGTTTAGATGATAATGAAGCTTGGAAGGTGGCTGAAGCAGCCCATTCTAGTGAATGTGGAGGTCATGTTAATGGCCAGGCTCTGGCGAAGAAAATCCTCAGGCATGGTTATTATTAGCCCACTCTAGAGGAAGATTGCTCCATCTATGTCCGGAGGTGTCTTAAGTGCCAACTCCATGCTGATAAAATTCATGCTCCAGCTTCCTCTCTTCATCCTCTTTTTGCTCCTTGGCCATTTTCTATGTGGGCTTTCGACGTTGTCGGCCCGCTCGGTGATCCCAATTCTCAGACCAAGCAAAAATCATTCATCCTTACCGCTACTGAGTACTTCACCAAGTGGGCTGAAACCAAAGCGTATGCGGAGATTAAAGCTACAACGGTGTGTCGCTTCATCATGAAGAATATCATCTCATGGTTCGGAGTGCCAAGCAGCATCATCACCGACAACGGACCCCAGTTCATCGCTCAAGAGCTCAAGGACCTATGTAAGAAGTTCAATATTGCATTGCATCATCCATCTCCATATTACCCGCAGGGCAACGGTCAAGCCTAAGCCACTAACAAAACCCTTCTCAAAATCATAAAGAAAATATGTGAATCTCACAAATTCTCTGATTGGCTAGAGAGATTAGTGGAAGCTCTATGGGCTTATCGCACCTCTGTCCGTACTCCCACTGGGTAAACCCCCTATGCTCTCACTTACGGGATGGAGGCGGTGCTCCCATATGAGATCCTGGTCCCTTCCCTAAGGGTACAACTCGATAAGGAACTTAATCTCGATGAACGTCGAGAGGCGTTGCTCGTCCAGTTGGAACTCTTAGACGAGAAGAGGATGAACGCGGCCGATCACGTATCCGTTTATCAAAAGAGAGTTTTGCGTTATTTTCAAAAGAAGGTAATTGAATGTAAATTTCAAAAAGATGATATGGTTTTGAAACGTAAATTCATTCGGTCTGCAGGTCATAGGTCTAAATTACAACCTAACTGGGAAGGCCCGTTTGTGATCAAAGAAGCTTATCTAGGGAATGCTTATCGCTTAGTGAACGCAGAAGGTGAGGAGCTCGCTCACGCTTAGAATGGGTTGTATCTTAAGCGTTTCTTTCCTTAGAGTCTAGCCAGTGCCACCCCAGTAACAGGGTGTCCTTTTTCCTTTCACCCTGGAGGAGGACCCCGAGTACGGCAATCACACACTACACGACATCCCTGGTCGGGTTTCCCACTCTGTAGGCACTGTTTCTCCTTGACCATGCTTGGGGGAAAGTCAAAGTCCCTGTCCGTTTCTCTCTTCGGCCGAATCCGGGGGCAACAGGTGAATAAGGGGGCGACGACCAATCTAGACACCTTGACGAGAGGAGGTCTCAAATAGGGGCAGTCCGTTATGACCTGACGCCACAGAAAAGAAAAAAGAGAAGCAAAAAGGAAAGAAAGGAGCAATCTTTTTGACGAAAAGCAAAAGATTATCTTGAAAGTCCATCAAACATAATTCCAAAGCTCCAAGGAAAATGAAAAGCCAAGCATGGCAAGAGTGGCAGTACAGTTTCCCCGCGGGACGTTATGAGCCCGGTCGTATGCGTGTCTAGAGTGGACAATGGTTCGATGACGGACACAAAGCCCCAGCGCAACAGACCGAGTCTCTGAATGGGTTGTCTAGAAGAGGAACTCAAGCACTGAAAACTTCTATATCTGGCCTAAGCTTACCCCCGCATTCTGTTTTCTTTTTAGGACTAAAACGAATACCCTGGGTATGCCCTTGATAGAAGCACAGTCAAGCAAGTTGGGCCCTGGCCAGGGGTTGTCACCTCTATCGCACGCCAACATCGGAAACTCTCGATGGAATGGGGAGGACCCACGTTTCTAGGGGAGCACTGGTTTTTAAAAATCTAAAAAAATCATATATCTCAAAATCTAAAAAAATCATATATCTCAAAATTCAAAAAATCATATATCTCAAAATTCAAAAAAATCATATATTTCAAAATAAAAAAATCATATATTTTAAAATTAAAAAAATCATATATTTCAAAATCCAAAAACATCAGATATTTTTAAAATCTCACAAAAAATCTAAATATTTGTAAAACTCCAAAAATACCATCATGTGCATCGCATGCATTGCATTTTCCTTTCCCATTTTCTGCCTATTTAATAAGGCTCCACCCCTTGACCAAATATCAAGAATGATCAAATTCTAACTTGCTGAAGGCAAGGGGTTGGGTCTAAGAACAGATCTAACTTATTTCTTGTCTAAGTGAGTGCAGAACGCATGTTCAAAGCCTGAAGATTCAAAGCCCACAAGTTAATGGTTTCTGGCACTGTGACGCGTCTACAATGAACCGTCACACCATTCCTAACGGACTAATACTGGCCTGTTACCTCCTTCTGGCCCAGTTTTCTGTTCTCAGAAATATTGTTTTGTAACGCGTCTACCTCAGTCCGTTGCCTCATCCTAACGGACTGATGTTGGTCCGTTAATCTCTTCCAAACACAGTTCTCTGGGTCCTTCGTGTAATGGATGATCTTAAGTCCGTTACGCTCTTGTGACGGCCCTTCTTAGGTCCGTTACGTTACACAGAAACTCTGTTTTGCAGAACAAATTCAGCTCAATTGTGCAATCAACTCTTTATCTTTCAAGAACAGAACTTTTATTTTCATTCAACTGAACTCATTGTACATCAAGTGGTTGATAAAACTCATACTCTTCATTACATTAAGAACAAAATTCAAAGTACATTCATTTTCTTATCCGCATGAGGCCGAACCTTCCGTAACTCTTTTACGTAAGCATGACGCTCCTCGTCATCTTCTTCCACTTCTTCTTGCCACGGGCGCGTTTTGCCGATCTCCCACATGGTCAGCGCGTTTCGGATCGCTCTCTCATCCTCCTCGATCCCCACCTTTCTAGCTAGAAGGGGAGGGTAGTGTGCAAGTGTAGGAACTTCGGTTCGGGATAGCCCAACTTGAAGATAGCATCGGTGAGGGTTGTAGATCGTCATGGTAGTGTCCCCCACTAGCTGTAGATCTAGGCCTGGCCGCCGTGGTACTCTAAGTGTGGTTCTCCGAAGAACGCTTGGCCGCATTTCGAACTATCCATTAGCATTGTGTTGAGGAAGAGACGCCATCCATCGCGTGTTTTCTTGTCCACTGTCCGGCATTCAACCTGTTCAGAAAACCCAAAAGTACCTCCGATAAAGAATAAAGGGTGGCTCTCGAAGATCCGGCTAGTTGAGGTCAAGTCCTCCTTGAGTTGAAATTTGATTCTCACTCCCATCCAACACTCAAGTAGTATCATGGAGCCAAAGAGAGGTCCTCCTAGGCAAGCTGAGCTAAGCCTTCCATACAGGTATGAAAGGACTGCTTGTGAAATGGATAATCCCCGCCACAACCCACTAATAATGCTCAGATTTTGGATATCAAGAAGGTGGTAAGTGGTAGGAAAAAGAAAGACCCCGCACAAGCACACCGACACGGCTTTTGCTATGGCTTCGAATCTACCGCTCTTGTTCTTGCAATAAGCGGTTATCCATTGTGCCATTGGTATCAAGTGGATATGTTTTGGGCTATGTATGAAGTCGCTTAAGATTAGTGAAGGGTCTATCGGTTCAACCGTGTGGCATACTAAATCTTCATCCCCTACTTTGGTCTTAGCAAGGGATAGATAAGTCTCTACTTTCTCCAAAAGGATTGTGGCTTAAAAGGAAGGGAAGAGAAATGTATGAGTTTGGGGATGCCATAGTTCTATTAGGGCTGAGATGCTTGCCCAATCCCAGGACAGCTTGTGGAAATTCTTCCCTAGGACGACTAAGGGTTGGAGGTGCCATGCCTTTAAGATGGAGATAACCTCTAATGGAAGTTCCTTAATCATGGGAGCCACCCACTTCAGGTTGGAATAACACCTCGGGCCAGGAAAATGCTAAAAGAAAGAAGAAAAAGATGAGAAAAGAAAGGAAGATCATGAGGAAGTGCAGAAAAATTGAATCTTTCTAAATTTAATGGTAACTTACCTCTCTTAATGGATTGGAACTGAGGTGTTTGGGGATGGAGGTTAGCCTTTGTAGCTCCTCATGCTCTTTTCTAGCAGCTTTGGGCCCGGTGTAGACCCTTTCCTCCATGACAAAGGCCCAAAGCTTCTTTTCATGGTGTTCTTGGCAAATTGAGGAGTTTTCTAAACTTGTAGCAGAGAAATAAAGTGAGTTGCGAATTTAGGGCTTGATCCTATTTATAGAGGCTGAATTTTGGTGTTAGAATGTGAGGACCAAAGTTAGAAAGTCTTATCCTAGGTCCAGGAGAGTTCTAGCATGGATTTGGCCGCTTTCCATCCAACTTCGGATGCTCTTGGAAGAGTCCCAGTCTAATTCTACTGCTGTCTAGTGTAACGGTCTATCGTGGGTCCATTATAGTCTCCTGACGCGCCAGAATTGGTCCGTCACGTCCTGTTGTCCACCGCCTTTACTCTGTTGATTATAACGGCCCTAACCTGGTCCGTTACGTATTCCTGGTGGTCCGCAGTGGTCCGTTACATAGTCTGCTACATGTTTTAGATCAATTCATTCCCTCTCTCTTTGGCCAAACCTGCCAGTCCCATTACATGCATTCATTTCAACCACACAATCACGCATTCCACACATTCACACAATCATACATTCGTTACACCCATCCACACATTCACACGTCCATTCGTTCACACATCCACACATATAACTAAACATAAAACTAACAAAAACAAAATTTCATTCCACTAACTGTCATGTACAAGCATGTGTGTCAAAATGAAAGAACAAAAGAAAACATATCACTAGGCCGGTCTATCTCCCGGGCCGTCACTATCCCCAGTACCCTCTTGCTGCTTGGCTGGCGGCTCCATGGCATTGTGTTCCTCCTCCCGTGGTCGTCTCCTCCCCGCCTCCTCATTCCTCCGCAGGACGGAAGAACTAGCCAGGTAGTCTCCTACCGATCCGCTCGGTACTCCACTCCGTGTACCTCCCGCTGCAACACTCTGGGATGTACTCCGCTCAGGTCCACGGCCTATCATCCGGACTATCCGCTCTACGGCCCGGAGATCGATCTTCAAATCATGAACCTGGAGTCGCGCCTCCCGAGCCTCGGTCCGGTATCTCTCAAGGTCTGATGTCTGGGTAGATGCCCGCTCTAATTCTCCGCTCAGTCGGGCCACCTCTGCCTGAAGGTGCCCTACCTCCGCTCGGGAACGCTCTAGCTCTGCTCAGGTCCGCTCAGTCTCTGCTCGAGCCCGGTCCGCCTCGGCTATCGCTCTGGCCAATTCTCTCGCCTGCATTTTTGCATTGCATCGTAGCCGGTTCAAGGCATTTAGCATACATCATAAAGCATTTAAGTTTGAAGGTTTAGTTACTTACCCGCTCTGCGAGGGTAGCCTCGGCCTCCTCGGCTCGAGCTACGGCCCGGGTAAACTCTGCATCTCGCTCAGCCCTGCCCTCTGTAGGCTGTGAAGAGGAGGACGAAGCATCTGGTCCGGTCCTTTGGGCTCCCTCGGCCTGCTGCATTTAGAAGTTAGTCAGTCAACTTGCATGATCATAAGCATGAACGTGAATTTGAGTCCAAGGTTAGGAAGTTTACCAGGAGCTCCAAAGCAGCACGATACTCATCCCGTTGCTGGACAGTGGGTAGGAGTAGTCCATCGAGCTCGGCAATGCATCCCCATGGGTCTAGCTGCATTTAGAAGTTAAAAGTGTCAACGCACATAGAAAAAAATCATTTCATATAGCAAAGTCTGAGTTTAGAGTTTATACCGGTCGTCGGGTACCGCGGAAAGCCTGGTCGTCGTACCGCTGGGCGTAAGCCTTCAAGTACACCTCGTCGCTATCAGCCTGCTTGGTCACTACCCTTCCCTTCCGCTCGCCCGGCCGCTCCAATTTACATTGCCATTGATACCTTTTGTGGATTTCCCCGACCGCTCATCGTTTCGATGAGGGAATGTCACCTCCGGCTGATGTACTCCTCGTGTCCTCATGATCAAGTGGTAGTGGAGAGGCTCGATCACATTGATGCAATGAAGCCAAATGTCCCGTCCTCCGTAGGCCAAGGAAGCCGCCACCCACGGCTACCCCTCGTGTCGCTCGTTCCGGTACGGTGTCCAGCGCACATGAAAAGGCCAGTTAAGTTCATGTCAGCATTTAGAAGCATTTAAAAACATATAGAAGCAATTAAGAAAAGGTTTAAAGTTTGAGAATTTACCGATGCATGCGGGTATGAGTCAATGTCATCTTGGATCGCCCGGGTCAATCTCTTGATTGACCCCGTATCTCGAGCTACGTTCCACCGCCTCGCGATGAGAATCTACCCCGGATATAGCTCGGTCCCTCGCCCGATCCCGAGTAGGTAAAGGAAGACCCAGATCTGGATTTTGTAACATGTGTCAGCGTATAGGCATAATCAAAAGCATTTAAAAGCATTTAGAAGCATTTAGGGCATTTACCTGTAGAAAAGGTGAGAAGCCGCCTAGCATGGTCTCCCGATCTGTCGCGCTGAGGGAATCGAATAAGAAAGCCAAGACAGCCGCTGCCCACGCGTATCTGCCCACTCTGTCCAGATCTTCTAGGAATGGAAGGAGCCTCCAGCTGATGACGTCAGCTCAGGTCAGGAATAATAGCTTCCCGAATAGCAGCATCAGGAAGCACCTCAGCACTTTGTCCCCATCCGGTCCTGCCTCCGCCGCCACACTCAGGCGCACCTGTTCGACCACTCGGTTGATGTGCTCTTCCGGTAGCTCTCCAACTGCTATCACCGCTCCCCAGAGTCCCAAACTCTCTTGCAGCACTGATCGTGATAATTGGGACGATGGATGCCCTTCCCTCATCAGATCCAGCCCTAGCAGCTCCTGGGCTAGTTCTCTGTAGTCGCCATATGTCCATCCCGTCACCGCTTTGCCGTGCACCCTCAAGCCGCTGATCCTCGCCATGTCTTCTAATGTTGGGATCATGTGCCCCCATGGGAAGATGAAAGCTCGGCTGATCCGATCCCACCTCTCGTGCAGCACGTACAAGAGGGCCGTGTCTACTCTTGTCACCTCTATGCTAAGGACTTCCCCGAAGCCCATGGCAGCTAATCTCTCCCTCTGGTACCCCGGCAGTGCCAAGTACACCGCTCGCACTTGAAGCCATGTGATTCTTGTTCTCCTCTTTCCCTGGGCACATTTGGGTCATAAGTTAGTCATTAGTCGCATTGCATTGCATTAATCACAAACAAAACAACAAAAAAATCAAATAATCGAAAACCCCAAAAAATGTCGTTTCTAGTTCTGGTTCCCCTGACGCACCAGTGGTGGCACGTCAGGGAGCGTAACGGTCACTGGAACGACCGTTACATTCCCTCGCGTCGGGCATCATCTTCTTTGATCTTCCAGCCCGTGGGAATGGCCAATATGGCCTACAAGGTGTCCCAATGGGTCCCCAGACCCATTATCCTCCCCCAAAACACAATCCATGAAATTAAAAATTTGAAAACTAGGGTTTGGGGCGATTTGGCCTACCTCGGGGTCTTGGCCGTGTTTCTTCTGCTCCGGCGCAATGGGCTCATCCTGGCCGCCGGTAGCTCCTCCGGCATGTTCTCCTCCCTCTTTAGCTCCCTCTAGGGCCAATGGGGCGTTTTCTTCCGTCGATTGAGCCGCCGCCGCCGTTTCTCCTTCCTCCGGCGAGCTCACCGTCGGGGGAGCCTCCTCACGATCCAACCTAGCCTTCATCTTCCTAATAGATATCCTCTTCTTCCCTTTCTCTCGCGTCATGATGGCCGGAGGGCTCGTCACCGGTGAGGTTTTGGGGAAGAGTCTTTTGGCGCTCGGGTTTTGCTTTGGGGTGTGTTAGGGCGTGATTAGCAAATGAGAACGAATGAGGGCTCGATTTATTTTTTGCAAATTCAGAAAATGTAACGGTCTAACGTGAGACCGTTACAGTTCTATGACGCACTATATAGAGTCCGTTAAGTGACTAGGGCATCCTTTGTTGAGAACTATGAACCGGTGGAGTGTAACGGATCCAAACTAGACCATTAAATTCTTTTGGCACTCCTTTATAAGTCCGTTACACCGATGATGGTCTTTCGCTTGAGTGTTTTCTCGTACTTATCTGATTTATGGAATGGTTATGCCCTGTTATCCTTTTATTACTATTTGATGGCTACCCCTTTCAGTTAAGCAAGACTGTCAAATCGTCATCCGCTCGCCGAGCAAGTAAGTCAGGTAATGTATCTCGATCATTTATTCCTTAATGCATTACTATATGTTATCTATGATATATTATCTCGAGAACCGGCTGGTCATTCATGTGTTTTGGGATCTGATGTTCCCCTTAAACAAAAATGATGATGATCTAAGTGCACATGTTTAATCGTTGGATAGGCCGTTAGGTTGAAAAAATTTGGGGACGATGGTTCTATCTTGCACGTCGTGGTTGCAGATGGTGTCCTGACCCTAGTTTCTCCGGTCTAGCAATACTATTCTTGAGTATCTTGCTATTTTATCTTTCTTGGCAGTTGTTTTAAAGATTTCTTTTTCCTTTAGCCCAGCATGCATCATACGCATCTTTGAGCATTCATGAGTCTCATCTGTCAAAGTGTCTCAGTGATGGTGAATAGCTGTGTTCTGTGATCTCGAGTAAAGATAATTATTCCACTCTGAGTCAAAAGGTTTCCTTTGGTCTTGTCACTCGGTTTGGTTAGCTGAAGATTCCTGTCTGGAGTTTAGTTAATCGTCTCTTTCCTTTCTGTTGCTCCGGTCGCTGGCCGTGTTTCATTTTCCTTAGTTGTTAGTTCCTCCAGACATGTGTCATTTTGGTTGGCCATTTCCTTGTGGTTAGTTCAAAGTTTTCCGGAAGATTCTTATCGCTTGTTGGTTAAGGACAGGTGTCTTTTACCTTAACGTCCGCTTTTCAGTCCGCTCCGCTTCAATTCCGCTTCATCTCCATGTTCCATTTCGCCTTCGCTACACCTCCGCTTGCTCCCCTACAAAGGAGACATTAAGGAGGGGCATCCGTTGACACCCTTTTTATGACCAATGAGTTGAGTCGTCTCCTTATTCATTTTTAATGATGCTCTGGGTTGTTCACCCTTGTTGAATCTTCTTGGTCAATTTGAGGTCTCTTTCACGGGTCATTTTCTTCTTGGTTGGGTCTGGTTCCTCATCCTTGTCAACTGGACGTTGCTTGGCGAACTCTCTATTTCATTTGTCATTTTTTGTCCCTAACGCATCAATCCTAGCGCGTTACGCTATCCTAACGCACTTCCCATGGACCGTTACGTGATTCCAGAGTCCTGAGCCAACCGTTCTCTTTTCATGCTTATCATTTGTAATGTAACGGGCTTCTTTCATCCGTCACCTTATCCTAACGCATTATCTCTGATCCGTTACGCCTTCCAGAGTCCTATGTTCGAAAACTTCGCCAGTTGGTCTTATCTCTTAGAGGATAAGGTTGTGTAATGGACTAGTCCTGGCGTGTTACTTTCTTGTGGCGGTCTATCGTGTGACCGTTACATCCATCAGAGTGTTCTAGCGGAATTGCTCTTTCTCTGCTACTCCGTGGCCAGATTAAGAGTTTGATTTGATGATTTCTCCTTCAAATCTCATCCTTAGAACCTTCTGTTTGTTTCTATGGACTCTTGAGAGTATTATCTTCAAGAGTTTACCAAGAAACCTCCTACTTTTTAGCTGGACTCTCTCCAATCCGACCTAAAAGTTTGGGGGTTTATAAATAGAACCCTTGACTTCATGGCTTGAAGAGGAGATTTCTGGAGTTCGCAATGAAGTGCTGCCGCATCCTAGAGCTAGAACCAACCAAGGAAGGCTGCATCCCACGTCCGTCGTCGTCCTAAGTCTAGGGAGTATTAGCTTTAAGGGGCTAGTTCAGTCTAGTTCAATCTTTAGTTTGTTCTTCCCTTTTCTATCATCCATGGCATGTTCCCTCTCCTTCTCCCATGCCTTCTCTCTTGCTGCATGCATCTAAATCCTCTTCCCATCTTTTAAACACCCCAGAGGGGTTAAAAAAAAACAAACACCCCTGGTATTCTCCCTTTCCTTTTGCATGTTCTTCAATTCTTTTGATTTATAGCTACTACACTTTGCAAAGGCTAATCTGGGTATTTTTCTTTGTTGTCTACATTATTTTGTAGGTTTTCCAAGGTTAAGGCACGAGGCCCAAGCTTCCTGGCCGGCTGGGAAGCTTGGAGATCAAAGATTCCTAATTCCTTTTCTACATACCTCTGACGGATTAAGGAAGGCGCATTACTGTTCTCTGGCGCATCTACACTAGTCCGTTAAGCTTCACAGA
Source organism: Amorphophallus konjac (assembly GCA_022559845.1). NCBI lineage: Eukaryota > Viridiplantae > Streptophyta > Magnoliopsida > Alismatales > Araceae > Amorphophallus > Amorphophallus konjac. Next base: position 526,213,713 of record CM040121.1, read on the forward strand.
GTTGCAGATTGCAGTCCCTGGTTTTCCTCTCTCCTGCGGGCGGGTGCTTCATCCATCTATTCTAAGGTACGTTCCAAGTCCTTGGCTTGTTATTTACCTTAGTGGCGATCACGTTCCTTCTTAGTTGGGCAATAGCTCTCTCTCTCTTCACATCTTTTCCTTTAATTGCTTGTTCCACCCCTTGCGGTGTGTTCTATTCCTCTTGCTCCACGCTCGGCGTGTGTTTTTTATTTCTTCTCTAGTTTAGTTCCCTGATTGAGATTGCTTGCCCATGCTTATAGGTCATGATGGTTGCATAGGTGTATGTTGTGCATGTCTATTGGTAAGTTGATGACCTTATTCCATATATCTGCATAATTGATCACCTCATCTTGCAATAAAGGAATCTTCACAATCACAAATAATAATCAACAGAGGGGGCAAAGCTATTCGATATGCAACTTCACCAACCCTTTCAAGAATTTCAAAGGGGCCAATGAATCTTGGAGTGAGCTTACCTTTAATACCAAATCTTCGAATACCTCGACCTGGAGAAACCTTGAGAAACACATGATCTCCCACTTGGAATTCCAGGTCGCGCCTTCTGTTATCAGCATATGATTTCTGCCTGTCTTGTGCCATCTGGAGTCTCTCCCGAATAAGCTTTATCTTCTCGGTAGTATCTCTTATAATATATGGCCCGAGAAATTGCCTTTCTCCTACTTCATTCCAACATATAGGTGAACGATAGCTTCTACCATACAGTGTCTCGAATGGTGCCATCTGTATACTAGCTTGGTAGCTATTGTTGTATACAAATTCCACTAGAGACAAGTGGTCGTGCCAATTTCCTCTAAAATCGATAGCAGAAGCCTTGAGCATATCTTCTACTATTTGATTGGTTCTTTCTGTCTGGCCATCAGTTTGTAGATGAAAAATAGTGCTGAAATTCAATCGGGTTCCTAGAGAATGTTGTAGCCCTTTCCAAAATTGTGAAGTAAATCGAGGATCTTGATCAAAAATAATGGTGATAGGGACACCAAGTAATTTAACAATCTCCTTTACATATAAAGTAGCTAGGATATCAACAGACCATCAGCTTTTAATAGGTAGAAAATGAGCTGATTTTGTTAAATGATCTTTGATTACCCATATTCCATCATGTCCACCTCTTGATTTAGGCAGCCCCATGATAAAATCCATCCCTATACTCCCCCATTTCCATTCTGGAATTTCCAAGGGATGTAGCTTTCTAGCAGGCTTGTGATGTTCTGCCTTAATTTGCTGACAAGTAAGATAACGTGACACGTAGTCTTCGATCTCTCTCTTCATATTGGGCCACCAATAGTTTCTTTTAAGACCTTGATACATCTTGGTAGCACTAGGATGAACGGTATACTTAGATTTATGAGCTTCATCTAAGACCATCTTCTTAGTATCAACATGATCCGAGATACAGATACGACCTCGAAATAATATTCTTTCATCATTTACAATAGAGAAATCCGGTCGTTGCTCCATATCAGCCTTAATCTCCAACAATACTGGATCATTTTCTTGTAACTTTACTAGATCTTCAATCAATGTTGGTTATATTCTAATATCGGCTATAAAGTAATCTTCTGTTTTCAGATCAACATCAAAATTCAATTGAGCAAATTTAGAAATAAGATTGGACATACCTTTTAGACTGGATAACTTCCCTATTGGTTTCCTGCTGAGCGCATCGGCAACAGCATTTACCTTCCCAAGGTGATATTGAATAGCAAAATCAAAGTCTTTGAGATAGTCCAACTATCGTCTTTGCCTCATATTCAACTCCTTTTGAGAAAAGAGGTATTTTAGGCTCTTGTGATCTGAATATATAATAAATTTCTCTCCATAAAGGTAATGACGCTAAATCTTCAAAGCAAATATCACGGCAACCAGCTCTATGTCATGAACATGATAATTTTCCTCATGTTTCTTTAATTGTCTTGAAGCGTAGCAAATGACCTTGTTATTTTGCATGAGCACGCACCCTAGACCAATGCCAGATGCATCAGTGTATACTTCAAATCTGCCAACTTCAACCGGCAACGCCAATACAGGTGCCGTGGTAAGATGTTTCTTAAGAGCCAAGAAATTTTCTTCACATTCTTTCGTCCACTCAAAAGGGTTTTCCTTTCTAGTGAGTCTGGTCAAAGGAGCCGCAATCTTGGAGAAATCTTTGATAAATCTCCTATAGTAACCAGCCAAACCAATAAAACTCCGAACTTCAGATACCGTGTTCGGTCGGCTCCAGTTCTTAATAGCTTCAACCTTAGAAGGATCTACTGCAATGCCTTCTTTAAAAATGATATGGCCAAGGAAAGAGACCTCCTTAAGCCAAAATTTTTATTTGTTTAATTTCGCATAAAGTTGGTGTTCCCGCAAGGTTTGCAAGGTAACCCTTAGATGTTCCTCGTGTTCCTCCTTTGTCTTTGAATAGATGAGGATATTGTCAATGAATACGACCACAAATTGGTCAAGATAAGGTCGGAACACATTATTCATCAGTTGCATGAATGCAGCATGTGCATTAGTTAAACCGTACGGCATAACCACAAATTGATAATGTCCATATCGGCTTCGGACAGCAGTCTTGTGAATGTCTTCATCTTTGATCCTTAGTTAATGATAGCCTGACGTGAGATCGATCTTGGAGAAGTACTCCGCGCCAGAAAGTTGGTCAAACAGTTCATCAATATGCGACAGTGGGTATTTATTTTTGATGGTGAGTTGATTCAACTGCCAGTAGTCAATGCATAATCTGAGGGAATCGTCCTTCTTTTTAACAAATAAGACTGGCGCGCCCCAAGGGGATGTGCTAGGTCTTATGAAGTCTTTTTCTAGCAGCTCCTGAAGTTGCTTCTTTAACTCCTTCAATTCCGTGGGGGACATCCTGCAAGGCGCTATTGACACATGTGTTGCTCCGGGTGTAAGTTCAATGGTGAAGTTAACCTCTCTTTCGGGAGGTAACCCGGGTAACTCCGAAGGAAAGATATCAGGAAACTCCTGAACTACGGGGATTTCGTTTATCTGAATTTCCTTAGACTCGGTAACTATTACGGAGGCAAGAAAAGCTTTACATCCGCGCGAAATGAGTTTGCAAGCGTGAAGAGATGAAATAATGGCGGGATGTTTCCGGTATTTGATACTAAGGAAGAAAAATTGTGGAAGGCCTAATTTTCAGAAAGAGATTATCCTATTTCGGCAATTTATGTAGGCATCATGGTCTACCATCCAATCAACTCCTAATATGGCATCGTAGCCTTCCATGTCAAGACATACGAGATTAGCAGGAAGATTATGTCCTTCTACTATTACCTCACTATCAGGGTAATAAGTTGTAAGATTCGTTCCAGGACCTAAGGGTGTGGTAATAGCTAGGTCCAATGGTAAAAGAACCGCTGAAACTAGCAAGGTTTCTACAAAAGTAGTTGATATAAAGAAATGAGTAGCACCAATATCAAAAACATGAATGCGGGATGGGAACAAATATGTATAGTACCTTCAATAAGCCCATCATCCTTGGGCACTTCCTCGTCATTTAGAACAGTGTTGAGATGAGCCTGTCGCTTTCGTCCACCGCTGGAAGACTGATCTTTCATAAGGGGGCAATCGGCATGCGGTGCTCCCGGCTTCCACATCTTAGGCATGCACCTAAGCGCTTCCAACATTCTTCGGCCGAATGACCGAATTTTTCGCAGAATGAGCAAGTGGTTGTAAGAGCCTTCTCTTCTTCCTTTATCTTCTTATTCTTGTGGCTTCTGCTCCCGTTACCACTTCAGGATCTCTTCTTGTTGTTATCCTGGGACTTATAGGTGATGCAGAATTTTTCCCCTTTTCTTTCTTGTCGATCTGACTTTCGGCTAGACTCCTCCCCTTTACCTTTAAGTTTCTCGACCTTTTTCAAGGTCCTTTCACACAGATGAGCTCGTTGGACCATTTCAGCATAGGTCCGAATATTCTGAGAGCCAAGTTACTGGATGAAAATGGGTCGCGGCCCATCCATAAAGCGATTTGCTTTAAGGAGATTCGTACTCACTAGATGCTGAGCATAGGGTGCCAGACGAGAAAATTGTAATTCGTACTTGGCCACCGTCATCATACCTTGACGCAATGAAGCGAATTCTGCCGCCTTCCTCTCCTTGACATGCTCGGAGAAATATTTAGCTCTAAAAAGCGTAAGAAATCCTTCCCAAGTGTGTGGTGCGTCTGCAGGTGGTGTAGGTACATATTTCCACCATGTACGCGCATCTTTGCTAAGCTAGAATGTAGCAAAGCGAACCTTTTCTTGGTCGGCACATTGCATGACCTTGAAGATACAATTCATCTTGTCAATCCAATTTTTCGCTTCGTCTGGATTGGAAGAACCATTAAATCACAGAGGATTCAAACTCCGGAAATTACGGTGTAGATCACCAGCTCCTGCCCTCGCGCCAGCTTGGGCCATAGTTTGCAAAGCTTGTGTGAGACCTGCAACGGTTTGTTGCATTCCATTCCAATCGACACGATGAGCCATTGCAAGAATAAGGTACCTGAGAGGAGTAATAAATTTGTTAATTCTAATGGAATTAGTGGGTTTAATCTTAGAGGAAATTTCTAAATAACTATCTCAACCCCGGTTTTACCCAATTTCTCTCATGGGTCGGTATTTCTTTCCTTAGGTTCATAGGCATGGGTCCTTAACCTTGGACTTAATGCTATGACATGACTTCTTGTTCCTAGGAATAAGTAAAATCCTTAGATCTAGGCTCTGATACCACTCTAACTGTCACGCCCCGAGTTTTTATTATAGCGGAAGGAATATCGGAATGTGAACAGCCGACATGGTAAGCCTCTCGCGAGTAAGAAATTAAAGCGCAAGACAATCACATAAAAGTAATTGCACAAGTATTTTTTCTCAAATTTCCAACTTCATTCCATTCTAGTAAAAGTACATCAAATTCCTAACTTAAAACATCCTTACATCATAGACTCACAAAAATAGGGAAAATACAATATAACTAGACTAGACACTTCGATCATCTAAGGCTTCTCTCATCTTAAAAACCTTCATTCACTCTCGGAACCGTTGCTAGCATAATCCGAATCTGATTCACTAGTACTTCTTGAAATAGACAAGAAAATAGGTATGAGCATACTTGCCCAGTAGGTATCTTCGTATCAACATGAAGACAATATTTAAGTGATTAACGTCTTAGCTCTAGAATTAAGTCAAAAACAAGAATGCGATAAACAAGCGATATAAACCAAGATAACCAAGAATCATAAAATAACTGAGTAAGTAGATGTTAACGAGTATAGACCATGAACAAGCAAGAATAATCATGTAGATGTAAATTTGGCCTTTCATGAACAAGAATGTACGAGCATGTAACTAGAAAGTACTTTACACAACCTTATAAAGGCTATGCATTAACAAATATGTAAATTTCATAATGAGTCTCGTGAATTTCACTCATTTATAAGAGAAAGTACTCCCAGCACAATGCGACACCATTATCATCGTAGCCAATGGTTCATAGCACGTTTCCGACCATTGTCCGTGAGGACTAGCATGGAGTCCTTGGACACAATCCGTGCCCGATCTTGCATCTTCATGTTATAAATCCAGTTACTTCCGCGAGATATAACAATAATGTCGGTCAATAATTCAATTCCAAATAACAAGTTTCATGATCAAGTAACCAAGGTATAGAACGTACCAAAATTTGATATGATTTCAAAGGATGATTTAAAAGGACATTATGCTACGGCGGCAGTCCGACAGTATAACGGTACATTCATTAAATTCCATAACTTAATGTTAACCTTTTTAACATAGTTTTAAACTCCAGATAATCCTAAGATCATATACGAACTCAAGAAAATTAACCCCAAAGGTCAAACCTTGGGTTAGACTAAATCAGGAATAAAGCGGTCGTTTACTGGACCGTTTTATACAGGAAGCGGTCAGTGTCTAGACCATTTCATAAAATAGAGTCGACGCATGAAAACTTTCTGGAGATTTAGTGGTCTAGTGAATGGCCGCTTACCAGGATCTCGCGGCCAACCATAGGGCCGCTAAGGTCCAGAACACATAAAACACCGGTAAGTGCTTTCTAGACAATTGGACTTTAAGGGTACAATCAGCTTGGCGTCCTAGTGGGAATCCTAGGCTCGCGGAGTCTTACGGAGGCCTTAAAACATAATCCCCTAGTCCGACAGAAGGAATATCCGGCGGAGAGGTTCATAAATCCAAGAAAATGTGCCTATAAGTGCAAAGTGTAACTAATGGTCACATACTGGAGTATATGCCATGTACATATGAAAATGACTCAAGAGATAAGAAGAGACCGTGATAACCAACGATCAAAACTAGTCAAGTCCATGAAAATTAAATTCATTAATATAAGATTATAAGTTTTGGCATGAAATTAGCATAACTTAAAAGTAATTCCAAAGTGCATAAAGAACATGAAATCAACTAAGATGATCAACTAACATAACCAAGTATAAGAATATATTTCTTAAAACAGGGATAAAACCTATTTATCTAGGCTTACCATAAGATAAATAAGGCCACTCTGCATTATGTTTAGAGTTAACATAATTACAGAACTTAGAAACAAAAGCGGTCGCTCAAGGACCGTTTTACGGAGGCTAGCGGTCTATCGTAGGGCCACTAGTGATTCCAGGTGGTCTCAAGAAGATCGTTTCCTCCTGTTTACTGTCAAAACTGAAATATGGCTAATGGATGCATGGAAACCGACGTAAAAACATGTAATAAAACATGTCAGAAGAAAGTTAGGCTAAGAATATGCATAGGAGAATGTAAATTAAGTAAGAATTACATCTTTTCCATTAAAGGATTAGGCTTATGTATGGACAATGAACTAGTTAATAAAACACAAAATACTCCATGTACAATGCATGAAATCGTTTGGAAATTGAGAGCTTTTACTCCTAAGATCGTGTTTAAGTCGTTCATGAGATAACCTACTTTTGATCTAGGCTTTAAACCTCGAATTTAGGGTTGGAATTTCACCCTAGTTCTTGCTTATCCTGAACCGAATCAGTAACTTCGTGGCCTTCTAACTCTTTATTCCCTTTACCTATGACCACAAAATTTTGAGGGTAAGAAAAGGGTACTAAAAGGAACATTTAATTCTAAAGAACCCCTATCTAATTACATCGTTTAAGACTTCTATCTTCCTGATCAATCTGACCCAGTCGCACAATTTCCTGAGATTCTTGTGCCGAACCAGCGACTTTAAACGCCAATAACTTTCTGTAGGCTTGATGATGCGGGACGGACTGAGGAGACGACGCTATATGAGACGGACACGACTCGACCAGCAATGACACGACTACTAGAGCAACCTCGGCTCGACACTAAGAGCTCTTATGGCTACACGTTGCTAACAGAAGTGCAAACTCACTCGTCATCCCAGGCGAGGGAAAGCGTGGATCGTGCGCGGTTAAGGAACCGGCAGAGTTCAAGGTAGTCTGACTCAACTTCCGGACTCGGATCGAGTCACGGGACGGGTCACTCTCACACTCACAGCGGCGACATGAACACACGGGCTAGGAATCTACACTCTCGCAGCGACATAAGACCATATACTAGCTAAGCAAAGTAACGCCGAGAAGTTTAGACCATTACCTCCACGCACCTGGCATGGCGAAGATAACCCCGGCCGATTTACGGACTCCCGGTTAAACAATGTTACAGCGGTACAAATATTTGACCCACTCCACGTAGGGAGGTAAAAGGTCACATGCGGGGCCCGGGAATCACGCGAATCGGGTTGACGGGCAGCATCTTGATGTCGCCCGGCGGTGTCGAACATGCGTCTAAAGTGCTGTCCTGACGGCGTGATCTACGGGTCCGTGGGGCCCACGGATGGCGATGTCCTCCCGGCCTGTTAGGGTGGGGCCCACTGTGATGGGGACCCCTGGTGGCGCGCCTCCCTGGACGGCGGTCTGCCGGAAACTCCGGTCGGTGGCTGATCGGCTCCGATCTCCACGTTGTGAAGTGGCTGCCCACGGATTCTGGTTTCTATTTTCCGACGCGCGCTCCGGCGAGATCGGCCTCTGCGACCAATCCCGATGTCGGATCGGGGCACATGAGCTATCGTTGGAAAGCTCTCTTGAAATCCTTCATTATAGACTTAAAAAGAGGACCTGGATCTGCGCGGATCTGGATGTTGTTGAATTTTGAAGCTTCTATTGTACAGTACCCGAACACTCAGATCTGCAGGTGAGTTGTCTGAGAACAGCCATTGACCGCGAGATAGACGTCCGATTCAGCTCCTTAGCTCTTCACCAAAGTTGTAGGGCTTTAAACAAGGAAAACGGAAATAATTTTTGTGGAAAGATTGGTGGAGGCTATGATTTATTATGAATTTTTCACTGGCTGGTGGTCGGATCTGGACAGAGGTGGACAGAACTGTAGATGGCTCTGAAAATGATTTTTGAAAAATGGATGGAGGACTGATCAAAAATCAGGAAAAATCGTGGGTGGAGAGGTTGATGGGTAGAACACCCAGTAAAATTGGGAGCTCTGGAAAAAATCACAAAAGGGATAGAAGATGGGGAACTCAGGAAAGATGGAAATCAGATCTGAAACTGGCAGAACTGAAATTGAAAGTTGGACACAAATGGAAAATTAGAAACAGTGGACTAGAAGGCCAACCGAATGTTATGTGATGTGGTTGATATCCCTAGAACATCCCCTCCAAATTTGGTGCCCAGAAGATCACGAGGGAGAGCTGAAAAATTCGGACAAACTGCTGCTGCACTGCGCATACAGAATACCGACGAGAACCGTGGCGGTCCGAGGGCGACACGATGGCGGCGGCGGCGATCACCGGAACGATAAGGGAGGCGTCACACCTCTGAATGGCAACCGTCACAGCTGCAAGGGGGAGAGGGAGGAGAGAGGAGGGGTGCGCCCAAGGGCTTGCTCCAAGCAATTTTCAGATTTCAAATGGCATTAATTCTTCCAAATGGAAAAAATACAAGTTTTATAGGTTACATATCAAATCCCATATCCACCATTGGATCTAGGGGTGGGGAATGGATGGCTGGGATTGAATGTGACCAACACAAAAAAATTAAATAAAATATTAAGGGGGGGTGGCCTATTGACCAAGGGGGGGACATGGTAGAATGGTAGGTAGCCTACCATGGACTTTAAAGTCCAATTGTCTACCCATGTGGCATTTACCATTCAACCTTCTAGATGTCTCCATTTGAAATGTTGATTGACCCCACATGGGGCCCTAGGCTGAGGTGGATCAATGGGAAGAGGTCTGGGGGGCCCGTGGGGCCCGGGGGTCCCATTTTACAAATAAACCCCTCTTACAATCAAAATTACAAACCGAATAAAATGAAACACACACACATTACACACATATAACGTCTAAACAAATATGATAAATGTCGAGACTCAAGGGGGAGTCTCCAGGCTATCTCCGAGCCAAATGGACGCTGAAGTGGCTCGAGTCGTGCTCCGCGTGCGGTACCGGCGGCTCGGCGTAACTGCTCGGGTGTCCGCACCAATTCTCCCCAGGTGGGAGAAACTCGACCCTGTCGAGTAAGGGTCTGCATCGCTCCGGTATCGCTCAAGAAGGTCCGGATCAATCCGATGCAACTCGCCATGTGTGATCCATGTGTCCTCAGTAGCGGGCCATCCTCTCCGTTGCACTAGGTAGCGCGGGTAGGATCCACTCCTGGTAACTGTCACCTGCTCATCCAGTATATGATCTATATGCTCACGCTGCCGTGACAAAGGGGCTGGAGGTGGACACTCAGGTGTGGGATCACTCTCAAGGGGAGGAGATGGCTCGAAAGGCTCACTAGGGATCACCGCTGGGTCCCTATATGCAACTAGATCCAAAATATTAAAAGTAGAGCTTATACCGTATTCCTCGGGCAGGTCCACAACATACGCATTGGATCCAACGCGTTTCAACACTCTAAATGGATCGGCTCCGCGAGCTTGCAACTTCTTAACGGTTCTAGAGGGAAACCGTCCAGGTCGTACCCTGATCATGACATATTCACCTTTTTGGAACTCTCGGTGGTGTCGGTGAGCATCGGCTAGCTCTTTGTAACGTGCATTGCTGGACTCAATGTGACGACGGATGTCGTCATGCAGACTCCTAACATGCCTAGCAAACGACTCGGCCGACTCTGACACACGTACATGGATAGACATGGGGACAAGATCCACTGGCTTCCTAGGCCTACGACCTGTGACAATCTCGAATGGACTCATGCCGGTAGACCTATTCACCGAATCATTATATGCAAACTCTGTCATGGGTAGAATGAGATCCCAATCCCCAATGCGGTCCCTAACAAGACACCTTAAAAGGTCACCCAGACTCCTATTGACCACCTCGGTCTGACCATCTGTCTGGGGATGATATGCAGTGGAAAACTTGAGGTGGGTACCCATCATATGCCATAGTGTCTTCCAAAAATAGGAGGTGAATCTCACATCACGGTCAGACACTATAGTGCGAGGCAACCCGAACTTGCACACCACATGCGTAAGGAAAAGGTGGGCTACCCTCGAAGCATCCGAAGTCTTCGAGCAAGGAATGAAAAGGGCCATTTTTGAGAAATGGTCAACCACCACATAGACTGAATCATACTTCCTGGAGGTACGTGGTAATCCCAAAACAAAGTCCATGCTAACATCCTGCCACGGGGCATCTGGCACGGGAAGAGGCGTATAAAGGCCCGAGCTTTGCTTCTTCATCTTGGCCGTAGCACATGTACGGCACTGAGCCACGATGTGAGCAACATCACGCTTCAAGCTTGGCCAATAAAATTGATGCTAAACTGCCTCAATAGTCTTGTTCCGACCAAAGTGGGCGGCTAGACCTCCCGCATGTAGCTCCCATACTAAAAAATCACAAACCGAAGTTCGGGGAACACATAGCCTTCCTCCACGAAAGAGGTAACCATCCTGGAGCACGTAGTCATTAAGGTCTCTCGAGGGTCCGGCCTGAAGAGTGGTATAAACCTGACCGAAGTCAGGACAGTCAACATAGGCCTCTCTCATCTTTTCCAACCCTATGACCTCGGCACTCATGGTGGTAAGCATACATGCTCGCTGACTCAAGGCATCGGCCACCTTATTCTCCACTCCAGCCTTATGTTTAAGCACAAATGTGAACTGCTGGAGATACTCGACCCAACGACTGTGATGCGAGTTAAGCTTCTTTTGGGAATGGAGGTACCTCAATGTCTCATGATCGGAGTATAGGACAAACTCCTGATGTAAAAGATAGTGTCTCCAATGCCTAAGAGCCTGAACAACTGTGTAAAATTTCTTATCATATGTGGAGTATCGCAGTTTCGCGTCATTCAGCTTCTCGTTGAAATATGCGACCGGGTGGGCCTCCTGACTCAACACACCTCCTATCCCAACACCCGACGCATCACAAGAGACCTCAAACACCTTCGAGAAATCAGGCAATCAAAGGATAAGTGTCTGGGTCACGCGCTCCTTGATGTCCTTGAAGGCGGCAGTGGCGGCCTTCGTCCATACGAAGGTGCCCTTCCGGATACAATCCGTGATCGGGGCGGTGACGGAGCTAAATCCGCAGATAAAGCGATGATAGAACGTTGCAAGGCCATGAAAGTTGCGGACATCATGAACCGTACGGGGTTCCGGCCACTCAACAATGTCCCGGACCTTCTCCGGATCGGCGGAGACCCCGACTAGCCTCCCGCTCCATCTCCTGGGAGCTAATCAACATCAATCTCCTAGTCGAGGGCTCACCTGGGCCAGATGTAACGGTCATAGCCCGAGCTGGGGACGGGGTACTGGGCCCGGGAATGGAAGGCTCCGGAGTACTTGGACCAGTAGGACCCCTAACTGAAGGCTTCTTGGGCTGATGGGGTTCGAGAGTAATCCGTTGGCCCTCATGGTCGAAGGTACAGGTGTTCGACCGGCCATGGAGTGTGGCATCCCGATCAAATAACCACGGCCTACCCAAAATAATGTTGCCCACCTCCATGGATAGGACATCACACCAAACCTCGTCACGGTAGGCATAGAACTGCAGTGGGACCAAGCACCGCAGCCTGATCGGGATGGAAGTGGAATCCACCCATGATACACGATAGGGGCTAGGGTGATCCACGGGTGTAAGACCAAGACGGGAGACAGCACCCGTGGAGATTGCATTGATTCAACTCCCTCTATCAATGATCACTTTACATGCATGCTTGCCTAGCCTACAGAAGGTATGAAAAATAGTGGTCCGATGCCAGTCATCACTGGCCTGCGGCTGGGTGAGGATACACCTGACGACCCCCACGTGGGTATCGTCCGAATGCTGGGCATCCTGGGCCTCACCTCCCATCTCATAGTACTCGTCAGCTAGCTCTTCATCTGCCTCATAGCTGACTAACTCGAGACCCGCAGGGGTGGTATCCTCGGCTTGTGTGTCCCCAATGATGAGAGATGGGTGGGTGGGACACTGGTTGGCAAAATGGCCAAACCCATTGCAGCGATAACACTGCTGCCGTGATCCACTAGGCTCCCCAATCATAGGTCCTTTACCTTTATCCTCCCGACGGATAGGAGGTGTAGGCAACAAAGGACGTGCAGGAGGTGCGGGTGCCGGTGGACGGGCTGTGGGTGCCGTAAGATGCTGGGGACGAGGAAGGTCCCTCGGGGGTGGAAGGCGAGGCCTAGGAGCAAAGGGCTCGGGGCGAGCGGGCTTCTGAGGTCGAGCCATGGGGGCCCTCGGATACGTGCCAGATGAGCCACGGGGCTCGACACTACGAAGTTGGAAGGAGCCCAACAGATGGGGTGACTCGAACTTGGCCTCGAATTGCTCCAATTCGAGAGCAATCTGATATGCCTGCTCCAAGGTGGTCGCATTGCGGCGAAAGAGTTCATATTGGTAATTGGGCCGCAAACCTCTCCGAAAGCGGGATATCGTCATGGTGCTCTCTTCCGTGACTCCACACCGTAGGTAATACTCGTCAAACTCAGCGGTGTACTCGGTCACGGATCGGTTCCCTTGGGAGATGCTTTGCCATTTGTCTATGAGACGTTGGCGATACGAGGCAAGGAGGTATTTCTCCCTCAATTTGATTTTCATATCATCCCAAGTGCCGATTTGGGGTTGACGTCGCTGATTGAGCAGGCTCTCCACATTGATCCAATAAGTTTGGGCCTACCCTTGCAGCTTCATCTTCGCGTATCGGACTCTTCGGTGGTCCGTCATCTCAAACCACTCGAAGTACCGGTCCATGCCGGCCTCCCAATCTAAATACACCCTAGGGTCCAAGGACCCGCTAAAAGTTGGAGGGTCCGCACGCACGCCCCTAAGAATGCGGTCGTCATCATCATCATCACGATTCCGTCGTTGATTCCGACGACCATTTCCCCCTTGATCGTTATCAGATGCATAATCAGCCACGTCTTGCACCAGTGGTCTCTCAACATCTACTGTGAGGCCCGTGCCTTAGTGGATCCTTAGTGGTTTGGATCTATTATTTATTCTAGAATTTTCGGCTATTTTCCTGGATTTTTAGGAATTTTTTTGGTATTTTTCCAGATTTATTTGTAAATAATTAAGATTAAGGGAATAATAAGATTTTTATATATACTAATTATATTATATATATTGATTTTATTTTTTTTCTTTCCCTAACCCTTCACCCCTCTCTCTCTCCCCTCTCTTCGATCTCTCACTCAAACTCACGCTCTCTCTCTCCTCCCGATCGCCTCTCTTCCCCTTTATGGGATTGCAGGTGAGATGACGTCGGTTGGAGGCGTGGAGCGCGCCGTTGGAATCCTCGTGTCGAGTGGAGCGCGTGGGCGCCCACCTTGACGCGGTTCACGGCTTGTGGAGGCGAGGCGGAGCGAGAAGGCCCGGTGAACCCTCCTCCTTGCATGCGGCTTTTCCGGCCGTTTTGGCTTGAACGAGGTAGGGGGATGGAATTATGAGCTCGCTAGGATCATTTCCTATATCATGTTTTCATATTTAAACCCTCGTGGCATGCATATTGGCTATTTTCCATTGTTATTGCTTAAGCTTAGTTTCTTGTGTTTAAGCTATTGTAGGTCGTGCATGTGATAGTTTCAGTTGTTATATTGTTGTTTAGGACGTGTGATTTGACAGGAAACAGGTTTTTTCGACGTTACCCGACGATTTCTATCGTCCGGGAGGGGACCGGTTTTCAAACCTAACACGTCCGTGACCCAGGTGGTGTGACGGTCCTTCCAGGAACCGTCAAACGCCTAACGGTCCTTGGAGGACGCGTTATATCAATGTAACGGCCCGTTGACGGGGCGTTACATTTAGAGTAACGGTGGGGCTCCCATCCGTTACTCGTCCGTTGATTTGCGTTGACCGGGTGAGGCGGTTAACCTGACGGCCAGTCGGTCGGCCGTCAGGGTCCCCTGACGCGCCTGGGCGAGCGCATCATATCACCTTTAAACGATTTTGGAACGATGTGTGTTGGTTTTGGCCTCGGGTGGATGTAAGGGCCTTGGACCAGTGCGTTACAATTGATGTAACGCGCTGCGCCCAGACCGTTACGTACAGTAACGGCGTGGCCGCTGACCGTTACATGCCCCTTTGACTGGTTTAGGCTGGAACTCCGGTGGATGTACCGGATAGGGGCGGACGCGTCATTCTTGATATAACGCGCCAGTCCCCGACCGTTACACCCTTATAACGCGTGGGCTGCAGACAGCCACACGCCTGTTGATTTCAAAAAGCACCGGCTTATTCTTTACGCATTCCAGAATGTTTATATGCCATGCTTATGTTATCTTATTATATAATGGCATGTTTGTGAATCCCAATAGAGTAGCTTTTCTTTCCTTGCAATGGAGCCACTGTTGTTGCCCTAAGGTCTGTTGAGTACCGACCCGCTTGGGGATAGCGGAGGGGTGTTCCCGTACACGGTTTGTAAGCTAGTTCCGTGGGCTCCCGGCCAACGGTAGCGTCCTATCGAGGGAGAAAACTAGCTAGAGGGCCTGGCTCAGGCGAGAGTCAGTGTGTGCACACGTGGTTAGAGGCTGTGGACTGACACTGACGGGTGTCACTCTGACTGGTCACTTGGTTTGGTACTATTTGCGCGCTCAGCTTGTCGTGTTACCGACTGCGAGTGCTTGAGACGCAGTGTAAGCCGTCAGTGGACGCATCTGGTTTTTGCTCCCAGTGGTTGTTCTACTCCATGCTGCTCGGATTAGTTAAGGCATATTCTACTGGTAGATTTAGTTTCTGTCGCTTGCATTTATTTATCGTTGGCATGTATTAGCTGTTATACATGTTTAGTTAGAAATTACAGCTTTACTGTGATTAGTTTATTCATGCCAATGCCCGTTAATTTATTTAAATGCATGCTCTAATTGTCTTCATTTGTGCATGTATGCTTGTTTAGTGCGAGGTAGGGATCCGCGTGACCCCTACTGAGTCTGGCTGTGACTCACCCTTCTTCTTTCAGGTGAGCCGCGCCCGCCGTCTCCCGGTGTTTCGTGAGTTACTCGGAGACCGCGCTTAGCTGCCAGCAGTAGACAGGTCGCCTTTTTGGGCCTTTGTTGTACTTTTGCCGGGGTATGCCCCGTGTAGTTGTACCTTTTTGGACTAGTACTTTTGCGTCTCTGGACTAGTTTATATATATATCACTCTGGTTATTTTGAATTGCTTCCGCACTCTTGTAAAACTTTAATGCTTAATCTAATAAGCGCGCTTGTGATTGCAATTCGTTATACATCCCATCGACAAACTTCACTAACCCTTCAGGGGCCTCATCAGCCTCTTGGGTGGCTTCCCCAGTTCCTGGTATCGGTGTATCGATGTTATCGGTATATCGGTATCCGACGCTCTGGGTCGTCACAGCTGGTATCAGAGTGGAGTTGAGGATTTGTATAAGGAATTAGAATTTGCGACTTGTCCAGAGCTAGTCCTTCGTGTTGTCTATTGCTGGCTTAGGTTGTTTTCTGCGTGATCGATGTGATTCCTGTTGCTTTCAGTTTTTCAGCAGTGCAAGATGCCACCTCGTCGAGGAAGACCTCCTCGAGTTCCTCAAGCTCCTAGAGATGCGCCTAGAGAAGAGAGTGGTTCTGCACCTCCTCCTGCAGTTCCTGTTGTTCCTCCTCTAGCGCCGGTCGTTGTTCCTCAGATTGAAGTGCCTGGTAGTTGAGGCAAGGCTTTGAAAGAATTTCTTCTGTTTAATCCACCTGCCTTCAATGGACAAGCTGATCCAGAGGTTGCGAGGCAGTGGCTAGATGCAATTGAGCGCGTATTCCTATCTATGGAGTGCGCTGAGGATGAGAAGGTTATGCTTGCTGCGTTTCAACTCCAAGATACAGCCATTACGTGGTGGAAAGTCGAGTGGCAGATTGCGTTTCACTCTAGACCTCTTCGACAGATCACTTGGGAAGAGTTTGTTGCTGCTTTTGAGCGTGCCTACACTCCTGCCTGCTTGCAGATGGCTAAGATGTATCAATTTATGGAGCTAACTCAAGGCAGTATGACTGTGCTTCAGTATCGGAACAAGTTCATGGAGTTGGGTCAATATGCGCCCCATGTGCTGGCTAATGAAGCTTTGAAGACTCAGCAGTTCTTGCATGGATTGAGGCCTGAACTTAAATTGCCCTTGATCGCGAGTCGTGTTGCTGATTTAGATGGTGCGTGCCAGGCAGCTGTGGCACTTGAGCTAGAGATGGCGAGACCAGGTGGATATCCACAGGCGGGGTCAGTTCAGCCAACAATTCAGTTTCAACCGGCTTACCGACCGCCAGTGTCAGGTGTTCCCTCGGTCCAGTCAGATGTTAGCAGTGCTTCTTCCCCTTCCAAGGCCAAGTTTAAGAGGTTCAAGAAGAAGAAGAAGTTTTTCCAGCAGCCGTCGTCCGGTATAGATTCTGTTCAGTAGCCAACAGCGCCTTCTTCTCAGACTCGTCAGAGTTCTACTGTCAGTCAGCCGTGGACGTGTCGGAGATGCGATGGTCACCATAAGGGTCATCCGTGTTCTCTTCCTGTGGTCTGTTTTCGTTGAGACCAGCCTGGTCACGTGGTTCGAGATTGCCCGCTGAGGCCGAAGCAATTGCAAGCTCCTCAGTTTTCTCAGCCTCAGCAGCCGCAATTCAGACCTCCTCCTGTACCTCAACAACAGTTCTATTCTCAAGCTTCGGCGTCTTCTCAGCAATCTTCAGCCGGATCTAAGAAGCAGAAAGGCAAGGTTTCACATATAACTCGAGCTGAAGCGGTTGCATCCCATCTGGTGGAAGGTACGATTATGCTTTATGGTCATTCAGCTCGTGTCTTATTTGATTCTGGTGCTTCTCACTCTTTTATTTCTGAGGATTTCATGGCATGTGTTGAGGAGCCAACATCAAAAATGACTTGTGAGCTATTTGTTGAGTTGCCTTCTGGAGATTTCATGATTACACCTTTGTGTTTGGAAGAGTCTCCTGTGATGATTGATAATCATCAGTTGCCGGCGAGATTGTATGCGTTGCAGTTGGTAAATTATGATATTATTCCGGGTATGGATTGGTTGGTGCAGTATGGAGTTGTGGTTGACTGCAGATCGAAGAAGGTCTATTTTCAGCCACAGGGAAAATCAGCTTTTTATTTCCAAGGTATTCGATCCCGTTCTTCTCGTATGATTATTTCTGCTATTCGAGCCTATAGGTTGTTTAGTGCAGGTTGTCAGGGATTATTAGCTTCTGTGGTTGCTGTAGAAAAACCACGACATGAGGTCGGTGATATTCCTGTTATTTGTGAGTTCCCTGATGTGTTTCCTGACGAGTTGCCAGGCTTGCCTCCAAAGCGAGAAATTGAGATGGTGATTGAACTGATTCTTGGTACATGCCCGTTAGCAAAGGCATTGTACCGAATGGCTCCAGCTGAACTTAAACTTCTGCGAGCACAGTTGCTTGAATTGCTGGAAAAAGGCTATATTCGCCCCAGTTTTTCTCCGTGGAGTGCTCCAGTGTTATTTGTGAAAAAGAAAGATGGGAGCCTGATGCTTTGTATTGATTACAGACAGCTGAACCAGGTGACTATCAAGAACAAATATCCGCTTCCCGGGATTGATGATTTGTTTGACCAGTTACAATCTGCTACTGTCTTTTCATGCATTGACCTCCGGTCTTGCTACTTTCAGTTGCGAATCCGGGAATCTGATGTGGAGAAGACAGCTTTCAGTACTCGGTATGGTCATTATGAATTTCTGGTAATGCCGTTTGGATTGACGAATGCCCCAGCAGCTTTCATGGACCTAATGCAGCGTATCTTTCGTCCATTTCTCGATCAGTTCGTGGTGATCTTTGTTGATGATATTCTGATCTACTATGCTTCTGATGAAGATCATGTGCAGCATTTGAGGATCGTTCTGTAGACTCTAAGAGATCACGAGCTCTATGCGAAGTTCAGTAAATGTGAATTCTGGCTTCGGGAAATTCATTTTCTTGGCCACGTGATTTCTGGTGATGGAATAGCAGTGGACCCTACAAAGATTGAAGCTGTTTTGAGTTGACAGAGACCGAGAACTGTAACAGAGATTAGAAGCTTCTTAGGTTTGGCTGGGTATTATCGAAGATTCATCCAGGATTTCGCAAAGATTGCAGCGTCTATGACTAGACTGACTCGTAAAGATGTGCCGTTTGTCTGGTCGGATCAGTGTGAGGAGAGCTTTGTTAAATTGAAAAGGCTCCTGACTTATTCTCCAGTGTTGATTTTGCCTTCCGGCTCGGGTGGATTTATGGTTTGCACAGATGCTTCTCGAGTGGGTTTGGGTGCAGTGCTGATGCAACATGGTCAGGTTATTGCATATGCATCTCTGCAACTGAAACAGCATGAGGAAAATTATCCCACGCATGATCTGGAGCTAGCTGCAGTTGTGTTTGTCTTAAAGATCTGGAGACATTATCTGTATGGTGAGAAATTTCAGCTTTTTACTGATCATCAGAGTTTACAGTATATATTCTCCCAGAAAGATCTGAATCTTAGGCAGAGGCGATGGATGGAATACATGAAAGATTATGACTTTACACTCTCCTATCAGCCGGGTAAAATGAACGTTGTGGCTGATGCTCTGAGTAGGAAGGTGCAAGTCAATCATCTGTTGCTTCATGAATGGAAATTGTGGGAACAGCTTCCGAGCGAGGCATTCAGCGTAGAGTTTCCTGTCGATCCGAAGATGGCAGTTTGTGCTAGCCTGGTTTTGGGTTCAGCTTTGTATAAGTAGATTTCAGAAGCTCAGCAAGCTGATTCTGATTTGGCCCGTATTGTATCAAGATATGATGTGGAATTTGATGATGAGCTGGTTGTTAGTTTCTAGGGCAGATTATATGTTCCCGCTGTTGATGCATTAAGACTTGAGGTTTTGAGTGAAGCCCATGGTTCCCGTTTTGCTATTCACCCAGGTGTCACAAAGATGTATCAGAATTTAAAAAAGCATTTCTGGTGGCCAGGTATGAAGTCAGACGTGGCTGTGTTTGTTTCTAAGTGCTTGACTTGTTAGTAGGTTAAAGCAGAACATCAAAAGCCAGGTGGTTTGCTTCAGCCGTTAGAGATTCTTATGTGGAAATGGGACCATGTTACTACAGATTTTGTGGTGGGTTTGCCTCGGACTTCTCAAGGTTTTGATGGTATCTGGTTGCTTGTCGACAGATTGACTAAAACTGCCAAATTGTTGCCAATAAAGGTTGCTTGGAATGTGCAGAGGTTGGCCGAGCTTTATGTGCAGAAGATCGTGCCACTGCATGGAATTCTAATTTCACTTGTGTCAGATCGTGATCCACGTTTTACCTCCGACTTCTGGCGTAGTTTCCAGAAAGCTTTGGGCACTGAGTTAGCCTTCAGTTCAACGTATCATCCGCAGTCAGATGGACAGTCAGAGAGGACTATTCAGACTCTGGAAGACATGCTGAGATCGTGTTGCCTTGACTGGCAAGGTTCGTGGAGTCAACATTTGCCACTTGTTGAATTCATTTATAATAATAGTTTCCATTCCAGTATTGGTATGGCTCCTTATGAGGCACTATATGGTCGTCCTTGTCGTACTCCTCTGAACTGGTTTGATGTTGGGGACAGATTATTGACATGACCTGACATGGTACAGCAGTGTTCTGATGTGGTTCGTCTGATTCGACAGAGACTGTTGATGGCTCAGAGTCAACAGAAAAGTTATGCAGATCAGCGCAGACGTCCACTACAATTTGAGCAAGGAGATATGGTGTTTGTTAAGGTATCTCCGATGAAAGGTGTTTCCAGGTTTGGGAAGCGTGGAAAGCTCAGTCCGCGGTATGTAGGCCCGTTTCCTATTGTTGAAGCTGTGGGTCAGGTAGCTTATCGATTGCAACTACCAGCGGCTATGCAAGCTATTCATGATGTGTTCCACGTCTCTCAGTTGAGGAAGTATGTGCCAGATGCTTCTCATGTTCTCGATGATTCAGTTTGGCCCGAAGTGACTGCTGATTTGTCTACGCCAGAGTTCCCTATCAAAATTGAAGACCGTCGTGAGCAGCGGTTGAGAAATAAGGTTATCCCTCTAGTAAGAGTTGCTTGGCAGCGTCACTCTGGTAATGAGTCTACTTGGGAACGTGAAGATGAGATGCGTCAGCTTTTTCCTTTCTTATTCCAGTGAGGTATAATTCTTTTCTCAGTTTCCTCCTTATCGTTGTTGTAAATTTCGATGGCGAAATTTTTATTAGGAGGGAGGGACTGTGAGGCCCGTGCATTAGTGGATCCTTAGTGGTTTGGATCTAGTATTTATTCTGGAATTTTCGGCTATTTTCCTGAATTTTTAAGAATTTTTCTGGTATTTTTCCGAATTTATTTAGAATTAATTGAGATTAAGGGAATAATAAGGTTTTTATATATAATAATTATATTATATATATTAATTTTTTTTTCTTTCCCTAACCCTTCACCCCTCACTCTCTCCCCTCTCGTCGATCTCTCACTCACCCTCACCCTCTCTCTCTCCTCCCGATCGCCTCTCTTCCCCTTGGTGGGATTGCAGGTGAGACGACGTCGATTGGAGGCGTGGAGCGAGCCGTTGGAATCCTCGTGTCGAGTGGAGCGCGTGGGCGCCCACCTTGACGCGGTTCGCGGCTTGTGGAGGCGAGGCGGATCGAGAAGACCCGGTGAACCCTCCTCCTTGCATGCGGCTTTTCCGGCCGTTTCGGCTTGAACGAGGTAGGGGGATGGAATTCTGAGCTCGCTAGGATCATTTCCTATAGCATGTTTTCATGTTTAAACCCCTGTGGCATGCATATTGGCTATTTTCCATTGTTATTGCTTAAGCTTAGTTTCTTGTGTTTAAGCTATTGTAGGCCGTGCATGTGATAGTTTCAGTTGTTATATTGTTGTTTAGGACGTGTGGTTTGACAGGAAACATGTTTTTTCGACGTTACCCGACGATTTCTATCGTCCGGGAGGGGACCGATTTTCAAACCTAACCCGTCCGTGACCCAGGTGGTGTGACGGTCCTTCTAGGAACCGTCACACGCCTAACGGTCCTTGGAGGACGCGTTATATCAATGTAACAGCCCGTTGACGGGGCGTTACATTGAGAGTAACGATGGGGATCCCATCCGTTACTCGTCTGTTGATTTGCATTGACCGGGTGAGGCGGTTAACCTGACGGCCAGTTGGCCGGCCGTCAGGGTCCCCTGACGCGCCTGGGCGAGCGCGTCATATCACCTGTAAACGATTTTGGAACGCTGTGTGTTGGTTTTGGCCTCGGGTGGATGTAAGGGCCTTGGACCAGTGCGTTACAATTGATGTAACGTGCTGCGCCCAGACCGTTACGTACAGTAACGGCGTGGCCGCTGACCGTTACATGCCCCTTTGACTGGTTTAGGCTGGAACTCCGGTGGATGTAACGGATAGGGGCAGACGCGACATTCTTGATATAACGCGCCAGTCCCCGACCGTTACACCCTTGTAACGCGTGGGCTGCAGACCGCCACACGCCTGTTGATTTCAAAAAGCACCGGCTTATTCTTTACACATTCCAGAATGTTTATATGCCATGCTTATGTTATCTTATTATATAATGGCATGTTTGTGAATCCCAATAGAGTAGCTTTTCTTTCCTTGCAATGGAGCCACTGTTGTTGCCCTAAGGTCTGTTGAGTACCGACCCGCTTGGGGATAGCGGAGGGGTGTTCCCGTACACGGTTTGTAAGCTAGTTCCGTGGGCTCCCGGCCAACGGTAGCGTCCTACTGAGGGAGAAAACTAGCTAGAGGGCCTGGCTCAGGCGAGAGTCAGTGTGTGCACACGTGGTTAGAGGCTGTGGACTGACACTGACGGGTGTCACTCTGACTGGTCACTTGGTTTGGTACTGTTTACGCGTTCAGCTTGTCGTGTTACCGACTGCGAGTGCTTGAGACGCAGTGTAAGCCGTCAGTGGACGCATCTGGTTTCTGCTCCCAGTGGTTGTTCTACTCCCTGCTGCTCGGATTAGTTAAGGCATATTCTACTGGTAGATTTAGTTTCTGTCGCTTGCATTTATTTATCGTTGGCATGTATTAGCTGTTATACCTGTTTTGTTAGAAATTACAGCTTTACTGTGATTAGTTTATTCATGCCAATGCCCGTTAATTTATTTAAATGCATGCTCTAATTGTCTTCATTTGTGCATGTATGCTTGTTTAGTGCGAGGTAGGGATCCGCGTGACCCCTACTGAGTCTGGCTGTGACTCACCCTTCTTCTTTCAGGTGAGCCGCGCCCGCCGTCTCCCGGTGTTTCGTGAGTTACTCGGAGACCGCGCTTAGCTGTCAGCAGTAGACGGGTCACCTTTTTGGGCCTTTGTTGTACTTTTGCCGGGGTATGCCCCGTGTAGTTGTACCTTTTTGGACTAGTACTTTTGCATCTCTGGACTAGTTTATATATATATCACTCTGGTTATTTTGAATTGCTTCCGCACTCTTGTAAAACTTTATTGCTTAATCTAATAAGCGCGCTTGTGATTGCAATTCGTTATACATCCCCTCGATAAACTTCACTAACCCTTCAGGAGCCTCATTAGCCTCTTGGGTGGCTTCCCCAGTTCCTGGTATCGGTGTATCGATGTCATCGGTATATCGGTATCCGGCGCTCTGGGTCGTCACATCTATCGCCTGAGCTCTTGGTGCAGCAGGTTGCTGAGCCGGCTCTTATTGACCGTTCATCGGCGCGGGTTACGCCGCTACTGGGCCCCTCTTGAGGACGGTAATTCTCCCAACTAGGCCCTGGATGGATTGATCCGAGGTCTCGGCTCGATCCTCGAGGGCTTTCATCCGCCCTTCTATACGCGTTCCTATGCCATCCATACGCGTACTAAGACCATCCATACGTGTGTCAAGACGATCCATGATAGCTCGGAACATCTCGGCCGTCGAGGACTCATCGGAGCTACGAGCTCGGGAATCCGCCATGGGTGGTGGCGGCGAGTATTGGGTGCCTTGACGGGTGGGCATGCAACTCACACACGACCTAGAAGACACCGACTAATGCAAACACTCACTAATGCAAAGATGATGCACTTAGACCTAACCCAACATCCGGTACCTGGCGGAGATAAACGATCCGAAGACCACTCGCGCAAGGGTGCGGTCTTCCCGATAGGCGTAGCCTATCGTTCGGACAACACCTTTTGATATACCGGGTTATGGGGATGAAAATGTAATTTTAAAACACTCTTTTTTTTGTTTTGAAAATAATGATAATCCTAGACTCGACTTAGACCATGATGCATGCAAGACTTATGCAATGACTACCCTAGACTCGACTCGCTCTGATACCAAACTGATGCGGGACGGACTGAGGAGACCACGCTATATGAGACGGACACGACTCGACCAACAATGACATGACTACTAGAGCGACCTCGACTCGACACTAAGAGCTCCTATGGCTACACGTCGCTAACAGAAGTGCAAACTCACTCGTCGTCCCAAGCGAGGGAAAGCGTGGATCGTGCCCGGTTAAGGAACCGGCAGAGTTCAAGGTAGTCTGACTCAACTTCCGGACTCGGATCGAGTCGCGGGACGGGTCACTCTCACACTCACAGCGGCGACATGAACACACGGGCTAGGAATCTACACTCTCGCAACGGCATAAGACCATATACTAGCTAAGCAAAGTAACGCCGAGAAGTTTAGACCGTTACCTCCATGCACCCGGCGTGGCGAAGACAACCCCGGCCGATTTACGGACTCCTGGTTAAACAATGTTACATCGGTACAAATATTTGACCCACTCCACATAGGGAGGTAAAAGGTCACATGCGGGGCCCGGGAATCACGCGAATCAGGTTGACGGGCAGCATCTTGATGTCGCCCGGCGGTGCCGAACACGCGTCTAAAGTGCTGTCCGGACGGCGCGATCTACGGGTCCGTGGGGCCCACGGATAGCGCTGTCCTCCCAGCCTGCTGGGGTGGGGCCCACTGTGATGGGGACCCCTGGTGGCGCGCCTCCCTGGATGGCGGTCGGCCGAAAACTCCGGTCGGTGGCCGATCGGCTCCGATCTCCACGTTGTGAAGTGGCTGCCCACAGATTCTGGTTTCTGTTTTTCGGCGCGCGCTCCGGCGAGATCGGCCGCTGTGACCAATCCCGATGTCGGATCGGGGTACATGAGCTATCGTTGGAAAGCTCTCTTGAAATCCTTCATTATAAATTTAGAAAAAGTACCTGGATCTGCGCAGATCTGGATGTTGTTGAATTTTGAAGCTTCTGTTGTACAGTACCCGAACACTCAGATCTACAGGTGAGTTGTCTGAGAAAAGCCGTTGACCGTGAGGTAGACGTCCGATTCAGCTCCTGAGCTCTTCACCAAAGTTGTATGGATTTAAACAAGGAAAACGGAAATAATTTTTGTGGAAAGATTGGTGGAGTCTATGATTTGTTATGAATTTGTGACTGGCTGGTGGTCGGATCTGGACAGAGGTGGATAGAACTGTAGATGGCTCTGAAAATGATTTTTAAAAAATGGATGGAGGACTGATCAAAAATCAGGAAAAATATTAGGTGGAGAGGTTGATGGGTAGAATACCCAGTAAAATTGGGAGATCTGGAAAAAATCACAAAAGGGATCGAAGATGGGGAACTCAGGAAAGATAGAAATCAGATCTGAAACTGGCAGAACTGAAATTGAAAGTTGGACGAAAATGGAAAATTAGAAAAAGTAGACTAGAAGGCCAACCGAATTTTATGTGATGTGGTTGACATCCCTAGAACATCCCCTCCAAATTTGGTGCCCAGAAGATCACGAGGGAGAGCTGCAAAATTCGGACAAACTGCTGCTGCACTGTGCGGATAGAATACCGACGAGAACCGTGGCGGTCCGAGGGCGGCACGATGGCAGCGGCGGCGATCACCGGAACGATAAGGGAGACGTCACATCTCAGAATGGCAACCGTCACAGCTGCAAGGGGGAGAGGAGAGGAGGGGTGCGCCCAAGGGCTTGCTCCAAGCAATTTTCAGATTTCAAATGGCATTAATTCTTCCAAATGGAAAAAATACAAGTTTTATAGGTTACATATCAAATCCCATATCCACCATTGGATCTAGGGGTGGGGAATGGATGGCTAGGATTGAATGTGACCAACACACAAAAATTAAATAAAATATTAAGGGGGGGCGGCCTATTGACCAAGGGGGGGACATGGTAGAATGGTAGGTAGCCTACCTTGGACTTTGAAGTCCAATTGTCTACCCATGTGGCATTTACCATTCAACCTTCTAGATGTCTCCATTTGAAATGTTGACTGACCCCACATGGGGCCCTAGGCTGAGGTGGATCAATGGGAAGAGGTCTGGAGGGCCCGTGGGGCCCGGGGGTCCCATTTTACAAATAAACCCCTCTTACAATCAAAATTACAAACCGAATAAAATGAAACACACACACACATTACACACAAATAACGTCTAAACAAATATGATAAATGTCGAGACTCAAGGGGGAATCTACAGGCTGTCTCCGAGCCAAATGGACGCTGAAGTGGCTCGAGTCGTGCTCCGCGTGCGGTACCGGCGGCTCGGTGTAACTGCTCGGGTGTCCGCACCACTTGATCTCTTAAAATGAAAATTTGCGAGTAGTTAGACCTCAGTATTGTGAACAAAAACTTCTAAAGAACATACTTCTAATTCGTCCTCCTTACATTAGTTCCACACGAGCCAAAGTAAGGGTCGCGCAGGTTAGTTCTGGGTCTATTTATAGGGTTAGCTAGGGTTTCCATGGGTTAGAACGAACATAGAGTCCTTATTAGGTCATAAAATCGATCTAAATCTATCTTAGAACCTTCTAACTAATAGATTGCATCAATCTCAAGTGATTATGATGCCAAAGTTTTCATCTTTTCATGCCTTCTTCTATTCACGAATCTGCAGCGCTTAGCAGTCTGGTTATAGACCGTTTTCAGTTCCCATGCAGTCGCCCGATAGACCGTTTCTATTATTGTCGCCGAATTTGAACAGTTTTAAACTCTTCTTATTATTTATCCGTTTATTTATCCATCAAGGAGTAATTATCCCCCCCTAAATTCCGTAAATACTTTAGTTTAAGCTTCTAGAATATGGGCCAAACCTTATGGACTTGGTTTTGGGTCCTTTTGGGCCTATTTAAAAGATTAGATTATTTAAATAAATATTGGACTTTTATAATTAGACTGTAATTCATTTAATAATCTATTAGTCTTGAATTAATCCTAGAAAGATCTTAGAAAATCTGAATATATTTCTAGAAAATTTAAAATATTATTTATAAAATTTTGGGGTATTACACCCTGTTGCCATCCCAAGTTTGTTGGGGACGGAGATGTCAGAGGTGACTTTGAGTGTTGGTTGGAGCCCACTGAGTGTCTCTCGTAGTTTGCCGAGTGAGTATTCTGTCATGGTAGCGTACAAGCGCAATGGTCTGGACGTGGAGACCGTGAGGGCGCTAGATCAATAGTATTGCCAAGAGAAGAAGAAGATATCGGCACCCATCTAGACGGAGCCTTCGGTGCCCTGACCACATTGCCGCCACCGACCATGCTGCCTCCTCCACTGGCCCCAACAACCTCAGCCCCCGCTGCCTGCCCCATCTTCGTCAGCACCGCCTCTAGCACGGGGTGAAGATGTGTCACTGGCTTCAGCTTTCATTAGCCTGCTGCTCCCAAGGAGACCCGAAGGGGTCCAGAACCTTTTGTACTAGCTTATGAGCTGATGTGGAAGTCACTGGAGCCAAAGGACACGCTAGTATCCGTATAGTCCAACATCGCCAGTCCCTTGTGAGCACGACCCAAGCTAGCCTGGTGTCTTTGGGACACGTGCTCAATCTGTGGCACGGTCATTTTCGTGAGGCTGAGAAGGATCTCGATGCTAGTCGGAGGGCGCAGAAGGATCGGACTAGGCAGGTCCGAGTGCTGTTGGATGAGCGATAGTCTCTCCAGACATTCTCGGAGGCCCAGGGGCAAGCTATGGAGGCCGCCGACTAGGGGCGGGACATCGCTCTGGAGCAAGTCCAGGTGGCAGAGGCATCCTGGCAACGGATGAAGGCGAGGGTGGAGGGGCCAAGGCGAAGGAGGTGGTGTTGGAGGCTTTTGTCACCGCGGCGAAGGCTAGGGCGTCGGCCTCGGCAATGGAGGCGGTAAGGTGGCTCCGTGAGTCCGTCAAGTACTCGGACGAGCTGCACAATGAAGCACTCGAAAATCTTTGGGCCGGCCAAGGAGATCGGTTTCAAAGACAGCTGGGCTATGGCTTTGAAGGTGATCGCTCGAGCAACCGGGGGCCCAGATCGCTGCCGCACATGTCTTCGTGCTTGGTCATGTTATGTGTTACGAATTCTAGTGTACCCAGCGGCGATGATTTTTTTGTCACTAGACTATTTCATGAATCAAAATAACCGCTTGATGTAATGAGGTATAAGAGAAAGTGCTTGCAAGCGGTGGGCTTCCGTTCGTCGATGTAGGCAAAGTATACACTGTAACCTCCAGAATAGAATGGTTGGGTGTGGCGGGAAAGATTTTGGGTTTTTTTTTGAAACATACCAACCTAAATTTCATTCATACCAAATTAACAGATTACATGAGAAAGTAGAAAACCCAAATCGTACAGATAAATCAGACTTGGCCCATATTATCGCCATAGCGACGTACAACAGAGAGGATAACAGGGAACAATATAGAACAAAGGCGACCACTAAGGGTGGGAGCTCCAGAAAATCGAAGAAGAGCCAGCCGGTGCTGAAGGTGGCCGAGTTCTTCCTTGCCCTGTTTACACAAAAGTTAACCTTGCCCTGTTATAATTTAGACTTATAATAACAGCCAATTGAATTTATTATTAATAATTTTAATTTATAATCTAAAAAAGTAATATTTTATGTAACACATCAGATAATTACATCTTATGATGTTGCACATGTAATATTATTTATTTTTTAATTTTTTTTAATGATCTTCAAGTCTAATTAATTTGATATATCGTCCATTACATCAGATGACATGACGCGAGGATTATGTAAAACTAAAATTTTAACTCTATAAATAATAACATTAAGTTAATTTTATTATTCATGGGGGATGAGTTTTTTTTTTGGTGTCCTCCTGACGTGTGAATGATACACTAAATTAATTAGATGTAAAAATTATTTAAAAATTTAAAAATAAAAAATATTGTATGTGTAACCTCTCTGGATGTAATTATCCATAATATTACACAAAACATGACTCCTAAAAAATAATTAGGTCCCTTCTCTGCTTACCGGAGCTTAAATTTTCCGAGAACAGTTTGCAGGGAACCGTCACCGAGTTCGCGAAACGCCCACCCACTCGACTAGACCCTTTCCTTGAACCCTGCACGGTAAGTAACAAAGTCTGACTTCTCGCCGGGAACAAAACCACCCCCAGCAAAAACCCTCCCTCTCTCCGTGGGAGGCCCGGAAGCCAAACCAAGACCCCTCCGTTCTTCCAGCCCCTCGATCACTCTCCCCGCGATGTTGCTGCGCCATCGCGCCCCGCCCATCCTCGGGACCCTCGGAGCCCTCCTTTCCCTGCACGCCAGACCTCTATCTCAAGCCGCCGCCGCCGCCGCGGCGCTTCCATCGGAGAGCTCCGAGGTCCCGCTCGAGTACCTGGAGGGATTCCCCAGGCCCGATCCCAAGCACGACGAGACGATACTCGCCGTCCCGAGGGCCAAGTCCGGGAAGAACATATCGGCCAAGGAGAGAAAGGCGGGGCGCGTGCCCAGCATCGTGTTCGAGCAGGAGAAGGGGGAAGAGGGCGGGAACAAGCGCCTCGTGTCGGTCCAGACGAAGCAGATCAGGAAGCTCGTCAACCATTTGGGGTACCATTTCTTCCTCTCCAGGCTCTTCGATCTGGAGGTGAGGTCCGTGTTCGGCGACGAGGCTGAGGTTCTCGAGAAAGTTCGCGTCTTGCCTCGGAAGGTACGCATACTTCTCTTGCCTTATGCGTCCTAACTCTCAAAAAAATGTTAAGTCGGTTAAAGGGAGAAAGCATGCTTCAAATGTCATTTTTACTTTAGAGAAGAGCTCCCTTTGATGATTCTGCAACTCTTCATTCTGCATTGTGGTGGAAAGTGATGCGCGCTGTTTTTCTATTGATGCTGTTGTTTCCATTTAGTTGTCCTTCTTTTGGCCTTTTGTGCTATCATGTACGTAAGTAAGATTTGAAAATGAGATGATAACTAGTTCTTTGGGCTTAGAATCTGTAGGCATCAAGCGTAGAAACCATGTTGCCCTGTCTTGGTGATGTTCGTATTGTGAGTGTGAAACTGAAGAAAGGCGCGTTTTAAAGAATATATTATTCGATACATTTGTTGGTGGCCATAGCAACTCTGTAGAAGATTTGGTTTTTCTAAGGTTCCTGTACGATATACATTTTCAAGCGTGGAGAGACACGTATATTCACTATATAATGGGAGCAAGTTTACACTTAGATCTTCTGTTGACAGTTGGAGGAGGCTGATAACTCACTTATAGTAGCCATCTATCTTGGTTTTTCTGTTGAGTAAAGTGAGATAGGAGCCTCTCCTCTATTGGCTGATTGGTATCGTACTACCTCCTTTTCATTTGAAATAAAATTGGTGGTGCAACCACTACAATTCTTGATCATGAAGGAAAGAGACATTTTTTGAACTGGATCGACAATCGAGGACTGCTGGATCGAGCTAATCAACAAAAGCATGGGTACCGTAAGCCGTGCCCGGATAGGTATCACAAGACAGAGGTATTCCACTGAATAGGTAGCAGGCGAAGGAAGCTAGAACAGGGAGCATCAAACAGTATTGGCGGAAGGTAAAGTAGGAGTTTCAGTATAGCCAAAGAAAGCGGAGCTTGCCAGCCAAGAATGAAGAAGCAAGAGACGCTATTCGTGGACAGAGCAACGGACAGATAGAGGAATGGTTTACCGCCTGTATTCTTTCCATTAATTGATTGCATACCGTCTTGCTCCTGTTTACCATACTATTAGCTGTACTTCTTTCCGAATGGTTGATATAATCATTCCCTACTCTATTAGGGGTATACTCTATAGTTGTCTTTCCTTTCCCATATCCATCATCTTTTTCGGACCCCAAGAATGGATTGGATCGAAACGACTTTCCCGCTTTGAAAGAGGGGCCCCTTTGTGGTTGTATGAATCTCTGACCGCACGGAATCTCCATAGCCAATGAACTGGTACTTAATCGGGCGAGGGGCGGTTTGGTTTCGTGCAACGCCCCCGCAGCAGAAACAGGCGGTTGTCATTTGAAAGTAAACGCCCCCACCCCAGTTCCCTCGCTCTATTGGAAAAATGCTTCGAAAGAAGAACATATCGACAAGGCCCCGACCAGCCGGCCTGCCCCCTTTCAGAAACCATTTAGAGGATAATTGTGTAGTAGCAGCCAAGGATGTGGAGATAGTGTTTCCAACATTTAAAAGTGCCAATGTGGGAAGGTGATGCCCCCTATGTTACTACATAGTTTGGTTAGGCATTGAGCCAGCCACCTCATTTCTGAGGTGGCCTATCTTCTACCTACTTGTGCTCCATTTCTTAAACTTTCCATGTGCCAACAATTTGAAACCCCGGTGATGCATGTAGTGATGGACCCTTCAAAGTCAAAACAAATGATTATCCTTCTTCTACAAATTCTAAAAGATGACTACATGATCATGAAAGGGATATAAAAGAAACGCACTATTAAACATGAAAACTAAAATTCAAGGTTTAGAATAAACAAGGGTAAACTTATAATCAGAATAGAAATAAAGTGTATTACCATTTGTAATCGTAGTTAGGACATTAAAACATCACTACTGACCAAACTATATTAATAAAAGTGAACAATGATGCATGTCTGAAGGGAAAAGAAATCCATAGGCATGTTAAGGGGAAAAAATGATAGTATTCCAATGTGTGAACAGGACCTAGGAAGAGACCCCCTCCATGGTGCCAAAGTTGACTGCCCAATCTTCTAAGTCAATGCCTTTCAAATGCTGGTGTCTCCTGCATTCTATAGCTCAACTTGACCTCGTCCTTGGTTTTGAAGGAGCAATTTTCACATTTCTTTTTCCCTTGTGATGTGCTGGAGATGTATATCAAAAGGGAACTTTATTATTCTTTCTCATCTGCTTCTTGCCCAAGTTGGCATTTGTGGTAAGGTAGAAGCAACCGTATTGGGAAGTGATTTAGCTGAAATATGAACAGTGGTTATGTAGTCCCCCTCCCCTCTTTTTTGCACTTTTTTCACAATAGGGATTTCTAGGTGTGCATTTATCTAATTGAAGTACTTATGCTCAAATTTTTGTGTCTAGTGGAATTAAGGTTGGAATCAGAATGCAGTTTTATGGCTGAAACTAAAGTGATGGGGTAAGGCTTTTGAATGGTGATGATAATGGTGACAGATTAATGTTGGAAAGATTACATAAAGCTGGCTGTAGTTTTGTTATGTTGTAGAAAGTGGTGAAGAACATTTAACCATGCACGTAATTCAGGGAATAGTGATTTGCATAATGTTATTACATAGTTGCTTTTTTTGTGGAATCCCACATTATTTGGTGGCTCCCTACACTACTTTATTATTAAATTAAATAAAAACTATAGTATAATGCCTGATGTTCCAAACTGATTAATGTTTAATGCCACTTTGTTTTCTCTTGTAATATGGTTGCAAAATATGGAGAGTCAAAATAATTTTTTTAGCCATATTCTTCTAACAAGAAATTTGAAATTCATGATTTTGTAATTAAATTCTATTTTTGTTACTGTCATTGTTATCAGCTATGTATTTTGATTGCCCACTGGGAGGGCAGAGTAAAAAACAGATATTCCAAATTCATCGTTGTCTTTCTCTGATACGAATGATCAATTTATTTGTTGAAAAATTACAATTTCACATGTATGATTCCAAGACAAAGTGGTGGATTAATAGGCCATTTTATTTTTGGTAGGAGGTGATATTGACCAAATACTTGGAATCTATGTGGTGCATGATATTTTACTAGTACAGTATGCATTCTTTCTATTCTTCCTCAATTTCAGGTTATGATGAAGCATCTTCATTTTCTTCAACTCTTTATCCTTCTTCTTTTGCAGATATCTTGGTTAACTTTAATGAGATTGAATTTCTCATTGATGGTCCAGGAAGGATTAACTTCATAAGAGTTCAAAATTTTAAATGAAGAAAATGTAATGGAAATTGATGATAATGGCAAAATGACAATGCAAATTGATATTGATGGCAAGTTCATAATTTAGAAATTTATTTATTTTTGGAAGTAATAATTTAGAAATATATACTTGAAGGTTTCTGAAACCTATTGATTTTGAAAAAAGTTTGTATTGAAGGAGACATGTAGCATATGTGTGGTTTAGTGGTGTCCACATATCTTCATTTTTAAATGATGGTTAACCAACTGTTTGCTGGGTAAACCGAGTACTCAAGAATTGCCTGCACAATCCCCTCCCCTATTTGTGTACCCATGGGGCCTGGAACCTGTGACCCCTTATTCCTGAGATGAGCACTCACACCTAGCCAAATGCCCTATGACTGCCTGGGCATCGCCACACCCATATTGGTGGGGAGTCTAGGGAAAGCTGCTGAAGTTCTGTTGTCATTTCTTTCTTTAGGCATCTCAAATGGTACCCAAGATATAAACAAATCAAACTAACTATGAAATTCATCTCCTTGGAGCTATGTGCGAAGTGGAAAATATGCAAAAAACATTTTTTGTGTGGCTTTTAGCTAGTTG
Organism: Amorphophallus konjac; assembly: GCA_022559845.1. Taxonomy (NCBI): domain Eukaryota; kingdom Viridiplantae; phylum Streptophyta; class Magnoliopsida; order Alismatales; family Araceae; genus Amorphophallus; species Amorphophallus konjac. The sequence continues at coordinate 526,246,916 of CM040121.1, forward strand.
TTTTGCCTCTGTCTTGTTTACGGGTGGTGTATACTGTTTTTATGCTGATTGACAATGTTGAGTTTAGATGAAGGCATACTCATCTCCCATCTAGACGAGATCAAAAAATTACTTGGACTTGCCTGATTTGGTGCATAATGTTAAATCAGATACTCTTGAATTGCTTTTAGAAGGTTTTGTTTGCTTTCTTTTGTTTACTAAAGATTATGGCACCTGTATCTTTGGGGGGGACACTGCCAACCTCTCTCTCTGGCTCTGGAGGGACCTGGCTTTGTGATGACTTGAGCTATTTTGTTTTGTAATTTTCCTTTATTTCTGTATTTTTTTCCTTTCTTGAGTCAGCTATTAAAGCCTAGCTATCTAGGATTGTAATTTGGGTCACCTATGTCTTATTCTCACCCCCTAGGACAGCAAGGTCTTTTTGTATTTGTGTAAGGGGCATTGTGGTCTTGTAGCTCTTGGCCTCTCCCTATAAATAGGCGGCCAAGGGCACCTTCTACAGCTAATGAAGAATGAAATCTGAGCTTTGAATCTCTTGTGGAGTGTGTGAGCAAAGGTGTGAAGCCTTTTGGGTGTGAATCCCTGGGTGTGATGTGATGCCCATTGGAGGATGAGTGTGAAGCTCCCTCCCCCTATCCCTCTTTCTCTCTAGCCCGCCCCCACTCTCTCTCACCCCTGTGCACAGCCCTCTCTCTCTCCCCATCCACAACAGCTGCCACCTCCTCAGCCACCTCATCGCTTGACCGCCAACTCAACCCGACCTTCCATCTCCCCATGCAGGCCATTACTCCCTCTCCACTCTCCCATGCAGCCACATAATTGCCCCACCCCCTCATCAATCCACAACTCAGTCTTCTAGACACCCCTTTAGCCCCCAAGACACCCCTCCCCATCTCCTAACTGTCCCTTGCTTCTCCCCATGCTCAGCCATCAAGGGAACCCATTACTCTACACTGCCACCTAGACAGCCCCCCACCAGGTCTCCCCTTCCCTCCTCTTGGCCAGTCCACCCCCATTCGCCCTCTTCCCTTCTTCACCGGCAGGCCCTCACCCCTCCCCTCTCCTCTCTTCCCCTCCCTCTCCCACCATCCACTTCGCCTTTCCCTCCCCCTCGCTCCCCTTTCACCTGCAGTCATAGAGAGAAAGCCCACCCAGCAGACCTCTGCAGCGCCCAGCACCGCTGCCCCGCTCTCGCTGTTCGCTGCTGTTAGTCTGGGCTGAGAGAGCTACCTGCCCTTCTCCACCGTCCACCCTCCTTCCCCGTCCGACGGCATCTGTGAAGGGAGCACTGCTGCAGTTCCATCACTCCGTCACCACCATCGGTCCCGGCAGTGAGCAGCACTGCCGGCAACTAGCGCTTCACCGCAAACCGTCTCTCCTCCACCCTCCACTCTTCTGGTCGCTCCCTCCACGATTTCGGCTTGCCGTCCCGCGCCTCTGGTGGCTGGTCCGAGGGCGTCCTCATCACCGGCGGCCTGCAGCCATCGCTCCGTCATCAACCTTCATCGTCCACCGGTTCTGCAGACCGCCCGACCAGCGCCTCGGCTCCACTCGGCATCGGCTCCAGCACGCAGGTCCGGCTTCGTCTTCCGGCTCTGTTACCCCGGCTGCCGGTCCCGTTCTACACCCTTGGAGCTCGAGCCGCGGGCGAACCTTCAGCAGCCGCAACGCTCCTTCGACGTAGCCGACCCCGGCAGCGAGCTTCCTCGTCTGCAGCCAGCACTCCTTCGTCGGGCATCCCTCCTTCGTCCACCCCCTCCTTCTGGCCGCCCATCCTTCGACGGCATTGGCTGACGGACATCTCCCCGGCCTTGTTCGATCAGATCATCGGCAACCCGTCTGCGGCGCCATCCTTTGCAGACCGGTCTTTGGCAACCAGCGCCCGTCTTTGGTCGTCTCCTTCACTCGGCGGCCACGTCCCGGACTGCAGCTGCATCCTAGCAGGTTTCCCCTTCCCCTTGCTCCCCCCTCCTGCACGCGGGTAGTCTTGTGGTTCCCCATCCCCGAGCTCCCCCCTCCTTGCGTGGAGGTTTTCCGTTGGTTGTAAACCGCTCTAGCCCAAGTCTTCTCCGACGTAGCGTGCGGGCAGGGCGAGCATGCTTCCCCGCTCGTCCGCGTCTCTGACCGGCATTGGTCTCTTCAGACCAGCGAGGTACGGGTCTGCCCCCCTCCTTTTCGGTTCTTGCTCTTCCTGTATTTGTGTCCTTGCTCGCGCTGACGGTGAGGAGTGCCCGTCCTTGTGTTCTTTCTCGCCATGTTGTGTGCAGTTCGCTCTCACCGGGTCACGCCCGGAATCCGGGATCCGCCATGTTTGCTGTCTGCCTACCGGGTCCGATGCTTGGATTGGATGCTTGCTGTCCATAGGTCCCAGGGCTTCGCTGGTCTGTCCCCCATCAATCTTGTTGGACAATGTTGAGCTTATATGAAAAACCACTTATGTCTTATCTAGAGGAATACAAAATTCAGTGGGCCTTGCTGATCAAGCGTATGATATCCAATACTAGTCATTAACCTTGTCCTCGTATTTTGAAGATAGGTAAGTTTTTCTCTGTTTGTCATTGTAGAAAAACAGGGGTATTTCTGTAACATGGTATAGGAAAAGGGGTATTTCTGTAATATTGAAAGTTACAGGGTTATTTGTAATTTTCTCTTTTCTTTCTTGGTCATCCTCTCACAGGAGGGTAATCTGTAAATTTGTCTCAAGGGTTAAATATATAAGCAAGGGCAAACTGCCCAGGAAGGCTGTTTGCGGCCTCTCCTCTTTCTCTTCCTCCATTGGCCTCTGTTTTGGTCTAACATGGTATCAGAGCCAGCGGCCATGGGATCTCCTCCGAACACCTATTCTCTTGGACCACACCATTTCTAAGGGGTCTTCCTTGCTATCGCAAGGTGCTCTTTCCTGCCTTCTCCTCTCCTAGACAGGGCGGCCGTTGCAGGGAGTCGATCGGACTCTCTTCTTCTTTGCGGATTCTCTTCGAACCACGTTGAACATCTTCGGGGGAGTAACCCTGATATTCCTGCTCAGGCCTTAACTTCCAGCAGGATGATCTGTTACTTCCGCTTCCCCTGCCCAGGCCAAGAGCTTGCTCTGTTGTGTCTGCTGCTGCTCCTCCCGCCAAGAGCTATAAGGCCACTTTTTGGGTCAGATTCTTTTTTCCCCAATCAGGGTGCCTCCTGCTGCTGTGTCCTACTGTTCCTGAACACAGCCCGCTGCTAGGATTCTTTTTCAGAACTGCACTCCGGTCCTCAGAACAGAACCTCCATGGAGGTTCTGTTTTTTGGATCACAGCTCTCTCCACTCTGTTTCTGTGATCAGCAGCTGTAGTCAAGTGTAGGGGGGTTCCTGTCCTACACTCCAACATAGCAGATACTCCTACAGCGTTTGAAATGTCTTCTTCCATGGTTCTGGCATCTTCTGGCCAGACTACATTATAGATCACATCAGAGAAATTGACAGAGTACAATTTTTCATCACGGGCTGTTGCTGCTGAACTCTATATTGCTGACTGTGATAAATTGAGTTTTCTAACTGGTGATCAAAAAATGTTGGATCCTTTAGACTCTCTCTTGACATTAGTGTGCTAATGTCTTGGCTTCTCAACTCTGTCAGCCCTAGAATTTGTCCGACAATCTTGCACAAGTCCATTGCTGCAGACATGTGGAAGACCTTAGCTGGTCTTTGTGGCTGCAAGAAGAATAGGGTTCAATTATATCAATTGAACCACAACATCCATGAGTTAAAGCAAGGCTCACTTATTGCCACGACCTATTTTTGTGCTCTCATTTCATTGTGGAATGAGTTAGATGTCTACCTTACTGCAAAGTGGACATCTCTTGTAGATCAACAGACCTAGCTGGTTTTTCAAGATGATGATAGGATTGTGAACTTCTTAAATGGGCTGAAATCAGAATATGATGCCTTACGAGGACAGATTCTCAACATGGATCTAGCCCCTTCATTGGAGGAGACCTGCTTTAAAGTTCTGAGTGAAGAACAATGATGACTAGTCATGAGCAGCAAGCTGGTTATTCCTGTACATTATGATGTTGGAGAATATTCTGCCCTTGCTAGTGTTACAAGTAAGCTCCTTCCCATTGGCGATGAGAAGAGGGGTAACAAGAAATGTATTCATTGTGGTCGCATAAACCATGACTCCGATTTCTGCTGACAAGATCCATCTTGAAAAGATGCCTTCAAAGTTCAGAACAACAAAGAAGGGACTAAAACCACAGAATAATGTAGCTGTGACTCAATCTTTTGCTGTCCCTAGGGCCTCTTCTTCAGATGGGTCTTCTGCCTCAGCATTACCAGCGCTTTCCTCAGATATTGTTACTCTTTAGTGTCTTCTTGCACAGCTCCAGGGCACCTCTCCATTATCCTCCTCTTCATTATCGTCAGGTATACATGGTGCCACCTTGAGTGCTACTGCTCAATTTCGTAGAAATTCCTGGGTGATCTATTCTGGTGCCACTGACCACATGACTAGTATATTTACTTTTTTTCATTCTTATTCCTTGTCTTCAGGTCAAAACAAAGTCACGATTGCTGATGGTACCCATGCTACTATTACTGGCAAAGGTTCCACTGGACTCTCAGATCACTTGACCCTCTCCTCTACACTTCGTGCCCCATCTCTTTCCATCAATTTACTTTCAGTGGGTAATCTCACTAAACAGTTGAATTGTTTTGTTACCTTGTTCTCTGTTTACTATGTGTTTCAGGGTCTGCAAAGCAAAAAAATGATTGGAATTGTCCGGGAAGTAGATGGATTTTACTTCTTCGTGCCGGGGGACACAGTTGCCTTCCAATCCTCTGCGTCATCCCATTTGGACAAACAAGCTTAGGAGATTATTTTGTGGCACTCTATTCATTGTTTTCAAGGCATCGCCTAGGCGTCGCCTAAGCGACAAGGTGCTCCAAGGCGCCCAAGGCGACCAAGCGCCTAGGCGAGCAGCCCATTAAGGCACTCACCTGGCTGCCTTGCCTGCCTAGCCTGCCTTGGCAAGACATCCACTCCTTTTGAGGTAGGTTTTAGTATTTTGGTAAAATTTTAAGGATAATTTCGAAAAATTGACAAATGATATGTCAAGATTGGAAAGAGAAAAGAAAACTTTAATTTCTATTTCCCCTTTCTCTCGGATTCTTCTCCCTGTCGGTTTCTCTTCCCTCCTCTTAAGAACATTGATTCATATTTACTTGGTGCACTTTTTGAAGCTAGTACTATTTTTGTGTCTCTTTTTGATAATTCACAAGTAAAAAATTATGAAAATATTATGTTGATGTACTTATAATTTATAAAAAATTGTGTCATTTATGCTTCCTTTTAATATAGAGAATAACTATTTGAATACCAAATTTTCGATTAAAATTTGTGTATTGATTGACATGTATTCACAAATTCTTATTAGTTTTCTCCTTATTAATTTATTTTTATTTGTCATTTTTCTATTTTTGCATTTTAAAATATAGATATATGTTGAAGGTTTGTGAATATTAAATTTCTGTTAACTAAGATAGAACTTGTATGTAGAAAATGTATAGTAGTAGTTCTCTTGCATTGTACTTAGTTATATAAACTAGGCTTCGCCTAGACGCCTCGACTTGTCACCTAAGCAGTAAGGCGGTGGGCCACCGCCTTAGTCGCCTTGAATGCCTTGACAACCATGACCCTATTAGGACATCTGTCTTTTCGTTCATTGAGAGTCCCGTTTCCCTCTCCGAGTCTGTTGATGTTTCATCTCTCTCATGCCAAACTTGTTAGTTGGCAAAGCATTGTAGAACTACATTTTATCCTTCAAGTTCCACTTTTTTTGAGCTAGTTCATTGTGATATTTGGAGGCCTTCCCCTAGTCCTTGGATGGCTATAGATATTTTATTACATTCATTGATGATTATTCACGCTGCTCTTGATTGTATTTGTTACGATCCCAGGATGAAGTACCTCGTGTTGTTCAAGTGTTTGTAATATGGTTCACACTCAGTTCAACACGAATGTGAAGATTCTTCGTTCTGATAATGCCTGGGAATGTTCTACTAGGGGTGTAAATATCTTTCTTAGAGATGAGGATGTGCTTCATGAATCCTCTTGTCCACTCTCCTCAACAGAATGGTGTTGCTGAATGCAAAAATCGCTATCTTCTTGAAACTGTCAGGTCTCATTTTTTAGTGTCATCTACCCAAATCTTTCTGGGCGGAGACAGTGCATACGACCAACTACATTGTCAACAGAATGCCATCCAAGAGTTTCAATGGTTAATGTCATTTTACTCTTCTCTATCTAGACAAGTCCTTATTTCCTCTTCTATCGCGGTTGTTTGGGCATCTTTGTTTCATTCATACTCTGAGGACCGATAGCACCTAACTTGATCCACGAGCTATTTGTGGTGCTTTTCTTAGTTATTCTTGTACTCACAAAGATGACAAGTGCCATGATCTTGTTTCTCGTCATTTCTTTGTTCGGAAAGATGTTACTTTTCTTGAGTCTTGAGTCCTATTACTCTCCCCGGATTCAGGGAGAATTCTACTATTCTACCTCTTTCCTCCTCTACTGTCACTCCCTTGTTGCCTGTACCTCCTCTTTTAAGCTCTGCCACAGATGGATCTCCTGGTGTTATTTCCACTCCCATGATTGATGCAGAGTGTTGAGAAGTAGAAGCAGTTACTACTTACAAGCGGAAGAAGTTTAGAGAAAAGCCCTCTACTGATTACCTAATTTCAAAGGTTGCTAACCTTTCAGATTCTTTTGTTTGTGATGACTTGAATCTTCCTATTGTTGTCAGAGAAAGTGTTCGAGACTGCACTAAACATCTCATCACTAATTCTGTTATCTATTCTCATGTTTCTCCTTGATATTATTGTTTTCTCTCTTCATTATCCTCTGCCCATATTCTCACCATCCTTTTGAAGCTGTGTAGATCCAAAATGGCATCGTGGAATGGAGAGTTGAGTGCTCTAAACAAGAACAACACTTGGGTCCTAGTTGATCTTCTAGAGGGTAGAAATCCAGTCGGATCCAAATGGGTCTATACATATACAATGCGGGGGGGGGGGGGGTGAGGTACAATGGTATAAAGTTAGACTTGTTGCAAAAGGATATATGAGATTGATGATCAGGAGATATTTGCTCTTATAGTGAAGCTGAAGTCTGTCATAGTGATCCTTTCCCTAACTATCCAATACTTTTGGTCTCTATATTAATTGGATGTTAAAAATGCTTTCTTAAATGGTAATTTACATCAGGGTTTGACGTATCGGTCCAGTACACTGTATATCGCACGTATCGGACCGTACTAGCCGGATACCGGTACGACTGGTGTGTGGTACGTAACCGGTACGCTACTTATGTCAAAATGTCTTGATAGGTGAGTTGGTTGGAAGCGCTTCTTTATATGTGAAGGTGAGAGTTCGAAACATGCAAAGAGCATGTTTTTTTCTTGTTTTTTTTTCTTTCCATTTTTTAGAAATTGAAGTAAAAAAAATGATGACACTTACTGACATTCGAACCCTCTAGCTCAGGTTTAAATCACACGCTTTCTAACCAACGGAGTTACACATAAATTTTTGTCATATTTTTACTATAATAGATATTTATGAAGTAGTCTTCATTCTTAACACATAACGGTTCGATAGGGTACGCTGTCGTACCATACTGTACCAATAAAATACCAGTACTACCGGTACGACTGGGTCGACAAATATTGATTTACATCTTCTGGGCCTCAAAGACAGTGGTGAAGAAGTTAGAGTCCATCCAAGGAAGATTTTTTTGGCATGGGAGTGGGGAGAAATGCAGGGGCTGGCATGATATCAAATGGAGAAGGGTAATTACCAGCAAGGAACAGGGAGACTTGGGGATCAAGGATGTTAGATATTTTAATTTGGCTCTCTTATGCAAATGGCTGTGGCGATTGGGATCAGGAGCTAATGGGTTGTGGGCGCAGGTTATCAGACAGAGATACTTTGTAGGAGACAAGTATGGAACTTGGATTCTTCTGCTCAGCACTGGACATCTCTGATCTGGCGAGACATTTGGTCATACAGAGACATTATCTCTTCAGGTGTGCGGGTCCGATTAGGAAAAGGCGATTAATGCCTTTTTTGGAAGGATAGATGGTGCGGGAACTTCACGTTGGAGGCTTCTTTTCCCAGGCTTTTGCGGTTTCAGCTGACCCCTTGGGGTTGGTCACCCCAACTTTTGACTCTCATCTGCCAGGGGATATATGGACATCGACTTTTAGGAGGGACCTCAGGAGCGACGAGATGGAGCTGCTTCAGAACGTCTTATTCTTCCTTAACGATTATGCTCCTCACGCTGATAGGGAGGACATGTGGACCTAGAGGTGGGATAAGGAGGGGCGCTTCTCAATGAGGTTGGCTTATTCTATCATTTCCGACGGTGGAGTGCGCCATAGTCTTGCCACTTAGGTGTGGTTGTCACGTAGTCCGATGAAGGTGAAGCTTCTCATTTGCAAGATTTCTCATGGGAAGCTTCCTACTTGAGATAGGCTGTTACCTTTCATTCCAGGGATCCAGACATCTTGTAGCCTGTGTGGACTCGAGGATGAGACTTTGGATCACCTATTTGTGGGTTGCACCTATACACAGGAGGTATGGGAGGGGCTGGCTAAGAGAGCCTGTTGTGTCCTTGGCTGCCTGCGAGGGGTGAACCATCTAATGACGACGTGGGGGAGGAGATGGCACATTAAGGGAGATGGTACTGTATGGTGGTTGATCTTGCACGCCACCCTGTGGTCGTTGTGGGGTGAACGTAATAATAGGATCTTTAGGAGAGGCTAGACATAGCCTTCTCTTTTTTCTTATATTTATGACAGAGTTAGAAAATAGCCGGAGTTGCTTGTAATGTGAATTCTCTCAACTCTCCCCTTTTGTTTTGTTGGGGAGTTAGTGTGTATCACACCTTTTTAGTGTGTCTTTTGTACTAGGGTTATTGGGAAGAGCTTTGCCTATACTTGTATATTTCATTTTTCCAATTTAATACAATAGTGGTACTGCCCACTTTAAAAAAATGGTGATTTATAAGAAGAAGTGTATATACTGTCACCGCTTGGAATTGATACAAAAGGGAAGGTTTGTCATCTAAAAAAACATCTTATAGGCTGAAACAGTCACCTAGAGTATTGTTTGATAGACTACGTCTTGCTATGGTTAGATTTGGTTTCAAACAATCAAATGCTAATCATACCATATTTGTCAAGTGGACAGGGGGACAAATAATTGTGCTACTTGTTTATCTGGATGAGATGATTGCCACAAGAGATGATGAGGCACGGATCAAACAATTAAAGAAAGGCTTGGCTATTGAATTTGAAATTAAAGACTTGGGTGAGCTAAGGTATTTCTTGGGAATTCAAGTAGCCAGAGCAAAGAATGAGATCTATGTCTGCTAGAGGAAATTTGCATTGAATATACTGACTGAAACTGGGAAGTTGGGATGTAAGCTTGTAGCAACACCAATTGAATTAAATCATGAATTATCAAAGATAGGGGGAGAAGAACTCTCACTAGAAGATAGGGGTTTATATTAGAGATTGGTAGGAAGGCTCCTATATTTGTCATTGATTTGGCCATATTTTGACTTATGCTGTGAGCGTAGTCAGTCAATTTATGCATGCTCCACAAACAGTGCACATGAAAGTTATAGAATGCATATTGGGATACTTAAAGTCGTGTCTAGGAAAAGATATTCTCTTCCAGAAAATTGAAGGTTTGAGTCTTGAAAGATGTGTAGATGCTGATTGGGCTGGGCCATGAGATGACAGAAGATCAACCTCTAGTTACTTCACTTTCTACGTGGCAATCTGCTTACTTGGAAAAGAAGCCAACAATGTGTGCAAGGTCAAGTGTAGAGGGGGAATATCGGGCCATGGCATAGGAGTTAGCAAAGTTGATTTGGCTAAAATTTATTTTGTTGGATCAAAGAGTTCCAGTGAAACTCCCAATGAAGCTCTATTGTGACAACAAAGCATCAATAAACATTACAAACAACCAAGTTCAGCATGACAAAACAAAAACACATTGAAATTGACAGACATTTCATTAGAGAGAGACTGGACTCAGGAGAATTGGGTTTGCCCCAACGTTTGCCGTATCGGGGATTTGTATCATGTCGGATCCCCGCAGATATAAAACCAGTCGGCCTGAGTCCCTGTTTAACTCACGAAAATAAATAAATAAATAAATAGATAAGTAAATAAATAAATATTTCTCCTTTGAAGAAGAAAATGCACATTCGTGGTTATTTAGGTAGCAGGTGTATTACTATTTCTGCGAATTTAGGTTTATCAGATGATTAGGGTTCGGCTACGGGACATTTCCCCATCGATCATAGTCGATGTTGATTTACATCGGCGTAAAGTCCGAATACCCTTGATTAACTATCAAAGAAAATATTTTTTCGACCTCCACAATATTAGTTATGATATTGGAGTTTTATCTAACAGATTTGATCAAGGAGATCACCCATTAGAGATACACATTTGCAGGAGAAAACTAAATATTTCATTCTTTGGATTCATCCTTACAAAATATATGAAATCCCGATTACATAGTCGGGTCATTTGATTTACATGTGGCCTAAATTTCACCATCAGAGTAGGCCGTTGAATGAGTCTCATAGATATCAAACCCTTTTTTTTGTATGTATTTGCAATTTCAGACCCATCATGGGTATCTCTGCAATTTTTCACTTTTGGTGGTACTTCTGCAATTTTTCCCTTTTCGGGGCATTTCTGCAATTGTCCCGTCATTGGGGGTATTTATGCAATTTGTCCAGACCAAGGATATTTTGGTAGCATCTGGACTGAACATGGATTTTTGTATAATCTTGGCAATAGGTGCAAATCCCTCATTGGGAAAGACCCGTTGACCAAAGATTCTCGGGAGATTGCTTCCCCTTCTCGAACTCTCATGAGTTAGGGTCTAGCTTCGCGCGTCCATCAGCGCAACGCCAGGGATCGACCTGTTCGGTCAGGTCACGAGGGTCAAGGTCCGCCCCCCGGAAGAAATTTTTTTATGATCCCTCTCCAAGGAGTGGCATGACCCTATGTTCATAGATAATTAAGATTTTGGTTGGACATGACCCTTTGCTCGGAGGCAATCAGGGTTTTAGTTGTACATGACCCTGAGGTCACATGCGATTAGGGTTTTGATGGCACATGACCCTTTGCTCGCAGGCAATTAGGGTTTTGATTGTGCATGATCCCTTGGCTCATGAGCAATTAGGGTTTACACAAGTGTTTTGACTATATCCAGGGTGTTTGCATAACCACATCGCCGGACTTTAAAGATTTCTCCACATAGAGAGATTTTCTCTAGATTACACAATTCATAAAAGGGTTGTGATGCACATGGAGTTTGTAGCATACCCTCGCAACACAACCACAGCCACCACACGAGCACAAAACCCGGGGAGATGGGCCTTCAAAGGAAACACAAGCACCAAACACTCTCTCTCTCTGTCTGCGTTCTTCTGTGTGTCTTTTTGTTCGTCTCTCGAATGGACCCCACTGGGGGTATTTATAGAGTCTCGAAGGACTCTAGCGGTTACACCCTCTATCCGGGCCAAAACAATGGAATTTGGGAGTGGATCCGGGGCAAAACCCCATGTGGGGGGGTGGACCCCGTCCAAAACCCCCATATGGGGGTTGGACAAGGTCCAAATCCCCCATTTGGGGGTGGAACCGGGGCAAACCCCCTATATGGGGGTGGACCCGGTCCAAACCCCCCATATGGGGGTGGACCCATGCCGTCACTACCCCTTTTGCTCCAAATTGGGTTAATTTTCCCCTTGATTAAAGGGTTGTTATTGTTGTTGCTAACAATTTGATCTGCTGCCTAAATTTGGTCTGCTGCGGTTGCAGCTGTTGTGTGCTGCTATGGCAGCCAATTTTGTTACTGCCGTTGTTGCAGCTACTTTGTGTAGCTGTTCCAGATGTTGCGGTGCTGTTATTACAGCTATTTTGTGCTGCTGTTGCAGCTGATTTGGTTGTCATTGCGCTGCTAGAGCTTTATTGAAATGGCCAGACAAGCTATCTCAATATGGGATCTCCCAGCAATTGTTGGTGTTGCTGTCAAACACTTTTGTTTGCTGCTGCTGCAGCATTTGTGTGCTGCTGTTGCATTTGTCTGATGCTGCTATGGCAGCTGTCGGGCTACTGTTGCGGCTATTGGGCTGCTGCTGCAGTTGTTCTTCTTAGCTGTTGATGTTGCTATTGTGTTTCTGTTGCTGCTGCTCTTGTTAGTTGTTGCTACTATTTTATTTGATGTGCTATTGCAGCAATTGTTGTAGTGCTGCCATTGCAGCTGCTATTCTTGTAGTTCTGCTACCATTGGGCTGCTGCTATTGTGCTGCATTGCCTTTGAGCTGCTGCTGTTGTGTTGCTGCAGCTGCTCCTGAGTTGTTGCAGCTGCTACTGAGCTGCTGCTGCTGTTGCAGAGCTGCTAATGCTACCTCTGTTAGCATGTTTTTGCTGGCCCTTGCTTAAGAAATTATTGCATTGCATGCTAACTAGGGTATAATACCTATTAAGGGCTTAATCAGCCTATTTAACCCTTAATCAGGCCTCCAAAACCCTCAATCCAGTGCCCAAGGTGAACCCAGGCCAGAATAATCCCCCCTGGGGGGTTAGAACCGGGGCAAAACCCCCCCTTGGGGGTGGACCTGGGGCAAATCCCCCAAATGGGGGGTGGAACCGGGGCAAACCCCCAAAAGGGGGGTGGACCCGGGGTAAACCCCCCCTTTGGGGAGTGGACCCGGGGCAAACCCCCATTTGGGGGGTGTATCCGGGGCAAACCCCTATAAAAGGTAGAAAAAGGGTTGGCTGGCCCCTATAAATAGCCTATTCATTTATTATTTTTATTTTTTGTGTGTCATTTTCTTTTTGCCTCCAACAGTCCCTTTTTTCAACTCCCAGGTGAACTGTGTGCTCCGAGGAGAACGAGTTTGGGTTGGGCTGCCGAGCTTCCCGGAGACCTTCCAGTTCACTACTCGCAAGTGTTGTGGTGCTGAAGGCCGCAGACGAGAGAAATCCCTTTGTTGTCTTATTGTGCAAGTAGATCACTCTCTACTCCTTCAATGTGATGCTTTGCAACATCGTGGAGGGATTGGAGCCGGTGGGGATGGCGTCGCTGTAGAACTGCACTAAGGTCCCGATGTGGTCCATCTAGCTTGTGCTCCCCTCGGGACTACATCTTCTAGCGAGCGAGTAGGGAAGGTATCTGAGATCTCCCCGGAGGTCTATACTGAGTGGTTGGACCCTTATCCTCCCCGGTCAGTCCTCTATATCTCGTTCAGCTCCCAGACATCTCTGCCCTGCAGATGATGTAGCTGGCGGTGGGTCTGGAGGCGAGCAGGCAGCCGTTCATTTGGGTCACCCGGCCGCCCCGCGGATTTGATGTGAAGGGGGAGTTCAGACTTCAGAGTGGAATGGTTGCCAGAGGGCTTTGAGGACCTGGTGAAGCAAAGCGGGCGGGGCTTCCTGGTTTGTGATTGGGCGCTGCATTTGGAATAGTTCTTTGGCTGAGAAGAACGAATATCGGGCAGGTAAACCAGATACGAGCCTTTGTATCGGTCGTATCAGATCAGGATCATACCAAATTCGTGTCATATCACACGATTCAGGGCGATATGCCATGATCCAGTATCAACTCTCCTTGACTCGGGATACAGATCGGATCATGTATCGGGTTTTCCCATATATGATCCAAGTTTGCTCTATGTGAAGTCACAAGAGCAAGTTGATGATATCTTCACCAAGGCTGTGATTGAAGCTCAGCTTACGTCTGCTTGCGACAAGCTGAGCATGAAGGATATCTATGATCACTTTGAGGGGGAGCGTAGGAAAAGAAGGGTAGTTCTATAACACTGTATACTGAAAGTTACAGAGTTTATTTGTAATTTCTCTTTTCTTTCTTGGTCATCCTCTCACAGGAGGGTAAATCTGTAAATTTGTCTGAAGGAATATATAAGGAAGGGTGAACTGCCCAGGAAGGCTGTTTACGGCCTCTCCTTTTTCTCTTCCTCCATAGGCCTCCCTTTCTTTTGCTCTAACAGTCATTAATGTTCTCAACTGAGACTCTTGACAACCAAACCTATGTAAATCAACGATGTTAATAAATGTCAATATTGTTAACAAGCTGCCTATAGGTTTAGCTGAGTAGTAAAACTATTAAATGCAGCCATACAGTATTTTGAATGCTAATGCATTATTGTTGTGATGTAATTACAAGGTTGCCTTCTTTTTTCATTCAACAGTGGCTTTTTATGCAAGTTATATTTTTAATAGAAAAGAAAAGGCAATTTATTCGTTCTTGATGGATGTTGTTTCAACTTTGCAGCTGCATCTGCATTCAGGCACTGATGCACCCCTTAATGTGACATTCTTGCGAGCTCCTTCACATACATTACTGAAGGTGGATGTCCCTCTCGTATATAGAGGAGAGGATGCATGCCCAGGATTGAGAAAAGGTATTCCGTGGAAATTTCCTTGTTTTTCTATTGTCTTATTGTCACCTCCTGGTAGAACACTTGGATTACAGTGTATGCCAAACAATCTTGTGGGCATGAAAATGATAACGCTAGTCAAGTTTTTATAAGACCCTAGCTTTATTCAATCTTATGTTTGAGATGGTTTAATTAGCAAAACATGTAAAGAAATGATTTTTCTGTTTAACGTTTCCAAGATTCACTTATTTATTGAAGTTAAACATATTAACTTATCTCATCATTTCCGTTAGCATGCTTCATGGCATTCTCTGCAGGAGTAAGTCTGATAGTCACAAGTGGTCAACTTCATATTTATTCATTATATGCTGGCAAATTTATCATCATACTTTACTCCATTTGGTTTTGATTTTGACTGGAACATTGGTAACCGGATATACTTTTGGTGCTCATTTCTACATGATTTCCTTGATGGCTTCTTCATGCGATGTTTTTCCTTTGAAAGTGGATAGTACCACTGCATGTCTGTGTACACTATATAAAAATAAGAAGAGGATGCACAAGCTTGGAGGGAGTAAGAACAAAAATTCTCCTATACACAAGACATCTTACATGACATCTGTAACCCACCAACCAAGGCAAAAATATAAGAATTACATCTGTCCTTTGCAAAAAATGGATCCTCGCTTTCAAAAAAAAAAAAGGATCCTCGCTCTCTTACCCATCACATTTTATGTGATGATTTCAATTGGATCCTCTCTGCATTACATCAATCTTGATTAATGGTCACTTGTCTCATAGAAATTCTCTTTTGAAGTGATTTACTTTTTCCACGTCAATGATAATGTGTCTAGTTACAATTTGTGCATGTGCACAGAAGTGTGCCAACAAATTGAGCTTTCCTTAGGTCCAGGTGTATATAGTTGAGGTGACAGTTTGGATTTTTTGGCGGCACCATGGAAAAGACTCTTTGCTCAGATGTGTTATCAACTGGATCGCTTGCTCTGATTTCTGACTGATGCTTAGAAAGTATATTGTCTTTAAATAATTTACCTCGTTAATTTATGGGAGATAAGATTTATTTTGTGAGCAAGAATGATACTATAATGGAGACAAATCAAGGCTCTACCAATTATTTAACCAAATAAAGGGGAGCAACGGGGAGGGAACGAAGTTACCGGCTGCACTTGAGTGCGTGGCGGTGTCGGCATGGTGTGCGGGTGGGTAGCGGAGACGACGGCGGTGGCTGCAGGAGGGGCGCTTGCGGACGGCCGCATAGATGACAGCGGTGGCTACAGGCGGAGGGGCTCTCGCGGGCAGCTAGAGCCTGATGCGGGACGGGACCACGGACACGACAAGCTCGCGATCGTCCCTTAACGAGGGAAGCGTCGGACGTGCGCGGTTGAGAAACCGGCAGTGAGCTAGGGTGGTCGGCTCTCTCTTTCGTGCCCGGATCGGGTCACGAGACGGTAACGCTCTCTCTCGCAGCAGCGGTGATATAAATAGAAAGCGAGCTAATTACCCTATCATGCTCTCTAGCAGCGGCATAAACAAATATATATGAAGTAAGCAAAATGCCAAGTAAGGGAGCGAATGCGATACCTCCACGCGCTCGGCGTGGGGAAGACGGACCCGGCCGAAGTCGTACTCCCGGGACAGTTAATACATAAAGATTACAGCAATGAGTTACAGCACACTCCACGCAGGGAGGTAAAGGGCGACACAATGGGGTCCGGGAGGACCGAATTCGGGTTGACGGGCGGCTTCTCGCGTTGATTCGGCAGCACCCGAACACGTGACGGTGGGGCCCACGTGCTGTCCGGAGGGACCGTGCGGGACCCGGTGTCACCACTGTGGTGGGGACACTTGTGGAAGTGTTCCCTGGGCTGGCGGCACGCTGGTTCGCCGGCCGGAGGCCGGGCGGCTCCGATCGGCACCGGTCGGAATAACCGGCCACGGATCTGTCGGTTCTGTTTTCTGGCGCGCGCTCCGGCGAGAACGGACGCTGCGATCAGCCCCGACGTCGGAATGCGACGAAACTGGCGCCGTTGGAAAGATGCTTCGAAGGGCTTCAACCCAAGGTGATTACAGAAAAATAATCAAGCCTGTACTTCTGATTGGCGAATTTTGAAGGTTGCTGTTGTACAGTGTCTGAACTCTCAGACTAGCAGGGAACTTTCCTGAGAGTTGCCTTTGACCGATATGTGAACGTCCGAATCTGAGGTTATGGTCTTCAGCAAAGTTGTTGGAAATCAAGTTAGGAAATCAAGACTATTTTTGGATCTGGATTTGAGAAAGGCTACGAATTTCTATGACTTTTGCACTAGCAGTGGGTCGGATATGGAATCTGGCTGACAACACTGTAGCTGAGGAAGAACACGAATTTTTAAAAATAGATGGAAGGCTGATCAAAAATTAAGAAAATTCGTGGATGTAGGGGATTATGGACAGAACTCCTAGTGAAATTGGAAGGGTTTGGAAAAATCAAAAAGAGGGTCGGAGGTGAGAAACACAGGGCTGCTGTCACTGTAGATAGAGACAAAACAGATCTCGGAGTGAAAGATGCACGAAAATGGAAAAATACTAAACGAGGGATTTTGGACCTGAATTTTTTTGTGGATGATGGGGTGGAAGATGGGAACACACCATAAAAATTGCAGGCCAAGAAGAGGCTGTGGTTGATAGCAGGAATTTCGAGAAGAGACTGCTGTCTGCCAAGGACAGAACTTCGACGGTGGCTCGTTGGCGGTCCGACGGCGGCGGCTGCACAGATCACAACCAGAGATTGGGGAAGGGGAATAGATATGATTCCACTCTAGAAAGGGGATTGGAGAGGGAAGAACAGCAGGAGGAGGGGCTGGGGGCGCAAGAAGTTTCAAGCATTCAACACAATTTTCTGATTTTTTCATTGATTTTTACATGAAAATACAAGCTTATATATGACTCCAATCAAATCAATTGTGCACCCTTGGATCTAGGGATGGGGATTGAAGGGCTGGGATAAGTGTGATAAACACACAAAAAATATTAAAATATGCCTAGTGGAATGGGGCGCCCCCTTGACCATATGTAAGGGTTGAATGGGTAGGTGAAGGTAGGTGACCTACCTTGGACCAATGTAACCACTTGTCTACCCATGTGGCATTTTGACATTCAACCCTTCTAGATGGCCACCTAGGATGGTTGACCAGCCCCACATAAGTGACATGGACCAATGAGAAAGGGCTGAGGGCCCCCTTGCTTGGTCATACTGGAATTTTACATATAAACCCACTAAGACCTACAATTGCGTACCCATATAACACAAGGGTATACATACAAATATGAAAAGACATAAATGCAAACAAAATGCGTACGGTCTTGCCTCGATGTCTCCATCAATTCTCCCCGGGTGGGAGGAACTCGACCCCGTCGAGTAGGGGTATGGATGCTTGAATACTCCGGCGGATCCGTCACCGTGCCAAGTAACGCGGGTATGCTCCACTCCAAGTGACCGTCACCTGCTCATTCCATATATACTCGATATGCACAAGCTGCTATGGGCTAAAGGTGGACACTCCGGGTGGGGCACTCTCAAAAGGGGAGGTGGCGGCTCGAAGACTCACTAGGAATCACCGCTGAGTCCCTGTAGGTGACTAGATCCGGGTATAGATAGAGAACCGATCCCATACTCGTCGAGTGAGTCCAATCGCCTCTTACTCATAAGAGAATGACAACGAGCTGACACAAGACACATGCAGACAAACAAACGACACACAAACCATGCAAACAAACCACACAAGGAAAACACACCGACTCATATATGACCCTAGACTAAGGTGGTGACATCAAGCCCACTAAGTGGCGGCATCCTGGGCGACGGGTGAGTCGCCCAGCTCTCCCCCCAAGGCATAGTACTCATCGGCTAGTGCTTGGTCGGCCTCATAATCGACACACTCAAGCTCAGGAGGTAAGGTATCTCCAACCCCTAGGGCTAGGGTTGCACGGGCGGGGCATTCATTGGCAATGTGGCCAAACCCGTGACAGTGGAAACATTGCACTCGCGACCTACTACTCTCTCCGATAAGAGGGGCCTTACCCTTATCCTCCCGACGGGTAGGGGGCGTAGGTAACAAGGGTGAAGGTGTAGGCGCCGTGGGCAACAGCGGGGGAAATGTCGGGGCCAGGGGACGGGCCATGTGTGCTGGGGGACGGGCAACGGGTGCCGGTGGATGGAGTGGAGGTAGATCCCGTGGTGGGGGAGGTCGAGGTCTAGGAGCGAAGTGCTCCTGACGGGCGGGCTCCTGAGGACGAGCCATGGGTCCCCTCGGGTATGAACCTAAGGAGCCACGGGAATCGCTACGGGGAGGAGCGGGACTCCACCGAGGAATAGACT
This sequence comes from Amorphophallus konjac, assembly GCA_022559845.1. Classification (NCBI taxonomy): domain Eukaryota; kingdom Viridiplantae; phylum Streptophyta; class Magnoliopsida; order Alismatales; family Araceae; genus Amorphophallus; species Amorphophallus konjac. The sequence goes on from CM040121.1 coordinate 526,265,753, forward strand.
CGAACTCTCCCTCGAATTGCTCCATCTCGAGAGCAACTTGATATGCATCCTCCAACTTGTCCACCTTGCGGCGGAGAAGCTCATACCGTAGGTGCGGGCGTAGACCACGCCGAAACCGGGAGACGGTAAGGGAATCCTCCTCCGTGGCATCACATCGCAAGTTGTATTCATCAAATTCGGCGATGTAATCAGAGACGAACCGATCTCCTTGGGTGAGACTTTGCCACCTCTCTATAAGACGCTGGCGGTAGGAGGTAGGGAGGTACTTCTTCCTAAGCTTCTCCCTCATATCGGTCCATGTATCGATCGGGGGTTCTTGACGATGAAACAATAGGTTCTCCATGTTCCGCCAATAGGTTTGTGCTTGGCCTAAAAGTTTCATCCTGGCGTACTTGACTTTTCGTTGGTCCGACATCTCGAACCACTCAAAATATCGGTCCATACCAGCCTCCCAATCAAGATAGGCCTTTGGGTCTAAGGACCCGTCAAAGGTGGGAGGGTCGGCCCGAACGGTCCGAATGACCCGTTCATCCATATCTTGGTCATAGGTACGCCGCGTATGGCGGTGGTCACGACCATGCCCCCGTTACTCATTATCGGACTCATAGTCATGCACCTCGGGGACTTCGTGCCTCCTAACAGCTACCCCTTGAACCCTTGGAGTCGCGGGTTGGTGATCCGGCTCCGGTTGACCTTGGGTAGGTGGGATGAGTGCATGGGTTGGTCCTTTCTCTAGTGCGGCAACTCTCCCGACCAATCCCTGAACGGACTGGTTCGACCCGGCGGCCCTATCCTCTACGGCCTTCATCCTCTCTTCTAGGCGGGTGCCTAGGCCATTCACCTGAGTACTCAACCCTTCCATCCTATCCACTCGAGTACTTAACTCATCCATGCGCTCACTCAACCCATCCATTTTCCCCATAAAAGTTCGGAACAATGTGGCCACTTCATCGGAACTATAGACTCGGGATTCTGCCATAGGTGGTGGTGGGGGTGAGTATTGAGTACCTCGACGAGTGAGCATGCAAGACACGGAGTAGGAGACACCGACTAAGGCAAATGCACACTACAAGATGATGCACCTAGACGTAACCAAAACTCGGCACGTGGCGGAGTTAATCGATCCGAAGATCACTCGCGCAAGTGTGCGGCCTTCCCGATAGGCGTAGCCTAACATTCGGACAACACCTTTTGATATGCCGGGTTATTGGGATGCAATGTAAAAGACACTTTTTTTTGTTTGTTTTAAAACAATGATGACCCTAAACACGACTTAGACGTAAATGACTAATAAATGACACTTTTTTTTTGACACCCTAGACTCAACTTGCTCTGATACCAAATTGATGCGGGACGGGACCACGGACACGACAAGCTCGCGATCGTCCCTTAACGAGGGAAGCGTCGGACGTGCGCGGTTGAGAAACCGGCAGTGAGCTAGGGTGGTCGGCTCTCTCTTTCGTGCCCGGATCGGGTCACGGGACGGTAACGCTCTCTCTCGCAGCAGCGGTGATATAAATAGAAAGCGAGCTAATTACCCTATCATGCTCTCTAGCAGCGGCATAAACAAATATATATGAAGTAAGCAAAATGCCAAGTAAGGGAACGAATGCGATACCTCCACGCGCTCGGCGTGGGGAAGACGGACCCGGCCGAAGTCGTACTCTCGGGACAGTTAATACATAAAGATTACAGCAATGAGTTACAGCCCACTCCACGCAGGGAGGTAAAGGGCGACACAATGGGGTCCGGGAGGACCGAATTCGGGTTGACGGGCGGCTTCTCGCGTTGATTCGGCATCACCCGAACACGTGACGGTGGGGTCCACGTGCTGTCCGGAGGGACCGTGCGGGACCCGGTGTCACCACTATGGTGGGGACACTTGTGGAAGTGTTCCCTGGGCTGGCGGCACACTGGTTCGCCGGCCGGAGGCCGGGCGGCGCCGATCGGTACCGGTCGGAATAATCGGCTACGGATCTGCCGGTTCTGTTTTCTGGCACGCGCTCCGGCGAGAACGGACGCTGCGATCAGCCCCGACGTCGGAATGCGACGAAACTGGCGCCGTTGGAAAGATGCTTCGAAGGGCTTCAACCCAAGGTGATTACAGAAAAATAATCAAGCCTGTACTTCTGATTGGCGAATTTTGAAGGTTGCTGTTGTACAGTGTCTGAACTCTCAGACTAGCAGGGAACTTTCCTGAGAGTTGCCTTTGACCGATATGTGAACGTCCGAATCTGAGGTTATGGTCTTCAGCAAAGTTGTTGGAAATCAAGTTAGGAAATCAAGACTATTTTTGGATCTGGATTTGAGAAAGGCTACAAATTTCTATGACTTTTGCACTAGCAGTGGGTCGGATCTGGAATCTGACTGACAACACTGTAGCTGAGGAAGAACACGGATTTTTAAAAATAGATGGAAGGCTGATCAAAAATTAAGAAAATTCGTGGATGTAGGGGATTATGGACAGAACTCCTAGTGAAATTGGAAGGGTTTGGAAAAATCAAAAAGAGGGTCGGAGGTGAGAAACACAGGGCTGCTGTCACTGTAGATAGAGACAAAACAGATCTCGGAGTGAAAGATGCACGAAAATGAAAAAATACTAAACGAGGGATTTTGGACCTGAATTTTTTTGTGGATGATGGGGTGGAAGATGGGAACACACCATAAAAATTGCAGGCCAAGAAGAGGCTGTGGCTGATAGCAGGAATTTCGAGAAGAGACTGCTGTCTGCCAAGGACAGAACTTCGACGGTGGCTCGTTGGCGGTCCGACGGCGGCACGAACGGCGGCTGCACAGATCACAACCAGAGATTGGGGAAAGGGAATAGATATGATTCCACTCTAGAAAGGGGGTTGGAGAGGGAAGAACAGCAGGAGGAGGGGCTGGGGGCGCAAGAAGCTTCAAACATTCAACACAATTTTCTGATTTTTTCATTGATTTTTACATGAAAATACAAGCTTATATATGACTTCAATCAAATCAATTGTGCACCCTTGGATCTAGGGATGGGGATTGAAGGACTGGGATAAGTGTGATAAACACACAAAAAATATTAAAATATGCTTAGTGGAATGGGGCGTCCCCTTGACCATATGTAAGGGTTGAATGGGTAGGTGAAGGTAGGTGACCTACCTTGGACCAATGTAACCACTTGTCTACCCATGTGGTATTTTGACATTCAACCCTTCTAGATGGCCACCTAGGATGGTTGACCAGCCCCACATGAGTGACATGGACCAATGAGAAAGGGCTGAGGGCCCCCTTGCTTGGTCATACTGGAATTTTACATATAAACCCACTAAGACCTACAATTGCGTACCCATATAACACAAGGGTATACATACAAATATGAAAAGACATAAATGCAAACAAAATGCGTACGGTCTTGCCTCGATGTCCCCATCAGAGCCGCTACTGCTGCAGTCACTGGCAGCGGAGGATAGCCGTGGTGATGGTGACGGTGGCGGCTCGGACTGCTGCTGCTGCTCTTGTAGCCAGCGGCAGAGGACAGCCGTGGCAACGGTGATGGTGGTGGCTATTGCCGCTGCTGCTGCGGTTGCCGGCGGCAGAGGGCAAGAGCGAAGAAGAAGAGGAAGGGAAGAGGGTGGCGGCTAGTGGCGACGAAAGGAGGAAAGTGAGAAGGAGAAGAGGGCGGCAGGTTAGCTGCGGCGGGAGGAGGGGAAGAAGAAGAGGAGGGCAGCTGGCCAGTGGCGGGAGGAGATGGCAGCAGAGGCAGAGGATACATCTGAACCTAGTTGTGTGATTTGATCTTTTGCATTTTGTAATGTTCTTCCTGGCCATTTTGGTGCAATGTTGAATTCCCCTCCCCACCCTTTATGTTGCTTTTGTATCATGTTCTGACTTAAGGTGGTAATTTGTGTCAAGTTCCACAGCAGAAATAAAGGAAATAAGTTTTTGATTAGTTAATGGTTCTGCAGTCACTGTTACGTCCACATTCTTCTGTCTAGTGCAACTTGATCTATAGTTATGCTGAATCGCTGATAGGTAGGAAAAATTTGCTAGGTTATACTCAACTTCATTTCTTGTGTATAATTAATCTATATGCTCTTTCTTCTTTTGGTTTTTGAGTAAGGAATGTTTTGTCTTCAATTATTGATAAACCGGCTTACGTTCAAAAAAAAAATATATATATTTTGACAAACTGGCTTATGCTAGAGTTGCTGCAATGTTACAGGGGCTTATCTGAACACAATAAAACGGACAGTCAAGTACCTTTGCCCTGCCGATATTGTTCCACCATACATTGATGTGGATTTGAGTGAATTAGATGTGGGGCAGAAGCTGTTAGCTCGAGATCTCAAGGTTCATCCGGCACTGAAGCTTCTCAGATCACCTGATGAACCTGTTTGTAACCTAATTGGAGCAAGGGTTTCCGAGCAAAGGAAGAAGTGATAATTTTCATGCGACATGGTACCGGCAAACTCGTCTGGTTTTATTGGTTAGGTATCAACCAGTTGCAGACCTCCCTGTGTGGCTGTTGGATCCATGCTCATCGAGTCCCCTAGTCTGGTGATGTAGGGGGCTCTGCATATGCATCGGTGGTGACCAGTTGAAAGGGTCCAATGGAAGAGCTTTTTGAACTACAACGGATTGTCTTGTCACTCTTTAAAATTGCAGTTCCTGTTACTTTTGTAGAGGATAGTTTCTCAATTCACCTTCACGGGTTTTTGATATTGAAACTTGATTTTGTCCTCTGGTGTATTTTTCTTTTCTTACTGACCGGAAACAAGACTGTCATGACATCCTCACTAGCGGATGAATTCAAGTTTATCAGAAGCAGCAATCGTCCTGCAGCTGAGTGGTTCGGGCAGTGGGACACTAACAGACGAGGCTCACCTCCAGCTGTTGCTAAAACATGAGTGTTTTTACGTATGTTTTTTCTGCAAGTAGACATGTGCATGGGCCAAGTATAGTTGGACATAACTGTGCCATTATCTTCTCAGCACGCCGATGGATAAGTTTTGATTTGTGAGTTTCAATCTGCACAAACAGTTGGAGGTATTCTCTTTAATAAAGTGATCTCTTTTGTCTGTGGTGGTTTATTTTGGAAGCTGGGTCTATTCGAGGCACAATTGAGGCTTTGACGCACGAAACAGAATTATCTAGTCTGAAAATTCAAAAAGCTTCAATAATTTATGACAATGTGGCACATAATCTGAGCATTCTCAACAGGTCTTTTGAGTGGGAGATTATTTTTGACATCTGCTTATATATTTGCCAAATTGAGATCCGGAAATTTCCCACCAGCATATATAGTCAGGGGCGATCTAGGCGACCAAGGGGTCATCTCATATCTCAAATGTCGGGCGGATGGGTTTGGAGTTTTAAGATGAAATTTTATTAAAGTAATATATATAATTTAAAAATATAAGTATTATTTAAAAATATAAATGTATGTTTAAATAGCATAAACATATGTACATGAAATCAATAAATCTCTTAAATCTATTCATTTTTAAAATTATATAAAATTAATAACAAATCTAAATAATTTTTTTTATGAAAAATCAAATGGGTCTGGGCATGCGTGTTGACGAGTGGAGTATAAATTCAATTGGAAAACTAAGTTGGAAGATCTTGTTAGAAAGTTTCAATTGGAGAGTTGAATTTCAGTCTGAGTGAGATTGTCGTCACAATCTCGCAGAATCTTCCGGAAGAAAAATTTATTTAAAGATATTATTGTAAGTAATGATCAGTGCTGACATAAGGGTATTATTATAATTGACGAGATTAGGGTTGTGAGAGAGATGCATTCTCAAAATTGAGGAGGTGAGTTGGATCCACGAAGTTGGATTGAGGCGGAGGCGAGGTGACTTACGGCCGTCTTGTCTCGCCTACTCGCCCTTACCCTTAGATGATCACCTCTATCGTCTTTGATAACATAATATGAGAATGATCGTGCGAGATCTCTCTTTCGTGGAGTGCAGGAGGGCATAGGCTTTGGTGGATCTGTGAGATAAATCTCCCACTGTTTTTGTATGAAAATCCATCCTGCATTTGCATTCATCGGTATATATCTGTCTCGTATGTAGACATTTACTAACCCCACCCCCTCTCCCCCCCTTAAACAAAGGGTTTTTGACATACATACCATGGTTAACATGCGCATATCGTACTCGTGTGACTCGGTCAACTCATATCTTACCACAAAAAAAATTGTGTCGGTCTGAGTTAACCGAGTCAGTGTAATTGGCCCAAGTCATCAAAGCTCAAGTAAAGTGAGTCAAGTGACTAACGTTGAATCAGTTATAAAGTTTGGCCGGCTCACACCATGCGAGGACAAAATAGAGTCCATCTGCCCAGGACAATAGGACAATCTTGATAGATAGCCCTCTTATTGTTAATTGCACAAAAAAACATCCTACATTTTCATATATTTATATACCCTGTTAGACAAATATATTATTATTATCACATAAAACTTTATCGTTACCGGATTTATTTTTGCGAGTATACCCTTATTCGAGGAATATATTGTCACGTATATAACTATGGTTCAACTATCCATTGCGACACCACGACGGGCAGCCATTACGACACCATGATGGGCGGTTACAACATTTCTCTATACTAGGGTTTGTAATCTCGGTCTGGGATGATCTGACCCGCATGATCGGACTCGACTCAGGAGGTGGACGGGACGTCCGGGCCGTGAATCGTGACTAAGACGCTTCATATATTTAATAATTTATTTTAAATATAAAATATTTTATAGATAAGATAGTTAAGTGTCTTCTTCGATTCAGGGGTGATTTAGATTTGAAACTCACCAATTACCTGTGTTATTTTGATTTCTTTTTAAAATTTTCATATAAAAAAAATTAAAATCTTAAGATAGTTCAACAAATTCAAACTCAAGACGTTTTAAACAAAGTGTACAAATCACTTGATCAACTGAACTAAAAATTCTATTATATTATTATATATATTATATATATATATAAAATCTTTTTTTATTTTTGACATTTGACGGGATGGATCTAGATGGAGCGGACCGGTACCATCCTGTCTCATCTCGGACCGTGACTGGGACAGTCAAGACGGCCGAGACGGCAAACCTTGCTCTATATGATAATATAGTCATCTAACAAGGGTACGCAGGTAAATGTAAATGCCGGATAAATTGTAGCACAATCAATGATTTAAAAGTGGTATATATGTAAAAAAAAAGCAAAGGATAAAATAATTGAAAATAACTCCTTTTGAATCGAGATGCTCGTGAGGTACTCGAGCTTGGCTCGAGTTTAGCTCTGGCCGACTCAGCTCAACTAATTAAATGAGTCAAGTTTGAGTTCGAGATGAAACTTGTTTAACTAAACGAGTTGAGTATGAGCTTCGTTGAACTCGGCTCGGTAGGCTCACATGCCAAATTTAATAAAACATGTTTATTTAGGCTTCATTTTAATGTGATAAATTGCATGCTACCACCACCATTTTCAAACCTTAAATGTAGACGAGTTGTCATCCTAGAGCTTATTTTGTTTACGTGAGATTAAAAGTAAATAGACTTTCCGAAGTTAATAGTAGTTTAAATAATGTTATCAGAATCGAATCGGTGTCTAAATCGACTAATGAGTTGGTTCAATTCGAACCGGTTAGACCATTCAATCGAATTGATTTGAACCATGACTTTATCGTAATATTGATACATGGTCCGACCTAATTCTATAGTTCAAGATAATAAGAAATAAGATATGATGATTAAAATAAAATAACATACACGTATAATTATTAGTCATGATTATGTAATTATACAGGTAAAAAAATAATAATAACATGATTAAATAAACTGATCTTAAAATTTTGTAATATTCTATTGGTCTTCACTCTTCATAATTAACATATATGCTCATTTATATCTTTAAATTTTATATATATCTAAAATAAAATGATAAATAACATCAAATTAATAATAATAAGATAAATTTGTTCGCATAAATATTATTTTAAATATCTAAATATTTTTATGTTTATTTTTTCTATTTTAAAGGATGAATCGGGTCGGACCGGTTCACCGGTCGAACCGCGATTCGTCCGATTTTTTAACATTAGATTGGACCAGCCTTAATCGAACCGGTTCCTGGACCGATTCATGGTCGCACCGATCTGACCGATCGGCCCGTTCCGATTCTGATAACAATGGTTTTAAATGGGTGGTGACTAAAAATGAGGCTCAAAATAAGCTCGAGGTAGGCTAGAGTCTTCGAATGAGCCAAACTAAAGCTTGCAAAGAAATCTCAAGATAAACTCGGGTTTGAGTTCTAGTTAGACCTGTAAATGGATCGGATACGGAACGGGTAGTGTGATATCCGAATTCGTATCTGATTAATAGTGAATTATTCATCGGATATTTTATTCAGATAATTATCTGATTAATACGAATTTGAATTCGATTCAAATTTTAAACGGACAATTGCTAGGTCTACTTAGAGATGAGTCGTGTGAGCCGTGTGAAAGGGCCGTATGTTGTTTTCTAAAAAAAAAAGAAAGAGTAGAAGTTATTTTAATCTTGAGAGATGTTATCAAAAGATTAGACTTTATTCTAAAAAATAAGAGATAACTTACCAAATAGGTGTCAGTGAAATTCTTATTTTTAAATTATATTTTGAGACAAAAAGATAAAAAATAATAATCAAATAACATATTAAGATTTGAGTAATTATATATAGAATATGTGTATCTTTAGATATTTCTCGAATAGTTCATATTCGATCGGATAATATCTAACACGGATATCTCGATATCTGAATTCGTATCTGATTAATAAATATATATTTGATATCTAATTAAATTATTATTCAAATAATTATCTGATTAAATGAATATGAATTTAAATTCGATTTAAATTTTAAACTGTAATTATCAAGTCGTTCTAGTCCAACTGTTGTTGGTCGAGCCAAGTTCAAACTTGAGCAAACTCGGCTCGTTGTCCGCCCCCCCCCCCCCTTCTCGCAGTAAGAGGTGACACGTGGTGGTGCAAGCATAGGTTTATAATTTTTTCGGGAACACTTTGTTTCAGGACAAGTCAGGACCATGTGGGCCAGCGAGAGAAGGGAATTGGGAAGCCAATGGTCTCGAGGCTTACAAGTGTCCTTGTAGCTCAGTTGCAAACGTGGCCGTACCAGATATTCGAGTTTAGACAACCACCCTTTAGCCTACCTATTATTACCGGCCCACCCCCGACATAAAAATCATGGTTTGTTATATTTTTATTTTTTTTAAAGTTTCTTGCGAGGCAAGCAACCCATCCGTGTAATCGAATCTTGAATTAAATGACTATAAAAAATAAAAAATGGAATAAATATTTTTTATAAAAATAAGGCCGATCAAAATCGGTCCATTAAGAGCATCCGTCCTTTTTTTTCTTTTTAATTTTTTATAACCGTCTGATGTAATATTGACGATACTAGTTTGTCCCTACAAATAATACGTAAAAAAAAATTAAAAAAATATTTTTTTAGGTGCACCGCTGGCCGGCGCAGCAGTTAAAACTCTTTTAAGTTTTTTCGAATATTTGCTATGCATCTTTTTATGTAAAAACTGATATGTAAGAGGTTCGGTCAACTTGGTACGAGGGTGACTTGGTCGGTGTGTGACGTGTGATCAGTACGTTAATTATCTCTTTTTAAAATATTATATATTTTATTATATATTAAATTTACCTTCATACGTAATTTAGTTGGGAGCGTTTCTTTAAGACGGGAGATTCCGATTTCAAAATTTGAATCACACTCTTTAACTAATTGAATTATACATATTTTTTATATTTTATTATAATAAATATTTATGTAATATTAATTAATTCTTGACACCTAATGACACAATGCGATATGACACTGTACTGTATCATATCGATAAAAATTTTATATGATCAAATCTATTAACTCTGATTCTGACTAAGTTTAAAAATGAGTTGGGTTTAGTTGGAATCCGTGATCAAACCAACTAAAACTTGGCTAATCCTTCGTTCACATCTGGTGTGCAGCAAAAGTCAATCTCAGATCAACCTGAGATGTGAAACCCTTAATACCAAATGAGCATTTGTGCAAATGTCAAGTTTTCGTGGGGATACATACAATCATGCAAAAATATGAACTCTCACTTCGGTCTTCACAAGTTCAGCTCTGAGAAGACAACATCCCAAAGCCGTTGCCAGCTCTGACATCATCTGTTTCCCTGGAGTTCGATATCAAGTCCGGATGCGATGACAACCCTCTGGCGCTTCTCCACATGCGTTCGAGCCCCCCACCGTTCCTATCCAGCTGCCGCAGCATAAAGGGGGCGCCTTTCCTGGGATGGCAGCAGCTCAAGGAATCCCTCGCCCGCTCCATCGCCATCTCCACCCGGTGCTCCTCTACCAGGCAGCTCCAGAAGCTGCATGCCCGCGTGATCTTGTCCGGCCTACGCCACAACCTCCACATCTGTGGCCTCCTCGTCAGCGGGTATTCATCCTTCGGCGATGTCGAGACCGCCCGCCAGGTGTTCGACCACCAACATCTGGCGCCGACGAAGGCCCTCCTATGGAATACCCTCATCAGGGGTTGCCTCCGGAGTGGACGTCCGGATTTGGCGCTCCGCGCCTTCGGGGAGATGACGGAGCGGAAGCCGGCTTCTGTGCCGGACAGGAACACGTTCAATCTCGCTGTCAAGGCGTGCGTTGATGTGCCTGATTTCGAGTTTGGCTACCGGATCGCTGGCATCGTCCGCAGTAGGGGACTGGGGTTGGACCTCCTCGTGGCGACCGCTCTGGTCGACATGTACAGCCGCGCGGGGGATCTTCTTGCTGCGCGGGAATTGTTCGACAAAATCCCCGAGAAAGATGCTGCGTCCTGGAATGCCATGATATCTGGTTACGCGCGGGAGGGGTCCTTTCTCGACGCCATTCATTTGTTCAAAGCCATGAAAGTCGAGAATGGGGTTGCTCCGTCTCAGACCACAATGGTGATCTTGCTATCAGTTTGCGGCAAAATGGGGTCTCTCTGGAATGGTGAGCCGTTCCACGCACATGCCATTCGGTTAGGTTTTGGAGGTGACCAGTTCATCACTAATGCCCTCATGGAGATGTACATTAACTGCAACCGCTTGGATTTTTCATCTCTCATGTTTGATGGGCTGAAACTGAAAGATCCAGTCTCATGGAGCACAATGATCGGGGGTTATGTCCGGCATGAGCGTCCCAATGATGCAATCAAGCTCTTTCGTCGTATGGTCTCCACTACACAATTCCCACCAACCAGGCCCATCTTGCTTAATGTGCTACTTGCCTGTGCAGATCTTGGAGACTGGCAGCAAGGCATGCAAATTGAAGAAGAGTTTTTGAAGGGTGGTATGAATCCCCTTGAACTAGATGACCGTCTCATCACAGCCCTTATATACATGTATGCAAAATGTGGAAGGTTGGACATGTCTTTGAAACTTTTGGACAAAAATATGGTGGTGAGACATGATGTGATAGCGTGGAACGCACTACTCAAAGGCTGTGCTGAGCTGGGAGATGTCTGTAAGGTGTCAAAATTTACAGTTGAAATGCAAAGAAGGGGCATTGTTCCAGACAAAGTCACCTTTTTGACATTGATAACCACTTTTTCTTCCACTCCATTGCTAAGAATGGGGAGAACAATTCATGCTCACGTTCTAAAAAGAGGGTTCTTGGGGGGGACATCCATTTCCAACTCCCTCATAGACATGTATTCACAATGTGGAAGTATTGAAGACTCACATGAGGTCTTTAATGGAATTGTGGACAAGGACGTGGTAACATGGAGCTCGATGCTGAAAGCTTATGCTTGGAATGGGAGTGTGGATGAGGCTCTTGACCTTTTCCATCTGATGAGGAAAACAGCCACTAGGCCAAACCATATCACTTTTGTCTCAGTTCTATCAGCTTGTAGCCATGGAGGTTATGTTAACAAGGGTCGGGAGTTGTTCAAATGTATGAAGGAAGATTATGGCCTAGAGCCTAGTTTGGAGCATTATGGATGCATGGTGGACCTTTTTAGCCGAGCAGGACTTCTGTCAGAAGCCTTTCATTTTATTAAAAATGGGCCTATTGAAGTATCTGGTGCTAGTGCTTTATGGGGTACTTTGTTGAATGCTTGCTTAGTGCATGACAATTGGTTCATTGGGGATGCTGTTGCAAGGCATCTCTTCCACTTGGAACCCAGAAATGCTGCCAATTACATGATTACTGCTAATATTTATATGTCAGCTGGGCGAAGGGAAGATGCTAACCATGTTTTGGGATTAATGAGAGCAAAAGGCTTGGAAAAGAACACTGGGTTTAGTTGGTCTGAGGGAGGCTAAAAATCCATCCTTGCATTTGGACGAAATTTAATCCCAGAAGTTACAGTGAACCAGGAATGCCAATTTTCTCCAAGATCATAAGGAATGAACAAGCCCACCACACCCCCCCACCATCCCCACCACTCGCGCTCCCTTTTAAGGAGGTTCATATAACTTTTTGTCATCCAACAAAGATGGGCATCGACATAATCAAAATTCCGAGTGCACAGAAGACCTTGGTTGGCTCATCTACTGTGGGATCTCTTTCGGCCCAATATGCAGACAGATGTGGCGTGATTGGGGGATGTGGGCCTTGCTATGCATTTGCTAGCATGAGAGGGAAACCGTAGTCATCAATGGCATGCTGGTTTGGTATTGAAGGGGCATAGTCAAAACAGGATTCAGTCGGAGGTGGAGAGAGCTACTGTACTAGATCCCATTGCTCCAGCGACTGATGCTTACCAACCAGTTCGTTCTGGAGCTAAGGCAAAAGGGGGATATAACATTTAAAATTTTGATGTTCTTTGTGGATGCGAAGGTGCAAGGCGAATAAAGTAAAATGAATGAGATATTTTGGCCTCTTGTGAGATGAGAAAATTCACATGTATGGAATCAAAACAAGCTAGAAGGACCATAAACATGCAGTTGTTATTTCGGCTGAGTCTGCTGCATGTGGGTGCCTCCAAAAAGGGAAGCTGAGTTGAAATTGACCGTGCACTTAGATTGATTCTAGATGGGGGGAGCCTTCTACGACTTCTTTCTTGCATAATGAAACTGCTTTAGGCCTGCGGACTTCATCTGAAGAGGAACTACTGGAGAAAAATTGTTTGCATTATGATGGCGCCTGCAGATACGGATGTCAATTTCGGCAACATCTGAGAGAGCACATGCAAAACTGCTGCCTCAAGGATGGTCCTTGATGGAAAAAAGGAGCTTTTACAATGCTTTATCATTGTGGTTGCTGTGAAAACTTTGATGAGTTGTTCGGGGCACAATTTAGTAGATATGTCGCAGAAAAACAAAGTGAATGATGCTCACATGGATGCCCATTATATGCTCCCTGAGTCCCTGTTGGCAAAAGCGTAGTTACGGGGGACATACTTGCCTTTATTAGGTCTTGTCCCTATCTTCATAGTGTCCTGATGGGCATGCCTATTTCACAATATGGGATAGAGTTGTCAGCCTAGATTAAGTCTACAGTATTACAGACACAGAATTACCAGCTGCAGCAGCATGCTGCACCTCGTCGCAGTGCAGTATTTTTTTGATTTTTAAATTTTTTGTTGTCGGACTAAATCTAACTTATATGTACGTATAGCCTGATCCATGATTGGACGGTTAAAAAAATAAAAATGAAGATCAGACACCCTAAATTGGTCAAAAGCGGTCGGCCTGTTATCTCGGGTAAGCTATGGTGTCAAATCTTTAGGGTGTCTTTGACATCGAGTCAGATTAGCTTACTCGACGTCGGAGGGTCGAGCAAACTAATCGGGCTCGGTTACGAGATTTATGTGTGAGAAGAGCGCGTGGGCCCCACCCTCCTCCTCTCTCATCGATTGCGGTAACCCGTCCGATAACTCCGCTGTCAAAGTGATCGCTTTTATTTTTTTTCAGTTGGCTAATCATCTGTACGAATATGTAGGTCAGGTTTGGGCTGTCTCTTTGGAAAATGAAAAAAAATGACTGCACCAAATGTGATTAGCAAGTCCATTAGGGGTAATTTGATAATGGGGTGAGATGACTTATTCATGTCTCATCGCGCGAATAAGTCGCCTCACCTCGATTAGGGGGGCAGATGAGTGTGAGGAGAGACTGTGGGACTCATAATTTTTTCTCACATTGATTTACCATTGGGGGTGACTTATTCGGGCATCAAAGAGGCCCTTTAATCTTCTTACAGATATTATGTGATGCTAAAATGGATTCACATTGAGTGGTGGCAAAATGTGACATAATTGTGGTGTCGTTACCTTGTGATTTTCGGTTGGATAAGTGAATACCCCGTGCCACGTGACACAATCTAAGGTAGCTTCCATGTATTTGAATAGTTGCACAATATTCAGCAGTGATGATGATAAATATAAATGTGATATGCTATATAAACCCTAGCTATATTTCACTCTGGCTTAGATTCTTGATTTTGGTTATTCTAAGTCATTGGCATGCAAAGGCCTCTATATCTAGGAAAGATGATTAGGTGCACATATGCTCTTTGGTTCCGTAGATCTCACTTCTGACAAAGAGTTGATTCCATCTTAAAGCATCAAGCCTGAAGCTAACTTAGGAAAGAGAAAATTTAACGAGCAATCTTGTCCCATTGGTTTCGACGGGATCGATGGTCCTTCGGTAAAAACAAAAGTGTTTACCCGGTCTATAAATAGATCGGATACGGAGCAGATAGTGTGATATTCGAATTCATATCTAATTAATGATCGAATTATCTGATATTTGATTAAATTATTCGTCATATATTTTATTCAGATAATTATCTGATTAATACGAATTAGATTCGAATTTTAAATGAATAATTACTATACCTACTTAGAAATGAGTCGTGTGAGCCATGCAGGAGCACTGTAAGTGGAAGTTATCTTTTTTGGAGGGATTATCAAAAGATTAAACTTCATCCTAAAAAATAAGAGAGGACTTACTAAATGAGTGTAAGTGGAGTTTTTATTTTTAAATTATATTTTGAGATAAAAAATAAGTAAAAAAACAACCAAACAATATATTAAGATTTGAGTTAATTATATATAAAATATATGTATCCTTAAATATTCGTCTAAGGATTCATATTCGGTCAGATAATATCATACCCCAATATCCGAATTCGTATCCGATTAATAATCGGATATCCGATTAAATTATCCATCAGATATTTTATTCAGATAATTATCTGATCAAATGAATACGAATTTGAATTTGATTCAAATTTGAAACAGATAATTACCGGACTTAATATTTACATCAATGGAGAATCCATGACATCTTGACTGTCTTTATTGATCCTCTTTTAAGTTCGAGAGTAAGGCTCATTGCATATCCCCGGGTGTGGTGGGCAGATAATTTTTTATTTTTAAATTTTTTTAAAGTGAGTCCCAAAGTGTTCTAATTTAGAGTGTAAGACACGTCACCAATAAATTATCAAAAAAATAAAAATTAGATAAAATAAATAGTGTTGGATCAATTTTTTTTAAAATTGATCCTTTTATTTTAATTTTTTTAGATAATCATATCGTGACGTGACTTGCACCATAAGTTACGATATCTTGAGAGTCATTTCAATTTTTTTTAAAATAAAATAGTACATACTCAGAATATGCAACACATCTGGATGGACATCAAGTCTAAGTTTTATGACTTTCATGGGACCAAGGATGTATTTGAGAAGATTTGTGGACTTTTGTATGTTTTTGAAAAAGTCTGTAGAGATAAAAGAATGTGTTTTTTGAATTTTTTAAAAATTAACTTCTTTTCTTATCTCTTTAAAATTTTAAAAATGATTTTGAAAAAAATGATGTGATTATAAATTATTTGTTTTAAATTTTGAGTGTGTAGTTTTTGAGTTCAAAAATCACCTCTCAAGAAATTTCCCAGATGCACCGCACCCTAAGGCAGCGTTTGGAACGGATGGTGAGTGTGAAATTTTTTTCAAAATATTTAGAGAGAGAAGAAGTTACATTTAAGTAACTTTTGAAGATGTTGAGCTCTCCTCCTCTCTCTGTCTCTCTCTCTATCTCTCTAAATCTAAAAATTCACATAAAATAAAAATGGATAGAACAATGAGACATTTGAAAATATTTTTTTAAAAATAAAAATTTTAATAATTAAAATTCTTAAAATCTCTCCCCAACGTTCGTTTCAAATCTTACCTAAGACATGATACTGTTACCTTTGTCACTCCAGATCTTACAAGTGACATTCGTAACTACAGATTTAGGCACGTCACTTCTTATGTTTGGCACGTTAGAACCCGATCACGCCAGTAATTTAAGAAAATTGTGAACATAGGAAAGTGATAAGTGACGTCAAAAGTACTTCCCGAGGGTACAAAAGGCGCTCTTCCCGGTATAAAACATATGTACTCATCTAATTATTTGACTGCACAACCACACCTGATGCTGGAAAAGTCTGACGCCGAACCGTGCATTATGGCATGTACTATCCAAGCAATATTTCGAACATTCTAGATTTTTTTTAATAGATGTTAATTAGGGGCCCCTCACACTTGATTGGGTAACACCAACCATTCATTGCACTGGACCCTGATACGACCAGCCGTGGCAGACCAATGATTCACCTCCACGTTCATCAAATATCTGTATTTACATGGATGTGCTAATAAAATTTTTCCTTTCTGCTTCGATTGATGAGCATTACATTAATTAATTGATGCTTTAACACTGTCTCACACCACCGCCACCACCAATTAACAACATATATATATATATATATATATATATATATATATATAAGAAAAATAAAAGATACAAAGATGGCAACTGAAAACATATATATGTTTCTTTAAACTACAGGTACAAATAATATTACCATCATATATATATATATATTAACTTCTCTCACTGATCACCCTTGTGCACCGCCCTCTCTGCTGCCCCTCCCACTTTCATTCTTGACCTATGATCCGCTGCAATGCAACACTGGGCACGATCACAGAACCCACGCGCGCCCCTGTGAAAGCCCTAAATCCACACCCGCTGCCTGCAAAACTGGCTGAGGATGGTCTGGTTGGCGACGGCCACCGTCACGGTGCAGTTCATCACCACGTCCACGTGGTGCCGGAACAGCCCGAACACCATCACGTGCCCTCCCACCGCCGTGGAGCTGTTCATCCCCAGCGTCCCGGACTGCACCTCCTGGATCAGCTCCGCGTTGCTCAGCAGCTCGTCGGAGACCACGTCCAGCGTCACGTTCATCCGGTACGTCCGGCGGCCGGCCGACCGCCCTCGGGGGCCGTACGCCGTGCCCACCAGCGCCGCGTGGTAGTACAGCGACGTCACGCTGGTGTCGAAGTAGAAGGTGGCGGGGTTCCGGTTCTTCACCGACACGTCCGCCACCACCGTCAGGCTCACGTTCGGCGGGGCGATGCTCATCCGCTCGAGGGAGATGGAGTTCATGGTCATCTGAGGCTCCCGCACCTTGTACACCGTGAACCCGACGGCCAGCAGGGCCGCCATGGCCAGGACCACCACGGCCGCGCAGCAGCTGCAGCACCTGACCCAGCGCCTCCGGTGGAAGGCGGGGCGCGCCGGCTTCCACCTCCCCTGGTCCTCCTCGTCGCTGCTGCTCGCGCGGGAGGAGGCAGCGGCCGACGCCAAGGGGGTGACCTGGTCCTTCTCCGGCGATGTGGCCATGGCAGTGCTGTGCAGAAGCAGGAAGACTACAATAGTGGGAACTATGTATATATGTATCAGAGTGAATAAGGCAGTAGTGGTACTGGGGAGCGGATCAGAGATGTTGTAGTCCTTCTATGTACTTATTCCCCCACAAGAGAAGTAGCGACAGAATTAGAGCTTAGCTCCTGTATGCATGGGAGTATATATATAGGCCGGGCCATATGAATGGTCTTGCAAGGTTTCGGGTATATATATATCATCGAGCCGACATGTTTTTGTTCTTTGATAAGGACCTGACGTAGAATTATGACTTTTCCAAGAGGATGTACACAAAGCGTCACTGTAATGCGCATGTCTGGGCGCGTCGGCTACCTGTAATAATCCCATGCACGGATTTACTTCCCCACAGCATGATGCAGAGGTAGCTGGGTTTGAACGGCGAACCCCTTGAAATGTTTGACTCACAAAGTGGGAGCCCCTCGCTCGTCGATGGGATGATCCGTCTTGATTAGGTGTGGATTGTGGGTGGGGAAAGTCAGACTTGGGAAACTCCGTCTATCATTCCATGGAGTTTTGGGTCCTACCATACGTAAGCGGATTCTTTACGTTTGATTTTTTCCTCCATGTCATATATAGCTAGGGCAACTTCAGAGTAGGCAATAGTTAGGGTAGGGTTGGGTTAGGATCGGGTTCGTGAGTGAAGTTAAATAATTATTATTAGGCATGGATGTTGACTACATATGCAATGGACAGCCTCCCTTTTTTTATTTCAAATTTGATGCTATATATAGAACATCCAGGTGAGAAACTTGGATCACTGCTTCCTTTTAATAAAAGCCTGAATAGACGTAAATAATGATCTCACAGTTCCGGACTTGAGAGTGTGTGTACGTCTCCTTTGTGATTTATCTGAGGAAGGAGACGGCAGGATAATTAAAACTGTTGGATGCATTCTGGTTGTACTCTCTTCCCCCCCCCCTTCCCAACTTGTTTAAGGAATCGCGAGGAGAATAGTTCTTCAGGTTTGAGCACCTACCTCACCTCAACTGTAGACTACTGTGGGGGGAGGCCCACGCGCATCGAAATTAAGACTTATATGGAGTAAGGAAAAAGGGAACCGGCAGCCATGGATTTGTTCTATGTGAAACTGGAGCTTTCACTGCCGCCAGCAAACGTCGGGGGGGGGGGGGGGGGGGGGGCACTTGGGGAACTTCTCATGGAGGCAGACATCACAGAGGTGTAGAAAACTGTGTGAGAGTGGGGATCGAGGTGGGGGAGGGGGATGGCCCAATTCTGGAGGGGAGGAGGGACACCGTTCTTGCCTTTGACGTGCGAGGAGAGCTGGGTTTTGGCGGCCAGATTAGAGGGGAAAAACATGTTAACTACGTGCATGCATCTCTATTAAACAAAAAAAATCATATATGTCAGTTGTCACTCTTAGAAATAACTTAGTGTATTTTAGGATTTTTATGCAAAAATACCCTCTTTATAAGTTTATTTATGAAATTATCTCTCTTATTTTTATATTATTTTTAATAATATCGTGACATCTGTAGAGACTAAAAAATGTTACCTCCGTTTCGTACGACACTTTTAAAATTTATCTGAAGGGGAAAGAGCGAGCGGCTATCCTGAGTAAATCTGCAATCACCAGATGAAACATCAGAAGGAGTTCTGCGAGTGATCTCAGGAGATAACCTTCCGATACTTAAGTCAGAATCAGTTACGAGAGTCGAGAAAAAATTAGAGAGAGAGAGAGTCGAGAGCCTGTAGAGAGTGATGTTCGGCGATATAAAGAATGCCCATTGGCACAGAGAGTGCTCAACGATGTAGCTGAGGTATGGGGAACCAGGTGAGGAACTCGTAATCTTCTCTTCTCTCAGTATCGTTCACGGCTTCACGCTCTATGCAGTAGATGTGTGCATGTGTAGGTCCCCTTCTAGGTCCGTCTGGAGGCCTATTTATATCAGTTATAGTGGCATCGTCTCTTCTCCGACTTAGTGGTGGTGTGATTAGTGGAGCGGTGCCCTGCTTGATTGTAGGAATCATTCGTTGTCCACTCCCTCGTTCTCTGAGGAATGCCATTGTGACGGACATCTCGACGATGTGAGTTTGATTCAGTGCTCGTCGGGATAAGCCCCGTAATAGCGGCCTCAATGTCATCCGTTGGCAAGTCTCATGGCGTCTGGGATGCACGTACACGGAGATCTTGCCTGTGAGCCGGCCAATCCTTGATGGGCCTTGATTGGGTCACATTTCAGGACCGTTGGCCAGTTGGCGATGGCTGCTACGAGCTTGGCTATTTTAGACCGTAATGGGCCTGATGTCACTGGGCCGTACTGGGCATGTCATATTTTTTCCTTCTCACTAGCCCCCCACTCTCGAGGATCGAGTATACTCAGTGCTTAGGAGAAATTGCATGAGATCAGGTGAGGGGAAAACTTGATGGAGCTTTCGCAAACCTTCTCATTCCTCTGATACGGCGAATCATGCGGCCCACGGCTTTTCTTGACGCACAAGCTAGCTCCCTCGTGTGCTAGGTGATGTCACCGTCATCATGACGGTGTTGTTTTGTGCCTAGAGAAATGAAATGGAGCAGCAAATGGCTCGCCCCTTGGTTTTTCCGCCGAGTGCACCGGCGATGATGGTTGAGCTTTTGACCGTTCGCCTTTCAGAACAAGGCAGACACGCCGTTCTCTGGGGATTTAAAGAAGGGCGAGGCGACACCTCTGCACTCTTCCTTGTCGGCATTGGTGCTTGATGTCTCCTTAAAAATAATAAATTTTAACAAAAATTGTGAAAAAAATATGACACCAATGAATTTTGAACTTGAAATCAATCATGGGAAAGGAACACCCTTAACCAACGTATTTACAAAGATATGTTAAATATAAAATAATATATATAATATATGAGTACGTATCAGTTACGTACTATATATCGATCGTATCGATCTTTGAGTGATACGATTGGATAGATGCATTTTATTATGTACTGAATCAGTTTGTAAAATTTTACTCTTATAAACTTAACGTACTTTAAGATTTTTATGCAAAAACCCTCCATATGAATTTATTTATGAAATTATCTCTCTTATTTTTATATTATTTTTAATAATCTCATCACATCATAATACTTATAATTACAAAAGGACCCTTGTCATAACCGACTGATAGCATTTTGTTACAATATCTTATTTAACCCTACTCAATTAGTCTTTAACTAAAATTAAAAAAAGTAACAAAACATCTCTAATCTCTCGTTAACTCTTTCACTCTCTTCGTATATTTATCTTTTTATTTCTCCTTCTCCCTGTTTGACATAATATATGTATATCAAAATAACTCTTTTTTATAATGGCATTTTCATCTAAAAGTTCAATTATATGGATAAAAATGAAATATTATTTAAATTTTCAATGGTATTTAACTGTAGGGGTATTTTGAGTACTACATTATTAATGTAAAAAGGTTATAATTAAAAACAATTTGAAAATAAGAGAGATAACTTAACAAATAAATTTATAAGGAAGATATTTGTGCTAACGACCCTATATTTTTATGTTCTTAATTAGATGAAGGACATTCAAATGTCACTAAACTGTTCTACTTTAGATCGTGATCTTATCTGACTCTTACACGACCTTGGAAACGATGGTTAATTACACTGTTTTAAAACCCGGTTCGGATCGGCTGGTCCGATCGATTAACCCGCGACCCAGTCCCAAAATCGGATTAGAATAGTATCTAAACCGTTTTAAACCCAAAACTCGGTTAAACCCAGTCAACCCGGTGCAACCCGGCCGACCTGTTAAAACCCGTGTGACTCAATCGGGTCCGAATCCTAGATATATTTTTTATTTATTTAATTTTTATTTTTTAATTTAGCATGAAAAATATAAAAGATGAGGAGTCTTCTAACTCCTCTCTTTAAAGTTATAGATGTATAATCTTTTTGGGACTCTAACTTTCTAACTTTTTGAAGTTTTAAAAAATTTTAGAGGGAGATGAAGAGATGAAGACAAGGAAAAAGATAAAAATTTAGATGAACAAGAAATTTGAGTTCACACATCATGAAACTTGTGTCTCATGAGATGTTAATTATAGTTGATAAATGGTCATACGTAGTGTTTATTTAATATAAATTTTATTCTTTTTTTAGACTAGTTCAATAGTTATTTAATGCACTTGTTTTAATTTTTACAATATATGTTTAAGTGTTTGTTTCATATTTCTAACTCAAGGTATCTTAAAATCTTATGATAATTTATAATATTATTATAAACAGTTCTAGTCTTACGAGTTACGGGTCAACCCGAACGGTTAAACCATTGACCCGTGACCCACTAATTTAACCGGGTCAAGCTCCGAGTCGGGTTTTAAAACATTGGTTAATTATAATACTCCCGGCCGGTTAAGCACATAGTGACCCTCGCTAGGGGTATTATCGTCATTTAAAACTATTGCGGATATCTTAGCCATCTCATAAGTTGCAGACTTTGAGTCAGTAGTACTTCATAGCAAGATTCGCAGAGTAATTAGTATCGGTCGTATTAATTTTTTATCTGTACGGTACTGTACGATAACATATATCGTAGTGTATCATGTCAATAAAATTATATTACTTCATAAATATTATTATAATAAAAAATGTTAAATATGAATCTAGCCTTAGTCAGTAAAGATCGAAGTATCTTAATTGAGGTGAAGGTCATCGATTTGAATCAGATATGTTTCATTTTTGACATCAGTTTAAAAAAATAATAAATTAAGAAAAAATTACAAGAATAATCATTCGTGGAGTTCTAACTCAAAATCGCCCTCCAACCGACTAAACCACTAAATTAACTTATCTAATAAAATCTTAGGTTTTTTGCATAAAAATTATGGTTAGAGGTTAATTTGTAAAAAAATAATTCTTAGAAATATATTGGAAGGTATAACACTATGTAAATTTGAATCATGTAAAAATATCATATTTATTTACATACTTATCGTTTATGTTTATCGACAATTTATAAAAAAATCATACTTAAATGATATTTATGCACTATTTAAATTAAACTAGTGACATGTCTGCTAATATATTTCTAAAAATATTTTTTTGACAAATTCATCTCTAACCATAGTTTTCACTTTTCATGTAAAAATTTTTAAACTCTTTTATATTTAAAATAAAATATTAAATATATAAAATATACCGATTATATATTACAGACTGATCGTATCAATTTATAATTGATACGATCCGATACGGACTATTCGACCCGTATCAGATCTGTCTGTAAAACCCCACTCTAGAGATAAATGGGAGTATTCTCGACATCCTCTAATAACAATAGATGAATATTAATTAACCTGAGCAACGTATTAACTAATTAGGGGTTTTTTATTTTTTAAATTCCTGATGGTGCAGGGAACAGGAGAAAGAAGAGTTGACGCGGCTCCCCACCCTGTAAGACGCCGCCGTACGTACGTAGCTTTAACTCTGGGAAAGGGTAATCACCGAGTGCCGAGAAATAAACCATTCGGTGGTTCTCCACGGCACGCCGGGGAATCCAGTCTCACTTGACGGTTAAAAAAAATGTAGAGAAGAGAAGTAGAAGTCCATATATACGGCTTAAGGGATGAGTCGTACCACTTAATTAAACTGGTAAACTTAAGGCTCATGTACGTTGATGCAGCTTAATTTAGTCCACCGGATGGGGCATATCGAGAGGAGACTTGGAGGTACATCCCGTTCGGATAATTAAGTAGGATATGAGGGGTAAGTTCTTTTTAAAAAGTATATTAAATAAGTAAAATAAAATAAAGTAGATTTTAGAGAAACTAAAGATAGACGGTACAAGTGGAGACGACGTCTTTATAATGGGTTTTACGTACTGAGGAGGGTGAATCAGGTTTGGCCCGAGAACGGCCCAATACAGAGGGGTCCAAACCGACCCCGCTTCTACAGCACGCCCAAGTGGCGCCCAACAGTTACGGTCCATCAAGGTGCGGCCCATTCTGACTTAGCATCGGATTCTATAGCGCCCAAAAGTTACGGCCCAAGCGCAGTGATCACCGGAAGACCCTCCGACGACCGACCGTTATCCCCCACGACGTCGACCTTAACCCCATAACGGGCGAGCACGCCCCACGAGCGCCGTAAGACTAGCCCCGAGACCAGCTGACGCCGGGGTAATCGCCTTCCAACGGAAAACTCCCGCCACTATAGCGGGGAAACATTATTCCCACACCTACGTCTTTCCCTATCAAGGGATAAGGCTCCTCGCTCTAGGACAACTCCTATTAAAAGGACGCCGACAGAGAAGTGATGCGGGACGGACACGGGGACCGACTCTACGTGGTATGGACCTCGGACTCTAGATGCGGACACGACCAGCAACACATGATAGGAGAGACACTAAGCCCGACACGGAGAGCTCCTATGGGCTATACGTCGCTAACAGAAACGCAAGCTCACTCGTCGTCCCAAGCGAGGGAAACGCGGATCGTGCGCGGTTGAAGAACCGGTAGAGTTCACGGGTAGTCGACTCACTTCCGGACTCGGATCGAGTCACGGGACGGGTCACTCTCACACTCACAGCGGTGACATGGACATACGGGCTAGTGCCTATCGCTCTCGGCAGCGGCAAAAGACCATATACTAGCTAAGCAAATGAACGCCAAGAGGTTCGGACCATTACCTCCAAGCACCCGGCGTGGCGAAGACAACCCCGGCCGAATCACGGACTCCCGGTTAACAATTATTACAGCAATACACTAAGTCGACCCACTCCACGCAGGGAGGTAAAAGGTCACATGTGGGGTCCGGGAATCACGCAACTCGGGTTGACGGGCAGCATCTTGATGTCGCCCGGCGGTGCCGAACTCCGCGTTTTCGTGCTTTCCGAATGGCAGCTTCTATGGGCCCACGGGGCCCACGGACGGCGCTGTCCTCCGGATCTGCGGGGGTGGGACCCACTGTGATGGGGACCTCTGGTGGCGCGCCTCCACGGACGGCGGTCGGCCGGGAACACCGATCGGGGGTTGATCGGCCCCGATTCCCAATTCTTGAACTAACTTCCCACGGATTTTGATTGCTGTTTTCCGGCGCGCGCTCCGACGAAAATGACCGCTGAGATCAATCCCGACGTCGGATCGGGACGCATGAGCTATCGTTGGAAAGCTCTCTTCAAATGCTTCAATCTAGATCCAGAGAGATCTACTGGATCTGGTCGGATCAGAACTTTATTGAATTGACAAGTCCTTGTTGTATAGTAACCGAAACCTCAGATCTACAGGTGAGTTGTCTGAAGACTGTCTTTGACCGCAAGGAAGATGGCCGATTCAGCTCCTGAGCTCTTCATCAAACTTGTGGGATTTTGAACAAGGAGAACGGGGATATTTTTTTGTGGACTGATTGGAGATGGCTGTGAGTTGTTATGATTTGTTTACTGGAGGGTGGTCGGATCTGGGAACAGTTGGACAGCACTGTAGCTATCTCTGAGATCGATTTTTGAAAAATATGGGATGGCCTCACAAAACTTCAAGAAAATTTAGGGACGGTGGGGTTGATGGACAGAACTCCCAATAAAATTGGGAGATCTAAAAAAAATCAGAAAGAGGTCCGAACATGGGAAACACAGGGCGGGTGGAAATTGAAACAGCAAGCAGACAGATCTGGAAATTAAGGTTGGACGAAAATAAAAAAATATCAAATGGGATCTTTATGACCAACCAAAATTTTTGGGATGTGCTTGACACCTCTGGAGCATCCCCTAAAATCCCCAGGTCGATCTGAGCTCGTGGCTAACACAGAGAATTCGTGGAAGCTGCTGTGGTCGGATGAAGACAGAACTCCGATGATCTCAGCGGTGATGCGATGGCGGCTCGTGGCGGCGGCGACCGGAATGATAAGGGGAGGAGTCACACCTCCAGAGGGAAGCCTTCACAGCTCCAAGGGGAAGAGAGGGGCGGCTTAGGCCTTTGCTCAAGCAATTTTCCAAGTTCAAATGGCATTAATTCCTCAAAAATAGAAATTACAAGCATATATAGGTCATATGTCTAATCAACCCTCAACCGTTGGATCTAGGGATGTGAGATGGAGGGCTGGGATAGCATGTGACCATCGACAAAAATTAAAATAAAAAAATACAAGGAAGGGGGCGCACCATTGACTAGGGAGGCAAGGGGGGGGGGACATGGTAGTTAGCCACCTTGGACTTTGAAGTCCACTTGTCTCCCATGTGCCTTTTACCATTCAACCTTCTAGATGGCTCCATTTGACATGTTGACTGACCCCACATGGGGTCCATGAGCTGAGGTGGATCAATGGGAGGGGGTCTGTGGGCCCGTGGGGCCCGGGGGTCCCATTTTACAAATAAACCCCTCTTACAATCAAAATTACATACCGAATAAAATGAAATAAACACACATCACACAAATAAAGTCTAACTAAATATGATAAATGCCGGGACTCAAGGGGGCGTCTCCAGGCTGTCTCCGAGCCAGATGGATGCTGAGGTGGCTCACGTCGTACTCTGTGTGCGGTACCGGTGGCTCGGCGTATCGCGCCGCTCAACTGCTCGAGTGTCCGCACCAATTCTCCCCGGGTGGGAGAAACTCGACCCTGTCGAGTAAGGGTCTGCATCGCTCCTGTATCGCTCCAGAAGGTCCGGATAAATCTGCTGCAACTCGTCATGTGTGATCCATGTGTCCTCGGTAGCGGGCCGTCCTCTCCATCGCACTAGGTAGCGCGGGTAGGATCCACTCCATGTAACTGTCACCTGCTCATCCAGTATATGATCTATATGCTCACGCTACCGTAACAACGGGGCTGGAGGTGGACACTCAGGTGTGGGATCACTCTCAAGGGGAGGAGATGGCTCGAAAGGCTCACTAGGGATCACCGCTGGGTCCCTATATGCAACTAGATCTGATACATTAAAAGTAGAGCTAATACCATATTCCTCGGGCAAGTCCACAACGTACGCATTGGATCCAACGCATTTCAACACTCTGAATGGACCGGCTCCGCGAGCTTACAACTTCTTAACGGTTCCAGAGGGAAACCGTTCATGTCTTACACTGATCATGACATATTCGTCCTCTTGGAACTCTCGGTGGTGTCGGTGGGCATCGGCTAACTCCTTGTAACGTGCATTGCTGGCCTCAATGTGACGACGGATGTCGTCATGCAAACTCCTAACATGCCTAGCAAACGACTCGGCCGACTCCGACACTCTAGCATGGATAGGCATGGGGACAAGATCCATGGGTTTCCTAGGCCTACGACCTGTGACAATCTCAAACGGACTCATGCCGGTAGACCTATTCACCGAATCATTGTATGCAAACTCAGCCATGGGTAAAATGAGATCCCAATCCCCAATGCGGTCCTTAACTAGACATCTCAAAAGATCTCCCAGACTCCTATTGACCACCTCGGTCTGACCGTCTGTCTAGGGATGATATGCAGTGGAAAACTTGAGGTGCGTACCCATCATATGCGATAGTATCTTCCAAAAGTAGGAAGTGAATCTAACATCACGGTCAGACACTATAGTGCGAGGTAACCCGGACTTGCACACCACATGAGTAAGGAATAGGCGGGCTACCCTAGAAGCATCCGAAGTCTTCGATCAAGGGATAAAGAGGGCCATCTTCGAGAAACGGTCAACCACCACATAGACCGTATCATGCTTCCTGGAGGTACGTGGCAATCCCAAAACAAAGTCCATGCTAACATCCTGCCACGGGACATCAGGCACGGGGAGAGGCGTATAAAGGCCCGAGCTTTGCTTCTTTATCTTGACCGTAGCACATGTACGGCACTGAGCCACGATGCTAGCAACATAGCGCTTCAAGCTCGGCCAATAAAATCGATGCTCCACTGCCTCAATAGTCTTGTTCCGACCAAAGTGGCCGGCTAGACCTCCCGCATGTAGTTCCCACACTAAGAAATCTCGAACCGAAGTTCGGGGAACACATAGCCTGCTACCTCGAAAGAGGTAACCCTCCTGAAGCACATACTCATCAAGGTCTCTCGAGGGTCCGGCCTGGAGAGTGGTAAAAATCTGACCGAAGTCAGGATAATCAACATAGGCCTCCTTCATCTTCTCTAACCCTATGACCTCGGCACTCATGGTGGTAAGCAAACATGCTCGCCGACTCAAGGCATCAGCCACCTTGTTCTCCACTCCAGTCTTATGTTTAAGCACAAAGGTGAACTGCTGGAGATACTCGACCCAACGACTGTGACGCGAGTTCAGCTTCTTTTGGGAGTGGAGATACCTCAATGCCTCGTGATCGGAGTATAGGACAAACTCCTGATGTAAAAGATAGTGCCTCCAATGCCTAAGAGCCTGAACAACTGCGTAGAATTCTTTATGATATGTGGAATATCGCAATTTCGCGTCATTCAGCTTCTCGCTGAAATATGCGATCGAGTGGGACTCCTGACTCAAGACTCCTCCTATCCCAACACCCGACGCATCACAAGAGACCTCGAACACCTTCGAGAAATCAGGCAGTCGAAGGACAGGTGTCTGGGTCATGCGCTCCTTGATGTCCTTAAAGGCGACAGATGCGGCCTTCGTCCATACAAATGTGCCCTTATGGATGCAATCCGTGATCGGGGCGGTGACGGAGCTAAATCCGCGGATAAAGCGACGATAGAACGTCGCAAGACCATGAAAGCTGCGGACGTTATGAATCGTACGGGGTTCCGGCCACTCAACAATGGCCCGGACCTTCTCCGGATCGGCGGAGACCCCAGTACTAGACACAATAAAACCAAGAAGGTAAGCTGAGGTGTCATGAAAGCACACTTCTGTGGGTTCGCAAACAACTGCTCTCGCCGAAGAAGTAGACAGACCTGCCGAAGGTGGTCTAAGTGGTCCCCCGTGGTGCGACTATAGATCAGGATATCATCAAAATACACCACTACAAAGACTCAAATGAAAGGTCGGAGGACCTGAGTCATGAGCCGTATGAAAGTGCTAGGGGCATTGGTCAACCCAATAGGCATGACCAACCACTCATATAGACCGTCCTTGGTCTTAAAGGCAGTTTTCCACTCATCACCTGTGTAATATCCTGGACATTTCGGATCCTTTCTTCGTGGGTCTCGCATTTAGTTTTCGGAGTGTCTGGCTCTGTTGTGTCCGAAATTTCGTTTCGGACATCTTTCGTGTTCGGATCGGCGCGATCAGGAGTCATTTCGGAGGCCCGGAGGCGTTCCGCGACTTTTCCGCGTGTGTTTTCCGATTCCCGGTGTGTGTTTCGGGTTCTTCTTCGGAAGCTCGCTGCGGGCGAACCGGGCGGTTCCCCCAGGCACGAGTGGTACCGTTGCGATCGGTGCGTTCCGAGGATTCCGGAAATGTATTTTTCTATTTTTTGGTATTTTTCCAAAAAATCGGATTTTCTATATAATCCCATTTCTTTCTTTTTTCTTTTCCTCTTTCTCTTTCTTCGTCTTCCTCCCTTCTCTCCCGTGCGTTTCCACCGTGACCGCCCCCCTCTTCCGGTGCTAGCCCCGGCGCCATCTCCTTCGGCTGCGGACGCGGCGAGGCGACGGCGTCGTGGCGTAGGCGGCGACGTGGCGATCGCGGCAGTGTTCGGTGCTCGGTGAGGGCGTGGGGAGTTCGTGAAGTTTCAAGCGATTCTTGAGGATCGGTGGCGATTCGCCACGTTTCGGGCAACCCCGAGGTAGGGTGACGGTCCTCTACCTTTGTGCGTTCCTTTCCCGTGATTTCTAGGCCGACGGGGAGCCGAGAGGGGTTCGTTTGAGCTCGGGACGGGAAATGAATGATTCGGGGTTTGAGCGCCAATTTAGAGTTTTTACCGCGCCATTTGGAGTTTTGGGGGCGTCATTCGATGCTCTAGGGCGTGGGGACGAGCTCCCCCTTTGTTTCCCCATCATCCGGTGGAGGTATGGGGGTGTAGATGGTGTTTTTGGCCGTTTCCCGCCGTTCTCAGTTTTTCGAGATGATAGCGGTCTACCAGTGGCCACGTTCACTGGTAGTGGTCGGGTGGGGACCGCCTTCACCAAGGTTTTCGACCATTGGGGCTTGTTCTGTCGGCAGGCGGTCGCGGTCTTGCGACTGACCGCGACTGCTGGTGGCGGTCAGGGGACGACCGTTTTCACCATGGGGTCTGGCATGGTCTTCGAGACGGTTTTTTGACCGTTGGAGTCTGGTCGCGGTCTCCTGGAGACCGCTATCAGGTGAAGACGGTCATCAGGCGACCGCATTCACTTTTTGCGCACCAGGGTGGTCGCGGTCCCAGGAGGACCGCGACTAGGTGGTAGCGGTCCTGGGTCGACCGCGACCACAGGAGGGGGTCCTCCGGTGACCGCGACTCCTTTTCCTTGCCAATTTGAGTCCCGGACGAGCTAGTCTCGATCCCTGTGCTGACCCGTGGTCCGACTGATGCGGGGCATCATCTGGGGGCTACACGTGGGGGTGCCGTGGGATCCCGGGAGGTGGTGACTCCGGTTTGTGTCACCGTGCGTTAGTGTGGGTACAAGGAGCGTCCCTCGTACCTGTGGTTGCGACGTTATTTTCCGTGACTTGAGAGTCTACTCCTTCAGTGACCCTCCACTAGTCGTAGCCTACCAGTACGCGTGTGCTGGTCGCACCAGGGAGTGGTGTACGGGCCGACCTTTAGAGACGGTTTGTGGACCGGTTACCGTTGGGCCCCACGTCTTGCAGCTAGAGTCCGGCTGAGGAGAAAACCGGTCAGAGGGCCAGACCAGGGACGCGCGGTCTGTGTGTGCACACGTGGTTGGGGGCGGTTGGACCAACGTCGACGGGCGTGACCCCAGCTAGTTACTCGTTTGTGGTTACTTGTACGGTGTCTGCGCCTCGGGTAGGACCTACCACGTCAGGCGGTTCACCTGCGGTGCGGTGTAAGACGTCAGGGGACGCTACCGACTGTGCTTCTAGTGGGTGGTACTCCTGTCGAGTACGGAGTGACAGATTGTCAGTCGTGTGTTTCTGACCTTCGGGTTTTGTCGGGTTGGCCGTTGAGCTTCGGTCTTCTTACCGTGTCACGGGTGTCGGTGTGCGTGCCATGGGACCTTTATTTTGTAGAGTACATGACTCTCTTTTCCGAGGTACTTTCCTACCGCTAGCGTAGTGGTTTCTCGTTTTACGAGGTAGGGTCCGAGTGATCCCTATTGAGTCTTGTTCTGAGACTCATTCCCTGCGTGTTTTCACCGTGTTTCAGGTGAGGCGCCACCCCAGGGGAGCGCGTCTGGGATGCAGCGTGGTGCGGGTGCCCAGAGGTAGTGCCAGTGGTCAGAGCCGGGGTATGCCCCGTGTAGCTGTACTTTTCTTCCTTGTCTCTGTACTAGTCGTGGACTATTGTTATTGTTGTTAATTTCTATTGTGGACCATGTAAAATGTTAATTTATTTCCTGCTTAATATTATAACTGTTTAATTTTTGTAATTATTTATGATACTTGTGTAGTCTCCACACCATCCTTTTTAACCCTTCCGAGTCTTCGGGCTCGTGGGTGGCGGTGCGAGTCTCGGGTTATCGGGCCTTCCCGGTAATCGGATTCTCGGGTCGTTACAGCTGGTATCAGAGCGCGATTGTGGAATTACATGAGAATCATAGGTAATTGTAGTTGTCCACTAGTCCACATCGATGATGTACAGGTGACGCTGGCATTGGGCACCGCGGGTTTATTTTGACCTTGCCGTTTTCGTGTTTTCTGTCTTGTGCTTTAGGAGCGAGTATGGCGCCGAGGCGGAGCTCTCGCTCTCAACAGGGGCAGTCGGCTGGAGGCCAGGAGATCCAGCGGGGGGTCCAGAGGGACCAGGAGGAGAATAGTAGAGCGCCACCGGGGGATACCAAGGCCGCGGATACTGCGAGAGTTCCGGGGGCCGAGGATTTCTTCCGTGGCATGTACCAGCTTATGTCTCAGCAGTTCGGCAGAGAGGCCGGTGAGGGCTCGTCAGTCAGGGGTGGGCCAGGCCGAGCAGTGAGGGACTTCATGCAGTTCCATCCACCTTACTTCAGCGGCCAGGCAGACCCTGATGCAGCTCGCGATTGGCTTGATGAGATGGAGCGGGTGTTCAGTTCTGCGAAGAGTGCTGCCGAGGACAGAGTGGTGTTGGCCTACAACCAGTTGCAGGGTACGGCTCGGAGGTGGTGGTCTTCCGAGTGGAAGACGTCTTTTCAGCTTCGTCCACTTGAGCAGATCGAGTGGGATGATTTCGTCAGTGCTTTCGAGCGTACGCACTGTCCAGATTATGTTGCTACGCAACAGATGCGGGAGTTTCTGGAGCTGGTGCAGGGTGACATGTCCGTGTTGCAGTACAGGGCCCGATTTGTCGAGCTGGGTCGGTATGCACCTCACATCATGGATCATGAGAGGGTGAAGACCGCGCAGTTTGTGCAGGGCTTGAGGCTGGAGCTGAGGCACCATTTGATTGCGAACGGGGCCACTGATCTAGAGACAGCGTCTCGTGTTGCGATTCTTTGGAGATGGATATGCAGAGGACTCGAGGACCGAACAGCCAGGGGCAGTCCTTGTCAGGTCGCAGCCAGCAGCCGGCTACCCAGCAGCAGGGTTTCTTCCAGCATGCGTCGGGTGGTTCAGGAGTACCGGCATCGGCAGCTTCGGCGACAGGATCTGCGTCCTTCGCTACGAAGGTCAAGAAGTTCTTCTCGAAGAAGTTCTGAAAGAAGAAGTCCAGGACCAGGGGAAAGCTTCATCGGGCAGTGTACAGCAGCCGATTCCTTTGCAGCGTCAGGGATCAGTGGGTGGATCGCGAGGACCTTGTCCACGGTGTGGTGGGACCCACCCAGGCAGGCAGTGCACGGCGCCAATCGTCTATTTTCGGTGTGACCAGCCAGGGCATATGGCGCGTGACTGTCCCCAGAGGCCGCCACAGCAGCAGGTTCCCCAGCAGCAGAGGCAGCAGCAGCAGCAGGGACAGTATCCGCCACTACCCAGGTCAGCTAGCGTGGGAGGCAGGCAGAGAGCTCGGGGCCAGATCACGCACATGACCAGGGCAGAGGCAGTGGCGTCGCAGCTCGTGGAAGGTATCGTTCAGATTTTGGGTTGTGCGGCTCGGGTTTTATTTGATTCTAGCGCGTCTCATTCGTTTATTTCGGAGGATTTCGCGTCGAGCGTCGAGGAGCCGGTGACCCAGTTGTCCTGTGATTTGGCAGTGGAGTTACCTTCGGGTGACTTTATGATCACTCCGTATTGCTTCGATCAGGTTCCAGTTTGGATCGATGGGCGGAGTATGCCAGGCAGGTTGTATGCGTTGCAGCTTCGGGATTATGATGTGATTCTAGGCATGGATTGGCTCGAGACCCATGGAGCGGTGGTGGATTGTGGAATGAAGAGGGTCTACTTCCAGCATCCGAGCAAGAGGACCTTCTATTTCCAAGGTATCCGTTCCGCCTCTTCTCGATTCCTTATCTCTGCTATTCGAGCCCGTCGATTGCTTGATTCAGGTTGCCAGGGTTTTCTCGCGTCCGTGGTTGTGTCTGACCGGATGGAGCCGGATGTCGAGGACATTGCGGTGGTGTGCGAGTTTCCCGATGTTTTTCCTGAGGAGTTGCCTGGATTACCTCCCCAGCGGGAGATCGATTTCGTGATCGAGGTTGTGCCTGGTACGGGACCTTTGGCGAAGGCTCCCTACCGTATGGCCCCCGCTGAGTTGAGGGAGTTGAGGGCGCAGTTGCAGGAACTGTTGGCCAAGGGGTATATTCGTCCTAGTTTTTCCCCTTGGGGCGCGCCCGTGTTATTCGTGAAGAAGAAGGACGGTAGTCTACGGCTGTGCATTGACTATCGGCAGCTAAATGAAGTGACCATTAAGAACAAGTATCCGTTACCGCGGATTGATGATTTGTTCGACCAGCTGCAGTCTGCGCGAGTGTTCTCGCGGATTGATTTGCGGTCCGGTTACTATCAGCTGAGAATTCGTGAGTCTGATGTAGAGAAGACTGTATTCAGTACGAGGTACGAGCATTATGAGTTTCTGGTGATGCCATTTGGGCTCACCAATGCCCCTGCAGCCTTCATGGACTTGATGCAGAGGGTGTTTCATCCATATTTGGACCAGTTCGTGGTCATCTTCATGGATG
Organism: Amorphophallus konjac; assembly: GCA_022559845.1. Lineage (NCBI taxonomy): Eukaryota > Viridiplantae > Streptophyta > Magnoliopsida > Alismatales > Araceae > Amorphophallus > Amorphophallus konjac. The sequence goes on from CM040121.1 coordinate 526,299,508, forward strand.
ACATCCTTGTTTATTCGCAGTCTGCTGAGGAGCATGCGTACCATTTGGGTGTGGTGCTGCAGACGTTGCGAGATCACCAGTTGTATGCGAAGCTCAGCAAGTGCGAGTTTTGGCTCAGCGAGGTGCACTTTCTGGGCACGTGATTTCTGGTGATGGCATTTCTGTGGACCCCGCCAAGGTCGAGGTAGTAATGCAGTGGCCGAGGCCGAGATCGGTGACGGAGATCCGGAGTTTCTTGGGGCTTGCGGGTTATTATCGTCGGTTTATCAGGATTTTTCTCGCATTGCAACCCCGATGACTAGACTCACGCGAAGGATGTGCCTTTCGTCTGGTCCGAGGAGTGTGAGCAGAGCTTCAGGGAACTGAAGAGATTGCTCACCTCGGCTCCGGTGTTGGTCTTGCCTTCTGGGTCGGGAGGTTTCGTGGTGTGTACAGATGCTTCCGGGGTCGGATTGGATGCTATTCTGATGTAGCATGGTAGAGTGGTGGCTTATGCATCTCGGCAGCTAAAGTCCCACGAGAGAACTACCCTACCCATGACCTTGAGTTGGCGGCGGTGATCTTCGCGCTGAAGATCTGGAGGCATTATCTGTACGGCGAGAAGTTCGAGGTGTTTACTGACCATCAGAGTTTGAGGTATGTGTTCTCGCAGAGAGATCTGAACCTCAGGCAAAGGCGCTGGATGGAGTTTATGAAGGATTATGACTTCACCCTGTCTTATCAGCCGGGCAGGATGAATGTCGTTGCTGATGCCTTGAGTCGGAAGGTTACGGTCAGTACCTTGATGCTGAGGAAGTGGAGGCTCTGGGAACAAGTGCCCGAGGTATCTTTTAGGCTCAAGATTCCCCAGGAGCCAGGGTTGGCAGTGCTTGCGAGTCTGACTGTCACTCCTGCTATCCGTCGTCAGGTGACAGAGGCTCAGCATGCGGACCCTGAGTTGCCCCGGATTCTGGCTATGGCTGACGTGGAGCTCGGCGAGGACGGTGCTGCGAGGTTTCGTGGCAGGTTGTACGTCCCAGTCGAGGAGCAGATTCGTCGTGCGGTGCTGCGCGAGGCTCATGGGAGCAGGTACACCGTACACCCGGGTGCGACGAAGATGTATCGGAACTTGCGGAGGCAGTTCTGGTGGCCTAGCATGAAGAGAGATGTCGCCGAATTTGTGGCCAGGTGCCTGATCTGTCAGCAGATAAAGGCGGAGCATCAGCGACCAGGAGGTACACTCCAGCCCTTGGATGTTCCTGTTTGGAAGTGGGACCATGTGACCACGGATTTTGTGGTGGGGTTACCGAGGACCCCGAGTGGGCAGGACAGTATTTGGTTGCTGGTGGATCGGCTGACGAAGGTGATGCGGTTGTTACCGGTCAAAGTCAGCTGGAGCGTGTCTAAGTTGGCTCGTCTTTATGTGGAGTGGATCGTGCCGTTACATGGGGTTCCCATTTCGATCGTGTCGGATCAGGATCCGCGCTTCACTTCTGGATTCTGGAGGAGTTTCCAGCGAGCTCTTGGCACGGAGTTGGCATTTAGCTTGGCGTATCATCCTCAGTCAGATGGTCAGTCTGAGAGGACCATTCAGACCTTGGAGGACATGCTGAGATCCTGCTGCCTGGAGTGACAGGGGAGTTGGATTCATCACCTACCGTTGGTGGTGTTTGCCTATAATAATAACTATCATTCGAGCATCGGTATGGCTGCCTATGAGGCATAGTATGGGCGTCCTTGTCGGGACTCCACTTGATTAGTTTGAGGTGGGTGAGCGTGTTTTGACGGTACCGGAATTGGTGCAGCAATGTGTGGACGTTGTGCACCTGGTTCGTCAGAACATGTTGGCGGCCCAGAGTCGACAGAAGAGTTATGCTGACCGCAGGAGGCAGCCCCTCAAGTTCGCCGTGGGCGATCACGTGTTCTTGAGAGTTTCTCCGATGAAGGGGGTGATGCGTTTTGGACGGCGTGGGAAGTTGAGTCCCTGCTATATTGGTCCTTTCACGATTGTGGAGCGCATCGGTGAGGTTGCTTACCGGTTGCAGTTACCTCCTGAGTTGGCGTCGGTGCATGACGTGTTCCACGTCTCGATGTTGCGGAAGTTTATGCCCGATGACTCTCATGTGCTCGAGTTTTCCGTTTGGCCTGAGGTGACTCCAGATCTTTCTGTCACAGAGTTTCCGATCCGCGTGGAGGATAGGCGAGAGCAGCGCCTGCGGAACAAGGTCATTCCCTTGGTAAAGGTCGTGTGGCAGCGACACTCTGGTGGTGAGGCTTCGTGGGAACATGAGGACGAGATGCGTCAGTAGTTCCCGTATCTGTTTGAGTGAGTCTTCCTCTTCTTTCCCTTTGGTTGTTCTCAATTTCGAGGACGAAATTCCTTAAGGGGGGAGGGCTGTAATATCCGGACCTTTCGGATCCTTTCTTCGTGGGTCCCGGATTTGGTTTTCGGAGTGTCCGGCTCTGTTGCGTCTGAAATTTCGTTTCGGACATCTTTCGTGGTCGGATCGGCGCGATCAGGAGTCATTTCGGAGGCCCGGAGACGTTCCGCGACTTTTCCGCGTGTGTTTTCCGATTCCCGGTGTGTGTTTCGGGTTCTTCTTCGGAAGCTCGCTGCGGGCGAACCGGGCGGTTCCCCCAGGCACGAGTGGTACCGTTGCGATCGGTGCGTTCCGAGGATTCCGGAAATGTATTTTTTTATTTTTCGGTATTTTTCCGAAAAATCGGATTTTCTATATAATCCCATTTTCTTTTCTTCTTTCTCTTTCTTCTTCTTCTTCCTCCTTCCTTCCCCAACCGTGGCCGCCCTCCTCTCTCCCTCTCTCTCCCATTCGGACGCGGTGAGCCCCTCCCCGGCTGTTGACGGCGGCAGGGCGACGGCGCGGACGCGTGGGTGGCGGCGAGCCTAGCTCGTGGGCGTGCGGCAAGCGTGGGAAGTATGGGGAGGCGAGGTTTCTAAAAGCGTTCTTCGCGATTCATGGGTGATTCGGCAGAGCATTCGCTCCATTGAGGTAGGGTGACGTTCCTTAGCCTCTTGCCGATCATTTCCGTGATTTATAGGCCGAGGGGAGGCCGAGAGGGGCTTGTTTGAGCATGCTTGGGGTTTTTCCATGTTTTGGGGAGAGTCGGCCGATCTATGGATTTGATGCATGAATTCACATTTTGATGGCCTAGAATCATGCTAGGGGTCCTTGGGGGCCTTCCCCTTTGATTTCCCCCTCTCCGGTGGAGGTATGGGGGCGTGGATGGTGTTTTTGGCCGTTTCCCGCCGTTCTCGATTTTTCGAGATGATAGCGGTCTACCAGTGGCCGCGTTCACTGGTAGCGGTCGGGTGGGGACTACCTTCACCAAGGTTTTCGACCGTTGGGGCTTGTTCTGTCGGCAGGCGGTCGCGGTCTTGCGACTGACCGCGACTGCTGGTGGCAGTCAGGGGACGACCGTTTTCACCATGGGGTCCGGCACGGTCTTCGTGACGGTTTTTTGACCGTTGGAGTCTGGTCGCGGTCTCCTGGAGACCGCTATCAGGTGAAGACGGTCATCAGGCGACCGCATTCACTTTTCGCGCACCAGGGTGGTCGCGGTCCCAGGAGGACCGCGACTAGGTGGTAGCGGTCCTGGGTCGACCGCGACCACGGGAGGCGGTCCTCCGGTGACCGTGACTCCTTTTCCTTGCCAATTTGAGTCCCGGACGAGCTAGTCTCGATCCCTGTGCTGACCCGTGGTCCGACTGATGCGGGGCATCATCTGGGGGCTACATGTGGGGGTGCCATGGGATCCCGGGAGGTGGTGACTCCGGTTTGTGTCACCGTGCATTAGTGTGGGTACAAGGAGCGTCCCTCGTACCTGTGGTTGCGACGTTGTTTTCCGTGACTTGAGAGTCTACTCCTTCAGTGACCCTCCACTAGTCGTAGCCTACCAGTACGCGTGTGCTGGTCGCACCAGGGAGTGGTGTACGGGCCGACCTTTAGAGACGGTTTGTGGACCGGTTACCGTTGGGCCCCACGTCTTGCAGCCAGAGTCCGGCTGAGGGGAAAACCGATCAGAGGGCTAGACCAGGGACGCGCGGTCTGTGTGTGCACACGTGGTTGGGGGCGGTTGGACCCACGTCGACGGGCGTGACCCCAGCTAGTTACTCGTTTGTGGTTACTTGTACGGTGTCTGCGTCTCGGGTAGGACCTACCACGTCAGGCGGTTCACCTGCGGTGCGGTGTAAGACGTCAGGGGACGCTACCGGCTGTGCTTCTAGTGGGTGGTACTCCTGTCGAGTACGGAGTGACATATTGTCAGTCGTGTGTTTCTGACCTTCGAGTTTTGTCGGGTTGGCCGTTGAGCTTCGGTCTTCTTACCGTGGCACGGGTGTCGGTGTGCGTGCCATGGGACCTTTGTTTTGTAGAGTACATGGCTCTCTTTTCCGAGGTACTTTCCTACCGCTAGCGTAGTGGTTTCTCGTTTTACGAGGTAGGGTCCGAGTGATCCCTACTGAGTCTTGTTCTGAGACTCATTCCCTGCGTGTTTTCACCGTGTTTCAGGTGAGGCGCCGCCCCAGGGGAGCGCGTCTGGGATGCAGCGTGGTGCGGGTGCCCAGAGGTAGTGCCAGTGGTCAGAGCCGGGGTATGCCCCGTGTAGCTATACTTTTCTTCCTTGTCTCTATACTAGTCGTGGACTATTGTTATTGTTGTTAATTTCTATTGTGGACCATGTAAAATGTTAATTTATTTCCTACTTAATATTATAACTGTTTAATTTCTACAATTATTTGTGATACTTGTGTAGTCTCCACACCATCCTTTTTAACCCTTCCGAGTCTTCGGGCTCGTGGGTGGCGGTGCGAGTCTCGGGTTATCGGGCCTTCCCGGTAATCGGATTCTCGTGTCGTTACAACCTGGCCTAATCCTCTCCTGATGATAGCCACTCTTAAGATCGATCTTCGAAAAGATAGTGACACCTGCCATCATGTCTAGCATGTCATCCAGGCGGGGAATAGGGAACCTATACTTCACGGTGATTTTGTTGATGGCACGACTATCAATGCACATTCTCCACGTGCCATCCTTCTTCGGGGCGAGTAATGCGGGTACAGCACATGGGCTCATGCTGTCCCGAACAGACCCTCTCTGCACTAACTCATCGACCTGCCGTTTAAGCTCGGCATGCTCCGTGGGACTCATGCGATAATGAGGAAGGTTGGGCAAAGAAGAGCCTGGAACAAGGTCGATGGCATGCTGAATATCCCGCATAGGTGGGAGTCCCTCAGGAAGCTCATCGGGAAGGACATCATCATACTCCTGCAGAATGGGAACAACCTCGGGTGGGAGCTCACCCTCGGAGTCCCGCTCCACCTCTCGGACCGTAATGGCAAACACCGGACTGCCCTGACTAAGCTCCTGCTCCATCTCCCGGGAGCTAATCATCATCAATCTCCTCGTCGAGGGCTCTCCTGGGCCAGAGGTAACGGTCATAGCCCGAGCTGGGGATGAGGTACTAGGCCAGGGAACGGAAGGCTTCGGAGTACTAGGGCCAATAGGACCCCTGACTGATGGGCTCCTGGGCCGAACAGGATGGAGGGTGACCCGCTGGCCAGCGTGGTCGAAGGTACAGGTGTTCGACCGGCCATGGAGCGTGGCATCCCGGCCGAATAACCACGGCCTACCAAGAATGATACTGCCCACTTCCATGGGGAGAACATCACACCAGATCTCGTCACGGTAGGAGTGGAGCTGCAGCGGGACCAAGCACCGTAGCCTGACCGAAATGGAAGTGGTATCCACCCATGATACTTGATAGGGGCAAGGGTGGTCTATGGGTGTGAGACCAAGACGAGTGACAGTGTTCGTGGAGATTGCATTGATACAACTCCCGCTATCGATGACCACCTTGCAAATTTACTTTCCAGCCTACAGAACGTATGAAGGATAGTAGTCCGTCGCCAGTCATCACTGACCTGTGGCTGGGTGAGGATACATCTGACGACCCCACATGGGTATCGTCGACTGCTGGGCATCCTGGGCCTCACCTCCCATCTCATAGTACTCGTCAGCTAGCTCTTCATCTGCCTCATAGCTGACTAACTCGAGGCCCGTAGGGGTGGTATCCTCGGCCTGTGTGTCCCCAATGTGAAGAGATGGGCGGGTGGGACACTGGTTGGCGAAATGGCCAAACCCATTGCAGCGATAACACTGCTGCCGTGATCCACTAGGCTCCCCAATCATAGGTCCTTTACCTTTATCCTCCCGACGGATAGGAGGCATAGGCAACAAAGGATGTGCAGGAGGTGCGGGTGCCGGTGGACGGGCTATGGGTGGGGCTGTAAGATGCTGGGGACGAGGAAGGTCCCTCGGGGGTGGAGGACGAGGCCTAGGAGCAAACGGCTCGGGACGAGCGGGCTCCAGAGGTCGAGCCAGGGGGGCCCTCGGATACGTGCCAGATGAGTCACGGGGCTCGACACTACGAAGGGGAAAGGAGCCCAACCGATGTGGTGACTCGAACTCGGCCTCGAACTGCTCCAACTCGAGAGCGATCTGATATGCCTGCTCCAAAGTGGTTGCATTGCGGTGAAAGAGTTCATATTGATAATTGGGCCGCAAACCTCTTTGAAAGCGGGATATAGTCATAGTGCTCTCTTCCGTGACCCCACACCGGAGATAATACTCATCGAACTCGGCGGTGTACTCGGTCACGGATCGGTTCCCTTGGGAGATGCTTTGCCACTTGTCTATAAGACGTTGGCGATATGAGGCGGGAAGGTATTTCTCACTCAATTTGATTTTCATATCATCCCAAGTACCGATTTGGGGTTGACGTCGCTGGTTGAGCAGGCTCTCCACATTGATCCAATAAGTTTGGGCCTGCCCTTGCAGCTTCATCTTCGCGTATCGGACTCTTCGGTGGTCCGTCATCTCAAACCACTCGAAGTACCGGTCCATGCCAGCCTCCCAATCTAAATACACCCTAGGGTCCAAGGACCCGCTAAAGGTGGGAGGGTCCGCACGCACGCCCCTAAGAATGCGGTCGTCATCCTCGTCATCACGATTCCGTCGTTGATTCCGACGACCGTTTCCCCCTGATCATTGTCTGATGCATAATCATCCACACATGCACCTGTTGCCTCCCGACATCTCCGCCTGAGCCCTTGGCACGGTGGGTGCTGAGCCGGCTCTTGTTGGCCGTTTGTCGGTGCGGGTTGCGCCGCTACTGGGCCCCTCTCTAGAACGGCGATCTCCCAACAAGGTCCTTGATGGACTGATCCGAACTCTCGGCCCGATCCTCGAGGACTTTCATCCGCCCTTCTAGACGCATTCCTATGCCATCCATACGCGTACTAAGACCATCCATATGCGTGTCAAGGCGTTCCATAATGGCTCGGAACATCTCGGCCGTCGAGGACTCATCGGAGCTACGGGCTCGGGAGTCCGCCATAGGTGGTGGTGGCGAGTATTGGGTACCTCGACGGGTGGGCATGCAAAGACACATGACCTAGAAGACACCGACTAATGCAAACACTCACTAGATGATGAACTTAGACCTAAACCAATATCCGATACGGGGCGGAGTTAATCGATCCGAAGATCACTCCCGCAAGTGTGCGACCTCCCGATAGGCGTAGCCTAACGTTCGGACAACACCTTTTAAGATACCGAATTATCGGGATGAAATGCAATTATAAAACACTCTTTTTTTTGTTTTGAAAATAATGATGATCCTAGACTCGACTTATACTATGCAAGACATATGCAACGACTACCCTAGACTCAACTCGCTCTGATACCAAACTGATGCGGGACGGACACGGGGACCGACTCTACGTGGTATGGACCTCGGACTCTAGATGCGGACACGACCAGCAACACATGATAGGAGAGACACTAAGCCCGACACGGAGAGCTCCTATGGGCTATACGTCGCTAACAGAAACGCAAGCTCACTCGTCGTCCGAAGCGAGGGAAACACGGATCGTGCGCGGTTGAAGAACTGGTAGAGTTCACGGGTAGTCGACTCACTTCCGGACTCGGATCGAGTCACGGGACGGGTCACTCTCACACTCACAGCGGTGACATGGACACACGGGCTAGTACCTATCGCTCTCGGCAGCGGCAAAAGACCATATACTAGCTAAGCAAATGAACGCCAAGAGGTTCGGACCATTATCTCCACGCACCCGGCGTGGCGAAGACAACCCCGGCCGAATCACGAACTCCCGGTTAACAATTATTACAGCAATACACTAAGTCGACCCACTCCACGCAGGGAGGTAAAAGGTCACATGTGGGGTCTGAGAATCACGCAACTCGGGTTGACGGGCAGCATCTTGATGTCGCCCGGCGGGGCCGAACTCTGCGTTTTCGTGCTTTCCGAACGTCAGCTTCTACGGGCCCGCGGGGCCCACGGACGGCGCTGTCCTCCGGATCTGCGGGGGTGGGACCCACTGTGATGGGGACCTCTGGTGGCGCGCCTCCACGGACGACGGTCGGCCGGGAACACCGATCGGGGGTCGATCGGCCCCGATTCCCAATTCTTGAACTAACTTCTCACGGATTTTGATTGCTGTTTTCCGGCGCGCGCTCCGACGAAAACGACCGCTGCGATCAATCCCGACGTCGGATCAGGACGCATGAGCTATTGTTGGAAAGCTCTCTTCAAATGCTTCAATCTAGACTCAGAGAGATCTACTGGATCTAGTCGGATCAGAACTTTATTGAATTGACAAGTCCTTGTTGTACAGTAATCGAAACCTCAGATCTACAGGTGAGTTGTCTGAAGACTGTCTTTGACCGTGACTAAGATGGCCGATTCATCTCCTAAGATCTTTATCAAATTTGTGAGATTTTGAACAAGGAGAACGTAGATAGTTTTTGTGGACTGATTGAAGGTGTCTATGAATTGATGTGATTTTTACACTGGACAGAGGTCGGGTCTGGAAACAGGTGGACAGCACTGTAGCTAGCTCTGAAAATGAATTTTGAAAAATAGGTAGATGGCTGATAAAAATTCAGAAAAATTTGTGGTAAGAGGGGTGAGTGGAAAGAACTCCTAGTAAAATTGGGAGCTCCAGAAAAAATCAAACGTTGGGTCAGAGATGTGAAACGCAGGAAAGGTGGAAATCAGAATAGGGAGCAGCCAGATCTGGAAATTAAGATTGGACGAAAATGAAAAAATATCAAAGGGGATCTTTATGATCAACCAATTTTTTTGGGACGTTCGTGACACCTAAAGAACATCCCCTCAAAATCCCAAAACGATCTGAGCTCGTGGCTGACAGCAAGAATTCATGGAAGTGGTTGCTATAGGTGGAAGGTAGAACTCCGACGGTTGCGATGGCGGTGCGGTGGCGGCTCGTGGCGGCAGCGATGATGACCGGAACCGATAAGGGGAGGAGTCACACCTCCAAAGGGAAGCCTTCACAGCTCCAAGGGGGAGAGAGGGGTGGCCTAGGCCTTTGCTCAAGTAATTTTCCAAGTTCAAATGGCATTAATTCCTCAAAAATAGAAATTACAAGCATATATAGGTCATATGTCTAATCAACCCTCAACCGTTGGATCTAGGGATGTGAGATGGAGGGCTGGGATAGCATGTGACCATCGAAAAAAATTAAAATAAAAAAATACAAGGACGAAGGGGGCGCACCATTGACTAGGGAGGCAAGGGGGGGGGGACATGGTAGTTAGCCACCTTGGACTTTGAAGTCCACTTGTCTCCCATGTGCCTTTTACCATTCAACCTTCTAGATGCCTCCATTTGACATGTTGATTGACCCCACATGGGGCCCATGAGCTGAGGTGGATCAATGGGAGGGGGTCTGTGGGCCCGTGGGGCCCGGGGGTCCCATTTTACAAATAAACCCCTCTTACAATCAAAATTACATACCGAATAAAATGAAATAAACACACATCACACAAATAAAGTCTAACTAAATATGATAAATGCCGGGACTCAAGGGGGCGTCTCCAGACTGTCTCCGAGCCAGATGGATGCTGAGGTGGCTCGCGTCGTACTCCGTGTGCGGTACCGGTGGCTCGGCGTATCGCGCCGCTCAACTGCTCGGGTGTCCGCACCAAGAAGAGAGACACGGTGGATGATTCTACCAAACCGCTACACGAGAGAATAGAGCTATTAGCCCTGCTACACAGAGAGAAGGAAGCTCCCCTCTGGCGACCTTACCACCCAGCGAGCACTCACCGAGTGAGCGCTGGGAGCGGCGAGCACTCGTATGGAGGTTCTACACGGCTCTTTAGTCTCCCACTACGATCTCCCTCTCTCTCACTTGCCTTCCTCTATTCCTTGATTAATACGTCTCTGACTTAAGCATCGGAGGGTTGTCCCCTGGGGTAACACTCGGGACTCCTTCTGACGCCCCTCGTTTCCTGGTGCTTGTAGGCCTCCACGGGTGCGGGATGACTTCCCCGTTCAATAAATAGAGAAGGTGGTACGTGACATAGAAACCAGATTTCTGCCTCTACACTTCTTGGCGCCGTCTGTGATAAGGCGAGCAAAAAGTTATGGCACCTCATGGAAGCCTCCGTAACGCCAGCAACCAGGGGCGCGGTTCCCACCAGGGACCTAACTCTCGCCGGGGGTCACAGGAAGTCTCTTCTACCCATCCCCGACAAGAGGTCACCCCGGGTGGCCTAGATGAAATCCGTCAGGAGATCCGAGCCCTGATAGGACTCTACCGGGAGCTTGCGAATCGGTCGGTGGGACCCCAGCCCATCCTGCCTGAACGACGGCAAGACGAGAGATCCCAGACTAGAGAGGATCCTCGCTAAGTGCGAGAAGCCTCCCATGCCTCAGCCACGAGGACCCGACGATCGCGCAGTGCGCCCGCACCAAGGGCACGCAGCCCATTGCACTCCAACTCGGAGATGGATCGCCGGCTCCAGCGCATTGATGAAATAGAGGACAAAGTTTGGTATTTCGACGACAACCTCCTAGCCGCCAGAAATCGCGGCCTGATCGACGACGATCAAGACTTTCATGCTCCCTTCTCCAGGGAGATCATGAAAGCCCCCATCCCGCCGAAGCTCCAGCTACCGTTGTTCACCTCCTACGACGGCACCACCAATCCGACCGACCACATGAACAGCTTCGAGTCCCACCTGATGTTTCACCAGGCCTCGGATACTGTGAAGTGCCTGGTGTTCGTTACAACCCTTCGGGAGAACGCTCGGGTCTGGTTCGAGTCCCTACCGGCTGGGACCATTTCCTCCTTCCAGCAGCTCAAGAAGGTGTTCAAGGAGAACTTCGTTGGTTGCCAAAAGGTGGCTAAGTCGACAGTGACCCTGCTCGCTCTCAGGCAGGGGAAAGAAAAAACGCTGTGGGACTTCATCTCCCACTTCCACACGGAGGCACTCCGGATCCCACACCTCGACGTCGGCATCGCGGTTACCGCACTCACCCAAGGGACCCGGGACCCCATCCTCTGACGGGCGCTCGGAGTTGAAGCCCTGACGACCCTTCCAGACCTCCTCGTCCTAGCACAGAAGTACGCACGCGGCGAGGAGAACACTGCGGCCTTGGGCCGCGCGGCTGGAGCCGATCGGTCCGACCGAAAGAGAACCACCGACTTGCCACGAGAAGGGCAGAATAAGCGAGAGTGGTGCGACGGAGACCGCCGCGACCGCCCAGAAAGGGAAAGGGGCAATTATCGCAACTTCACACCCCTAACGGCTCCACCCAACCAAATCCGGATGGAGATCCGTGAGGAACCATTTCTCAAATTGCCACCTAGAATGAAATCGGATCCGAACTCGAGGAGCAAGAAGAAGTATTGCCATTACCACCGTGATCACGGCCACGACACCGTCGAGTGCATCAACATGAGGGATGCCATTGAGGACCTCGCCCGCAGAGGACTCCTTGATAAATTCCTCGCCAAGGCCGCGGAGAAGCGACAACGGACACCTCCGTCCCTCGACAATCGGCCCAACGGAAAGGAGATCATGATGATCTCTGGTGGACCGGCCGCGGGTGGAGACAGCGCGAGCAGGCGGCATCGATACACATCAGCCATCCACGCTGTGGAACAAGATGGTGATACCCAATCGGAGGTCGCCGCCCCAGGACACCTGAGGGACCCTATTGTCTTTTCGGACGATGACCTGGACGGCGTAACCACCCCCCACTCAGATGCACTGGTGGTCTCGGCCACCATCAATTAGTGTACCGTGCGTCACATTTTAGTGGATAATGGAAGCGGCCTTGATGTTATTGCGTACGACTGTCTTGTGCTCATAGGTGTGGATGTGTCTAGACTCGCGCCGTTACACACACCATTGTATGGATTCTCTGGCACTACAATCCGCCCGGAAGGACGCATATCGCTCCCGATTACATTCGGGACCGCACCGAGAGAGGTAACCTTCCTCGCAGACTTCACGGTCGTCCGCGCAATGACCAAGTATAATGCCATCATCGGACAAGGGATCCTCGGCACACTCCGCGGCGTCCCCTTCTCTTACCACCAAAAGCTCAAGTTTCCTACCCCTCGGGGAGTAAGAGAAGTCCGAGGAGATCAAAGGGAGTCCAGGAGGTGCTACCTCATCTCAACACGTGACCGGCAGCCTGAGGAGATGCCACCAGAGAAGAAAGCAAGGACCTAAGACTCAGGTCCGAGCGTGAGCACTCTAGCAGAAGATTTATACCTCATCCAAGTGGGGGAAGATCCAAGCAAAATGCTGAGGATCGGGGCTACTCTATCCGACCACGACAAAGAAGCTTACGTAAGCTTCCTCACAGCTAACCAGGATGTATTCGCTTGATCCGAGGATGAACTCTCCGGAATCCCACCAGAGGTCATCACGCACCAACTGAGGTTGGACCCAACCTGCCACCCGGTTCAGCAACGTCGAAGGTGTTGCAACCCCGAGCGACAAGCCATCGTCAGAGAACATGTGAGCGAGAAGCTGCGCTCAGGGATACTCAGGCCTACCCGGTACCCGGATTGGGTGGCCAATGTGGTCCTGGTTTCTAAGAGCAATAGGAAGTGGCGAATGTGCGTAGACTATACCGACCTCAACAAGGCTACACCTAAGGACAGCTTCCCCATGCCACGAATCGACCAACTAGTCGACGCCACGACCGGGCACGAGATGCTGAGCTTCCTGGATGCCTACTTTGGGTACCACCAAATCAGCATGCACGGCCCCGACCAGGACAAGATGGCGTTCGTCACCGATCACGGCCTGTATTGCTACACTCGTATGCCGTTCGGGTTGAAGAACAACCTATTAGCGCCTCATCAACCATATGTTCGACTCGCAAATCGATCGTAATATGAAGGTCTACATCAACGACATGCTCGTAAAGAGCCTCCAAGCCACAGAGCACCTGGGAGACTTGGCGTAGACCTTCGCCACACTCAGAAGGTACAACATGAAACTTAACCCTGCTAAATGCGCGTTCGGGGTCAGATCAGGGAAGTTCCTCGGTTTCCTCGTCACCCACCGTGGAATCGAGGCCAATCTGGATCAAATCCGCGCGGTGCTATAAATGAAGCGGCCAAGGCGAGTGAGGGAGGTACAATGCCTCATCAGGCGCATTGCCGCATTGACTCGGTTCTTGTCCCGAGCAGCAGAGAGGTGTCTCCCCTTCTTCTGACTAATTAAACAGGCCAACAAGACATCGGAGAAGAAAGGGTAGATCGACTGGGATCAGTAGTGCGAGCAAGTGTTTGAAGAATTAAAGCGCTACCTGGCCATCCCCCCGTACTCTCCAAGCCGCAAAGGGGAGAGCAGTTGCTCCTATACTTGTTAGTGACGCCGAGCACGATGAGTGCCGTGCTCACTCGAGAGGAGGCTGGTATCATGAAGCCCGTCTACTACGTTAGCCGAGCGTTGCAAGGGCCGGAATTTCGGTACTCACGAACTGAAAAGTTCACCATAGCCCTAGTTACGACCGCTCGCAAGCTGCGTCCGTATTTCTTGGCTCACCCAATCATCGTCCTCACCGACCAGCCACTACGACAAGTCCTCCCGAACCCTGACGCCTCAGGAAGGTTGATCAAGTGGGCTATCGAGCTGGGGGAATTCGACATCAAGTTCCGTCCAAGGACCGCGATCAAAGCCCAGGCCCTCGCCGACTTCGTCGCCGAATGTACGATACATGCCGAAGACTTGCCCGAACAGTCCTCGGGACCTACATGGGAGTTGTATGTTGATGGATCATCCTGCGCGGCCGATAGCGGGGCAGGACTGGTCCTACTATCACCAGAGGGGATAGAACTCCAGTATGCCCTCCGCTTCAACTTCCCGACCACGAACAATGTAGCTGAGTATGAAGCATTACTCTCAGGATTGCGAATGGCCAAGCACCTGGGAGCAACCAGTGTGAGGGCCTACAGCGACTCTATGCTCATTGCCAGTCAAGTCCAGGGAGAGTTCGAGGCGCGCGAAGCATCCATGATCAAGTATCTAGAGAAAGCCAAGGCCGCGGTGAAAGAATTCTCCCACTTCGAAGTGGTTCACATTCCAAGAGAAGAAAACGTCAAAGCAGACGCCTGTGTACGTGCAAAATTGCACGTCCATGTGTCCCGCTAAGCCCCGCATTAATGTCAAAGTAAAAGGAAGAAGACCCGGAGAGACTGGCCATCCAGGGCTCCTGGAAGATACTACCGCCCAGCAAATCCCCGCATTCGCACGGGCGCATTAAGAGATCGAGAAGTCACAGGATGTCCTCCTGAATTAACACACTGATAGGGACCCTCCCTCGGGCCCTTAACGGTGAAAAAATATCCCGAAGAATGCATGGCTTCAAGCTACTTAAGCAAGAGCAAAGGCCCTCCAGCGGCACGGGCCTGAGGCCCTTCAGCGGCACGGCCATAAACCCCCAGCGGCACGGCCCTTCAGCCTTTCAGCGGCACGGCCATGGGGACCTCCAGCGGCACGACCATCTAGCCCTTCAGCGGCACGCTTCATTCAGGGTTTCACCAAGTCTATACATCCGTCAGCTGAAGTCTATACACTCATGTCTGAAGTCTGTACAGGCTCATGCATGCTCATAGTGTGAAGTCTGTACAGAGTTCAGGCAAACGCGAAGTCTACACACTCATGTGGCAAGTCCGTACAGAGTTCAGGCAAACGCGAAGTCTATACATCCGAGCTCCAAGTCTGTACGTTGGCAGTTGCACAATCAAAGTCTGTACATTCACCAGTTCAACTTCCAAGTCCATACATTGGTGAAGTATGTACATTCACCAGTTCAACTTTCAAGTCCATATATTGGTGAAGTCTGAACATCCGCCGGTGGAGCTTCCAAGTCTATACATCGGCCCCTGCAAGTCTATACATTGCAGCTGAGTTGAAGTCTGTACGGCCTTTGCTTTGCCAAAGCCCATACATTGATGAAGTCTGTACACCGCTTTTGACGCAGGCCCCTGCAAGTCTATACATTGCAGCTGAGTTGAAGTCTGTACAGCCTTTGATTTGCCAAAGTCTAGACATTGTGAACTCTCAAGTCTGTACATCGTCCGGTTGCCTTGCCCACGAAGTCTATACACTCATTCACCAAGTCTTGGCCCTTCCAGCGGCACAGGGCTTCCTGGCCCCTTCAGCGACAAGGCCTTTGACCCTTTAGCGGCACAGCCTTTCTGCCCTCAACGCCATGCGCCCTTTCCCCAGCGGCACAGCGCTGAAAGCCTCCCAACGGCATGCACCGGCAGAAGACACAACGGTCAATAGGTAGACCCATTGGCACGCAGTCCAGCCACTTCGAAGCCAGCTAGCGCCTGTCTCCGTGTCACCTTCTGGCTGGAGGAGGGGAGATCTTCGCCTGACGAGGAAGATACCGAAGTCAACCTCGGATGGCAGTGCCATCATGAGGCGACCTCGTCAACCGCCCGCATATAAAAGGCCCCCCACAGAGAGATCGAAGGAGGATGGATTTCTGCTAGAGGTAAAAAAAACACAGAAAGAGAAGAGAGCATCTTCGTGCGAAGAGGCCCGTTCGAGGCAAGGAAGAAGAGAAGAAGAAGGTAGAGAAAATGTAGGAAGAGGAGAGGAGTGTTGCATGTAGCAGAGGGGGGAGGAATGGAGGATAGGGAATGGTTACCCTTCCTAGTTCCAGCCCTCTCTCCAACTCTTTTTTTCCTATTCTTTGTTTTCTTCCCTCCGTTTGTTCAGGGATGCATTGTATGATGTGTGGTCTTCGGGCCATGATTCCTTTTTTCTTATCATCCTGAATCTTCCATGAATGAAATGGTGTTTGGTTCTATTTCTTACTGCATTTGTTATCTTCTTCTCACCGGTCTCTTGTGATTTTGCTTTCTCTTCCCTCAACCCCCCAACTCTCTGTTCTACTTGATTTCCCGTAGCGCTGGTTTATGCAGTCAATAGAGTATGGCCAGCTTCGTCCCTCTTCAATGGCTCTCCGTTGCACAACAACCCTTGATATCCCCTTCTATCTCGGGTATGTGGGAGCCCATTCTCTTTGATACATTGGAGTCACGTGATGCCCAGAGCATCCTCCTTTGCCCTCCCTCGGGACCAGTGGCATGCCCACACACCCTTAAGCTCTCAGTCACCCTACCACTTAGGCCCCCCCCAACGGTACGCCTCCCTCATTTGGCTGTTCGGCGGTACAGCCTTCCTTGAGTCTGCCTGGCGGCACACTCTCCTTAGGGCCATTCAGCTGTGCACCCTTTCTCTTCTTGTCAGCGGCACACTTCCCTTCCTTGGCCGCCCAGCGGCACACCCTAGAACTGTCAGCCCGGTACTCTTTGGCTACCACCTCCCCGGTATACTCATAGCTTGCATCAGTCTACTGGTTCCTTGTTCGTTGTTTTCTCTGAGTTTTCCGAGGTTTCCCTAAAGGCAACTGCTCAGGCACCCTCCTCAGATGTTGGTTCATGCCACCCCCGTGGGCATGTTCCTTGTTATTCCTTTACCTCCCGGGTCAGGGGGAGGTGCTGCCGAATTTTTGCCAGGAATAACAATCAATCTAAAAAAGATGAAAAGAAGCGGCAGACATATGGACTGAGCAACAGTGAAAACATTCTAATCAACTAAAAGAACTGTGCAAGATTCAATGAGCTGAACTGAACGAGACTTTAAGCACTGCATTGCTAAAATATGACTTGGGACTCAATCTCATGACAGGAAACTGAAAGCTTAACTATATAAGATGCTTCATTCTGAGCTGAACAGGGAACCCTCTCTTGAGTCCTGGCCACCCCTTTAGCGGCACACTCTACCTGGTTTCGTTTGCCACTTTTCCCAGCAGTACACTCTCCTTTACCTTCAGCAGCACATCTTCTATCCTCCAGCGGTACGCTCCCCTTTGGCCCTCTAGCGGTGCACTCCCCCAATTCCTTTCCCAGCGGTACGCCCCCCCCTTGCTGTCTGAGCGGTACGCATCCTCCCAGCGTTCCATCAAGTCTATACATCGCTGCATCATTCACGCTCAAAGTCTGTACATCGTCTTCTTGTTTATGCATTGCATCATTTGAATTGAAGTCTGTACAGCCTATGCATGAAGTCTGCACACCATCTGATTTACACACTTATAAGTCTATACATTGGCAGCTCTACCTACGTTGCACTCATAAGTCCATATGTTGTGAACTCTCAAGTCTGTACAGACCTCGCTTTGCTCAAGTCTGTACGTCGTCTAGTTGTCTTGGCTAAGTCTATACGTTGATTGTCTGCCCACGCATCACTCCTTCGGTAAGTCCATACATTGTGAAAGTCTATACATTCCTCATTGGCTTGCTTCATGCACCAAGTCTGCACATTCCTTTCTAAAGTCTGTACGTTGCATTGCATGAAGTCTGCACATTCCACGCTAGCGAAGTCTATCTAAGTCTATACATTGCTTCTTCATGCATCGCACGAAGTCTGCACATTGTGTGATGCATGCTCATCAAGTCCATACACTGGCTAGTCTGCACAAGTGTGTAAGTCTATACATTGGCTGCCGAACGCTCTTCAAGTCTACACATCGCAGCATGCCTTCATTTCAAGTCTGAACAGTGCATCATGCGCTTCAAAGCATTTCCAAGTCTATACACTGCACCGTCTCATTCATCATCTTGCAAAGTCCGTACATCGCCGCTATGTGTGTGCATCATTGAGCAAGTCTATACATCGTGTGCATCTCGCTGCTAAGTCTATACGTTCACTGTACCGCTTGTCAAGTCTATACATCGTCCGTTGCATAACACGCAAGTCTGTACAGACCTCGTGGCTTGTTCGCGCACCGTCTCCTCCAGCCCTTCCAGCGGTACGCACCCATCCCCTCGGCGGTGCGCTCCACAGTCTTCCAACGGTACGCTCTCAGTCCCCCAGCGGCACGCTCCACCCTTTACCCTTCAGCGGTACGCCCATCTTCATTCTTCCAGCGGTACGCTCCCCAGCGGTACACCCTTCTTTACACTTTGAACCGCACACACCATTCATCTCTCAGTGGTACACCCTAGTCTCCATCATCTCCCCTACGAATACACACAGGTATGCAATAAAAAGGGGAGGGGGCTATATGATAAAGGACCAATGAACAGTAATAATAATGATGAGATAAAAGGGGTGGTTCCAACTAAGATGACAACAAGGGAAAATAATAACAAAGAAAGGGTAGTGTCAACAAATAAATGGTAATAACAAGCATCGACAATCATCGCAAATACGATAATGTGGCAGCAGTCTCTCCTTCCTGGATTCCGAATCCGGGGATATTAATGGTGCTCCTATAGGCCGGAAGTCACTCCCGGGAGTTCTCTCTCTTGTCATGGTGACCGCCCGGCCTTACCTCGGGCCGATAATTCATCAGGGTCCCCTCCCTCGTCGGGATCCGATTTGCCTCCCTGTATTAAAATTGCCGTCCCTCGGCAAACATTTGTACGGATTCGTCTCCCGGGTTATCGTCTCATTTTCCGTGTGAACTTGTGTCTAAACATGAAATGGTCCATCAGTGACCGACATGACTCGAGTATTTAGGTCCCCACCTCGGGCTCACCGCATAACCCGACGGGTGGTTTCCTTCCCGCGTTAATCAGTATTTCTTTTGACCGTGGAGCCCTTATTTCTGGCAATTAATCAAGGGTATTCCCCTCTCCGAGGGGTTGTAAATGACGTTGTGGCCTTTATGGCACAACGGGTCTCAGTCCCGACCCGAACCACACAATCGCCTGACTGAGTCAGATCGAGCGCACTATGGGCTCTCCGAAGCCCGAACAAATCGTCACTTTGTGACTGGCACGCCCACGCACTTAATAAACCAATAAATAAATAAAATCACATCTTTTAATAAAAAGTGCGTCCATAACGCCCTGTCTCGTTTGACATCTGCCACCGCAGTTTTTGGCTCCAGATCAATCTTGATAGAGGAGCTAGCAGCACCGAGCATAGAAGAACCAACGCCTCAGGTAAACGCCATCGACTATGAGCCTTCCTGGATGGATCCCCTATTGGACTTTCTCCTGTGACAACAACTCCCAAGCGACCGCGCTGAAACCTGCCGCACGCGAGCACGAGCGACTCACTTCATGGTGGTAAATCATCAACTGTAACGTCAATCCCTCTCAGCACCACTGCTAAAATGCCTGTTCCCCACGGAAGACCACCAGGCGATTCAGGAGGTTCACAAAGGGATCTGCGGAAGCCACGTGGGGGGGCGAGCATTGACACCGACACTGATCTGACAAGGGTACTAGTGGCCTACTTTGTAAAAAGATTGCCTCTAGTACGTCCAGAGGTGCCCTCAATGCCAGAAATTCTTCAACCTGCACCACCAACCGGCGATACAACTGCACACCCTGATGGAGCCTCGCCCATTTACTCGGTGGGGGGTGGACACATATTGGGCCCCTTCCCCGAGGCACAAGGGAGGAAGAAATTCCTCATAATCGCTATTGACTACTTCACTAAATGGGTCGAGGCTAAACCATTAGGAAAGATCATAAGCGAAGCACTATGGAAGTTCGTGCTGCGAAGCATCATCTGCCAATTTGGGATCCCAGGAGTTCTCACAACCGACAACGGCAGGCAACTCGCGAGCACTACCTTCCAGGAGAAGCGCTCAGAATTGGGGATCTGGAACCACTATACTTCAGTAGGGCACCCTCAAGCCAATGGATTGGTGGAAAACGCCAACAGAACGCTTCTCCACGGCATCAAAACTCGACTAGACCAAGCAGGCGACTCATGGGTCGACTCAATTCCGAGCATCCTGTGGGCCCACATGACCACCGCCAAAGCCGCTATGGGTGAAATGCCCTTCCACCTCGCATACGTGACGGAGGTAGTGGTCCTAGTAGAAATATCTAACCCCTCGCTGCGAGTGGGACACTTCGACGAGGTCAGAAACAATCAGGCATTACGAGAAAATCTGGACCTACTTGAAGAAGATAGATCAAACGCTCAAGTAAAGCTCGTGGCTTATCAACAAAAGTTGGCCCAGTACAACAACGCTCGAGTGAAGGAACAACACTTCTTCCCCGGAGATTTTGTACAACAGCGAGCAAGCGTGGCAGACCCCAGAGGAGCCACCGGAAAGCTCGCACCAAACTGGGAAGGCCTGATAAGCGCCTCTTTGTTTATATTTATTTATATCACACATCATTGTTTAGACTTTAACGAAGATAATTATATAATTTTTACGTGATAATCTTGGTCTCACATAAAATGAAATTTTTTTATTGTAATTAATGAGACTTGAGAAATGGTTAAATAACTAAAAAAATTGTATAAATAAATCTTGATAAAATTAGTGTGTGATGATTATTTTTGAAGGGGCAAGATATAAACTTATTTGTTATATTTTTGAGGGGCCTAAGTATAATTTTTGCATGTGAATAGGAGGCTACAATGGAAGGAATTATATCACCGACAACATTTTCGGTGTGATAATGA
Organism: Amorphophallus konjac; assembly: GCA_022559845.1. Classification (NCBI taxonomy): domain Eukaryota; kingdom Viridiplantae; phylum Streptophyta; class Magnoliopsida; order Alismatales; family Araceae; genus Amorphophallus; species Amorphophallus konjac. The sequence continues at coordinate 526,320,321 of CM040121.1, forward strand.
CAAGAGCATGGGCATGGGAATGGAGGTGACCAAAATTAATGGAAGGAATTATGGAAGGAGAATGATAATTGAGGCTAGCCCATCCCTTCACCCTTATAAAACCACACCCTCTTCCCCTCTCTTGAGGGCATCTCTCTTCTTTTCTCTTTAAAAAAACATACACACGTAGTTTTTTTTAGGCTCCCTCTCTCCTCAACTCTCTTAGCACCCACACACACTCTCTCTCTAATCCTCTTCTTTCTCCTCTTCTCACCCTCACCCGTTGGATCCTCCTCTCTCCCCCTCTCTTCTCTTTCCCATGCATTCTCTCTTTCCCTTCTCTCCTCAGACCCCCGTCTCTGCTCCCAACTAACCACCAACGCGGCCTCTCCCTCTCTCTTCCTCTCTCTAACCACCGGCCTCTCCCTCTCCCTTCACTGCTCTGCCAGCACCACCCTTCTCTCATCTCACCACCTCCTCTTTCCTCTCTCTGGTGTCCCTCTTCACACCGACACCTCATGCACCACAGCCACCTTCACACACACACACACCCAGCCGCAAGCCTCTTCTCTTCCCCTCCTCCTTCTTCTCCTCTCCCACCACAGATTTTCCTACTCACCCTTCTAGCCATCGCGGCCACCTCCTGCACTGACCATCGGAGCCCTCTCTTTCTCTCCCTCTATCTCACCACCCTTCGCCTCCCTCTCTCCCACAGACACGGCGGCCACTCCCCCTTCTCTCACGGAACCTCTGCTATCCCTCTCTTTCACTTGACCCAGCCGACCAACACACCACCTCCCACCACCGTAGCCCTCTCCCTGCACACCTCTCTTCACCTTCCCTCTCCTACCGCCACTGCCCACACCACAGCCACCGCCTGCACTCCTTCACACCAACGCCGTCCTCCCCCTCCCCTCTTCACACACACCTCCTCTCTCTACCACAGAAATCGTATGTGGCCCTCTCCTTCTCTCCTCCTACATCTCTCTCTCTCTCTCTTTCTCACCTATGCCACAGCCACTCCGCGACCAGTCCGCGACAACACTCCCCCGTCTCCCTCTCTCTGCTTCTCTCTCTAACCTCCCTTCTTTCTTTGCACTCTCTCCCTCTCACTCCCTTCTACTCACACACGGCGGCCTTCTACTCTTGATGTCCCTCTCGTTCTCTCCTCTGTCCACTGCGTCATCCGCCTAACACCACCCCGCTGCCACCACAACATCGACCTCGGCATGCACGTAATGTAGCCTAGCCCTCCGCCTTGCATGCCAGCTTTCCTCCTCTCCTCTGCACACACAGAACCTTCGCTTCAAATCCCACTCCTCACTGCACACACGTAGACGACCCCCCCTCGCTATTGACTCTCTGCCCTCTCTAAACACACACACACCACACACCGTCCGCAACCACCGCAAGCCCCTCACCATCCGTTCCTTTCTCTCTCTTTTCTCCATCTCTCTCTTGCTCTCTCTTCTCTCTCACCCACACACACATTAATATATATATATATATATATATATATATATATATATATATAAAATCCCACACCATCATTATCTCTCTCTATTTCTATCCCTTTCTACTATTTTTTATTATCTCTCTCTAAACGTCTCTCTCTCTAAAAATTTCTCTCTCTCTCTCATGTCGACATCCACACGGGGTTGGGCGACTCTCCAAGGCTCAAAGGAGTGGACTACGGCTTCTTCATCCACATCTCGGCTATTCCTTCTTCCCATTTCATTATTTTTAATTTAGTTGGAATTTATTTGGGATTGTAATGTTTATTTTTCTTATCATTTTGTAAACATTTAACTTTTAAGTAATAAAATTATTCCAGTGTTATTCGCTCTCTAGTATTTTCTCTTTCTTCACCGTCTATTTCTTCTTCCTTTCTCTCTCTATATTTCTCTCTTTAGATCCTCTAAATTTCTCTAGGTAAATTTACATTTACGCAATCTTGAATTTCAACATAAAAAAATCATTCCATAAATTTTCTCTTCTCAAAATACAAAGTTTGAATTTTAAAATTCTAACCTCCTCGTGGGATCCACCCGTACTTGCCACTATGCTCAAATTTAAATGTATATTTATGAGTGCGGAATTTTGAAATTATGTGCACAGTGTTTTTAACGACGAACATCCGCTCGTATCAATTTTTAGTGCCGTTGCTAGGGAGACGTATGAATTTTGAGTTGAAAATTTTATGTTTCTTGTGTATATATTCTCACTAGCTGTCTTTTCTTGTGTTTTGCAGGAACTAGATAAAACAAATGGAGAAAAAATAGACTTGAAAAAATTAAAAAGAAATTCAAAAAGGGCTAAGAAAAAAAACTTCTGCTGTGAGATAAGTATTATTTTTTTCCATTCTTTCCTTTATTCTATACTTTTTCTTGAACGGGGGATTGCACCTTAAGGTACGTATCTCATTGTTAATGTACTTAATTATTTTGTTTATGATTTGTATATTGAGTTAATTGTTCAAAAACAAAAAAAATTGGTTAGTTAGGTACATTAATAAAAAAAATCACTTGAACTTTAATAAAAATCTTCATCTCGAGATTAGTCACCACACTTTCATGTCTTAGGCCATGCATCGATAGAATTTCTCTTATTATTTAATAATTGTTAATTACATTATTGATTGCGGGGGCAAGGTGAGTTTTTCTAAAGTTTTCCTTGCTCATGCATATTGGCATAGAACCCCTTGTTTGAACATTTTTTTTCAATCCGGTAAATACCTGTGAGGCGGGGAGAGGGAGAGCGATCACCCTTGGGAAAGGGGAGAGGCGCTCAACCCTAGCCACCCAACATGATAGGGCTGATTATATATAGCAAAAATTACAATAGTTAACTAGGGCCGAAGGGTAGGGCACCCCACCTTATCAAGGCGGTAGGGGCCCTTTACAGAGGTAGGAAGATCAGCCCAAGAACTCCAAAAGACAGGAGACACCAAGAAGCTCCCCACAGCAGCCAACATATCTGCCATTTGGTTAGCCTCCCTAAAAACATGATGAATCGAGAAATCCATAGACCTAATGGCAGTGGCTACATCAAACATAATGAGAAGTTTCCACGGGCAAGAGAATCGGCCAGTGACAATTTGCGCCAACACAAGCGAATCAGTTTCCATAACCACGGACCGAACCCCGTGTTCACAACATAGCATAAGACCATCCCGGAGGGCAAGAGCCTCGGCTTCAAGGCTGGAGGATGCGTAAGGAAAAGCAGCTGCAGCAGCCCATAGAAACGTGCCAGAGGAGTCCCGAAGGATGACTCCACCACCAGCCACACCCGCGCCGCGCTTAAGAGCGCCATCGACGTTGAGCTTTAATCTTCCCGTTGGGGGGGGATACCATTTTATTAACCTAGGGATGCAGGGTTGAGAGGCCTTAAGAGAGATACCCCAAACCGCAAGGAATTCCCTTTGTTGTGGAAGAAGATCTCTTCCTTTGAGTTGAGTGCCTTGGACAATAGCTCGAACTGATTGCATGACCCTGCATAAAATATGCCTGGGGCTCATCGGTTGCCCCTCAAAGCGGGCGTTATTCCTACTGTGCCAAAGCTCCCAAATACTTGCTGAGAAAAGGCAACGTGCAATGCTCCCAGCCATAGTGGTGAGATGCAAACCACTAAGTAAATCTGTAATAACAGCAGCGGCAGACTGTGCGGAGGTAGTGTTGACGGGTAGGAAGACCGATAGGGAGGACCAAACCCCCAGCGCCACAGAGCCTTGAAAAAACAAGTGATGGTCGGTCTCCATAGATGGGGTGGAGCAGCAATTACATTTAGAGTAGATGGGGACCCCACATGTCATAATGGTCACGTCCATAGGGAGGCAGCCATGCAATATCCGCCAGGTGAGTATGGACCATTTTAGTGGAATTAGGTGATTCCAAAGTTGTGGCCAAATGGGAGAACCAACTGGGGATAGTAGTTTGCGGATGGAGTTGGTGGATAGGAGGCCATCAGAAGTAAGAGTACATATCCAGTTGTCTTGTAAACAAGTAGAGGCCACAACCTGCTCCAGCATTTCCATTGGGTAATACCACCGAGCCATTTCAAGGCTAGCCTGCGACTGGTCAGAGAGGGCATTAGAGACTAGGCACAGCTTATCCGGAAGCTCACTCCAAACCTGAGGGGGCAAGAAATCCTTTAGTGGGGTGCCACCCGCCCAGGCATCTAGCCAGAACAATGCACGTGAATTATTCATGGAGATAAGCACACGATGGTTGGCTTGGATGATGCCCGCCGCTAGCTGCCAAAGGTCCCGATCGACTGCGAGAGCAAGCCTAAATGAAGCCAGAGAGAAGTGTTCATTGTGGAGGTGCTTAGCTCGGAAGAACGTTGCCCAAAGAGTGCTGCCCGAGATAGCTCTCCAAAGTAGCTTAGTTTTCAATGCAATTTGCAGAGAAAATAGGTTTGAACATTGTTTGTTGCATATCATTCCTAAAACATCTTAAGGGTAATACCCATAATCACATAAGGTGGAGATTTTATCACCCTTCCTTGGCCCACAATCCATAATTTCCTTCATCTTTGCATAACCTAGACCTTAAATAAAATTCAGTAGACATTGGCCTTAGGATCACACTGAGATTAGGTGTAGTTTAAGTTTATAATCATTTTTGTAAACTGGTGTCGAAGGCTAGAGGTCAACGGTAAACGCCATAAGCGGGCAAGTGATTTTTAATTAGTTCCTTACGAAAGCAAGGGGAGCCTCCCACTTCCCCACCTCTTACCTGGCCAGTGGACAGATTTGAGAATAGACTCAAGCTGTAATTATATCACTTTGTGAAACCAAACATTTAGGTCTAGATCACACAGATCGTTAGGTTAATTTATGTGTTAACTTATTTATCTTTGCCTAAAATAAAAAAAATAATAAAAAAAATCTCTCTCTCTTTTCTCCTTTTCGTCATAGTGTATGCAAGATAGAAAATCTCTACATCCTAAGTTGCTAGGACCAATACCTGAAATTGAAAGGGTCTTATACCAAAGAAATCAACATCAACATCCAATGGCCGACAACCAAGACCCACCTAAACAAATGAAGGCTTATTTCACTCCCAATCAATATCAACCTTCATATGGCATTCAGCCCCCCCTGAACCAGGTCATTCAGTATGAAATCAAATCCAGTACCATTCAAATGTTACCCTCATTCTATGGAAACACAAATGAGGACCCTTACAGGCACCTGGATGAGTTCCTACAAATTTGCTCCACTGTCAAAATTCAACATTTTTCTGATGATGCCCTCAAATTGACTCCTTTTCCATTCTCTTTAAAAGACAAAGCTAAATATTGGTTGGGAACCTTGGAGAGACCTATTGAAACGTGGGCTGATATGCAGAAGGAATTTCTTAAGAAATTTTATCCCATAGGTCGCACCAATACAATGAGAAGGGCTATCACAGGTTTCACTAAAAACCCAAGGGAGCAAATCCATGAATCTTGGGATAGACTAAAAGAATTGCTTAGAAAATGTCCCCATCATGGTTTGTCTCGATGGCAAGTCGTTCAAGCTTTTTATGAGGGATTGTCTGATCAATATCGGCAAATGGTGGATGCATCATGTGGGGGGGCTTTCATGAGCAAAAGTGATGATGAAGGCTATAAATTGTTTGAAATGTTCAGTGAAAATTCCATTAATCATGCCTCTTTGTCATCCTATGAAAGATCAATTGGGCCCTCAAAACAGGCTGGGCTTTATGAGATAAAGAATCGTGGGGAGCCCGAGGCTAGGATGGACATGAATTTCATCACCCAAAGATTGGATAAGATGGATATCATGGCCCAGAAAATGGAGAAAGTAGAGTCGATGGCCCATAAGTTAGACCAACTCCTGGTTCTTAACAAGCAAGAGCCCACCTTCCAATCCACACCAAATCCATACCTGGATCCCACACCCCACGAGGTGTGTGTTCTATGTGCTAGCCCGGACCACCATGTATCCGATTGTCCGACCGCAGCCCAACTCCCACCTTTCATCCAAGAACAAGTTCAGGCTGCTCAGGGGTTCTCCAAACCCAATTATGATCCTTACTCTAACACTTACAACCCGGGCCGGAGAAATCACCCCAATTTTTCTTGGAAAAATCAACCAGTTCCATCTCAACCAACAAATCCCTCCACTTCTCAGGCCCCAAAACAATTCATCCAAAATCAATTCCAAAATCAACAGAATTTTCAAGGAAATGCCTATGCTCGAGGGTCACAGGCCCAATATAGTACTCCAACCCAGGCCCAGTATCCTCAGTCCCAATACCCTCCTTTCCAACTCAATCAGGCCTAAATCCATACCAACAACCTCCTTAGTTCAATTTTGATGAAAAATTTGAGCAACTCCAACAATTGATATTGACTCAACAACAGTACATTGCAAAGTTGGAAAGCCAACTCGGGCAACTTGCAGAAACTAATATGAGGAGAGAAGCGGGTCAATTGCCCAGCCAGCCTATGGCTAACCCGAGAAATCAGCCTCCAGGTTTTCCTCCACGAGTGGGTCTCCTACCTCAACCTGGCCCGCCACCACCTCCACCTAAAGGTCCACAATTTGAAAATGCTAAAGCCATTTCAACCCTTAGGAGTGGTAAGACCTTGGAAGATCCCTAAAAAACTAGGGAGGAAGGAGAAACTTCAGCGCAGGAGACTCAACAAGATGAGAAGGAGACCGGAGAAGAACCTATGTTGGAGGCTGATCTTAAAGGAAAGAAGAAAATAGGAGAGGAGCCCAGCACTTACCAACCTAAGGTACCATTCCCAGATGCGCTAAAATCAAAGTCCAATAAGAAGCCATCAGCCCAAAATGAGGAGTTAATGGAACTATTCAAACAAGCGCATATCAACATTCCACTCCTTGATGCCATCAAACATGTCCCGACCTATGTCAAATTTTTAAAGGAACTTTGCACTCCAAGGAGGGAACCAAGAACGGCTCCTAAGAAAGTTATGTTCTCTAAGGATGTAAGCGCAGTGGTGATGTACCACCTCCCAAAGAAATTGAAGGATTCCGGAGCTCCACTGATTTCTTGTAACATAGGTGGTGTGACATTTGAGCGAGCACTCCTTGATTTAGGGGCCAGTGTCAATCTTTTACCCACCTTTGTCTATGAAAAATTTGATTTAGGGGAGCTTAAACCTACCTCCATCATCCTTCAACTTGCTGATAGGTCTGTCAAGACTCCACGGGGACTCATAGAAGATGTCATTATTAAGGTTAATGAGTGCTACTTCCTCGTGGATTTCTTGATTCTTGACATGGCCGCATCCCAAGAACTTAGTCACACTCCTATCATTCTGGGACGTCCTTTCTTGGCCACGACTAAGGCCAATATCAACTGTGCTACCACTACTAGAAAAAGTGGGAATATCGACGGATATTTCAGACGGATATTTTTCGTCTTAAAATCCGTCGGTATTTGCGACGGATTAGATTCCGTCACAAATTCCATCTCTATTAAGGACATACTATACGCTCTCTGAAGATCCGTCTATAATTATAGATGGAATATATTCCATCTTTACATACGTCGCAAATTTGGGACTGATATTTAGACGGAAATATTCCGTCTGAAATTTCAGACATAAATAAGTTCCGTCCGTATTTCCGTCGTAAAATTCCCCCTTTCCCGCCACCGTCAACCCCTCCCTCCCACCCCTTCCACCCGGCCCCATTTCCACCCCCCCACTCTCCCTCTCACTCTCTCCTTCTCCTCTGCCCTCTGCTTGCGATCGTCGCCGTCGGAGCCGCCATCCTCGCCGTCGTCGGAGGCCCCGCCGTCCTCGCCGTCGCCGGAGGCCCCGCCGTCCTCGCCGTCGCCGCCATTTGCCAACCTCCCTCCCTCTCACGGTCGTGGTCGCCGTCGCCGCCATCATCCTCTTCTCACGGTCGCCGTCGCCGCCAGCCTCCTCCCATCATCGCCGTCGTCGTCGCCGGTAAGTGGTCTCCCTCTCCCTCTCCCTCTCCCTCTCCCGATCATGTTCCCCTCCCTCACTTAATCCCTCTCCCTCTCCCGACCATGTTCCGGCTCCCTCACTCCCTCTCCCTCTCCCTGCCTCCCGCTCCCTCACTCCCTCACTCCCTCTGGCCGCCCTCCCCCACCCCCTCCACCGCCCTCTCTTCCCCTATCCGTGGCCCCCCTCACAGACACACACACACACACGCACATAGACACAAACACACGCACACACCTCAGCTGTAACAGAATAACTGTAGATGAAGGGCGACTGTTATAAGCCGTTAGCTAATGTCTGTAACAGGGTTGTTATATTAGTGGCAATTTTGTGTTTCTTTTAGTAATTTTGATAGCAAGAAATATATGGGATGAGGTGGCACAATATCCGCCTGTAATATGTAAATAGAAATTGGCTACGAGCCTTATAAAAGGAGATGGTCTGATTGGAAGAAGGATCATGACCTTTATACCAACCTGTTATGCTTTAGTGTTGTGCTTTAGTTGTTCCCTTTCTGTTCAGAAGTGTGCGGTGAGTTCTTGCAGCGAATTCTGTTCTTCCGATACCTTCACTCTGGAGCCAGAGCCTGAAGATTGGAACTGGGAGAAATTGGAAGCTCTTCCTCTCATCTTCTGGAAGCACCGTGCCAAGGTGTCTGAGCCACCTTCAGGTAGCTCCAATTCTTCTAATATGGCTTGTAGTTCGAATGATGCTGTTCTTTCGCTCCTTCAAGATCTGCAATCTAAGATCAGTTTTATACATGATGCATTGGGTTCTATGAATCAAAGAGTAAATAATCTTGAGACTAGAACACCTGATTCTTTGGGATCGAAAGATATCACTCATGATGTAACTAGCTCTTTTCGGCCAAAATATAATGAGTTTCCTAAATTTGATGGCCGGTCAGATCCTTGTGAATGGAAGTTCAAAGCAGAGAGATATTTCTTATATAATCAAGTTCCAGATTATCATAAAGTTTCTTTTGCATCATTTTATCTTGAAGGGGAAGCACTACAATGGTTCTGGCATTTCACTCATACTAAGGATAAAGTTTCTTGGTCTGATTTCTTAAAAGGGTTAGGTTCAAGGTTTGGGGCTGTTTCTGTGGTTGATTACCATGGACAATTGAGTAAACTCAAACAATTTGGTTCTGCTTCTGAGTATCAGCGCCAGTTTGAGTTATTGAGTAACAAGGTTCAAGGTGTTTCAGAGGACCATTTACTGGGTATTTTCCTAAGTGGGTTAAAAGAAGAATTGTCTTGTGAGGTTAGATCTTTCCTTCCTCAATCTCTGTCACAAGCCATGCAGCTAGCTCGGATTCAGGAACAAAAGTTTATGTCTAGACGCCGCACTGCTCCTCATTTCAGTTTCACTAATTCTCAACCTTCAACACAGTCCCAACAACCACAACCTCTCAAGTCCACCATCCCACCTGTGCGCAGGTTAACAACTCAACAGTTACAAGATAGAAGGGCTAAAGGCCTTTGCTATAATTGTGATGAGAAATATGTACCTGGCCACAAATGCCAAACTCAGAAACTATTCTTATTGCAGTTGATTCCAGAGGACAATGAATATGAACGGTCAGATATGGCTGAACCTGTTGAGACCTTGGAAATGCACAATGAGTTGGAACCATCACTGTCTTCTCATACAGTCTCTCAAATGCAGTCCCCAGGGACACTCAGATTGCAGGGATTTATTAGCAGTTTTTCTGTTATAGTGTTATTTGATAATGGTAACACTCATAACTTCTTGGACCCTAGAGTAGTACAGAAATTGGGATTATGCATTACAAATGTTTCATCCCATTCAGTAAAGATTGCTGCTAGTTTACAGAGTGCTTCCCAGGGGTATTGTCAGGGAGTCACCCTCAAACTACCAGGAATATCCTTTACTCTAGATTTCTTGGTCCTTCCTTTGGGAACAATTGATGTGGTATTGGGCAATACCTGGCTGCAGCTTTTAGGAGACATAACTTTGAATATCTCACAAATGGTCATGAAATTCTCTGTCAAAGGACAGGAATTTATTCTAAAAGGCTTGCCCCCACCATCACTTGATGTAGTATCTGTCAAACAGTTTTGCTCTGACCTACCTAAAGCAAGGGCATTATATTCCATGCACTTATATTCCATTGATGCCTCTACATCTTCCACTGCATCTCCCCTCATTACACAAAACTATCCTGCTGATTTAGCTGCTATCCTACATAAGTATGAGGCAGTTTTCTCTGAACCCCAATCATTGCCTCCTAGTAGACTGCATGACCATCGGATACCCTTGATAGATGAGTCGAAAGCAATTGCATTGCCTTCTTATAGGCATTCCCCACTTCAAAAAGATATTATTGAGAAAGAGACAGAAGCTCTTCTTTCAAAAACCCATGTCAGATCCAGCAACAGTCCTTTCTCAGCTCCGGTTCTATTGGTTCAGAAAAGAGATGGAAGTTGGAGGATGTGTATTGACTACAGAACCTTAAATCAGAATACAATCAAAGATAAGTTTCCCATTCCTTTGGTGGATGACTTGCTGGATGAATTGTATGGAGCAAAATTTTTTACAAAGTTGGATTTGAGATCTAGATATCACCAAATCCGTATGCACCCTGCAGACATTTCAAAAACTGCTTTCAAAACTCATGAGGGGCACTATGAGTTTCTAGTGATGCCTTTTGGGCTTTCTAATGCTCCTTCCACATTTCAAAACCTGATGAATGATATTTTCAGAAAATATTTGAGGAAATTTGTTTTGGTGTTCTTTGATGATATTTTAATATATAGTTCTTCTTGGGAGCTACATTTAGCTTTGTAAATACCCAAAAAATTAGTTTTGTGATTTAAAACTTTGTGGATTTTAATTACATGTAAATATATTTTTAATCTGATTTTAATAGAAATTTGATGTTAATTTGACTCAAAAATGTAGATTGTTTAGCTTCGATGTTCTTCATTTGAAAATTTTGTAATTTGGGTGTTATTTAATTTGATATGTGCATAATGATAATTACGTTGTTATTTAATTTTATGTTATATAAATGCATGGGATATTCCCTGTGAGCTGAGGTGCGTGGGTGCGACCTAACATTACACGCACCTCAGGAGAGCGCGTTAAAACCGTGTCAATGTGCCTTCCCGTTCAAGACTTTGGGATTGATGTGTATGTTCTCATTTGTTTATGAGAATGTATATATCTACCTCAAAGTCTTGAATTGTCCCGTTTGGACAGTCTGTGAATGTTTGATCGCACTTAGGCAGTCATTTACTATATGTGTTTGTATGGTTTGTTGAGAATTTCGGTTGCATCTCCTCACTCTTCTCTGATATACCATTATTGATTTTGAGTGTTTTCTTAACCACTTACTTGTAAGTGTTTAAAAAAATTAAAAAATCAATAAATATTTTTGGTATATCGGAGAAGTGTGGGGAGATGATGCCGAAATTTTCAGCAAATCGTGCAGCACATATAGTAAGTGATTGTGCGATCAAACCTTCATGGATGGGTTAAAAAGTGATAATCTAATTAATATTCTTCTTCCAACTGCAAATGGTCTATGATGAACGATGTGAGGAAAGGGTCGGGTGTAATATCATGAGTAATGATTTGAAAGTTAGGATGTGTATTGTCATTTATTGGGTGCAGGCAAAATGTCGACAGATCGTTCATGGATGTATCGTAGAATAGTTGACCGGGTGGTGTCAGATGACTTTAAGCATAGGGTTGAGAGTTTCATTAAATTTGCATTGGGGAATCCAAATGCAGTAATAGATCACGATGGTCACATTCGATGCCCTTGTTCAAGTTGTAGAAACTTGAGGTGGTGTTCAACATGGGATGTGCAACATCATTTGTACACGAAAGGGTTCGTGGATGGTTATACGAATTGGACGTGTCATGGTGAGCAATTCAGACGGTATGAGCCCGATAATATTGCAGGCACAAGTGGGTACGTGGATATGGTTGTAGATGTTGCTGGTCCTAGTTTTAATGTTCATGAGGAAGCGCCGAATAAGACAACCGGAAGATTTTATGAACTACTTAGGGATGCTGATGAGCCGCTGTGGGATGGTTGTGAAAAGCACACTCGATTGTCTGCAGTGTCGCAGTTGTTGAACTTGAAATATGAATTTCACATCAGTGAGACTTATTTTGACCGTCTCCTCCTCTTGATCAAGAGTATGTTGCCTCGAGACGAGAAGTTGCCAGAAACTTTTTACCGTGCAAAAAAGATGGTCAATGACTTAGGACTTGGATATGTGAAAATAAATGCATGTCCGAATCATTGTATATTATATTACAAAGACGATGCAGATAAGATATCATGTTCCATTTATGACCATGACAGATTCAAACCTAAGGGGGGGGGTCAATTCAAAGGTAAAAGATGTACCTTACAAGGCGTTGCGATACTTCCCTCTTGTGCCTAGGCTGCAGCGGCTGTATATGTCCTCAAAGACGGCTCGACATATGACATGGCACACCGAAAGAGTACGTCGTGCCGATGATATAATCAGTCATCCTGCCGATGGTGAAGCTTGGACTCACTTTAGTCGTACTCATCTTGCCTTTTCAAGGGAGTCACATAATGTTCGATTGGGTTTATGCACAAATAGTTTTAATCCATTCGGTGGTTCAGTGGCATCTTATTCTTGTTGGCCAGTGTTCATGACACTGTACAACCTTCCACCGCACATATGCATGAAGCAAGAAAATCTATTTTTGTCCTTAGTAATTCTTGGTCCAAAAAGTCCCGGAAAAAATTTGGACATATATCTCAGGCCGTTGATTGGCGAGCTCAATTTTTTATGGACTGATGGAGTTGTTACTTATGATGCATATAGGAAGCACAATTTTATTATGAAGGCTGCACTGATGTGGACAATAAGTGACTTCCCTGCATATGGAATGCTATCTGGTTGGAGCACACATGGGAGGTTAGCATGTCCTTACTGTATGGAAGATACCAAATCATTTGTATTGAAACATGGTGGGAAAGCATGCTGGTTTGATTGCCATCAGCGGTTGCTACCAAGTGACCATCCTTTTCGAAGGCAAAAAGACTCGTTTAAAAAAAATACTATTGAAATGGATGAAGCTGACTTGCAACGGGTGTCGGGTCTACATATGGCGTCACGGGTGCACAATTTACCAGATGTAGTACAATTATCTGGTAGCACGCGGCAACTCCCTAGTTTTGGAAAGGATCACAACTGGAACAAGAAAAGTATTTTTTGGGAATTACCTTATTGGTCAACTCTTCTTGTACGACACAATCTGGATGTCATGCATACCGAGAAGAATTTTTTTGATAATGTGTTCAATATGATCATGGATGTTAAAGGGAAAACAAAGGACAACGCCAAAGCACGAATGGATTTAAAGATGCTTTGTAAACGTCCAGAACTGGAACTACAGAACGTAAATGGTAAAACTGTGCAGTCTAAAGTAACTTACGTGCTTCATGATACACAGATCAAGGAAGTGTGCCAGTGGTTGAAACAGTTGAGATTCCCAGATGGATATGCATCCAACATAGCCCGTTGTGTGAATGTTAATGAGGGAAAAATATATGGCATGAAAAGTCACGACTGTCATGTGTTCATGGAGAGGCTACTGTCCATTGCATTTCGTGATTTGTTGCCAAAGCAGATATGGGGAGCACTAGCTGAGATGAGTCAATTTTTTAAGATTTTATGAGCATCAGAACTCAGACTTCGGGATGTACAAACTATCGAAGAAAAGGTTATCACAACCGTTTGCAAGCTAGAGAAGATATTTCCTCCGGCATATTTTGATTCGATGGAGCACCTGGTCGTTCATTTGCCATATGAGGCTATCGTCGGAGGGCCAGCACAATTTCGATGGATGTAAACATTTGAGAGGTATGTGACAATTTCTGTTAACTTACAAGTCATCCTTGGCGGGTACATATCGTTGTCATCTGACTTGTTGTTGTAGGTGCATGCATGAATTAAAAATGAAAGTTCGCAACAAGGCACATGTGGAGGGTTCGATTGCTGAGACATACATTCTTGAAGATATTTTGAACTTCTGTTCTATGTACTTTGAGCCAGAGATTCAAACTCGTCGTACTCGACCTCCACGTAATGATGATGGGGGAGTGGATGAATCATCCGATCGGCTCTCTATATTTAAACATCCTGGACATGCGTTCGGACGTTGCTTGACTCGCAGGCTCGAAGATAGAGAGTTGCACGCCGCTGAGATATATATTCTTCTGAATTGTCTCGAGATTGAACCTTATGTTGAGTAAGTTCTTAACTCACATTTTCAACAAGTCCATAAGTTGTTCATCCTTCTTCTGCAGTTCATTTAAAGTAGTAGTGCATTTATATTGCAGGTAATTTGATTCAGAATTAGCTGAAAAATGCCCAAATATCCAGGACGTGGAGATTGAAAAAGAATGCGAGAAGTTTTTTGTCAAATGGCTGAGAAACCGAGTTAGTGTCATCGTTGAATATATATGTTTGTATTTACGTATGTTGAGGTAATTGTTATTATTTTAACTACTCTAATTTGAATATAGGTTGAACAAGGTCTCATTACTGATCAAAGAGTACAACTGATAAGTTATGGCCCCTCGAAGCAGACACGTGCCTATCCAGGATATATTGTGAATGGATACAAATTTCTTACAATGGATTATGGGCGAAGTAAGTCTACGATGAACATCGGCGTATCTGTGAAGGGAAGTATATACAATGAAGTGGAATTGGACTACTATGGTATTCTTGAAGAGTCTTAGAACTTCAGTATTTGGGACAAGACAATCATGTATACATATTTAAGTGTCAATGGTTTGATCCTAGTTCTGTTCGACATAACACAAATTATGGGATTGTCGATGTCAAGCATAGGTCTAAACTTAAGACCTATGAACCATTCATTTTAGCCGCACAAGCCCAACAAGTGTACTATTCAAGCTATCAATCATCCAAGAATAGAGATTGGTGGGCAGTTTGCAGGGTTAATTCAAAACTCTTTCCCACTTATGAGTTAACTATGAGTGGAGATCTCTCAGAGGTTGCTAGTGCTGAATATTATCAATCAGACGAAGTTGGCGTTGTCGGTTCCTCTAGGTTTAATCTGGACGAATTTGATGAGCCACTGTCATTACGTACGCGAGATGAAGTGGAAGAAGTCGATCCGATGGAGCTAAATGTTGATGTTAGAGGGGAGGAAGAATCAGATGAAGATGATGACGAAGATGATGATGAGTTAGATATATCATCAACATGAGGGAGGCACGTTTTCATAATTTAGTGAGATATCCTTACCTTTTTGCATATTTTGTAATAACAGAGATTTTAGTTTAGTGCAATTGAGGATTAATTAATATGTATTAATTGTTTTGTTAGTAATAAAGAAATGGTTCGAGGAGGTCGTACTGGGAGTGGGAGGAGACAGGGCAGTGACAAGGTTTCTACTCCCTCCTGTGCCAAGTCTTCTTCGGGCACATGTATATCTATTAAAAAATTTAGCTATATAAATGTTTACATCATTTACTAGCCTAAAAGAATTTTTTTAGGTTCAAGTGTCGGCTCGTTGCCTGTTGTGCAGACGCCATCCCCACCACCTTCCGCTGCTGGTATGTATATTTTAATTTATATTCTCCAATATTTATTTTACTTATGCAAATTAAATCTTGCAGGTGCCAGTGGCCTCCCACCTATTGTGCAGATGTCACCCCGACCACCTCCCGCTGTAGGTATGTATATTTTAATTATAAGTTCGCAATATTTGTATCACTCCACCTGAAAATTAATTCTTGCAGGTCTCAGTGGCCTCCCACCTGTTGTGCAGACGCCACCCCCACCACCTCTCGCTGCAGGTATGTATATTTTAATTTAAAGTTCCCAATATTGGTTTTACTTATGAAAATTAATTCTTACAGGTGCCAGTGGCCTCCCACCTATTGTGCAGATGTCACCCCGACCACCTCCCGCTGCAGGTATGTATATTTTAATTATAAGTTCGTAATATTTGTATCACTCCACCTGAAAATTAATTCTTGCAGGTCTCAGTGGCCTCCCACCTGTTGTGCAGATGCCACCCCTACCATCTCCCGCTGCAGGTATGTATATTTTAATTTAAAGTTCCCAATATTTATTTTACTTATGAAAATTAATTTTTGCAGGTGCCAGTGTCCTCCCACCTATTGTGTAGATGTCACCTCGACCACCTCCCGCTGCAGGTATGTATATTTTAATCATAAGTTCGCAATATTTGTATCACTCCACCTGAAAATTAATTCTTGCAGGTCTCAGTGGCCTCCCACCTGTTGTGCAGACGCCACCCCCACCACCTCCCGCTGCAGGTATGTATATTTTAATTTAAAGTTCCCAATATTTATTTTACTTATGAAAATTAATTCTTGCATGTGCCAGTGGCCTCCCACCTATTGTGCAGATGTCACCCCGACCACCTCCCGCTACAGGTATGTATATTTTAATTATAAGTTCGCAATATTTGTAACACTCCACTTGAAAATTAATTCTTGCAGGTCTCAGTGGCCTCCCACCTGTTGTGCAGACGCCACCGCCTCCCGTTGCAGGTATGTATATTTTAATTTAAAGTTCCCAATATTTGTTTTACTTATTAAAATTAATTCTTGCAGGTCTCAATGGCCTCCCACCTGTTGTGCACTTATGAAAATTAATTATGTTATTTCAAAGATCTGTAATACACTTAATTTTACTTGTGAAGATTTATTCTTACAGATCCCAGTGTCCTCCCACCACCTCCCACTTGTACAGGGCACACCCCCACCAGTCAGCCACTTGACGATGCCGGTAGTCGTCACGAAGGAGGCACGGCCCATGATAGACGTCGACCGTGTTGGATCTCCGGGTAAATCTATAAGGTTATATTACATTAATTAGCCTTCAACTGTCTAATATCAATATTTTGACATTTACAATTGCAGTAAGAAATTTGAACCCCATAATGTTGTCCATCATTCCACCGAACTCATGTTGGCACATGTGCCCGGGGCAGCATTCACTTTCAGAGAATTTCCGATGGCCGTCCGCGATTCATTGTACAACATGTTCTTAGTAAGTAATTACGTCATTTAATTCAAGTATTTCCCAAACTCAATTTACAACAGTATACTAAGTGTGAAAAGTAATTGATTTACAGCGGTCTTATTAATTCACGTGTGGACATGACGCGGCGAGATGTCGTCATGCCTGGGAGTCTACTATGCAGTCAAGTTACAAGAGGAAAATACATGAGGCCCGAGCACACGCTAAAAAATTGAGTGGGGGGAGTGAAGACCGACAATTGTGGAAGGCGCACCGCCCTCTATGGATGAGGCAGGAGGATTGGGAGATATCTTGTGACCATTTTTCTGACCCCAAGTGGATAGAAAAGTCCGAAAAAGCCAAAGCAAACAGGGCGTCAAAACCATGTTCAAATTTACATACAAGTGTGTCCATCTCTTATGCGGCTCATAAACAAAAATTGGTAAGTAATATAACAATTTATCTTCTTACAATTTATCCCATTATTTGACTTTTTTTACTATGAATTGTATAACATGCTGTGGAGCTTAATCGACCTCCGTCGTTCCTCGAGGTGTTCGACAGAACACACAAAAAGAAGGGGACTAATCGATTTGTGAGTGAGACAGCTAAGTCAGCAGCGGTAAGTTTATCTACATATGTAACTTGTACCGTTCATTTAAATCGGCATGTAATTCATATGAAATTGACTAGTTATTTTATTCAATTTGTAGGAAACATATAGCAAAGCAGTGACAGAGAAGTACGGGGAGGGAGACACGTAGCAGCCGGAGTTCGATCCGGTGGAGTGGGTGGCAGCAGTTGGCGTACCGAGGAAAGGCCGACTATATGGTTTTGGAGAGAGCCTAGACGCTAGCGCGGTGATATTATCGTGTGGGAGTTCTAGCTCTGCCCAAACCAGTAGCAGTGCCTTCACTATACCTTCCGTTGCCCCCAGCGCTTCTGCCAGCGACATGATGGACATGGTCCGATCGTAGATTTCTGATTTGCAGCGGCAGCAGCAGCAGTTCCAACAGGAGATCTCTAGCCAGCAGGCAATCATTTTGCAGGCAATCAGTGGCCTCCTCTCCCAGGGGGGTCTTGTGATAACGTGAAAGTTCGTCGTTTAAAACACACGTATAACAATCTTAAAACCGAACTCGCACAAAATGATCAAAAGAGAACGTAGTACTATGGCAAGCACGGGTCGAATCCACAGGGAAGAAGAGATTTTTAGAGTTAAAAACCTCAGAGTCCTTTGAAAAACACTTGTGATTTGGATTTGCTTAAAGAAAATAGTGAAATGATGAACAAACCAAACACTTAATTGAACACACCATGACTATGCGCTTATGCTATAGAAAATAATTGTATGAAGTGGAAAGAAGATATAGAAGAAAGAGATAGAGAGGGAAGAAGAGCAAGAACTAGATCAAGAGAACAACTCATTTCATTAACTTAAAAGAAAGAGTACATGAAATGTGAAACAAGTTTATACTAATGACACAATGAGATTACAATGAAGTGAAATATCACAAAAGCAATAACACAAGAAAAGCCTGGAGTTTGGAGTTTGGAGATGGTAGCAGCAATGGTGATGATAGCGCCGTCCTCTCTTGGCCTTGGATCACGAACAACCTTGTGGAAGATATCGTCTACGCCGGGAGGAAGTCACCTTCGTCGTTGAAGCAGTCTTTGGAGGGTGAATAACTTTGAACCCAAGAGGAATTATGGGATGCCCAAGAAGAAGAAGTTGAAGAGGGGGAAGAGAGGAAAAACTTTAATGAAGAACTCAGAGAGAAAAGAAGAGAAGAAGGGCATCAAAATGGAGACATAACCAAAGCTAGCACCTCGGATGAACAATAAAAACACAGGACAACACCTTGAAAAAGAGATTATAACTTAAAAACAGTAGAGAATTAGAAGATGGTGTAGAAGAATAAGTTGTAGAACATTTCAAAACAAAGGACTTTCATGAAGATAGTAAGAGGATAAAATGATAAGAAGGGGGAGAAATATGGGAAAGAACAGAGAGAAACATGGGTTTGCAGATGAACAGGATAGCACAGTGAAAATTATGAAATAGATTAAAAACTAGAAGGAACTAGAAGATGCTCCAGAAGAAGAAGTTGTAGAGAACTTAAAAACAAAGAAATTTGATGAAGAGTGAATGAGCTGAAAATGAACTTACAAGGGAGAACACGGAGGCCTAAGGTTGGGAGAGAAATTGCCAAAAGAAGAACTCCCTCTTCTCCTCCTTACCATGGGCTATTTATAGGGAAAGTTGGGTAGATAGAGGGTGGAGATTATATCAAAAGGAGATGGATGGCTGAGATTCAAGTGGAATATGATGCATGGGGAAGAGTAAAAGTAGGTGGGCACCCCCTTTCTTAGACTTTAGGCACCCCATTTCCCAAGGCTCATCATGTCTCTCCTTTATTTCAAACTTTGAATGTCCTTTTCCTCCTTTTCAAACTTTGAACTTTGAATTCCTTCTTTTCAAACTTTGAATTCAAAATTTTGAACTTTCTTTTCCCTCCAACCAAAATATGTGCTTTTTGACTTGATCAAAGTAGTGGTGACAATTTTACCCCCGGCTTCTTTTATAATTACCTTCGGTGTCCTACACACACATAATTACACTTTAGTCCATAAAAATTATCACAATGTGCACATAAATCTCAAATGCTCATGATTATGCAATGGAGAATTAATGCTCAAGGCCCTCAACTTTAATTTATTATTAAATAAGACAATCAAATTAATCAATTTACGTGAAAGCTCCAATTTAAATGCGGAGTTGAGGTTAACTATGAAATATGCATAATTGCCTAATTATATGCACATAAAATGGTGTACATGCAATGAATTGTCATAAGAAATGGACACTTATCACACCCCCAACTTACTCATTGCTAGTCCCTTAGCAATGTCAATAAATTAAAATTTAGGACTAATAAGAGTTTGTAAAATTCATGCTCTCATATCCAGTTCTCCCTTCATATAATCAACCAAAGATTAGGAATCTAGAATCATTAATGCACACTAGCCTTATGTAGGAACTTAATAGTACATGATTAAGAATTCAACTTAAAGCTCAATAGCACTTGTGCATGTGTAACTACCAAATCCACATTTTAGACAATTACATCCCCTATTTGCTATTCCAAACAAATGCCTTTCAACTCTGCACTTCTTAGATCAGAGCATTAAGCATATTAACTTTTTATCTGTCTTATTACTTTGTCCCTTTGGGATCTTTTATACCACACATGATGCTGCACTACCCTTCACTACTCAACGTGAACCTCGACTCTTGCCTTAGGAGAAGCAGGCCCAGTTTCGCAGATCCAAGTTCCCTTTTCCGTTTTACGCGAACCTCAACACGTCTTAGGTGAAGTATGCCCGGTTACTAAGATTAGGGGTATTTTTCATGGTGTTTTTTTTCTATCTTTTTTTTCCATAGTGCCATTGCACTTATTTGATAGATAATTTGATAGAAAGCTTTGTAAAAAGATCTTTTTTCTTAAGAAGTGCAGAATATCAGACATCATACCTAAAATGGCAGGGGGATTGTCTTGCTTGTTTCATTAGTGTGCAATGTGAATTTCTTTTTTCTAAAGTGCACATGAACTTTGAAAGGATTCTTAGATCAATTTTCCGTGGCTAGAATGATTAAATTTCCCATCATCCTTCTCCCTAGTCTTTTCTATTCCAGAATTACTTTTAATTTAAGCATGAATCATGAAACTAAAAAATGGGGTTTATATCTTTTCATTTGCATGCAACAATACATGATATCAAGTAAGAACTCAGATCAGGTTGTACTCACATGAAATGAAATATTTTTTTCTTTTCTCCCCCCCAACTTGAATGACATTGTCCTCAATGACATATGCAATATGTATGAATAGAACAATGTAGACATGAAATTTATGAAGGAACGGGACAACCTGACGGAAGTGAACTTCGACGGACATCCTTACTGACCAAAGGCGGTACTTGGCAGTTAAAGGCGAGGCATAGGTGCAAGCAATCTTCTCTCTCCCCCTAACTTTTCCTTTATTAATACCTACAAAAATTAAAAATAATAAAAAAAATTTATAATACAAACTTGGGTTGCCTCCCAAGAAGCCATTTATTCGCACAGAAAAATTACGAAAACTGTGGGTTGCCTCCCAAGAAGCGCTAAGTTTAACGTCTTCAGTCAGACGCATGTGACTTATTTACCACAATGTTGATTTGATTATGAGCCACCAAATGATTTTGTTTTTCTTTGAATTCCAGTCTCCATGCCATAGGAGGAAAGTATGTTGCAGATGAATCCATGGGCTAAAACGATTCCAGGGTGGGTTTAAGAGTTCAAATGGGCCACCTTGGTTAGAGAATGGAAGAGGATCATTATTAATGATCATATCATGAATGACAAAATATTCCTCTTTAAGGTCTTGATAAGGTGGGAACAAATCTATGCATACCTTATTATCTTTCAAAGATTCTTTTATTTTGGATTTTTCCATCATTAGGTTGAGATGAGAAAAAACATGAATAGGAGGGGTATCAAAAGGTTCCACCACAAGTTCAATGTCTAGGAGACAAGGATAAATGAGATTAACATGCTTCTCAACACAGTGTTGGTCATGAATATCAGGTGGATCTGACCAATCGACTTGAAGAATGACAGAAGTATCCACAGAATTGCCGAGGTCAGAAATGATCACAAGATCTACATCTTTTCCTAGATCAAGAGCCGTCTGATCAAAATGATTTTCATGCAAAATGTCTAACTCTTCATTAACCCAAGATGAATGGTTCAAATATTCACTCAATTCTTTTTCCACCCTCACTTCTTCTTCATCCTCATCTTCAAAGAAAGAATTATCAAATTTAGGAAGAGTAAATTGATTAGAAATTTGAAATTCATTTTTCTCTTCCTCTCCCCCCAACTTAAAAATGTTTGACTCCTCATAATTTTCTTCATGATTTTGCTCGGCCTCCTTAAATTGATTTTCACTAGCTTCCTCTAATTCTTCATGATATAATAGTTCCATATTTTCCTCATTGTCACAAATGATTTGATTGTTGTTAAGTTGAGGATTCATGGGTTGATCATTTAGACTAACATTATAGTCAGAATCAAAGTTTAAAGTGGAGAAGCTAGCTATTTGATCTATTTCCAACCCCTTAGCAAGTTGGTCTAGTTGGGCCTGAATGATTTGACTTTGAGCTCCAATGGACTGTTGTTGGGCCAAGATGAGTTGAGTCATTTGATTGAACCTATCCTCCTTATTGGAATCAAACTGTGGAAGAACTGGATAAGATGGTTCATAGTCAGACTGAGGTGGATAACAATCTGAGTGGTAATCAGTCTGACAATGGGGAGGAGGGGCGTAGATGGGTTGTCTTTCATATTGGACATGACCGTAAGGATCATTTGAGTATGAAGCCCAATTTGGAAAATTTTGATCTGGAGGATAATGAATCGGGTCTTGATGAGATTCCCAAGAGAATGATTGCGGGTTTTCACACCCAAAATTAGATGAATATGTGTGATAAGAAGGGGTGGAAAAATATGGAGGTATTTGAGTTTGCTCTTGGGTAAAAGAAGAAAGTTGACTTGTAGAGAAGTGTGAATTTTCAAAATGGGTTGGGCCGCGTTGAGTGAGAGGTAAATGTTGAGTTGGGCCATTAGCAACATAATGGGATGGTTTGGCCCACATGTCCTGATGATCAAGATAATAAGGTGGAATGAAGGTGTTTAAATTCATAGCCCAACAGTGGATCAAGAAACATGGGCTACAAAGTCCACCTCATTGAATTTATGAGCCCACTCAACGATTGGAATTTTCTCACCCATATTTTTTAAGTTTTTTTTAATATATATGTTTTTAGTTTTTATTATTCTCAATGCAATCAATAACTATATGAATATGTATGCAAGATGATGGTTTTTTTTTGACATAAACTAGGACAAAGAGAGAGAAGAGGAGATTTTGTTTTTTTTTTATGCAAACACAAACAAGTTGTCACACAAGTTACCTAATGACCAAGATGTGACCTAGACCTATAATTTGGGTTTCACAAAATAGCTAAAGTGAAACTTAAGTTCACCCTCAATATTTCCACCGGCCAGGTAAGGGGTGGGGTAGTGGGAGGTTCCCCCTACTTTCGTAGGGACCTAATTATGTCAAACCACTAGCCCGCTTAAGGCGTTTGCCATCCGACCGTCTTGTCTTAGGCACCGATTTTCATAAGAGGGTAAGCCCAAATAACACAAGAACCACAGTGTGAACCTAGGGCCAATGTCTACTAGATTTTATTTAAGGTCTAAGTGATGCAAAGATGCATGGGAATTATGGTTTGTGGGCTAAGGAAGGGTGATGAAATCTCCATCTTATCTTACTTATGGGTGTTACCCTTAGAATATTTTAGAAACGATATGCAACAAACCAATTTCAAACAAGGGGTTCTATGCAAGCATGGAAATGTATGAGCATGCTTTTGAAGAAATTAGAGTGCTCGCCTTGCCACCCGCAATCTTCAATAATACAATTAAAAATGATTAAACAATAAGGAAAAATAAATTCTATCCTAAATAATGCATGACCTAAAACATGGAAGTGTGGGTTCTACTCTTGCAATGAAGATTTTTATTGAAGTTCAAGTGATGATTTTTTTATTTTTATTTAGTGAACCTATCAAACCACAAGATATGAAATATAGAGAAATGAAATTAAAATGAAGGAGGAAAAGTTTGGATACTTACTTGAAAAGTGTTCCCTCGTTCTTTTTTTTTTCTTTTTTTTTGAAATGAATGATTAAATCACAAAGATGAAAGAAAGAAAGGTAAACTTACCTCTGATTTTTTCTGATTTTTTTCTTTTCATCCTGTAAAAAAAAAGAGCTTTATTAGTATACTATATACACAAGGAAAACAAAGTTCTTAAACCAAAAATCATCATTCCTCCCCGACAACGGCGCCAAAAATTGATAACGCGAAAGTTCGTCGTTTAAAACACGCGTATAACAATCTTAAAACCGAACTCGCATAAAATGATCAAAAGAGAACGTAGTACTATGGCAAGCACGAGTCGAATCCACAGGGAAGAAGAGATTTTTAGAGTTAAAAACCTTAGAGTCCTTTGAAAAACACTTGTGATTTGGATTTGCTTAAAGAAAATAGTGAAATGATGAACAAACCAAACACTTAATTGAACACACCATGACTATGCGCTTATGCTATAGAAAATAATTGCATGAAGTGGAAAGAAGATATAGAAGAAAGAGATAGAGAGGGAAGAAGAGCAAGAACTAGATCAAGAGAACAACTCATTTCATTAACTTAAAAGAAAGAGTACATGAAATGTGAAACAAGTTTATACTAATGACACAATGAGATTACAATGAAGTGAAATATCACAAAAGTAATAACACAAGAAAAGTCTGGAGTTTGGAGTTTGGAGATGGTAGCAGCAATGGTGATGATAGCGCCGTCCTCTCTTGGCCTTGGATCACGAACAACCTTGTGGAAGATGTCGTCTACGCCGGGAGGAAGTCGCCTTCGTCGTTGAAGCAGTCTTTGGAGGGTGAATAACTTTGAACCCAAGAGGAATTATGGGATGCCCAAGAAGAAGAAGTTGAAGAGGGGGAAGAGAGGAAAAACTTTAATGAAGAACTCAGAGAGAAAAGAAGAGAAGAAGGGCATCAAAATGGAGACATAACCAAAGCTAGCACCTCGGATGAACAGTAAAACACAGGACAACACCTTGAAAAAGAGATTATAACTTAAAAACAGTAGAGAATTAGAAGATGGTGTAGAAGAATAAGTTGTAGAACATTTCAAAACAAAGGACTTTCATGAAGACAGTATGAGGATAAAATGATAAGAAGGGGGAGAAATATGAGAAAGAACAGAGAGAAACATGGGTTTGCAGATGAACAGGACAGCACAGTGAAAAATATGAAATAGATTAAAAACTAGAAGGAACTAGAAGATGCTCCAGAAGAAGAAGTTGTAGAGAACTTAAAAACAAAGAACTTTGATGAAGAGTGAATGAGCTGAAAATGAACTTACAAGTGAGAACACGGAGGCCTAAGGTTGGGAGAGAAATTGCCAAAAGAAGAACTCCCTCTTCTCCTCCTTACCATGGGCTATTTATAGGGAAAGTTGGGTAGATAGAGGGTGGAGATTATATCAAAAGGAGATGGATGGCTGAGATTCAAGTGGAATATGATGCATGGGGAAGAGTAAAAGTAGGTGGGCACCCCCTTTCTTGGACTTTAGGCACCCCATTTCTCAAGGCTCATCATGTCTCTCCTTTATTTCAAACTTTGAATGTCCTTTTCCTCCTTTTCAAACTTTGAACTTTAAATTCCTTCTTTTCAAACTTTGAATTCAAAATTTTAAACTTTCTTTTCCCTCCAACCAAAATATGTGCTTTTTGACTTGATCAAAGTAGTGGTGACAATTTTACCCTCGACTTCTTTTGTAATTACCTTAGGTGTCCTACACACACATAATTACACTTTAGTCCATAAAAATTACCACAATGTGCACATAAATCTCAAATGCTCATGATTATACAATGGAGAATTAATGCTCAAGGCCCTCAACTTTAATTTATTATTAAATAAGACAATCAAATTAATCAATTTACGTGAAAGCTCCAATTTAAATGCGGAGTTGAGGTTAACTATGAAATATGCATAATTGCCTAATTATATACACATAAAATGGTGTACATGCAATGAATTGTCATAAGAAATAGACACTTATCATCTTGTCCCTCAGCGATCCACCACCACCACAACACGGGCCGCACAGGTGAGTGTTTACTATGTTTTTATTTTGATGGAATTACTACATTATGTTCATTTAAAAATTTTAAACTCCCTAGTTTTCAAAACTTACTTAGTTTAGAAGAACTGAGAAAATCCAGGGTTCGGGGGTTGGATGGCCGAGCCGATCATTCCAACACGACCTGGGAGATGAAAGTGACTTGTCAGAACTGACGGGATCCAAATCGGATGCCCGGTCTGAGCTCGGCGCTCAAAGTTCATTTTCAAATTACACTTAGTTTAAATGAACTGCCAGGTCGGGTCCGGGGGTCTAAAACCTAAAATACCGGTCGGATGACCGTGGCGATCGTTCCAACATGACCTGGGAGATGAAAGTGACTTGTCAGAACTGACGGGATCCAAATCGGATACCCGGTTTGAGGTTGGCGCTCAAAGTTCATTTTTAAAGTACACTTAAATGAACTGCCAGGTCGGGTCCGGGGGTCTAAAACCTGAAATACCAGTCGGATGGCCGTGCCGATCATTCCAACACGACCTGGGAGATGAAAGTGACTTGTCAGAACTTACGGGATTCAAATCGAATGCCCGGATTGAGCTCGGCGCTCAAAGTTCATTTTCAAAGTACACTTAGTTTAAATGAACTGCCAGGTCAAGTCCGAGAGTCTAAAACCTAAAATACCGGTCGCATGGCCATGCCCATCATTCCAACATGACCTGGGAGATGAAAGTGACTTGTCAGAACTGACGGAATCCAGATCGGATGCCCGGTTTGAGCTCGACGCTCAAAGTTCATTTTCAAAGTACACTTAGTTTAAATGAACTGCCAGGTCGGGTCTGGGGGTCTAAAATCTGAAATACAAGTTGGATGGCCGTGCCGATCATTCCAACACGACCTGTGAGATGAAAGTGACTTGTTAGAACAAACGGAATCCTGATCGGATGCCCGGTTTGAGCTCGGCGCTCAAAGTTCACTTTCAAAGTACACTTAGTTTAAATGAACTTCCAAGTCGGGTCCGGGAGGCTAAAACCTGAAATACCAGTCGGATGGCCGTGCCGATCTTTCCAACACGACTTGTGAGATGAAAGTGACTTGTCAGAACTGACGGGATCCATAACGGATGCCCGGTTTGAGCTCGGCGCTCAAAGTTCATTTGCAAAGTACACTTAGTTTAAATGAACTGCCAGGTCGGGTCCGGGGGTCTAAAACCTAAAATATCGATCGGATGGCCATGCCGATCATTCCAACATGACCTGAGAGATGAAAGTGACTTGTCAGAACTGATGGAATCCAGATCGGATGTCCGGTTTGAGCTCGGCGCTCAAAGTTCATTTTCAAAGTACACTTAGTTTAAATGAACTGCCAGGTCGGGTCCGGGGGTCTAAAACTTGAAATACCGGTCGGATGGCCGTGCCGATTGCTCCAATACGACCTGGGAAATGAAAGTGACTTGTTAGAACTGACGGGATCCAGATCGGATGCCCGGTTTGAGCTCGGCGCTCAAAGTTCATTGTCAAAGTACACTTAGTTTAAATGAACTGCCAGGTCGGGTCCGGGAGTCTAAAACCTAAAATACCGGTCGGATGGTCATGCCGATCATTCCAACACGACCTAGGAGATGAAAGTGACTTGTCAGAACTGACGGAATCCAGATTGGATGCCCGGTTTGAGGTCGGCGCTCAAATTTCATTTTCAAAGTACACTTAGTTTAAATGAATTGCCAGGTCGGGTCCGGTGGTCTAAAACCTGAAATATCGGTCGGATGGCTGTGCCGAGCATTCCAACACGACCTAGGAGATGAAAGTGACTTGTTAGAACTGACGGAATCTAGATCGGATGTCCGGTTTGAGCTCGGAGGTCAAAGTTCATTTTCAAAGTACACTTAGTTTAAATGAACTGCCAGGTCGGGTCCGGGGGTCTAAAACCGGAAATACAAGTCGGATGGCCATGCTGATCATTCCAACACGACCTGTGAAATGAAAGTGACTTTTCAGAACTGAAGGAATCCAGATCGGATGCCCGATTTGAGCTCGGTGCTCAAAGTTCATTTTCAAAGTACACTTAGTTTAAATGAACTGCCAGGTCGGGTCCGGGGGTCTAAAACCTGAAATACCAGTCGGATGGCCGTGCCGGTCATTCCAACACGACATGTGAGATGAAACTGACTTGTCAGAACTGACGGGATCCAGATCGGATGTCCGGTTTGAGCTCGGCGCTCAAAGTTCATTTTCAAAGTACACTTAGTTTAAATGAACTGCCAGGTCGGGTCCGGGGGTCTAAAACCTGAAATATCGATCGGATGGCCATACCGATCATTCCAACACTACCTGAGAGATGAAAGTGAGTTGTCAGAACTGACGGAATCCAGATCGGATGCCCGGTTTGAGCTCGGCGCTCAAAGTTCATTTTCAAAGTACACTTAGTTTAAATGAACTGCCAGGTCGGGTCCGAGAGTCTAAAACCTGAAATACAGGTCGGATGGCCGTGCCGATCACTCCAACACGACCTGGGAGATGAAAGTGACTTGTCAGAATTGACGGGATCCAGATCGGATGCCCGATTTGAGCTCGGCGCTCAATGTTCATTTTCAAAGTACACTTAGTTTAAATGAACTGCCAGGTCGGGTCCGGGGGTCTAAAACTTGAAATACCAGTCGGATGGCCATGCCGATCATTCCAACACGACCTGGGAGATGAAAGTGACTTGTCAGAACTGACGGAATCCAGATTGGATGCCCGGTTTGAGCTTGGCGCTCAAAGTTCATTTTCAAAGTACACTTAGTTCAAATGAACTGCCAGGTCGAGTCCGGGGGTCTAAAACCTGAAATACCAGTCGGATGGCCATGTCAATCATTCCAACATGACCTGGGAGATGAAAGTGACTTGTCAGAACTGACGGAATCCAGATCAGATGCCCGGTTTGAGCTCGGCGCTCAAAAGTTTATTTTTTAAGTACACTTAGTTTAAATGAATTGCCAGGTCGGGTCCGGGGGTCTAAAATCTGAAATACCAGTCGGATGGCCGTGCCGATCATTCCAACACGACCTGGGAGATGAAAGTGACTTGTCAGAACTGACGGAATCCAGATCGGATGCCCGGTTTGAGCTCGGCGCTCAAAAGTTCATATTTTAAGTACACTTAGTTTAAATGAACTGCCAGTTCGGGTCCGGGGGTCTAAAACCTGAAATACCAGTCGGATAGCCATGCTGATTATTTCAACACGACCTGGGACATGAAAGTGACTTGTCAGAACTGACGGAATTCAGATCGGATGCTCGGTTTGAGCTCGGCGCTTAAAGTTCATTTTCAAAGTACACTTAGTTTAAATGAACTGCCAGGTCGGGTCCGAGGGTCTAAAATCTAAAATATCGATCGGATGGCCGTGCCGATTGCTCCAACACGACCTGGGAGATGAAAGTGACTTGTCAGAACTGACGGGATCCAAATCGGATGCCCGGTTTGAGCTCGGCGCTCAAAGTTCATTTTCAAATTACACTTAGTTTAAATGAACTGCCAGGTCGGGTCCGGGGGTCTAAAACCTGAAATACCAGTCGGATGGCCGTGCCGATCATTCCAACACGACCTGAGAGATGAAAGTGACTTGTCAGAATTGACGGAATCCAGATCGGATGCCCGGTTTGAGCTCGGCGCTCAAAGTTCATTTTTAAAGTACACTTAGTTTAAATGAATTGCCAGGTCGGGTCCGGGGGTGTAAAACCTGAAATACTGGTCGGATGGCCATGCCGATCACTCCAACATGACATGGGAGATGAAAGTGACTTGTCAGAACAGACGGGATCGAGATCGGATGCCCGGTTTGAGCTCGGCGCTCAAAGTTCATTTTCAAAGTACACTTAGTTTAAATGAACTGCCAGGTCGGGTCCGGGGGTCTAAAACCAGAAATGCCGGTCGGATGGCCTTGCCGATCATTCCAACATAACCTGGGAGATGAAAGTGACTTGTCAGAACTGACGGGATCCAAATCGGATGCCCGGTTTCAGCTCGTCGCTCAAATTTCATTTTCAAACTACACTTAGTTTAAATGAACTGCCAGGTCGGGTCCGGTGGTCTAAATCCTGAAATACCGGTCGGATGGCTGTGCCGAGCATTCCAACATGACCTAGGAGATGAAAGTGACTTGTCAGAACTGACGGAATCCAGATCGGATGCCCGGTTTGAGCTCGGCGGTCAAAGTTCATTTTCAAAGTACACTTAGTTTAAATGAACTGCCAGGTCGGGTCCGGGGGTCTAAAACCTGAAATACTAGTCGGATGGCTGTGCTGATCATTCCAACACGACCTATGAGATGAAAGTGACTTTTCAGAACTGAAGGAATCCAGATCGGATGCCCGATTTGAGCTCGGTGCTCAAAGTTCATTTTCAAAGTACACTTAGTTTAAATGAACTGCCAGGTCGGGTCGGGGGTCTAAAACCTGAAATACCAATCGGATGGCCATGCCGGTCATTCCAACATGACCTGTGAGATGAAAGCGACTTGTCAGAACTGACGGGATCTAGATCGGATGCCCGGTTTGAGCTCGGCGCTCAAAGTTCATTTTAAAGTACACTTAGTTTAAATGAACTGCCAGGTCGGGTCCGGGGGTCTAAAACCTGAAATACCAGTCGGATGGCCGTGCCGATCGTTCCAACAAGACCTGGGAGATGAAAGTGACTTGTCAGAACTGACGGAATCCAGATCGGATGCCCGGTTTGAGCTCGACACTCAAAAGTTCATTTTTTAAGTACACTTAGTTTAAATGAACTGTCAGGTCGGGTCCGGGGGTCTAAAACCTGAAATACCAGTCGGATGGCCGTGCCGATCATTCCAACACGACCTGGGAGATGAACGTGACTTGTCAGAACTGACGGAATCCAGATCGGATGCCCGGTTTGAGCTCGGCGCTCAAAAGTGCATTCTCCAAATGTAATTAATTTAAATACTGTTTCAAGCTAGTAGTTGATCTATAAAATCTGCAGTTATCAATTTCATGTCTGATTTCAATTTATGCTAATTTCTTCGTACTAATTAATTTTTTTATCTATGAATGAATGTTATTATTTTTTTAATGTAGGGGGATCCTTCTGCGTGCGGCGACAGAGGAGATGAGCAGGGCAGGGAGGATATGGATGATGTACCGGATATTTCTTGATGTTGGATGATATTCAGACGGATCATCAGGGTTGATGTATTTTTTTGTGTGGTATTTATTTGATCATCATGGTGTTGAGTTTTTTTTTTCGGTGGTGTTTATTTGATCAGCATGGTGTTGAGTTTTTTTTTCGGTGGTGTTTATTTGATCAGCATGGTGTTGGTGTTGAGTTTTTTTTTTCGGTGGTGTTTATTTGATCAGCAGGTTCCCAATATTTTTTTCAGCAGGATATTTCTTGATGTTTATTTGTGATCCAATAGGTTTTTTTAGAATAATTTACGATTTTTTTAAAATTAAATTTTTATATTTCAGACGGATTTTCAGACGGTATATGAGACGAAGATTGTCCGTATGAAGTTTCAGACGAACGGTTGTCTTAACCGTCGTATAATTCGTCTGAAATTCAGACGGAAGTTGAGACGAAATTTATCCGTCTGTAATTATCCTTCTGAATTTCAGACGCAATTCTCACCAATTTTCGGACGGCTTGAGACCGTTTGAAATTCAGACGAAATAATGGACAGACGGTATTTTAGACAGAAAAAATGTCGTATGATTTTCAGATGGAATTTGTGACTGAATTTAATCTGTCTGAAATTTTATTTTCAGACGGATTCAGACGGATTATAAAACTGTCACAAATTTGTGACTAAGAATATTAGACGGTCTATTTCCGTCTGAATTCCGTCGGAAATCCGTCACAAACGTGCTTTGTGACGAATTTTCAGACGGATCTGAGACGGATACTGGCCGTCTGAAATCCCACCTTTTCTGGTAGTGTACAGGGATGATGGACATCTCCTTTGGAGGCTAAAAAGTCTCGTTAAATGTGTTTAAAGCTTCTCAATACCCAGGCCAGGATGAAGAATGTCACTCTATTGACATTATTGAGGAATTAGTTGAAGATGGTCCAAGTTTTGTCCATGACCCTTTAGAGGAAGCAAATGCTTTACATGATTCTCTGACTCTTCCAATGACATGGTCCATGGTCGAACCACTGCCTGCTTCGCAAACTGCACCTGCTCTTCCTTCGCTTGAAAATCCTCCGCAGCCTGAGCTTAAATATCTCCCAGATTCTCTCAAATATGCCTTTTTAGGTCCCGATCAAACTTTGCTAGTCATCATTGCCTTTGATCTCAACCCTACTCAAGAAACTCATTTGCTAGATGTGCTTAAGAATCATAGGGGTGCCATAGGTTGGACGATGGCCGATCTTAAGGGAATTAATCCTTCAACTTGCATGCACCACATTTATTTAGAGGAAAATGCTAAGCCAAGTCGAGAGATGCAAAGGAGGTTAAATCCAAACATGAAGGATGTGGTAAAGAAGAAAGTGGTTAAGTGGTTAGATGCAGGGATCATCTATCCCATTTCAGATAGCAAGTGGGTGAGCCCAACTCATGTTGTACCTAAGAAATCTGGGCTGACAGTGGTAAAGAATGAACAAGGGGAAGAGGTGCCCACTCGGCTCACTACAGGATGAAGAGTGTGCATAGATTACAGGAAGCTTAATGCCATGACTAAGAAAGATCACTTTCCACTCCCATTTATTGACCAAATCTTGGAAAAGTTGGCAGGTCAAAAATACTTTTGTTTCCTCGATGGATATTCCAGGTATAATCAGGTGGCAAGTTACCCGGAAGATCAAGAAAAGACCACATTCACGTGCCCCCATGGCACGTTTGCTTTTAGGAGAATGCCATTTGGCCTCTGTAATGCACCTGCTACTTTCCAAAGGTGTATGATGGCAATTTTTTCGGATTTGGTGGGAGAAGTCCTCGAAATTTTCATGGATGCTTTTTCCAATATTTGGGGACTAAAATTGCCTTGCAAATTTGAGGAAGGTACTGGAAAGGTGCATTGAAACAAATCTTGTGCTAAGCTGGGAGAAGAGCCATTTTATGGTCAGAGAGGGCATAATCTTAGGCTACATTGTGTCTGAACGAGGTATGGAGGTAGACAAGGCAAAAATTAATCTAATCTCTAATCTTCCTCCCGCTACCTTCATAAGTCAAGTGCGCTCTTTCTTAGGCCATGCTAGTTTCTATCGTCGGTTCATTCAGAACTTCTCCACAATTGCTCGACCTTTAACTCATCTCCTATCAAAAGATGTCCCATTCCACTTTGACGAGTCATGTCTGGAGGCTTTTAATTCCTTAAAGGCGGCCTTCACTAAAGCTCCAATTCTACAAACTCCAGATTGGTCGCTACCTTTTGAAATTATGTGCAATGCCTCAGATTTTGCAATGGGAGCTGTTTTGGGACAAAGGTTTGATAAGCGTCCCGTAGTGATCTATTATGCAAGTCGCACACTTGCTGATGCTCAAATGAACTACACCACTACGGAGAAAGAGTTGCTATCCATAGTTTTTGCCCTGGAAAAATTCAGATCTTATCTATTAGGGGGAAAAGTCATCATTTACTATGATTACTCAGCCTTGAAGTATTTGTTGTCTAAGAAAGAAGTCAAACCTTGACTCATTAGATGGATTCTACTGCTTCAAGAATTCGATTTGAAAATTCGAGATAAGAAGGGGTCAGAGAATGTTGTTGCAGATCATCTTTCCCGGATAGTTATACCAGAAAGTGCACCAGTGCAAGACTCCTTCCCCGATGAGCATCTTTTGGCTATCTCTCACACCTCACCACCATGGTATGCTCACATTGTCAATTATCTTGCGGTGGACAAAATCCCCGAGGGATGGTCTAAGCAGGAGAGGGAGCACTTTTTCTCTAAAGCCAAACACTATTTTTGGGAGGACCCAGAACTGTTTCACATGGTTCCAGATCATATCATCAGGAGATCTGTCCCCGAGGAAGAGCATCAAAGTATTATGAATTTCTATCACACTCTAGCTTGTGGGGGATATTTTTTAGGAAAAAAATTGCCGCTAAGGTCTTGCAAAGTGGGTTCTTCAGGCCTACTCTTTTTAAGGATGCCTATGAATTTAGCAAGACATGTCTAAAGTGTCAAGCTATGGGGAACAATTCTAGGAGAGACATGATGCCACTCAGTCCCATCTTGGTTGTTGAAAATTTTGATGTTTGGGGAATTCACTTCATGGGACCATTTCCGCTATCATTTGGAAACGAATACATTCTTGTGGCGGTAGATTATGTGTCTAAATGGATAAAGCAATAGCCACACAAACCAATGATCACAAAGTTGTGATGAAATTTGTTCGTAAGAACATCTTCTCTAGATTTGGGTGTCCTAGGGCTATCATCAGTGATGGGGGCTCGCATTTCATTCACTCTCAATTCTGAGCTTTACTCAAGAAATATGGGATCACTCACAAAATTGCTACCCCCTATCATCCATAGACAAGTGGCCAAGTAGAAGTCTCCAATAGGGAAATCAAGAACATCTTGCAAAAGTCTGTTAGGCCAGATAGGAAAGATTGGTCTGAGAGATTGGATGATGTTTTGTGGACCTATCAGACTGCATACAAAACTCCCATTGGTATGTCTCCCTACAGGCTGATTTTTTGAAAAGCTTGTCACCTACCAGTTGAGTTAGAACATAAGGCGTATTGGGCCATCAAACAAGTGAATCTGGATTTGTCCCAAGTTGGTTCTCATAGAGCTCTTCAACTCAATGAGCTGGAGGAATTGCGCAATGAAGCCTATGAAAATTCTAAGATCTACAAAGCCAAGACCAAAGCCTTTCATGACAAGCATATTTTAAGAAAATCTTTTCAACCTGATCAAAAAGTCTGAATTTTTAATTCTAGCCTGCGTTTGTTTCTGAGAAATTAAAGTCTAGGTGGGACGGTCCATTCATTGTTATCAAAGCTTTTGACCATGGTGCCGTCAAAATTTTAAATCCTCAAAATGGTCACAGTTTTACTGTTAACGGTCAATGTCTCGAGCCCTATTTAGAAAATGCTCAACTCATGTTAAAAGACTCAATTACATTGAGTGACCCAAAGTAAGTCATGTGAGTTAATTGCATGCGTCTGGCTGAAGACGTAAAACTTAGCGCTTCTTGAGAGGCAACTCAAAGTTTTAGTAATTTTCGCGTGATAATAAATGACTTCTTGAAAGGTAACCCAAGTTTTTATTGTGGTCCTACTTTTATTTTGTAGGTGTGAATACATGATAAGTTAGGGGGGGGGGAGAATTGATGGCTGTTGGCACTCAAAATATGATTAACGGCGATCAAGCCTCAAAGACGGATGGCACGGCCCACTGAAGCGCAGAAGCCGATGGATATCAACACATTGAAGCCCTCTCAAATTGCCAGAGCCTCAGGTCACCTTGTATGAATACCGGGGACTTCACCTCAACAGAATCAAGATGAATTCACAACCAACTGGCAGTGCGACCAAGCCTGCCCAATGAATCGGCATTGATTCCATCATGCCGCATACACTACACTCGCTGTCTGACCAAGGACAACGGTCTACCCGGTGGCTCGCCACCTTATGAAAGACTCTTCTGAGATGAAAGAATGCCCTTAGCTCTTCAGAATGGAGGACCGAGGGCTCTGTCGGTAGAAGATGCTGATTACCCGGCACGGGTATGGCTTCTCGCCAAGATGGGTCCGTTAGTGGCCGAATGATCGCCCAGTCGCGGCGGAACTATCCCGGGTGCTACTCCACCCTTCGAGAAGCTTTGAATATAAGTCAGGCCGAGCTAGCAGCACAAATCATAGTGTTGAAAGCCGTGTCAGTGAAAAACCCGCGTGTTCAGACCAAAGATACTCAAAGTTCCGAGAGGGGCCATACGTCATCTCGAGAGCTTCATCAAGGCTTCCCGTCAAGGTTTTGAAGGACTACGGTGAGATGAATGGTTGCAGTGACTCTCGGGACCATCCCCGGACTCACCGACTAACCCGCGTCAAGCAGAAAAAGCTAATACGGCGCGCCCCTCACCAGCGCGCCCCCTTATCCGGCGCCCTCAATTCCGATGTGCCCAAAAATCTTGGAGAACCTCCCTTACCCGGCGCGCTATTTCCCACACTGGATTAGGCTCTTCTATATAACATACACTTGGTTCAACCCAATAAAAGGGGAGGAGAACGATCGAGAAAAGGTCGAAGGCAGAGAGAGACTGAGTGATCACCGGGAAGAGGGTGACCTCCAATTAGAGCCAAGGGAAAGAGGGTTTTCTTGGGGGAAAGAGGGTTTCCTTCGGAGAGCCTCCTATCCGCCGCCATTCTCCTCTGCCCTGCCCGAAGTCCTCCGGAGCCGGAGAAGAAGAACAAGATTCCGATACTCTGTTTTGGGAATAGGTGGGTTGCGTGGTTTTCCTCTCCGCCGTCTTCCCGATTCTTTCTGTCTGAGTCAATGTAAGCGAGAGGGGGGAGGGCGATGATATGAGACAATCTCCTCCCCCCCTCTCTCCATTTCTTTCTTCCGTTTTCTTCTGCAAGCCTCTCTGTAGCCGTGGAATGGTGTATGTGCGACAACGCCGGCGCCAGAGCTTTGTAATATATATATTGGCTTCCCGTTCACGGGATGAATGATTTGAATATACTCTTTAACAGATTGGATGCATAATGTTGTGCCCCTCTCTCACCTTCCTTTCAATCTGCATGTTTAAGTGTAGCTCTGTGCTTGTTTGCCGAATCTGGGTTCCCCGATGTTGGATGTGCCCTGGAATTCCATGGGCTATATAAATATTTCCCCCTCCCCGGGGCCTTCTTGCCAACATGCCGACTGTGCCTCGCATCGTCCATCCCGTGGGTTTGTGACTGAAGGCATACTTATGTATGCATCTCTGGCCGTCCCAACTGGGAGTTGATTTTTCAACGACTCTCCGCGGTATCCCTTGCCCCTTTCTCTGCACAGCAACTATACAACTCCGTGGGTGTTAGTCTAACCTCGTGAGCACTAACACACTAACTCTGTGAATGGCAATCTGTCGATGAACTAAATGCATCTCGTATCGAATGTTTCCTCTCCCCCCGTTTGTGGTTTACAGTCATTGGATTGTCTTAATTCCGTTGACCTTGTCCTAGTAATCCGGGGAGGGGGACATCCCCCACTGTTTCATAGGATCGTCGATTGGCCAAAGGGGCTCCATCTGTGAGTGATGGATATTCCCTACGGGCCACAGGACGAATATCAACAGGGGCTTCAGCCCGACAATTTGAATCCATAGTCCTCAGGGACTTTGTGGTGACTAAGGGATGTGTGCCCCTCGTAGGCCAATCCTCGGGGCTTCCTTCCCTCGGGTATAGTGCGGACTAGAGGTCACTCACCCCTCGTAGGCTGGCCCTCAGGGTTGTTGCTTCCCTCATTAGTCGCCTTATCCGCTTGTTCAACCCACGGAATCATGATACCCCTTGTATGCTAGCCCTCGGGGTTTCCTGTCCGATTGGGGTCTGCTGGATGCCATCGTGCTGACCGGCTGGTTAGGGGCTTACTCCACACGTGAGTATGACCCCGTTTCTCCCCTGCAATCCTTCAAGGACGGGGGAGATGCTGCCCAATTTCTGCCAGGCTTCTTAACTAATAATGTTATCTCCGTGAATTGGCCTCGATAAAACATAAGTTCTTAAGTAATAAACCTTCGTGCTTGAGTACGAACCTCGCACTATCTCATAACTTAACTCTTAGAGAGCCATGGACTCTAATTCAACAGGCAATCAACCTAATTAACCTCAAAACCCTCAACAGCATCTTAATAAGTCAAAAATAGATCAAAAATCTTCAAAAATTAGCTAAACCGGCGCGGTCCTAAGTCGGCGCGCCCTAATACGACGCGGTACCCCCCCCCCCCCCCGCGTTGGATTAGCTTTAGACTCATAACTTCATAGTTTTATCTGGCTTCTCCCGACGCGCCCTAATACGGCGCGGTACCCCCCCCCCCCCCCCGCGTTGGATTAGCTTTAGACTCATAACTTCATAGTTTTATCTGGCTTCTCCCGACGCGCCCTAACCCCGGCGCGCCCCAAAGCCACCGCACCGGTTTAATGCGTGCCATGGCCGCGCCGGATTAAGCCCTTTTGCCTACGTTTGGCCGCGCCGGATCAAGCCCTTTTGCTTACGTTTGGCCGCGCCGGGGAAACCTATCCCTACGCGTGATCACGCCGGTTTTGAATTATTGCACTCTAATCACTCACTCGTCTTCGGAGCGATCCTCATCTCCCTTTGGCGGAGATTGATAAACTTGATCAGTTAGTGTTGTCTTGATGACTCTGTCTCCATGCTTTAGTATAATCATGAGCATCATGCATACATGCTTGCATAACCCCCCCCCCCCCCCCCCCCGATATTTCAAATGGCATTGATGAGTGTCCGGGTTACGCCCGATCGGAAATCTTTACCATGCGCGATGGTGGTCTCCGGACCTATGTCCTCCGCCACGTATCGAGGGTTTCCGACTTAATGAACCATGCCTCTCTTGCATGATAGATAAAAGCATTTCTTGTGACCTCATCACATTCATACTTTTGCATCTTATTTCAGCCTCGGACGGTCCGCTATCTCGGCAATTAATCAAAGATTTTCTTCCTTATGGGGGATGTAATTAACGTCATAGCCTTCATGGTATGACAGACTGCTGGTCCCAACCCGAATCTCACTCTCGCCCACACGGGTCAGAATGAGCGCATAATAACTTGTCACTTACGTGACTGGCACCCCTGCGCGGTCAACTAATCGATAGGTTATTCATTAATTAATTGGTTGTTCGATCCGAACAAAATGACCTAACGAATTTCCCATCGCAAACAAGTCTGGCATGCCCCGTGGGACCAGTGTCACCTTTCATCTCTTTGCCGAGATATGTGGGCCCCAAGGCCCTCCCAAAGACTGCTGATTGTTTGTTTGTCTTATATGGCAGGCATACAATGGCATCATCAGGACTTGCTGCTGTCACCTTCGGCCCCGCGATCGTCGCCGGCCATGCTGAACACGGGTACCTGGCGGTGCCCACTGTTTTTGGGTCATTCCCTGTTTCCGTAGGCTTCCCCAACTTTTTGGGGTTGGCCTTTGTTGACCTACTTCAAGTGGAGACCTCGGAGCCTGCCAAGGAGACTGCAAAGAAGGTCGAGGCCTTGAATGCTCGATGCTCTGTGGGCTCGATCAAGAGTCCGGTTCCGGTCACCAGCTGCCTGGTGCACCACATCACCCATGGGGCCCGCCCCATTCCTGCCAAGAATGCCGGAGGATGCCAGCGCAGAGGCTGCTGGCGGAATACTGCTACTGTCACCGGATGCCTCTCTGTATCCGGTAAATCCATGCTAATTGGTTGAGTTCGCGTCTTCCTGGATGGATGTGACGCTCAGGCGGTCCCGGATCGGGTCATCCCCACCGTACCTTTTCGCAACTCTTACCATGCCCTCTCCAGGAGGAGAGTTGAGAAGGAGGAAGCCGGCCGCCATGGCCGTGAGAAGCTGGCCCCCGGGCCGAAGAAATTCAAGCAGGTTTGGGTCCCTAAA
Organism: Amorphophallus konjac; assembly: GCA_022559845.1. NCBI lineage: Eukaryota > Viridiplantae > Streptophyta > Magnoliopsida > Alismatales > Araceae > Amorphophallus > Amorphophallus konjac. The sequence continues at coordinate 526,359,617 of CM040121.1, forward strand.
AAGACCCAGCCCGCCTACCAGGTCACACCAACCCGTCACCGCCCTGCATGTGACGGAGTGGGAATAAGGAAGGAAAGGGGCCCGACCCCAAGGGATGAAGAGACGGTTGTGGACTTTCCGAGCCGTGAAAGCTTCAGGGCTTGCGCCCGACAAGCCAATATCCCCACCGTGGGAAGAAGGTTCCAGCAACTCGCCGGACGATCCCGGCTTGCTTATATCGCTCCCGTGGGAGGTCGACAACTATCCCTGGTCCTACACCAAGAACGGGGGCAAGAAGAGATGACCAATATGGTCAGAAGCTACTTCAGGGGTCTGGGCAACCCCTCGCTGGGCCAACAATGGCTACTACAAGCAGCCGTGGCCGAAGAAGACTACTGCCCATCAACGGCAGTTGAAGAAGAAGAATAAAGAAGAATGACATCGTCGGTCGACGATAATGGTTACAAAGATGGCTTCGATATTGAAGCCGATGAAACCGCCCCCCGGCGGGAAGAAATGAAAAGAATCTCTGTGTTTGAGAGACTAACCTTCCCGGAGCATGCAAAGAGGAGGGTTCATAGACAGAAAAGAAGAATGCAGATCTTCACCTGCAACATGGCTGGCATATCCGTCCGATATGGAAGGCTCCCAGAAGATCCACATCAGCTGGCTCAATTGGCCGGGAGGCCGGGGCCAAACACACGAAGGGCAAAAGCTGCAAGAGAACTGTTGGCAGCAGCTAAAGGAGAGCAAACCCTAGCCCACGCCCAACAATGTGATGAGTCTGCTGTCCTGACCATCAATGTGGTGACAGTGGAAGGAGAAGAAGATGTCTTGCTTGACATCCTGCCTGAGGGTGCATCCGGGGAGACAACAGAAGCTATTCCCAATACTGCAGCTATGGATCCGTTAGTACTAATGATACTACAAAGGTACCGCCAGGAGATAGAGCTGCTGAAGAAGTAACTGATGGAGAAGACAGAGCAGTCTTCAGCCTCCAAGCAGCCCGAGATGCAGGGCGAACCTTCACGGGGAGCCATCAACCGGAGTGACCCCTCTCCACATTATGCCGTGCCCTAGCCGACAGAACCAAGCTTGGCGATGACTCAGCAACGTCCACTACAGCCGCTGATGCTGCCAGTGCTACCATAGGTTCACCAGACACCTCCATTAATGCGTCCTCCTCCGCAGGCAACCACCCTGGTCACCCCCTACTTTCAACCGGCACACTTCTACCCAGAACCGGTTGATCCAACCGTCATGAACAAAATGATGGTGGAGAGAATGATCAAGCTGAAGCTCGCTGAAAGAAGTGAAGGTGACTACGTTGCATTTGATGCATATAGGGTTCCATACCCATCGCACCATGCTACCAAGCGGCTCCCTCCCGGGATTAGCAAGCCGCCAAAATTCGACAAGTTCAACGGGAAGGGATCCCCGAAAGAACATGTCGCCTACTACATGACCGTCATGGGCGATCTGGCCACCGACGAGTAATAATTGCTAAAATTTTTCGGGTCCTCGCTGACAGGGCTCGCTTTTGAATGGTACTCCAGCCTCCCAGTCGGGCCGATCAGCGACTGGTCGGACATGCAGAGGAAGTTCAGAGAAAGATTCCATGTTACAGAGAGGGAGGTCACAGTGGCCGAACTCTACTCAACAAGACAGAGGGAGGATGAAACAGCCCTTGATTATATCAAGAGGTGGAGGAACCTCAGAATGAAATGCAAGCGGCCCCCGCATCAGGAGGACGCTGTACAAATATACAAATAGAACCTCAGGAGAGAGGTCTTATAAAAGATGATAGGAATGGAGATCCTGCCGTTTGACCGATTGAACAACATTGTGGCCGAGGTCGAGGCTTTCCTGTCCAGACCTGCCCCTGCATCAACTGCTACTACTGCACAAAAAGGCAAGGCAGTAGAACGGCGCTAGGCGCCTAAAAAGGCAAATGCCCTTGACATTAAAATATTTGAACAACAGAAGGATAAAGGCAAGAAGGCGGATGCCCCGCAGCCTGCTAAAGCCGGGGATGGCAAAGAAGGTCCCTCACTACGGGATAAAATGAAGAAGGTCTATTCTTTTCCAAAGGATAAGACTAGAATTCTATTCGACTGGGTAACCCAACATGATAAGGTCACCTTACCTGAGCCAAAGAGGCCGGAGGACCTAAAGAGAAGGGACAGTCCAAGGTTCTGCCCCTATCACCAGATGCTGGGGCACCCAATCGAAGACTGCTATGTATTCAAAGATATTATTGAAGGCATGGTAAAGAAGGATGAAATTGACTTGGGAGAGTACAAGGTCGATCCTCCACAACCTCATGAGGCTTCTCTGAGGAGGGCCGCAACTAATATGATCTCTGTGTACCAGGCATTGCCTGAGGAGATCTCTGAAGCCAGCACTCGATGCACTTATGAACTCTGTTTCCTGACGCCCATAGAAGAACAACAGGGATGGCTACAAGTCCCTGCAAAGAACAAGAAAAAGACAGCACCTTACCCAACGGTAGGGTCACATATTCATGGCATCACACCACGACCTACCCCTCCGGTGGCAGCACCTGCGTGGACCAATCCACCTGCAGTCATCAGGATACCTATACACAATCGGAGAAGACATACTCCCCTGCCGACGGTCAAGGAGATTAGTTCAGAGGCCCGGTGGCTGCAGGAATACATAAATGGGCTAGATGAATATGTACAGCCCGAATTAGAACCCTTGCTGGTGCGAGATCATGTCCCATGGCAAGAACAAGAACAGCTCTCACTCGAGCAGGAGCAGCAAGCTGAAGCAGCATCTGACAAGGATGGCAGCCTGTTCTGGGGGTAGGCGCCAGCTGAGAAAAAGAAGAAAAAGAAACAAAAGAAGAAAAGAAAGGCCGCCAAGGTCAACAAGGAACATGTTGTGTCCTGCAATACTCTCTTGGCTCTCTTCAACTTGCCTGGTGAAGAAGATGAGGAAGAAATATGCTTTGTACCCGCCGACGGGACAAGCCAGGCTGAAGTAGCCTTTGTAGCACATGCAACCCGGTCAGGCCGGAAATGGGGGCGCCAGCCGCCTGCTAACCATAATATCATATTCAGGGGAGAGCAACCCTACAAGATACCTCCCCGGGAGGTCAAAGGGGTCCAGATCCCTCCTCCGTCAGGCCTTTATAACAAGAATGGAGGTAGTACTACTACCCCTTCCTTCCTGGAATTTCTATAGATGTCCAAGGGAAAGTAGCCATGTCAGGATGCCGATCTTGCAATCGGGGATACCTACCTGCAGCCCCAGCAGTCTTCCGAAGCTCCGGATGCAGATAAGGCTTGTCCGGCGGTAGCCGATGAAGGGCAACAAGAATATGGCACCAAGCAGAAGGATGCAGAATCTGAGCCCAATGAGGCGGGACCATCAGAGACCGCAGTCCAAGGCCCCTCCAAGCCCAGATGGGCAGATGAAATGAAACTGTCCAATGTCCGAGCAGGAAGCCGTGTAGTTAAATTGTTGAAAAAGCTCCCGGCAAGATTCACTGTTTGGGAAATTCTCTCTCTCAGTGAAGAGACCCGACAGACGATTATCACTACTTTGCAGACGCTTGCCCAATATGAAACCTGCTTGGCTGAAGCACTGCCAGAGGCCAGCATGACCTTCACTCAGGAGGACATGTTGCTCCCTACTATCAGCCACAACAGGCCGCTCTACATGAGGGGGCACCTAAATGGACAGGAGCTGAACAGGATCCTGGTCGACCCTGGCGCAGCTGTCAACATTCTGCCATATAGAATATACCAGAGGCACCACTTTAATGTACACCTTGATAAGGCCGGAGATATGCGTATCGTCGGCTTCAACCAAAAGTGTGAAGTATCGCTGGGAGTAGCAGAATTCACACTCACTCTGGCAGATTTTATTACGAAGGTGCAGTTTCATGTCATCGACTCCCGCACCTCGTACAAGGCACTACTTGGCTGCCCCTGGCTGCATGAAAATATGGTGGTGCCATCCACGCTCCACCAATGCATCAAATACATCCTCGAATGGAAGGAGGAGAGGATATTTGTTGATCTCCACCCATTTGAAGTGTCCGAGTGTCACCTGGCAGATGCTCATCTATATGCAGAACGGTCCCAAGGGACCCCTGATTCCAAGACCCCTGCAGGGGGCACCCAAAAGCACCTCCGGCGACAAATGGTTCCCACCACCGCCGTGCGGATATGTCAAGCCCAAGGCGGTCTCTCATATTACCGTCACTGGAGACGTGGGCAGGCTAACACCTCCCGCTATATACCCCGAAGCCAATGAAGCCGAGGTCGATCAGCAACATGACCACATAAGGGTCCCGGAAGGCCTTACCAAGCCAATCCCCGGCCTCGATAATGCAACTGTCGAGCCTTTCAAAGCTTGGGAGGTGACGCAGATAGATGGCCCCAGCAGCTTGTTTTATACTGCTGAGGAGCACCCTACCCGTGAAGACACTGATTGTCACTTACCCGAAGACATAGAGAACCCGCTGGCTCCCGTTCAGGGTCTGGCGTTCACAACAAGTCGGATGGCCAGGATGTTCCAGAAGCAGCACATCCCCTCCAATCAGTCTAACAAAGACAAAGAAGCATTCCAGAAGATGTGGTATCCCGCAAGTCTGGACAAGGAAATGCGACGTGTTTCTCAGCACCCAGGGTTATGCTTCACCCTTAAAGAATATTATTACAGTGGACGCTATGAGGTGGACACCATCTCCGCCTTCTATCCTGTTGAAAATAATCCGCTGGGGGCAACTTTTGATGAGTACCAGCAGAGATAGAATATGTTGAACCGGATCGATCAAGAGACCCAGAAGCAGAGGCCATGGCTCCTTGCCGATGTTGGGAGTAAGTATATCTTGAAGAAGCAGCCCTTCAAGCCAGATTTGACACGGCCAGCAACAGCGAAGCCGAAGATGTTGAAGAAACATGGATGTCTCCCTCTGGCGGGTTTCCGCTAATGATGATTCCAGCACCTCTCACGCCGATCGGAGAGACTTTTGTCGACGCCGAGCAAGAAATGCATGCTGCTAAAAAGAAAAGTGCCACTCCTATCGAGGACACAGCAACCCAAAAGGGGGATGAGGCTGTTAACTCACCCCTCGAAGCTACAGCGGCAATGAATTCGCTGATGGAACAACCTACACATCCTCTTCTTACCGAGGCGGAGATCTTTGCTGGAGTTCAAATAGCACCAAATGAAGAGACCGAGGTCCTTGACCTTGAAGATGATATTCCAGACTTTGTCGACCTTCAGCCAGCGCCCCGAAAATAGAAGATGGAGGCCAAGCCACAGTCGATGAACTGATAGAAGTTAACCTAAGAAATGAGAACGACCATAGGCCGACCTTCCTCAACGCCCAGCTATCCGCTGAAGAACAAAAGCTGTACATCCAGCTACTACAAGAATACCGGGATTGCTTTGCCTGGACCTACAAGGAAATGCCAGGACTGAGCCCTGTGGTCTCACAACATGAGCTAGCAATAAGCCCTGAGGCCGAGCAGGTGAAGTAACCACCGCGGCGCATGAGGCCAGAGCTCATTACTCAAATATGCAAAGAAGTGGACAAGCTCATTGATGTGGGTTTCGTCGAAGAAAATCAATATACCACGTGGCTGGATAATATTGTGCCCGTGAAAAAGAAGAATGCACAGATCCGGATATGTGTTGACTTCTGAGATCTGAATAAAGCCTGCCCTAAAGATGACTTTCCAGTACCAATAACGGAGGTCATGATAGACGCAACAACCGGCCATGAGGCCCTATCATTCATGGATGGGTCATCCGGCTATAACCAAATATGGATCGCGGAACATGACCGGATCCACACTGCCTTCCGAACTCCCAAGGGCATTTATCACTACAAGAGGATGTCGTTCGGGTTAAAGAATGCCGGTGCAACTTATCAGCAGGCGATGACTAGAATATTTGATGAGTTGCTCTACCATAAGGTGGAGTGCTACATAGATGACATGGTAGTCAAAACCAGAAAGAAAGAAGACCATCTGCAGGACCTCCGAGTTGTCTTTCAGAGGCTGAGGCAGTATGAATTGAAGATGAACCCTATGAAGTGTGCGTTCGGAGTATCAAGCAGAAAGTTCTTGGGCTTCATTGTGAGATACCGGGGAATTGAAATAGACCCCGCAAAGATCAAGGCAATTCAGGATTTACCCCCACCAAGGAACCTCTCCCAGCTGAGATCTCTTCAAGGCCGCCTGGCATATATCCGGCGGTTCATATCTAACTTGTCAGGGCGATGCCAACCCTTTCACAAGCTAATGATGAAAGATGTACCCTTTTACTGGGATGAAGATTTCCAGATGGCCTTTGACAAGTTCAAAGATTATCTGAAGACTCCTCCAGTACTGGGCGCACCGGTAAAAGGATAGCCGCTAATTCTATACATAGCAGTCACATATAACTCTCTGGGGGCAATGCTAGCCCAGAACAATGAAGAAGGGAAAGAACAAACCCTCTACTACCTCAGTCAGAGATTAGTCAGGACTGAGGAAAAATACACCCACATTGAGAAGGTCTACTTGGCGCTGGTCTTCGCCGTCAAGAAACTCCGACACTATATGTTGTCACATGAAATTAAGTTGATCTCCAAGGCAGATCCGCTAAAATACAACATGTCCCAACCGGCACTCAAAGGCCGTTTGGGCAAATGGGCGGTGATCCTTATGGAGTTTGACATCTCCTATATACTGCAAAAGGCCGTCAAGGGCCAAGCCATCGCAAACTTCTTTGCTGAGCATCCAGTACCTGAAGACTGCCCGCTGGAACCGGAGCTTCCTGAAGATGAAACCCTAGAGGTCGGCCAGGTGCAGCACTCTCTATGGCAGCTATATTTTGACGGCACTTCCAGAATTGACACCTCAGCTACTGGATTGGCCAGAGTCAGGGCGGGGGCAGGCATAGTCCTGAAATCTCCCGAAGGAGAAGTCATATATATATCTTGTTCAATAAACAAGCCATACACAAACAATGAAGCAGATTATGAAGCCCTCGTAATCGGGTTGTAGATTGCTCTATCCACGGAGATCCAGATGCTGGAAGCATTCAGGGATTCCATGCTAGTCATAAAACAGCTAGAAGGAGAATTCGATGTGCAGAAGCAAGAGCTCCTCCCTTACTATCAGCTGGCCCTCCGCTTGATGGCGCGATTCTATTTCATCAAAATCAAGCATATCAACAGAGGATAGAATGCTCAGGCGGATGCTCTCGCAAAGTTGGCTAGTTCTTTGGCAATCCTGCCAGACATAAGCCTGAATATAGCAGTAATCAACCGTCGATAGGTCCCCAGTGTAACGGAGGTTCTGGCAGATGAACAAGAAAATGAAGCGATAGTCGTAGAAGAAGTTCAGCAGCCCGATTGGCGGGAACACCTTCTGCGTTGGTTCCGACACCAACAGCTCCCGAAAGAAAAAGAACAAAGAATGAAGCTCCTAAGGATCAAAGACTCTTATGAGATGAGAAGCGGAACCTTGTTCCGAATAATGGCTGATGCCCGAAGGAAAGTTCTGCTCCGTTGCTTGTCTTTGGCAGAAGCTGGGCAAGTAATGCAGGAAGTTCACGCCGGGTCAGCTGGAGCACACCAGGTCGGGCCGAAGATGAAGATTGAAATAAAAAAATTGGGCTATTATTGGCCCTCCATGTTTGACGATTGTTGTAAGTTTGCTAAAGCTTACCAAAAATGTCAGGAGCACGCCAACGTGTCCAGGAGACCGCCAGTGCCGCTACACCCCACCCTACCAAGTTGGTCGTTCGCCCAATGGGGCACGGACGTGGTAGGGCCACGGCCAGCATCTTCGTCAGGGTGCAGATATATCTTAGCAGCCACAGATTACTTCTCCAGATGGGCGGAAGCAGTTGCACTAAGAGATGTAACGGGAGAATTGGTCACAAGATTCTTCCGACAGAATATAATATTCCGGTTCGGGGTCCCCAGCCGAATTATCTCTGATAATGGCAGTCATTTCAGAAACCAGAAGGTTTATCGGCTGGCTGATAAATACAAGATTGAGTGGAGGACCTCGTACCCCTACAACCCTCAAGCCAATGGACTTGCAGAAGCCTTCAATAAAACACTATGCACGCTGCTAGCAAAGACTATCAAGTCTAATAAAAAGGACTGGGAAGAAAAGATGTATGAAGCGCTTTGGGCCTATCGTACTGTCTATAAAACTTCATCCGGCTGTTCACCGTTCTCCCTTGTATATGGGTCGGAGGCTGTGGTGCCGATTGAATTGGAGGTCCCCTCGCTGCGAGTTGCCATCCAGCATGGGTTAGCTGGCGACGAATGGACCAATATAGAAAGAAGACTGGAAGAGCTTGCCGAGCTCGAAGGAAAGCGTCTCTGCGTGCAACAAAATATTCAACTCTACCAAGCTCGCATGGCCCGTGCTTTCGACAAGCTGGTCAAAGGTCGAGATTTCAAGAAGGGTGACCTAGTAATGGTCAAAAGAAGAGAAGTGATGGCCTCCAATCCCAAAGGGAAGTTGGTTGAAAACTGGGTTGGACCATACGTCGTCTGTCGAGTATATGAAGGGGGTGCGTACGTCCTTGTAGACCATAAAGGAGCCGTCCAGTTCTCCCCCCTTAATGTAAAACACTTGAAGCTGTATCACGTAGCTCATCCGTCATTCTTAGAATGACCAAGACCTACCTCGGTCTAGTGGCATTCCGCCCTGGCCGAGCTCTTCCTACCTTGGTCTAGTGGCATTCCGCCATGGCCGAGCTCCTTCTGCCTTAGTCTAGCGGCACTCCTCCCTAGCTAAGTTCTACCTACCTTAGTCTAGTGGCACTCCGCCCTAGCTAGGTTCTACCAACCCTAGTCTAATGGCATTCCACCCTGACTAAGTTCTACCTACCTCGGTCTAGTGGCATTCCGCCCTAGTCGAGCTCTTCCTGCCTTAGTCTAGTGGCCCTCCGCCCTAGCTAAGCTCTACCTACCTTGGTCTAGTGACATTCCGCCCTGGCCGAGCTCTACCTACCTTAGTCTAGTGGCACTCCGCCCTAGCTAAGTTCTACCAACCTTAGTCTAGTGGCACTCTACCCTAGCTAAGCTCTATCTACCTCGGTCTAGTGGCATTTCGCCCTGGCCGAGCTCTACCTACCTTAGTCTAGTAGCTCCACCCTAGCTAAGCTCCACGTACCTTAGTCTAGTGGCATTCCGCCCTGGCCGAGCTCTTCCTGCCTTAGTCTAGTGGCACTCCGCCCTAGCTAAGCTCTAGCTACGTTGGTCTAGTGACATTCCGCCCTGGCCGAGCTCTACCTACCTTAGTCTAGTGGCACTCCACCCTAGCTAAGCTCCACCTACCTTACTCTAGTGGCACTCCGCCCTAGCTAAGTTCTACCAACCTTAGTCTAGTGGCACTCTGCCCTAGCTAAGCTCTACCTACCTTGGTCCAGTGGCACTCCGCCCTGGCCGAGCTCCCAAACAATATATATATATATATATATATATATATATATATATATATATATATATATATATATATATATATATAATAGCATATAATACAATATTGCCATTGCTGGCCTTACGCCCGAATCGGCACAAAATCTATCATTTGCGTTAGCATTTCCTTCTTGCTAATGAATAAACCTCCTTTTCGGTGCAAGACTTCGTGTCCTAGCCAACTCTTCTACAATATTGCCATTGCGGGCCTTACGTCCGAATCGGCACAAAATCTATCCTTTACGTTAGCATTTCCTTCTTGCTAACGAATAAACCCCTTTTTTCGACGCAAGACTTCGTGTCCTAGCCGACTCTTCTACAATATCGCCATTACGGGCCTTACGCCCGAATTGGCACAAAATCTATCCTTTGCTTTAACATTACCTTCTTGCTAATGAATAAACCCTTTCTCGGCGCAAGACCTCGTGTCCTAGTCGACCCTCACTCAACATCACCATCACAGACCTTACGTCCGAATTGGTTGAAGCTCCTCCTTTGCGCTGGCATTGTTCCTCTGCCAGGGAATAAACTGCCTTCATTGGCGCGAGACCCTGTGCCTCAGTCGGTAGCTATCTGACGCCACCAAGGGGTCAAGTAGCACATATTGACCTCCCAACATCCTCCTGTTATGCAAAAAAAAAGAAATAAAAAATGGGACTTAAAATAGAGGTGCCCCGCCAGCCTTGTCCCTACATTAGGACAAGGGCAAAAATGACTATAACCCGGCTGTGGCAAAAATCCAAAAGGGCGTCGCAGGTAAAATCGGGTACCTCGCCACGTGAAAACCCGAAAAGGTGCGTGGGTAAAAGCTAGAGGGGGCTGGCTTCAGCGAAAACCCGAAAGGGCGCTTAAGCCAGTAATGTGGTAATTCAAAGTGCTTCTTCACCCTCATCCCAATGAAACTCCAGAAGGGATGAGCACCATAAGTCCCACCAGAGACCCTTTTCCTCAACACTCTTCGACCCTTGTCATCATCGGCAAGATCGGTCCCCATCCTTGCGACCCTTGCCATCATCAACAAGACCGGTCGACATTTTTCATTGAATTCCTTTAACTTGAATCTTCTGTCCTCGTTAATGAATAAACATATCTCTTGCTTCGGCATTTAACCAATGTCGATGAATAAAGTTATGTTTGACCCTTGCCGTCATTGGCGAGACCGGTCAACATTTTGTTTCTTTTAACTTGGACCTTACGCCCTCGTTAATGAACCTATCCTTTGCTACGGCAATCGTCCAATGCCAATGGATGAGGCACTCTCGGCCCTTGCCTTCATCGGCAAGACCGGTCGGTATTCCCTTAACTTGGACCTTCCGTCCTTGTTAATGAATCTATTCTTACTTCGGCATTCAACCAGTGTCGACGAACAAACCTGTGCTCGACCCTCGCCATCATCGGCAGGGCTAGTCAGCGTCTCGTTAGCCCGGACCTCCTCATCCGTTGCTAACAAACGAGCCCACGTTCATCCCAGATTCGTTCCGTGAATCAAAGAAAAAGAAAGAAGAAAGAAAGAGAGAAAAGAAAAGAATGAGGCTTAAAATAGAGGTGCCTCGCCGGCCTTGTCCCTACATTAGGACAAGGGCAAAAATGGCTACAACCCGGCTGTGGTAAAAATCCGAAAGGGCGTCGCAGGCAAAATCGAGTACCCCGCCACGTGAAAACCCGAAAGGGCGCGTGGGCAAAAGCAAGAGGGGGGCTGACTTCGACGAAAACCCAAAAGGGTGCTTAAGTCAGTAAAGTGACATTTTAGAGTTCCCAACCTCCTTGTGACCCTCGTCACCATCGGCGAGATCGGTCAATTTCCTTTCGACCCTTGTCATCATTGGCAAGATCGGTCGACCTCCTTTCGACCCTTATCATCGTCGGCAAGACTGGTCCACTCCTTTTGACCCTTGCCACCATCGATAAGATCGGTCAACCTACTTTTGATCCTCTTCACCATCGGCGAGATCGGTCAATTTCCTCTCGACCCTTGTCATCATCGGCAAGATCGGTCGACCTCCTTGTGACCCTCGTCACCATCGACGAGATCGGTCAATTTCCTTTCGACCCTTGTCATCATCGGCAATATCGGTCGACCTCCTTGTGACCCTCGTCACCATCGACGAGATCGGTCAATTTCTTTTCGACCCTTGTCATCATCGGCGAGATCAGTCAACCTACTTTTGACCCTTGTCACCATCGGCAAGATCGGTCAACCTCCTTGCGACCCGTGTCATCATCGACAAGATCGGTCGACCTCCTTTTGACCCTTGTCACCATCAGTAAGATCGGTCGACCTCCTTGCGACCCTTGTCATCATCGGCGAGATCAGTCAACCTACTTTTGACCCTTGTCACCATCGGTAAGATCGGTCAACCTCCTTACGACCCTTGTCATCATTGACAAGATCGGTCGATCTACTTTTGACCCTTGTCATCATCGACGAGATCGATCAACCTCCTTGCGACCCTTGTCATCATCGGCGAGATCGGTCGACCTACTTTTGACTCTTGTCACCATCTGCAAGATCGGTCAATCTCCTTCTAACCCTTGTCATCATCGGCAAGATCGGTCAATCTCCTTCTAACCCTTGTCATCATCGGCAAGACCGGTCGACCTACTTTTGACCCTTGTCACCATCGATGAGATCGGTCAACCTCCTTGCGACCCTTGTCATCATCGACGAGATCGGTCGACCTACTTTTGACCCTTGTCATCATCGACGAGATTGGTCAACCTCCTTGCGACCCTTGTCATCATCGGCGAGATCGATCGACCTACTTTTGACCCTTGTCACCATCAGCAAGATCGGTCAACCTCCTTGCGACCCTTGTCATCATCGACAAGATCGGTCGACCTACTTTTGACCCTTGTCACCATCGGTAAGATCGGTCGACCTACTTCTGACCCCTGTCATCATCAGCGAGATCGGTCAACCTCCTTCTGACCCTTGTCATCATCGGCGAGATCAGTCAACCTCCTTGCGACCCTCGTCACCATCGGCAAGACGGGTCGACATTCCCCCCTAATCTGGACCTCTCATCCTCGTTAAGCAACAAGCCTCCTTTGCTTCGGCATTTTAACCCATGCCAATGAATAAACCCTACCCTCAGTCTCCGTCACCATCGACGAAGCCGACAAGCTAACCCATGGCCTGGACCTTCCCTCTGCATCAACAAGTGAACCTATCCCTCACTTGGGTTCTCCACCCCTTTGGGGAAGGAACATGATGCGGGACGAGACACGGACACGACAAGCTCGCGATCGTCCCTTAACGAGGGAAGCGTCGGGCGTGCGCGGTTGAGAAACCTGCAAGAGCTAGGGTGGTCGGCTCGCACTTTCGTGCCCGGATCGGGTCACGGGACGGTCACGCTCTCTCTCGTAGCAGCGGTGAATGATAATATAGCAAGCTAACGGACCTAAAGCATGCTCTCTAGCAGAGGCATAAACAAGTATATATGAAAATAAGCAAATGCCGAGTGTAGGGAGCGAGAACGATACCTCCACGCGCTCGGTGGGGAAGACGGACCCGGCCGAAAACTCGTACTCCCGGGAAACTTAACACACAATAATTACAGCAATGGGAACATGCCCACTCCACGCAGGGAGGTAAAGGGCTATACAAATGGGCCCGGGAGGACCGAATTCGGGTTGACGGGCAGCTTTGTGTGTTGATTCGGCTACACGCGTGTTCACGACCGTGGGGCCCACGTGCTGTCCGGAGGGGCCGTGTGGGACCCGGTGGTACCGCTGTAGTGGAGACACTTGGAGAAGCGCTCCCCGGGCTGACGGCACGCTAGTTCACCGGCCGGAGGCCGGGCGGCTCCGTTCGGCACCGGTCGGAAAAACCGATCGGAAATCTGCCAATTCTGTATTTCACCGCGCGCTCCGGCGAGAACGGACGCTGCGATCAGCACCGGTGTCAGACTGTGACGAGATCAGAGCCGTTGGAAAGCTGCTTCGAAGTACTGCAATCTAGTGGCCTTCAGAAAAATTCACCAGATTGGTACTTTGTGTTGGCGAATTTTATATGCTGCTGTTGTACAGTAACTGAAGACTCAGATCTGCAGAGAACTTTCCTGTTGATTGCCTTTGACCGGAAGTAGATGTCCGAATTTGAAGATGTGTTCTTCAGTAAGGCTGTAGGAAATCGAACAAGGAAACCAGGACTATTTTTGGATCTGGAGTTGGAGGTGGTGGTGATTTTTTCTGATTTTGGAAGTGGAGGGTGGTCGGATCTGGGATCTGACTAAAAACACTGTATCAGAGGAAGAACACGAATTTCTAAAAATAGATAGAAGGCTGATAAAAAATTAAGAAAATTTTTGGAGGTAGGGGGTGATGGACAGAACTCCCAGTAAAATTGGGAGGGTTTGGACAAATCCAAAAGATGGCTGGAGGTGGGAAACACAGGGCCGCTGTCACTGTAGACAGAGACAAAATAGAACTAGGAATGAAAGATGCACGAAAATGGGAAAATACTAAACGATGAAATTTGGGCGTGAAAATTTAGGTGGAGCTTTGGATACAAGGGAAGAACACACCATAAAAATTGCAGCTTGATATCTTCACGTGGTGGAGAGCAAATATTCGGACAAGAAGCCTCTATCTAGGATGGATAGAACACCGAAGGCGGCTCCGCGGCGGCGTGATGGCGGCACGAACGGCGGCGGCGGCGGCGGCGGCACCGATGATCACCGGAGGTGGGGGGAAGGATATATCACTCTAGAATGGGGGTTGGGGATGAAGAAACCAGGGGGATAGAGAGGAGAGGTCAAAATTCTCCAAGAGAGGGGTTCTTGCACAATGAATTTTTCACTTTCACTAATATTCAAATGGAAAATACAAGTATTTATATGCCTCCAATCTAATCCAATCTCCACCATTGGATCTAGGGATGGGGAATGAATGGCCTAGATTAAATGTGACCAACACACACACACAAAATAAAATAACCCAAGTGGGAGACAAGCTTGACATGGTAGGTAGCCTACCTTAGACTTTTTACTCCCTTTGTCTACCCATGTGGCATTTGACATTCAACCCTTCTAGATGGCCACCTAGGATGGTTGACCAGCCCCACATAGGTGACATGGACTAATGGGAAAGGGCTGAGGGCCCCCTTGCTGGTCCTACTGTATAATTGCATAAAAACCCACACAATCCATGGGAATGACTCCTTGACTTATAAAGCCTTACATTTGCGTACATACTTTCCCAAGGATATAAACACAAACTAAAAGGACATAAATGCAAAAGAAAAAGTACATGCTCGGCGTCGATTCCCATCAACTCTCCCCTGGTGGGAGGAACTCGACCCCATCGAGTAGGGGTATGGATGCTCGAGTACTCCGGTGGATCCGTCACCGTGCCAAGTAACGCGGGCACGCTCCACTCCGAGTGATCGTCACCTGCTCATTCCATATATACTCGATATGCGCGGACTGCTATGGGCCGAAGGTGGACACTCCGGGTGGGGCACTCTCAAAAGGGAAGGAAGCAGCTTGAAGACTCACTAGGAATCACCGCTGAGTCCCTGTAGGTGACTGATCCGGGTATAGATGTAGAATCGACCCCATACTCATCAAGTGAGTCCACTCGCCTCTTACTCATAAGAGACCGACAACGAGCTTACACAAGACGCATGCAGACAAACAATCGACACACAAACTATGCAAACAAACCACACAAAACAAACCACACAAGGAAAACACACCGACTCATATATGACCCTAGACTAAGATGGTGACACAAGCCCACTAGGTGGCGGCATCCTGGGCGGCGGGTGAGCCATCCAACTCTCCCCCCAAGGCATAGTACTCATCGGCTAGTGCGTCATCAGCCTCATAATTGACACACTCAAGCTCGGGAGGTGCGGGCTCTCCAACACCTAAGGCTACGGTGGCGCGAGCAGGACACGCGCTGGCAAAGTGGCCAAATCCATGACAGTGGAAACACTGCACTCTCGACCGACTACTCTCTCCTACAAAAGGGGCCTTACCCTTATCATCCCATAGGGTAGGGGGTGTAGGCAGCAAAGGGGGAGATGTAGGTGCCTTGGACAATAGTGGAGGGGGTGCCGGTGCCAGAGGACGGGCTATAGGAGCTGGGGGACGGGCAACGGGTGCCGGTGGTTGAGGTGGGAATAGATCCCGGGGTGGAGGAGGACGAGGCCGTGGAGCGAAGTGCTCCTGACGGGTGGGCTCCTGAGGTCGAGCCATGGGAGGCCGCTGATGTGGGCCTATGGAGTGACGGGGCTCGGTACTACGGAGAGGGGTGGGGCCCAACCGATGGCTAGACTCGAACTCTCCCTCAAATTGCTCCATCTCGAGAGCAACATGGTATGCCTCTTCCAACGTCTTGGCATTGCGGCGGAAAAGCTCATACTGGTAGTGTGGCCGCAAACCACGTCGAAAGCGGGACACGGGCATGGTACTCTCCTCCATGACACAACATCGTAGAAAGTACTCATCAAACTCCGCGATGTTTTCGGAGACGGACCGGTCTCCCTGGCTAAGACTTTGCCATCTATCGATGAGTCGCTGGCGGTATGTGGGAGGAAGGTACTTTTGCCGAAGTTTATTCTTCATCTCGGCCCATGTGTCGATCGGGGGTTCTAGCCGCTGAAGTAGCAGGCTCTCCACATTCTTCCAATAGGTTTGTGCCTGCCCCATGAGTTTCATGGTGGCGAATCGGACCCTTCGACGCTCCGACATATCATACCACTCAAAGTAACGGTCCATGCCGAACTCCCAATCTAGGTAGACTTTCGGATCCAAAGACCAGTAAAAAGCGGGAGGGTCCGCTCGCACGGTCTTAAGGACCCGGTCATCATCCTCATCTCGTTGTGGCTGAAAACCACGACGACGTTGACCATATCCCTCATAGGCATTGTCGGAACCATAGTCCTCGAGATCAAGGTCACGGTGCGGTAGTTTGGGAACCCAAGGAAGGGCGGGTGGAGGAGCCTGTGGTGGCTGGTTTTGGGCCGCGGGAGCGGCCTGGACTTGGGCCATGGGAGCGGGTTGGACTTGGGCCACCGCGGGAGGAGGTGCGGGTGGGCCTTGGGCTGCCCCTGGAGGGTCCCCGTGTGACATCCTATCTAACCGCCCAACGAGGTCTTGGACCGACCTGTCGGAGGTCTCCAAGCGCCCCTCCATGGCTCTAAGGCGACCATCCATATTATCGGAGAAAGTCCGAAAGTTAGCATCGGATTGGTCCAACCTAGTCATAATGGCCATCATCGCCTCTTGTAGGGAGTGGAAGTCTCCCGAGGTATCCCGTGGGTTGGCCATAGGTGGTGGTGGGGGTGAGTACTGAGTACCCCGACGAGTGGGCATGCAAACACACCGACTAGAAGACGCCGACTAAAGCAAAACACACTAATGCAAAATGATGCGCCTAGACTTAACCAAAACACGGTACGCGGCAGAGGTAATCGACCCGAAGGTCACTCGCGCAAGTGTGCGGCCTTCCCGATAGGCGTAGCCTAACGTTCGGACAACACCTTTTGATATACCGAGTAAAGGGATGCAATGTAAAAAAGATACTTTTTTTTTGTTTGTTTTAAAACAATGATGACCCTAAACACCACTTAGACGTAAATGACTAATGAATGACACTTTTTTTTTGGACACCCTAAACTCAAACTCGCTCTGATACCAAATTGATGTGGGATGAGACACGGACACGACAAGCTCGCGATTGTCCCTTAACGAGGGAAGCGTCGGATGTGCGCGGTTGAGAAACTGGCAAGAGCTAGGGTGGTCAGCTCGCACTTTCGTGCCCGGATCGGGTCACGGGACGGTCACGCTCTCTCTCGTAGCAACGGTGAATGATAATATAGCGAGCTAACGGACCTAAAGCATGCTCTCTAGCAGAGGCATAAACAAGTATATATGAAAATAAGCAAATGCCGAGTGTAGGGAGCGAGAACGATACCTCCACGCGCTCGGCGTGGGGAAGACGGACCCGGCCGAAAACTCGTACTCCCGGGAAACTTAACACACAATAATTACAGCAATGGGAACATGCCCACTCCACGCAGGGAGGTAAAGGGCTATACAAATGGGCCCGGGAGGACCGAATTCGGGTTGACGGGCAGCTTCGTGTGTTGATTCGGCTACACGCGTGTTCACGACCGTGGGGCCCACGTGCTGTCCGGAGGGGCCGCGTGGGACCCGGTAGTGCCGCTGTAGTGGAGACACTTGGAGAAGCGTTCCCCGGGCTGGCGGCATGCTGGTTCGCCGGCCGGAGGCCGGGCGGCTCCGTTCGGCACCGGTCGGAAAAACCGATCGGAAATCTGCCGGTTCTGTATTTCAGCGCGCGCTTCGGCGAGAACGGACGCTGCGATCAGCACCGGTGTCGGAATGCGACGAGATCAGAGCCGTTGGAAAGCTGCTTCGAAGTACTACAATCTAGTGGCCTTTAGAAAAATTCACCAGATTTTTACTTTGTGTTGGCGAATTTTATATGCTGCTGTTGTACAGTAACCGAAGACTCAGATCTGCAGAGAACTTTCATGTTGATTGCCTTTGACCGTGAAGTAGATGTCCGAATTTGAAGATGTGTTCTCCAGAAAGGTTGTAGGAAATCGAACAAGGAAACCAGGACTATTTTTGGATCTGGATTTGGAGGTGGTGGTGATTTTTTCTGATTTTGGAAGTGGAGGGTGGTCGGATCTGGGATCTGACTAAAAATACTGTATCAGAGGAAGAACACGAATTTCTAAAAATAGATAGAAGGCTGATAAAAACTTAAGAAAATGTTTGGAGGTAGGGGGTGATGGACAGAACTCTCAGTAAAATTGGGAGGGTTTGAAAAAATCCAAAAGATGGCTGGAGGTGGGAAACACAGGGCTACTGTCACTGTAGACAGAGACAAAACAGAACTAGGAATGAAAGATGCACAAAAATGGGAAAATACTAAACGATGGAATTTGGGCGTGAAAATTTAGGTGGATCTTGGGATACAAGGGAAGAACACACCATAAAAATTGCAGCTTGATATCTTCACGTGGTGGAGAGCAGATATTCAGACAAGAAGCCTCTATCCAGGATGGACAGAACACCGAAGGCGGCTCCGCGGCGGCGTGATGGCGGCACGAACGGCGGCGGCGGCGGCACCGATGATCACCAGAGGTGGGGGGAAGGATATATCACTCTAGAATGGGGGTTGGGGATGAAGAAACCAGGGGGAGAGAGAGGAGAGGTCGAAATTCTCCAAGAGAGGGGTTCTTGCACAATGATTTTTTCACTTTCATTAATATTCAAATGAAAAATACAAGTATTTATATGCCTCCAATCTAATCCAATCTCCACCATTGGATCTAGGGATGGGGAATGAATGGCCTAGATTAAATGTGACCAACACACACACACAAAATAAAATAACCCAAGTGGGAGACAAGCTTGACATGGTAGGTAGCCTACCTTAGACTTTTTACTCCCTTTGTCTACCCATGTGACATTTGACATTCAACCCTTCTAGATGGCCACCTAGGATGGTTGACCAGCCCCACATAGGTGACATGGACCAATGGGAAAGGGCTGAGGGCCCCCTTGCTGGTCCTACTGTATAATTACATAAAAACCCATATAATCCATGGGAATGACTCCTTGACTTATAAAGCCTTACATTTGCGTACATACTTTCCCAAGGATATAAACACAAACTAAAAGGACATAAATACAAAAGAAAAAGTACATGCTCGGCGTCGATTCCCATCAGAACACACTTTGGTCTCCTCATGACTTCATCACCATCGACGGGTCTTGCTGATGGGCCTTCTGACCGTATTCCCCGGTCTTAGGAGGCCTCCACACTTTCGTCCTTTAGACTTTCGGCTTGCATTAGCCATAGTTTGGCCCCGAGAATAGTTACTACGTGGTGGAGCGAACACCTCACCCCTTTGCTGAAGGCGTGAGTGCTCTCCTGCCCTATTAACTTACATACTCGGACTAAGCTAACGGGCGAATAAAAAAGGAGTGCAAAGTAAAATAAAAGAATGAAGTCGTGATTTAGCGGCGAATGGAGATATTTCATTTCTATGAAGCGGCAAGATACATGTTACTCGGGGCATACCCCGGGGTACATAAAGTCCACCAAAACAAAAGGCAAAAAGAAAAGACTATTGCAATAGGCGTCGGAAGATGTCCTCCAGCTCCAAAATACCCAAGGAAGGGTGGCGGGTCAACTCTTGCAGTCGAGATTTGGCGGCCTCCAACTGTGATAGCTTCTCTTCGAGAGAAGCGGCTCGTCCTTCTGCCATTTTTGCTTCCTCTACACTCTGGACTTCCAGGCGCCCAACCTCTTGGAGTTCGGTCTCGACCCTGGAAAGTTCAGCATGCAGTTCTGCTATCCGGGCTACAAGGAAGGTTCGGCGCTGTGAAGAAGTACTGGAGACATCTCTCATCTGCACCGCAGTCCCTCTCAAAGAGGCGAGAGCAGTCCGGCATTCAGCCCGTTCCAATGTTATGGCCGTCAGTTGATCAGCTACCTCTCGGCCTAGAAATTCTCTTCTATTTACATACTTCAACAGCAATATCACCCGGGGCGTCCAATCCTCCATGGGGCAGCCAAATGCTAGCAGCGAGCGGGACAGATGCTCCACCAAGCCCCTCAACTGTACATAAGTCAAATCTCGGCTGGCTGTTATGGTCTGTTGAAGGGTCCCCAAGAATTGCCACACTAGGTCGCTTGATGATTGAAGACCAAGTGGTGACATCTCGGGGAGCTCAAAGTTTACTCTGCTATCCACGGCGGCCCAGATATTGTCGCTCGTCTCAGAAGATGACGATGGCATGATCTGCAAGGCGCTTGCACTGGAACCAACTCCAGTAGCTGATGCAACAGGCAAAGTCTCGACAATAGCAACCTCCTTGCCAGTCTCTCAGAGTGGAGCCACACTAGGAGCATCGATAGCCGAGGATACCTACTCCTCACCCCCAGCCCGGCTGACCTCCATATGGCTAGTTTCAATAATAAGAGCCAAGGCCCCGGAAGCCCCAATTTCTTCTTCAACAATTTCTCCCACTTCTATCTCGGGAGGGCCACTTTTCTCTAGAGCCAACTGTCGTTCGACTTCAAGTGGCTGAGGTTCCACGACTGCTGCCGATTCGTCAGTCCCCGCAATCACCCCAGGTCCTTCTAGACCCATTGCTGCCGCATAGTCTTTGGGGTATCGCATAGCGATAGGCCGCAAGACTGGCAGGAAGGTTGGGTGACCCGCACCTAAAGCCGAGAGAGGTATCTGCACCGTGATGGTTGGCAGTGCCACCTCAGTCTGCACCAGAAATATATGCATTAAGCAGCTAATATGAAAAGAAGGGAAGAGCAGTAAAGTGTAAAGGGTAGGGGGCTCCTCACCTCAACTGGCACTAAGCTCAAACCTCCAAGAGCGGCCTCTGTGGCTCCAGCCTGTCCACTCATGAGTGGTCCCAATGGCCCAGGGCCACTCCACGCCAGCCGGGGTGGGCTGAAGGTTGAATTATCACTTTCATAAGCCGAAGACGCCCCGGCATCCTCGGTCTCTGAATCAACCAGTGGGAACTCCTCGTCACTGGAGCTGCCACCATAATCGACTTGCTCAAAAGTGGAAGAGTCCTCTGCCCGTTCCGGACGCTTCACCATCGGAGCGGATGTCTTTCTAATAGGGACATCACCCTCAGCAAGGACTTCCTCGGCCGGCTCCATACTAGGAGCTTCGGCCGAATGGATCTCGGGGACAGGCTCGCCTCCTGAAATGGCTTGCTCCCCAGCAGCAGCTTACTCCACAGCCCCAGCTTCAGGAAGTAATGTCGGTTGTATTTCAACTGAATTTTGAAGTAAGAGGCAATCAAGTCAACTGAAGACGTGATGGCTCGTGGAGTCCCCATGAACAAATTGTAAATTACCTTCCATTTCCTGCCTGGGCATCGAGGAAGGTAGATCTCTCTCCACATGAGCTACGGGGACTTCCCCTGCCCCTTCTCCAGTCACGGCACCTGCTGCTGCCTCTAGTCCAACAACCGCAGCAACCGTGCCGGCAACTACAAAGAAGGATTAGCCGAAGCAGCTAGAATAAGCAAATAAACTACAAAAGAATGAAGATCTTACCTTCAGCTTCAGGCCCCTGCACGCCAGAAGCCTCGAACTCTTCAAAAGATGCAACCGGAGGAAGGACAATTGCTAGTTACTTTTCTACAGCCTTCCTCCGGCGTGGTCACTGCCGCTTTGGCCTTCCCAACAGCCTCCTTTAACTGGGATCTGGTTCGCTTCCGCGAATCACCAGGGGGCAGTGGTGTCATGGTCAGGGCCGGCTCGGGAGTCTTGAAATATGTGGGTTTCTGAGTATTTATTATTATCTCCTTAAAGTGCCGAGTCTCCTCCAAAGTGAGTCGGACTGCATATGCACGAAGATGAGAATGATATATGCTGCAACGAAGGAAAGAAGCTGGTCGAAGGGCCGAAATGAAGAAATGAAACGCACCTGTTGGTCCCGTATAGAAAGGGAAAAGAGGCCAATAAAATAGCGATGTCACTTTGTCTCTCGAAGCTACCTCGTAAATAAGCCAACACATGTCTCCTATCTTCTCACTCTGCTCGGCCAGCAACGCCAAGTCTGTGTGGCCGCGAGAAGATAGATGATAATACAAGCTCAGATGGTCCAATCCCCATCTGTCAGCATACTTGAATGAGATATGAAGGGGCCGGTCCAGAATAGCTTCGCTTGGGCCACCCACTGAGAGCCCATGGGAACGGAGAAGTGCGAACAACCAAGGGGTGTTATCATACAAGGCATCCCACCTATCTTCCCTACGGATGAAAGTCCGATAAGGATGCAATCTGTCAATCTCGGGATGCCAATTGGCCACGACCGGGATAGGCTCCTCCACCGGCAAAGGGAGTTGCTGAAGAACCACCCGTTCGCTACTTACACGGCATAATCCCCGAAGCGTCTTCACATAGTCATCCCTGCCGATTGCGGGCAGCTTCGGATCGACTGTGGATGAACGACTCTTCACAGCCTTCCGGGCTTCCAGATAAGCCCTCACCTCTGTGTTAGTCCAAGACTTCAGCTTCTTCAAATAAGAAGGTTCGATGTCAAGGGCTGGCTCCGGCTGGGAGTCCAAAAATCTGTGCTCCGCAACGGCCCAGCAGTCTCGGCGGGAGCTCCTGTAAAATCCCGTCCGCACATTCCACCACTTGATATATTCGAGGGTGACGCGGGGGAAACGAGCAGGGGTTGGCCTGAATGAAACATTCGCTCGGCGGTGGAAGTAGTCCCACCATATTTGGGCAACGTCATTGGATACTTGCCCGGCTCTATGCCTGTTTGGCAACGCAAATTGCGAAGAGGAATGTGGAATGTGCTGATCATAGCCAAAGTTCCGGCTGAAGCGGAACGGATAATATGGCTCTAGCCACAGAATGCCACTCTTCCGGAATACAAGGATGCTTGGTCTAATAGCCAGCGCCCAGTTAACCAATTCCTACTCCAGAATGGGCCTTGTGCACTTGGCCCCAGAAATCGGATGGATATATTCTTCTGTCTCAAAAGGCTTGCACTGCCTTGTCCTGTTCACCAATGGGATTGAATGAGCAGCCAAGCTCCAAAAATGAAGAATCCCGGGCGAATCCATGGGAACCCGAGTTAGCTTGCCCCGAATGGCGAAGAGATGTTCCGCCACCGACGCCGGTTCAGCGCTCGCGATTTCTATCATCCTCGAGATAAGATGAGCTGATTGCAACGCCCCAGGAGCAACCTCTAGGAACAGGGTGCAGACCCAAGCATTGAAAAAATGTAACAGACCAACCGTCCGCAAGATCCTAGGGAGACGCATCTTGTGCAAATCTCCCAGCATCTTGAAAATGAGGCACAAAGCCACTAGGCACAGGGACAGCTTCGTGCCCCAAGCCATAATATAAGCAGGATAGATGGCTTCCGCTCTGATTACGCTCTCGTCGCCTTGCGGGAGAGTGAAAGAACAAATCCAATATGTCAGATATGCAGCACAGTGTGTGACTGCATCAACACCAGTGGGGTTCGGGTCTTCTCGTTGCCCTCCCCTCGAAGTGGATGAGGCAGTGGCCTGTCGCCGGACCCTTTTCTTCATCTTCAAGGCAATCGGCGCCACTGTAGGGAAGTCCTTGTACTTCTTCTTCCTGCCAAAGAAATGCTGGAGCCAAGTGCCCATCCGCACTCGCCACTTCTCGCCGGGTTTTTGGGCCTCCCTCGTGTCGTACGACGAGCGGCAAAGTGTGCGATACGCCTTCATCAGATAACGATAGGCGTGACCTGCCAAATACCGACCTTCACCGTCGGTCTGATCTTTCAGCCAGTCGGGCCAGCAAACTTCCTCGTACGGATCTCCGTCGATGGGTAGACCACTGAGCTGCAAAAGGCTCCATAGATCCAAAGAAGTCTCTCCTTCCGAAGTATAAAAAGTATTTTACTCAGGGCAGAACACTTCGATCATGCCGCAACACAAACCACTGGATATGGGGTAGCGGTACCTTGAGGCGTACACGCTGTGATATATGCCAGCCCTAGTCAAGATGGGAGCATAGTGTTGCAGCACATAGTCTATAAACTCCACTGCTCCAGGTCTAAATGTGTGGGCGTCAGTGGCCCTCAGTTCGGCAAACCACCCCACAGATATCTGATGTTTGAAGCGGACCGCCAGGCAGTCCAACAGGAAGGATTCTTCCCTATACCCCCATTTCAACGGGGCAAGAAACAAGCCAAAGATCGGCTTCTCTTGGTCAACACGGCCTGCGGAATCATTCCACCGAGCAGGCACGAATTCAGAGGCCCTGGTCAGCAGCCCGTCTTCTTGAGCCAGGTCTTGCAATCCAAGCACAGCACTCCACTTCCTGACTTCACCGAGGAGATAAATAGGCCTTCCCCGCACCACGCAGTCTGTCAACTGTCCCTCTCCACTAGCAATGCTTGTTCGGCTTTGCGGACAAGGAACAAGTCTCTCGTCCCTTGAAGATTGAAGCGCCTAAGGAAGGACATCAGATGCTTGTCCTTGGGGTAATCCCTCATGACAGCCCCTTCTCGGTCATATTGAAAAGAATTGCCCCCGAGGATGAGGAGGTGACTAGTGTTTACCGTGTCGGTCTCCGAGTCTAAAGATTCTGCGGCCACGGCAAGCTGATCATGCCCCCGATCCAGGGAGTGAACATTCTCCCATGCAACCATGGCGCGGGAGGCAGAAGAAGAAGAGCCAGAAGCCATTTTAGCTGCAAAGGCACATCAAAGAATAAACAAGGTCAGAAAATAGTTGATCAAGACAAATTTCTGATAAAATTTCGACAGAGTCTCCCCATCTCGGGAGATTGCCAAAGAAAAGCGAGAACACGTCCACCAAGGAAACAGTCCCTAAAAGCAGCCACCGGCATTACACTGAGGCCAAACGGGACACCCGGGGGAGTAGCTCCGAGGGCAAGCCCTACTAGAAGCCTCACGGGGCCCAAAGGATGGGTTTTAAAACCTGAATGATCAACACTCTCACTCACTCGCTCGAAGGGGTCGGCCGCGGTCGCTCTCAACTCACTCGGCGCCGCGAGAGAGGAGGAGGAGAGAGACAGTCTTGTTGCAAATGAGAAGGCTTGAAGAAAAAAATGAAAGAAGAAGGCTTATATAGGGAGTAACCTCCCTTGGTTAATCCGGCGCGCCATTTAGCGCGCCGTATTAAACTCCTTCGACCAAAAGGGCACGCCGGCCATGGCTGCGCCGTATTAACACCCCAAGCCAAAGGGCGCGCTGGTTAAGGGTGCCCCGTATTAACCTCTAAGCCTTGGGCGCGCCGGATTAAGTATCGCGCCGAATTAAAGGACACTTCCGAGCCTCTGCCGTCCAGACCGGAGATCTGCCCAGGCGAAGCTCATCCGTCGGTCTTGCTACACTCGTGCCTTGCTTACAACACCCACGGCTGGGGGGCATTTGTTGGCACTCAAAATATGATTAACGGTGATCAAGTCTCAAAGATAGATGACACGGCCCACTGAAGCGCAGAAGCTGATGGATATCAACACATTGAAGCCCTCTCAAGCTGCCAGAGCCTTACGTCACCCTGTATGAATACCGGGGACTTCACCTCAGGAGAATCGAGATAAATTCATAACCAACCGACAGTGCGACCAAGCCTGCCCAATGAACTGGCATTGATTCCGTCATGCCACATACACTACACCCACTGTCTGACCAAGGACAACGGTCTACCCGGTGGCCCGCCACCTTATGAAAGACCCTCCTGAGATGAAAGAATGCCATTAGCTCTTCAGAATGGAGGACTGAGGGCTCTGTCGGTAGAAGATCCCGATTACCCGGCACAGGTACGGCTTCTCGCCAAGATGGGTCCGTTAGTGGCCGAATGATCGCCCAGTTGCGGCGGAACTATCCCGGGTGCTACTCCACCCTTCGAGAAGCTTTGAGCACAAGTCAAGTCGAGCTAGCAACACAAATCATAGTGTCGAAAGCCATGTCAGTGAAAAACCCGTGTGTTCAGACCAAAGATACTCAAAGTTCTGAGAGGGGCCATACGTCGTCTCGAGAGCTTCGTCAAGGCTTCTCGTCAAGGTTTTCAAGGACTACGGCAAGATGAATGGTTGCAGTGACTCCCGGGACCATCCCCGGACTCATCGGCTAAACCGCGTCAAGCGAAAAAAGCTAATACGGCACGCCCCTCACCGGCATGCGCCCTTATCCGGCGCCCTCAATTTCGGCGCGCCCAAAAAGCTTGGAGAACCTCCCTTACCCGGCGCGCTATTTGCCCACCGGATTAGGCTCTTCTATATAACATACACTTGGTTCGACCCAATAAAAGGGGAGGAGAACGATCGAGAAAAGGTCGAAGGTAGAGAGAGACTGAGTGATCGCCGGGAAGAGGGTGACCACCAATCAGAGCCAAGGGAGAGAGGGTTTTCTTGGGGGAAAGAGGGTTTCCTTTGGAGAGCCTCCTAGCTGCCGCCATTCTCCTCTGCCCTGCCCAAAGTCCTCCGGAGCCAGAGAAGAAGAATGAGATTCTGATACTCTGTTCTGGGAATAGGTGGGTTGCGTGGTTTTCCTCTCCGCCATCTTCCCGATTCTTCCTTTCTGAGTCAATGTAAGCGAGAGGGGGGGGGAGGGCGATGATATGAGCCAATCTCCCCCCCCCCTCTCTCCATTTCTTTCTTCTGTTTTCTTCAGCAAGCCTCTCTGCAGCCGTGGAATGGTGTCTGTGCGACAACGCCGGCGCCAGAGCTTTGTAATATATATATTGGCTTCCCGTTCACAGGATGAATGATTTGAATATACTCTTTAACAGATTGGATGCATAATGTTGTGCCCCTCTCTCACCTTCCTTTCAATCTGCATGTTTAATTATAGCTCCGTGCTTGTTTGTCGAATCTGGGTTCCCCGATGTTGGATGTGCCATGGAACTCCATGGGCTATATAAATATTTCCCCCTCCCCGGGGCCTTCTTGCCAACATGCCGAATGTGCCTCGCATCGTCCATCCCATGGGTTTGTGACTGGAGGCAAACTTATGTATGCACCTCTGGCCGTCCCAACTGGGAGTTGATTTTTCAACGACACTCCGCAGTATCCCTTGCCCCTTTGTCTGCACAGCAACTATACGACTCCGTGGGTGTTAGTCTAACCTCGTGAGCACTAACACACTAACTCTGTGAATGGCAATCTGTCGATGAACTAAATGCATCTCGTATCGAATGTTTCCTCTCCCCCTGTTTGTGGTTTACAGTCATTGGATTGTCTTAATTCCGTTGACCTTGTCCTAGTAATCCGGGGAGGGGGACATCCCCCACTGTTTCATAGGATCGTCGATTGGCCAAAGGGGCTCCATCTGTGAGTGATGGATATTCCCTACGGGCCACAGGACGAATATCAACAGGGGCTTCAGCCCGACAATTTGAATCCATAGTCCTCAGGGACTTTGTGGTGACTAAGGGATGTGTGCCCCTCGTAGGCCAGTCCTTGGGGCTTCCTTCCCTCGGGTATAGTGCGGACTAGAGGTCGCTCACCCCTCGTAGGCTGGCCCTCAGGGTTGTTGCTTCCCTCATTAGTCGCCTTATCTGCTTGTTCAACCCACGGAATCATGATACCCCTTGTAGGCTAGCCCTCGGGGTTTCTTGTTCGATTGGGGTCTGCTGGATGCCATCGTGCTGACCGGCTGGTTAGGGGCATACTCCAGACCCCGTTTCTCCCCTGCAATCCTTCAAGGACGGGGGAGATGCTGCCCAATTTCTGCCATGCTTCTTAACTAATAATGTTATCTCCGTGAATTGGCCTCGATAAAACATAAGTTCTTAAGCAATAAACCTTCGTGCTTGAGTACGAACCTCGCACTATCTCATAACTTAACTCTTAGAGAGCCATGGACTCTAATTCAACAGGCAATCAACCTAATTAACCTCAAAACCCTCAACAACATCTTAATAAGTCAAAAATAGATCAAAAATCTTCAAAAATTAGCTAAACCGGCGCGGTCCTAAGTCGGCGCGCCCTAATACGGCGCGGTACCCCCCCCCCCCCCCCCCCGTGCTGGATTAGCTTTAGACTCATAACTTCATAGTTTTATCTGGCTTCTCCCGATGCGCCCTAACCCGGCGCGCCCCAAAGCCACCACGCCGGTTTAATGCGTGCCATGGCCGCGTCGAATTAAGCCCTTTTGCCTACGTTTGGCCACGCCGGATCAAGCCCTTTTGCCTACGTTTGGCCGCGCCGAGGAAACCTATCCCTACGCATGATCACGCCGGTTTTGAATTATTGCACTATTCTAATCACTCACTCGTCTTCGGAGCGATCCTCGTCTCCCTTTGGCAGAGATTGATAAACTTGATCAGTTAGTGTTGTCTTGATGACTCTGTCTCCATGCTTTAGTATAATCATGAGCATCATGCATACATGCTTGCATAACCCGGTATTGCAAATGGCATTGATGAATGTCCGGGTTACGCCCGATCGGAAATCTTTACCATGCGCGATGGTGGTCTCCGGACCTATGTCCTCCGCCACGTATCGAGGGTTTTCGACTTAATGAACCATGCCTCTCTTGCATGATAGATAAAAGCATTTCATGTGACCTCGTCACATTCATACTTTTGCATCTTATTTCAGCCTCGGACGGTCTGCTATCTCGGTAATTAATCAGAGATTTTCTTCCGTATGGGGGATGTAATTAACGTCATAGCCTTCATGGTATGACAGACTGCTGGTCCTGATCCGAATCTCACTCTCGCCCACATGGGTCAGAATGAGCGCATAATAACTTGTCACTTACGTGACTGGCACCCCTGCACGGTTAACTAATCGATTGGTTATTCATTAATTAATTGGTTGTTCAATCCGAACAAAATGACATAACGAATTTCCCATCGCAAACAAGTCTGGCATGCCCCGTGGGACCAGAGTCACCTTTCATCTCTTTGCCGAGATATGCGAGCCCCGAGGCCCTCCCAAAGACTGCTGATCGTTTATTTGTCTTATATGGCAGGCATACAATGGCATCATCAGGACTTGCTGCTGTCACCTTCGGCCCCGCGATCGTCGCCGGCCATGCTGAACACGGGTACCTGGCGGTGCCCACGGTTTTTGGGTCATTCCCTGTTGCCATAGGCTTCCCCAACTTTTTGGGGTTGGCCTTTGTTGACCTACTTCAAGTGGAGACCTCGGAGCCTGCCGAGGAAACTGCAAAGAAGGTCGAGGCCTTGAATGCTCGATGCTCTGTGGGCTCGATCAAGAGTCCGGTTCCAGTCGCCAATTGCCTGGTGCACCACATCACCCATGGGGCCCGCCCCATTCCTGCCAAGAATGCCGTAGGACACCAGCGCAGAGGCTGCTGGCGGAATACTGCTACTGTCACCGGATGCCTCTCTGTATCTGGTAAATCCATGCTAATTGGTTGAGTTCGCGTCTTCCTGGACGGATGCGACGCTCAGGCGGTCCCAGATCGGGTCATCCCCACCGTACCTGTTCGCAACTCTTACCAGGTCCTCTCCGGGAGGAGAGCTGAGAAGGAGGAAGCCGGCCGCCATGGCCGTGAGAAGCTAGCCCCCGGGCCGAAGAAATTCAAGCAGGTTTGGGTCCCTAAAAAGACCCAGCCCACCTACCAGGTCACACCAACCCGTCACCGCCCTGCATGTAACGGAGTGGGAATAAGGAAGGAAAGGGGCCCGACCCCAAGGGATGAAGAGACGGTTATGGACTTTCCAAGCCGTGAAAGCTTCAGGGCTTGCGCCCGACAAGCCAATATCCCCACAGTGTGAGTGATGGATATTCCCTACGGGCCACAGGACGAATATCAACAGGGGCTTCAGCCCGACAATTTGAATCCATAGTCCTCAGGGACTTTGTGGTGACTAAGGGATGTGTGCCCCACGTAGGCCAGTCCTCGGGGCTTCCTTCCCTCGGGTATAGTGCAGACTAGAGGTCGCTCACCCCTCGTAGGTTGGCCCTCGGGCTTGTTGCTTCCCTTATTAGTCGCCTTATCCGCTTGTTCAACCCACGGAATCATGGTACCCCTTGTAGGCTAGTCCTCGGGTTTCCTGTCCGATTGGGGTCTGCTGGATGCCATCGTGCTGACCGCCTGGTTAGGGGCTTACTCCATACGTGAGTATGACCCCGTTTCTCCCCTGCAAACCTTCAAGGACGGGGGAGATGCTGCCCAATTTCTATCAGGCTTCTTAACTAATAATGTTATCTCTGTGAATTGGCCTCAATAAAACATAAGTTCTTAAGTAATAAACCTTCGTGCTTGAGTACGAACATCGCACTATCTCATAACTTAACTCTTAGAGAGCCATGGACTCTAATTCAACAGGCAATCAACCTAATTAACCTCAAAACCCTCAACAGCATCTTAATAAGTCAAAAATAGATCAAAAATCTTCAAAAATTAGCTAAACCGGCGCGGTCCTAACCCGGCGCGCCCTAATACGGTGCGGTACCCCCCCCCGTCGGATTAGCTTTAGACTCATAACTTCTCGGTTTTCTCTGGCTTCTTCCCGGCGCACCCTAACCCGGCGAGCCCCAAAGCCACCGCGCCAGTTTAATGCGTGCCATGGCCGCGCCGGATTAAGCCCTTTTGCCTACGTTTGACCGCGCCGGATCAAGCCCTTTTGCCTATGTTTGGCCGCGCCGGGGAAACCTATCCCTACGCGTGGTCGCGCCGATTTTGAATTATTGCACTATTCTAATCACTCACTCGTCTTCGGAGCGATCCTCATCTCCCTTTGGCGGAGATTAATAAACTTGATCAGTTAGTGTTGTCTTGATGACTCTGTCTCCATGCTTTAGTATAATCATGAGCATCATGCATACATGCTTGCATAACCCCGGTATATCAAATGGCATTGATGAATGTCCGGGTTACGCCCGATCAGAAATCTTTACTATGCGCGATGGTGGTCTCCGGACCTATGTCCTCCGCCACGTATCGAGGGTTTCCGACTTAATGAACCATGCCTCTCTTGCATGATAGATAAAAGCATTTCGCGTGACCTCGTCACATTCATACTTTTGCATCTTATTTCGGCCTCGGACGGCCCGCTATCTCGACAATTAATCAAAGGTTTTCTTCCTTATGGGGGATGTAATTAACGTCATAGCCTTCATGGTATGACGGACTGTTGGTCCCGACCCGAATCTCACTCTCGCCCACACGGGTCAGAATGAGCCCACAATAACTTGTCACTTACGTGACTGGCACGCTTGCGCGGTCAACTAATCGATTATTTATTCATTAATTAATCGGTTGTTCGATCCGAACAAAATGACCTAACGAATTTCCCATCGTAAACAATGGCTTGCACCTCTGCCCAAGCCTTCAAAAGCCAAGCACCACTTTCTATTCACACAAGGATGCCCGTCGAAGTTCACCTCTATCAGGTCGTCCCGTTCTTTCCCAAAAACATCATGTTTACATTGTTCAATTATTCTATTATTTCATGCTATTCATGCGGATAATGTCGTTTAAGTTTGGGGGGGAGAGAAAAATTTCTTGATACATATCGTACAACCTGATAGGAGTACCTCCATAATGTACTTGCATATCATTCTTTCTTGCAATCTACATGAAAGTGGAAAGATAAAATCTCCGACTACGTTTTCTTGATTCATGCACTCATTGAAAGTAATTCTGGAATAGAAAAGACTAGGGAGAAGGATAATGGAAAAAATTATTCGACTTAGCCATGGAAAACTGATTTAAGAATCTCTTTAAAGTTCATTAGGACTTAAGAATAATAATCACTTTGCACGCTAATGAAATAAGCAAGACAAGCCTTCTGTTATTTTAGAGTGGTGTCTGATACTCTGCATTTCTTGGAGCTGAGATCTTTTTAATAAAACTATATGCCAAAGTTATCCATCAAATAAGTGTAAAAGCATATTGTTTAAAAAAAAAATACCATGAAAAATATCCTTGATCCTAGTAATCGGGCCTGCTTCTCCTAAGGTGAGAGTTGAGGTTCGCGTCAAATAGTGAAGGGTTGTGCAACATCATGTGTGTATTGAAAAAAAAATGCAGACAAAAGTTATTGTACTTAATGCTCTGATTTAGGAGGTGCAAAGTTGAAGGATACCTAGCTAGAATGACAAATGAGGAATGCAATTATCTGTACTGTGGATTTAGTATTACACTTACACAAGTGCTATTGAACTTTGAGTTGTATTCTTAGTCATGTACCTAAATTTTCAATCAAAGGCTATTATGCATTAATGATTCCGTATTCTTGATCTTTAGTTGATTCTAAGAAGGAAAAGTTGGATATGTGGGTATGAGCTTTGCAAACTCTTGTTGGTCCTAAATTTTAATTTAATTACATTACTAAGGGACTAGTAATGAGTAAGTCGGGCGGTGTGATAAGCGCCTATTTGTTTATACTTATTTATATCACACATCATTGTTTAGACTTTAACGAAGGTAATTATACAATTGTTACATGATAATCTTGGTCTCACATAAAATGAAAATTTTTTTATTGTAATTAATGAGACTTGAGAAATGGTTAAATAAAAAAAAATTGTATAAATAAATCTTGATAAAATTATTGTGTGATGATTATTTTTGAAGAGGCTTGATATAAACTTATTTGTTATATTTTTGAGGAGCCTAAGTATAATTTTTGCATGTGAATAGGAGGCTACAGTGGAAGGAATTATATCATCGATAACACTTTCGGTGTGATAATGACAAGAGCATGGGCATGGGAATGGAGGTGGACTAAAATTAATGGAAGGAATTATGGAAGGAGAATGATAATTGAGGCTAGCTCATCCCTTCACCCCTATAAAACCACACCCTCTTCCCCCCTCTTGAGGGCATCTCTCTTCTTTTCTCTTTAAAAAAACATACATGTACACGTAGTTTTTTCTAGGCTCTCTCTCTCCTCAACTCTCTTAGCGCCCATACACACTCTCTCTCTAATCCTCTTCTTTCTCCTCTTCTCACCCTCACCCTCACCCATCGAATCCTCCTCTCTCCCCCTCTCTTCTCTTTCCCACGGATTCTCTCTCTCGCTTCTCTTCTCTCACCCCCGTCTTCGCTCCCAGCTAACCACCATCGCGGCCTCTCCCTCTCCTCTCCCTCTCTCCCTTCACTGCTCTGCCAGCACCACCCTTCTCTCATCTCACCACCTCCTCTTTCCTGTCTCTGCTGTCCCTCTTCACACCCACACCTCATGCACCACCGCCACCTTCACACACACACACCCAGTCGTAAGCCTCTTCTCTTCCTCTCCTCCTTCTTCTCCACTCCCACCGCAGATTTCCCTACTCACCCTGCTAGCCATCGCGGCCACCTCCTGCACTGACCACCGGAGCCCTCTCTTTCTCTCCCTCTATCTCACCACCCTTCGCCTCCCTCTCTCCCACAGACACGGCGGCCACTCCCCCTTCTCTCACGGAACCTCTGCTATCCCTCTCTTTCACCTGACCCAGCCGACCAACACACTACCTCCCACCACCGTAGCCCTCTCCCTACACACCTCTCTTCACCTTCCCTCTCCTACCGCCAATGCCCACACCACAGCCACCGCCTGCACTCCTTCACACCAGCGTCGTCCTCCCCCTCTCCTCTTCACACACACCTCCTCCCTCTACCACATAAACCACCCACAGCCCTCTCCTTCGCTCCTCCTGCATATCTCTCTCTCTCTCTCTCTCACCTATGCCACAGCCACTCCGCGACCAGTCCGCGACAACACTCCCCCGTCTCCCTCTCTCTGCTTCTCTCTCTAACCTCCCTTCTTTCTCTGCACTCTCTCCCTCTCAGTCCCTTCTACTCACACACGGCGGCCTTCTACTCTCGATGTCCCTCTCGTTCTCTCCTCTGTCCACGGTGCCATCTGCCCAACACTACCCTGCGGCCACCACAATGTCGACCTCGACATGCACGTACTGTAGCCTAGCATGCCAGCTTTCCTCCTCTCCTCTATAGACACAAAACCTTCGCTTCAACTCCCTCTCCTCACTGCACACACGTAGACGACCCCCCCTCGCTACTGTCTCTCTGCGCTCTCTAAACACACACACACCGTCCGGAACCACCGCGAGCCCCTCACCATCCGCCCCTTTCTCTCTCTTTTCTCCATCTCTCTCTTCCTCTCTCTTCTCTCTCACCCACACAAACATTAATATATATATATTTATTTATTAAATCCCACACCATCATTATCTCTTTTAATTTCTATCCCTTTTCTACTATTTTTTATTATCTCTCTCTAAACTTCTCTCTCTCTCTCTCTCACGTCGACATCCACACGGGGTTGGGCGGCTCTCCAAGGCTCAAAGGAGTGGACTACAGCTTCTTCATCCGCATCTCTGCTATTCCTTCTTCCCATTTCATTATTTTTAATTTAGTTGGAATTTATTTGGGATTGTAATGTTTATTTTTCTTATCATTTTGTAAACATTTAACTTTTAAGTAATAAAATTATTTCAGTGTTATTCGCTCTCTAGTATTTTCTCTTTCTTCACCGTCTATTTCTTCTTCCTTTCTCTCTCTATATTTCTATCTTTAGATCCTCTAAATTTCTTTAGGTAAATTTACATTTACGCAATCTTGAATTTCAACATAAAAAATAATTCCATAAATTTTCTCCTCTCAAAATATAAAGTTTTTAATTTTAAAATTCTAACCTCCTCGTGGGATCGACCCGTACTTGCCACTGCGCTCAAATTTAAATTTACTATTTATGAGTGCGGAATTTTAAAATTGTGTTCGTGGTGTTTTAAACGACGAGCATCTGCTCGCATCAAGGCCCATACAGGATAACTGGAGTACTCAGCAAAGGGGCATACAGACTGTCGACGTTGGGGGGGCAGGAGGTACCCAGGACATGGAATTCTATGAATCTCATGAAGTTCTTCCAGTAAAGCGTCACCAGCTATATTCAACCGGGGTAACGTAAGAGTTTTCTAGAGGCAAGCACTGCTCCCCTTGAAAATGATCAGATAACCTACGGGTTCCTTAGAGGCGAGCACGGCTCCCCTTGAAAATGACTAGGTAACCAACGGGTTTCCTAGAGGCGAGCACCGCTCCCTTAGAAATGGCAAGGTAACCTACGGGTTCCCTAGAGGCGAGCACGGCTCCCCTTGAAAACGACATACGGGTTCCCTAGATGCGAGCACCGCTCCCTTAGAAATAGAAAGGTAACCTACGGGTTCCCTAGAGGTGAGCACAGCTCCCTTTGAAAATGACCTACAGGTTTCCTAGAGGCCAGCACTGCTCCCTTAGAAATGGCAAGGTAACCTACGGGTTCCCTAGAGACGTGCACTGCTCCCCTTGAAAATAATCAGGTAACCTACGGGTTCCCTAGGGGCGAGCACCGCTCTCCTCAAAAATGATGGCAGTAAGCAAACAGAAGACAGAAACACTGCGAGGCATGCATATAGAAAAGCCACTCAAAGGCACGCAGAAGTCCTCCATTAAAAAGGTACACATTGATGTAGATCCAAACCAGAGAATTTTATCTCTTTAGTCAGAATACAAGCTTCCAAAAATCCAAAGGCAATACAAGCTGCCAAAATCCCAAAGCACAGCTCTCGTACAGCCGTCGTGCAGGCACACAAGAAAGTAAGGTTCCAGAAGTAAGATCTCATCCCCAGCCCCTCGTGGCAGTAACGAATGACTGCTCCTCGGCCTGCTTGTTCTGAGGAAGCAGACCGACAAAGGAAGCTATCTATGCTAGAGAAGAGGGATGAACTTTCCGCACCTGGAAACCGCACCTAGCATCCCTTTTGATCCGTGGAAGCGGACCAACTAGGGACACTATTGGCGAAGAGGTCGGCATCGGGAGAGAAGACTGGTTGACTCATCCATCCCTGGTTGACGGGGGGCACTGGAGCAACAAGGCCCACGCATTACGGAGGCCGACACAGCACGCTGGCCATGTCTGCAAATTGGCAAGCAAGTCCTACTACCCCGCCTACCGTCATCTTCGGGCAGAGAAGTGCTCCCCTTAGCTCGGGAGGATACCTCGTCACACACCTGCAGGCCAAGAAGCACGAACGGAAGCAGTCACGACCATGCAACAAGAAGACAGCAAGAAGAAGGGAGGATTTTTATTCAGAAGTAGAGGGGGTAAATACAAAGGTATCACCCGTCCCTTTAAAGACGGAACCTATCCGGCTCAAGAAGCAGAACCCCCCTGCCAGCATACAAGCGGTTGACCTTATCCAAGGCCTCCCACCAGCCGTCCAAGTACCCGTTCTGGCATTCCTCGGAGACGGGACCATTTGCCCCCGGCTCCGGCCACGGCCGCCATAGAGCTGGCGAAGGCGCCCTCCAGAGGATCAGGGGTTGGCGAGGAGCCGGCAAAGTATCATCGTCCGACGAGGTACCAGACTCTTCCGACGACATCCTATAGGGCCACCTCCCTTTAAGCCTTTGCACCGGGAGGCAAAGATAGAGGTCGATATTTATAGGGAGGGATGATGGTGCGGACACACGCCGCTATACACGCCGGTGGACGAGGACATGGCGGGACCCAGTTAGCTCACGGAGGACATGGACGCATCGGCCGAGCCTTCACCTTTATTTCATAATTGTTTGGCCATGTTGGGCCCTGTTTTGATTTTGTGGACAATTAATGGGTTGTAATAAGGCTAATGGGCCTATGGCCTTGTAATGGGCTAGAATAGTATTGGGCTTGACTAATGGGCCTTTAAATGGGCCTAGCCCATGGGCTAGGTATGAATGGGTCAATGGGGTTAAATGTGAACAAGTCATGGGATTAGTGTGCTAGGTGTGAAAAGGGCATAAGGGATCAAGTGTGAAAAGGGGACTAATGTGAATGGGTCACCAATGTGAAGGGGGATTATGTGCTATGTGTGAATGGGATGAAAGGGTGTGAATGGGACTAATGGAAAGTGGGCTAAGGTGGCTAGTGGAAGGGGGCGTCCCCCTCCTTGGTCCAAGAGGATGGCTGCCACCTACCCTCCCTTTGAATTTCAAAGGGAGGAAGCTTCCTCCCTCTCTCCTTGGTCTCCCCCTCCCATCATTGTCAAAGGGGCGCACCCCTCTCCCTCCCCCCTTGTTCCATCGAAGTTCCCAGCCCCCTCCCCTTGCCAAACCACTATATAAACACTTGTATTATGTTAGTGCAAAGGTTAATGAAGTTTTTGTGAGAGAAATTTGAGTTAAGAGAGTGATTCTCTTCCCCCCCCCCCCCTTGGGTGTGATACCCTGCCCAGTCCTGTGACGGGACTGATCTTGGGCATGTGACTCTCCCCCTATCCTCCCCCATCCTCTTATCATCTGCTTCCACTAAAATTCTCAGTGATACTTCTACGAGTCATAAAGATTTCAGAGGTAGTTTCATGTCGATCGGAGTTCTGGATCGCTGGTAGCAATTCTTTTCGTGACGGCGCGCAGATCTGCCCGAACCTGCTGTCCAGATCTAGAGTTTCCTGATTACGAATTTCCCCAGATCTCCTCTCAAGCCATCAGGAGCTGCCTTTCAGAGTGGTTGTAGGATTTTGAGTCCTATTCGCGCTGCCACCGATCTTGTCTCGATCCGAGATCTGTGCTGATCGTGGCGACAATTCTCGTGGGATCGCGCGAGCTGGTCTGTGGAGACCCGACTCAGAACTAGAGCCAACTTACAGAGTCTGCCCCGCCTCATCCCATCCATATCTGTGCGAGCTCTTTTGACTACGTCTTCCTCTGGACGTCGCCGATGAGCTCCCACAAACGGCGCCTCAATCCGACATCAGCAACCAATTTTCCCATAATTAATTGTCTTTCTGTGCAGTTCTGAGTGCACAAAACTAGAAGCTCAGTTCAGTCGCTGCTGCGCCCAGATCTGAAAGAATCTGTTCACGCCCTTCGGAGTGGACAAACTACGTCCTGTTGCCGACGTTCTCCAACAAACGGTGCTCCGATTCACCATCGGATCTTGGCGTACCGGCCTCCGAAAGTTTGCTGCACAGGGTGACCCGCGCGGACAGAACCGAGTCGACTTCCATTCGGCTCACCCGATCGGCTCCGACTCGCGTCTCTCGCCTCCTGCGAGTGTGGCCCATCAACCTGGGTTCCAGCAACCCCAAAAGTGGTCTTTGTAGCCCTTTACCTCTTTGCGTGGAGTGGGTGAATATTTCTGAAATTGTAATTTTAACGATTGTGTGTATTGGGGTTGTTTGAATTCGGCCGGGAATTCTTCCCCACGCCTAGTCGTGGAGGTACGTGCTTGTTCCTCTCTCACATTGCTGGTTTAGTATATGGTCTATTATGCTGCGTTTGTGAGATTAAGGCCGATAGTTAGTTACAAATCACCGTGATTGTTAGTTGTGAGCGCCCGTTCCTTGGCACCGGTCGAGCACCGAGCCCGAACTGGATACCCCTAGGCGACGGTGGTTCCTTAACCGCTACGATCCCCACGTTTCCCTCGCAAGGGATGATCGTCGGGCTAGTTAGAGTGCTGTTGAGAGACGTCTCCACCCAGAGAACACCACGGTGGTCAGCCGCCCGGCTTGACTTTAGTGTGTTAGTGCTGGCCACACATCAAGTCCGCCGTACGTCTTAGCCCGGTCGTCATCCGTCCCGCATCAAATTGGTATCAGAGCGTCGGTTTAAGTCTAGGTTCATTTAAGTACAAGGTTGCATTTGCATTCCAATATTCGGAATATTAAAAGGTGTCGTCCGATCGTTAGGCTACGCCTATCGGGAAGGCCGCACACTTGCGCGAGTGATCTTCAGATCTATTAGCTCCACCACGTACCGAGTCTTGGTTTAAGTCTAGGTTCCAAGTTAGTGCATTCCAACCTTCGTGTCTTTGCATGCCCACCCGGCGTGGTACCCAATACCATCGCCCCGCATCTATGGCTAACCCACGGGATGCCCCCCCCCCCCCCCCCCCGGGAGACTTTCACTCCTTACATGAGGCAATGATGGCCATTATGGCTCGATTGGACCAATCCGAGACTACCTTTCGGAATTTCTCCAATAATATGGATGGTCGCCTTAGGGCCATGGAGGGACGCATGGAGACCTCCGACAGGTCTGTCCATGATCTAGTTGGACGGTTAGATAGAATGTCACACGGGGACCCCCCGGGAGCAGCTCAAGGCCCATTCGCACCTCCTCCCGCGGTGGCCCAAGGCTAACCCACTCCCATGGCCCAAGTCCAGGCCGCTCCCGCGGCCCAAAACCAGCCCCCACCCGCTCCTCAAAACGCCCGGCAACAGGCCATCGAACCACAGCATCATGACCTTGGTCTAGAAGACTATGGGTCCGATAATGCGTATGGGGGGAATGGCCGATGCCGTCATGGCTTTCATCAGCCAAGAGATGAGGAGGATGATAGAGTCCTTAGGACCGTGCGAGCAGACCCTCCCACTTTCAACGGGTCTTTGGACCCAAAGGTCTATCTCGATTAGGAGGCCAACATGGACCGGTACTTCGAGTGGTTCGAAATGACGGACCTCCGGAGAGTCAAGTTTGCAAAAATGAAGTTATTAGGGCAAGCGCAAACTTATTGCCGCAATGCGGAGAGCTTGCCATATCAGCATCGAGAGCCCCCAGTTGAGTCTTGGGATGAAATGAAGGATAGGCTTAGAACTAAGTATCTTCCCACCTCGTACCGTCAACGGCTCATTGATCGATGGCAAAACCTCACCCAAGGTGATAGGTCTATGTCCGAGTACATCACAGAGTTTGATGAATATTTTTTACGATGTGACATCTCGGAAGAGAGCACGATGCCTGTTTCTCGCTTCCGTCGAGGTCTGCGGCCCCACTATCAGTACGAACTCTTTCACCGCAATGTGACCACCCTAGAGGCCGCCTACCAAGTTGCTCTCGAATTAGAGCAGTTTGAGTCAGATTTTACTCCCGTCCAACGACCGGGAACCATCCCTCAGCGTGGGTCCGACTCTCGGACCACACCTAGTTCCTATAGCCGATTTCCGGTGGTTCGTCATCCGGAACCCCCTCGCCAAGACCCCTTTACTCTCAGGCCTCGGCCTCTCCCTCCAAGGGACCCTCTCCCTCGCCCACAGGCACCAACCCCCACCCCACACCCCCAGCAGCCCACATTGCCTACCCGATCTCAGCTCCCATCACCCCCGGCCCGACGAGAAGACAAGGGAAAGGGACCGATGACCGGTGGAGCATATTCTAGCACAGGGCCACGTGACCAATGCTATAGGTGTGTTGGAATTGGCCACTTTGCGGCCAAGTGTCCCACTCGGAAATCATTGGTTATTTCGGACACTCCAGTCCGCGACTCCACACCGGAGCTAGTGGAGGTCATCTATGAGGCGGACCCCGAACTTGAGAAGGAGTATTTTGATGCGCTTTTAGAAGAGCATGCTACCGACCCGGGTACCCAGGGTGATGTGCACTTGGGTGTGATCCTCCCGAACCTATGAACCCCATTTAGAAGTCAGTAGGTTCATGTTAGATGTCTAAGAGTCTCCAACTTTGGGTTACATTATTTGTTTGATGTCTATTTTTCTACAGTTTGTTTTCTTTCATGCATATGGAGTTTGCATTAAGTCGTGTCCCAATAAAAGGCCAGCCATGCACGTATAAGGAATTAGCTGATGCATGCTACACGTCCGTGAGTTCAGAAGGGAGAGTACGTCATGATCAGGGTCATATCTGAACGGTCTCCTCTTGGGGCCGTAAAACAACTCTAGGCCCGCGATACCTGCCCTTCCCGAGTCACGAAACAAGTGGGTTTGAATGCGTACGTTACTGACCTACCGGATGACTATGGTGTCAGTTCGACGTTCAATGTTTATGATCTAGTAGCATATCAAAAACTCGCGGTGATCCCTAGTGAGTTTCGGGCTTTATCCTTCTATTGTGAGTGACCCACCACCCGAGAGTCCACCTCTTCCAGCCTCAATGCAAGCATATAGATTTTATACTAGATGAGCAGGTGATCACCACCAGGAACGGCGCCTACCAACACTTCTTAGTGCGTTGGCGAGGATGCCCCACGATGAACAATACCTTGATCACATGCGGAGAGCTCAATCTTTGGGACCCTTACTAGACGGGGTCGAGTTCCTCCCACCCGGGGAGAATTGGTGTGGACACACGCTGCTATACACGCCGGTGGACGTGGACATGGCGGCACCCAGTTAGCTCGCGGAGGACATGGACGCATCGGCCGAGCCTTCACCTTTATTTCATAATTGTTTGGCCATGTTGGGCCCTATTTTGATTTTATGGACAATTAATGGGTTGTAATAAGGCTAATGGGCCTATAGCCTTGTAATGGGCTAGAATAGTATTGGGCTTGACTAATGGGCCTTTAAATGGGCCTAGACCATGGGCTAGGTATGAATGGGTCAATGGGGTTAAATGTCAACAAGTCAAGGGATTAGTGTGCTAGGTGTGAAAAGGGCATAAGGGATCAAGTGTTAAAAGGGGACTAATGTGAATGGGTCACCAATGTGAAAGGGGATTATGTGCTATGTGTGAATGGGGTGAAAGGGTGTGAATGGGACTAATGGAAAGTGGGCTAAGGTGGCTAGTGGAAGGGGGCGCCCCCCTCCTTGGTCCAAGAGGATGGCTGCCACCTACCCTCCCTTTGAATTTCAAAGGGAGGAAGCTTCCTCCCTCTCTCCTTGGTCTCCCCCTCCCATCATTGTCAAAGGGGCGCACCCCTCTCCCTCCCCCCTTGTTCCATCAAAGTTCCCAGCCCCCTCCCCTTGTCAAACCACTATATAAACACTTGTATTATGTTAGTGCAAAGGTTAATGAAGTTTTTGTGAGAGAAATTTGAGTTAAGAGAGTGATTCTCTTTCCTCCCCCCTTGGGTGTGATACCCTGCCCAGTCCTGTGACGGGACTGATCTTGGGCGTGTGACTCGCCCCCTATCCTCCCCCATCCTCTTATCATCTGCTTCCACCAAACTTCTCAGTGATACTTCTACAAGTCAGGAAGATTTCAGAAGTAGTTTCACGTCAATCGGAGTTATGGATCGCCGGTAGCAATTCTTTTCGTGACGGCACGCAGATCTACCCGAACCTGCTATCCAGATCTGGAGTTTTCTGATTACGAATTTCCCCAAGTCTCCTCTCAAGTCATCAGGAGCTTCCTTTCAGAGTGATTGTAGGATTTTGAGTCCTCTTCGCGATGCCGCCAATCTCGTCTCGATCCGAGATCTGTGCTGATCGTGGCGACGATTCTCGTGGGATCGAGCGAGCTGGTCTGTGCAGACCCGACTCAGAACCAGAGCCGACTTACAGAGTCTGCACTGCCTCATCCCGTCCAGATCTGTGCGAGCTCTTTTGACTACGTCTTCCTCTGGACGTCGCCGACGAGCTCCCATAAACGGCGCCTCGATCCGACATCGGCAACCAATTTTCCCATAATTAATTGTCTTCATGTGCAGTTCTGAGTGCACAAAACCAGAAGCTCAGCTCAGTCGCTACTACACCCAGATCTGAAAGAATCTGTTCGCGCCCTCCGGAGTGGACAAACTAAGTCCTTTCGCCGACGTTCTCCAACAAACGGCGCTCCAATCCGCCATCGGATCTTGGCGTACCGGCCTCCGCAAGTTTGCTGCGCAGGGTGACCCGCACGGACAGAACCGAGTCGACTTCCATTCCGCTCACCCGATCGGCTCCGACTCGCGTCCCTCGCCTCCTGCGAGTGTGGCCCATCAACCCAGGTTCCAGCAACCCCAAAAGTGATCTTTGTAGCCCTTTACCTCCCTGCGTGGAGTGGGCGAATATTTCTGAAATTGTAATTTTAACGATTGTGTGTATTGGGGTTGTTTGAATTCGGCCAGGAATTCTTCCCCACGCCTAGTCGTGGAGGTACGTGCTCGTTCCTCTCTCACATTGCTGGTTTAGTATATGGTCTATTATGCTACGTTTGTGAGATTAAGGCCGATAGTTAGTTATAAATCACCGTGATTGTTAGTTGTGAGCGCCTGTTCCTTGGCACCGGTCGAGCACCAAGCCCGAACTAGATACCCCTAGGCAACGGTGGTTCCTTAACC
Organism: Amorphophallus konjac; assembly: GCA_022559845.1. Classification (NCBI taxonomy): domain Eukaryota; kingdom Viridiplantae; phylum Streptophyta; class Magnoliopsida; order Alismatales; family Araceae; genus Amorphophallus; species Amorphophallus konjac. Next base: position 526,402,499 of record CM040121.1, read on the forward strand.
GCTGCGATCCCCACGTTTCCCTCGCAAGGGACGATCGTCGGGCTAGTTAGAGTGCTGTTGAGAGACGTTTCCACCCAGAGAACACCACGGTGGTCAGTCGCCCGGCTTGCCTTTAGCGTGTTAGTGCTGGCCACATATCAAGTACGTCGTACGTCTTAGCCCGGTCGTCATCCGTCCCGCATCAGATGAAGGTCCCAGAAGGTCAAAGGACTCCTGCTACCTTTTCAAAAAAACACAGAATCCAAAGCGACGGATCCCGAAAGTTGTGCCCCTCCAAGGTAATCCTCGAAGGGGTCATTCCGTATCCCCAGGAGGTTTCATTGCAATTAGAGGAAAAGAAGATACACGGCAAAGATTTTGGCTAAAATCTTCGATTCCAAGATCAGAAGTTTACAAATGGAAGGGCAACTACCCTATCAGAATAAAGAAAGTACGAAAAGAAGAAATAAGAGGGCGCCCCTTCAAGGGTCCGCCCCAGCAGCGACATCATGTGACCCGGCCTCCTCGGGCTCACGCGCCACGGAAGTCCCCGCAAGTCTTCAGCCAGATCCACCACGTGTCCCTCCATGGCTGGGGCGTCAACAGGTGCTCGCTCACCAATGCTCGACCCCGGCACACGCTCCCCTGTCTCAGCTCCCACCTCACCAGCCTCCTCCTCGTCGTCGCTGGCCTCGGGGCCGTAAGCTGATGAAGAAGGAAGGAGGGAAGGCACCGAGGAGCCAAGGACCCCGGCCGTGGCCACAACAGCAGCCGCCCAACCTTCCCGCATGCCACGATCACGTGCCGGCCCAAAGAATTCCAGAGCCACCGTGGTCAACTCGTCCCGATAGGCCGGTGAGGAGCAAAAGTTCTCCACTGCCTCCTCACCAGCAGCGGACGCCGACAATCATAACTCAGGGAGCTGCACCTTTCCCTCCTCCGCTTGAGCTTCAGCAACTTGGACCTACGCCGCCAACTTCACTGTGCGGGCTTCGGCCGCCTTGAATTGAGCACGGAAGAAGTCACGGTCCCGTTCCATCCCGACAAGGACCCGTTCCAGCTGCCTCAACTGATCGCGGAGCCCCGAGTTCTCAACCTCTGACATCTTCAGACGCCCATCCATCACCTCACAATTGGCCGACAGCTCTACCTGAATAGTCTGGTTGGCCTCTAGCTCCCGGGCAAGGTGGTGCCTCCACAAGCCGAAGGCCCCAAGGACCGAGCACACGCTCCTCGCAGCCAACGCTGTCAACGCCCGCAAACTGAGACACCGGAGCGCCCGTGCCACCGACCGCTCCTACTCATGAGGTCCACAACCGTCGCGATTCCCGCCTGACCGAATGTAGCATCTTCGGGTGGTGAGGATTGGGTGCTCGATGGGATCTCTGGCGGCAGAGGATGACCAGCATCATCAGCAACATGAGCTTTCCCCTTGTCGCGCCCCTCTCCCATGGGGGCAAGCACGGGTGAGGAAACTATTGACCCTCCAGCCGGCGATGGTGGAGGGACCTCAGGAGGAGGTACCTCGGGCGGCGGCGGCGGCGAAGCCTGACTTCGAGCCAGAGTAGAGACTCTGCCCCTCTTCCTCGAGCGACGTTGTGTGTCCAGCGCCGCCAGCTCCTCCACAGTTAATGAAACTCGACCACCACCGGCCATGGTGGACTCCTCCCCAGCGACGCTAGCGGCTCCTTCGGAGGTATCTCTCCGAGCGCTGGATCCACCGCTGGCTGCAGAAGTGACTGCCGAGCTCACCAGGGGAACACCCGCAGGAACTGGATACTACAGCCTCCTCGGGGCAAATGCAACCTCAGCCTGAGGGGGCGACGACTATCAACTGGCCGCCCCCCAGCTCGACATGGTCCACAGGACCAGGGGCACGTCGCAGCAGCCACACCACCTCGTAGCTCCACGCCGGTACTTCAGACGCCCCTGAAATTAGATCAAGCCTGGTTAGTACAGTTCGCCACCAATATAGCTTGAGGAGGATTCAAGATCAGTACCCTGTGGTAATGGGGGACTCAACTCCAGCTTCCGGAGCAACCCCGGAGTCAACTCGAAGTCAGCGTTGGCAAGGGGGAACCGGAGGACATCGTCTATCTTCCTACGATCTTCGGCGTTGGCCGGGGGCTTCCTGTCGGCCCAGACAGGACGGATGCCCATGTGCCTCCAACAGCTGGAGGAACCACGGTCACCCGATTTGGTGATATACACATAACATTGCGACCAACCCTTGAGGTTGGCTGCGGCAGCGGAAACTCGGATGATGTTGCGACCAGACTGGGCCTTGAAATACGCGTAGGCCGTATCGGCCGGACACCTCTGTAGGTAATAAAATTGGCGGAAGAGATGAACGATGGGCTCCACCGACACTCGCCGACACACGAAGACAAATCCATAGAGGATGTAGTAAGAGTTAGGGGATAACTCCCCTGGATGCCGGCCATAATGATGGAGGACAAAAGCAATGAAAGGATGAACGGGAAGGCGGAAGCCTGCCTGTAAAGACGCCACCGGGACCATAATCCCCCCCAGAGGCAGGCTTAGTTGATCATCGTCAACGGTCGGGCAGACAATGTCAAACTCGGGGGGAATCTGAAAAGCTTCCCACAGCCCTCGAACCACTCTGTACGTGATTAATGACGGGGAGTGGGGTCGACTAGCACTGGCACCCGAAGTGCTCGGGGCGCTACCACGGCCCGGATCCACTTCTTCGACAGAAGATATGGGACTAATATGAAGGGTTCTCCTACGATGAGGCATGACTACGAGAGCTTGAAAACGTAAAGGGGGAGAGAGAACCCTCACCAGGCGGAGGAAGAAGAGACCTGCGAGGAGCACGCCAACTAATGGGACGTGGATGGAGTCTTTGGGGGAAACCCCACGATGACCATTATAACCGCCCACGACAGACCGACGCTTCCAAGCTGTAGGGCAGGTGGAAAGGTGCCCGTCGCTGTCACGGTACGGTCACCAACGCCAGACGCCTGTTCGGAGCCCGCGCTCCTAGACAAAGCAGGACCTATGTCTTGATTACGGAAGTGGCGCCTGCCACCGCCAGAGACGCCTTACGCGCCAAGCATGCCACCAGAACCGTCGATGCTAGCGCTATGGGAAGATCGACTTCGAACCCCACACTCCGACAGATCCTCTCATGTTTGACTCTCAGCCCTCTGCAAAGTGCTCGGCAACTGAGAGTAGGGGGGAAGTGAGGAGGGTAAATCAGATTTGGCCCGAGAACGGCCCAATACCGAGGGGTCCAAATCGACCCCGCTTCTACAGCACGCCCAAGTGGCGCCCAGCAGTTACGGCCCATCAAGGTGCGGCCCAATCCGGCTTGACATCGCATTCTACAGTGCGCAAAAGCTACGGCCCAAGCGCAGTGATCACCGGAAGACCCTCCGACGACCAACCGTTACCCCTCACGACGTTGGCCTTAATCCCATAATGGGCGAGCACGCCCCACGAGCATCGTAAGACTCGTCCCGGGACCAGCTGACGCCGGGGTAATCGCCCTCCAACGGGAAACTCCCATACTATAGCGGGGAAACGTTATTCCCCAACCTACGTCTTTCCCTATCAAGGGATAAGGCTCCTCGCTCCAGGATAACCCTTATAAAAAGGACACCGACAGAGAACAGAGATACGGTGGATGATTCTGCCAAACCGCTACACGAGAGAATAGAGCTATTAACCCTACTACATAAAGAGAAGGAAGCTCCCCTCCGGCGACTTTACCACCCAGTGAGCACTCACCGAGTGAGCACTGGGAGCGAGCACTCGTCTGGAGGATCTACACGGCTCTTTAGTCTCCCACTACGATCTCGATCTCTCTCACTTGTCTTCCTCTATTCCTCGATTAATACGTCTCTGACTTAAGCATCAGAGGGCTATCCCCTGGGATAACATTCAGAACTCCTTCTGACGTCCCTCGTTTTCTGGTGCTTGCAGATCTCCACAGGTGCGGGACGACTTCTCCGTTTAATAAATAGAGAAGGTGATACGTGACATAGAAATCAGATTTTTACCTCTACATGTACGTGCGTCCTCTAGTTGCATAACTCCTCGTGACGTACGTTTTGATATCAATATACAATCATATCGTCTTCTTTCTCTATATGTATATAACATGTGGTACACTTTAACACATAATAGAATCAAATCTTGTCGCAGATTAATCGTTCAACGTAAGGCTATATAATAAATGGATGCCTAATTTTTAGTTTTTGATCTCTTTTTGATTTGAATGGTAGATATGAAAGTCTGATAGATAGCATTTAATGCATGGTTTGCCGGAAACAAAGAGCAAACCTTCGATAATAAATTGTTATTTTCGCATGTAATTATATCTTTTTCATTTTGATATATATATATATATATATATGGTAAACATGAATTTGTAAAAAAATCACTCTTAAAAATATATTAACCGACATAATACTCTGTAAAATCATATTATGCATATATATCAATCTTATTTGTTGGCATATCACTTTTTTTATTAAAAAATATTTAAAAAATTATGTTTAGATGGTCGTACAGAGTATTTATACATTATTTGATTTTACGTAGTGGTATGAATATTAATATATTTTCAAAAATATTTTTTTGACATATATATATATATATAGTTCCATTAAAAAAGAATATTTTACAAATATATCTCTGTAAACTTGTGTATTAGTAAATAAACTCTCCATTTAGACATTTTGTCACATATAAACATGATATATCTTGAATGTTTGCGATTATGCACCCGCCACAACTCCCATTTATTTAACGAGGATAAAGTGCATGTTAATGAAAATCAAACTGGGTAGCCCAATTGATTATTCACCTCGTGAGGAACCATGAGATCTTGAGTTTTTTGAGTCTCAGTGGGTGACCCGACAAAAAAAATAAAAAAAAGTGCGGGTTAAGAGATACAATGACTATCCTACCCTTAGGTCATCCCCTCCTTTGGATCAGGTTTTCGAGATTCCCTCTTTCACCCACCTCGAAGACCACCTCCTTCACTCGGGTCTCCTATCGGGCCTTCTGTGTCTCCTCCGTCCTATGATGGCCATGTTATCGAGCTTGACCTCTCCTAGAACGTGCTTTCCTGGAACATGCTCCAGGGCTCTATCATAAAGATCCAGGCACTCACCTCCGCCTGCCCCTCCTAGTGGGAGCTTAACCTCTCCAGCAACACACTTGGGTTTGCCCCCTCCAATGGCGTCAGCACGGGCAAGAGGCCTAGCCTGGATGTGTGCGCCTTGATCTCCTCCAACTGTGCCAGTAGTGGGCCACCATCAGGTGGTTCCTCACCTCTGGCACCGACCTCCACAAGTTAGTCTTGGCCGGCACCGACATATATGGCACGATCCCTGCGGTGGGCAACTACTCCGCACTACAACTCCTGGACCTCTCCTCTAATATAATGCCTTGTCCAGTGTTGCCCCTGTTGCCTTCACTCCCTACGGGAGCTTGAGCCCACAACAACCTCTCTAGGGAGCTACCCATGGAGATGCTAACGGTGCCTGGACCACCACAAGTTGGCCTTGGCGGGCACTAGCATCTTCGATGCAGCCCCGACGATGGGGAACTACTCTGCATTGCACTATCTAGACCTCTCCTCCAACGCCCTATTTGGTGTCAGCCCCTTCGCCTTCGCCGTCTACGAGAGCCTAAGCCAACAACATGCTCTCGAGGGAGCTACATGCCCTTGGAGACAGAGACAACCATGATTGGCCTCAAGTGGTTGCAGCTATCCTTCAACTACATATCATGTGTAATTAAATTTATGATATTATAAAGAAGATTTAACAGTGCGGATTTAAAATTTAAGATTGAAACATGAGATTTTGAAACTAGTGGCACCACTATTCCATTGCCATCAATAGCAATGGATCCATCCTCGAAAATAAAAATTATTATTCTCACATGTAATTATCTATTTTATATATATATATATATATATATATATATATATATATATATATATATATATATATATACGATCTGGGTACCAGTTGGATGTATATCCAACGGTTCTGTAGCGGTCGAGATTGATTACCCAAAGCATGAACCACACCACCAAAGATTTGTTTAATGTTTAATGGGGGAAGGAAGGAACGTTCGTTGGAAAGGGACCTAAAATCAAGGACAAATGGTCAGAAGGAGCCCTAAGAGTTATCCCAGGGGATAACCCTCCAATGGTCAAGTTAGGCAACTGGTAGGACAAAGGTGAGCACTTGATAAGAGAGGGAGAGAGGGAGACCAGAGCGGGGGAGTGAGAGCTTGAGGGAGTTAGGTTGCCTACTTGTTTGGCCGTTGGGCCAGGATCCTATTTATACTGTCACCGTGGGTTTGACTGTTATTTTCGTTGGGTTGCCGTGGTCGGAGGAGACATGAACCACCCGACCTATGTGCCTGACGAGACAAAGAGGCGAGGGCACTAGCTCGTCGTTCCTCTGTCAGAGGGGACAACTCTACCATTAATTCGTCAGGACTCGTCGAAGGCGTAGGGCTAACCTATCAGGGAGAGAGGCATGGGTGGCGTCCTCCATTTTCCCTTCATCGAACTATTGTGTATCCCACCATTAATGCACTGTCGTGGACCTACGTCGTGGCTATTGGCAAGGGAGGTGCATGCGGGACGGTGCCTGAGCCTGGGCATGTGCCAAGGCAAGATGCGTGCTGGGCCGGAGTGCTAGGCGTGAGCCCAAAGGGCCAAGCTTGCGCCCAGGTGAGTCTAAGTGGGCCGGCAGACATTACCCTCCTTAGTAGCCCCCCACTCCCAAGTAGTGAGGGAGGTTGGTGCTCGGTGCTCGGGAGGACTTTGGTAGGTCCATCGCCAGTGTGGAGAGTGTCTGAGTGGTGCTCGGTCCCCTACACCTGGCACCTCGGGGCTAGAGCGTAGGGTCTTAAATGCGCATGATTGCCTGTCCATTGAACCGTCACATCGACGCCAATGGAGTAGTGAAGTAAGTCGCTTCATAACTTGTTACGAGGCTTGAGGTCTACGTGCCTATGCCAGCCAGTGAGAGACCTCCTCATGTCCCCTAAGGATGCCTCCTACTTTCTCAAAATTGTCACCTAAGTTATACGAACAAATGGGAGACGAACTCTTAAAAGTAAATGCTCTTTTGAAATGTTGAAGTCTTTCTTTTTTCTTTGAGCTTTCTTTGTAGGATCTTGACTCGAAAAGGTCGTTTAGTGACCCAAGATCCGGATACCGGGAAGGACCCGATACCATTCGAATCCTGACCCGCCATCCACGAGTCGGAGGACTCGGAAGGGCTAAAAGGAGTGTGAAGGTACAAAGAAATAAGAAATAGCGCATGATAATTCAACAATTAACAAAAATAAATAAATAACTACAACAGAGTCCAATCCATCAGAAGTACAGTCCAGGCAGAGAAACGTGCCCAACACCGAATGAACACTCGGCCCGGCGAGCTGGCAACTAAGAACCTCCGCGCAATACCCTCGAACCTCGATGAAGAACCGCCACACCTGAAAAGTAGGGGTGAGCCTCCTATCACTGGCTCAGTAGTGGTCCCGCGGAACCCCAACCGTAAACAACGGCGGTAGTGGAAAGCAGCAACAACAGCATGAATAGTAAACCGGTGGCCGGTAAAAACTCGGCGCTATAGCTACTCCTACAGGAACGGAAACCAACACCCCGATCTCATGGTCGGTGACACACCGGTCTAATGGAAAAGACCTCTGGCTACACTGGCAGAAGGCACACCATGACGACCCTGACGTGGAGGCCCGTCTCACAGACAAAGGCCCACCCCAAGACCACGCGGTCTGGGTAGACACAATCACGACCTCGCCGTCGTGAACTAGATTTCGCGCACCGAGGACACCGAGAGGGTTTATTTCTCCGTCGGGATCATAATGTGTGATTTTGGAGTGTGAGCCGGATCTCTCGTTTTAATCACATTTTTGGGGTTTAAATGGGTCCTCTCGGTGCTAGAGAGGTTGGGACTAGTTTTCCCTTATTTTCCCCTTCACATGGGTGTGAATGGGGCATGGAATGGGATTTTTTATGAGATTCGCTATTTTCACGCTCGGGATGACCTAGTGGTCCTTCTAGGGACCACCAGGTGACCTGGCGGCCATATGGAGACCGCCAGGGGTCCCTTATGTCGGTTCGAGCCTTGCGGTCACGCGATAGACCGCCATCGAGCTTAGCGGTCTCGAGTAGGGCTGTCAATGGGCCGGGGCCGGGCCTGGCTTAGGTCGGCCCGGCCCGGGCCCGACTCATCAAAATTAAGGCCCGAGCCCGGCCCGGGCCCGACCTATGTCGAGCCGGGCCGGGTCGGGCCCGACATTATGTAAAAAATGCAAAGCCCGACTAAGGCCCGGCCCGGCTCAACAACTTAAATAAAATAATAAAAATAATGAAAATTTAGATTTAATACTATAAAACTTATAATATCACTAAATTAATTAAAATTTTGATATTAATTACATAATTTGTGTGAAAAGAGAGTTTTAAATTTTTTAATTAAGTAAAATAATATAATTTTAACTAAATAATTTTTAAAATTTGAAGTGAGAATAAAAAAAGAGAACGGACCGGGCCGGCCCGCGAGCCGAACTCAAAGCCTGAGCCCGGCACACCGGCCTAGTCAGGCCGGGCTTTTAGGCTCGACTAAAAACCCGCGGGCCAAAAATGACCTTGCGGCCCGGCCCGAAATCGGGCCAGGCCCGCGGGCTTGTCGGGCCGACTCGGCCCATTGACAGCCCTAGTCTCGAGGAGACCGCCAATCGGGGTTAAGCGGTCAAGGCATGACCGTTTGCACGCCCTAGTTGTTCGAGTGTTTCTGGGGTGTTGCGGTCTTGGTTGGACCGCTAGCTGAGGTTTTGCGGTACATTGTGGATCGCTAGGCGGCCTTGCGATCTGGGTGATGATCGCCTAGGTCCTAGGTGTTTCTGGGGCATAGCTTTGATGACCCAAAGCTCCGGATACCGATATACCGATAAAATCGATACACCGATACCAAGAACTGGGGAAGCCACTCAAGAGACTGATGAGGCCCCTAAAGGGTTAAAGAAGTTTGCTGAGGAGTTGCATAACGAATTGGGATCGCAGGCACGCAATATTAATTAGGACAACAATTAATAATTAAGTGCGGAAGCAAATAAAATATCAGAGTGGTAGAATATATACAATAGTCCAGATTTACAATAAAAAGAGGTTCACTGTACAATTACATGGGGCATACCCCGGCACAACAGGACAAAAAGACAAACCAACACAGCTAGCACTCTAACGACACTCGGCACAACCTCGAGAAGAACCGGCGGACAACTGGGGCGGCTCACCAGAAAGAAGGAAGGGTGAGTCACAGCCAGACTCAGTAGGGGTCACGCGGATCCCTACCCCAAACTAAAAAGCAATTAGAGCATGCATTTAATAATAAGGCAGATGCACAATTTAATAAATAAATAACGACAGAAAATAAATCTACCAACAGAATAAACTATCACTAACCAAGTGAAGTGAGAGACGGAACAACCCACTAGAAGAACAAGACCAGACGCGTCCCCTGACGACTTACACTGCGTCTCGGCAACTCGCAAGTCTGGATCTCGACAAGCGAGAGGCGTAACAGGACCAAACCAAGTACTAGTCAGAGCGACACTCGTCAGTGCCAGTCCAAGTCTCCGACCATGTGTGCACACACTGACTCCTGCCTAGAGTCAGGCCTCTAGCTAGTTCCCCCCCCCCCCCCCCGTTGGACGCAACGGTAACCGCAGGGGCCCACGGTAACTAGCTTACAAACCGTTCAATGGGAACACCCCTCCACCTCTCCCGGGTGGGACGACACGCTCGGTCGCTGGGCTACGACTAGTGGTTCCATCACAAGGAAAGAGAAAGCAGTTCCATCGGGATCTAATAACAAGCCATCGCTCATGAAACAACTTAAACATGCCATGAATGCATTAGAAATTGGCCATGCATGCTTTTAAAAACTAAAGGGGTGTAACGGTCTAGGGCTGCCGCGTCACAGAGTGTGACGGCCAAGGGAAGGAGCGTCACAAGGGCTGTGACGGTCAAGGTAGGGTGCGTCACAAGGGCTGTGACACGCCCCAGGTGGGCCATCAGGGCCACCAAAGTTAAGAAGGGCCAGGGGTCTCTACACTGTGACGCACCTAGAGGGGCGCGTCACATGGCTCTGGCGGTCGCCCGATAGACCGCAAGGCCATCCGCCTTAATAGGGTCAACGGTCAAACGGGTCAAGTAACGGTCATGTGACGATCCATCAGATGACCGCCACACCAAGTGTGACGCCCCCGCTATGGGCCGTCACACGCACGTAACGCACCCCACAAGGGCCGTTACAGTGTGACGGCCTCTGGAAGAACCGTCACACCAGCTGGGAGCTTAAACCGAAACGGTCAAAACCAAACTCCCTCCCGGTCAAGCCGGATCGACGGGGAACGTTGAAAAACTGTAAAACCTGCCAAACCACGACATTCTACAACTAATCCATACATCAAAACATAAAAACAATGCCCATGAAGTGATTTTCAAGGATTTAGCCTAAATTACACTAACATGGAATTTTGCATGGAAATTGAAGAAAACGATGTCGGATGGACGTGCATGTCATGCCAATGCGACCCTAGCGAGACAAGGATTCCATCCCCCTACCTCAATCGCGACGAAAATCGAATTTGGGCCGCATGCAAGCAACGGGTCACCGCGGCTCCTCCCGCCCCGTCTCACCTCCACGTCCCACGAACCGCGACGAGGTCAATGCCTACGCGTTCCTCGCGACGAGCCGGTTCCGATGACACCTCCCGCGCCTCGATCCGCGGCCGTCCGGATCGAAACCGAGAGAGTGGGGGCGGAGCGATCGCGAGAGGGAGAGAGAGAAAGAGGGAGAACGAGTGAGGGAGAGAGAAATCGATGGGGGGAGATATATATATATATATATATATATATTAAAATTATTATTATTATTATTTTAAAAACTTAACCCTAATTGCCATTAATCTCAAACAAATTCTGATAAATGCCAAACGAACGCCTAAAAATCCGCAAAAATAGTCAAAACGACTAGGACAAAGCCTAGATCCGAACCACTAAGGATCCGCTAAGGCACGAGCGCTACAGTCCCTCCCTCCTTAAAGAAATTTCGTCCTCGAAATTTAAACAGAAGGCGAAAAGAGGCAACTGCAAAATGAAAGCATACCTTGAAAATAAAAGGCCGGCTTCCCACGTGGTATAAAATAGATGCGCTTGTATCTACAGTCAACCACGGCACTATACAATTCCAGCCAGTCCATGCCTAGAATAGCGTCGTACTCGGCCAACTTCAATGCATAAAGTTTCACAGGCATCGGCCGATTGCTGACGACAATAGGGGAATCTTCCAGGCACACCGAAGTGGACATGAAATCTCCAGAGGGTAACTCCACGAGCAAGTTACAGAACACTTCGGTCATCGGCCCCTCGATGCGAGCAAGAAAATCCTTGGACACAAAAGAATGAGTAGCACCAGAATCGAAAAGAACATGAGCTGGACGACCGAAAATCAAAACCGTACCTTCTACCAGATTAGCTGCCACAGCCTCTGCACGAGTGATGTGAGTGACCCTGCCTCTAGGAGGGCGGCCGGCTGCAGAAGACTGCTGGGAAGGAACTGGAGCATGTAGGTAAGACGGCTGAGGTTGAGGCGGCGGAGGAAGATGAAACTGGGGCTGCTGCGGCTGGGTAAACTACGAAAACTGTACCAGCGTCGACTTCAGTGGACAGTCTCGGACTACGTGACCCGGCTGATCACAGCGATAACAAATGATTGGCAAGGAACACGGCACGCCTGGATGACTGCCACCACACCTCAAACACGGACGCTGCTGACCACTGGAAAAATCTTGACGCGGTCGAACAGAAGGAACGGACAGCTGACTCGGATCGGAAGGCGCCGAATGCTCAAACTTCCTCTTCGAATTCTTGTTCTTGAATTGCCAGAAGTGGGAGTCGGAAGAAGAAGAAACATCGCTGACAGCAGGAACAGCAAAAGGAACTCCTAGGATGGATGGCTGGTAAGTCGGCTGAAATTGCACAGTCGGCTGCACCATTCTTGCCTGAGAAAGCCCTCGAGTCCTCGCCATTTCCATCTCCACTGCAACAACTGCCTGGTACGCTGAATCCAACTCAGACACTCGGGTAGCGAACAACGACAAGCTTAATTCCACTTTCAGTCCACGCAAAAACTGCTGAGTCTTCATAGCTTCATCAACAAAAATATGGGGCGCGTACCTGCCCAACTCGATGAACTTATCACGGTACTGCAACACAGTCATGTCACCTTGCGTCAGCTCCAGAAACTGGTACATCATCGCTAACTTGAGACAGGCTGGAGTGTAAGCACGCTCGAAAGCAGCACCGAACTCAGCCCAAGTGATTTACCGAAGCGGACGGGAACGGAAGGTAACCTCCCACTCCGTAGTCCACCACGTGCGTGCGGTACCTTGAAGCTGATAAGTAGCCAACTTGACTCACTCATCATCCGCGCACTCCATCGACTGGAACACGCACACAGTGGCATCGAGCCACGATCTAGCTGCCTCTGGATCTGATTGACCCTCGAAAGTCGGTGGGTGGAACAACAGAAATTCCTTTAACGCTCTACCACAGCCACCGGGCACTTCTTCACGCGGAGCAGGGTTAACGGAAGCTGGCACAGCTGGGGCAGAGGAAGTGCCGCTCTCCTCCTGAGGAGCCCGAGCCTTCTTCCATCCACGAGGCAACATCTTGAACCTAGGAAACACACGATAACGGAAAAACCATCAATAATCACGAGAAACATCCTCAGCCAGCAACAAACGACTCAGTGGACTAGCTCTGGACCAGCACAAGTTCCAATTCCTAATACAAATCCCCAACACAGCTCTGATACCAACTGTGACGACCTAGAGCTCCGGATACCGATATACTGATAAAATCGATACACCGATACCAAGAACTGGGGAAGCCACCCAAGAGGCTGATGAGGCCCCTGAAGGGTTAAAGAAGTTTGCTGAGGAGTTGCATAACGAATTGGGACCGCAGCGCGTAATATTAATTAGGAAAATAATTAATAATTAAGTGCGGAAGCAAATAAAATATCAGAGTGGTAGAATATATACAATAGTCCAGATTTACAATAAAAAGAGGTCCACTGTACAACTACACGGGGCATACCCTGGCACAACAGGACAAAATGACAAACCAACAAAGTTGGCACTCTAACGACGCTCGGCACAACCTCGAGAAGAACCGGCGGACGACTGGGGTGGCTCACCTGAAAGAAGGAAGGGTGAGTCACAGCCAGACTCAGTAGGGGTCACGCGGATCTCTACCCCAAACTAAACAGACAAGCATGCAAATATAAAAGCAATTAGAGCATGCATTTAATAATAAGGCAGATGCACAATTTAATAAATAAATAACGACAGAAAATAAATCTACCAACAGAATAAACTATCACTAACCAAGTGAAGTGAGAGACGGAACAACCCACTAGAAGAACAAGACCAGACGCGTCCCCTGACGACTTACACTGCGTCTCGGCAACTCGCAAGTCTGGATCACGACAAGCGAGAGACGTAACAGGACCAAACCAAGTACTAGTCAGAGCGACACTCGTCAGTGCCAGTCCAAGTCTCCGACCATGTGTGCACACACTAACTCCTGCCTAGAGTCAGGCCTCTAGCTAGTTCCCCCCCCCTCCCCCGTTGGACGCAACGGTAACCGCAGGGGCCCACGGTAACTAGCTTACAAACCGTTCAATGGGAACACCCCTCCACCTCTCCCAGGTGGGACGACACGCTCGGTCGCTGGGCTACGACTAGTGGTTCCATCACAAGGAAAGAGAAAGCAGTTCCATCGGGATCTAATAACAAGCCATCGCTCATGAAACAACTTAAACATGCCATGAATGCATTAGAAATTGGCCATGCATGCTTTTAAAAACTAAAGGGGTGTAACGGTCTAGGGCTGCCGCGTCACAGAGTGTGACGGCCAAGGGAAGGAGCGTCACAAGGGCTGTGACGGTCAAGGTAGGGTGCATCACAAGGGCTGTGACGCGCCCCAGGTGGGCCGTCAGGGCCACCAAAGTTAAGAAGGGCCAGGGGTCTCTACACTGTGACGCACCTAGAGGGGCGCGTCACATGGCTCTGGCGGTCGCCCGATAGACGGCAAGGCCAACCGCCTTAACAAGGTCAACGGTCAAACGGGTCAAGTAACGGTCATGTGACGGTCCATCAGATGACCGCCACACCAAGTGTGACGCCCCCGCTATGGGCCGTCACACGCATGTAACGCACCCCACAAGGGCCGTTACAGTGTGACGGCCTCTGGAAGAACCGTCACACCAGCTGGGAGCTTAAACCGAAACGGTCAAAACTCAACCCCCTCCCGGTCGAGCCGGATCGACGAGGAACGTGGAAAAACTGTAAAACCTGCCAAACCACGACATTCTACAACTAATCCATGCATCAAAACATAAAAACAATGCCCATGAAGTTATTTTCAAGGATTTAGCCTAAATTACACTAACATGGAATTTTGCATGGAAATTGAAGAAAACGACGTCGGATGGACGTGCATGTCATGCCAATGCGATCCTAGCGAGGCAAGGATTCCATCCCCCTACCTCAATCGCGACGAAAACCGAATTTGGGCCGCATGCAAGCAACGGGTCGCCGCGGCTCCTCCCGCCCCGTCTCACCTCCACGTCCCACGAACCGCGACGAGGTCAGCGCCTACGCGTTCCTCACGACGAGCCGGTTCCGATGACACCTCCCGCGCCTCGATCCGCGGCCGTCCAGACCGAAACCGAGAGAGTGGGGGCGGAGCGATCGCGAGAGGGAGAGAGAGAAAGAGGGAGAACGAGTGAGGGAGAGAGAAATCGATGGGGGTATATATATATATATATATATATATATAATTATTATTATTTTAAAAACTTAACCCTAATTGCCATTAATCTCAAACAAATTCCGATAAATGCCAAATGAACGCCTAAAAATCCGCAAAAATAGTCAAAACGACCAGGACAAAGCCTAGATCCGAACCACTAAGGATCCGCTAAGGCACGAGCGCTACAATAGTGGTCCTGGCTGGACCGCTAGGCAGGGCTTAACGGTCTAGGGGTAGACCGCTAGGCTTGGTTTGCGGTCCTGAGAGGGCCGCCTGTTGATTTGACGGTCCGGGGAGGACCACCACCCTATTTTCCGTGCTAGTGGTGTTCCGTTCATGTTGCATTGGCTCCCGGTTGACCCGGTTGTGACCCAGTGGTCGACCTTCAGCCTCGTGGATGTCCCGGACATCCCGTGGGATCTGTGTCCGTGTCTTTGGGGTGTCTGGAGGTACTGTTTAGCCTCGGTTAGCGTGTCCGTAGGTTTCGTAGGTCCGGATGACCCCATGTGTTCTGGTCTTTCGTGTTCTCGCTAGATCGAGTTGCCGTGAGTCGGCTTGAGTGTGGAGGGTTATTCCTGCACGTCATTGGCCTTCCGGTGGATGTTTTCTGAGTGGGCCGCGAGTTTGGCCCTTGGACCGTGAGTCCAGCCGCCCAGCCTGGGGCTGGAGGTCTCTTGAGTTCCCTTTAGGAGGGAATGATCTCGGCAGTTGTGAACTGCCTCGTGAGTCATCCTGCCGAGGTTTCAGACCTAGGGATTAGGCTAGATCGACGACATTGTGTTGTCACATACGACGATCTTGACCCGAGTCTCGTGACTCAAGGACCGTTGGACATATTAGGTCTAGTGGACTATCCAGAGTCGGGTGGCTCCGAGCCACCTGCTACTTCGCGTTACTTGCAATGGGTGCGTGCGTGATTTTCAGTGTTCACGTTTAGTGAGCCCCCACTAATCGTAGCTTTCCTGCGCACGCGTGTGCGAACCCACTTGGCAGTGGTGGAGAGCGTGACTCGAGAGAGACGGTTTTTAGGCTGGTTACTGTAGGGCCCCCATGCGTAGCCTGAGTCTGCTTCGGGGGAAGAACCAGCTAGAGGGTCAGACCTAGGGCGCATGGTCTGTGTGTGCACACGTGGTTGGGGACGTCGGACCCGCGCTGACGAGTGCGATCCCAGCTAGTCCTTGTTTTGTGTTCCTAGTTACTATACGGTGTCTTGGTCTCCGCCTGGGATTTCGTAGAGAGACACCTGAGACTGCGGACTAAGTCGTCAATGAACGCATCCGGCCTTGCTTCTGGTAGGCAGGTACTCCCGTCACGTGACGTGAGTTTCTCACAACTCTAGGTTCTGTTTCTCGTTTGCGAGACGTAATTTTATGTGCAATTTCTAGGTATGTTCCTGAGGTAGAGGTCTAGGGTTTCCGTTATGTGTCACCGGGGGTTTTCCCTAGACAGTGTGGGGTTTACGGCGGCAAGGTCGTGATTGTGTCTACCCAGACCGCGTGGTCTTGGGGTGGGCCTTTGTCTGTGAGATGGGCCTCCACGTCAGGGTCGTCATGGTGTGCCTTCTACCAGTGTAGCCAGAGGTCTTTTCCGTTAGACCGGTGTGTCCCCGACCATGAGATCGGGATGTTGGTTTCCGTTCCTATAGGATTAGCTATAGCGCTGAGTTTTTATCGGCCACCGATTTACTGTTCCTGTTGTTGTTGTTGCTTTTCGCTACCGCCGTTGTTTACGGTTGGAGTTCCGCAGGACCCCTACTGAGCTAGTGATAGGAGGCTCACCCCTACTTTTCAAGTGTGATGATTCTTCCTCTAGGTTCGAGAGTGCTGCGTGGAGATTCTTAGTTGCCAGCTCGTCGGGCCGAGTGTTCACTTGGTGTTGGGTACGCTTCTCCGCCTTGACTGTACTTCTGTTGAACTGGACCCTGTTGTAGTTATTTATTTATTTCTGTTAATTGTTATATTATCCTGCTCTATTTTCTATTTCTTTGTACCTCAACACTCCTTTTAGTCCTTCCGAGGCCTCCGACTCGTGGGCGACGGGCCAGAATTCGAATGGTATCGGGTCCTTCCCGATATCCGGATCTTGGGTCACTACATGTAGGGTTTTTCACGGAGGTGTGTAGATAATGAACCTTACGTTACCACCATTTTTATGCAAATTAGGATATTGTCATGTGATATGTAATCTTCTTAGTTTTTTTTGGATCATCTAGTGCATTGGTACTTAGATCTATGCGGATTGTGAGAGACTTGAGTTTGAGTCAGAGTAATGCTAAGTGCAACACCCCTACTAATTACACGCATGAATGTTGTACTAATTAATTTTTTTAAAATTTTTTTGAATGACTCTCATGCCAAGTTACCTAGACATGAGTGCCACGTTACTAAGTGACGTGACGCGGGAGACATACAAAAGTAAAAAATCGACCATGTAAACAACAAAAATCTCAGATTTTTAATGTTCGTAGGTTTTTTTTTCATGACCCCCACGTCACGCCACTTGGTGACGTGGATGGCATGCCGAGGTGACTTGGCATGGGGGCCATCAAAAAAATAATAATAATAATAATTAGTACAACATCCCTACGTGTAATTAATTAACAAAATTATTGCACTAAACATTACTATTAAACCTAACATACCTTCAACTCACGCGTATCATTTTTTTACTGAGACTAATAAACTTTTGACCCACATATCTCTCTAGAATTAAATTTGAGCTAAGTAAACCTCCCTCTCAGTGTGAGACCTCCCCACCATAATGAATGGGTCCCTGAGAGTCGACCCACTCGAGATCTCGTAACGCTCTAAGTTGCATTAATCTATTACTACCATTCACATATATTTATTTAAATTTGTGTCATAATAAATTGAAACATAAGGTAACGACATTTTAACAAGAGGAATATTTATTAGAAAACCCTTTGATCCGTTGAGAATGTTCACTACCAACGTCTAGTGCAACATGTTCAAATGCTACATGTATACTTTTCTAGACGTCTATCTACGATGATACTGCCATATAAATGCATATTCAGCAAATAAAGATTCAGATGTCAGTGGAAGCATGGGTTGTAAGAGGACCGGCTAGTTTCTGTTCTTTGGAGCATTTTTTGGGACTAGGGATGGAGAGGAATGGGATTTTGTTTCCTTAGAGGATGTGGTTGTTTGATCTCTTATTGGGAAAACAAGTAAAATAAAAGATAAAAAAAATTCAAAGTCTAATCTATTTTGATCAATATCAATGGTTGAATATCAAAAAAAATATTTTTTAAACTTATAAACTCTCAACCTGCGTTGAATCAAACATATGCTTCTCTTCCACTCCTGGCGAGGCTCCCCTGTCGACAGGAGCTGGAGAATGCGACTGGACGTCAACGAGCTACTCGGTTTGTCCAGGGATTTCGCGGCGATGGCAGGCATCTCTCCTGTCGGCGAGAAGGGTCCGCCGTCACTGATCAGCCGTTGGGTATAATGCCCTTTCTCTGGTTTCTACTTCGATGTCATTGGAATGGACAAATCCTAGGAAGTCTGAGACCGCGGGGGGGCAGAGGGCAGGACCCGGGGTACAAAAGACTTAAACACGAATTGGATTGGCCGGTTTGGTTTTGTTTCCGAGATTGAACCAAGTAATAATGAACAATCCCTAGAAGTTTGTGCATGCCACCAACAGCAGCCGCAATCCCAGGAATCTCCATCTCATTGCCCCTTTTTTTTGTCCACAGGAGCAGATGAACCAGTAGCCTAACCTCCCTCCTTACACCTTTAAAAAAACTCTGCATCGAAAGAAACCTCTGTCTAATCTCCGATGCTCTTACGTGAGCCACAATGGAAACCAATCATGGCACCTCTGCCTCCTAAAATTCCATGGCTTCCTTGCTCGCCGATCAGCCCTTTGCTGGACGGCAATGCATATGGAAGGAATATTTGACCGTAACAGAGTATGATGACGCATGCCTTCTTAATAATCCTGTGCCAGTGGTGGAGGAGGAAAAGGAGAGGTTGGAGACTCACTGCTAAAGAAATCGTATGAGCTGCCCACCCAACCGGATAAAAGGGGCAAGGATTTATTAGTGATCCAAAAAAAATCGTATGAGCTATTTCCAGGTCATGCCATGGCTGTCTCAGGTCGACAAAACCAGTTCTATTAACTAGTTTTTGAGTGAAAATTGTCTTCTTATGCTTAAATTTCGCTTGCTAGTTCATAGCTGCGTTTTATTCCCTCATAGCAGCATCTTTTCCTTTCATCCTTCCATTCATCTTCAGCAGATTTCCATTTCCTTCCTGATTACATGCATGACAGCATAGTCCACACAAAAAAACATAGCCAAGGATCATGCTATAAAAACTACGGAACAAGGAGATCCAAAGAAACACAAGAAAATGGTCCGAGAATAATGCTCATGCATACATATTGCGATGGATGTCTAGGCAATGGAGAAATTAAAACAAGCAAATGTGGTCATTTAAATATAGAAAATGAAAAGGCTCAAAGATTTTGATCCAGACAAGCATTTATTATGGGGACCTATTGTCACATGGTTTGCCGAGAAACAGTTCAGAAAACATCAAATTTTGTAAGCGAAGTGGTTTTAAAATGCTAAAATGGTATGCAAAGCTCAATAGTTACGGAGGCTTCGAGCTGTAACTGATATCATCCTGATATGTTCATCACTTGATCAAGGGATGTGGATACTTCGAGACGGTTGCCTTTTTTTTTCCTTTCCTTTTTCCTTGGATTTCTGCGGCTGTAATGAGGTCACCTCAACCTTTTTTATCTTCTCTCTGATTAATAATAAAACTAACACATGCTGCCATCCACCTTTGAAAAACCTAAAAAATGCTACAACAAGGCAGGGAACTACAGAAACACATGTTTTCAGGCCTAAAAAACTCGTTGCGCGTTTCGGCATGGTAGCCTGGCTTCGTCTGGATGTGGCTGCAGAGGGACTTGAACGTTATGGTGGCGACAGTCCAAGTCAGCAGTGCGAAGTCAGTCCCCAGTCCCGGCGGTCATCTCCATGGACATCGGCGACCACCGGTTCGTGGTCTGCATCCAACAGCAGCAGAAGCAGAGTAGCAAGAGGCCGGCAAGGTCTGAGGTTGAAGATGAGTACAGATCCTGCCACGATTGCAGCTTGAATTTCAAACCAGTGGACTGCGGATTCCAGGTTGGGCCGGTGGGCGGGCCAGTTGGGTAGCAGGGCCCAGCAGGTGACCCAAACTGACCTGCACCCATTACAGCAGGGATTAGTGCGGGTATGGGAAACAATCCGGGTCCTGTTCTGACCTATGACTTACCTGTATCCCTTACCCGTATCCTTTGGTCACGGAGGTAGCAGATTCGACAGCCCCGATATTGTACGACTTCTTCACCCAATAGCTTCCATGAGCCAAAACCAACAGCAGATGTCTTCTGCCAGCCGATGCCCCAGTGCCGAGGGAGAAGAGCTGGCCAGTCTGGACACCGGCAAGGCTCTCCCAGGCACCGGTGGATCAGGGGCGACAGTGGGCTTTACTGTTCCGTGTCAAAGCTGTTGCAGTGGTTGCGGCCAAGGTCCATGGGGTAGAGTTGCTAGAAGTAAGGATATGGGAGGTGTAAGCATCAACAATGTCATGAGATTTCAATTTGGCTCTCCTGTGCAAGTGATTATGGAAGCTAGGGGCAAGCGAAGATGGACCGTGGGCACAAATCATCAGGTAGGTATACTATGATAGAGTGAAGGACTGGCATATGTCACCTGCCACTAAGAAGCATGGAGAAGTGCCACTTCTGGAAGGACAAATGACGTGGAGAGTTTACCCTGGACACATATTTTCCAAGACTATGCAGTTTCAGTAGCGCCATCGGCATTAGTCTCAGACCATTGATCTCCACATATCTGGAGGAACATGGGGAAAGTCATTCAGGAGGAATTTCAGACCAGAGAAGATGGATCAGCCATCTGTCTACTTTGTTTCCTTATTGACTACGCTCCACAGCTAGACAGAGAGGACTAGTGTTGGTGGAGGTATAAGAAGGAAGGATCCTTCTCAGTTAGGTCAGCTTACACCTTCATTTCAGATGGAGGGATGTGCCACAATCTCACCTCACAGATTTGCACTACCAGGAGTCCATTGAAAGTGAAACTTCTGATTTGGAGGATCTCCCATGGAAGGCTACTGACTTGTAATAGACTTGCTCTCTTTCTACAGAATCTATCCACCCTTTGCTACTTGTGTGAAGAGAAGAATGAGACCTTGAATCACCTTTTTGCAGGATGTTCCTACTCAATATGTTTGGGAAGAGATTGTGAGTAAGACTCATTGTGCCATCGATTTGCATAGGAATGTGCATTAACTGATTGGGCAATGGGACAGAAGCTAGACCTTAAAAATGGATAGGCTTACTTGGCAGACTATCCTTCATGCCACACTGTGAGTAATATGGGGAGAAAGGAACAACAAAATTTTCAGAGGGAAAGCTAAAGCGGTGGATAATTCGGTCTCCTTTATTTGTGCGAGAATAAGAGAGTGGGCAGACCTCTTTTGTAATGTGAATTTGCAAAACTCTTCCCTTTTTGTTTTGATGGGGGCTTAGAGTGGCCCACGCCGTCTTGGTGTGGACTACTTTTCTTATTGGCTGGATAGAGTTTTTTGGGAACACATTGACAATACTTGTACATCGCTCTTTTATTTTTAATATATTTGTGGTACTACCCACTTACAGATAAAAGAAGAAAAATTTCAAGCTGCAGCAATCCATAATTTTCAAGCTGAAAAGATGGAGGGATTTTTGTGTAATTGGGGTAAAGTGGGAGCTTATTATATGAGGCAGTGTCCTCAAATTTTTTTTGGAAGGTGCAGTGTCCTCAGAGTACCTTCCAGGCAATTCTAATCTAAGTATATTTATTTATTTCCTTTTCCGTGGTATCACCAATCCATTAAATTGAAAAAGGAAGGGTAATCTATGTTTATTCTTGATCCTCTCTTTTACTTACGAAGCAGTCTCTTGACACCTTCCAGAAAAGAGGGGGGTTGGGCGGAGAGAAACAGGAACCTTGGATTTAAATGAGAGCAGATAAGTTTGCTAAGAATGTTCCTCCTGATACCTGTAACAATCAGAAACACAAAGTGCTTGTGGACTGAAATGTCAACATAAGCATTGATGAAATTTAAAAAACTCTACAAAAAATGATTTCCTAACTGGAACCTGTTTTCTATAAATTGGTTAACATTTTTAATTCCTTCGCTTCTGCCAGCATTTCTTACCATTGTCATGTCCAAGAAGAGCAATCCTATCCAATCAGCCCTTCCCAAGAGATGAGCAAGTGCAGTATGATCACCTTGATTTGTGAATGCAACAGAAAGTAGCCAAAAAACAAAATATGTAGTAGACGTAAAAGCATTTTTAAGTAGTGCAGCAATTCATTCTGGGAAATAAAATGATTATATGAAGATAACCGCAACCACCCCCAGAAGCTCCAGCATAATGCACATGACATGCTGTGTCCCACATAATGAACTCATCATAAATCAGCAAAGAAATCCACCAGTAACTGACAAACACCAGTTTCAACGTTTCCCTTAACTCTCTTGATAGGATATAACCAAGCATCTATTCCCCCCAATTAACCTAAACAATTAGTTAATCTATAGGACATTCTTAATTTCTTAACTCAAGGTACAAAATTACAAAGACACATAAGTGGGGAATTCTAGACAACCATCAGTATTGGCCACTTCATAACATAGACGCTCTAATGTCACCGATCAACAATATGGGCTCTTCATCAAAAAGGTGACCCTCTTGATCAAATATTCCCTTCAATTTCCATGTATGAATCATGCATCCATCAACCTTGTCCTTAAAAGGAAGATGGCTTTTGATTCTTAAGCGGGAAATCAGTAGAAGATACGAAACAGATACAATACTATTCCACAATAAATAAAGTTTGTTTAACAAATATGTGCATGCTTGCAGCCATAGCTGCTAGACCATGTAAACCTAGAGTAAAGGAAAGTCAGATCACCATGGCGGTGCAGAACCTTGTCTTGCTGAAGGAGATCTGGAACCCAAGCTTCCATCTCTGGCAAACCTTGTTGAACTTTTCCTGTCCTTGGGAGTGCCTACAAGTGGGCTCGAACCACGATAGCTTGCTCTAAGAGTTTCATCAACAGTGCGAGAAGACTTGGCAATAGCATTCCTCACAAATTTTTGAGCAGCTGGCGAAAGCGTTCGCACACTCGGACTTGCACTACCACCTCTTGCCGGAGAAGGCAGTGGGGGCTTCTGAAACATCCTCGACCTCTCCCTGATTTTTCTTGCAGCTTCCCTCGACAGAGAATGGGCCTTCACATCCCGAGAAGGCGGCATAGGTATACTGAAATGAGGGCCTTCACTACTTCCCGCAATATCAACCGGCATATCCTCCAGGTCCAACCTCAACGGTGTCCCCTCAATCTCCCCCCATGTCATAAACGGTGATTCATCAACTCCTGGTGCAGGTGACGGTGTCTTCACAAAACTGTACCCTTTCACAGGTTCCTTGGTAGATTCCACATAGAATTGATCGGGGGTCTTCCTCAGCTCCTCCAAATCATACTTTTTAGACCTCTCAGCTTCTCGGTCAGCAAATGGCCAGGCTGCGCCGGCAGGAGTCGATCCAGGTACACTTGTGTACAGAACAGGGGCATTGTCCTCCTTCAGAGGCTTCGAATCCGATGATGCCGATTTGCTGTGCAAGCGGGTATTCGAGAGGCTAATCTCCTTCGTCAGACCTTTGATCCTCTCAGCCCTCTCCGCCTCTGTCAAGGGCACCTCCGCTCTATCTGTGGGATCATACATCAGCAGATTCTTCGCAGTGTACTTCCAGCCCTCCAACGTATCCACAGGCTGGCCGGACGTCCCATACCCATCAGTAATCTGTGCCCTCGTCCCCCCCTCCAGGGCCATGGAGGGTTCCTCCCCGTCCCTCTCCAACAAATGTGCAAACTTCTCCTTCCTCTTCCGATTGACCTTTTCCAGAATCTTGGAGAAGCTATCATTGTCCTCGCTCGTATACCGCCTGAAGAATTCGTCCAAAGACAGGGTCGCATCCACAGAATCATCACCCTCAAAGCCGGAATCTTTAGAACCATCAGGAAGGCGAGCAGCGGCCAAGGGCGTCCCGTCGGATCCAGAGGGGGTAACGGAAGGGGCGAAGGGGTGGCAGAAAGCGGAGGCAGGGGTTTGCGTCTGCCCACCTCGCCCGGCAGTCGCGGTGGCGCCGGAGGCGCCGGAGGCCCCGGCGGCGCCCGACCTGCGCTCCAAGATCTTGAGCTGGGCGTCGCGGATGACGACGGGGTCGCCGCTGCGGACGGCCTCGAGCCAGTCGAGGCGGTCGCGGAGCTTGGGGAGGTCTGGGAAGTAGTCGCGCTCGATGATCCGCTCGATCGCCGCGACGTAGGTGTCCTCATCGAGGATGACGTGGCGGCGCTTTCTAGGGTTGCCGAGGGCATCAGTCACGGCGGCGGCGGCGGCGGCGGAGCCTTCCGAAACAGCTAGGGCTTTGTCGGAAGAGGAGGAGGCGGGGGGAGGAGGGGTGGCGAGGTGGCGGGGCGAATGACCAGGGGAGAGCAGCATCTTGAGAAGAGGGGGAAGGGGGGAATTGTCTAGGGATTGGATTGGAGGGTTGCAGAAGACGAGAAGGGGCGGAGGAAGGGAAGGGGGAGATATATGAGAAAAGGGACGAGAGAGAGAGAGAGAGAGATGGATTTATGAGATAGATATATGTAGAATCTTTTTTGACTCGTCTAGTGTTCCGAGATCGAACCAGGTCATGGGTACGATTCTGGCGAGGTTTGTTGAACAGGCGTATTCTGTACGAAATGATACGGTCAATATGAACAATGTATTAATACAGATCGAAGGAGGTCATTTTTTATTTTTTTTATTTTTTATATTTTAAAAATAAAATTATAATATTAATTTATTAAAATTATAAAATAAAATATTCATCCAAAAATAATAAAATGTTGAGTTCCTTTTTTTGTGATCGTACATTTATATTAAGTTACGTATAATTAATTTTACTTACTCTTCCTATTATTATTAATATATAAACATGTTTACCTTCGAATTAGTAATATTATTATGTAACAATAAGAATACATAATTTTATACACATAATTAAATAATTACATATATGAAATTATCAATATCTTATGTATTAAAATAATCTATTACACCACTCAATGAAAGATCTTATTTGAAGAGATACAAGAAAGATAAGTTAAACCGTTAAATTGAGCGTATATATAATTAACTTTACTCATGATATCATTAAACTCCACTCATAAAGTATAAAATGTCGAAAGTCACTCATCTGACTCATCTGTGAATCCCGAATCCCAATCAGAATCAGACATATGAGACTCATGACCCGTATAATCTAACTCTATTCTAGTGGGTGGAGGTGCATGTGGGTGAGTCTGAAAATATATAACTATCTGTACAAATAATGGGTCATGTGCAGCGGTGGAGAGTATATGAAATCGTCTAAAAAAAGCTCTAACTACATCTATACATGCATGTCTATCATCTGCTACTGGTGGGACTTGTGTTGGCGCTGCTCGAACCCTAGACGTGGAGGAAGATTCTGATCCGCTCGGTGCTGGTGGTGGGGGAACCCTAGACGTGGAAGACGATGTCCCGACTCTGCTACAAAAAATATATCCCTCTCGTAACTGTGTTTGAAAGTAATCTCGGACATCCTCTGGAACTAAGGAGCATGCACGGTAATCCCGTCCCACTCCCGCGAGGTGCTCTGCAAATCTGTGTATGTTGGTGACGCGATATCCGTAGTATCTACAGTGCACATGTCGATTACCCTCAACAGTGTACCCATGCTCCCACGTAGGGCAGCGTCGTCCGTCCATGATAACTTGTAAATGTTGAACAGTTTTGCATCAGTAACTTAAAGGGCAAGTGCAAAACTCAAGACATGAAGAAATAAACTATTAATTTATAGTTGCGTACAAATATAAACAAATGATACATACTCCTAATCATATGGGCCCAAACTCGATCACATCTCATCTCCAAACAATCTAACATTATGCATGCTCCGCAGGTAGGACAAGTAGTCTTCATATTACATGGAACTTACATAGTGCTCCCAGTACATGCGTAAGTAGTATTCATATTCTTGGGAAACCTGTGAGTACACGACCAGCGGTGGCGCAGCTGAGAACTGACTGTATCCTTCGATATATTACGACATTGAAGTATGGCCATGAGGATATGGGTACGATGGGAAGAATGAATTACTGCTCTCATAATCGTCATGATATCTATGGTGTTGTTGTCATAATCGTCCATACTCACTGCCAGATCCATGAGAGTCATCTGTGCTCATCCTCTCAAAATCAGACAACATGACTTGATAGCTGATACTATATGCAATAGAACTTCCATAATTGGAATCCCAATAATCAGCTGCCCGCCTCGCCCCTAACGGTGAAGCACAGTGGTCCTCATCCTGTGTGGCATATGTGAAGTGCTACTCCTCTGTCCATACCATGCCTTCGTGACGGCCGCATTCGTGGCCCCCATGACCTCTGCCTTGATACTACTATACTCTTGACCACCATCACTAGTATCCCCACAACGATCCTATTGACCACCACGAGAACTGCCACCACTATGAGACGAAGAACTTGCCGATGTACTGTCCTCATCGAAGTCATGACTACCACTGATGCGGGGCTCTACAGATGGCTCGAGACTGTCATCATCTGTATTGGGATCTAACGTCTCTAAGTCTGCAATGTCCATCGGATTTATTGGTGGTTATTTGTCCTTTTTGCTACTGAATAATGTGGTCTATGATGATTTCTTCTTTTGTGGAGCAGGCAGCGGCTTCTCTCCTACATGTTGTCTCTCTCTAGATGCTTGAGAAGCAGAGGTCATGTTTGATATAAACTTCAGGCAATTTCGTACTGTGTAACTCAATAGGTATGAGTATACCGGAGATGAATGAGTGGGTGTGTAATGCTCTACGATTTTTTTTAGTAGTTTATTTAATTGTTTAAAAATTTTATATGTCCAAATATTTAAATTCTTTATTTTATTTTGTTTATTTAGTCATAAACAAAATTATAGGCTGTTGATTGTTTTAAAAAAATTGAAAGGGTTTGGAACAAAAAAAATGAAAGAAAGGGGTTAAACAAAAAGAAAAGGGCATAAATACAAAAATATATATAAGAAGGTTAAAATTGAAAAAAAATTAAAAAAAGGGGTGCCGCCCCACGCGGCCGCCCGCGTGCGCGCGCTCCCGCGGGCGGGCGGGCGCCGCACCGCCCCCTCCCGTGGCCGCTTTGCGGCCTTGTTATATAAAAAAAAATTTATTTTTTTCCCTTGAACTTACTTAGTTTAATACTTAATCTTCTTTAGTCAAAATCCCACATGCTATAAATATAAAAATAAAAAAATTGTGGGTTAGTCAAAAGATGTTAGGTGAGGGGTTGGTGAAGTTTGAATGACAAATTTTAATAAAATAATATTAATTTAAATGATTTAATCTCAACTATTAGATTAAGTGGGTGGTTTGGATTGATTAAGTCAAAAACCTCTATAAATAGATGGGTATAGGGGGCTCATTTACTCCTCTTGAAAGTTGAGTTCGTGGAGTGCAGTAGGGGGAGGTGTGAAGGTCATTAAAGAGTGTTTAAGCATTTTTAAGGTAAGGGATTAACACTTTATCCCCTAGATTAGCATGTATTAGCGTATTTAGAATGATTTATGGTGTGTAATTAACATCTATGTAGGTAGTTAAGTCCATAGATCGTAATTTTATAATATGTAATCTTATCTTGGTCGGATTAATATTAAATCATTAAGTTAAAGCATGTGATTAATGATATAATTAAGTAATTAATGTCTTAAAATTAGCAACGGTGTATGATAAATTGAGAGAGTTTTCAGAATCCTGAAATCTGATGTTATGAACTTTCTGTAAAAATTTCTATGTCTGATTTAATTTATTTTCACGTTTAAAGATATTTTAATATTATCCTAAAGGTGTTTAAATTATATTAAAATATCCAAGGATGATATAAAATTATAATAAATTGTTAGAAGGTACCTTACTGTGAGATCCATCTGCATAAAATTTTTCATAGTTTCTAGATCATGATAATTATTTTAATGAATTTTCATACATGATAAAATATATAAATAATCGTATAGAAATTATGAAAATTAAAAACCATGTTCACAAAAGTCTTATAATTTTACAATAAGGTCCAGGCATTGAGTGTGTTGTATTCTGAAAATATCAATAATTATTGATATCTGCAAGTAATATTAGATAATTTTTGATATTTAATAGAAGTATAAAATTATGAGAAAAATATAAATAATACATGAAAAATCTTGAAACTTTACCAGAAGACTTAAATGTTTGTTAGAACTAATTTATGAAAATATCATTGTATTAGGATATCAGAATCATCACTGGTATAATTATCAATGTTTAAACAAATAATTAAAATTTTTGAATAAATACTAATATTCTGTGAAAAATCTAAAAAAATCACATAACTGATGTTTTGTTATTTTTAAGTTAATTTTAAGTATATTTTGACCATTTTAAGTATTCTGGATAATTGTCTCCATTTAAAAGTCATTATTGTAAAATATTATAATATTTAGAAATTGATATAAAGAAATTGGAAAATAGACATACTGAATAAAAAATGATGAAAATTTTTACATATTATACTTCTATCTGAAAGAACATTCTGTAAATTTTTAAAAATTATCTGATCATTTTGTATAAATTTCGTTTATTTATTAATAAGGATATCTTTTTCTTACTTAGTATGAAAAATAGTAATATGGTGTTAAAAATAGAAATGCAGTGTGAACAATAATGAAAAGTTTTAAGAATGATATTTCTGTTATGAATGATGGTTTGACAAATTATGGTGACTTTTAGAGTGTTGTGGATATATTTAGTTAATGCTCCATGTATTGGATAATTTAAATAATTCTGTGAAAATTTTAATTCCTGCATGCAAAATTATGAAAAAAAATTTCTATGCATTATTACAAATAAATATAAGTTTTTTTAAAATTTTAATGGTCCTATAAATTTATTAGCTAAATTTAGTAAATTTATGATGTATTTTAGAGTATAAGTAATTTCAA
The DNA here is from genome assembly GCA_022559845.1 of Amorphophallus konjac. Classification (NCBI taxonomy): domain Eukaryota; kingdom Viridiplantae; phylum Streptophyta; class Magnoliopsida; order Alismatales; family Araceae; genus Amorphophallus; species Amorphophallus konjac. The sequence goes on from CM040121.1 coordinate 526,431,558, forward strand.
AAAAAATTATAATTGCTGTCTGAAAAATAATAAAAAAATTCTGTTTCGATATTTCCTGTAAAGTTATTATATTCCTGAAATTGCAATATATTTTGAGTTTGGATAACAGAATTATAAATTTTTTATGTATAAATGGATTATAAATAATTCTGTAAAAATATTAAATACTTTCTGAAAAATTATGAAAATTTATTGTTTTGATCATTGCTGTAAATATATTGATTCCATGAAATTTTAAGGCATTCTGATACATGTAAACAGATTTAGTAAATTTTGATATATAGATATGTCATTATATTTGAATAACTTGAAAATTTCAGAAAAAGAAAAATGATTTTCAGCATTGGTATATTAATATTCATAGCATGAATTTTGAGTGGCATGTGTCCATTTCATATAAGTCATATTTATATTTTTACCGTACCGTTAGTAATGCCAAATGGACACTGCTATCATAGGGGGAGATTGGAACCAAACTATAGAAATGCCCCTATGGGAAAATTCACACTGTACTGGCCCCGAGAGTAACGGGGATGAAATCCTGGAGGTGGACAAGTACCACTGGTTAAGGTGGAGAGGACTTCTCCCGGTTCTGCGCAGTAACCAACACTCATCACTATTTACCTAGGTGATTGAGTACCGATTGACTATCCTTCTAATGGTGGTTTGGGCACTGTGTCTGGCTATTTATACCACTGTTACTGTTTATTGAACTGAAATTGAACAACTGTTATTGCCGACGGAATTGACACTAAACTATTGTTACTGTTCACTGAGTCGTTATTAATACGACTATTAATGCTCACTGAATTGATACTGAAACTGTTATTACTGTTCATTGATTCATTACTGGAACTACCATTACTACTCAATGAAATTATATTGAACTGTCATTACATTTTACTGTTATCACACTGTAAATGTTTACTGCTAATGAATCTCCAATATATCGAATGGTGATTTGAAAAAGGGCAGATTACGTCTGTCTGAATCCTTTCACTATGCGTGAGACTACTCCGCCTAGTACTGGAATCATTCATTAATGTTTACAAATGATGAATTTTTATTTACTTTGTCATTGGTAGAATAAAGTTTTAATGTACATACTTTCTTTGTCAAATGAAAATAGAATGACTTTATGAAACAAATTATCGCAAATCACTTTGGATATGTTGATACATGTTTTGACTGGGGACTACGCTTAGTCTCTTACTGGGTCTATTCGTAGACTCACCTCGTTGAACAATTTCAGGAGAAGCGGTAGAAGGAAGCGAGGAGTGATCTCGCAGTGTTTGACCGCGGCTCGGATTTTACTACCAGTCTTTATCTTAGGTAGTTATGTTATGAGTTATGTCTTATGTAAAAAAAAAAGTGTGTGAAATTTGGTTATGTAATAAAAGACGTATGAAATTGTTATCGTTATTTCGATCTATGTGGATGTAGTCTTTTGACTGTAAGCTGATGAATTGAGTATTTTCATTTCCGCTGTAATGATATCTCAGTGTTTATGTGTAATTCTCAACTATAATTGTACCGCTTGGGTTGTTCCCATTGTGATGTTGCGATCGGGATCCGACGAGAGTCTTTACGACTGGATCGGATTTGCGAGTCGGGGCGTCACAGGGTGCCCTAGACGCCGAGCGTCGTAGCACAGCAGACTGAGATGGTTGTTTGGATACTATCGAAGGCTGCAGAATTGAAAGGGTAACATGTTCAATTAGCAATGAAATATAGTTTAACATATAAATCAACATTCGTATGCATATAATTTCACCTCTCTAAATGGCGAACTCCTCCTACCTTCTCTAGAAGTGGATGTCCTTCTAGATTTTGTAGATACTGATTATCGCAGTGCAACAACCCGAGACTACTGTTCAGTTGTCGGATCGGCCTATATTTTTTTTCTTAAATCATAGTACATAAATATATGTCAACACTCTCTAATCAAATACACGATTCAATATGTATATGTTATTTCACCTGAGAGGCTAGTGGACGTGGGTCTGTTAGAGGCTGCATCAATCGCTCCCATACTGCATCATCATACGCATATGATGTGTCCCCACTCCCAATGATGAGGTCTTCATCCATGTTAACTTCCTCATCACGTCCCGCCATTAACACGTCTCCAACCATCTATATATCGGTGTCATCTCCCTCCCCCACTATTTATTGCACAGTTGCTGCGAAAAAAGTATTAGGCTGTGGTGTCTCTCCTGGCTCTTCAGCCTCTTTATCAAGTTATGCCTCACTACGCTCGTTTATTATTCTTGCAACCCATGAAACCATAGAGTCATCATCATCTCGCAACTACACAACATCTGTTGGGTCGTAGTCTCCCTCATCTCTCCTTGCATCCATTTGCACATGTTTAACATTTAGATTCATGTTGTAATGAATATAGACCATTTTGTCCAGCCTTCTGTGTGTTAACTGATGAGTGCTCATTTGTATATATTTATTAATACCACACATATTATTCTAGGTTTTAATGTAATTAATTATGTAAATTTTACGTTTTCAATCTCAGTCTCACACATAATTGAGTTTTTATGTAATTAATTAACATTTTAAACATAATTTAATCAAATGAGATTTTAGAAATATTTAAGAGGATTGAATATTGCATAATTAAATATATTTTAATAATACTATTGTTTCAGGCGCTTAGACATAATTTTTTACATTTGAATAACTTGAAAATTTCAGAAAAAGAAAATAATTTTCAATATTGGTATATTAATATTCACAGCATTAGTTTTGAGTGGCATGTGTCCATTTCATATAAGTCATATTTATATTTTTACCGTACCGTTAGTAATGTCAAATGGACACTGCCACCATAGGGGGAGACTGGAACCAAACTATAGAAATGTCCCTATGAGGAGGTTCACACTATACTGGCCCCGAGGGTAACGAGGATGAAATCCTGGAGGTGGACAAGTACCACTGGTTAAGGTGGAGAGGACTTCTCCCGGTTCTGCGCAGTAACCAAGACTCATCACTATTTACCTAGGTGATCGAGTACCGACTGACTATCATTCTAATGGTGGTTTGGGCACTGTGTCTGGCTATTTATACCACTGTTACTGTTTATTGAACGTAAATTGAACAACTATTATTGCCGGCTGAATTGACACTGAACTACTGTTACTGTTCACTGAGTCGTTATTAATACGACTATTAATGCCCACTGAATTGATACTGAAACTGTTATTATTATTCATTGATTCATTATTGGAACTACCGTTACTACTCAATAAAACTATATTAAACTGTCATTACATTTTACTGTTATCACACTGTAAATGTTTACTGCTAATGAATCTCCAGTATATCGAATGGTGATTTGAAAAAGGACAGATTACGTCTGTCTGGATCCTTTCACTATGCGTAAGACTACTCCGCCTAGTATTAGAATCATTCATTAATGTTTACAAATGATGAATTTTTTTTTACTTTGTCATTAGCATAATAAAATTTTAATGTACATGCTTTCTTTGTCAAATGAAAATAGAATGACTTTATGAAACAAATTACCGCAAATCACTTTGGATATGTTGATACATGTTTTGACTGGGGACTATGCTTAGTCTCTTAATGGGTCTATTCGTAGACTCACCCCGTTGAATAATTTCAGGAGAAGTGGTAGAAGGAAGCGAGGAGTGATCTCACAGTGTTTGACCGCGGCTCGGATTTTACTACCAGTCTTTATCTTAGGTAATTATGTTATGAGTTATGTCTTATGTAAAAAAAATGTGTGAAATTTGGTTATGTAATAAAAGACGTGTGAAATTATTATCGTTATTTCTATCTATGTGGATGTAGTCTTTTGACTGTAAGCTGATGAATTGAGTATTTTCATTTCCGCTGCAATGATATCTCAGTGTTTATGTGTAATTCTCAACTGTAATTGTACCGCTTGGGTTGTTCCCACTGTGACGTTCCGATCAGGATCCGACGCGAGTCTTTACGACTGGACCGGGTTTGCGAGTCGGGGTGTCACAGAGAGTGGTATCGGAGCCCAAAATTGAGAATTTACATAAATGGTCATCAACTTAATCCACATTCTAAAAATACTAAATTAGTAGGGAGTTATGATGAAAACTTAACCGAATATTTGTATTGTCAGACCATGACGGGAGGAGGTCGTCGTGCGGTTCAAAATGACGATACTCAGGAGGAGCCGAGAGGACCCCCAGCTCCGCCCCCACCACCTTTGGTGGACTATGGAATGTTCATGCAAGGCCTGGTTCAAGCTATGTAGACCCAAGCGCAGACGCAGGCGGCACTTCAGGCGCAACTCCAGACTCAGGCAGCATCACCCCAGGAGCAGGCTTTTGGAGGGGTGACCAGGATGGAGAGGTTTCGGCAGATGTCACCACCCTCTTTTAAGGGGGAGAGTCATCCAATCATGGCTGAAAACTGGCTCCGTGAGATCGAGAAGATCTTTCGGATCATCCGGTGTGTAGATGAAGACAAGACAAGCTTGGCGGCGTACATGTTATAGGAGAGAGCAAACGTATGGTGGGCGTCTGTACTACGGAATCAACCAGACAGACTGGAGCATGAAATTACATGGGAAGAATTCACGGAGCTATTCATGGCAAAATATATACCGGAACATATTCAAGACAAGCTGGAGCAAGACTTTCTGACCCTAACTCAAGGGTCGAAGACCGTGCTCGAGTATGAAGCAAAGTTCGCGAAATTATCAAAATATGCACCACATATTGCTACAGATGAAAGGAGGAAGGTGAAGAAATTTGTGGCGGGTCTACGACCGTCACTTCGGACCCGCCTAGTTGCACTAGATCTGGCTACTATGGAGGCGTTTCTTGGCGCGGCATGTCGTCAAGAGAGCGACATGGAGTTATATCAGGAGGGGAAGAGGACGTCAACAAAAAGACCATCAGCACCATTTCACCGGAATGACAAGGGCAAGAAGGTGATGAGCAATCTGTCACGACCGTTCGTCGCAAGAAAGACCATGCCACCAATTTGGGACAGTAACATACCGGAATGCAAGCAATGTGGCAAGCGCCATGGCGGGGAAGTATGCTGGATCGCCACCGGCAGATGTCTCCGTTGTGGCGAGAAGGGTCACATGATTCGAGATTATCCAAAGTTGATGCAACCTATTACGGCTCTGCCAGTAGCAGCAACAGCAGCTCCAGTGGCAGCCAGACCAGCAATAGTAGCAGCCAGACCGGGAGCAGCGAGACCCGCGGGGAGACCCCGAGCGCCAGCTCGAGTATTTGCACTTGCGAGAGAGGATGCCGAGCAGGCGGAGTGTAATGTTTCGCACAGCACCTACGGGCGACGCAGCGGATAACAAAAATCTAATTTGCCCGATTCCGGTGTTATGGAAAGCTTAATTTGTGCTCTAATCGGTGTTTCTAAGACCCTAATTACGGGTTGCGTGTTTCACCTTGCGCGGAACGACGCTGTCCGCTAAGCCCGATGCAGAGAAACCGAGCCGCACAGCTGTACGGCCTCTAGAGCAGATCCACACAGACCCTTGCGCAGCGACGGTACCTCCCCGGCACAACTTTCCCCGGCTCTAACACCTTCTGGAGAGAGAGAGAGCAAGGGGGAGAAAGGGGGGAGGCTTAACATCTCCCTTAAGCTTAATGCTTGGTTAGCTTAAGGGAAGGAAAGGAAAAGCTAAGAGTTTGAATGAACTCACGTAGGAGCCATATATATAGAGTTTAGGCTTATTAGAAAAGGGCTCCAAAAGACCGAAACTGTATATATGTCCTATCTCATATTATACATATGTATTAAGCTCCATTTACACTCCTTTCCAAAAGGAATTAAATAGAATTAATGCACACAATTGTATAATAATAAACCGTCACCCAAGAATCCAATGTGTGTGATCCTCTAGGCCCATAGTCACTCTAGTTTAAGGCCCATTAACTTCTAATTCCTAATTAGAAGTAAATTAAACGTATTATTCGCTTCTACAAGAGTCGAATAATAGTTTAATTCATTCCGAACCTTCGATCACGTTGGGTCAAGCAAATCCGCGTGATCCTAGAGGATGCCGGGTTTAAACCAGCCTGTCTGGTACCTGTAAGTTCACAGTTACCACATCGATATAATCCCTCGCTCCTTCTATGAGTCTGGTACGATCGAGGGTACGGTATCTGTCAAACCCCATGATCGTGCCATTTGACTATGACCTCCTTAAAGTGTATGACGTCCGTTCTAAATGAACTCACACTACCCTGGCCAGGGATTTAACGGAGCGTCAATAGCATGACCCATTAACTGTCTGATATATACCCGACAGTGAGCGATCCCTTCTTGACCATTGATGATCTTCACACGTATCCTGGAGTGGTTAATGACTCGGCAACTCATGACTTATGGTTAAAGTCACTTAGCTAAATAATTAAACCATTCCAATCCTCGTGTAAGATCCGATCAATGTCTCAGGTCAAAGGACCAACGATGCTACTGTGACCGTTGGATCTTCAGTTGACATTAGGTATAATCAACCATCTGAAGATCCAATAGCGGATCAGTTCAGTGCACATCCTCCAAGGACATACACCTACACATATATGTTGGTGCCCCGCACCAATGACCATGAGACTGGTCACTGACACATCATGTGTACTGGTTTAATAGGTAATCAAAGTCCCCGAGTGATTACCCTCCAACCAGGAATAGTTTAAGGTATGTGTTCATGTAAAGTAAGTCTCATGTTCGAGATCCAATCTCGAGCTGACTTTACAACCACATATCCTAGGGACAACGTAAAGAAACACAATCGCATATTTACGCTCAAACACCACTTTATTAATGAACAAGATCGTATAACTATTGGGCCTACCCGACCCGAAATTGGCCTGTAGCACACCAACACTAACAATCTCCCACTTGAACTACAGCCAATTGTCCACAACTTTAAGGCCCATCTTATCCCGATGACGCTCAAATACAGTCTGTGTCAAAGGCTTAGTCAGTGGATCTGCTATGTTATCTTCTGACGGTACACGCTCTACCATCACATCTCCACGATCAACAATCTCCCGAATAAGGTGAAAGCGCCTGAGAATATGCTTTGACCTTTGGTGAGATCTCGGTTCCTTCGCCTGGGCGATGGCCCCATTATTATCACAAAATAATGGGATGGGAGCTGTTATCTCGGGAACTACGCCAAGTTCCAAGATGAATTTCTTCATCCAGACGGCTTCCTTAGCAGCTTCTGCTGCAGCAATATATTCTGCCTCCGTCGTCGAGTCTGCAGTCGTGTCTTGTTTGGAGCTTCTCCAACTGACTGCCCCTCCATTCAACATGAATACAAATCCAGACATGGATTTACAGTCATCTGGATCTGACTGGAAACTAGAATCTGTGTAAGCTCTAAGTTGTAAGTCCTCTCCTCCATAAAGCAGAAAAAGATCCTTAGCCCTTCGCAGGTACTTAAGGATGCCCTTTACTGTCTTCCAGTGCTCTTCGCCTGGATTTGCCTGATATCTACTGACAATGCTCAAAGCATTGGCAACATCAGGCCGTGTACATAGCATTGCATACATGATTGACCCTATAGCCGAAGCATATGGTACCTTATTCATGTGTGCCACCTCCTCAGAAGTTTTAGGACTCATCCCCTTGGATAGGCAAATTCCATGTCTCATGGGAATGAGACCTCTCTTGGAATTTTCCATCCTAAATCTTTTGAGGATAGTATCTATGTACATTGATTGGGATAATCCTAGCATCCTTTTAGATCTATCTCGATAGATCCTTATGCCCAGCACATAGGATGCTTCTCCCAAATCCTTCATGGAGAAAGTCTTGGACAACCAAGATTTAGTTGATGTCAACATCCCCACATCATTCCCAATGAGTAAGATGTCATCAACATAAAGGACCAAGAAGGTCACTGAGCTCCCACTGACCTTCTTGTAAACACAGGGTTCATCTTCATTCCGAATGAAGTTGAAAGATTTGACAGCCTCGTCAAATCTTAAGTTCCAGCTTCTAGATGCCTGCTTTAATCCATAAATGGACCTTTGAAGTTTGCATACCTTATTAGGATGTGGCTTGGAGGTGAATCCCTCAGGCTGTACCATGTACACCTCTTCTGACAGGATTCCATTAAGAAAAGCTGTCTTCACATCGATTTACCAGATCTCATAATCCATGTATGCAGTAATGGCAAAGAGGATTCTGATTGACTTAACCATGGCTACCGGCGAAAACGTCTCGTCATAGTCAATGCCTTGCCTTTGACGATATCCTTTCGCCACTAGTCTAGTCTTATATGTGTCAATCTGTCCATCTGCACCTATTTTCCTTTTGAAAATTCATTTGCAGTCGATAGGGACCTTCCCTTCGGGTACATCAACCAAGTTCCAAACTTTGTTGGTGTACATGGACTGGATCTCTGAATCCATTGCCTCTTGCCATTTCTCGGAGTCTACACTACGGATCGCCTCCTGGTACGACTGAGGATCATCATCCTCATCGATACATACCTTAGAAGACCCCTCTGAGACATGTCCAACATATCTCTCAGGTTCTCTCGGTAGTCTACCAGATCTCCCTAGTGTCAGTGTTTCACCTTGAATAGGATCAACCGATACAGTCTCATCTAATGAGTGTGTGTCTATGGGTTGTGGTTCTTGGACCTCGTCCAATTCTATCTGGCTCCCACTATTTTTCTGGAGTAGGTATTCTCTTTCCAGAAATACAGCTCTCTTGGCCACTAAGACCCTTTGCTCAGAAGGGTGATAGAAATAATATCCAAACGTCTCCTTTGGATATCCTACAAACCTACACTTATCGGTTCTTGACTCAAGCTTATCACTCTCGTTCTTCTTTACATGAGCAGGACACCCCCAAATTTTAATGTGATTAAAATTTGATTTCCTGCCCTTCCATATCTCATATGGTATAGAAGGAACTGATTTACTTGATATCCTATTTAATAAATAAGCTGCAGTCTCTAACGCATAGCCCCAGAGAGACAAGGGTAGTCCTGACACAGACATCATGGATCGGACCATGTCTAACAAGGTCCTGTTTCTCCTCTCGGATACACCATTGTGCTGTGGTGTATACGGTGGTGTCCACTGAGAAACTATTCCATGGTCTTTAAGATAAGAAGTGAATTCATGGCTTAAGTATTCACCTCCTCGATCCGATCGAAGAGCCTTAATACTTTTGCCAGTCTGTTTCTCTACTTCATTCTTGTATTCCTTAAACTTCTCAAAGGTTTGTGACTTATGTCTCATTAAATACACATAGCCATATCTAGAGAAGTCATCAATAAAAGAAATGAAATAGAGATAAGCTCCTTTTGCTTCTATGGACATGGGTCCACACACATCCGAGTGTATGAGCTCGAGAAGGTCAACAGCCCTCTCTCCATGTCCACCAAAGGGAGCCTTAGTCATTTTTCCCATGAGACACGACTCACAGGTATCAAATGGCTTGTATTCGAATGAATTCAAATACCCATTTGAGTGTAAGTGAGAGACTCTTTTCTCACCTACATGACCAAGTCTGCAATGCCATAGATATGCAGAATTCACTTCATCAGCATTGGAAATTTGCATAACATTAGAACGTGTATCTAATACATAAAGACCATTGACTAATGAACCATTGGCTATAATCAAACCATTATTCATTATAGAGCACCCAGTGCTATTAAAAGCCAATGTGTATCCAATGTTATACAAGCCAGAGATTGAAATAATGTTCTTAATAATATTAGGAACATAATAACAGTCATTCAGCTCCAGAATGACTCCTGAAGGTAAACTGAGGCGTGCAGTCCCGACAGCTTTGGCAGCAACTAAAGCTTCATTGCCCATCCTCAGTTCAATCTCCTTTTTGCCCAATCGCCTTCTATTTGCCAGCACCTGCACAGAATTGCAGATATGAGATGCACATCCAGTATCCAATACCCATGATGTGGATTCCATATATGACAAATTAAGGTCTATGACAAAAATACCTTCATTTAGAATTACCTTGCAATTCCTTTTCCAATGTCCAGTTTCCCCGCATCGAAAATATTTGTCTTCCTTTTCATTCTTCTTGCCCTTCCCTTTGTCAACTTTGGCGAGTTGCTTACCCGTGGCCTTTTTCTTTCCCTTCCCTTTGTTACTCGTGGTGGATATTTGAGAGGCCTTCCTTTTCTTGTTGGCCCGGCCAATAACCATTACAGACGAAGATGGTTTATCTTTCTGCATGGTTCCTTCAGCACTCTTTAACATATTGAGCAGCTCTGGGAGAGTTGCTTCAATCCTGTTCATGTTAAAGTTCATGATGAAGGAAGAAAAGGAATCGGGCAATGACTGGAGTATAAGATCAATGCATAGTTCAAGATCCAACTTGAACCCTAATGCATTGAGTCTTTCAATCCACTCCATCATTTTCAGTACATGGGCCTGTACTGATGAACCCTCAGACATCCGTGTCCTGAAAAGCCTTTTGGAGATGTCATACCTCTCAATCCTACCCTGCTCCCCGAAGAGCTGGCGTAGATTGAGAAGTATACTTCTACAATCAGTCTTTTCAAATTGCCTCTGTAGCTCGGGAGCCATAGAGGCTAACATGTAACATTGGGCTAGGGAGGAGTCCTCAGACCACTTGGCATAAGCAAGTAACTCACCCTCGTCGACATCAGGAGCTGGCTCAGAATGAACCGTGTCCAACACGTACGCAATCTTTTCGGCGGTAAGGACTATGCGTAGATTACGCAGCCAATCCGAGTAGTTCGGTCCAGTTAATCTATTTGCATCCAAGATGCCGCAGAGGGGTTGGACGACGACATTATAATATGGGTAAGAAATAAAAGACAACTTAGCATGTGTTCAAATTCTAACTTAGATGTGGTTTTCTATCTTAGTTAGTCCCACTATTTTTCGATCGAACTATATAACCCTCAGTATATAGAACGGGAGATCAACGAGATCTACCTAGTGGGTCGGAATCCCAACGAGACTGATGTACGACCTTGTGGAAAGCACAACAAGCCATACACCATCTCAAGGGCAGTCAACAAGCACTTGCATCTAATGCAATATCCGATATTCGGCCCCCGAGAAATCATCCCCTTGTGGAAAGCACAACAAAGGATATTCTCGGTTAGATCTAACCATCATTACTACATAGCAATGAGTTCATGACCCGACCCTTGTGGAAAACACAACAAGGCCGAGTTCAATTCCTCACCCCATTGAGGCCGAGCCTTGGAGTTTAATCCCGCCCCCAAACTCATGGACCTTGTGGAAACCACAACAAATCCATGAAATGAAGACGTTCGTTCACTCTATAATGATGGAGGGCCACGACGACTCCTAGAGCCACGCTTACCAGATCTAAAATGTAATCGCGAGGGAATTTAATTTTATCTTGATCTCACCCTAGGTGGTAATATAAATATATCCAATATATTTACCGTACCTAGTAATTTGCACAAAATAAATACATCCAATGCAAAAATAAACGCAAGTGATCATGGACTTTAACACTAATGTAACTAAGACATCCGGCCCGCTTCCGAAGCAGCTGGATCGTCCTCGTCGGGTGTGCTCCTCGCTTTCAAACTCCGACACCGCAGCAATGACAACTTTTACACGGCACGCAGGCCGGAAAAATTAAATTACATGTGACTCAAATTCCAGCAGCCCTTAGGGCGAGTACAACAACTGAGGAAGATAGAAGTACATTAGAATTTTAACAGACAGAGAAAGGAGGTTCGCAGACCCCAATTAATTACATTAATCCAAGTGCATGATCACTTGCCAACCCATTCAAATAAAATCAATCAAGGTTTATTGTCTGAAAATAATCCTTACTTTGAATTTAAAAATGGGATGTGCAAACAAAAAACAGGCTAGCTTTGTTTAATTTTAAAAATCAAAGCATGATTAACTAAAATTAAACACACAAGCAGGCCAATACAAGGTAATCAAAGTAAAGCACGTAAAGAACCATCATTTTCTACGGGGGCATCTAATTGAGATAATTAATTAAATCTAAATTTAAATTTAATTATCCAATAATCAAATTTAAATTCAAAATTTAAACATGCCAATAATTTAAATTTAAATTCAAACTAATTATCCAATAATTTTGTTTGAAAGTAAATTTAAAATAATGCAATTATCCACAATTAGTAACTTTCTAAAATTCAAAATTTGAATTTAACAATTATCTAATAATTAAACATTCAAATAATTGAATTTTCCACATTTAACTTCAATAAAATTTAAAATTTGAATTTTTTAATTATCTAATAATTAAAAATTTAAAAATTAAAATTTACTGAAGTAACTTCAATTATTACCATTTTATCCCAAAGTAAATAGTAATTATCTCACCTCAGTAAATTCAACATGGTTAAATAAAAATTAACTTTTGACATTTACCATTGAGATAAGACTATTTAACTGACTAGATAAAATTTGATTTAATTTACTGTGTATTTTAATATATATATCTAATATATATATTATCATATTATAACACAATAAATTAAAAGTCAAAAAAAAAGAGCAATTTTTTTTATTAAAATAAAAAAAATCTGTCGGCAGGCGTTGGTCGCGCCGCCCACGCGCGACGCGTGGGGACGCGCCCACGCCCGCCCCCGCCCGCACGCGGGCGCCCGCGTTGCGGGCGCCGCCTGAGGCGCCGGCCGCGTGGCGGGCACGGCCCGCCATGCGGCGCGCCCGCCGCGCCCCCCGCGGGTCAGCGCCCGCGGGCGCTTACCCCGGGTGCCGCGTGCGCCGCCCACGCGGCGCACGCGGCGGAATTTTTTTTTTTTAAAAAAAAAATTGCTACTTGAATGCCCAGCATCCAGCAAGTACAAATTATAATTGAAGATTTTCAATGCCCCTAAAACATGGTTCTAAACGGCGATAAAAATACCGACCAGAGCGCGAACCTGGCTCTGATACCACTGTAATGTTTCGCACAGCACCTACGGGCGACGCAGCGGATAACAAAAATTTAATTTGCCCGATTCCAGTGTTATGGAAAGCTTAATCTGTGCTCTAATCGGTGTTTCTAAGACCCTAATTACGGGTTGCGTGTTTCACCTTGCGCGGAACGACGCTGTCCGCTAAGCCCGATGCAGAGAAACTGAGCCGCACAGCTGTACGGCCTCTAGAGCAGATCCACACGGACCCTTGCGCAGCGACGGTACCTCCCCGGCATAACTTTCCCCGGCTCTAACACCTTCTGGAGAGAGAGAGAGAGCAAGGGGGAGAAAGGGGGGAGGCTTAACCTCTCCCTTAAACTTAATGCTTTGTTAGCTTAAGGGAAGGAAAGGAAAAGCTAAGAGTTTGAATGAACTCACGTAGGAGCCATATATATAGAGTTTAGGCTTATTAGAAAAGGGCTCCAAAAGACCGAAACTGTATATATGTCATATCTCATATTATACATATGTATTAAGCTCCATTTACACTCCTTTCCAAAAGGAATTAAATAGAATTAATACACACAATTGTATAATAATAAACCGTCACCCAAGACTCCAATGTGTGTGAACCTCTAGGCCCATAGTCACTCTAGTTTAAGGCCCATTAACTTCTAATTCCTAATTAGAAGTAAATTAAACGTATTATTCGCTTCTACAAGAGCCGAATAATAGTTTAATTCATTCCGAACCTTCGATCACGTTGGGTCAAGCAAATCTGCGTGATCCTAGAGGACGCCGGGTTTAAACCAGCCTGTCTGGTACCTGTAAGTCCACAGTTACCACATCGATATAATCCCTCGCTCCTTCTATGAGTCTGGTACGATCGAGGGTACGGTATCTGTCAAACCCCATGATCGTGCCATTTGACTATGACCTCCTTAAAGTGTATGACGTCCGTTCTAAACGAACTCACACTACCCTGGCCAGGGATTTAACGGAGCGTCAATGTCATGACCCATTAACTGTCTGATATATACCCGACAGTGAGCGATCCCTTCTTGACCATTGATGATCTTCACACGTATCCTGGAGTGGTTAATGACTCGGCAACTCATGACTTATGGTTAAAGTCACTTAGCTAAATAATTAAACCATTCCAATCCTCGTGTAAGATCCGATCAATGTCTCAGGTCAAAGGACCAACGATGCTACTGTGACCGTTGGATCTTCAGTTGACATTAGGTATAATCAACCATCTGAAGATCCAATAGCAGATCAGTTCAGTGCACATCCTCCAAGGACATACACCTACACATATGTGTTGGTGCCCCGCACCAATGACCATGAGACTGGTCACTGACACATCATGTGTACTGGTTTAATAGGTAATCAAAGTCCCCGAGTGATTACCCTCCAACCAGGAACAGTTTAAGGTATGTGTTCATGTAAAGTAAGTCTCATGTTCGAGATCCAATCTCGAGCTGACTTTACAACCACATATCCTAGGGACAACGTAAAGTAACACAATCGCATATTTACGCTCAAACACCACTTTATTAATGAACAAGATCGTACAACTATTGGGCCTACCCGACCCGAAATTAGCCTGTAGCACACCAACACTAACACGGAGGACCTCACAGAAGGTACTATTTCTATCAATGGTATTCATGCTAGAGTATTGTTTGACACCGGTGCCACACATACTTTCATCTCTGAGAAGTTTGCTAGTCAATTGCATGAAGAATTTGGAATTGAATCAGTAGAACTAGACGTGCCCCTGTTGGTACACACACCTGCAGGAGCAGTGTCTACCAATAGGCACATCCCCTCACTATCAGTTAATATAGAAGGAAGAACTCTGCGTGGTTATTTTTGTTGTTTACCTATGCAAGACTTTGATGCTATCCTAGGATTGGATTGGTTAGAAAGCATTACGCTCTGATAGATTGCCGAAGGAAGAGAGTAATTTTTCGCATCCCTAGAGAGAAAGAGTTTTCTCATCCCTTACTGAAGCATATGGCTGGGAAGAAGTTAGTAGTTTCAGCCATGAAGACTGTGCGAATGTTGAGGAAGGGTTACGATGCATTCTTGGCAAACGTAGTCACGAAGTCGGATGTTGATCAATCACCGACTATAGTAGAGATCGAGGTTGTTCGGGAATTCCTTGATGTGTTTCCAGAGGATTTGTCCAGGTTACCACCTACAAGGGAGTTAGAGTTTGCCATTGACATGTTACCTGGCATAGCACATGTCTCTAAGGCACCCTACAGAATGGCCCCAGCAGAATTGTCAGAGTTAAAAAAGTAACTTCAAGACTTATTAGACAAGGGGTTTATCCGTCCAAGTGTGTCATCATAGGGAGCTCCAGTTCTATTTGTGAAGAAGAAGGATAGTTCTCTTAGGTTATGCGTTGACTATCGCAAACTTAATGAGGTGACCATTAAAAATAAATATCCTTTACCCCGCATTGATGACTTGTTTGACCAGTTGCAAGGAGCCACAATGTTCTCAAAGATTGATCTGCGTTCGGGATACCATCAATTGAGGATAAAGAAAGATGACACATCCAAGACAGCATTCCGAATGAGATATGGTCATTATGAATTCTTGGTGCTACCTTTTGGTCTGACAAATGCCCCTGCTGCTTTTATGGACTTGATGAATCGGGTGTTTAGACCGTATCTTGACACCTTTGTGGTTGTCTTTATTGATGATGTGCTGATATATTCTCCTGATGAAGCTTCACACCGGGAACACTTGAGAATCGTCCTCGAGACGCTAAGAGCGCATGAGCTGTATGCTAAGTTCAGCAAATGTGACTTTTGGCTGACGGAGGTTCATTTCCTCGGACATGTAATCTCAGGCAATGGTGTTGCCGTTGACCCTGCAAAGGTCCAGGCAGTTCTGGAATGGGAGACTCCTAAATCTCCCACAGAGATTCGGAGTTTCTTAGGGTTAACTGGTTACTATCGTGGCTTTATTGAGGGATTTACATCTCTAGCGGCGCCACTAACCAAGTTGACCCGAAAGGGAGTCAAATATATATGGTCTGAGAGCTGTGAGAAGAGTTTCCAAGAGCTGAAGGCTAGGCTGACATCGGCACCAATTCTTATTTTGCCTAACAATGAGGATGACTTTGCTATCTATTCTGATGCATCGAAGGTTGCGCTAGGCAGTGTATTGATGCAAAATAGAAGGGTGGTCGCTTATGCTTCTCGCCAGCTAAAGGAGCATGAGCGAAATTACCCGACTCATGATTTGGAATTGACTGCAGTGGTTCATGCATTGAAGATCTGGCATCATTATCTTTACGGCGTCAAGTTCGAAGTGTTCACTGACCACAAGAGTCTGAAGTACATATTATCTCATAAGGAGTTGAATCTAAGACAAAGACGATGGGTCGAATTCTTGAAAGATTATGACTTCGAATTGCGATACCATCTAGGAAAGGTAAATGTAGTAGCCGATGCTCTCAGCAGGAAAAGAGTTATGATGCATCAAGATTGGAAGATGATCGAAGATGCAGCACAACTTATGGCTGTGATCGAGCCTCAACTGTGTCAAGCATTTGTGTCTCAACTGACCATTAGGTCAACAGTGCTTGACAAGATAATAGAGGTGCAAAAAGATGATCCCCACCTGCAAGGATTGATCGGGAAGATCGGCTTTGCTCGTGATGAAGATGGAGTGATTCAGTTTCAGCACCGGATCTGTGTACCTGATATAGCCGATTTGAGAAGGCAGATTCTGGAGGAAGCACACCGATCAATGTTCTATATTCATCCAGGAGGTGGTAAAATGTATCAAGACTTGAAACGGTCTTTCTGGTGGCAGGGAATGAAGAAGGACGTAGTTGACTCTGTGGCTAGATGCTTGGTTTGTCAGCAGGTAAAAGCAGAGCACCAAAGGCCATCATGGCTAATGCAGAAAATGAAAATTCCTCAGTGGAAAATGGGAAGCAATCACTATGGACTTTGTGACCGGGTTACCCAGATCGGTAAAAGGTAATGACTCTATATGAGTGATCGTGGACCGATTTTCAAAGTCTGCACATTTCCTTCCTATGAAGGTAAAGCAATCGGTGGAAAGCTTGACAAGACTATATGTTGATAACATTGTCAGACTTCACGAGATTCCAAAGTCTATCATTTCCGACAGGGATCCCTGGTTCACGTCCAGACTGTGGCAAGGGTTGCATGAAGCTTTTAGTTCGCGGCTCAAGCTCAGTTAAGCTTTTCACCCGCAAACTGACGGTCAGTCCGAAAGGACGATTCAGACACTGGAGGACATGCTTCGGACTTGTGTTCTTGATTGGAAGGGCGATTGGGAGCGACATCTACCTCTCGTGGAATTTTCTTATAATAATAGCTTCCACGCGAGTATAGGCATGGCTCCATTCGAGGCACTATATGGTAGACCTTGTAGGTCTCCGTTGTGCTGGGAGGAAACAGGAGACAGGTAGTATGTGGGGCCCAAAGTTGTTCAAGAAACTATCGAAAAGATCAGGCAGATCCGACAGAGATTGATGACAGCATAAGACCGACAGAAGAGCTATGCTGATAACCGAAGGAAGGAGCTGTCATTCGAAATTGGTGATCAAGTCTTCCTCAAGGTGTCTCCGTCAAAGGGAATCGTTCGGTTCTGCAAGCGTGGAAAATTAAATCCACGATTCGTCAGACCATTCGAAATTCTGGAGAGATTGGGAAATGTGGCATATCGGTTGGCTTTACCTCTGTCTCTGGACGGAGTACATCCGGTGTTCCACGTGTCCATGCTGAGGAGGTACGTGCATGATCCGGCGCACGTGATCAGTACTGAGCAGATGCAGTTCCAGCAGAACCTATCCTACGAGGAACAACCTGTTCGAATTCTTGAGCGCAAAGAGCAAGTGATGAGGACTAAAGTCATCCCATTGGTGAAAGTACTATGGAGGAACTTCTCGCACGAGGAGGCCACGTGGGAACCAGAAGAAGTCATGAAGAAGAAGTACCCTCATCTGTTCGGTATGTGATCTAACCCCAAACTCGAGGACGAAGTTTTCTTTAAGGGGGAGAGGGTGTAATGCCCTACGATTTTTTTAGTACTTTATTTAATTGTTTAAAAATTTTATATGTCCAAATATTTAAATTCTTTATTTTATTATGTTTATTTAGTCATTAACAAAGTTATAGGCTGTTGATTGTTTTAAAAAAATTTTTGAAAGGGTTTGGAACAAAACAAATGAAAGAAAGGGGTTAAATAAAAAGAAAAGGGCATAAATACAAAAAAATATAAGAAGGATAAAATTGAAAAAAAATAAAAAAATTTAAAAAAAGGGGGTGTCGCCCCACGCTGCCGCTAGCGTGCGCGGCGCTCCCGCGGGCGGGCAGGCGCAAGGGCAGGCGCCGCCCCGCCCCCTCCCATGGCCGCTTTGCGGCCTTGTTATATAAAAAAAATTGTTTTTGCTTTTTCCCTTAAACTTACTTAGTTTAATACTTAATCTTCTTTAGTCAAAATCCCACATGCTATAAATATAAAAAGAAAAAAAGAAAAAAATTGTGGGTTAGTCAAAAGATGTTAGGTGAGGGGTTGGTGAAGTTTGAATGATTAATTTTAATAAAATAACATTAAATTAAATGATTTAATCTCAACTATTAGATTAAGTGGGTGGTTAGGATTGATTAAGCCAAAAACCCTTATACATAGAGGGGTATAGGGGGCTCATTTGCTCATCTTGGAAGCTGAGTTCGTGGAGTGCAGCAGGGGGAGGTGTGAAGGTCATTAAGGAGTGTTTAAATATTTTTAAGGTAAGGGATTAGTACTTTATTTCCTAGATTAGCATGTATTAGCGTATTTAGAATGATTTATGGTGTGTAATTAGAATCTATATAGGTAGTTAAGTCCATAGATCGTAGTTTCATAATCTGTAATCTTATCTTGGTCGGATTAGTATTAATCATTAAGTTAAAATATGTGATTAATGGTATAATTAAGTGATTAATGTCTTAAAATTAGCAACGGTGTATGATAAATTGAGAGAGTTTCCATAATCCTGAAACCTGATGTTATGAACTTTCTGCAAAAATTTCTATGTCTAATTTAATTTATTTTCACGTTTAAAGATATTTTAATATTATCCTAAAGGTGTTTAAATTATATTAAAATACCAAAGGATGATATAAAATTATAATAAATTGTTAGAAGGTACCTTACTATGAGATATATCTGCAAAAAAATTTTCATAGTTTCTAGATCATGATATTTATTTTAATGAATTTTCATACATGATAAAATATATAAATAATCGTATAGAAATTATGAAATTAGAAACCATGTTCACAAAAGTCTTATAATTTTACAGTAAGGTCCAGGCATTGAGTGTGTTGTATTCTGAAAATATCAATACTTATTGATATCTTCAGATAATATTAGATTATTTTTGATATTTAATAGAAGTATAAAATTATGAGAAAAATAGAAATAATATATGAACAATCTTGAAACTTTACCAGAAGACTTAAGTGTTTGTTAAAACTAATTATGAAAATATCATCGCATTAGAATATCAGAATCATCACTGGTATAATTATCAATGTTTAAACAAATAATTAGAAAATTTGAATAAATACTAATATTCTGTGAAAAATCTAAAAAAATCACAGAACTGATGTTTTGATATCTGTAAGTTAATTTTAAGTTAATTTGGACCATTTTAAGTATTCTGGATAATTGTCTCCATTTAAAAGTTATTATTGTAAAATATTATAATATTTAGACATTGATATAAAGAAATTAAAAAATAGACATACTGAATGAAAAATGATGAAAATTTTTACATATGATACTTCTGTCTGACAGAACATTCTGTAAATTTTAAAAATTATCTGATCATTTTGGATATATTTCGTTGATTTATTATTCATGATATCTTTTTCTTACTTAGTATGAAAAAGAGTAATATGGTGTTAAAAATAGAAATACAGTGTGAACAATAATAAAAAGTTTTAAGAATGATATTTCTGTTATGAATGATGGTTTGACAAATTATGGTGACCTTTAGAGTGTTGTGGATATATTTAGTTAATGCTCCATGTATTGGATAATTTAAATAATTCTGTGAAAATTTTAATTCCTGCATGTAAAATTATTAAAAAAAATTTCTATGCATTATTACAAACAAATATAAGTTTCTGTAAAAGTTTAATGGTCCTATAATTTATTAGCTAAATTTAGTAAATTTATGATGCATTTTAGAGTATAAGTAATTTCAAAAAAAATTATAATTGCTGTCTGAAAAATAATAAAAAATTTCTGTTCTGATATTTCCTGTAAATTTATTAGATTCCTGAAATTGCAATGTATTTGAGTTTGGATAACAGAATTATAAATTTTTGATGTATAAATAGATTATAAATAATTCTGTAAAAATATTAAATACTTTCTGAAAAATTATAAAAATTTATTGTTTTGATCATTGCTGTAAATATATTGATTCCATGAAATTTTAAGGCATTCTGATACATGTAAACAGATTTAGTAAATTTTGATATATAGATATGTCATTATATTTGAATAACTTAAAAATTTTAGAAAAAGAAAAATGATTTTCAGTATTGGTATATTAATATTCACAGCATGAATTTTGAGTGGCATGTGTCCATTTCATATAAGTCATATTTATATTTTTACCGTACCGTTAGTAATGCCAAATGGACACTACTACCATAGGGGGATATTGGAACCAAACTATAGAAATGCCCCTATAGGAAAATTCACAATGTACTGGCCCCGAGGGTAACGGGGATGAAATCTGGAGGTGGACAAGTACCACTGGTTAAGGTGGAGAGGACTTCTCCCGGTTCTGCGCAGTAACCAAGACTGAGTACCGACTGACTGTCCTTCTAATGGTGGTTTGGGCACTATGTCTGGCTATTTATACCACTGTTACTGTTTATTGAACTGAAATTGAACAACTGTTATTGCCGACTGAATTGACACTGAACTACTGTTACTGTTCACTGAATCGTTATTAATACGACTACTAATGCTCACTGAATTGATACTGAAACTGTTATTACTGTTCATTGATTCATTACTGGAACTACCATTACTACTCAATGAAATTATATTGAACTGTCATTACATTTTACTGTTATCACACTGTAAATGTTTACTGTTAATGAATCTCCAATATATCGAATGGTGATTTAAAAAAGGGCAGATTACGTCTGTCTGGATCCTTTCACTATGCGTGAGACTACTCCGCCTAGTACTGGAATCATTCATTAATGTTTACAAATGATGAATTTTTATTTACTTTGTCATTGGTAGAATAAAGTTTTAATATACATGCTTTCTTTGTCAAATGAAAATAGAATGACTTTATGAAACAAATCACCGCAAATCACTTTGGATATGTTGATACATGTTTTGACTGGGGACTATGCTTAGTCTCTTACTGGGTCTATTCGTAGACTCACCCCGTTGAACAATTTCAGGAGAAGCGGTAGAAGGAAGCGAGGAGTGATCTCGCAGTGTTTGACCGCGGCTCGGATTTTACTACCAGTCTTTATCTTAGGTAGTTATGTTATGAGTTATGTCTTATGTAAAAAAAAAGTGTGTGAAATTTGGTTATGTAATAAAAGACGTATGAAATTGTTATCGTTATTTCGATCTATGTGGATGTAGTCTTTTGACTGTAAGCTGATGAATTGAGTATTTTCATTTCCGCTGTAATGATATCTCAGTGTTTATGTGTAATTCTCAACTATAATTGTACCGCTTGGGTTGTTCCCACTGTGATGTTGCGATCGGGATCCGACGCGAGTCTTTACGACTGGATCGGATTTGCGAGTCGGGGTGTCACAGGGTGCCCTAGACGCCGAGCGTCGTAGCACAACAGACTGAGATGGTTGTTTGGATACTATCGAAGGCTGCAGAATTGAAAGGGTAACATATTCAATTAGCAATGAAATATAGTTTAACATATAAATCAACATTCGTATGCATATAATTTCACCTCTCTAAATGGCGAACTCCTCCTACCTTCTCTAGAAGTGGATGTCCTTCTAGATTTTGTAGATACTGATTATCGCAGTGCAACAACCCGAGACTACTGTTCAGTTGTCGGATCGGCCTATATTTTTTTTATTAAATCATAGTACATAAATATATGTCAACACTCTCTAATCAAATACACGATTCAATATGTATATGTTATTTCACCTGAGAGGCTAGTGGACGTGGGTCTGTTGGAGGCTGCATCAATCGCTCCCATACTGCATCATCATACGCATATGATGTGTCCCCACCCCCAATGATGAGGTCTTCATCCATGTTAACTTCCTCATCACGTCCCGCCACTAACACGTCTCCAACCATCTATATATCGGTGTCATCTCCCTCCCCCACTGTTTACTGCACAGTTGCTGCGAGAAAAGTATTAGGCTGTGGTGTCTCTCCTGGCTCTTCAGCCTCTTTATCAAGTTATGCCTCACTACGCTCGTTTATTATTCTTGCAACCCATGAAACCATAGAGTCATCATCATCTCGCAACTACACAACATCTATTGGGTCGTAGTCTCCCTCTCCTCTCCTAGCATCCATTTGCACATGTTTAACATTTAGATTCATGTTGTAATGAATATAGACCATTTTGTCCAACCTTCTGTGTGTTAACTGATAAGTGCTCATTTGTATATATTTATTAATACCACACATATTATTCTAGGTTTTAATGTAATTAATTATGTAAATTTTACATTTTCAATCTCAGTCTCACACATAATTGAGTTTTTATGTAATTAATTAACATTTTAAACATAATTTAATCAAATGAGATTTTAGAAATATTTAAGAGGATTGAATATTGCATAATTAAATATATTTTAATAATACTATTGTTTGAGGGGCTTAGACATAACTTTTTACATTGAATAAGCTTTTCTTAAAGTTTCAATTTATGAACGGTGAATGAACAGTGGCCATCGTCTTCTACGACAATGGTAGCCATAAAGGTGGCTAAGACGGTGGCCATGCATGCGTGTGTGTAGGCCGGCTGGGAGAAGGAGATGGCTCTCCGACGATGGCTGCCAAGAAAGAGAGCAGAGACACCGACGGGACCGAAAGTGAAACAGGGGACCGGTGCAGGCCAACGGAGGGGAGAAGAGAAGAAGAAGAAGAGGAAGAGGAAGAAAATAAGACTCTGGCATGCAGCCGACCGGTAGAAGAGGAAGAGAAAGACGATGGTGATGGTTGGCTTCACCTGCAGCTGCCGTAGAAGAAGAGGAGAGAGACACCGGCGAGGAGGAAGAGCAGGTTCACCCATCGGCAAGAGGAAGAGAAGAAGAGAGAGAGAGAGAGAGAGAGAGAGAGAGAGAGAGAGAGAGAGAGAGAGAGAAGGTCTGCGACAGGAGAGAACCGACAGTGTGGAGGAAGAGAAGGAGAGGGAGAAGAAGAGAGAGAGAGAGAGAGACACTACGGCAGGTGGAAGAGAAAAGGAGAAATGGAGAGCCCTGCGGCGGGGTGAGGAGAGAAGAAGAGAGAGAGGGCTTGCAACAAGTGGGAAAGAAGGAGTGGAGGAAAGGGTTGTTCTCGAGTGGCCAGAAGAAAAGAAAAAAAATATCGTCCATTGGTAGGTTGCCAGTTCAAAAAAACGAAGAAGAAGTAACGACCAGCAGAAGCTAGTGGGTCACCGTCGGCATGGCAGACGCATGCGCAAAAGACCTTCACATGCACATGTCAACGTCAATGATGGCGCATGAATGAGACCCTTGTCGGATGGCAGAGGGCAAACAATAGTGTCGGTGGATGAAAGGACCACCGGTTTAAATGGAAAAGACAGGTTGCAGATGGGAGAGGCAATGGGAAATGGCGCTGCAGAACAAGTTAGTCTCCCGAGCATTTAATGAGGCGTGAGCCGCGTGGAGGAGGAAAAAGATAGTTGTAATAGGCGGGAGATTTTTGCGTGAAAGGCTTCCATGGGAGGGGCCTGACTTTGGCCCTATAGAAGAGGCTCATGTATGACTGTTTGGGAGGTTCTCCTTTTGGATAGTTTTTTAGTTTTAGTTATTCTCAGTAGGAGTAGGAATAGTACGTCCCTCCTCTTCTCTATCTCTCTTTTTTCCTTCTCTTCCTCTTCTTTATTCTCTTTCTCCACAAGTCCCCTTCCTCTTCCTCTACTTCTCATTTCCTCCTCCTCCTTCATCTATTTCCGTAACCTCTCTCTATATTTCTCTCTCTCTCTAAGCTCTCTCTATAGTTCTTTCTCTCTCTAAAATCTCTATATTTCTTTCTCTCTCTAAGCTCTCACTCTCTAAATCTCCCTCACCACGACGACATCTACACTAGTTTGGACAACGGATTACATGGTGGTTCGTACGCAAAGGCCCAAAGGAGATGATGACGTCATCCTCTCTCTTACCACGACAACTCCACCTTCTTCCATAGTCGTTTAATTTTGTGTTATTTAGTGTTTATTTCCATTGAGTTGTAATTTTATTTGTCGCACTTTCATGTTATAAGTTTTTTTTATTTTAGTTAATAAAATTTTGTGTTGATTTTATTTTCTCTCTTTAGAACTTACTCACTCTCTCCTCCCTCTTTCATCTCTCTCTAATAGGGTATTTGGTTGCAATTTTTCACCTCTTTTTTCTCTCAAAATAAAAATTAAGAATGGACAACCTACTTAACCACGTTTGGTAAGTCTCTCCAATTTTTTAGGATGAAATTTTATCCCGTTATAACTTCCCCCAAAGTAAAAATAAATCTTTCCATATTTTTTTAAGAGAGGCACGACTTCTAACCGTTCTCGTGAATGAAAGCCCCCCTCTCCCTCCTCTCCCCTCTCGACGCTCCCTCCTCTCCCCTCCCTCCCTCCCTCTCTCGATGCTCCCTCCCTCTCACTCTCTCTCTCTCGACGCTCGCTCCCTATCTCTGTCTCCCGACAGTTGCTCTCTCTCTCTCCCAGTGCTCCCTCTGTCTCCCGAAGCTCCCTCCCTCTCTCCCTGTGCACTCCCTCCCTCTCCCTCTCTCTCCCGACGCTCTCTCTTTCGGCCCCCTCTCTCCCTCCCGGCGCTCCCTCTGTTATAATAAAAATTATCTGCCAAACAAGTTTACAAAAATTTTAAAAATTATGATATTTTTACCTAACAGATAATATCATTTTTTAATTTTAAAATTTAAGTTAAAAGTTAGACACAACATATTTTTTTAGGTAGAAAGAGTTTCTTTTAAAAAATTATTCTCAAACACCCTATAAAACTCTTCTTCATGACAACGTTTAATCCGGTGCGAGCGAGACTCAAAGGCTCCTGGATGACGGCGACAACATCATCATCATCATCCCTTCTATGGTTGTTTCCTCTTCTCTCTCTACTTCTTCTTTCTCTCTCTATCTATATTTCTCACTCTTAACCCTCCAAATTTATTTAGATAGATTTATCTCATGTATTTAAAATTCTAAAATTCTAAAAAAATTCAAACATCGATTTTGCTCTAAAAAAAACATAAGATTTGCAATTCAAAATCTCAACAACCCTATAGATTCGACCCATTCTCACCCTAATATTGTGCCCTTTTATTTATTGTGAGTTCAAAATTTTAAGATTGAATACGCGGTATTTTTAACGACGAGCATCGACTGACATCATAGCCTATTCCTGAGTTTAATATGTAAGAAGGAGAATGTTAACCAATTCCACTCGCAACCACTCGGGGAGGATGTTTGGGATAGAACTTTCATTACAATCTTTCTTAATGTCGGTGCGCTTGTCCCATAATTGAGTCACCACTCGACTGTTAGTAAGGCGGAGGATAAACATTATAAAAATTAGATGCAATAATTACTTATCCAACTCTACAAGTAAATTACCTGCATCAAGTCTCTCGCAGTTGGTAACGACATTAGGTGTCGCAAATGAACCTAATTGCCTCTCTAAATATTTTCATCTACATTTACGGATAAAAAATAGTTACATATTTGTTTTCATGTCCAATAGGGTGAAGTATCCAAACATACCTTATTCAATGCATCAGCAGTATCTGTTGGGCTGTGAGACAGTCGGTCCACCACAATGTTGGCTGATTCTATCAAAGTATCGTCATAACCGAGACCGCAAGCGTACTAAAAAGCCGGGTGTAGGTAGTATGATGTAATCACCGTAGATTAAAAATAAGTTTGTCATGTGATTGGGGATATCGACATTAGGGTCAAGTATGTTTACCTGCCATGTGAAGATCGCAGTTTATTTGTCTGTCCCATATGTTCTCTACAATTTCTAAGATGGTGGGTCTATTTCTTAGACGTTGCAAAAATCTTCCGCTTTGTAACTTCAATTTTGCTGTACACCAACCCCATAGTTGGTACTCTATCCCGATCCACACACCTCAATACCTCATACAGTGGCTCTATCAATAAAACTAATATCTTGACTCTATCCCAAAAGTTACCGGTGTTGACAATCCCTTCGACTTCTGCTCCTTCGCGTGAAGCAGCAAAAGAGAAACTCAACCAAGTCTCACCCCTAAACATTTGATTCAATCCATCCTTGCGCTTCAGAAGACTCTGCAAAGTGATGTGGTTAGTGACAAATCGTGTGATGCTAGGCCTTAACAGTTTACCACCACAATGCTCTCTCATATCCATGCCAATACAAGTGTGTGGTTGTAGATATATTTCGTGACCTTCTGTGCCATCTCGACCACAGACTTCACTACAGGAAACTGACCAATCTCTTTCAGTATTAGGTCTACATAGTGTTCTACACAGAGGGTCCAGAAAAGGTGTCATCTAGTCCTCATCAGCCCACCCCCAGCCTTCTTATAGTTCGAGCCATTATCTGTGACCACTTGAGTAATGTACTCATCCCTAATCTCGTTCACCACTTGTTCCATCAATGACCAAATATATTGATAATTGTGGACATGACCTGACGCATCCACCAACCTGTGAAAGAATACATGTCTGTCATAATAAATAAAGAAGTTGATCAGGCTACTTTTAGTGGTACCTGACCATCCATCACACATTAATGTGGCTCCGTACTTCGTCCATTTCTATTTGAAGGAGTCCATGTAACTCTTCAGCAACTTATTCATCAAAGTGTATGCCGGCTAACTCTCTCACTGTAGATGGTTGCACATGTAACCCACGCACGTGTGCTTCTTGGAACATTGACTTGTAATAATGACTGTTGGCCGCATTGAAAGGCAATCTCACTTGGTGTCACCATTTTGCAACGGCCTGCTCGAGTTTCCATTTTGGCCCCTTCTGGCCATATGCATCATCCATCCTTATTTGCTTGCATGCTCTCGGGATAGTGCACCGAGCTCCACATCTTCAATGTTGATCGATTGTATCCTTTCTCTTTGTGAACCCGAGTCACCAGTGAATAAACTCCTAATGTCACGTGGTTGTCGAGTAGTAGATGAACCACAACTGGCTGATGCTCCGATCGTTGCCGTCTCGCGGCTTCGCGCTCTTTCCTCCTCTCGATGTCTTGTCTCTTCTCTACTCAAACGTACTGCCTCATGGAATTACGCTTCATATGGATCATTCACCGTGACATACACATTAGGCTAGTGACTACGCGGTTCTTGTTCTTCATCACTAGCTATCCATGGGCAATCTTCCTTGTCACTACCGCCTGCTCTTCTGCTAATCGTCGCTTCATCCATTTTCTTCTTTTTTTTCCTTCCGAGTTTCACATCTCTAGGCACATGGGTACAACCAACAATCTCAGAGTATCTCACCTGCTCCTCCTACTAGATGCTTCTTCAACCGGGACACACCTCCTCCCCTATGTTCTATTTTGCAGTACTTGCAACGTCAGCAACTATGATTGCCATCTAACATTACTCCATGTGACCATCCAATGTCATTTGGACATTACTTGGGAGCCATCAAGCGACCAAATGTATCCCCTAAATTTAAGAAATATAAATTTCTATATTTACAAATATAAATTATATTTAAAATATTAAAATTAAATACATAACAAATATAAATTTTGTCTAAAATATGAAAATTTCTATACATTAAAAAAATAGTCGGACCCCCCTCCCACCGCCCCCCTCCTCCCTCCCATTGCCTCCCACATGCACCCTCCCACTGCTGCCTCCTCCAGATGTGGCTGATGGGAGGCCAGAGGAGGCGGCGGTGGGCGGTGGGAGGCTTGATAGAAATGTATGTCCAACAAGCCAATCACATGAGATGTGATGGTGACATTTCTTGTAATATCTTGTTCATATTTATATTAATGGAATTTATTCATTGTATTTAATTTGTGTTAATGATTCGAATGTGATGAAGTCCCTGAACCTGTGCGATGATGACTAGATCATAATGAGATTATGATAATGAGATCAGTCATCTAGATGCACATGTTCTAAATGTTCCCAGTCATAGGATCTTCAAGAAGGGACATTGAAGATCGGGATAGACTGGCACACATGATACTTACTCATATGTTGGGTGTGATTATTCTCATAGTCATCAGTGTGGAGACACTGAAGTACGTGTGTGGGTGCTCATTAGTGGAATGAGTTCACTGAACTGACCCGATCTAGAATCCCTGAATGGTAATCATACTGACTGTCAATCAGGGTATTCTATGTCTCAGTAGCACAGTTGGATCTTAGACTTGAGTCATTAAAGATGTCTTGCATAAAGGATGTCGAGTATTTGATTACGGACTTATGGACTTCTGTTAAGTGGTCTTGTACAGTTAGATATTCGGACTCAGTGGAACTCGTGCGAAGGCAATTAGTTTGATAACATGGGATCATTCACTCTTAGTATGGCATATGAGAGAGAATGCCCTACGGATCTATACTCGGGAAATCCCCTCGCCAGGATACGGAAGTTCATTATGAAAAAGGAGTTTTTCTAATGAACCAGTTTGGAGTACATGATTCAGTTGAGCCAAGACTCAATAGGGTTTGACAGTTTGACCATACCCTAGTCCATGTGGGGCATTGGATGAATGGGGATCTATAACTGTGTGGAATCTGTAAACGGAGAGGTTCCAGAGTGGGTTGCTTATCCCCAATGTCATTTCGGATCACGAGGCATTGCTTGGTGTAGACACGCCAAAATTGACGTTACTGTGAGTACATCTCATATTACCTTGTAATGCCACAATTTGACCCTCAAATTAACTTTGTTTGAGTGGTTTTTCTCACTTTTCTTGGATTTCTTCCTTTTTTTCTCCATTTTATTATTTTTTCCTATTTTTTTAGATTTTCTGGGTATTTTTCTCTATTTTTATGAATTTTTCGAAATTAACGACGTGATGGGGGCGTCATTTGTTTTTAAGAAAATTTAAGAAAATAAAAAGAAAAATGACGACTATCAATAGAGGCGTCAATTCCACTCTTTTTCCCATTTTTTTGAATTTATCTGAGTTTTTTTCAGATTTTTTTATGAATTAACGACTTAGCAAGGGGCGTTTGTTTGATTTTAAATAAAATAAAAATTGAAAAAAAGGAATTAACGACATTTGCACGGTCGTCATTTTCAATTTGATTATTTTAATATTATTTTTAACCCTCTTCCAGAGGTGATTTGGTGACCTTCCGGGTGTCAGAAAAATACGAAAAAATAGTATTTGAAATCAGCGCAGTTAGATACACCTCCACCTAAAAAAATGGGAAAATAATATTGAGAAATAAAAAATGGCCATGTTTTACATATTTTGAAATAACGACCCTAAATCGGACGTCAATTTAATTGACGCCCGAATTCCTGGTCATCCATTCCTTTTGGCTTTTTATTTTTTTTGATTCACGACGCTGTGCAAGTCGTCATTTTCAATTAACGCCCCTAGGCAGGTCATTATTTTCATTGCTATATTTTGAGATTTTGAATCCGACCGAAATTCATGTTAAATTCTAAATAACGCCCCTCTACAAGTCGTCAATTCTTAAAATGACGTTTCCTCCGCGGGCGTCATTTTAAGAAGCGACCGTCTCCAGGTCATTAATTCGTGTTGAATTCTGATTTTCCCAGAAACCTATTCTTTCCTCATTTTGAGCCCCTTTTCATTTCGGAAAGGACCCCAATGACTTTCTATGATTGAGAGGACCCCTTCCAATATTTGTCTCATGCTAAAATTAATTTTCCTAATCTTTATCGGATTAAAACCCATCCAATTCTCCCCTATAAATAGAGCCCCTGCGGCTCTGTCGAAAGAGAGATTTTTTACAGGGAGGTGCTGCTGATTGCTTGGCTGAAGGAGAAAGCTCTGTGTACAAAGCTTCATCCCCATTGAGTCTTTCTCCCGAACGACCATCAAAGCCAAAGGAGAAATCCCAGGCTCCTCTATTTTCTCCTCTATTCTCTCTATTTATCTTTCTTTTTATCTGCATTAGTTCATGCATCATACTCTTTTTTTTATCAAACCATCTGTTGTTAATATTATCACCTCAACCCCGTTGAGAACCTCCCTCCTCCAGTGCAACACTTGCACTTATTCTATTTTTATATCATTCATCATATTATATCCCTACCCATTGTATTGGGGTTTAAAAGGGCAACACCCACAAGGTGTGTTCTAGTCCATGTTTTCATATTCATATTTATATTGTGGATTTGATACTACACCTTGGGTTTACTAATTCCATTACATTGGTAGTTGTCTTTGTTTCTTGCAAGGGTAATCAACAAGAAGAAATCTCTTCATCGACCGACCGATCGGAAGAGAAAGGTGCACTCACAATCTCCCACGCTTTGAGGTATTTATATTTGCGATCTCTCCATTGATTATTTATTGTTATATCTTTGAGGCCCTCACGTCTCTGGCGATCACATTCTCCATTAGCATCCTCGCATGCTCCCCTTTTCTCCCTTTTCCCATCCTTTTCCCTTTTAATTCTTCTTAGTTTTTTCTAAGTGGATTTCTTAGAATCTACAAATTGGCGATCACGGTGGGACACCTTTTATTTTTCTTTTGATTACCCTTCCCTTTGGGCACCCACGTGTGCCATCTCCCCTTTTGCACCCACGGTGCGTCTCCCTTTGTGCTCCACGTAGCACTCTCCCTATGTGATTGGTTAGTTTGATAGATTTTTAGAAATTCCATTTATCCATCTTTAAAAAGAAATGATGAGCATGCTGTATCCTATTTCATGTTATTATTGATTGCCATGATTCTTATCGTGTGATTGTGAGTGTTTTCATTCCTTCCTGTTGGTATTTTCATCATCGTCTGAGCTCTCTGACCCTTGGAGAGGAATTAGCGCCCTCTACAGAGGCGTCATTTCTTCATTCAACGCCTTACAGAAAGGCGTCATTTGCGTTGTTACTATTCATTCTCGCCACTCCCCGATCACTGTCCATTGTGTTTGGACGCCCTAATTCCCAGGCGTCATTTTCTCATTATACGCCTTAGACCAAGGCGTCATTTGCTTTCATTACTTGTGACTTTCGTCATTTCCTTATTACTGTTCACAGAATTAACGCCCCTCTCAGAGGCATCTTTTGTCAGTATAACGCCTCACACCAAGGCGTCATTTAGTTTGGCATTACATTCTGACGCCCCTCGCAGAGACGTCATTTTCAAGTATAACGCCTCACCCCAAGGCGTCATTTACTTTGGAAGTACATTCTGACGCCCCTCGCAGAGACGTCATTTTCCAGTATAACGCCTCATACCAAGGCGTCATTTTCTTTGGACGCCCCTGTCAGAGGCGTCTTTCACTTGGACAGCGCCTTACTGGAAGGCGTTATTTTTATTATCATTGTTTATCTATGTTGATTACTGCTATTTGACGCCCCTGCTCACGGGCGTCCATTCTAGAGAAAGCACCTCACCCTAAGGCGCTATTTTACTCTGCTTCCACTTTTCACAGTGACTAGCGACTTACACTCAGGCGCTGCTTTATGATATAGCGACCCTTCCCAGGTCATCATTTGTTTTTGTTCTGTGATGATGCTGATACTGTCTGCTTGATATCACCTGCTTGCATTCATCCATTTGCATTGGTTTGGGAGACCTCCTCTCCCCACATTGTTAGGAGATCTTACACCCTCTTGGTGAAGGAAGGACCCTCCATTGAGCATTCCATCTCATTGGACCGAAAATTCCTAAACCAAGCCTCCGTAAGTCCCCGCACCCGTGGATTCCCTCACGGACGCTGGGCAGGTTGTACCTTGAAGTTCCCCGGGTTTAGTTGGCCTATGCGTGGTGAGAGAGTGTTCCTAGTTGGCATCGAAGTGAACTTATATTGAAACTAGGTCGCTCCCTTGTGTGAATCACTCCAAAGTTTGTTAAAAATCATTAATTCACCAAGGTTCAAATAAATAAAAAAGGTCAACGGTAACCATTCCAACTTGTGTGCTTCTTTGCAAATTATTTTGCTTGAACTTTGATTGCATAACAACTTACCTTGATAGACAAGATAACATGTTTAATCTTAATTATGTTCATGAGGATGCACAACCTAGCACATCCTATACTCCTCAATCTCAACATGTTCATCATAATTCTACCATATTTTCAAGGGACCACGTCCTCATTCTTATGGTGTTGCCCGACCCATGGGCAATGTCCAATCTCATGATCCCTCGCCTCAATCACAAGCCACTATTCCTTCGGGACCGCCTCCTCCCAACGACGAGAAGGTCTCTCAAATCATCCATGGACTAGATCATTTCACCCCTCAACAAATCCGAGCCCTTAAGGCCGTTGTTGAGGGTACGCCTCCTTCATCCACACCTACTCATATTTGGGTGGCCCATCACCCGCCTCCTTCATCCACGCATACTCCCATTCGGGTGGCCCATCACCCGTCTCCTTCACCCACACCTACTCCTCGGGTAGCCCATCACCCGCCTCCTTCCATTTCTCGTCCTTCACGGTCCCAAGGCCCATTTATTCCTTGCAACCTGGCCCATCCGAGTCCTTCTATGGGTCGGCCCATTAATCCTCCTCCACGGCCGTCATATCAAGCCACCCCTCCAAGGCAATCTTACCAACCTTCTGTTGCTCATGTTACACCCTTCCAGTAAAGCCTCTTTGATAGACTTGCTTCCATGGAGGAACAACTTAAGAGGCTCACCAGCCCACAGCCCGCTCCTCCTCCTTCTCAAGTCAATCCTCTTCATGATCTCATGAATAACATCGCTAAGATAGATAAAAATTGGAAGGAGATAAGGGAGAATGGCATCAACGATATATATGAGCGAGAAGATGTTACAAGTTCTGTGGACGCCGTCCGCCCTCCACTCATCCGCACTACGCATTTACATGGCTCTCCGCCTCCATACACATATTCGCCTCCTCAAAATTCCCCACAACACCATACTCTACCACTTATCATTTCGCCTCCACCACGGCATCCGCTGAATTTCTTTAATGATGAAGAGTTGGGGATGGTACAAGAATTTGAAGCTCCTCGGGATGCACCCCTTCCGAGTTTCCTTCGCCGTCCTCTTCCTCCACTGCCAGAAAACCCCTATGCTCAGGACTATGCCACAGTCCCCGATCCAACCCCCATTTATGAGACCTCTTGGTGTTACGATGATGGGTCGATACTCCAATCACCCATACCGCCACACCATGAGTCTCATCCTATCCCTAACACCTCTCGCCCCATCCGGCATTTTCAACGCACTAAACTTTCACCTCCCGTAACCACACCAATATCCTCCATTCCATCGGCCTCCGTCGAGCCTCCATCACCCTCCACTATGCCGGTCTCTACCGAGCCTTCTATTACTCCTCCGCTTTGTCCGCCACCTCAGCCGTCCACTATGCCTATAACCCCTACTCCACTACTTAACCCTTCAACCTTACCCGTGGCTAATCCTGAGCAAGATCCACCCCTTTTTGCACTCGAGCCAACCCCGAATGCTTCCGGGCAAAGGGAGAAGCTCGACGTGTTTGAACCTCTGTTTCCACTCACCCTTTCTCCAACACCTTCCATTATACCTCCACCATCCATGGAGCCTTCCGCCTCCGCTTCACCCCCCTTTACTACTCGGAACGGGCGTCCTTCTGTAAGTACTTGTACCGAAGATGATCAAGAGCCGGGCAAGAAGGATTTGGCCACGGCCGAGCTATTCAAGATGCAAGAGTTTATATGTCGGATGCCAATCCGTGTTGCCGTGCCAAGCATGGTCGAAGAGGCCAAGTCCCCGCCACTGCTCACTAAGAGAGAATGTCAAACGTTGATGCCATGTAAGTTTGTGCCCAAGGGCCGGGCAGGGCACCCTTTGTTCCAACTTTCAAATCTTGAACCCATTCTTCTATACAAGGGACGAATGACCATTTTGTTCAACACTCCCTATACGCCACAACCCCTGGGCAACACAATACTTCCTATCCCAACTTTCCAACTCTCTCACACTATTACTTTTCACTCTCCAAGGGAGTTGTCATTTACTATTGAAGCTTCATCATGGGCTCTTGCTTTATCCATTGGGCCAATTGGCTATACACTTTCACTGCCATGGAGGGGCGGTTATCTTGGTGCTAAGGGGCCTTCCACTATTTTATCCACCTTTCACTCAACGCCATCCATATTCTCGTCTATCACCGATTCTTCATGGGCCACTCCAGGGGTAAGGAGGAGGATCTCATCCTCTCGCCCTTCATGTTCTCTACATTCTTTGCATCCATCGCATCCGTTGCATTGCATCCACATGCATTGGCACTTCTTCTTTCCCGGGTTTCAAAACCCGTATCTTCCCCGCCTTCCTGAACCTACGGATCCCCCACGTTTCCTATATCTTCCGCCTCTATCTTCGGAATCTCCAGGTCCCCTTACACTCGCCGGGCATTGTGCCCCCTCCGATCTTCCCTCAGGGCACCACGCCCCTTTCCAACTATTGCATCCGCACTCCCCGGATTTCTCTCCCATCCTCCTTGGGCATCGCGTCCCACAGTATTTGCTTCCTCCAGAACCTCCGGATCTTTCTCCTTGGGCATCGCGCCCCTGTACACCCTCAAGTCTGGATATTCTGGGCTTCTTACTGATTCTCCCTGGGCATCGCGTCCCACGGTATTTGCTTCCTCCGGAACCTCCGGACCTCCCTTTTAGGGCATCGCGCCCCTCTACACCTTCATATCGGGATCTTTCTCTTCTCCCTGGGCATCACGCCCCATGGTGTCTTCCTCCTCCGGAACCTCCGGATTCTCTTTCCTTCTTCTTAGGGCATCGCGTCCCTTCCCATCTCATTCCTCCGGAGCCTCTGGATCCTTCATCCCTCTCTCTATCCCTTGGGCATGACGCCCCTTTCTATTTTCTACCCCTGGAACTTCCAGACCCTCCATCTTTCCTCCAATTCATTCTCCTGCTTCTCCGGGACATCACGTCCTTCATTCTTTTCTTCCTTTTCTATCATCTTTTTCCATATCTATTCCGAGGGCACCGTGTCCCTCGATATTTTCCTCCGGAACCTCCGGACCCTCCTGACCCTTTTCATCCACTCTTCCCGGGGCACCGCGTCCCTCGGCATTTTCCTCCTCTGGAACCTCCGGACCCTCCATCTTTCTTCCGATTCATCTTTCTGCTCCTCCGGGACATCACATCCTTCATTTTCTTCCTCCTCTTCCATCATCTTTTTCCCTATTTCTTCCCAAGGCATCACGTCCCTCAAGATTTTCCTTCCTCGGGTCCTCTGGATTCCTCCTATCAGGATTCTCCTCCTCTACCTTCAGACCCTAAGGATCCACCTCTTTCCATCTATCAATTTCTTCTTCTAATTCCTCCTGATCCTGGGTCTGACCCAACTTCTTCCACGTCCACTGCCTTGGACATCTGCTCTTTCTCCCACTGCTTCCGAGGCTTTAGTCATCACTCCTCCTTCTAATTCTCCTCTCCTTATGTAGACTGTTCCATGTGATCATGGTCTCTGCGCCTTAGTGAGGGAGTTCTAGCCCTTGCCTCTCTTCCTTTTCTCCTTATTCGTCTGAGTCTGGTCTGAGCACCACTCCTTCTTGTTAAGCCACTTCTAAATCCTTTGCTTCCAATCCTTTTATCTGCCTAAGAGGACTATCCCACGATGATCAACACCGCCTCTCACGGCAGCTGCTTCAACAAAGATCGCAAGGTAATATGTTGACGTAAGTAAGCATTTTTATGATATCATTATCTCATTGCTTCACGCATGATTTTCAAAATGAAGTGCTTCTTAACAAGATTAAGAGTGGTGTTTTAGACCTTTATCTTAGGCCTTTGTTTAATTGAACCATCATCAAAAGAGTCTTTAGGCTTGCTTTTGCAGCACCTTTGGTTAATAATAACCTCGCGCTGGGAATTCGACATTCTCTCCCCGCTTGTTAAGAGCAACACTTAGCTGGGCATTCCACACACTTCACGGCGTCCTTAGCCGGCTCCTTTTGTTAAACACCGTTGCTACTTTGGTCATGCCATGAGTATATCTGAAAGTCTTTTCTCTTCTTTGCTCGGCCGCATGCAGGGGCAAGAGGTTGACGGATGAGATGACCAACCTAGGTAATCCCCAATACGAGAGAAGTCTCAAATAGGGGCAGTCTTGACCCAAAATAAAGTCAAATTTCATGATACAAATCTAGCCAAAAGGGCTATTATGAAAATCAAGTTAAAATTTTGATAAATTCAAAAGTATGAATTATGGCATGACAAGAGAGGCAAAGTCCCCGCAGGGAAAATCCTGGTCGTATGCATGTCAAGGGTCTAAAAAATCAAAGGCATAAAGCCCCGGCACAACAGACCACCTCTTTGAGGGGAAATACCTGGGAAGGAATTCAAGTCCCGACATCTCCTATCCTGCATAAAGCTTATCCTCAATTATTCTTCTCTTCTCCCTCTAAGACCGAATGTTTCTCAGGTATGGCCTTGGTAGGGGCACCGTTAATCAAGGGCAGCCGGTTATAGGGCGCCACCTTCAATGCACGCTCAGCTTTGGGCAGTTTTTAGCGAAAGGGGAAGGAACAAGGACCTCTAGCCAGTGGTTTAAAACACCTATTGATGCTGCTTTAGCAATGTCCAAACCAAAATTCAAAAAAAAAAGAGTTGAATATTTTCTAACCAAAATCCAAAAAAAGTTGAATATTTTCTAACCAAAATCCAAAAAAATTTGAATATTTTCTAACCAAAATCCAAAAAAATTTGAATATTTTCTAAACCAAAATTCAAAAAAAAAGAGTTAAATATTTTCTAACCAAAATCCAAAAAAGTTGAATATTTTCTAACCAAAATCCAAAAAAAGTTAAATATTGTCTAAACCAAAATTCAAAAAAAAAGAGTTGAATATTTTCTAACCAAATCCAAAAAAGTTGAATATTGTCCAAACCAAAACCAAAAAAAAGTTGAATATTTTCTAACCAAAATCCAAAAAAAGTTGAATATTGTCTAAACCAAAATTCAAAAAAAAAGAGTTGAATATTTTCTAACCAAAATTCAAAAAAGTTGAATATTTTCTAACCAAAATACAAAAAAAGTTGAATATTGTCTAAACCAAAATTCAAAAAAAAAATTGAATATTTTCTAACCAAAATCCAAAAAAGTGAATATTTTTTTAGAAAAATCATAAAAAATTCAAATATTTTCCAAAATCCATAAAAATTTGAATATCTTTTCCAAAACCCATAAAAATTTGCATATTTCAAAATCCAAACAAAAAAAATGCATTGTATTTTGTTGATGGTGCTTTTGCAGGGACAACAACTCTCACAGGACCAAGAGCACATGATGAGTCCTCTCCATTCATTGTCATCTACCTTTTAATTCTCCCCATATTCACAATGATCACATCTTCATGATTTGCTAGGCATTAAATCTTTTAATCAACTCCTGCTGATTTCACTTAATCACTTTGCCACTGGGCATTACTTGATCCTGATCATCTAATCTCAATCTCACATGCCAAGATTGTCATCCTCATGACAAAACAACAAACAATGATGCTTTATAATGCTATGATTTAACTCATGCTATTCACGCTAAACATGTTTCACCTTGCTAATACATGCTTGAATGCTATCCACACCAAGCTTTGATCGCTTTGATGTCTATGATTGCTTATTCATGCTTGAAATCCATTCATGCTATGCTTGCTATGCTTAAATGTCTTATTCATTGCTTGTTATTTTTTATATCTTGGCTAATGAAATTTTGAGCGCAGGATAAGAAGCTCTTGGTCCCACCGTCCGGGCATCATCATCCAAGCCCCACGGTGCTTGCACCTCATCTCAGTTCCCCACATGCTCATTGCTATCACCATCTCCCTGTATGCATTCTACTATATGTTACATACGCTACTAGATTATATCAAGGACCTTGTAGCTTTGGTAAATCTGGAATTTGAGCTCCCCTTCATCAAAAAATAATGATGATTTCAGAGGAGTCTTAGTCATACGGATAGGCCGTTGAGCCGTCTAAGACTGGGGACGATGGTTCCCTTTTGCGAGTTGATGCGTGGATAAACGGGCTTCGTCTTAGTATCAGTTCGCGAAATCAGTTTCTTGACCCAGTCTTGGCAGTTTAACAATATTATCCTTGATTATCTTATATTTTCATTTGTTTTAATTTTTCCTTTTAAACCCAGCACGCATTCATATAGGACTTTGAATCAACATTGGAAAATCATTCTGATAAGCTGATTTGGAGAGTCAAATTGATCTTAATCTTTCCAGATATGAGATATTCATTGCTGAATGGAATCCTCAGTTCGTTTTGTTGCTGTTTCGGGTTATTTTATCGAAAGCTCATTGTTTAGATTTCTATCATCTTATTTCAATGCTTTTCTTTTGATCCACCTTAGCTGCAGCACATCCACATTGGCTGGTAACCGCTCCCCAATGGTGAAACCTACAGGTTTGTGACCTGGGGTACTTCCACCGCGCTGGAAGTTGATCATTCTCCCTCGTGCCCGCGTGCACACTCCCTCCTTTATCCAAACATCGTTGATTTCATTGAATTTCTCGAGATTGCTTCATCTCGAGCTTTTGATTTAATTCTCATCAAGTGATGTTGATTGCGTGTCTCATCACACCTTGGCATCTACTTTTCAGTTCGCTCTGCTCCCTTACAAAGCAGACGCCAAGGCGGGGCAGCTGTAGACACGCCAAAATTGACGTTACTATGAGTACATCTCATATTGCCTTGTAATGTCCCAATTTGACCCTCAAATTAATTTTGTTTGAGTGATTTTTCTCACTTTTCATGGATTTCTTCCTTTTTTTTTTCTCCCTTTTATTATTTTTCCCTATTTTTCTGGATTTTCTGGACATTTTTCTCTATTTTTATGAATTTTTCAGAATTAACGGCGTGATTGGGGGCGTCATTTGTTTTTAAGAAAATTTAAGAAAATAAAAAGAAAAATGACGACTATCAATAGAGGCGTCAATTCCACTCTTTTTCCCATTTTTCTGAATTTATCTGAGTTTTTTTCAGATTTTTTTATGAATTAACGACTTAGCAAGGGGCGTTTGTTTGATTTTAAATAAAATAAAAATTGAAAAAAAGGAGTTAACGACA
Source organism: Amorphophallus konjac (assembly GCA_022559845.1). Classification (NCBI taxonomy): domain Eukaryota; kingdom Viridiplantae; phylum Streptophyta; class Magnoliopsida; order Alismatales; family Araceae; genus Amorphophallus; species Amorphophallus konjac. The sequence goes on from CM040121.1 coordinate 526,470,901, forward strand.
TTTGCACGGTCATCATTTTCAATTTGATTATTTTAATATTATTTTTAACCCTCTTCCAGATGTGATTTGGTGGCCTTCCGGGTGTCAGAAAAATACCAAAAAATAGTATTTGAAATCAGCACAATTAGATACACCTCCACCTAACAAAATGAAAAATAATATTGAGAAATAAAAAATGGCCCTGTTTTACATATTTTGAAATAACGACCCTAAATCGGATGTCAGTTTAATTGACGCCCGAATTCCCGGTCGTCCATTCCTTTTGGCTTTTTATTTTTTTTGATTCACGACGCTGTGCAAGTCGTCATTTTCAATTAACACCCCTAGGCAGGTCGTCATTTTCATTGCTATATTTTGAGATTTTGAATCCGACCGAAATTCGTGTTAAATTCTAAATAACGCCCCTCTGCAAGTCGTCAATTCTTAAAATGATGTTTCCTCCGCGGGCATCATTTTAAGAAGCGACCGTCTCCAGGTCGTCAATTCGTGTTGAATTCCGATTTTCCCAGAAACCTATTCTTTCCTCATTTTGAGCCCCTTTTCATTTCGGAAAGGACCCCAATGGCTTTCTATGATTGGGAGGACCCCTTCTAATATTTGTCTCATGCTAAAATTAATTTTCCTAATCTTTATCGGATTAAAACCCATCCAATTCTCCCCTATAAATAGAGCCCCTGCGGCTCTATCGAAAGAGAGATTTTTTACAGTGAGGTGCTGCTGATTGCTTGGCTGAAGGAGAAAGCTCTGTGTACAAAGCTTCATCCCCATTGAGTCTTTCTCCCGAACGACCATCAAAGCCAAAGGAGAAATCCCAGGCTCCTCTGTTTTCTCCTATATTCTCTCTATTTATCTTTCTTTTTATCTGCATTAGTTCATGCATCATACTCTTTTTTTTATCAAACCATCTGTTGTTAATATTATCACCTCAACCCCGTTGAGAACCTCCCTCCTCCAGTGCAACACTTGCACTTATTCTATTTTTATATCATTCATCATATTATATCCCTACCCATTGCATTAGGGTTTAAAAGGGCAACACCCACAAGGTGTGTTCTAGTCCATGTTTTCATATTCATATTTATATTGTGGATTTGATACTACACCTTGGGTTTACTAATTCCATTTCATTGGTTGTTGTCTTTGTTTCTTGCAAGGGTAATCAACAAGAAGAACTCTCTTCATCGACCGGCCGATCGGAAGAGAAAGGTGCACTCACAATCTCCCACGCTTTGAGGTATTTATATTCGCGATCCCTCCATTGATTATTTCTTGTTATATCTTTGAGGCCCTCGCGTCTCTGGCGATCACATTCTCCATTAGCATCCTCGCATGCTCCCCTTTTCTCCCTTTTCCCATCCTTTTCCCTTTTAATTCTTCTTAGTTTTTTCTAAGTGGATTTCTTAGAATCTACACTTGGTACTTTTCGTGATCGAAAATCCCGCTAATTCCATTAAGAGTTAATGGATAAAATTAATTAAGTTAAGAAGGAGTTCTTTACTTAATGGGCTAGAAAACCAAACAGACTATTGGGCCTAGAGGGTCACACACAATAGAGTATTGGACCAACCGGGATGGGCGGACTTTATATAATATTACTGGGTTTTTGTGAAAAATGCCAGGGGTCTATAAATATACGTTGAAGGGAGAAACCCTAGCCAAGCTACAAGGTTGAACCCTGGCCGCCCTCTCTCCTCTCTCTCTCTCCAAGGGGCGTCCCCCCTCCTTCTCTCTCCTTCCTCCTCGGTGGATGGTGGTGTTGAGATCGGGTTGGCGCGTGGAGATCGAAGAGGAGATCCCGTCTGCTTCCACTTAGGGCTGTCAATGGGCCGGACCCGGGTCGGGCTTAGGTCGGGCCGGCCCGGGCCCGACTTCTCAACATTAAGGCCCGAGCCTGGCCCGGGCCCGACTTATGTCGAGTCGGGTCGGGTTGGGCCCGCCATTATGTAAAAATTTCAAAGCCCAACTAAGGCCCGGCCCGACAACTTAAATAAAATAATAAAAATAATAATATAAAACACATAATCTCATCTAAATTAATTAAAATTTTGATATTAATTACATAATTTGTGTGAAAAGAGAGTTTTAAAATTTATCATTAAGTAAAATAACATAGTTTTAACTGAATAGTTTTTAAATTTTGATGTGGGAATAAAAAAAAAGAACGGGCTGGGCCGGCCCGCGGGCCGAACTCAAAGCTCGAGCCCTGCCTGTGGGTCAAGTCGGGCCGAGCTTTTAGGCTCGACTAAAAGCCCGCGGGCCGAAAATGACCTTGCAGCCCGGCCCAAAATCGGGCCAAGCGCGCGGGCCTATCGGGCCGGCCCGGCCCATTGACAGCCCTACTTCCACTGCTCGTGTGGATACGTCTAAAGGCCGGACGCTTGAACAGCTCGCGACTCTGGGATCTTCCTCTCGTTCGTCTTCGAGGATTTGGGAGATTCTCAACCCCGCAAAGGTAAAGAATCGTTCTTCACATCGCTAGATTAACGATCTTGTTCGATTTTGAAAAATCGACAACGATATGCAATCTAAGGTTTCGATGATTTTCGCTACGCATTCTGGTCAAAACCTTACAGTGGTATCAGAGCCAGGTTGCTGGTTTGATCAAAATTGATATTATTTTATTATTTTTTGTCGTTCTCGTTCATTCATGGTGCTCAATGTTCGTCGCTCGATTGGGGCGCTCATGGGATGAGCAACGGTCGATTGATGCCAGGGAATCGTTCCCGATATCAAGAGGGTCAAAATGCACGTCTTGGTGGGCAGATTGACCCACCGGCGAGGCCGGATCGACCACGCCTTCGTCGTTGCGGTCGCCGTTCGTGGCGATGAGGGGCTGATGGGGACATCGCTTACCACTTCCCATTCCTCCATGGGTCCCGATGATCGCCAATGTGTTCGTCTTGATTTCTTGAGTCAAGTTATGTAATTTTCATATTTTTCTGGAGTCATATCATTGTAATTTTTCTTTTATTTGAGTCAAGTCCCTAGGTTAATGAGTCTTCTACCTAAGTTTATTATCATTACGTCAGTTAGATTGGTTAATGGGCCCAGTTATATGGGCTTGGCCCAGGGGCGCCCCTTTCCCCTTGGTTAGTTGTCATTAGTCTAAGAGTCAGGGACTTTTGTTGAATTGTGGGATTCCTATAAATAGGACCCCAACCCCACCAGTTGAAACTAATGACTGAATGAAAAATTTGAATATCTTGAGCATAAGTGCACCTCTCCCTCTCTCTCTATCTCTCTCTCTCTCTCTCTCAAGAAGGGGCGACCCTTTTCTCTCTCCTCTCCCCTCCCTCTCTCTAGGCCGACCAGCCCCCTCTCTCCTCACCTACCCACTCTCCACTTGCCACATCACCCACCCTTTCACCTCCCAATGCCACATTAACTCTCCCATTTAATCCTCCCCTCTTCCAAGGCACCCCTTGGTATTCCCCATACACGGGCCCAAGCACCCCCTTCACCCCTCCCAAGCTAAATTTTGAATTTTCCTCCATTTGGGGACTGCACCCATTCATTCCCAGCCCCTTCACCTCCCTAGGTCGCAGCCCCCCCAACCCCCTTCCCATTGTTCTTCCTTTGGCCAACCAAGTTCTTCCACCCCTCTCCCCCCTTTTGATCAGTCTGCAGGTGGCAGAGGAAGGGTCATCTTGCAGAAGCTGTCACGGAGTCATACGGAGACCTCTGAAGACGTACCATACATTTCTGGAAAGGTCGACCAGTTGGCTTCGCAGGCGAGGCGATCTCATCCCATTCCGACGTCGCTACAGCTCGTGGTGCTCATTCTCCCTCGACTGCGCAGAGCTCCCCCTGCAGAGTGCCTGAACCAGAAGGGTAGCTGTGCCACGGCGAACCCTAGCAGAACCAAGCCGAGGTCTCTTCATCAAAGTCCTTCCACATCCTGTCCTCTTCCAGGATCAGGAAGCGGAACTGCGTTCGGGTTCCGTGGGACAGAGTTAAAGAGTTTCTCCTCCGACTGCTCCAAGCTACTTCCCCAAGTCTGCTACGACCTGTTAGGACCTTCTTGGGTCCCCTGGTCTCCTCCGACCTCATCCGGCTTCCCCGTTGATTTTGCTGCGAAGTAGACTCGACCACGATTCCAGAAACTCTGACGGCTCTTGATTCAGAGGTCGGGAGTGGCCGGGGTAGCTACTGCAAGTCGCTGTCTGAATCAGGTAGCTGCTGCGGCCAGAATCTGCCACCCGGTTCGAAGCTGCACCACGGCCGACGGTGGAAGATTCAAGTCACGAGTCCTTCTACAAATATCTTCCTCCACCTGTCCTCTTTCTGTATCAAGAAGCAGAAGTGCGTTCGGCTTCCGGAGGTCAGAGCTTTCGTTTTTCTCCCTCGACTGGTCGGGTCTGCCTCCCGCAACCTGCAGCGACCTGCTGCCACTCATCGGCATCCCCCAGTCCACCCCGACCTCAGACGGCTTCCCCACCAGTTTTCTCGTGAAGAGGGTCCGTCCACGGTTCCAGCAACTTCGACGGTTCAAGATTTGGTGCCCGGGAACTGCCGGGACAACTTCTGCAAGTCACTGTTCGTGCCAGATAGTAACTGTGGCCAGAACCTGCCACCTTGTTCAAAGCCCGACCCGGACCGGAAGCTGCAGCAGAAGAAATCGAGGAAATTCAGGGCCACCTGCGTACCAGATACTAGGAATTCTAGGCTAATCTCGCCTCCAACATAATTCTGGAACGTGATTTACGGTCTCTACATCGACTGGCTGTCAGCCATCACAGCAAGCAGGGAGTTTCCATTTCGGCTACACCGGCGCGTCCTCCGGCGAATCTCCCTCTCCCGCCTGGCCGGCTTACCGCCCCTCCCTGCGTGGAGGTAGTGTTTGAGTGTACTTAATTGTCCCCACCCTAAGTTCACCCTCCTGCGCGAGGTGTAGTGATTGTAATCATTTAAAACAGGATTGAAGCTTCACCGGTGCAGTGTGCGGGGAACCACACTTCCCCGCTCGCCCTCGTCTCCGATCGGGGTTGGTTTCTTCAAACCAACCAGGTGAGCTCCTGCCCTTGCTCTAGTTATTTCTGTTCATTTCATATCCGTAAAGCTTGTTCGCTGGTCGGTGAGAGAGCGCCCGTTCCCGGAGCCACTAACTCTTGTGTGGTCACCGTGGCCATAGTGAGTGAGTGACCTAGTGCCCCCAAGGCACCTGGCCGCCCTCGTTTGTGGGCTTCATACCTTCGGGAGGGTCAACCTAAGTGGTGCTGGCCCTCTAGCCAGCCAGGGGCTTTCTCCACTACCTCGACTCGGCATCACCGAGTCACCACGGGAAGAGGGTGTTCGCAGTGTAACGGCGACTCTAGAGTTGCTCTCGACTCTTGTGATTGTTATTGCAAATTAAGTCCAAGGGATCATTGTCATTTGCTGCCTTTGCATCATTGTGTCACATCAACTTGGTATCAGAGCAAGTTCTAGACTTGTCTCTACAAGCCTAGGTCCAAGGGCAATTGCATTTCTATCCCGTGTTGTCATCATTGTGCATGTCCACCCGTAGGGGTACCATATATCGGGCTGATCCCTCTAATTCCAACCCACCTATGGATCCCAATGTGCATGGCAACCAAAACATCCCTAGGGAAGCTCCTATGGATCGAATTGAGGCTGCCATCCAAGTCCTCACGGAGCAAATGAATGGAATTTCCACCCGATTAGAGAGATTAGAAGAAGCTAGGGCCCCACCTAGGAACCATGCCCAAAGGGCTCCTCTTCCACGGGCTGAACATGAGAGGGAAGACCTAGATGATGAGTGGTATCGTGAGCAAGAGAGAGCCCCACAACCTCGATATCATGAGAGGCGACCACGTGAGGATCCGGATGACTTCCTACTAAGAATGATCAAAGTGGAAGCTCCTAATTTTGATGGGTCTCATAACCCTAGTGCCTATAAAGAATGGGAGCATGGCATGGACCAATACTTTGATTGGTACCCCATGTCCGAGGAGAGAAAGGTTAGGTTGGCCAAGATGCACCTTCTTAAACTAGCCAAAACCTATTGGCTAAAGGTAGAGAGCCAAAGGAGGATCAGGCGTGAGGAACCCATTGACACTTGGATAGACATGAAGACCCAACTTAGGTTCCAATACCTCCCCAACTCCTACCGTGAGGACCATAACCCGAAGAGCACTCCCACTCCCCCGTTTCCTCCCAGTCAACCCATGACTTCCCTTAGGACCCAAACTCCACCACCCCAAATGATTCCTATCCCGATCACCGCCACCATTCAAACCAAAGTGACCCTCACTCCACCTAGGCCCATGACGGCCATCACCCAACCTAAAATTCTCCATCAAACCCACACCCCACAAGCTTCCACAGTCCCCACCACTACCCCTCCATCTTCCCCTAAAAGGGACACACCTCCCAAAATCAATCAACCCAATCCTCCTCGACCCACCCATCTTCCACCACCAACCCCAATCCTACCCTAACTTAAGTCTCCACTTCTTCCACTCCCAAACCCAACCCAAGTTCGAACACCCTCACCACCTCGGGTGCACCATGCCCCAACCTTCATCACCCCATCCACAAAAGACCTTCCCATTCCCTTGGGAAGCAAAACCCCCACACCCCAAAAGGATAAGAATGTGATTGAGGAATATGAGGCTCCCCTGGATTGGGAGGAAGAATATGAAGCCCAATGCCAAGGGTTGGGTCAAGAAGGCTCATCTTTATCCAAAGAGACCACAACGAGCCTAACTAGGAACATCATCCCCCTAGAGTTGCTAGATAACCAACCAAGTCCCCCCACCCCTCCCTTCATGAGAATTGTGATTTTAGGGGAACCCCTCATTGAGTGGCTAAAGCAAGACCTCCTCCTCCACATCATGCACCCCCCTATGGAAAATCATTACCCAATTGTGCCCACCTCTCCATTCCACACAACCTTCCAATCGTTCTCCTTTGTAGGAGCCATGAGGAACTTGGTTAGGAGTGTACTTTGGCAAATAGAGGTGACAAACATGTGGGCCTTAGAAGCAAGCAACATGGGGAACCTTAGTTTCTCACACCCCTCTATCGGGACCATCACCTCCATTTACACCAAGGGTCCTTGCACGAGTAAGCTCTTGTTGTTTCTACCCGAGTCTAATAAGTTTTACATCACCCCCTTGCCCTCCTACAAGGAGCCTTGCGTTGCGCCCCACCAGGATCATGATTTCCACTTCCCTATGTGTGCTAGGGACCCTAGGGCGGTCACTTGGATTGAAATCCACCTCCACGTCACTCACCCCTTAACCCATCTTGATCTGTTTGGCCACTTCCTATGGGCTTCCAAGAACTCCTCACTCACCACCCACTCCCTCCTACCCTCACCCACCATGTCAGACCTAACTCACCCATTCAAAAATTCAGCCCACACTATGAGAGTCAAGGACAAGGGTGACATCCACCTTGGAAATAAAGGAGTGACCCATCCCAAGTTGTCCCCCTCTTAGGACCACTTCGATCCCCATGAGTGGAAACCCCCAAAACTCACAAATGGTACCATCTTGATAGGAAACCATGTATCACAACCTTTCGCATCATGTGGTCAGACTAGTCACATCATTTGTGTCACTCACGCACTAGGACCGATGCATGATAGGTTTACATCTGGATGTCCAGGCCCCCCAAAGTCAGTCATCGTGAAGTCTAAGCATGAAGGAAACATTCATGGATGTCCGGGACCCCCGACATCAAACACCCTTTTGCATAATAGGTTCACCTATGGATGTCCCGGTCCTCCTAGGTCCATCAAAGTCTACGTAGCACCATGGCATGCTAGATCCACTTTTGGTTGTCCAGGACCCCCATTATCCACTGGGAGTCAACACCTTAGAGAGTTGCATGAGGATATTCACAAAAACATCAACAAGAGCAATGAGATTTACAAGAAGTCAGCTTATTCCCACCGCCGCCACCAAGAATTCCAAGTTGGTGATTTTGTGATGGTGAGAACTGAGAGGTTATTCCCTGGGAATGTCTCAAAGTTGAGGTCGCGTGGAGCCGGCCCCTTTCAGGTGTTGAGGCGCCTTAGCACAAATACTTATGTGTTGGACCTTCCTGAAGAGTACGGAGTAAGCCCCACTTTCTATGTGGCTGACCTGGTACCCTACAAGGGTCCCACGGTGACACCTAGTGAGGAGATCCAGCCTACCCCACCCCTTGAGAGCGTCCCCACACCTCAAAGAGCTCCATCCAGCCTGAGATACTAGCGTGATCAAGTGGAGCGGATATTAGATGAACAGGTCACCAACACGCGGAGCAAGGCGTATAAGCGATACCTGGTTAGGTGGAAGGGACGGCCACCTTCGGACGATGCCTGGGTGAGTCGGGAGGATCTCCAGCAGCTGGATCCTGACCTATTGGAGCAGTACCGCAGCAGGGAGGACCCTCACTCGACAGAGTCGAGTTCTCTGCACCCCGGGAGTATGATGGGGACATCGCTTACCACTTCCCATTCCTCCATGGGTCCCGATGATCGCCAATGTGTTCGTCTTGATTTCTTGAGTCAAGTTATGTAATTTTCATATTTTTCTGGAGTCATATCATTGTAATTTTTCTTTTATTTGAGTCAAGTCCCTAGGTTAATGAGTCTTCTACCTAAGTTTATTATCATTACGTCAGTTAGATTGGTTAATGGGCCCAGTTACATGGGCTTGGCTCAGGGGCGCCCCTTTCCCCCTTGGTTAGTTGTCATTAGTCTAAGAGTCAGAGACTTTTGTTGAATTGTGGGATTCCTATAAATAGGATCCCAACCCCACCAGTTGAAACTAATGACTGAATGAAAAATTTGAATATCTTGAGCATAAGTGCACCTCTCCCTCTCTCTCTATCTCTCTCTCTCTCTCTCAAGAAGGGGCGACCCTTTTCTCTCTCCTCTCCCCTCCCTCTCTCTAGGCCGACCAGCCCCCTCTCTCCTCACCTACCCACTCTCCACTTGCCACATCACCCAGCCTTTCACCTCCCAAGGCCACATTAACTCTCCCATTTAATCCTCCCCTCTTCCAAGGCACCCCTTGGTATTCCCCATACACCCCCCCTCATTTCCCCAAGCACCCCCTTCACCCCTCCCAAGCTAAATTTCGAATTTTCCTCCATTTGGGGACTGCACCCATTCATTCCCAGCCCCTTCACCTCCCTAGGTCGCAGCCCCCCAACCCCCTTCCCATTGTTCTTCCTTTGGCCAACCAAGTTCTTCCACCCCTCTCCCCCCTTTTGATCAGTCTGCAGGTGGCAGAGGAAGGGTCATCTTGCAGAAGCTGTCACGGAGTCATACGGAGACCTCTGAAGACGTACCATACATTTCTGGAAAGGTCGACCAGTTGGCTTCGCAGGCGAGGCGATCTCATCCCATTCCGACGTCGCTACAGCTCGTGGTGCTCATTCTCCCTCGGCTGCGCAGAGCTCCCCCTGCAGAGTGCCTGAACCAGAAGGGTAGCTGTGCCACGGTGAACCCTAGCAGAACCAAGCCTGAGGTCTCTTCATCAAAGTCCTTCCACGTCCTGTCCTCTTCCAGGATCAGGAAGCGGAACTGCGTTCGGGTTCCGTGGGACAGAGTTAAAGAGTTTCTCCTCCGACTGCTCCAAGCTACTTCCCCAAGTCTGCTACGACCTGTCAGCACCTTCTTGGGTTCCCCGGTCTCCTCCGACCTCATCCGGCTTCCCCGTTGATTTTGCTGCGAAGTAGACTCGACCACGATTCCAGAAACTCTGACGGCTCTTGATTCAGAGGTCGGGAGTGGCCGGGGTAGCTACTGCAAGTCGCTGTCTGAATCAGGTAGCTGCTGCGGCCAGAATCTGCCACCCGGTTCGAAGCTGCACCACGGCCGACGGTGGAAGATTCAAGTCACGAGTCCTTCTACAAATATCTTCCTCCACCTGTCCTCTTTCTGGATCAAGAAGCAGAAGTGCGTTCGGCTTCCGGAGGTCAGAGCTTTCGTTTTTCTCCCTCGACTGGTCGGGTCTGCCTCCCACAACCTGCAGCGACCTGCTGCCACTCATCGGCATCCCCCAGTCCACCCCGACCTCAGACGGCTTCCCCACCAGTTTTCCCATGAAGAGGGTCCGTCCACGGTTCCAGAAACTTTGACGGTTCAAGATTTGGTGCCCGGGAGCGGCCGGGACAACTTCTGCAAGTCACTATTCGTGCCAGATAGTAACTGTGGCCAGAACCTGCCACCTTGTTCAAAGCCCGACCCGGACCGGAAGCTGCAGCAGAAGAAATCGAGGAAATTCAGGGCCACCTGCGTATCAGATACGAGGAATTCTAGGCTAGTCTCGCCTCCAACATAATTCTGGAACGTGATTTACGGTCTCTACATCGACTGGCTGTCAGCCATCACAGCAAGCAGGGAGTTTCCATTTCGGCTACACCGGCGCGTCCTCCGGCGAATCTCCCTCTCCCGCCTGGCCGGCTTACCGCCCCTCCCTGCGTGGAGGTAGTGTTTGAGTGTAATTAATTGTCCCCACCCTAAGTTCACCCTCCTGCGTGAGGTGTAGTGATTGTAATCATTTAAAACAGGATTGAAGCTTCACCGGCGCAGTGTGCGGGGAACCACACTTCCCCGCTCGCCCTCGTCTCCGATCGGGGTTGGTTTCTTCAAACCAACCAGGTGAGCTCCTGCCCTTGCTCCAGTTATTTCTGTTCATTTCATATCCGTAAAGCTTGTTCGCTGGTCGGTGAGAGAGCGCCCGTTCCCGGAGCCACTAACTCTTGTGTGGTCACCGTGGCCATAGTGAGTGAGTGACCTAGTGCCCCCAAGGCACCCGGCCGCCCTCGTTTGTGGGCTTCATACCTTCGGGAGGGTCAACCTAAGTGGTGCTAGCCCTCTAGCCAGCCAGGGGCTTTCTCCACTACCTCGACTCGGCATCACCGAGTCACCACGGGAAGAGGGTGTTCGCAGTGTAACGGCGACTCTAGAGTTGCTCTCGACTCTTGTGATTGTTATTGTGAATTAAGTCCAAGGGATCATTGTCATTTGCTGCCTTTGCATCATTGTGTCACATCAGGGGCGGCCGTTTAAGGCCATGGAACCTCGATTACCGGTGCCCAAAGGGGCTGGTAGGGGTCCTGGATGTTCCTGCGTGGCGTCCGACGGAGTTCGACGGCGAGCGAAGGCCGATGTAGGAGGCCACGGCGGTCTTCACGGTGGACATGGCGAACTCGCCTGCGATCGTCCCGTGCGCCACCTCCGGTGGTGGCGACGGTGGTGGGCGCCGGCGGCCCTGGCGGCTGACTGTCAGGGTCGTCCGCGGTGGCTGGGGACGGCGATGGGCCCCCTCTCCGGCGAGTTCGCGGGGCTAGGGTTTTACGGCGCCCCTGCTAATCGGGCAAAGGAGAAGCCCCCCCGCGGGCCTTTGGCGGGTCGGATCCGCCCCGCGCCGGATCCGAACCCGATAAGGCCATTACATTTTTTTATTTTTATGCATTTTAAATAGTTAAAAATGTGTGGAAATTCAAAAAAAATCAAGAAAATTTTGAAAAATATTTTAACGAGTTCTAAAATTATTTTAGTGACTTATTAATTTATTTTTCATTATTTGGCCCCTGGTTAATTAGTTAATGGTAATTTTAAAATGGTTTTAAGTATTTCCTATTATCTAATTAACTAAAGTTAATTACTATAAGAATGTGATTGTTATGAGGTTAGTTAACTACACATTATCATTGAGCCCATGTAGTGAATGTGAATGACGGTGGTCTAAAGTTGTTTAGACTTATTTATTTTAACTAAATTGTTTAGTTGAATGTTAATATGCGCGAGTTCAAAATTAATTACTATTACTTTGGAAATATCGTTATATCTCTCTGTAATTATGTGATAATTACTGCAAGATGCATGTGATGTGTCTTGTGTGTGGATGGATGATTGTGGACTTAGAAATCATGTGATGATGCTCTTATGGTGAATGATTTTATGTGATGTGATTATTGGGTCCTACGTGCCTCCTTCTCTCTCTCTTATTAATCTGGGTTGTATATTCTATCTCCCACCTTTATTGTACTCTGTGGACACCAAAAATTTCTCACCCCATGTTTACGTGTAGGGGAATAAAAGGAGGAGAAAAGAGAAGAGAAGATGAGAAGAGGAAAAGAAGAAAAGGAAGCCCCTTTGGTGCCTCCCAACGGCACACCTCAACGCCTTCAACGGCACACCCTGCTAAAGCCCCCCAGCGGCACACCCCTCAACGCCTTCAACGGCACACCCTGCTGAACCCCCAGCGGTACACCCCTGCAATGCTCCTCAGGGGCACATCTTTGCAGGTTCCCAGCGGCACAACCTTGGCCCCTCCCAGCGGCACACTTGCAAGTCTCTTCAGCGGCACGGTGTTCCAAGCCTCCAACGGCACAGCGCTACGTCTTCTTCACCTGTTGCAGCGTTCCACCCTTTGGACCGGCACCAACCGACGGCAAACACGCTGGTCATTGCGTGGGATCATTGGCGCGCAGCCCAGTCAACCTCGGAGACAGCTAACCTTGCCTGCGTGTCGACCCGTGATTCATGGGAAGGCCTGTCGATGGTAGACCGGTCAACCTCGGACGCCAGCGGCTTTGTCAACGCCACCGGATATACATATACCCTCTCGCTGCGAGTAGAAAAAGAGAGAGAAAGAGACGGACAGACACGCTTGTCACTGCGTGTGACCCTCGGCGCGCAACACAGTCAACCTCAGCCAGCCCTGTGAAGACACGCAGGCACCCCCCTCTGCTCGGGGACAAGACTGGGGACCAATCCTCATTGCTCCCCCTGGTCAACGGATGTCAACGCCGGGAGATATATATATCTCTCTCTCGCCCCCCCCCCCCTCTGGGGCTCTGGCTGACTGGCTGGCCCTTCACAAGAGACAGAGGGCAGAAGAAGAAGAAGAAGAGGAGAGGCTCTGGCCCTCCGGTGCTGCTCCATCACCACCGTCTGAGTGCAGAGAGAAGAGAGAAGAAAGAAGAGAAGAGAGAAGAGAGTGAACGATGGGAGGGGAGGAGCTAGTGCCCCGTTCCCCTCCCCATCATATCTTGTTTTATTTCTTTCCATTCCCCCTTTTTTTTATTTGTTGTTTACCATGATGCATTAGCCCCCTTGGGGCTGCATGAATAAAATAAGAGATTGCTAGAGCCATCTTCCTATCTTGCTGTGCCATGCTCGGCCTCCCTTCCAGCGTTTGTGGCGCCGTTGCCCTAGGTTGCACGTTGGTTTCCTTCTCCGTTGCATTTCTTCTCCGTGGTTCCTTTCCCTTCGTCATTTGCTCTGCTTACCTCCCCTAATAGTCAGGTCGTTTGTGTCCAATCATGGCCTCCCCAGTGTTAGCACCATAGTCATGAGCTCCCGACACACCCCCATGCTGATCGTGTGTCATACTCATTGATTTCTCCCGGGTTTTCTCGAAGTTTCTCCAAGGTGCTGCTGCCTCTGGCGCCCACCTCAATTGTTGGGTCATGCCACTCCTTGTGGGCACGTCCCTTGTTATCCCCTTCCATCTCTGGCCAAGGGGAGATGCTGCCAAATTTTTGCCAGGAATGATAACAACAAGTCAAAAGATAAAAAGAAAGCAACAAAGAAATGAGAGAAACAATAAGACATTTCTGTAAGCTGCATGAACAAAGAAGAAATCTAATTAACATTTCTCACGTGCATTGCATGAATAAAAGAAGGGATTAACGAACAAAAGAAATTCTGCAAACGTATTCCATGAATGAAAGAAAGTTAATGACCTGCACTTCAAGAATAAAAATAAAACCAAAACAAACTCCCCACATGCGTTTCATGAATAAAAGAAACCCCCCCCCTTCATTTGCATTTCGAGAATAAAAGAAAACTAAAAGAAAATCCCCCATATGCGTCCATGAGAGAGGAAAACCTCCCCTGAACCCTCCTTCAGCAGTACACCCTCAGCAAAGTCTGTACACTCTACGGTTGGTTGGCTTAGTCTGTTCATCCATGTTCATTTTGCATGTGTGCATCCCTTAGCAAAGTCTATACATTCATATGTTGATATTTCTTCAAGTCTGTACAAGTCTATACATCGCATGCATTACACACAGCAAGTCTATACATCCATCCGTCTCACTCAGCGTCTCATGCTATCAAGTCTATACATCGCATGCATTACACACAGCAAGTCTATACATCCATCCGTCTCACTCAGCGTCTCATGCATATGCAAAGTCTATACATTGCCACTATGTGTGTGCATCTCCCTGCTGAGTCTATACATTCATTGCATCCTCTCATGCAGTGTCTCATATGCATATACAAAGTCTATACATTGTCTGTTGCATAACACACAAGTCTATACATCCGCATGCTAGCAAGTCTGTACATCCACGTGGTATCAAGTATACACATTCAAAGTCATTCGTCGTGCATACTTTGGTACCAAGTCCATACAACTCCCGTTGCTGCATCATCACAAGTCTGAACATTCTCCAATAGGAATGTCCATGCATTCATTCATCGTGCATAGACTTTGCCCCATGCATGCTTAAACTTCAGCCTCAAACCCTCAGCGGTACAGCCTCAAACCCTCAGCGGTACAGCCTTCAACCCTCCAGCGGTACACCCTTCCCCCTTTAACGGCACGCTCCCGGCATAATAAACAATGATAATAATAAGGATAATAAGCTAAAAGAAAGCATAATAAATAAACGAATAATGATACTAAAATAAAAATAATGACAATAATAACAAACTCAACAAGAATGATAAATAAATAAATGATAACAAAAATAAAGAAATAATAATAACAAACTCAGCAAAAAGTGATAAGCAAATAAATGATAATAAAAATGAATAAATGGTAAAAATAAACCCAACAATAACAATAATAAATAAACAAACAGTAATAACAAACTCAATCAATATATATATATAAACTAACAAATAATAATGGTAAAAATTTGAATAATAATAAAACGATGAGATCCACTTTGTAGCCCCGTCCTCCTCAAGACTCGGCATAAAGGGAACATTAACGCCGCCCCTCCAAGTCGGGCTCGGACCTTGGGAACCATCCCAATATGGCCGTAATCTGACATTGCTCTGGGCTGATGGTTCGTCAAACCGGACTCGTCCACGCTGGGATTCGTTCCCGCTCTTTCATTGAGATTACCGTAAATTCGGCACACGTTTGTACGGGTTTGCTTCTGTTTGCGTCGTACCTTCAATACGGACCTTTGTACGAACATAAAGTGGTCCATGAGTGACCGAAAAAATTTGAATAGAACGAGAAGGCTCTCGTCATCCCCGGACCCTTTGTACGGGAATATCAATAAGGCCCCCGTGGGCCACGCTTAGACCTCGGGTCCGTCCCGATTATGGTCATCGTCTGGCTTATATCCCCGGCCTACAGCTCGCTCCCTTTGAACTCGTTTTCGATTTTTTTGGAGTCTAATCCCGAGACTCTTCCCCGTTGCCCTCTGGCACCGGAAATATTAATGATGCCCGCGCGAGCCTCGTTCGGACCACGGGAGGCCCCCCCGGTATGGTCCTGACTCGATCTCGCACCGGGCTAATAAATCCACTAGCTTCGTGCTACACTAGCCGAGATTTAACCGAACGTCTCCAGTGTCTCGGAATAATATATGTTCGCCGTATCCCGGCATACATATGTCCCAGGTCCTCCCGCAACGATTACGATATTCTCAAGCCGGACACCCGTCTGAATATTAAACGGTCTCCTGAATGACCGATACGTTTCGAACGCCCGCTTCCCTAGACATAGGGCTTTCCAGCCGATTCAAGGGATATTCCCTCGTTGCCCCTTTGCACCGGAAATATTAATGACGCTCATGCAAATCTTGTTTCGACCGCGGGGGGCCCACCGCAGTATGGTCGCAGCTTGCTCTTGCACCGGGCCAACAGATTTACTGGTTTTTGACCGCTCTAGCCGAGGCTCAGCCGAACATTCTCCGCTCTTCCGAACAATAGATTTGCCGTACCTCGGCATACATGCGTTCCGGTTTTCCCGCAACAACCGCGATCTTCTCGAGCCGGACATTCGTCCGAACATTAAATGGTCAGTACACGACTGACATGACCGCGAATGATTTTCTTCTCGCCCTCGCGCGAGGATTTCAATACCTCGTAATAGACCTTCCATGCAATTGATTTCTTGGCCATGAGGCCCTGAATCCCGGTGATTAATCAAGGGTGTTCTCTCGTATGGGGGGTGTAAATGATGCCGTGACCTTTATGGCGCAGCGGGTTTTGGTCCTGACACGAACCACACAATCGTCTGACTGAGTCAGATCGAGCGCACCATGGGCTCTTCGGAGCCCGAATAAGTTATCACTTCGTGACTGGCACGCCCACGCACTTACTAGACGAACTACTTGAATAAGCGAGTTTTAGTGCGTCCACAAGTCTGGCACGCCCGGTGGGACCGAAAACCACCCTTCATCTCTTCGCCGGGATTCAGGGCCTCATGGCCTCCTAATAAACGATGTTTGCCTGCTTTGATGAATTACAGGTGCTGTCTTCGCCAGTCCTATGGGGAGAAAAGTCAGACTCGGTGCGGCTGCCTCCGTGGCCTCGAGGACACTGCTTCGAAGCATATGCAGCTTCCAAGAATCATGGGGGCTGTTATAAAAAAAGGGGAGAGAAGAGAAAGAGAAAAGAAGGGAGGGGAAATCAGACCCCCTTTTACGCAATAAGAAAGAGAAGAAAAGAAAAAAAAAGAAGAAGAAAGAAGAAAGAAGCAAAAAAGGAAGAGAAAGAATTTGCGAGAGAGTGTTGTACGGCCATATCCGTCGACACCCGTGCTGAATAATGATTACCACTGTGGGATTGATGCGGTGGAGCGAACCACTCATCCCCTCCCTGAGGGGGGTGAGCGCTCTCCTGCGTACCCACCTTGGTCTATTACAAAAAAAGGGAAGAAAAGTTTGCAAGCATCGCCGACCAAAAGAACAAGAAGAAGGCCGGCGTCCCGCCTGGCTCTAGGAGGGTCCAAGTCCATGGTACAATGCCCCGGTCCGTTCCAACTTCCTGCTGCCTCTATCCAGCACAAGAGGGTCCCTCGAGTGACTGTTCGAAGATCCAACAAGAAGCAACTGTAGCTTGATGAATTTCTGCACGCTATGGGGAATGCTTTATAGCGATAAGGCCAAGCACGTCCACGACTCCTGAATAAAGCATGCATCTACCCCGCCACGGGAATATGAAGAAGAAATATACCCCGCCATGGGGGCATAGGATGCAAGAAAAGATACACCCCGGCTCAGGGGCACATGAAGAGAATACACCCCGGCTTCGGGACATTTGACGAAGAATTCACCCCGTTTGGGGGCATAAGGAGCAAAAGAATACACCCCGGCTCGGGGATATTTAAAGAAGGGACACACCCCGTCTGGGGGCATAGAAGTCATAAAGAATACACGTCGCCTTGTAGGGGCACAGAAGTAAAGAGACAGACATCCCGCTCTGGGGGTATGTGAAGAGAAATATGCCCAACCTTGCGGGGTAGAAGAAGCAGAACCTACCCCAGCCCAGGGGCATAAGAGGCACTCTCTCTGCTTCTACTCCTTCTGCTTCGATCAGTCTTCTCCAGATGGAGAAGTCCTCTTTATATAGCAGCAGCACAGATAGGGCGAGTGCTCTCCACGATTCCTGCCCAAACGCCTTGACCACGTGGCAGCATTTCAGCACAGTGGTTCCACGTGTCACGATCAGGGCCATCTTCTATTCTTGGATCACGTGCATCATTAACCTCCTCGAGCAGCAGCTCTGTAATAACAGACTGTTATCAGTAGAGACTTAACTGACATGAAGAACTGAATGCATCGAGTCTGTACGTTAAATGAGTCATGGCCTGTACAGACTTGATGCACTAGATGCAGCGTGCATATAAGAGAAAGTGTGTACAATGAGAATGAATGTACATACATTACATTCACAAGAATACAGCCTTCAAGTGCTTGTGATGCAGACATAAAGAGTGTATAGACTTGGGTGCTTGTGAAGCAGACCAAGTGTGCAGACTCTTGAATAGATGCGAATCTGACAACAGGTGTGCAGGAGAGAGTGTATAGACTTTAAGTGCATGAGATGCAGTTTGCATTATGCATAAGTATATACATTCAGAGTGAATGCACAGACAGGCCAGCACGAGTGTACAGACTTGCGTGCAGTGTACAAACGATGTACAGACTTCATTCATGCAAGCAAGACAGTGCATGGCTGTACAGACTTGGTCGAGTGAACCAATGGAGGTTGTATAGACTTTGTGTATGCTTGAAGCACAGAATGCAATGGCTAAGGTTATGAGTGTATAGACTCTGCATGCGTTCTACATCAATGTGCAGACTTGCTGACAGTGAGTGTGCAGACTCTGCGTGGAATGTATAAACAATGTGCAGACTTAGAATGCAGCAATGTGCAGACTCTGCTTTGAACGATGCACAATGTATAGACTTGCTAAGGCACTGTGTGTGCATGAACGATGTACAGACTTTGTGTTGCGAGCACAGGCTGTACAGACTTGTGCTAATGCAAAGCTAAAGCATGTACAGACTTCACTTATGCAAATGAAGCAGTGCATGGTTGTACAGACTTTGTGTAATGTGCAAGCAATGTGCAGACTTGATCAGTCATCAAAACACACAAGTGCTCAAGAGTGAATAGACTTGCTACGGCAACAAAGCAACCATGACAGTGCACAGACTTTAAATGTGTGCAGGCAGAACGATGTACAGACTTGTTAAATGATGCACACACATAGCAGCAATGTACAGACTTGTTATGCAGCAATGTATAGACTTGGAATGCAGGCAGACGATGTACAGAGACGCTAAGTGAGACGATGTACAGACTTTCAGCAACACATGATGTACAGACTTTCTAGGCATGAAGGCAGCCGCTGCACAGACTTGCTAGGCATGAAGGCAACCGCTGTACAGACTTCGTGTGCAATGGCCAAACAATGTGCAGACTTGATGAATATGCAGCAATGTATAGACTTGAACACATGCATGCTATGCGATGTATAGACTTGAACACATGCATGCTATGCGATGTATAGACTTGCCAGCAACAAGTGTATGGACTTAACAGCCATGAATGTGCAGACTATGTGTGCGTGCATGCTGCAAGGCAAACGAATGTATAGACTTGTGACAATGTGCAGACTTGCTAGTCTATGGACTTGGTGAGCATGCAGCACCCAACGTATAGACTTGCAGGTTCAACGTTGGTAAAGATACCAATGTATAGACTTCCTATGCCTGCGTCAAATGCGATGTACAGACTTGCTATATCTGCGACACATGCGATGTACAGACTTGTTATGTCTGCGACACACGCAATGTACATACTTGCTGTGCCTACGACAATTGCGATTTACAGACTTGCTATGTCTGCGACACATGCAATGTACAGACTTGCTGGCAACGAGTGTACAGACTATGAGTGAATGCATGCTGCAAAGTATAGACTTGACCGATGCATATAGATGCTAAGTGAGACGCTGGACGCTGTACAGACTTAGCCGATGTAAGGTGCACGCAATGTACAGACTTGCTGGTCAACTAGGCAAAAACTCTATACAGACTTGGTGTGCAGACTTTGTGTGTGTGCGAGGTAATGTATAGACTTGATGCACAGGCTGTACAAACTTCATAGTCAGCTGCAATGCAATGTATGGACTTTATGGAGTGAACGATGCATAAATGCATGAAACACACAGACTGTCTGATAAAGACAATTTAATCAGATGTACATACTCTGAATGCATGGAACACACAGACAATCTGATAAAGACAATTTCATCAAAAATATGAACAGTTGCCAATCAATCAAAACAAGATGTTGCCAATGAAGTAAAGCTTATTGTCAACATCATCAACACAGAGGAGTCACAACAATAAGAAGCAAGGAATCTACCCCGTCATGGGGGCACAAGAGGCAAGAAACTACACCCCGGCTCAGGGGCATATGAAGAGAAGTATACCCCGTTCTGGGGCATAAGAAGTAGCATAATCCGCCCCCGCCATGGGGTCATAAGAAGCAACATACCCCACCACGGAGGGGGATGGAAGCTACGAAGAATTCACCCCGACTTAGGGGTATTCAAAAAATTTACCCCGGTCCAGGGGCACTTGAAGAAGAACTACACCCCGGCCCGGGGGCACATGAAGGGAATCCACCCCGACTCAGGGGCACATAAAGCAAAAGTTACACCCCGGCTCGGGGGCATTTGATGAAGAATCTACCCAGCCTTGGGGGGGGCATAAGAAGAAACAGAGTTTCACCCCGACCTAGGGGCATAAAGAGTAAAAGAACATTCCTTGACTTAGAGGCATATGAAGAGAAGTATACCCCGCTCTGGGGCATAAGAAGCAGTAGCATACGCTCCGCCATGGGGACATAACAAGCGACAGAGTTACACTCCGACCTCGGGGTCCATGAAGCAACATACCCCGTCCGGGGGCACAGAAGCCATGAAGAATACACCCCGCCCGGGGGGGCACAGAAGCAAAGAGGCATGCTTGCCGGCTGAAGGGGGGATTTGAAGAAACATATACCCCGCTCTGGGGCATAAGAAGCAGTAGCATACGCTCCGCCATGGGGGCATAACAAGCAACAAAGTTACACTCCGACCTCGGGGTCCATGAAGCAACATACCCCGTCCGGGGGCACAGAAGCCATGAAGAATACACCTCGCCCGGGGGGGCACAGAAGCAAAGAGGTATGCTCCCCGGCTGAAGGGGGGATTTGAAGAAACATATACCCCACCTGGGGGCATTGAAGCCATGAAGAACGTACCCCGCCTAGGGGCATTGAAGCCATTGAGAACACACCCCGCCTCGGGGCACAGAAGCAAAGAAGTGGAATCCACCCCGGTCCGGGGAATAAGAAGCAAGAAGTTACACCCCGCCTGGGTGCATAAAAGCCATAAAGAATCTACCCTAGCTCAGGGGGGATTTGAAGAAGAAACACACACCCCGCCTGGGTGCATAGAAGCCACAAAAAAAATCTGCCCCGGCTAGGGGCATTTGAAGCAGTTACATCCCGCCTTGGGAGCATAAGAAGAAAAGGATTCACCCCGGCCTGGGGACACTCAAAGAAAGAAGCACCCCGGCCTGGGGGCATATGAAGAGAATCCGCCCTAGCCTGGGGGCACATGAAGAGAATCCACCCCGACTCGGGGGCGCATGAAGCAAAAGTTACACCCCGGCTTAGGAGGATTTGAAGAAGAAACATATACCCCGCCATGGGGGCATAGAAGCCATAAAGAGTACACCCCGCCCGGGGGCATAGAGGCCATAAAAGAAGCATACCCCGCGTCGGGGCACAGGAGCAAAGAGACATACATCGCGACCTGGGAGCATATGAAGAGCGGCATACCCCGGCCTTGGGGCATTTGAAGAAGAACTACACCCCACAATGAGGGCATGAGAAGCAAGAGATATACCCCGTGTCGGGGGCATGTGAAGGGAAATACACTCCGCCCTGGGAGGGCGCAAGAACCAGAGGAATTCACCCCGATATGATGACATAAGAAGCAAGGATCCACCCCGGCTTAGGGACATGAGAAGCAAGAAGTTATACCCCGAGCTAAAAAAAAACAACAATAACCACGCATCCGGCCTTGGGTGCACCGGAAGCCAAACATACCCCACTCTCGAGACATGATAAGCAGAAGATACACCTCGTCCCAGGGACATAAGAAGCAAAAGAATAAACCCCAGCTTTGGGGCATTTGAAGAAGGAGCACACCCGGGCTTTGGGCCATTTGAAGAAGGAGCACACCTCGTCCCCGGGGGCATAGAAGTCACAAAGAACAAACCCTGATTTAGGGGCACAAAAAAAAGAAACACACTCCGCCCTTGGCGCATAAGAAGCAGAAGCCTCTACCCCAGCCTGGGGGCACAAAAAAAAGAAACATACTCCGCCCTTGGCGCATAAGAAGCAGAAGCACCTACCCCACTCTGGGAGCACACAAAAAAAAAACACACTCTGCCCTTGGCGCATAAGAAGCAGAAGCACCTACCCCACTCTGGGAGCAAAAAAAAAGAAACACACTCCGCCCTTGGCGCATAAGAAGTAGAAGCACCTACCCCACTATGAGGGCATTTGAAGAGTGCTACACCCCGCCTTGGGGCATTTGAAGAAGAAACACACCCTGGTCTGGGGGCATAGAAACCATAAAAAATACGCCCCACCATGGGGGCACAAAAGCGAAGAGGCAGAACACACCCCTCAGAGGCACGCGTACCAAATAAAGCTACACCCCAACCTGGGGACACATGAAGAGAAATACACTCCAGCGCGGAGGCATTAATGAGAAAAGAAGAGCAGAATAAAGAAAAAGACACGCATGAGGCAAACGTGGTCTCCAAGCTCGCCTCATCACACAAAAGGAAAGAAGAAGAGAAAAAAGAGACATGAGGCAGACGTGGTCTTTGAACCCGCCTCTCTACATAGAAAAGAAAAGAACAGACAAGTGACAGACGTGGTCTTTGCACCCGCCTTTCCACGCAAAAGAAGAAGAGGAGAAGAGAAAGAAGAGTCATGAGGTGAACTTTTACCTCCGACCTTCAGCCATCCAACAAATAGAAACCAATCATCATTCCGCCGACGGGGCGTTGAACCGAAAAATATTCAGCCATTGGGGCTTCAAGCTGACAGATATTCAGCCATCAGGGTTTCAATCCGATAGATATTCAGCCATCGGGGCTTCAAGCCGACAGATATTCAGCCATCGGGGCTTCAATCCGACAGATATTCAGCCATCGGGGCTTCAATCCGATAGATGTTCTGTGGCGCCCCCTTTTCTGCGATCCCGTATCGGGTCCGGGGACGTCACAGCGGATGTACGGAAGTGTTGTGGGCCAAGATTATTTGCAAGGCGCTAAAGGCCAAACCATCACATAATCCAAAAGAAACATAACCATACCATTTCCATAAGATAAATACTCATAATTTACATCGTATACGGAATACTACATATCTCTACTCAAAAGTCATATTTACATTCATTATTCAAAAGAAAATTAAATCTATCTA
Organism: Amorphophallus konjac; assembly: GCA_022559845.1. Classification (NCBI taxonomy): domain Eukaryota; kingdom Viridiplantae; phylum Streptophyta; class Magnoliopsida; order Alismatales; family Araceae; genus Amorphophallus; species Amorphophallus konjac. The sequence goes on from CM040121.1 coordinate 526,493,891, forward strand.
CGCAGCGGAATCCAAACTACGCCCTGGATCACCCTTCGACCTACTGTCCGTCGGAGTCGAGGTATACACTCGTCAATTTCCTAAAATGGTTAGGCAACAGATATGAGTCCACAGACTCAGTAGACATCAAAACCAATCACATGCTTATCATATACTAAACTAATCACAATTTCATATACTATGAATGCGAAGGAAATATAAAGAGTAAAGTAATTTTCAGATTTATAAACAAATGCTTATAACAAATCTTATCTGACTTATATATATGGCATAATACATATCTTAGCTAAATCAGAGCTTATACAGATGAACTTATTCTCAGATCATATCAAAGTCATATATCAAATCTGAACTTCATATTGTTTGGCAGCATATATTGGACAGACATCCCGTCACTAAAAGCAGTAGCAAACACATACCTAGGCATCCAGACGTCGACATAAAGATAAAAGGTCTAAACGCTGGAGTCGGTCGGCCTTGATCAACCACGCAGGATCGGGAGTTAATACTCCACCATTCCCCAGATAATTTTCTTATTCTGGGTTCCGGATTTTTCAGAAGTCCGTTTGTCCTCGGAAATGGGCCTAATCCCGTAGCGGAAGCTAACTACGGTTTGTCGCCCCACACCTCCTTAAAGTGACACAGTCTACATACTTAATCAAATTTTTATTCTTATTATGATGCTCATTACATAGTTGTCTCGATACTTAAAACTTACCATTGAATTTTATAAAATAACTGGATCATATTTTAATATTATTAACTAAATATATATAACATTTGAAGAGATTAGAGTAGAGAGAGAGTAGAAAGAGATTAGAGAGAAATTAGAGAGAGATTAGAAAGAAAATAATATTTGTACAGAATGGTAACTAAATAAATAACTGATTCTAAATATAGATCATTGGGTTAAATAAATCAATGACTTAAATTACATTTCAAACAACATCAAATCAAATAGATGTAAATAGCAAATAACATGCACTCGGTTTATCATGCCTACCTTTAAAATGGACTTCCGAATTGACTTTAGTATCTCACTCGAGTTCCCGTAAAAGTCCTTGCGTAGGAAAAGATAATTGTCCAATCCCAGATGCGTATAGAAGGGCGAAATTATCCAAATAGGTTTCAAATCCTCCGTCCAAGTGTTTATTAATTATTTATATTATTTTGATGCTGTATTATCTTCTATTCTCCATTTATTAATAAGAGAATGAGAGTTGGAAGTAAAGAGAAAAGGTAGAGAGAGAAAGTGGAGAGAGAAAATAGAGAGAGAAAGTAAAGAGAGAGAAAATAGAAAGAGAAAGTAAAGAGAGAGTAGAGAAGGAAGGTAGAAGAGAGATTTAGAGAGAAAGTAGAGAGAAAATTTAGAGAGAGAAAGTAAAGAGAGAAAGTAGAGAGAGAAGATAGAGAGAGAAGATAGAAGAGAAAGTAAAGAGAGAAAGTAGAGAGAGAAGATAGAGAGAGAAGATAGAGAGAGAAAGTGAAGAGAGAGAAAGTGAAGAGAGTGTAGAGAAAGAAGTATAGAGAGATATAAAAGAGAAAAATTAGAGAGAGAAAGTAGAGAGAGAATTTAGAGAGAGAAAGTAGAGAGAGAAGATAAAAAGTATAGAGAGAGAAAGTGGAGAGAGAGTAGAGAGAGTATAAAAGAGAAAATAAAAATATTTAAGAGAGAGAGAGAGAATAGAAAAGAGAAAATAAAAATATTTAAGAGAGAGAGAGAGAGAGTGAGTGAGTGAGGAGGGGAGTGAGAGAATAGAAGAGTTGGAGGGGGAGAGGGGGGTGTTGGAGTGGAAGGGAAAGAGGGGGAGAGGGGGTATATATAGGGGGAGGGGAGGAGAAGATAAGAAGAAGGAGGAGATAAGGATGGGGGAGTGGATAAGATGGAGAGGAAGAGGATAAGAAGGAGGGGGGCATACGTGGGGGGTGGGGTAGATATTTTAGGATTTTTTTGATTTTTTTTTATATGTATAAAAACTCTTAATAACATGATTTCTAAGAACTAGTTTACTCTATCTAATTTTTATCCTTACAAACGTCAAAATTTGAAAAAGTGTTCAACATGAAACTTATAGATTTTTCAGTTATCTTTCCAACGACTCTAATATTGACCTATTCTGACATTCCTATGAGGAGTTACGTATTAATAAAAGAAGATGTCTATTTTACATACTAATATCCGTTAAACCCGTATTTTCTATACAGTTCAAGACATTGGGATTTGATTTAGAGAATCTGGGATCTGTATAGGTTCCAGAAGTAAAGTGCTTAGTTATTTTCAAGTTTCGAACGGATTCGGGTGTTACAAATCTCTCCCCCTTAAATAAATTTCATCCTCGAAATTTAAAAATTTACTCAATACGTACCGAATAGCTGTGGATATCTCTTCCGCATTTCATCTTCCATCTCCCAAGTAGCTTCTTCTGCTGAGACGCTTTTTCACAATACCTTCACCAGTGGAATTGTCTTCGTTCTCAGCACTTGTTCTTTCCTATCGAGAATGCGAACTGGCTTCTCCTCATATGTAAGATCCGGCTGAATTTCCAACTGTTCATACTCTATAATGTGCGATGAGTCTGGCATGTATTTTCTCAACATGGACACATGGAATACATCGTGAACTCCTGACAATGATGGTGGTAAAGTCAGCTGATATGCCACCTCACCAATCCTTCTTAAGATTTCAAATGGTCCAACATACCTCGGACTGAGTTTACCTTTCTTGCCAAATCTCATTACTCCCCTAGTAGGTGAAACTTTCAGAAATACGTGATCCCCGACAGCAAATTGTAGATCTCTTCTTCTTTGATCAGCATAGCTTTTCTACCTACTCTGAGCTGTAAGTAATCTTTTTCTAATCAACTCAACCTTTTCTACACAATCCTGTACAATCTGTGGCCCAATCAATCTCCGCTCACCAACCTCATCCCAAAAAATAGGTGACCTACACGGTCTACCATATAACGCTTCATATGGTGCCATTCCTATGCTTGCATGATGGCTGTTATTATATGCAAACTCAATTAACTGCAAATGTTCATCCCAACTGCCTTTCTAGTCTAAACTGCATGCCCTCAACATATCTTCTAGTGTTTGAATGGTTCTCTCTGATTGTCCATCTGTTTGAGGGTGAAAAGCTGAACTAAATTTTAACTGTGTACCAAGCGCTTGTTGTAAACTCCTCCAAAATTTTGCTGTAAACCTTGCATCCCTATCTGAAATAATAGACACAGGCACACCATGAAGTCTCACAATCTCTCTAATATACAAATTGGCTAAATCTTCTAATGATTGTATCTTTGTGATTGCCAGAAAATGGGCTGACTTAGTAAGCCTGTCAACAATTACCCAAATAGAATCATGTTTTCTCTTAGTCATTGGTAATCCCATCACAAAATCCATAGTGATATGCTCCCATTTCCACTGTGGAATTTCCATCAATTGTAATGGTCCCGCTGGCCTTTGATGCTCCGCCTTTACTTGTTGACAAGTAAGACACTTGCTGACAAATTCTGCTATATCCTTTTTCATATCAATCCACCAAAATTGTCTTCTCATGTTTTTGTACATTTTTGTACTGCTTGGGTGAATGGAATATTGTGATTTATGTGCCTCGGTCAATAGATCTTTCTTTATTTCTTCATTCCGAGGTACACACAATCTTCCCTGAAATTTGATTGGCCCGTCTGCACTTTGAGTAAATCTCGGTGTGCCAATCAATTTTTGTAACTGCTGATCATTCAGTTGTGCTTGCATAATTCGCTCAACCATTGCAGACTGAATAGTTAGTTGGGCCAGAAATAAGTTTCTCCCTTTGCATATCGGAGAATACTCCACTACATCAGATGTCATTCTCCAAGTTTGGCGTAACTGGATTGCCATTAGCCTCTTCCTGCTGAGTGCATCTGCCACCACATTTGCTTTTCCTGGGTGGTAATTCAAGGTGAAATCATAATCCTTCAAAAATTCAATCCACCGTCTTTGCCTTAAATTTAATTCTTTCTGAGAGAAAATATATTTTAAACTCTGATGGTCTGTAAATATTTCAAACTGCTCACCATATAAATAATGGCGCCAAATTTTTAGAGCATGTACCACCGCTGCTAACTCCAAATCATGTGTTGGATAATTCACCTCATGATTCTTTAGTTGTCTAGATGCATAAGCTACTACTTTGCCATTCTGCATCAGGACACATCCTAGTCCTTTTCTAGAGGCATCTGTATATATCACAAATCCTCCTGACCCACAAGGTAAAGTAAGCACTGGGGCTGTAGTTAACCTTGTTTTTAATTCCTGAAAACTCATTTCACATTTATCTGACCATTCAAAAGGAACCCCTTTCCTAGTCAATTTTATCATAGGAGCTGCAATAGAAGAAAAACCTTCAATAAACCTGCGATAGTAACCCGCAAGACCCAAAAAGCTCCTAATCTCACTGACATTCTTCGGCCTTTCCCAATGCAAAACTGCCTCAACCTTAGCTGGATCAACAGACACTCCATCTCCAGAAATGATATGTCCTAAGAATTGGACCTTACCCAACCAGAATTCACATTTACTGAATTTCGCATAGAGTTGATGTTTCCTTAAAGTTTTCAACACAATTCTCAAATGTTCTTGATGAGTTTCAACAGTAGGAGAATAGATCAACACATCATCAATAAACACCACTACAAATATGTCCAGATATGGTTGAAAAAATCTGTTCATCAAATCCATAAATGCTGCTGGTGCATTAGTTAACCCAAATGGCATAACCAAAAATTCATAATGCCCATATCGTGTTCTGAAAGCAGTTTTTGAGATATCTTCTTCTCTTATCCTTAGTTGATGGTATCCAGATCTGAGATCAATCTTTGAAAATACTGTGGCAGTTCGTAGCTGATCAAATAAATCATCAATCCTTGGCAAAGGGTACTTATTCTTAATGGTCACTTGATTCAATTTCCTATAATCAATACATAATCTAAGCGACCCATCTTTCTTTCTAACAAATAGAACAGGTGCGCCCCAAGGGGATACACTTGGTCGAATAAACCCCTTATCTAGCAGTTCTTACAATTGTTTCTTCAACTCTGCCAGTTCGGCTGGTGCCATTCTGTAGGGAGGAATGGAAATGGGTAAAGTACCCGGTGAGAGCTCAATGGTGAACTCCACCTCTCGGTGTGGTGGCAAACCCGGAAGTTCATCGGGGAATACATCTGGAAATTCTCTGACCACATCGATATCCGAGGGGGTTTTCTGATTTTCATTAGAAGGAATAGCCATTACACTAGCCAAATAACCTTGACATCCACTTCTAAGTAATTTCAAAGCTTTAAGTGCTGAAACTAATGTTTTTCTAGAACGGTGCCTTGGACATTGATAGTGAAATGTCTGCTCCCCAGGTTTTTGAAAAATTACTTTCTTTCCATGACAATCTAGAAGGGCAAAATTTGTATCTAACCAATCCATTCCCAATATGACATCAAAATCAGTCATTTCCAGCAGATACACACATGCTGGCATAATCCTCCCCTGAATCACCACATCAATGCTAAGAATAACAGAAGTCGTTCTAGCTATCTCCCCAGTTGGTGTGTTAATGGACATCTCATCAGTGTTCACAATTTATTTATCTTTCAATAATTCAACAAATCTCAGAGAAATAAATGAATGTGTAGCACCCGGATTAAATAAAACTTTTGCATGCATATCATTGATAAGAAGAATACCTTCAGCTACTGTATTGGCATCTCGGGTGTCTTCCCTTGTTAGTGCATATACTCTGGCTTGAACTCTCCGCTGTTGTTGTGGTTGCTGATCTTGTCTTGGCCTTGTGGGACAATCCCTTATCATATGCCCTGTCTGACCACATGAAAAACATTTACCTGCAGTCCGCCAACATTCATTGCCTCTATGCTGCATCCCGCACTGTTGACAAGCTGGCATAGTATCTCTCCTAACTGGTTGAACTCTCTCTGGAAAAGTCATCTTTGACTTCTTATCTTTCCTCCCAATCGAACCAAAATTACCCCTTTTTACATTATCCCTTTGTCTTTCCACTAAGAATTCCACATATTCAGTTTCTGCAATAAAAGCAGTCCTCAAAGCTGCTGCCATAGTCTGAGGCTCAAGGATTGCAACTCTACTTCTAATGTTACTTCTTAAACCTCTAACAAATTTCTTCACCCTTCTAAGCTCATCTGAACAAATATGATGGGCATATTTTTCTAATTCTGTAAATTTTGCTTCACAATCAGCAACCGACATACCTCCTTGAGTTAGATTTAAAAATTCTACTTCTTTCATATCCTTCACATGCTGAGGGAGAAATTTTACATGAAACACATCAAGAAATTCATTCCAGCCAATCTCTGTTTCTCTATTTCTGAAAGTGGTTCTAAGTGCAGACCTCCACCACTCGTCCGCACGGCCCTTTAGCATAAATGTAGCTAATATCACCTTATCCTGCTCTGCACATCTAATGGCCGTGAAAATCTTCTCAATTTCTCTCACCCAGTTTTCCACAATCTCCAGGTGACTGTCCCCCTTAAAAGAAGGAGAACTCATATGTCTGAATTTCTCCATCAGGGTAGCGCCTGCTGCCCTATTCGGTTGTTCTTGCACACGGGTTTGTAACTGGACTTGCATCATTGCATGAGTTTGGGCCTGTAATTGCATAGTCTGCACTAACCCTTGAAAAGCTTGTGTGAACCTTTCTAAATCTGGCACACCCTGAATAGGTAACGCACCTTCCCCACCGGGAGCAAGCTCACCATGAATTGTTTCCCCGACAACCCCTTGTGATGTCCCATTTGAGGGCACAGATTCCTCAGGAGAAGTATTCACCTCAACTCTATCACTCCCTGCCATCGCCTGCGAGGGAGAACTAATCCGAATTAGTATGATTCTAGGTTTGACATCAAATTCTAACATGAATTCCTAAGATCTTGTGGTATGGTATATAAATCTGATGGCTGCAAAGATTCCAAGCCTCACAACCTTGCTCTGATACCACTCTCTGTGGCGCCCCCTTTTCCGCGATCCCGTATCGGGTCCGGGGACGTCACAGCGGATGTACGGAAGTGTTGTGGGCCAAGATTATTTGCAAGGCGCTAAAGGCCAAACCATCACATAATCCAAAAGAAACATAACCATACCATTTCCATAAGATAAATACTCATAATTTACATCGTATACTGAATACTACATATCTCTACTCAAAAGTCATATTTGCATTCATTATTCAAAAGAAAACTAAATCTATCTACGCAGCGGAATCCAAACTACGCCCTGGATCACCCTCCGACCTACTGTCCGTCGGAGTCGAGGTACACACTCGTCAATTTTCTGAAATGGTTAGACAACAGATATGAGTCCACAGACTCAGTAGGCATCAAAACCAATCACATGCTTATCATATACTAAACTGTGCAAATCCATGATATATATAAAGCTAATCACAATTTCATATACTATGAATGCGAAGGAAATATAAAGAGCAAAGTAATTTTCAGATTTATAAACAAATGCTTATAACAAATCTTATCTGACTTATATATATGGCATAATACATATCTTAGCTAAATCAGAGCTTATACAGATGAACTTATTCTCAGATCATATCAAAGTCATATATCAAATCTGAACTTCATATTGTTTGGCAGCATATATTGGACAGACATCCCGTCACTAAAAGCAGTAGCAAACACATACCTAGACATCCAGACGTCGACATAAAGACAAAAGGTCTAAACGCTGGAGCCTGTCGGCCTTGATCAACCACGCAGGATCGGGAGTTAATACTCCACCATTCCCCAGATAATTTTCTTATTCTGGGTTCCGGATTTTTCAGAAGTCCGTTTGTCCTCGGAAATGGGCCTAATCCCGTAGCGTAAGCTAACTACGGTTTGTCGCCCCACACCTCCTTAAAGTGACACAGTCCATATGCTTAATCAAATTTTTATTCTTATTATGATGCTTATTACATAGTTGTCTCGATACTTAAAACATACCATTAAATTTTATAAAATAACTGGATCATATTTTAATATTATTAACTAAATATATATAACATTTGAAGAGATTAGAGTAGAGAGAGAGTAGAGAGAGAAAGTAGAGGGAGAAAGTAGAAAGAGATTAGAGAGAAATTAGAGAGAGATTAGAGAGAAAATAATATTTGTACAGAATGGTAACTAAATAAATAACTGATTCTAAATATAGATCATTGGGTTAAATAAATCAATGACTTAAATTACATTTCAAACAACATCAAATCAAATAGATGTAAATAGTAAATAACATGCACTCGGTTTATCATGCCTACCTTTAAAATGGACTTCCGAATTGACTTTAGTATCTCACTCGAGTTTCCGTAAAAGTCCTTACGTAGGAAAAGATAATTGTCCAATCCCAGATGCGTATAGAAGGGCGAAATTGTCCAAATAGGTTTCAAATCCTCCGTCCAAGTGTTTATTAATTATTTATATTATTTTGATGCTGTATTATCTTCTATTCTCCATTTATTAATAAGAGAATGAGAGTTGGAAGTAAAGAGAAAAAGTAGAGAGAGAAAGTAGAGAGAGAATTTAGAGAGAAAAAGTAGAGAGAGAAAGTAAAGAGAGAGAAAATAGAAAGAGAAAGTAAAGAGAGAGTAGAGAAGGAAGGTAGAAGAGAGATTTAGAGAGAAAGTAGAGAGAGAATTTAGAGAGAGAAAGTAGAGAGAGAAAGTAGAGAGAAGATAGAGAGAGAAAGTGAAGAGAGTGTAGAGAAAGAAGTATAGAGAGATATAAAAGAGAAAAATTAGAGAGAGAAAGTAGAGAGAGAAGATAAAAATGTAGAGAGAGAAAGTGGAGAGAGAGTAGAGAGAGTATAAAAGAGAAAATAAAAATATTTAAGAGAGAGAGAGAGAATAGAAGAGAGAAAATAAAAATATTTAAGAGAGAGAGAGAGAGAGTGAGTGAGTGAGGAGGGGAGTGAGAGAATAGAAGAGTTGGAGGCGGAGAGGGGGGTGTTGGAGTGGAAGGGAAAGAGGGGGAGAGGGGGTATATATAGGGGGAGGGGAGGAGAAGATAAGAAGGAGGAGGAGATAAGGATGGGGGAGGGGATAAGATGGAGAGGAAGAGGATAAGAAGGAGGGGGGCATACGTGGGGGGGGGGGGGGTGGGGTAGATATTTTAGGATTTTTTTTATTTATATATATATATATATATAAACTCTTAATAACATGATTTCTAAGAATTAGTTTACTCTATCTCATTTTTATCCTTCCAAACGTCAAAATTTGAAAAAGTGTTCAACATGAAACTTATAGATTTTTCAGTTATCTTTCCAACGACTCTAATATTGACCTATTCTGACATTCCTATGAGGAGTTACGTATTAATAAAAGAAGATGTCTATTTTACATACTAACATCCGTTAAACCCGTATTTTCTATACAGTTCAAGACATTGGGATTTGATTTAGAGAATATGGGATCTGTATAGGTTCCAGAAGTAAAGTGCTTAGTTATTTTCAAGTTTCGAACGGATTCGGGTGTTACATGTTCAGCCATCGGGACTTCAAGCCGACAGATATTCAGCCATCGGGACTTCAATCCGATAGATATTCAGCCATCGGGGCTCCAATCCGACAGATATTCAGCCATCTGGGCTTCGAGCCGACAGATGTTCCGCCATCGGGACGTTAAACCGACTAAACCTTCCACTGACGGGACGTTAAACCGACTAAACCTTTCGCCGACGGGGCGTTAAACTAACAAAGCATTCCGCCGACGGGGCGTTAAGCCGACCGATGTCAAGCCAACAAGCAACTCCACCTGCGGCCTTTGGCCACCCAAAAGAATCAACCCTTTACTTTGGTTCGGGTCCTTCCCCGGCCAGAGAATAAAGAATCAACCCTTCACTTTGGCTTGGATCTTTCCCCGGCCAGAGAATAAAGAATTAACCTTTCACTTTGGCTTGGATCCTTCCCCAGTCAGAGAATAAAGAATCAACCTTTCCCTTTGGTTCGGGTCCTTCCCCGGCCAGAGAATAAAGAATCAACCTTTCACTTTGGCTTGGATCCTTCCCCAGTCAGAGATTAAAGATTCAACCCTTCACTTTGGCTCGGGTCCTTCCCCGGCTAGAGAATAAAGAATTAACCTTTCACTTTGGCTTGGATCCTTCCCCGGCCAGGGAATAAAGAATCAACCCTTCACTTTGGTTCGGGTCCTTCCCCGGCCAGAGAATAAAGAATCAACCTTTCACTTTGGTTCGGGTCCTTCCCCGGCTAGAGAATAAAGAATCAACCTTTCACTTTGGCTTGGATCCTTCCTCGGCCAGAGATTAAAGAATCAACCCTTCACTTTGGCTTGGATCCTTCCCCGGCTAGAGAATAAAGAATTAACCTTTCACTTTGGCTTGGATCCTTCCCCGGCCAGAGATTAAAGAATCAACCCTTCACTTTGGTTCGGGTCCTTCCCCGGCCAGGGAATAAAGAATTAACCTTTCACTTTGGTTCGGATCCTCCCCCAGGCCAGAGAACAAAAAAAAACAATCTTCATGAAGTCGGCGTCACGACCTTCCATCCAAGCCGACGAACATCCTACCCTTCCCCACTACCCTTCGGCCTTTCATGGCTTGCTTTTGACATCCCTTTGGCTTCGTAGCCTGCTACCCTAATATGCCTTCGGCCTTCCACGGCCCGCTATCCAACATCTTCTGACTTAGCTATTTTCGGTCAAGGCCCACTATTAGGATTAATCCATCCGTCCCACCGCGCTTTCTGATATCTGTTGGATTTAATGCCTGCCTCCTAACTCTGGCTCATGTAGTCTGCTTCCCAATCTTGGCTCTTGCAGCCTACTGCTCTAAACTTCGACTCTTGAAGCCCGCTTCCCAATACCCTTGGCTTTTATAGCCTGCTTCCCAGAATTCGGCCTTCACGGCCCGCTTCCCAACTTTGGCTCTTGCAGCCTGCTTCCCTTTGGCTTTTATAGTCTGCTTCTCAACTTTGGCTCTTGTGGCCTGCTTCCCCTTTGGCCTCTATGGCCTGCTCCCCAATTCTGGCTTTTATAGCCCGCTTCCCAACTTGGGCTCTCGCAGCTTGCCTCCTTTTGGCCCTTATGGCCTCTGTGGCCTCCCCAATGTCCCTCGGCTTCTATAGCCCGCTTCCCTAATGTCCTTTCGGCCCTCCGTGGTCTTCTTCCCTAATACTTTTATTACCACTACACTTATGCGTAACGATAATAAGTTCTTATGCAAAAAAAAGAGAGAGAGAGAGAGAATTGCTTGGCTACCCCGCTTGCATGGTTGCTTAATATAGAATAATGCACCTCCTTAAAATTTTCTAGAACCTTGTTTCCTTGCTAAATAATAATGCCCCGATTCCGGATGCGCGTGCGTCACGGCGTACGCTCGAAGGAAACCTAATTATGGCGGGTGCACACGTCAAGGGGAAGAGTCATGGCTAAATTTCTAAGCCCACCTCACAAAATAAACCTGAGGCAACGCTCCCACACTTAGCACTTAACGTGTTCAATAGCTTTCAACTATAGGGATTGCCCGAATTTCTTCTTAGCACTCTACGGAGACTTGAATTCCTGCACTCGCGTGAAAGGTAATCGTGAGGAAAAAGCTACCTACCCCCACTGTAAAAGAGAGAGAGAGAGAGAGAGAGAGAGAGAGAGAGAGAGAGAAGCGCGGATCCGAGTAGCCGGGAATCCCCACTGAAATAAATGAGGAGACTCGCGCGAAATGGTGAAGCAAATCACAATAAGGACGAATCCTAGTAGCCGGGAATCTCCATTGAGACACATGAGGAGACTCGCGTCGAACAGTGAAGCTACCGAAAGTCGAACATATGGGGGCTATGTGAAGCTACCGAAAGTCGAAAGCCTGAGACTGATGTGTAGGCGCTAGAGTGATCCTCGAGTGTCACTAGGAAAACCTGCATATCCCTATGGTTAGGGTCCTTTGTTCACACTTTTACACTGCCATGCCACAGAGAATTACCTCGGGTGAAATGCGTGAATTTAAGCTATGCATGCAAGACATACGATATCCTCTTGACGGGAGCATCACCTCTTAGTTGTGCCTCGTGGCCCGCACCGTGTTGTGAATTATGGGCGATGTCCCTATCCCATCCCCTATAGAGGGAGCTACCTTATGTGTACTTATGTTATGCCTGCTGACGAATGCTTACATGCTTGAATAAAGAAATAAATAATAATTATATATATATATATATATATATATATATATATATAAGCTCAATTTTGGCTATAGCAGCATGCCTTCCCAATTTTGGCTCGTGGAGCCCAATCTTGACCCCCATGGCCTATTTTCCGCACTCGTGGCTTGTTAATTTTTCAACTTCGGCTCTGGCGGCCCGCTTCCCCAACTTCGGCTCTGGCGGCCCGCTTCCCCAACTTCGGCTCTTCGCAGCCCGCTTTTCAACTTCGGCTCTTCGCAGCCCGCTTCTCAACTTCGGCTCTTTGCAGGCCGCTTCTCGTCTTTGGCTCTCGTAGCCTGCTTCCCTTAAATCTCGGCTCTTGCAGCCTTCTTCACAACCTCGGCTCTTGCAGCCCGCTGCCCTTCGACTTTGTAGCCAGCTTCCCGATTACGGCTTCCGTAATCCGCTTCCTCAATTTGGGCTCTCGTAGCCTACTCCCCAATTTTGGCTTTTGCAGCCAACTTCCCGATTGCGGCTCTTGTAGCCCGCTTCCCCGATTTCGGTCTTCACGGCCTACTTCTGCAACACCGATTCTGGCCCTTGCGGTCCACTTTCTCGGGTTCGGATTTCATAGCCAGTACTCCCGGCGCATTGAAAGAACATCGGATTCTCTTCACTCTAGATCGGACCTCCCGTCCGACTAGAGAACGAAACACCTCACTTTGGTTCGGACCTTCCGTCGAACCAGAGAGCAAAAAGACTTTTCACTCTAGATCGGACCTTCTGTCTGGCTAGAGAACAAAAAGACCCTTCCAATCTAGATCGGATCTTCCAGCCGGCTAGAGAACTAAAAAGAATTCTCTCCACTCTGGTTCAGACCTTTCGTCCAGCCAAAGAAATAAAAGACCCGTCATACAGCTGGTACCCCCGGCGCATCAAAGAACAAAACATCGTCCCACCTTGGCCCGAGCCCGCTGTTCGAGTGAGGAATCAACCCTCTTTCCCTGTGTTGACACTAGCCCGTGTCAATGACTTGACCATCTCTCCGTTCCTTTTCGGCCACGAACATCACCTCTTTTGGTTTGGACCTGCCGTCCAGATCATTAAAGGAATGAATTCTTCTCTCCGTCTCCTCGGGCGATGAATACCTCGTTTAAAGGAACGATCTCTCCTTCCGTCCCTTCGGGTGACGAATAACCCATCCGATTCGGACCTTCCGTCCAGACCGTTGAATCAACAAGCTCTTCCCTCCGTCCCTTTGGGCAACGAACACTCCTTTTGAATCAACAAACTCTTCCCTCCGTCCCTTCGAGTGACGGATATTCCTTTGGAATCAATGAACTCTTATCTCCGTCCCCTCGGGTGATGAATATCCCTTTGACTTGGACCTCCCATCCGGGTCATTGATTAAACAAACTCTTTTCTCCGTCCCTTCGGGCGGTGAATATCTCCTCTGATTTGGACCTCCCGTCCAAGTCATTGATTAAACAAACCATTCTCTCCGCCCTCGTGGCTCGCCTTCCAAAGTCCTTTGGCCCGCCTGGCCTGCTTTACAAACTTCGGTTCTCATGGGCTTGCTCTCCCCATCATGTTGATGAATCGCTCAGTTGGGCTACACCGGCAGGCCCCGCTCTCTCGTCCCTCTCTCGCGCTGTCCGCGGCTGGGGGGCATTTGTGGACACCAAAAATTTCTCACCCCATGTTTACGTGCAGGGGAATAAAAGGAGGAGAAAAGAGAAGAGAAGATGAGAAGAGGAAAAGAAGAAAAGGAAGCCCCTTTGGTACCTCCCAAGGGCACACCTCAACGCCTTCAACGGCACACCCTGCTAAAGCCTCCCAACGGCACACCTCAACGCCTTCAACGGCACACCCTGCTAAAGCCCCCCAGCGGCACACCCCTCAACGCCTTCAACGGCACACCCTGCTGAACCCCCAGCAGTACACCCCTGCAAGGCTCCTCAGCGGCACATCTTTGCAGGTTCCCAGCGGCACACTTGCAAGTCTCTTCAGCGGCACGGTGTTCCAAGCCTCCAATGGCACAGCGCTACGTCTTCTTCACCCGTTGCAGCGTTCCACCCTTTGGACCGGCACCAACCGACAGCAAACACGCTGGTCATTACGTGGGATCATTGGCGCGCAGCCCAGTCAACCTCGGAGACAGCTAACCTTGCCTGCGTGTCGACCCGTGATTCATGGGAAGGCCTGTCGATGGTAGACCGGTCAACCTCGGACGCCAGCGGCTTTGTTAACGCCACCGGATATACATATACCCTCTCGCTGCGAGCAGAAAAAGAGAGAGAAAGAGACGGACAGACACGCTGGTCACTGCGTGTGACCCTCGGCGCACAACACAGTCAACCTCAGCCAGCACTGTGAAGACACGCAGGCACCCCCCTCTGCTCGGGGACAAGACTGGGGACCAATCCTCATTGCTCCCCCTGGTCAATGGACGTCAACGCCGGGAGAGATATATATATCTCTCTCGCCCCCCGCTCTGGGGCTCTAGCTGACTGGCTGGCCCTTCACAGGAGACAGAGGGCAGAAGAAGAAGAAGAGGAGGAGAGGCTCTGGCCCTCCGGTGCTGCTCCATCACCACCGTCTGAGTGCAGAGAGAAGAGAGAAGGAAGAAGAGAAGAGAGAAGAGAGTGAACGATGGGAGGGGAGGAGCTAGTGCCCCGTTCCCCTCCCCATCGTATCTTGTTTTATTTCTTTCCATTCCCCTTTTTTTTGTTGTTTACCATGATGTATTAGCCCCCTTGGGGCTGCATGAATAAAAGAAGAGATTGTTAGAGCCATCTTCCTATCTTGCTGTGCCATGCTCGGCCTCCCTTCCAGCGTTTGTGGCGCCGTTGCCCTAGGTTGCACGTTGGTTTCCTTCTCCGTTGCATTTCTTCTCCTCGGTTCCTTTCCCTTCGTCATTTGCTCTGCTTACCTCCCCTAATAGTCAGGTCATTTGCGTCCAATCATGGCCTCCCCAGTGTTAGCACCGTAGTCATGAGCTCCCGACACACCCCCCTGCTGATCGTGTGTCATACTCATTGATTTCTCCCGGGTTTTCCCGAAGTTTCTCCAAGGTGCTGCTGCCTCTGGCGCCCACCTCAATTGTTGGGTCATGCCACTCCTTGTGGGAACGTCCCTTGTTATCCCCTTCCATCTCTGGCCAAGGGGAGATGCTGCCAAATTTTTGCCAGGAATGATAACAACAAGTCAAAAGATAAAAAGAAAGCAACAAAGAAATGAGAGAAACAATAAGACATTTCTGTAAGCTGCATGAACAAAGAAGAAATCTAATTAACATTTCTCACGTGCATTGCATGAATAAAAGAAGGGATTAACGAACAAAAGAAATTCTGCAAACGTATTCCATGAATGAAAGAAAGCTAATGACCTGCACTTCAAGAATAAAAATAAAATCAAAACAAACTCCCCACATGCGTTTCATGAATAAAAGAAACCCCCCCCCTTCATTTGCATTTCGAGAATAAAAGAAAACCAAAAGAAAACCCCCCATATGCGTCCATGAGAGAGGAAAACCTCCCCTGAACCCTCCTTCAGCGGTACACCCTCAGCAAAGTCTGTACACTCTACGGTTGGTTGGCTTAGTCTGTTCATCCATGTTCATTTTGCATGTGTGCATCCCTCAGCAAAGTCTATACATTCATCTGTTGATATTTCTTCAAGTCTGTACATCGGTCAGTCTCACTCAGCGTCTCATGCTATCAAGTCTATACATCGCATGCATTACACACAGCAAGTCTATACGTCCATCCGTCTCACTCAGCGTCTCATGCTATCAAGTCTATACATCGCATGCATTACACACAGCAAGTCTGTACATCCATCTGTCTCACTCAGCATCTCATGCATATGCAAAGTCTATACATTATCACTGTGTGTGCATCATTGAACAAGTCTATACATCGTGTGCATCTCCCTGCTGAGTCTATACATTCATTGCATCGTCTCATGCAGCGTCTCATGTGCATATACAAAGTCTATACATTGTCTATTGCATAACACACAAGTCTATACATCCGCATGCTAGCAAGTCTGCACAAGTCTGTACATCCACGTGGTATCAAGTCTACACATTCAAAGTCATTCGTCGTGCATACTTTGGTATCAAGTCCATACAACTCCCGTTGCTGCATCATCACAAGTCTGAACATTCTCCAATAGGAATGTCCATGCATTCATTCATCGTGCATAGACTTTGCCCCATGCATGCTTAAACTTCAGCCTCAAACCCTCAGCGGTACAGCCTCAAACCCTCAGCGGTACAGCCTTCAACCCTCAGCGGTACAGCCTTCAACCCTCCAGCGGTACACCCTTCCCCCTTTAACGGCACGCTCCCGGCATAATAAACAATGATAATAATAAGGATAATAAGCTAAAAGAAAGCATAATAAATAAACGAATAATGATACTAAAATAAAAATAATGACAATAATAACAAACTCAACAAGAATGATAAATAAATAAATGATAACAAAAATAAAGAAATAATAATAACAAACTCAGCAAAAAGTGATAAGTAAATAAATGATAATAAAAATGAATAAATAGTAATAATAAACCCAACAATAACAATAATAAATAAATAAACAGTAATAACAAACTCAATCAATATATATAAACTAACAAATAATAATGGTAAAAAATTGAATAATAATAAAACGGTGATATCCACTTTGCAGCCCCGTCCTCCTCAAGACTCCGCATAAAGGGAACATTAACGCCGCCCCTCCAAGTCGGGCTCGGACCTTGGGAACCATCCCAATATGACCGTTATCCGACATTACTCTGGGCCGATGGTTCGTCAAACCGGACTCGTCCACGCTGGGATTCGTTCCCGCTCTTTCATTGAGATTGCCGTAAATTCGGCACACGTTTGTACGGGTTTGCTTCTGTTTGCGTCGTACCTTCAATACGGACCTTTGTCCGAACATAAAGTGGTCCATGAGTGACCGAAAAAATTTAATAGAACGAGAAGGCTCTCGTCATCCCCGGACCCTTTGTACGGGAATATCAATAAGGCCCCCGTGGGCCACGCTTAGACCTAGGGTCCGTCTCGATTATGATCATCGTCTGGCTTATATCCCCGGCCTGCAGCTCGCTCCCTTTGAACTCGTTTTCGATTTTTTTGGAGTCTAGTCCCGAGACTCTTCCCCGTTGCCCTCCGGCACCGGAAATATTAATGATGCCCGCGCGAGCCTCGTTCGGACCACGGGAGGCCCCCCCGGTATGGTCCTGACTCGATCTCGCACCGGGCTAATAAATCCACTAGCTTCCTGCTACACTAGCCGAGATTTAACCGAACGTCTCCAGTGTCTCAGAATAATATATGTTCGCCGTATCCCGGCATACATATGTCGCAGGTCCTCCCGTGACGATTACGATATTCTCAAGTCGGACACCCGTCCGAATATTAAACGGTCTCCTGAATGATCGATACGTTTCGAACGTATGCTTCCCTAGACATAGGGCTTTCCAGCCGATTCAAGGGATATTCCCTCGTTGCCCCTTTGCACCGGAAATATTAATGACGCTCATGCAAGTCTTGTTTCGACCGCGGGGGGCCCACCGCAGTATGGTCGCAGCTTGCTCTTGCACCGGGCCAACATATTTACTGGTTTTTGACCGCTCTAGCCGAGGCTCAGCCGAACGTTCTCCGCTCTTCCGAACAATAGATTTGCCGTACCTCGGCATACATGCGTTCCGATTTTCCCGCGACAACCGCGATCTTCTCGAGCCGGACATTCGTCCGAACATTAAATGGTCAGTACACGACTGACATGACCGCGAATGGTTTTCTTCTCGCCCTCGCGCGAGGATTTCAATACCTCGTAATAGACCTTCCATGCAATTGATTTCTTGGCCATGAGGCCCTGAATCCCGGTGATTAATCAAGGGTGTTCCCTCGTATGGGGGGTGTAAATGACGCCGTGACCTTTATGGCGCGGCGGGTTTTGGTCCCGACACGAATCACACAATCGTCTGACCGAGTCAGATCGAGCGCACCATGGGCTCTTCGGAGCCCGAATAAATTGTCACTTCGTGACTGGCACGCCCACGCACTTACTAGACGAACTACTTGAATAAGCGAATTTTAGTGCGTCCACATACTCCCATTGACTAGTTCAAGGTTTCTTATTATTATCTGATGTATATTTGTGGGCCTGCGTGCCCAATTACAAATTTACTTGTAATAATGAGAAGCGGATGGAGACTAAGAAGGAGACCGGCTGCGAGGACCTCGGGAGATTCTTCACATCCAATGGGAGCATTGGATGCTCCAAGTTTTTCTATTTACCATGATTGTGTACATTACCAACTGGCTCTGGTAATGCGCTTTAGGAGCTTAAGGCCCATGATCATCCATTGGTATTGTTACATATATTTGAAATATGTGGATATGCTACAATATATATATATATATATATATATATATATATATATATATATATATAGTATATGCGATACTCTAAATTCTTATATGTATGTAACACCTATATTGATGAGACCAAAATTTTAATACAAAATCCCTCGATCTAATATTAGGTTGTAAACGTGAGGCATTTAGAATGATCCACGTAGCCTTCCGTTGTTATAGTCTAAGTGAGCTGCTCTAAGACTGTGTGGGTTTGTTGTGCTGCCACAAGACCCTCACAGCAAGGGCGCAGAGACTTAGGCTAAGGCTTAGGCCGAACTTTGGGATGGGTGCCGGCATGGCTTTGTTGTGCTACCACAAGGGTCATGTCTTGAACCCACTCTCATAACGTAACAACGGGTCTAACCTAACCAGATTTTGTGATTTGTTATGCTGCCACAAGGTCACAAGTAGTCTGGAGGCTGAATATACCAGAAGTTGCAAGGAGTTGCAATTGGCAAAAGTTTCCTACCCATTAAGTATGTGGTGGTTTGTTGTGCTGCCACAAGGCCACTACCATAATGTTAATGAGATTCTGGTCCCACTAGGATACAGCTGGAGTATCCCGTCTTTGCCCAATGAGGGTTGTGCAAATTCATCGAAAATTAGTGGAAGTTATAATATTAGGATTAAAGACCATATCTTAATTTTTAATTAATGAATATTTGCATGTTATCTAATTATTACAAATCTTCTCTTGTAGACTTCAATGGCAAACCACCCGTTACGCGGCATACTTGATGCCAACAGGCTTACTGGTCTAAATTATAGTGACTGGCTCAGGAACTTGAGAATTGTTCTTACTGCTGAGAAGATAGTCTGTGTTCTTGATCGACCTGTACCTCCTCTTCCTACCGATGATGCTGAAGAGGGAGAGATCATTGCTTATGAGAAGCATAAGGATGATGCCACGCTTACCCAATGCTATATGCTTACCTCCATGACAAAGGAGTTACAGAGGCAGCATGAAAAGATGGATGCTAGATCCATTCTCTGCTTCACCTTGAGGAGCTCTTTGGAGCTCAAAGTCGAACAGAAAGATATGAGATATATAAGAGTCTGTTCAGGGCAAGAATGTCTGAGGGAACATCTGTGCAGACACATGTTCTCAAGATGATTGAGTGGATCGAAAGGTTTGCATAATTAGGTTTCGACATGAATAAAGATCTTTGTGTCGATTTGATTCTGCAATCTCTCCCTGGCTCTTTTTCCCAGTTCATTGTCAATTTCAACATGAACAAAATAGAATGCTCTCTGGTAGAGCTTCTAAACATGTTGAAGACTATTGAGAGCACCATGAACAATGGGAAACCTCATGTGATACTTGTTGGTAAGACCAACAAGAAGAGGAATTTTCAGCAAGCCTTTAAGAAAGGCAAGGCAAAGTAGAAGGGTAAAAAGGTAAAGGCTGCAAAGAAAGAAGAGGCTAGCAAGGACAAGGGTCAGTGCTTCCATTGCCATAAGGATGGCCATTGGAAGAGAAACTGCAAGTTGTACCTTGCAGAGAAAGCAAAGCAGAAGTTTGGAGAAGCTTCAGGTATGTTCATGATTGACCTTAACTTGTCATATAGATCCACATCATGGGTATTAGATACTGGATGTGCATCTCATATCTACAATGATTTGCAGGTTCTGACAAGTAGCAGGCGATTGAACAAAGGCGAGGTTGATCTACGACTGAAAAATGGAGCAAGAGTTGTTGCACTTGCAGTCAGGAGCGTAAACCTCAAGCTTTCCTCAGGAGCTACATTAGAATTGACAGACTGTTATTATGTTCCTTCTATAATTAAGAACATTATTTCTATTTCATGCTTGAATAAATGTGGATTTATTGTGAGCTTTGGGAATAATACATGTTCTTTATTATTAAATGGTGAATTGTTTGCCAGTGGGAGCCTAATTAATGGTTTATTTTTACTAGATATGGATACTCCTGTTATGTGTGTGGATGGACCTCTTAAGAGAAAGAGGAATGATGTGAATCAAGCATACCTTTGGCATTGTAAGCTTGGTCATATTAGTGAGGAAAGATTGAAAAGGTTGTGCAAAGATAGATATGTTGATCCATTTGATTATGAATCATTTGTAACCTATGAATCTTGTCTTATGGGAAAAATGACAAACTCTCCATTTACTGGACATGGAGAGAGAGCTGGTGAGTTATTAGAACTCATACATTCTGATGTATGTGGACCCATGTCCACTCAAGCCAAAGGGGGTTACTCATACTTCATTACTTTCACTGATGATTTCTCTAGGTACAGATTTGTATACTTGATGAAGTACAAATATGAAGCCTTTGAGAAATTTGTAGAGTTTAAGAATGAAGTAGAGAAACAAACAGGAAAGAGTATTAAAACTCTTCGATCTGATCGAGGAGGGGAATACTTGAGTACGGAATTCACACAATACTTAAAGGACAATGATAGATTATCCCAGTGGACTCCTCCTTACACACCTCAGCTGAATGGTGTGGCTGAAAGGAGGAATCGTACCTTATTAGATATGGTATGATCCATGATGTGCTTTGCTGGATTACCCTTGTCGCTCTGGGGCTATGCCCTAGACACTACTGCTCACTTATTAAACAAAGTTCATTCTAAGTCAGTGTCTTCCACTCCATATGAGATATGGAAAGGAAAGAAACAAAACCTTAAGAATGTTAAGTTCTGGGGTTGTCCTACCCATGTTAAAAAACACAATCTTGATAAACTGGCATCCAAGACTGAAAGATACAGGTTTGTGGGATATCCTAAGGAAACTTATTGATATTATTTCTACCAGCCTAGCGATCAAAGAGTGTTTAAAAGGAAAGAAATCAAACTTTAGAATGTTAAGGTCTAGGGTTGTCCTGCCCATGTTAAGAAACACAATCCTGATAAACTGGCATCCAAGATTGAAAGATGCAGGTTTGTGGGATATCCTAAGGAAACTTATAGATATTATTTCTACCAGCCTAGCGATCAAAGAGTGTTTGTAGCTAAGTGAGCTGTGTTCCTAGAGGAAGAGTATATCCTTGAAGGAAACAGTGAGAGTATGGTAGAACTAGAAGAGGTTCTAGAATCACAAATTGGAGCTGCATCATCTCAGAACCAGTTCAGGATGGCACACAAACTGTGCGTAGGTCTGGCCGTGTACCTATCCAACCAGATAGATATGTGGGACATATCTCTGATGGTGGGGACATGGCACACTATGATGAGGATGATGATCCTAAGACCTATGAGGAGGCAATAAGTGGTATTGACTCCTGGAGATGGCAAGTGGCCATGAAATCGGAGATGGACTCCATCTACTCCAACCAAGTTTGGAACATGGTAGATCCACCTGAGGGTATAGTACCTATCGGATGTAAGTGGATCTTTAAAAGAAAACTTGGAGCATATGGAATGGTTGATACCTACAAGGCTAGGTTTGTTGCAAAGGGATATCGTCAAAGACAAGGAGTTGACTATGACGAGACCTTCTCACCAGTTGTCATGAGTAAGTCCATCAGGATTTTACTTGCTATCGCTGTGTACCATGATTATGAGATCTGGCAGATGGATGTGAAAACTGCTTTCCTCAATGGATACCTTGAGGAAGAGGTGTATATGATACAGCCTGAGGGATTCATATCCAAAGAGCACCCAGATAAGGTATGCAGGTTGCTGAGATCTATTTATGGATTGAAGCAAGTGTTCCGCAGTTGGAATTTAAGATTTGATGAAGCCATCAAGTCTTATGACTTCGTTAAGAACGAAGATGAGCCGTGTGTGTATAAGAAAATATGTGGCAGTGCAATCACCTTCTTGGTGCTATATGTCGATGACATGCTACTCATTGAGAATGATGTAGGCATGTTGTCATAAGTTAAAGCCTGGCTGTCGAAGCACTTCTCCATGAAGGATTTGGGAGAAGCATCCTATGCATTGGGAATCAGGATCTATAGAGATAGATCAAATAGGATGCTAGGCTTGTCCCAATCAATGTACATAGATTCTATTGCCAAAAGGTTTGGCATGGAAAACACCAAGAGAGGTCTCATACCAATGAGACATGAAGTTTACCTCTCCAAGGAAATGTCCCCTAAGACTCCTAAAGAGAGGGAGCGCATGAGTAGGGTATCTTTTGCTTCTACCATAGGGTCCATCATGTATGCCATGTTATGTACAAGGCCTGATGTTGCATATGCTCTAAGTGTTGCGAGCAAGTTTCAGGCAGATCCAGGTGAGCAACGCTAGATAGCTGTGAAGTGTATCCTTAAGTACTTGCGAAGAACTAAGGATATGTTTCTGATTTATGGAGGAGAGGACTTGAAACTTTGAGGTTATACTGACTCAAGTTTTCAGTCTGATAAAGATGACAGCAAGTCAACTTCGGGGTATGTGTTTACCCTGAATAGTGGGGCAGTGAGTTGGAAAAGTTCCAAACAAGATACCACTGCTGATTTTATGACCGAAGCTGAGTACATTGCTGCTGCTGAGGCGGCCAAATAAGCAGTTTGGATGAATAACTTCATCGAAGAGCTTGGAGGTGTCCTGAGCATCTCTGATCAGATCCCCCTATTATGTGATAATAATGGGGCAATTGCACAAGCAAAAGAGTCGAGGTCTCATCAGAAATCGAAGCATATTCTGTGGCGCTACCACCTGATCAGAGAGATAATAGCTAGAGGAGATGTTGTAATTGATAGAGTGTCTTCTAGTGATACCATTACAGATCCACTAACTAAGCCGTTGACTCAAAGTGTTTTTGAGCATCACCTAGGGCTGATGGGGATCGAGCATGTGGGTGATTGGTTTTAGTGCAAGTGGGAGATTGATAGAAATGTATGCCCAACAAACCAATCACATAAGATTTCATGGTGACATTTCTTGTAATATCTTATTCATATTTATATTAATGGTATTTATTCGTTACATTTAATTTCTGTTAATGATTCGAATGTGATGAAGTGTGATATCACGGACCCTTCGGATCCTTCTTCTCGAGTCCCGGATCTACTTTCTCGGAGAATTTATTTCCAATATGCCCGGAATTGTTTTCTGGACATCTTTCGTGCTCGGATCCGTGTGATTCGGGTCAGTCTCGGAGGCCGCGGGACGTGTTCCGCATGTTTCCCGCGTGTTTTCCGATTTTCACGTGTGTGTCTCGGGAAAACCTACGAAACCCCGTAGCGGGTGAACCGAGTCGTTCACCAACCCGCGGGTGGTACCATTGCGATCAGCGCGTTCCGAGGATCGAGAAAATGTATTTTTCTATTTTTAAGATTTTTTCGATTTTTTGAGATTTTCTATAAATACCAAACCTTTTTCTTTTTCCCTTTTTCTTCTTTTCTCCTTCTCCTTCTTCCTCCTTCCCGTGAGCGCACCGCACCCCCCTCTCTCCCATTCGGAGCTCGCGGCCCCTTCCTCCTCCGGCGACAGGTGGTGGACAACGGCGGTGACGCGGTGACGGCGGTGGCGGCGAGAGGAACGCGGCGGTGTCTTCCTCGCGGCGTGGGGAGGCATTCTTGTTCGTGGGTTTAACCGCTTCTTCCTTCGTTTGGCGGCGATCCGATGGAGCTCTTGCTCCATTGAGGTAGGGAGACGAATCCCCATGCTCTTACCGTCGTTCCCCACGATTCGTAGGGGTGTTTTTGAGCTAGGTGGGGTGAAAACCATGTTTTAGGGCTTGAGCGTCGATCCACCGTTTCGCGAGGTTTCGGACCGATTTGGGGCTTTAGATGCATGCCAGGAGGGTTGGGGGAGCTTCCCCCTTGTTTTCCCCATCATCGGAGCATGATCGGGGCGTGGAATGGTATTTTGGGATTCTTCCCGCCGTCCCGTTCTCGGGTGAGTGTGGCGGTCCTTCCAGTGACCGCCAGACTCACTAGCGGCCCAAGGTAGGAGCGGTAGATTCCCTGGCTGCCTAAGGTGGGCGGGCCATAGGGTACTGTTTTGTCTGCGAGGGTCATCGTCAGCTGGCGGCCGCACGATAAACCGCCAGTGTGGGTGGCGGCCGAAGCTTCGGCCGCTACCCTCATTTTTTACCGTTACGCCTCGGGGCGCGTGTTTCTGATAGTTGGGGGTCACGTGCCTTTAGCGGCCGTAGCTACGGCCGCCAGAGGATTTCTAGTGGGCCAAGGTTGGGCCGCTGGAGGGCTGTGGCGGCCTGAGATGGGAGCGCCAGAGCCAACGTGACTTACCTTCTAGCGGTCCAAGATTGGGCCGCTAGAGTCCTTGTGGCGGACCAGAGTTGGACCGCTAGAGCCTATGGCGGCCCAAGGTTTGACCGCCAGGTACTGAGCTGCAGCGGGTGAGTGGCAGTCTCGTTCTCTTCGATCATGATTTCCGTGAGTCAGTTCTTACCTCCGGTGACACGTCCACTAGTCGTAGCCTTCTTACAGCACGCGGTGCTGACCCACCTGGGAGTGGTGGAGCGGCAGACCCAAGAGAGACGGTGAGTAGGCTGGTTACCGTAGGGCCCCCACGTACAGCCGAGTTCGGGCTTAGGGGGAATTACCAGTTAGAGGACAGGCCTAGGGCGTATGGTCTGAGTGTGCACACGGGGCTGAGGGTTTCAGACCCGCGCTGAGGAGCGCGACCCCAGCTAGTCCTTGTTTTGTGGTACTACTGGTTATTGAGTGTGTCTGAGTCTCACGCCCGGGGCGTTGTAGCTAGACACTTGTGACGTGGTGTAAGACGTCAGGGGACGCATCTGGTCGTTCTTCTAGTGGGTGGTGCTCCTATCTACTGGCAGATACGGACTCAAGTTTTTACGGATCGAGGTTTGGTTGTACGGTACGGTTAGTTAGATAGCTTTTCCATTTATTTATTTTTGCTTATTAGTTCCACCGTACTCTTGTTAGGTAGTGTTACCTTCCGCGGTTTTTGCGCCTTGCTGTCGTTTTCCTCGTTGTGCGGTGGGGGTCCGAGGGATCCCTATTGGGCCAATGAAATGAGGCTCACCCCTACTTTTCAGGTGAGGCTGGATCGTCAAGAGGTGCGGCAGAGTTTCAGCGTGGTTCTTCTAGCCAGGGTTAGTCGCCAGTCTGCCAGAGCCGGGGGATGCCCCGTGTAGTTGTATGTCGGGGAATGCCCCGTGTAGTTATACTTTTCCTTCCGTTGATTGTACTTTATTTGGGCATGAGATACACTAGACCTTGTAGCAGTTTATCTTATTTTATATTATGCTGTGCATTTTATTTCTGATTATTGTGCTATCCCTGCAGTTGTTTCAGCTTCTCTTGTACTCCCACACCATCCCTTTCTACCCTTCCGAGTCTTCGGGCTCTTGGGTTGGCGGGCCGAGATTCGAGACGCGTCGGTTCCTTTACAGTACTCGGATCCCGGGTCGTCACAGTTGGTATCTGAGCATAGGTTGTGGAAGTACATAAGAATCTGAGATGGTTGTAGTGGTCCAGAAGGTCCATGAATGTCCTGTACAGTCGGCGACTGGCGTAGGGCTCCGCGTGTTTTTGTTAATCTTGTCGTTTGTTTTCTGTTGGCAGGTGTTATGGCGCCCAGGAGAGCGACTCGTTCTCAGCAGGGAGAGTCAGGTGGAGGCCAGGAGGGGCAGAGTAGAGCAGAGCTTCCAGCAGATGCAGCTGAGGGGGCGAGAGTTCCCGGACCAGAGGAGTTCTTCCGGGGCATGTATCAGTATGTTCTTCAGCAGCAGCAGCAGCAGCAGCAGCAGGGCGGTGATGCTGGTGATGGCTCATCCTCTCGGAGAGGTCACGTGCTGAGGGATTTCTTGCAGTACCAGCCGTCTACTTTCAGCGGGCAGCCGGATCTAGAGGTGTCCAGAGAGTGGTTAGATGACATGGAGCAAGTGTTCAGTTCGATGGAGTGTCCCGAGGAGGAGAAGGTGGTGTTGGCTACGCATCGATTGCAAGGGCCAGCCCGGGTTTGGTGGACATCAGAGTGGGGAGCGATGTTCCAGTCCCGTCCTCTTCGGCAGATCTTGTGGCAGGAGTTCGTCCCGGCTTTCGAGCGTGCTTTTTGTCCATCCTTCCTCAGATCGTAGAAGCTGCGCGAGTTCCTAGAGCTGGTCCAGGGTGACATGATAGTGATGTAGTACATGTCCATGTTCATTGAGTTGGGCCGGTATCCACCACACATTGTGGCAGATGAGACGGTGCGGACTGAGCAGTTTGTTGGGGGTCTGAGGATAGAGTTGAGGCATCCTTTGCTTGCCTCAGGTTTGACCAACGTGGATGCGGCTTGTAGAGCAGCAACGGCGTTGGAGAGAGATATGCAGAAGGTTCGAGGTCAGGGCAGTGCAGGTCAGGTGCAGATAGGTTTTGGTCAGTCAGCGTCCGTGCAGCAGTAGAGTTATGTTCAGATTTCAGCAGGTGGTTCAGGGACGTCCCCGTCCGGGGCGTCAGCAGCAGATTCGTCATCTCTGGGATCGAAGCTCAAGAAGTTGCTCAAGGAAGCTGGTTTTGGCAGGAGGCGTAGAGGTTGTAGAGATCAAGAGCAGGTGTCGGTGGGTAGTGTTCAGCAGCCTACCCAATTGTAGCGTCAGGGTTCTGTGAGTGGTTCTCGGGGCGGGTGTCCTCGGTGCGGCGAGTCTCATCTAGGCAGGCAGTGTACGTCGCCCGTGGTTTGCTTCTGGTGCGACCAGCCAGGGCACATGGTACGTGACTGTCCGCAGAGACAGCGCCAGCCGCACGAGTTTCAGCAGCAGCAGTTTCAGCCCCAGCAGATGTCGTCGTAGCCGCAGTAATACCAGCAGCAGGGTCAGTATCCTCAGTTGACTCGGTCAGCTACTGGAGGGAGGCAGAGATCTCGAGGCAGAGTTACCCACATCACCAGAGCAGAGGCTGAGGCGTCCCAGTTGGTAGAATGTACTATTCTGATTCTTGGTTGCGCGGCCCGAGTTTTGTTCGATTCTGGTGCATCTCATTCGTTCATTTCAGAGGATTTTGCTCAGAGTGCCGAGGAGTCGGCGACTGAGGTGTCCTGTGATCTGGCAGTGGAGTTGCCTACCAGTGATTTCATGCTCACCATGTACTTCTTCGAGAAGGTGCCCGTGTGGGTGGATGGGCGGAACTTACCGGCCAGGCCTTATGCATTGCCGCTTCAGGACTTTGATGTGATCTTGGGCATGGATTGGCTCGAGGCCCATCATGCCATGGTGGATTGCGGATCGAAGAGGGTCTACTTTCGGCAGCTTCGTGGACCCACTTTTTATTTTCAAGGTATCCGGTCTTCCTCCTCCCGTTTTCTTATTTCGGCTATTAGGGCTCGTATATTGCTTGACACGGGTTGTCAAGGTTTCCTTACTTCTGTGGTTTTGGTCGATCGACAGTGTCCGGATGTGGAGGACATTCCGATTCTGTGCGAGTTTTCTGATATTTTTTTCGAGGAGTTGCCTGGGTTGTCACCGCAGCGAGAGATTGATTTCGTGATTGAGGTGGTACCAGGTACGACACCTATGTCGAAGGCCCCTTATCGTATGGCGTCGGTGGAGTTGAGAGAGTTGAAGGCGCAGTTGCAAGAATTACTGACCAAGGGGTACATTCATCCTAGCTTTTCTCCTTGGGGTGTGCCGGTGTTGTTTGTGAAGAAGAAGGATGGTAGTCTGAGGTTGTGCATCGACTACCGGAAGTTGAACCATGTGACTGTTAAGAACAAGTATTTGTTGCCTCGGATTGATGACTTGTTTGATCAGCTTCAGTCGGCCCGGGTGTTTTCGCGGATCGACCTGAGATCGGGTTATTACCAGTTGCGGATTCGAGAGTCTGATGTTGAGAAGACTGTGTTTCGCTCAAGGTATGGGCATTATGAGTTCTTGGTGATGCCGTTTGGGCTCACCAATGCCCCCGCGGCATTTATGGATTTGATCCATAGGGTGTTCCATCCGTATCTAGACCAGTTTGTGGTCGTGTTCGTGGACGACATCCTTATGTATTCGCGGTCTGCTGAGGAGCATGTGCATCATTTGAGGGTGGTGTTGCAGACCCTTCGGGATCACCAGCTGTATGCCAAGCTCAGCAAGTGTGAGTTTTGGCTTCGAGAGGTGCACTTTTTGGGGAACATGATTTCTGGTGATGGAGTTTCCATGGACCCGGCCAAGGTCGAGGCTGTGGTGCAGTGGCCGAGGCCGAGTTCTGTCACGGAGATTCGGAGCTTTCTGGGGCTCGCAGGCTATTATAAGAGATTCATCCAGCATTTTTCTCCATTTGCGGCCTTGATGACCAGGCTTACGGGGAAGGATGTGTCATTTGTCTGGACGTAGGAGTGTGAGCAGAGCTTCATGGAGCTGAAGAGATTACTCACGACTGCTTCGGTGTTGGTGTTGCCTTCTGGATTGGGAGGTTTTGTGGTGTGTACAGATGCTTCCAGAGTAGGTTTGGGGGCTGTGCTGATGCAGCATGGCGGAGTTGTGGCGTATGCGTCTCGGCAGTTGAAGTCACATGAGGAGAACTACCCTACTCATGATCCTGAGTTGGCGGCGATGATTTTTGCTCTGAAGATCTGGAGGCACTATCTGTACGGCGAGAAGTTCGATATGTTCACTGACCATCAGAGTTTGAGGTATGTGTTTACCCAGAAGGATCTGAACCTCAGGCAGAGGAGGTGGATGGAGTACATGAAGGATTATGATTTTACTCTGTCGTATCAGCCTGGCAGGATGAATGTCATGGCTGATGCCTTGAGCAGGAAGGTGGTGGTCAGTCAGATGTTGTTGAGGAAGTGGAGGTTATGGGAGCAGGTACCGGCCATGACTTTTAGGCTCAAGATCCCTCGAGATCAGGGTTCGGCTGTTCTTGCGAGCTTGACTGTCACACCAGTTATTCGTCGTCAGGTGACTGAGGCTCAGTGTGCGGACCCCAAGCTACCCCAGATTTTGTCGTTGGTCGAGGTGGAGTTTGGTGAGGATGGAGCTGTGAGGTTCCGAGGTAGGTTGTACGTCCCAGTCGAGGAGCAGACGAGGCGTGCGGTGTTGCGAGAGGTTCATGGGAGTCGATATGCCGTGCACCCCGGACCGGCTAAGATGTACCAGAATTTGAAGAGGCAATTTTGGTAGCCTGACATGAAGAGAGATGTTGCAGAGTTTGTGGCCAGGTGCTTGATTTGTCAGCAGGTGAAAGCTGAGCACGAGCGACCGAAAGGTACACTTCAGCCCTTGGATATTCCCGCGTGGAAGTGGGACCGCGTGACCATCGATTTTGTGGTCAGGTTACCGAGGACATCTAGTGGGCAGGATAGTATCTGGTTGCTGGTGGATAGACTGACGAAGACGGCTTGGTTGTTGCTGATCAAGGTCAGTTGGAGTGTGCATCGTTTGGCTCGTCTGTATGTGGAGCGGATCGTCCCGATGCATGGAGTTCCCATCTCCATTGTGTCCGATCACGATCCTCGCTTCACTTCAAGATTCTAGAGGAGCTTCCAGAAAGCTCTAGGCACCGAGTTGGCATTTAGCTCAGCGTACCATCCTCAGTCAGACGGTCAGTCAGAGAGGACCATCCAGACTTTGGAGGATATGTTGAGGTCGTGTTGCCTGGAGTGGCAAGGGAGTTGGATCCACCATTTGCCATTAGTGGAGTTTGCCTACAACAATGGCTATCATTCGAGCATTGGTATGGCACCGTACGAGGCGTTGTACGGGCGACCTTGTCGAACTCCACTTGATTGGTTCGAGGTGGGAGAGCGTGTCCTAACAGGACCGGATTTGGTGCAGCAGTGCGCTAAGGTGGTGCGTCTGATCTGACAGAAGATGTTAGCTGCGCAGAGCCGACAGAAGAGCTATGCCGATCGGAGGAGGCGGCCCCTTAGTTTTGCTGTAGGTGATCGGGTGTTTTTGCGAGTTTCTCCCATGAAGGGTGTGATGCGCTTCGGCAGGCGTGGGAAGCTGAGTCCCCGCTACATTGGCCCTTTTCTTATTGTCGAGCGTATTGGTGAGGTTGCCTATCGGTTGTAATTGCCTCGGAGCTATCTGATGTGCATGATGTGTTTCATGTGTCTATACTTCGGAGGTATATGCCTGATGATTCCCACGTTCTGAAGGATGCCGTGTGGCCCGAGGTGACCCCGACTTGTCCCTATCGGAGTACCCCATCCGCATTGAGGATCGGCGTGAGCAGTGCCTGTGGAACAAGGTTATGTTGAGTACGGACTGAATAGATCTAGAGGGGGGGTGAATAGATCTTTCCCCCTTTTTTCGATTTAATATCTATTGACTAAATGAGTTGCAGGTGATTGACGAATTACAGAACTAATGTTGATATCAATGAAGAAAACAAACACATAGAGAAGCACGCACACACATAAGCAAACCACAAGATAGGATTTTTAAGGTGGTTCAGTCTCTTCCCGAGACTTACATCCACCCCTTGCTTAACTCAAGCAAGGCTTCACTTATGAGAACCTCTGATCTCAATCCAAAACACAAGACACCGCTGTCACACAGCTTGTTCCTGCTGACACACAGCTTGTACCAGCTGACACACAGCTTGAATCCGCTGCCTCACAGCTTGACACTTGGTGTAAGGATGAATAGAAATGATGAGAAGGTGGGATGATGCAACAGGACTGAATATAGACTTTTGTAACAAAGTAAAGAATTCAGCCTGGGACTTAATCACATAAATAACAAGAGTAGACTCCCTGTAGAACTTCCAATCGGATGCCTTCAGCTGCTTTGCTGCTGGAGGTCGCACAGCTTCAAGCCCAGTCTTCCTTCTGCAGCAATGAGAATGCTTTTAGTCTTCTGCAGATTTCTGGTTGATGGAGAGCCACTTCGTCCTGTGATGTAGGTGTGTTTCTTAGCTTCTGTTCTATGCTCTCTCTGTGTGCTTGCCTCCGCGATCAGTTGCCTTCTACTTTTTATGCAGATCCTTTTTCAAGCCTGAAGCTCTTCCCGCTCAAATTCCAGATCGAGCGTTAATCTGCTAGAAAGCAGGGAGAAGGTTAAATCCGATCACTACAATAAGTTTGACCGCTTCTAAGCAAGATTCTCTCATTGATTCCCGTGCGAAATCTCATCATTTGAACTACCCAACAACCTGCAACAACCACCTGCAGGTTTTAAGGAACCAAAATAGAATTCGGTTAGAGTTCGGTTCTGGACGCTATAACACCCGTGGTCGACCATGACACTGTCCCTGGTCGACAACGAGCAGTGTCCTGATGGCGGCTTCATTCTGGCTGACACTCGCGTCCCGTGTGGTCGACCACAGCCTTGTCGCTGGTCGACAGCCAAGTCACATGCAGAAGACAGATGACTTGAAGTGTTCCTGGCTGGGTTCGTTGGTCGACCATAACCACTTCCCTGGTCGACAAGCGGCCTTTGACACTTCTTCTGATTTGTTGATTCCACTTGGGTTTCAGTGGACCTGAAAATACTTAACATATCAGAAGTAACTTGAACTATCAGATTTATATTGAGTTAATCAAAAATATTGTTTTGTCATCATCAAATAGTCATGAGTCCATTACTTTGAAGGAACAATCAAACCACTTGTATTTGTTATGAAACAAGATAGAACTTGATTAATCAAACATATCCTATTGTCATCATCAAAACCAAGGGATGCACAACATTCTCCCCCTTTTTGATGATGACAACCATGAGTCATTGTGACAAACAACAGATTATAAAATTCATTTGATATTGCATTCAAGACTATCATAGCACAGATTTCATTCAGACAATTCGTTTGATGTGTCTTTCAAAAACTATAGCACTAATTACATGAGTGACTCAAAAAGGATAAAGATACTAAGGACACGTAGACAAGGTAAACTTGACATCTAGACACACAACTAGACACACAATGACACATAAAGTCCTATCTCCCCCTTTGTCAACAGCAAAAAGAAGATCATTTAAACAATCCCTTTGAGGAGGATGAGGAAGTCTCTGGCTTCACGTTCTCTTCCATGCGATCCAGCTTGTCAACAATGTGGGCATAAGAGAGCCTGAGCTTCTGGATCTCGGAGATAGTAGCATTGTGATACTGTTCATTCTGCTTGGTTGTGAACTCTATGCGGTTTAGGGACCCAGCCGTGGCAATTTATAGGGTAGGGCAGTAGGGCTGGGTCTTAAAAAAAAAGGATAGTGAACCATCACGATGCAGAAAACGAGCGGTCAGGATTTAATTAGCATAACTCAAATTTTTGGAAGATATTAAAGTGTACGCCCTTTCTTTAATAGAACACTTATGGAACCTTTCCACCCTTATGCAAAGACCACCTTGTGACCAAATAGAGTGGGTATTGTGGTTCAATGAATTTGAAAGTATTGCACCAATAAATTGACTCTCCATATCCAATTTCTTTCACATGGCTCCTTGAACTTATAATATATTTCAAGAGATAATTTGACTAACTATGCTAGCTGAACAGTGTTTTGTACTTTTGTTTGCATGCTATGCTTTAGGTCAACCATTTTCTCTGCCTTTGTGATAACTTTTTGAATCATTTGAGAGCTGTGGTCAGGTTTATCACATGCTTTTCTACACGAGGAGACACGCTTTTTACACGCCAGAAACCCCGGCTACTTAGCATGCCTAACCATTCCACTAATAACTGGGACACACCTTTTATCCGTGAGGATATACGTTTATCAGACGCCAATATCCCCAGTTACTCAGTATGCCCAATCAATATTTTTGAAAGCAGCAGAGTTAGATTGGATCTTCATGACACACTTGTCTCCCATCTATTGTTCAGCCAATTTTTTGCTTTGAGATGGAGAACAGTAGTTTCTCAGAACTCAATCCATTGCTCTACCAAGAAGGCAGAATTATGGCGTATTCCATGTACATACATGTTATATTTGAGTTTAATTTTACTGTTCAACACAGACATAGGTAGAGAAACAGTCTCATTACTAAAAATCATAAGTCCTCAAAATCTTGTGACAGAGTCATAGTTATGGTTTGAATTTATTGCAGTAGTACAGTTCAAATTCTCATTACTACACTCAACCTCTACTCTTAATGATTACCTTGGTGATTTTATTGAAAGATATGGTTAGGTTTTTCAATGTTTTATCAAGGAATGAGTTTACACTTTTTCTCCCCCTCAATTTGTGAGTCCTTGCTGAAGAAAAAAAAATGTTGGCCATGAAGAGATATAGAGACACAAGGGATGGGAAGCATGGATAAGGATGAATGAGTGAAGAAATGGAGCACAAAAGTTCACTTAGTTCAGAGGATTTCCTAGCAGAGCCAGCAGCATTTTTTAGATCCATTTTCCCTTGTTCAGATCCTCTGTCGACCATAGAGTTGCCTTTGGTCGACCTCTGTGCTGTCACAGAAACTGCCTGATGAGTAGTCACCTGTGGTCTGCTTTCTGACAAATCTGTTGTCGACCATGGGACCGCCTGTGGTCGACAGCTGCGAAGTCACAGAACCAACTATTTTCTGTCCTGATGCCTTGGTCGACCAGCGCCTCGCCTGTGGTCGACCACAAGAGATAATCCGTAGTAGAACCAGGATTCTGCAGAACTTGCTGAAGTAGCAACCGACACTAGACCTCCAAACTCAAAAGTTGACCAGTACTAGAGACCTAGTTGACATAACTTAGTACAGAAATGACAGAATCTACACAATGAACACATGAATATGATTATTTCAAGAATTTTCAGGAGAAATTCTACAAATTCCTAACTCCCTTCTTAGAGTTGAAAATCTGTCATTGTTAAGGGGTTTTGTGAAAATGTCTGCCAGTTGTTTTTCAGTTTCTACAAAATGAAGCATGAAATTTCCTTTGGAGACCTCATCTCTTAGAACGTGATGACGGATCTCAATGTGTTTTGTCCTAGAGTGTTGAATGGGGTTTTTAGATAAATTAATAGCACTAGTGTTGTCACAGAAAATAGGTGCACATCCAAGATCTACATTGTAGTCTTGGAGTTGATGTTTTATCCACATAACCTGTGTACCACAGCTCCCTACTGCGACATACTCAGCCTCAGCAGTGGAGAGTGCCACAGAATGCTGCTTTTTAGAAGCCCATGATATTAAACATCCACCTAATATTTGACAATAACCACTAGTACTCTTCCTATCAATTTTGCAACCAGCATAATCAGCATCTGAATATGAAATCAAATCTAGTTTGCAGTATGTAGGATACCATAGACCCAATTCTTGGGTGCCGGCAAGGTATCGAAGGATACGCTTGACAGCCCCTAAATGTGATTCTCTAGGGCTAGACTGATATCTAGCACACATGCATACACTAAACTGAATATCTGGCCTTGAAGCAGTTAAATATAGCAGGGACCCGATCATACCTCTGTATTTCTTGGCATCTACCATGTTACCTTTTACATCAGCTTCCAATGTTGCATTTGTACCCATGGGTGACTCGATTGGTTTGCAGCTTTCCATGCCAAACTTCTTCAACATCTCCTTTATGTACTTGGATTGATTTATGAAGTATCCTTCTCTACATTGTATGATCTGCAATCCAAGAAAAAACTGTAAATCACCCATTAAACTCATTTCAAACTCATTGGTCATTAAGTTTGCAAATTCAGTACATAAAGAAGCTTCGGTAGACCCAAACACAATATCATCCACATAGATTTGTACAACTAGTATATGCTTACCTTGGGTCTTGGAAAACAATGTTTGATCAATTTTACCTCTTATGTATCCCTTCTTGGTGAGGAAGGAGCTCAACCTTTCATACCAGGCCCGAGGAGCCTGCTTTAATCCATACAAAGCTTTATGCAATTTGAAAACATGATTAGCAAGTTCATCATTTTCAAAACCAGGGGGTTGTTCCACATAGACTTCTTCTTTTATTATTCCATTTAGAAATGCACTTTTTACATCCATTTGTTGTAGTTTGATTCCATGAGATGCTGCAAAGGCTAACAATATCCTGATGGCTTCTAATCTAGCAACTGGAGCATATGATTCTTCAAAATCAACCCCAAATTCCTGGTTGTACCCTTTAGCCACCAGCCGAGCCTTGTTTCTCATTACAACCCCTTCTTCACTTAGCTTGTTTTTATAGACCCACTTGGTTCCAATAACGGGGTGAGATGAAGGTCTAGGGACAAGACTCCACACCTGATTTCTTTCAAATTGATTTAGTTCTTCATGCATAGCATTTATCCATGAGTCATCTTTTAATGCTTCCTCTACTGATTTGGGCTCTATTTGGGACACAAGTGCAAGCTGATCTAGTTCATTGATTTCTTTTAACTGAGATCTAGTCTTCCTAGGATCATGAATTCCACCAATGATGTTTTCTATGGAATGATCTCTAAGAAGTCTTAAGTTCTCAAGATTGTTACCTGAGATGCCTTCTCCTTCGGGTGGAGCATTGTTACCTGAGATGCCTTCTCCTTCGGGTGGAGCATTAGTAATACCTTGATCTCTTTCCTGAGATTGTTCTTCTTCATTTGGTTCTTCGTTGTCTTCTAGAAATTCCCTATCTTCTTCTTCCTTGCTGACCTGCTCATTTTTGCCAAGATCATTAATTTCATCAAATGTAATATGAGGGGATTCTTCAACAATTTGATCTTTGGTGTTAAAAACTCTATAGGCTCTTGATCGGTCGGAATAGCCCAAGAATATTCCTGGATCACTCTTCGGTTCAAATTTGTCCAAGACCCTTTTATCATTGTTATGAATAAAGCATTTTGACCCGAAAATTCTAAAATGAGCTAGGGATGGTTTCTTACCTTTGAACATTTCATATGGTGTATTTTCACTAGCCGGTCTTACCATTGCTCGGTTTACAATGTAGCATGCTGTGTTGACTGCCTCTGCCCAAAATCTCCTTGGAAGTTTAGCTTCAACCAGCATGGTTCTAGCCATCTCGACAAGAGTGCGGTTCCTTCTCTCCACAACACCATTTTGTTCTGGAGTCCTTGGTGAGGAAAATCTGTGGGTTATGCCCTTGTTTCTGCAGAATAAGTCAAAGTCAGAATTTTCAAACTCCCCCCCATGGTCAGATATGATTGTACACACTTTGGACTTGCCATCCTGCTTCATTCTTTTGTAGAATTCCTGAAACTCAGAAAAGACATCACTTTTATGAGATAGAAATATTACCCATGTGAATCTAGAGAAATCATCAACTAGTACATAACCGTATCTCTTACCACTAAGACTAGCAGTTCTTGTTGGGCCAAAAAGGTCCATGTGCACAAGTTCTAGTGGTCTAGAAGATTGACTTTCAGTTCTACCTTTGAATGATTTTCTTGTTTGCTTACCTTGGGTACATGATTCACATACTTTGACATTTTGAGCAAACGAAATTTCAGGCATACCAAGAACCATTTTATTCTTCACCAGTTTATGCAACACCCTATAGCTAACATGCCCTAGCCTTCGGTGCCACAGCCAGGTCAGGTCCTCTTTCTTGGCGGTTAGGCACAGGTTGGAGTGGGCTGGATCATCCAAGTCTATTATGTAGACATTGTTTACTCTCTGGCCCATAAACTTGACTGTATCTGAATTTGGTTCAATAATCTTGCAGATCTTGGAGTCAAATTACTTATGCTTTGTCGCAAAGCTGACTGATGCTCAGCAAGTTATATTCCAGTCCATCTACCAGCAGTACATTTTCAATACTGTTTGAGGAGTTCTTACCTATTTTACCTGTCCCGATGATCTTACCTTTGTTATTTCCTCCAAAGGTCACATAACCTCCATCTTTTGAGCTTAGTTGGGAGAACTTGGTCTTGTCTCCCGTCATGTGTCTTGAGCAACCACTATCTAAGTACCACTTATTGTGCATGGCTGCCAGACATTCCTGCATCATGAATTACACAGAAATTTTTGGACCCCAATGGTACCCGGGTCCAAGATAACTTGTAAAATTGTGAAATTGCTGTAACAATCCTTTGGGAACCCAGATTTTCTTAGAGCAGTTTAATTTTTCGTCTCTGACTTTGTTCAGATTGGGTGGCTTTTGTTCTAATGTTTCTTTAATCTGAATCCACCTTTTTGATTTCCAATTTTCATTTTGTTTCACCTGAGAAAATCTGTGGTTTCTGTTTGCGTGTCTGGTCATGGTCGACATCTGGTGTGTCTGTGGTCGACCATTGCTTTTCCAGAAGCCAGCGCTTGTTCTGGCAGTTCCTCTGGTCGACATCTGGTATGTCTGTGGTCGACCACTGCTTCTCCAGACGCCAGCGCCTGTTCTGGCAGATCCTCTGGTCGACAGAGGAGGGGTCGGTTGTCGACCAGCCTGTCTCCAGACATCTTGTTTTCCAGATTTATGTCCTTTAACTTGATTTAGTACTTGGTTTGTTTGGTTATTTCTGTGAATTTGAGTTTCTTGTCTATTATTTTTAAGCTTATGTTGATTGACTGTTTTCTCTTTAATGTTTCTCTCTTCCTTGGTGACATTATTCCTTTTGGAGGAGCATTCAGCTACATCCTCTTGTTTGTCTTGGTATAGATTGATTAGGGGCCCTTTTCCTTTTGAGTCAGCAATCCCAGTTACGGTTTTTATTTGGAATTCCTTTTTAGCCGTAGGATTGTATCCTAACCCTTCTTTTTGAAAGTTTACTTTTATTCCCAAGACAGCATTTAAGTTTTCTTGACCTTTAGTCATTTTTTCCAAGGTTTCCTGTTTGTTTTTCAGTTCACTCTGGATTCTTTCTATTTCTTCCAGAAGTTGACAGTTTTCCTCCTTGAGTGAGTTGTTTCTTTCTTGAGTTACCTTAGTTTGCTGTTCACTTTCTTGAGTCTTTAATTTTACCTCATCAATTGTGGTTTTCAGTGACTCATTTTCTTCTAACAGCCATTTGACATTTTCTTCATCTGTCTCGTATTGTTTCAGCTTATTTTTCAAGGTGGTGATTTCTAATTCTAGTTCAGTTCTGTTGGCAAATGGGTTGCTGTCATTATTGATCTGATTAAGCTTTTTCTTCAAACTCTTATTTTCCTTTCTAATTCTTTCATATGCATCAAGTAAGTCTGAGTAGACTTCTTCCCAATCTGAGCTAGAAAAATCTTGAAACGGAGGGATTACCTCAAGATCATCGCTATCTCCTTTGGCCATCAAACAGATGTTTCCTTCTTCTTCCTCGGAAGTTGTTTCCTCCTTACTGCTTTCCTCCTCCTCGCTCCATGTGCTTATCATTGCTTTTAGTTGCTTGCCTTTCCACTTGAAGCTTGATTTCTTAGGAGTCTCTGGACATTCAGCCTTTATGTGTCCTAGTTTCCTGCAGTTGTAGCAGACAAGTTTGTTAGATGAAGTTTTATTTTTATCAAACTTAAACTGAGATGACTTTCTTACCATGCCCTTAGGATTCCTGAATCCCTTACCTTCCTTCCGCAGAAACCTTTTGAATTTTCTTGTTAACATGGCTAGCTCACCAGTTTCCTCACCTGTGCTAGATGAGTTATCAGTGTCAGATAGTTCAGAGGTGCCTATTTTAGTTTTTAGGGCGAGCTGGTTCTTTTTCTTGCCCTCATCTTCCTTTCTTTTCAGATTGACCTCATAGGCCATTAGGGATCCCACTAGTTCATCCACAGTCATAGTGGTGAGGTTCTTTGAGTCCTCAATTATTGTGGCCTTGGTATGCCACATAGGAGTGAGGGATCTTAGGATCTTCCTCACTAATTCCTGTTCCTTGTAGGTTTTCCCTAGACTCTTTAAACTATTCGTTAATTGCACTAGTCTAGCATACATTTCAGAAATATTTTCGTCAGTTTTCATTCTAAACATTTCATATTCTGAAACTAGCATATTTGCTTTTGACTCCCTTACCTCTGAAGTACCTTCATAGATTACTACTAGTCGATCCCACATTTCCTTGGCCGTTGCACATTGTGAAACTCGTGAGAACTCCGTGGGGTGTAGTGCGCATTGCATTACGTTCATGGCTCCCCAGTTGATGGTTGATTTTCTGACCTGTTCTCTGGTCCAGGTATCCTCATCTTCGGGCAGCTCGTAGGGTCCTCGGCTTACTACTCTCCACATCTCATGATCTTGTGCTCTCAAGAACACCTGCATACGATTTTTCCAGTATGAGAAATCATTTCCATCGAAATATGGTGGTCTAGTTACTGAGTGTCCCTCAGCCATTAGACTTCTAGAGTTCAGTCCGGCAGGCCTCTCCTGGTTGTTAGACCACATTTTTGGAGAGTCTGGCTCTGATACCACGTGTTGAGTACGGACTGAATAGATCTAGAGGGGGGGTGAATAGATCTTTCCCCCTTTTTTCGATTTAATATCTATTGACTAAATGAGTTGCAGGTGATTGACGAATTACAGAACTAATGTTGATATCAATGAAGAAAACAAACACATAGAGAAGCACGCACACACATAAGCAAACCACAAGATAGGATTTTTAAGGTGGTTCAGTCTCTTCCCGAGACTTACATCCACCCCTTGCTTAACTCAAGCAAGGCTTCACTTATGAGAACCTCTGATCTCAATCCAAAACACAAGACACCGCTGTCACACAGCTTGTTCCTGCTGACACACAGCTTGTACCAGCTGACACACAGCTTGAATCCGCTGCCTCACAGCTTGACACTTGGTGTAAGGATGAATAGAAATGATGAGAAGGTGGGATGATGCAACAGGACTGAATATAGACTTTTGTAACAAAGTAAAGAATTCAGCCTGGGACTTAATCACATAAATAACAAGAGTAGACTCCCTGTAGAACTTCCAATCGGATGCCTTCAGCTGCTTTGCTGCTGGAGGTCGCACAGCTTCAAGCCCAGTCTTCCTTCTGCAGCAATGAGAATGCTTTTAGTCTTCTGCAGATTTCTGGTTGATGGAGAGCCACTTCGTCCTGTGATGTAGGTGTGTTTCTTAGCTTCTGTTCTATGCTCTCTCTGTGTGCTTGCCTCCGCGATCAGTTGCCTTCTACTTTTTATGCAGATCCTTTTTCAAGCCTGAAGCTCTTCCCGCTCAAATTCCAGATCGAGCGTTAATCTGCTAGAAAGCAGGGAGAAGGTTAAATCCGATCACTACAATAAGTTTGACCGCTTCTAAGCAAGATTCTCTCCTTGATTCCCGTGCGAAATCTCATCATTTGAACTACCCAACAACCTGCAACAACCACCTGCAGGTTTTAAGGAACCAAAACAGAATTCGGTTAGAGTTCGGTTCTGGACGCTATAACACCCGTGGTCGACCATGACACTGTCCCTGGTCGACAACGAGCAGTGTCCTGATGGCGGCTTCATTCTGGCTGACACTCGCGTCCCGTGTGGTCGACCACAGCCTTGTCGCTGGTCGACAGCCAAGTCACATGCAGAAGACAGATGACTTGAAGTGTTCCTGGCTGGGTTCGTTGGTCGACCATAACCACTTCCCTGGTCGACAAGCGGCCTTTGACACTTCTTCTGATTTGTTGATTCCACTTGGGTTTCAGTGGACCTGAAAATACTTAACATATCAGAAGTAACTTGAACTATCAGATTTATATTGAGTTAATCAAAAACATTGTTTTGTCATCATCAAATAGTCATGAGTCCATTACTTTGAAGGAACAATCAAACCACTTGTATTTGTTATGAAACAAGATAGAACTTGATTAATCAAACATATCCTATTGTCATCATCAAAACCAAGGGATCCACAACAGGTTATTCCTCTAGTTAAGGTAGTCTGGCAGCGTCACTCCGGTGGCGAGGCGTCGTGGGAGTGTGAGGATGAGATGCGGCAACTGTATCCGTATTTGTTCAGGTGAGTCTTCTTCCTTATCCCTGTGCCTTGTCCTTAATTTCAAGGATGAAATTTGTTTAAGGGGGGAGGGCTGTGATATCTCGGACCCTTCGGATCCTTCTTCTCGGGTCCCGGATCTACTTTCTCAGAAAATTTATTTCCATTATGCCTGAAATTATTTTCTGGACATCTTCCGTGCTCGGATCCGTGTGATTCGGGTCAGTCTCGGAGGCTGCGGGACGTGTTCCGCGTGTTTCCCGCGTGTTTTCTGTTTTCCGCATGTGTGTCTCGGGAAAACCTACAGAACCCCATAGCGGGTGAACCGGGTCGTTCACCTACCCGCGGGTGGTACCGTTACGATCAGTGTGTTCCGAGGATCGAGAAAATATATATTTCTATTTTTTAGGATTTTCCAGATTTTCCAGATTTTCTATAAATACCAAACCTTTTCCTTTTTCTTTTTCCCTTTTTCTTCTTTTCTCCTTCTCCTTCTTCCTCCTTCCTCCTTCCCGTGAGCGCACTGCACCCCCCTCTCTCCCGTTCGGAGCTCGCGGCCCCTTCCTCCTCCGGCGACGGGTGGTGGACGACGGCGGCGACGCGGTGACGGCGAGATGAACGCTGCGGTGTCTTCCTCGCGGCGTGGGGAGGCATTCTTGTTCGTGGGTTTAAAAGGTTCTTCCTTTGTTTGGCGGTGATCTAGCGGAGCTCTTGCTCCATTGAGGTAGGGAGACGAATCCCCATGCTCTTACCTTCGTTCCCCGTGATTTGTAGGCCGAGGAGAGGCCGAGAGGGGTGTTTTTGAGCCGGGTGGGGTGAAAACCATGTTTTAGGACTTGAGCGTCGATCCGCCGTTTCGTGAGGTTTCGGACCGATTTGGGGGTTTAGATGCATGCCAGGAGGGTTGGGGGAGCTTCCCCCTTATTTTCCCCATCATCGGAGCATGATCGGGGCGTGGAATGGGATTTTGGAATTCTTCTCGCCGTCCCGTTCTCGGGTGAGTGTGGCGGTCCTTCCAGTGACTGCCAGACTCCCTGGTGGCCCAAGGTAGGCGTGGTAGATTCTCTGGCGGCCTAAGGTGGGCACGCCACAGGGCACTGTTTTGTCGGCGGGGGTCATTGTCGACTGGCGGCCGCACGATAAACCGCCAGTGTGGGTGACGGCCGAAGCTTCGGCCACTACCCTCGTTTTTGACCGTTGCGTCTCGGGGCGCTTGTTTCTGACCGTTGGGGGTCACGTGCCTTTAGTGGCCGTAGCTACGGCCGTCAGAGGATTTCTAGCGGGCCAAGGTTGGGCCGCTGGAGGGCTGTGGCGGCCTGAGATGGGAGCGCCAGAGCCAACGTGACTTACCTTCTAGCAGTCCAAGATTGGGCCACTAGAGTCCTTGTGGCGGACCAGAACTAGACCGCTAGAGCCTGTGGCGGCCCAAGGTTGGACCGCCAGGTACTGAGCTACACCGGGTGGGTGGCAGTCTCGTTCTCTTCGATCGTGGTTTCCGTGAGTCAGTTCTTACCTCCGGTGACACGTCTATTAGTCGTAGCCTTCTTACGGCACGCGGTGTTGACCCACCCGGGAGTGGTGGAGCGGCTGACCCGAGAGAGACGGTGCGTAGGCTGGTTACCGTAGGGCCCCCACGTATAGCCGAGTCTGAGCTTAGGGGGAATTACCAGCTAGAGGACAGGCCTAGGGCGTATGGTCTGAGTGTGCACACAGGGCTGAGGGTTTCAGACCCGCGCTGACGAGCGTGACCCCAGCTAGTCCTTGTTTTGTGGTACTACTGGTTACTGAGTGTGTCTGAGTCTCACGCCCGGGGCGTTGTAGCTAGACACTTGTGACGCGGTGTAAGA
This sequence comes from Amorphophallus konjac, assembly GCA_022559845.1. Lineage (NCBI taxonomy): Eukaryota > Viridiplantae > Streptophyta > Magnoliopsida > Alismatales > Araceae > Amorphophallus > Amorphophallus konjac. The sequence goes on from CM040121.1 coordinate 526,536,886, forward strand.
CGTCAGGGGACGCATCCGGTCGTTCTTCTAGTGGGTGGTGCTCCTGTCTACTGGCAGGTACGGACTCGAGTTTTTACGGACCGAGGCTTGGTTGTACGGTACGGTTAGTTAGATAGCTTTTCCGTTTATTTATTTCTGCTTGTTGGTTCCACCGTACTCTTGTTAGGTAGTGTTACCTTCCGCGGTTTTCGCGCCTTGCTATCGTTTTCCTGGTTGTGCGGTGGGGGTCCGAGGGATCCCTACTGGGCCAATGAAATGAGGCTCACCCCTGCTTTTCAGGTGAGGCGGGGTCGTCGAGAGGTGCGACAGAGTTTCAGCGTGGTTCTTCTAGCCAGGGTTAGTCGCCAGTCTGCCAGAGCCGGGGGATGTCCCGTGTAGTTGTACGCCGGGGAATGCCCCATGTAGTTGTACTTTTCCTTCCGTTGATTGTACTTTATTTGGGCATGATATACACTGGACCTTGTAGTAGTTTATCTTATTTTATATTATGATGTGCATTTTATTTCCGATCATTGTGCTATCCCTGCAATTGTTTCAGCTTCTCTTGTACTCCCACACCATCCCTTTCTACCCTTCCGAGTCTTCGGGCTCGTGGGTTGGCGGGCCGAGATTCGAGACACGTCGGTTCCTTTCCGGTACTCGGATCCCGGGTCATCACATGAAGTCCCTGAACCTATGCGATGATGACTGGATCATAATGAGATTATGATAATGAGATCAATCATCTAGATGCACATGTTCTAAAGGTTCCTAGTCATAGGATCTTCAAGAAGGGACATTGAAGATCCGGATAGACTGGCACACATGATACTTACTCATATGATGGGTGTGATTGTTCTCATAGTTATCAATGTGGAGACACTAAAGTACGTGTGTGGGTGCTCATTAGTAGAATGAGTTCACAGAACTGACCCGATCTAGAATCCCTGAATAGTAATCATACTCACTATCAATTAGGATATTCGATCTCTCAGTAGCACAGTTGGATCTTAGACCTGAGTCACTAAAGATGTCTTGCATAAGGGATGCTGAGTATTTGATTACTAACTTATGGACTTTTGTTAAGTGGTCTTGTACAGTTAGTTATTCGGACTCAGTGGAACTCGTGTGAAGGCAATTAGATTGACAACATGGGATCATTCACTCTTAGTATGACATATGAGAGAGAATACTCTATGGATCTGCACTCGAGAAATCCCATGGCCAAGGTACGGGAGTTCATTATAAAAAAGGAGTTTTCTAATGAATCATTTTGGAGTACAGGATTCAGTTGAGCCAGGACTCAATAGGTTTAACAGTTTGACCATACCCCAGTCCTGGTGGGGCATTAGATGAATGAGGATCTATAGCTGTGTAGAATCTGTAGACGGGGAGGTTCTAGAGTGGGTTGCTTATCCCCAATGTCATTTGGGATCACGAGGCATTGCTTTGTGCATTTCGTGTTCGGAAAGTCCGCTAATTCCATTAAGAGTTAATGGATAAAATTAATTAAGTTAAGAAGGAGTTCTTTACTTAATGGACTGAAAAACTAAACAGACTATGGGGGCCTTGAGGGTCACACACAATGGATTATTGGACAGACCGAGATGGGCAGACTTTATAGACTATTACTGGGTTTTTGTGAAAAATGCCAGGGGTCTATAAATATACGTTGAAGGGAGAAACCCTGGCCAAGCTACAAGGTTGAACCCTGGCCGCCCTCTCTCCTCTCTCTCTCTCTAAGGGGCGCCCCCCTCCTTCTCTCTCCTTCCTCCCCGGTGGATGGTGGTGTTGAGATCAGGTCGGCGCATAGTGATCGAAGAGGAGATCCCGTTTGCTTCCACTCCTCGTGTAGATACGTCTAGAGGCCAGACGCTTGAACAGCTCGCGACTCCGGGATCTTCCTCTCGTTCGTCTTCGAGGATTTGTGTAATGACTCGAGAATCCGATTATTAGGAAGGCCCGATAACCCGAGACTCGAACCGCCGCCCACGAGCCGGGAGGGCTCGGAAGGGCTAAAAGGAGTGTGGAGGCACAAAGAAATAGGAAATAAAGCAGGATAATTCAATAATTAATAGAAATAAATAAAAAACTACAGCAGAGTCCAGTCCAACAGAAAGTATAGTCTAAAGCAGTAAAACGTACCACATGTCGAGTGGACACTCGGCCCGGCGAGCTGGCAACTAAGAACCTCAGAACCGCAACCTCGAACCTCGAGGATGAATCGCCACACCTGAAAAGCAGGGGTGAGCCTCCTATCACTGGCCCAATAGGGATCCCGCAGAACTCCAACTGAGAACAACGGCGGCACGGAAAGCTGCAACTACAAGAGCAACAGTAACAGCAGGAACAGTAACCCGGTGGCCGGTCGAAACTCGGCACTACAACTACTCCTACTGTACCGGTCAAGCAGAAAGAGAAGCCCTACCTAACGGGAGTACGGTAGAACTAACAAGCTAAAGTAAATAAACGGAAAAATCGTCTACTCTAGCAGTACCGTACTACTGAACCTCGGCCCAACAAAACTCGAGTCCACACCTGCCAGCAAACGGGAGCACTACCCACTAGAAGAACGACCAGATGCGTCCCCTGACGTCTTACACCGCGTCACAAGTGTCTAGCTACGACGCCCCGGGCGTGAGACTCAGACACGCAACAAGTACCATAACAAGGACTAGCTAGGGTCACACTCGTCAGCGCGTGTCCTAAGCCCCCAACTACGTGTGCACACACAGACCATCTGCTTAGGTCGGGTCCTCTAGCTGGTTTCCCCCCCCCACCAGACTCTGGTGGCAAAGGCAAGGGGCCCTACGGAAACCAGCCTAAAAACCGCCTCTCACCGGGTCTCGCTCTCCACCACTCCCAGGTGGGTCCGCACCCGCGTGCGCAGGAAGCTACGACTAGTGGACAGGTCACTGAAAGTAAGGACTGACTCACGGAAACCACCGTCGAAGAAACGGGACCACACACACTCGGTCATGTAGAAAGCACAGAAGCATGATTCCCAGGGCAGCACACAAGCCGCCACGTCGATTCCCCATCCCAGGGAAAGCGGGAAACCTCCAGCCCTAGGCCGGATAACTGGACTCGCAGTCCAAGGCCAAACACATGGCCTACAAGGGAATCACCTTCCAAAGAAACTCGCGACATGCGGGGGAGACCCCACCGCACACACACCGATACACGGTGACTCGATCGAGCGTTAACACGAAAGCCCGGAATACGCGGGGTCACCCGGACCCACCACACCTACGGGCACGCTAATCGAGATAACACGGCCCTCCCGACACCCTCAAAACACGAACACAGAACTCTCGGGGTGTCTGGGATACTCACGAGACCGCAAGTCGACCACTGGGTCCCAACCGGGTCGACCAGGAACCTACACAACGCGAAACAATCGCAGCAAGCACGAAGAACCACTTCGGTGCAACACAGTGCCTGGCGGTCTACCCTTGGGCCGTCACAAGCTGTAACGGTCCAAGCCTCGACCGTCACAGCACTCTAACGGTCCAACACAGGAGCGTTACGCGAGAGGGGCAACACCGGCTGTGACGCGCCAACCCTGGTGCGTCACATGCCCTAACACACCCAACATAGTGCGTCAGAAGGCAAGAAGAAACCGGCTGTGACGCACTCCACTTGGTGCGTCACAGTCTCTGACGGACCAGCACTGGCGCGTCAGAAGAATGGGCTGCGTCAGCTCTAACGCTCCCATTCAGGGGCGTCACAGTGCTCTGGCAGTCCTACCTAGGCTCGTCACAGACTCGTGACCCCAACGGTCATAAACCACGATCGAAACAATGTGACGGTCTAGCAGCAGGGCGTCACAGCCCTGTGGCGGTCTATCGTGGGACCGTCAGGCACACGAACGCCAACACTCAAGACAAAGGGAGCGTAACGCACCTGCCCAGGCACGTTACACGCTGTGACTGTCACTGGAACGACCGTCACATCGTCCCGAGAACGCTACGGAGGGAAACGACCCAAAAACTTCACCACGCCCCCATACCTCCACGGGAGAGGGTGAAAACAAGGGGGAAGCCCCCAAATAGTCCCTAGCATGCATCTATGGCCTCGGATCGGCCAAAAACGTAATGAAATGGCGGATCGATGCTCAACCCCAAAAATATGGATTTTTTCCAAATCGCCCCGATTAGCCCACTCGGCTCACCACGGCCTACGAAACTCGCGGGAAAGGAAGAGCACGAGCTGGGGGTCCATCTCCCTACCTCCACCGAAGAAACGACGCGCCGTGGACACCGATCCACAAAGAAATCGCCACGAAACCGTCGCTGGCTCGCGATCGCGCCACCAAGCTTCGCCTCGCCTCCACCGCCTCGATCCTCGCCTGTCCTCGCTCGCATCCTCGCCCACGCCGCCTCCACCTTGCCCCTGCCTCACTCCGTCGGCCGTCGGAGAAGAGAGGGGAGAAAGAGAGCGTGAGAGAAGAGAGAGAGAGGGAAGAGAGAAATGAGAGGGGGAGAGAGAAAAGGGTTAATGTATATAGAAAAAAAATCTAAAAATTACAGAAATTCAGAAAATTACGAAAAATTACCTCCGCGATCTTCGGGAGGAGCACAACGCAGTGGTACTATCCAGGAGTCGAAGAACGCCACGGTTCACCCTGCACAGAGTTCCGAAGGCACATTAGGGAAAAACACGTGTAAAGCACAAAATACACTCCGAGACCCACTAAAAGATCCGAAAAAAACCTGGGACATTACAATTTGGGAGATTCTCAACCTCGCAAAGGTAAAGAATCGTTCTTCACATCGCAGGATTAATGATCTTGTTCGATTTTGAAAAATTGACAACGATATGCAATCTAAGGTTTCGATGATTTCCGTTGTGCATTCTGGTCGAAATCTTACATGGCTGTGGCCGGACCCCCTCCCACCGCCCTCCCACGGCCTCCTCCGGCCTCCCACCGCCTTCCCATGGCCTCCTCGGTCTCCCACCAACTAGATCTGACCGGTGGGAGGCCGGAGAAGGTGGCGGTGGGTGGTGGGAGGCTGTGGCCGGACCCCCCTCCCACCTGCACCCTCCCACCACCTCTCACCACCCACTGCCGCCTCCTCCGGCCTCCCACAGGCCAGATCTGGCATGTGGGAGGCCGGAGGAAGCTGCAGTGGGCGATGGCAGGCGTTCGTCGGACCGCCCTCCCACCTGCACCCTCCCCCCTCCTACTTGCACCCTCCACCGCCTTCCACTACCCTCCCACGGCCTCCTCCGGCCAGATCTGGTCAGTGGGAGGCTGGAGGAGGCGGCGGTGGGCTGTGGGAGGCGGTGGCCGGACCCCCCCCCCCTTCCACCTCCATCCTCCCCCCTCCCACCGCCTCTCTCCTACCTCCACCCTCTCCCCTCCCACCCCCTCCCTCCTCTCTACAAACCAAAAATATAAATATAAAATAAAATCCTCGCTGGAGACCTCCGATCACTAGCCCCCGCCGTCGGGACGCTCCTCACCGGCCTACACTGCTGCCTGCACTACCTAGACTACCGCTGGACGCCGCCCACCGCCGCTGCGTTCGACGCCTCCACCCCCATGCGCACCACCGACTTCTAATGCCGAACCGACATGAGCTGGACAACCCGCATATACCAGGCCGATCCCACTTCGAACCGTTCTGGTACACAGTGGGACGCACTGTCCCGTGCGGTCCAGTGTGCACTGTTTGCATGCCATGTGCTCCCGTCCTGCAAGCCAACTGACACGGTCTAGTACGGGCAGTTCACCATGTACCGGACTGGTTTGTAAAATCCTAGATTCTAGAGTAAATTGATAACTTTACCATTATTACATCTCTTGCATTTAACATGTGGTCTCGTACTACACCTGTACGACCAAAATTTGATTTTATTTTTTAAGAAAACCTATGAAAAAGAGAAAAAAGAAAAACTTCTAAGTGGCAGTATGAGTTTTATATCACAATGTAACTATATAAATATATACCTATATATACATTAAAAAAACAGAACATTCTACGTACGTAAATAACGTATTTTATTAGGTCGTCTTCCCTTACATGTAAATGTAATGATGTAAATAAGTTGCCTTTATATTTTGATATTAATCAATGTATTAATTATGTTTTTACTTCATTTTGATATTTTCAGTATTATGTTATAAAAAACATCACTTTGCTCTTTGTAGATAACTTTAGGAAGAATGTCCTTTCATGTATTTTAAATTTAGAGTACACCTAATAAATATCTTGAGTTTTTTGGTCTCTTTAAATAAGTTTCCCAACCCGCCCCCCTTTTATCTGCTATCATCTCGATCATTCAAAATTTGAAATTAGAGAGTTAAATATGCAAAATGTAAATTTAAATTGAAAGCATCGAACAATCATCATAATTAAGGACTTGCAACTATGCATTGCTGAAGGCCAACATAATGCACAGCCACGAGACACATCCGACGAAACCCAAAACATTATGAACGAGCATTTCGGAGCGTCTATATAATACAGCTATTTCTTGTGAACACTACTACGCCTACGCTATAGAAGCGACAAACGAAATGAAATCACACGGGATCCCGTTGTTAAACACAAACTCATGCTTGCGGCTACTACACTAATTACAAGCATCATCCATCCACCACCTAGATCACTGCCTCGATGCCGCCACGACACTCTGAAACAGTCAGATATAATAATATCTCAGTACTCCCATTTCCTTAGCTCCATTCCCCGGGGTGGGGTCCCCTCCACCTTCTTTGCGCCCACTTCTTTCCAGTTTGTAGACAGCACCGTCCCATGTGATTCCACCTATTATTATGTTATTAATAAATAGGAATCAGATGAGAACTCCACAGTCCAAATTAAAAGGGGAATCATACTTGAATAAGTCAACGAGTCATACAAACGATTTTTTCATGGCTCGTCTTGTATCCTCGTCGGCATCGCGGTATATGTCGCCGAACAGTTTGTTTAGCGCTGCCTCACCTTCCATCTTTTCCTCTTTCTCCTGCGGGAGCCAAAAAAAAAAAAATGGCTTACATGCCGTTAGATCAGGTATTCTGACAATACGAAGAAAAAAGAACAAAAGCTCGCGAGTAAAATGGCTTCAAGACAACAGGTGCTGCCTAACCTCTTTCTTCACTTGGGCTTCTAGTTTATCCCAGTCAACCTTTGACTTTGAAGATGGATACGTGGGTCTGTGTGAAACTGAAGCTCCAACCCAAAACACAAGAAATATGTCAGTCTTCTAACAGTTTCTGAGGTCCATTGGAAACCCTAGTAAGACAGCCTAAAAATTAACTACTGCCAACCAACATCTAGCAAGAGTTAACGGTAATAGTAGCTACAAAACAATCAAATTCACCCTAATGAACAAGTCAATCACAGAGAAAAATACCAAATGACAGTAGCAAACAAAGACAGCGGTTCACTCCAGGGGTTAAATGAAGGCTCAAAAAGCTAGAGTGCGGATAATAATCGAGTCTTTTCAATATTTTGACACTATCAGATGGTTGTTCTAACAGCTAGCCTCTACGGAAATACCATCTGCTCCCAAAAAAGGAAATTTAGCCATGCACTTAATAAAGAAATATCGAAAGCAAAAGTAAAGTAACTTTTCTTTCGTTTGTTTTCTTTGGCGAGGAAGAGGGAGAGGCTCCCCTTGCTTTCCTTGGCTGTACCTCCTCCTCTGTTTAGTAATAAATTGCTGGTACAACTACAATAAGTTTCATAAAGAAAAAAAAGTGGAGAAAGTTCGACCTAAAGAAAGAAGGAAAAAGGATAAAGGGTCAAATTATGAGCACGGCATGTGGATTCAACTGTGCACATACAAGCACATATTCCAAGGACGATAAAAAAAAACAGCCTGATTAACTAAAATATACTTAACATCATGTTTGGAGTTGTTTGGCTAGAGAAAGCAATGCCATGTAGGGATACACAATCAATTACCTGATGATGTATTTATCTTCTGTGGAACCACTTCGTCCTTGCTAAACTCCAAAGATGTCCATGTGATAGCATCGACTTTTGCAAGACGAACTTCAATTTTTGATGACAACACAGCGTATCTGCATTTATCAGGAATAATCTGCTTCATCCACCAAGACGAAAAAAAGAATCTTAGACGCCAGGTAGTTGGAAAGCTAGAATAATCAACATGAATACTGAATACAACAACAATAAAATAATCTTTATCAACATATCAAAAACAGTGATGACCTCAAACAAATTATTCCACAAGGACGCACAGGTCAACCATTTGGCCATTGGTAACATCAGATAAGAGATATGTTCGACGCAGGATGTACAAAGAGAGAAGGAAGTGACGATAATTAGCCACAGGCTATAATAATAAATAAGCAAACCTAACTACATCTATATGCATCATTTCACATAGCCGATAACTGTTTGTGCAACAATTCACATTACATAAAGAACCATCAATCTTGGGAGATGAGTACTTCTATGTAATTTCCATTATGCCAATTTTGGTTTTGAAGAATTCGCCAAAGTTATGTAGCCAAACAATTAATGCAGCCGTAAAATTTTTCAAAGCATAAAAAACAAAAGCTCGTAAGCTTGTTGGCTACATCTATGAAATAATCATATGCTCCTAATGCCCATGAAGCATCTCAAGAATATAAAGAATGAAAAAAAAACATTGATAACTGAAGTGTCACTAATAAGCAAAGGATGAATAAAATTTAAAGACTGAAAACCTGATCAAAAAGAAACATTTTCACAAAAGTGGAAAAAACCACAACTCATCAGCAAGTAAAAAAAAAAAAGGATGCACAACTCCAATGAATGTGATTGCATGCAACGAGTCCCAACATATTCGCATTCAACTCGAAAGATGGCACATAGCTACAATCTCCCCTAGTGACCTAGTAAAAGTTGACAAGCACTGACGATGGGAACACATTGTCCAAGGCTGTTGCCACTCCAAAAACCACAAGGCAATAGAGGGCAGATAGTCAGACATTTATTTAGGCACGCAAGAGCCTACACCTTGGCTTGTATGGGCCTAAACCTGATTCAGACACCCCGTCACAGCCATCATGTGCTGGGAAAACTTCTGGAGCTTGCAGCATATAGAGGGGCAAACAGGAATAGCCAGGCTGTGACCACTCCAAAACACAGAGGTACTAGAAGATCGAAGGCCGGGCATGGGGTACCTGCTACCAGTAAGGGATTAAACCTGGCTCACATACCCCCACCCAGTCACCCTAACACAATACGTTATATGATTATCAAACAAATAAAAAAACATTTCCATATGTAGCCACCTCATTAAACACCTTATAACAACCCCCCCCCAAACAAAAAAAAAAAAAAGAAACCAATAGCTCCTAGGGTGGAACACAAAAAACATCCACCACACCTTGTCACCTTGTCAACTAGAGGGATCCACTCTATAGTCAACGCCCAATGAGCATACTTTTCACCCATTGTCAGTACTACTATCACATTTATGCCAATGCCTATATAAACTGAGATGTTATGCAGAAGGGATAAAACTAAACTCTACAGCACAGCGGTGGCAAATGGCAGAGTGACAATGAACAGTGTGCACAATAACAACATGCAATCAGCGAAGGGGATGGGTGAAGAGGCAGCAAATGGCATAATGGTCACCAATCTGAAAGTCTCGATCAATCCTAAAAATGGACGAGTCTGGAGTGCACAATAGCAATAAGCAACCAGCAAAGGGGATGGGTGAAGAGGCAGCAAGTGGCATAATGGTCACCAATCTAAAGTCTGGAGAGATTGTATCATACATCGCTCGAGAAATTGTATCTACATCAATCCTAAATAGGGACGAGTCTGGAGTGCACAATAGCAATAAGCAACCAGCAAATGGGATGGGTGAAGAGGCAGCAAGCGGCATAACAGTCACCAATCTAAAGTCTGGAGAGATTGTATCATACATCAATCCTAAAACTGAACAAGTCTGGAGTGCAGCAGTCGGTTTTCAACTCCATGGCCAGGCCAAGACATTACCATATGATTGGAAACCAAAAATAGAGAGCTTATGAACAGTGTCAAATATTTCATTTGTTGAGGCTGGAGATAGATCGTTGTCAAAGGGCCAACACATCGTCGGATCGGGTAAGTTGATCTAAATAGACGTCTTATGATCGTTCTTACCTCTTTAGATGGTTAGACCCACCAATCTGAAAGTCAAAGGACCTTCACAGTGTGCCTCTTGTACAGAATTACAAGATCTATTAAGGCCCAATCCACCAAGGATGCCCATTCCCTAAAACATGTACACTGGATCGCACATCCAATCATTGACTGATGCATTCTGCATGCAGAATCCAGTCTTGAATTGTTCACTGCACATGCCATTTTCCCACCAGGCATATCATCTTCACATGCTGTCATCAACAAACTCATCAAGCCTACCAAAGTCTGGCAAGTTAAAAACTAGTCAAAATTACTAGACCAGCACTGACAGACTTCTTCATAATCTTGGATCCACTATACATCTAGGATGCCGGTGGGTTTGGAGAAGGCTGGCACCACTCAAACAGCACCAAGCAAGGTAGCATAAGAGAATAATCCGCAACTTAAGGACCTTGGTGGCCTCACAGGTCCCTGATGTAATCCCCTTCATAAAGGCTAGGTGAAACCAACAAGGGTAATCGGTAGCATACCTATTGCAGATCGCAGTAGGAATGCAAATGAATCAGATACAGTAGCGATATAGAATGTACCCAAACATGATAGGAGTTTCCTATTAGTAACATGTAAATACTGGCAATAAATGACTATCTGACAACTTTAAAAAAAATCTAAAAATGATAATGGCATAAGTCAAAATATTATACACAGAAAACGCTGGAATAAGATCTGGGCCCACATCCTCTACCTGCCTCCTCAACCAACACACCCCCTTTCCCCCACTCCAAAAGAAAAAAAAGGGGGTGGGGGGAGATAAACCCTACTCCTACACACTCAATCTTCCAGAGAGTTAATTTGTTTATCAAAATAAAGATGGGGTTAAATAAAATGAGCAACAGACATAGCCAGAGCATAATAAAGGAGAATCCCTAGACATGATTTTGGCTTTTCTTTCATGTTTTTTCATTATCTTTTATTCTCATGTGGCATGTTAAGACAAAATATTTGTATACATATGTCAACCAAAAATGGAGTTCTAGAAAAATTGGAAAGGCATACCTTCCCAAATAAACGTGGTTGAAAGTGATAAGGCTCTTCACCTGATACCTCAATTGAAACAATCAACTGAAAGAAACAATGTTAACCTGTAGTTAGCTTATATGCAATTCAAAATTAACCAATAGCTGAGGCAAAATAATGTATGAATAAAGAATATCGAAGCATAAATAACATACAATTTGCTCCCCAAATTCAACATGCACATTTTCAGAAGGGATGCCTTTTGCAAATATGGACAAAACCACTTCCATGGGAGTGTTATAATAGTCATGTCTGCATCAATCCATATAAATCACATTTAGAAAACAAAAAAGCTGCAAAGATCTGACATTTGACGAAAAGCAATAATATCAACAAAGCAAGAAAATCTATTGGACAAACATTTCTGAGGTGAGGCATAATCATCATATTCATGCTGAGGACTGAGTATAAAACAACAATCAAGTGGAAAAACAGAATAAGTTATAATAAGATATATGAGGCAAGATCTTAATAAAAACAGTAACAAGTTATACAACTTTAATCACATATGTGGTTGCAGTCAACATTGAAACCAAAAAAAAAAGGTTGGAAAAATGATTATGGCCAAGAAATTGTCTGAACAGTAACCAGTGGCATTAAGAGAACAAAGGATTTAATAATATCATGCCACCCGAAATTTTACTTAACTGCAGTCAGACGAAGAGTTCTGCACTCTGCAGATCAATAACCACATACAAATCATACAAAAGGGCCATCATACTCCATAAAGAACTACTCATACTCGTGGTATTCAGTACTGCCCGGTACGTACTGGTACCGGCCTTGACCGGTCCGGTTCCGGCCATTTGAGCTTTGTACCAGCCGGTACAGGAATAAAAAATTAAAAAAAGGAAGGCTAGGACAGCTGCAGACGACGGCGAAGGGGGTGCAGACAGCCGGGGGGAACCATAAGGGAGGGGGGATGTGGAACTGGACCGACCGGTATAGTACTGGGAGGTACCAGTTTTGAATACCTGCTCATACTAGACATTAGCAGATAATTTACACATATACTTGAAACACTCAAGAATCATGGTGGGTTCTCTGTGCCTGCCAATGCAAAATTTAACCAAGAAGGGAGAAGCAGTAGCTAGATACATCTAAGACAGAGATGTCGGGAGTCCCAGACAGAATAAGCGTGCGAGGAAAAGCCAAAGGAGTACAGGAAAAGAGAAAGGAATCTCTTGAGAGATCACATAGACATGAATGCCGTCACTTCTCAGACACTGCTCAGATAACAGACGATATTGCTATGCATCTAAATGCACAGTACACAAGAGAAAGTAATCTATGCATGATAAGATGACATAAATAGCAAGGTCTGCAGTATTGGTACCGGTCAAGGCTGGTACGGTACCGGTTCCCCACTTCCCCCTCCAGTTCCCACTTCCCAACTTCCCCCATATATCATGCTCGCCAGGGTCTGCTGACCTGAGGGCAGCCCAGCCCAGAACCGGATCTGGCTTTCCGGATCCAGCTATAAAATCCACCCTTCTGCCCCCGAGTCCCCGACACCCCCAATAACCCCCCCCCCATGCCCACTGCCTCTGAGATTCGAGAATTTCTCCATCCGCAGCCGTCGTCGCACCTTCCGCAGCCGCCATCGTCGCCCTCCGCTGTCGCCAATGACCACGGTTAGGCCCGTTCCACCGATGTCTCTCTCTCTCTCTCCCCCCAACCTCCACTGTCGTCGCCACCGACCTGCGAAGCTGCCACCCCAGCCGTCCGCAGCCCCCCTATGTCGTCGTCCCCCGGAGGAGATGCGACTACTGCAGCCGTCTGTTTTGTTTTTGTTTTTGTTTTTAATATATGTACTGGCTGGTACTGGTATCAGGGCCGAACCATACCGGCCAAGGCCGGTACGGTACATACTGGGCAGTACTGCATACCTTGATACATAGTCCTTTTGTTGGAGGGTGTGCATTTAATCATTGAGACAATATGAATGCCATTCAAAGGAAGGATGGACTGGATACAATGACACTGAAAGTGTTAAGCATGCACTTAAAACTGATCATAATCTAGTGGTGGTCAGGCGGGTATGCCCCTATCATCTAGCGGTTTAGGACATCTCTCTTTCAAGGAACCATCGGGGGTTCGACCTCCCCTGGCGGTAGGGTACTGCAAAAAGTACGCTGATCATGGATTATCAATTCATATCCATACCATACATATATATAATATCATAATTATAAATAATTGATAATTTAATTATAATTGATTCTTCCTGGTCAATAATTCCTCAGTGGTTAATGGGGACAGACCGTAAATTTGTTGACATATGTCCACACTGGTTCATCAAGTGAATGGGAACATACAATAATCAAAGTGATGAGATCCTTGCATTTCTCAACAAAAACACACACAGGAGATGAACAACAGACACTCAGAGAAGTTGTAATTCCAACATAAATAACTTATAAGCATACACCCAAGAAGAGACTTTACAAAGCTGACCAGAATAAATGATAAGATGCGCTTATACATACCTATATTTCTGTTTAACAGGTGATATGCTCATTGAAGTCACCAAATCCTTTGCATTTTCAGTGTCTATTTCTGATGGAGATGGAGGAGATACATAACTTGGCAGTATGCTAGTTACTTTCGGGGTTATAACACTGGTCTCCTCTGCATAAGTATAGGCAAATCAGTGAGCAATTAGACATACATCGAGACTAGAGCGTGAAGGGTGAATGAAGCACAAACTGATCAAAGAGGAAGAGGCATAAAGATGATACAGATTGCTGCATATGGTGTACTTCAGGAATGCAAGAATTCATGTGCAGTGCTTGACAGATACAGGTGGCCATATGGGGTGTGCTTCATCTACATAAAGAGAGTGAAAATGAGGGGAGAGAGATGGTGAGAAGAACAGCAGAAGCATGTGTTATATTCTTAGGTGCTGTTCGGTACTATTGCACCAATTTTAGTATAACAGAGTTTACCAAATATGACATGTGGTGCCTCCAAAGGAACACACTCTGACAGGATTCGGGAAAATTCTGATTATGACCAGTAGACACAAAGAGAGCCTTCCCAAAATCTAAGAAAGAAAAGATTCTACCAGAATATATCCAGGGCTCTATTACTTTTTCAAGTATTTTACGTGTATACCCTGGACAACCAAAGAAGGAATGTTACACTCCAATTTACCTGAAGGGTATACATGTAAAAATGATCTAAAAAATCTGCAAGAGATATCTCCCTGTTTTCCGGAACGCGGAGAGGAATAATGGCAATAATGCAATTGAAGGCCATTCCTTTGTTGGACTTAAATGCACATTTGTTAGCTACTTAAATAGCATGCGCATTATTAACTCCGCGAGTTTTTTTTTTTGTTTATCAGACGATTAGAGTTCGGATACTTGAAATTTCCCTACCGAACGCAGTCGGTGTTTATTTACATCGTTGTAAAGTCCGAATAACTATCAAAGAAGTCATCAACCCTCGCCATATCAGCCACGATACGGAGGGAACATTTACAATTGTAACAGCGGACATCAATAAGGGGATGAGAGCATTTACACAATTACAGACGAAAACTCAGAGTATTTTTGTAAACCCTCGGTATTTTTACAAAGTGCAAAGTATTTTTGTCCGAACATGACTTTACAGGACTTCTCGACAAGTTGTGGACCATCACAAGACATTTCTGCCAAAGTGCATGACACACCTACAATTTACAAAAGTTGCAAGAACATTTCCATCATTACATAACTTTACAAGGACTTTCTTGCAAACTCGGTATTTTCATAATTTTCTGAATAACTCAGAAAATTATATAAATTTTCCCAATAAAAATATATAGAAATTACATAAATAGAGGCCCAATTGCCTAAATGCCGTTACAAGGGCGTTTTTGTAACATACCCTCGCTTAAGGCACGAGAAACCCAAGGAAAAAAAATCTCCAAGTGTTCCAAGGGTTGCTCCCGTGCTTGCCGTGCTTGTATCTCCGCCTGCCCTCTTCTTCTAGTTTAGGACCCCCTTGGAAGTATTTATAGAGCTAGGATGGGGAGGGGACTACCCCGGACCAGGTGGAAGCCTTTGGAGGCCCATCCAGACCGGGTGGGTGCCGCGGGGACCCCACCCAGACTAGGTGGGTGGTGAAACCCCCACCCGCACCGAGTGGGTGCCACGGAGTCCCCACCACGACCAGGTGGGTGGCGGAACCCCACCCGGACCGGGCAGTGTTGGCAGTATCGGCCGAAACCGATACGTTTCGGCCGAAACGTATCGATTTCGGCCGGTACCGATCCGAAACCAGGCAAATCACTGTAGCATGTCCGAAACCATTAAAAAAATACTTTTTAATGGTTTTGGACAAAACCATTAAGGGTTTCGACCGAAACCGACCTGTTTCGGTCCGAAACCGGACGGTTTCGGCCGAAACCAGACATTTTCATTATTTTTTTTAATTTTTTAAATAGTTTCAATCGGTTTCGGTCGAAACCGAAACCGGTACGTATCGGTTTCGGAACCGGCCGAAACTGGTACCGAAATCGATACTGCCTTCCTTGGGACCGGGTGGGGCAGGGTCGGTGCCACAAAGGCCCACCAGTCCAAGTGGATCCCTTTTAAGCTCCACCCAATCCAAGGTGGTCAGGAGTGACTGGGAGAGGGGGCAGCCCTACAAAAGGGCCCCCATTTTTTTATTTTTTGGTGTTTGTCTTGTACCTTGACCACATGGAGGAGAGAACGACGCCTCCGACGTGCTTTGTGCTTCGTCCTTTTGACTTCTTCCACGCCGCTTCTTGACCGGGTCCCGGAGAAGGCTCCACGCTCTAGGGATTGATTCCGCTCCTAGCTTGGCCATTCTGTAAGTGCGGCAGGATACCGCTTTGAATGTCCGCTTGCTGCGAACTCTATCTTTTATGCCGTAAATACAACAAGGGTTTCCTAGGACTCGGATTCAGCCCGTTCTCCGACGGCTTCGGTTTTGTGCCATTCCTTGGCACACGTAGGATTGATTTTTTTTTTAATTTGACTAGACCAATTCGAGAAAATGCCGGGTCCAACACTCCCCTAACAAATGAGATTATCAGCTTTCCCAAAATTCAAAATTTTCTGCCACATACTTTTATGTCAGAAAATTGTTTCTGAAAAAATCAATTATTTCAAAGGGTGTTTCCCAAGCAGCACCGTAGACTCTTTCCAAAATCTACTAGAAAATTATATACTCATTCCTCAGCCTTCATCAACTGGAGGGGTACTTAATCATGATTTATGTGCCCATTTTGGGGAATCCCTTTGGAAGTTGAAATGCTCATGAATGAAAGAAACCAAAGGAGGTAGAATCAGAAAATTTTAAAACAATTTGTGGTTGAAATGAGGCAGGAACAGGTTTAGACACCACGTGAAAACAACTTAACATCTAGTCTAGTTCTCCAACTAACTGATAAATTAGAACCTGGCCTCCCATTCATTGAATAGAAAGTTACACTATTTCCTGAAACTGACCTGTTTCCTCTTCTCCAAGGACCTGTTTCCTCTTCTCCAAGGATCCTCCTGACATGAAAAATGCTAAACTTGTAGTTTTGCCAGGATGGGCATTTCTTCAACAAATGACACCATTTCACTTTTCAGACTGATGACAACGTTTGACCTGTTCTGCAGAAAATCCGCATGTTACTGAACTGATCCACCAACTCAAAATTCAATTGAATGGGTAGAGAAATCCAAACCTATACTGAATGCTCAGTATGGGACTAAAAATCTTTTGCCGACACCCATCCCAACAACACAACAAACCCAGGTAGAATCATATAGCAAGCAACACTCCCCAAGATCAAGAGGCCACACAGAAAAAATGCCAAAAAAAAGAGCTCTAACACCATGAGAACTGCACCACCAACCCAAAGACCAAAGTCTTGTGTTGATGGTTCTGTTTAGTAACAACTAAATTGCTAGATGTCTGACTGGGATATTCTGTCCTCCACATTGACTTCCCTCATACCGCCAACCGGGAAAAAAAATCAAGTTTTCAAGTCTGAAACCCGTTCGTCTTGGATTCAGCAGACCCCTTCCCGTTTTCACTGAAGAATGGCATGCTGAAAAGCCACAATTATGTTATTCTCAAATTTCACCTTAGATTTCTATCCTTTTGAAAGAAATCAGCAATTGCTACAGCATAGTGCCCAAAACTGAATTTTGAATCTTCAACAATAACTCCCCTGTCCCCCATTTCTCTTAACCGAGAAAGGAACAGAGGTTCAAAAATACTTGATAAACAGGTATGGACAGCAATGCTCACTTGAATCAAATCTCATATGTGAAACCTCTTCCAATTCCTTTGGCCATTTTTATCCTCATCAGCCTTTTTTTAGTTTCTACTGAGAGTATTCAGCCCTGACACCATCCTAATATCACATTTTCAGTGTTGTAAACAGGTCATGGACAACAATGATCATGTTGGATCCCCGAGTTGATTTTGGAGTTTAAGTTTTAATGATGACAAATGGTGTGTGCATGTGTTGTGGAGAATGTCCATTGATGCGTAAGGAGCTCATATTTTGTTTAACTTGCATTGCAGGAACAAGACTCTTGAATCCTTGATGTTTATCATGTGGAAGTGCTATCATGCATTCAAGGATCAATAACAAGTGGTATATCATTTTGCTTCTCTCAAGAATCACTGGTAAGGCCGTTAATTTCTCAAACACTTCAAGTGTGAGCTGAAGAGTCAATTTGTTATAGGGGTCCACTCCTAGAGTCGACACCCTCTTGAGTCAATGCATTCTGCATTTTGATCATTGAGTTTTGAGCTTGAAAGTTGAGTAAATTAATCCCTTGTGAATCTTGATGAAATGGATTTTCATGCTGTTTTCAAATGGGATTCTTAAGGGCCATATATGTCTGAGTTTCATACATCAATCTTGATGATTTAGTTCGAGTTATTCTGATACACAACATGGATGCATGGCAAGTTTATTTTAATTTTTGGTTGAGAATGACTAAGCTTATCAAAGTGTGTTCATGCACCTTGTTGAATGGGTTTTCATGAATATCATACTTGAGCTCTTAAAGCTTTGTAAGTGACTCATGCGTTTTCAATGGTTTGTTGGTTGGGTTACATGAATTCTTCATGGGTTGTTTAAAGCTTGAATGAATTACATGAATTCTCTTCATGCATGTTTTTCATGAAAATCATGAGGTGGTATTTTTGCTTATCTTGCTTCCTATATTTCTTGATGAAACCAGCTTGAAAGGTGTTTTTAAGACCCTCTAATGCATGTCATTTGATTGGCAAAATGAGTTTTTCAAAGGGGCTAAAAAGGTTTCTCTCTTGCTTTGTCTGCCTTGGGCAGATTTCCAAGGAACAGGCAAAGAGTCGACTCTTGCTGTCCCCTGGAGTCTGTCCAGAACTGCAGCCAGCAACTTGTCTGCCTGCTCTTGTTTGTTGGCTTGGGCAGAACCCAGTGAAGAAAGTGTCGACTCTAAGAGTCGACACTTCTTCTGGACTTCCGGAACGGGCTTTACGAATGCATTTCGAAACCCATTAAACCTAAACCTTTTGGCCTCCAACTTGACCCCTTTACCCCTAGGTTTGTTATACACGTTTTAGAGGGGTTTTCCCATGGGCATTGTGGTCATTGTTGCATCCTATTGTGGTCCTTTATATATGCTGCGATTTCAGGTTTCTCAAAACAAGAAGAAAAAGGGAAAAACGCAGAGCGCGGCCCCAAGGTGGAGAGGAGAGGGCTTTGAGAGGTTAATCATTTTATTGTTCTTGCAGGTGCGGTTGGAGCTTGGATCTGAAAGTTTACACCTCATACAAGCTGCTGCTGTCGCAGTCAAGTCCGGTTTATCAAGGAGAGGACCGGCTGCTCCAACCTACAATAGTTCTACCTCCCTCCAACCTGAACTTCAAGGAAGATTCGTCTAAAGGCCGTGATCCATCAAGGAGATACTTCTGCAACCTTCTTGAATTTATTTTGATGATTGCTTTCTAGTTTATCCTTTCTATGGGCATGTACTGAACACATCTTTCATTTTCTGAACTCTGATGTCCTGTGTGTGGTCCGTCTGCGTACGGTTGAGTGTATTGTGCTGCGGTTGTTGCAGCTCGTGTGTGTGTGTGTTTTGATCCGAGGTCGGATCGTGTAGGAGACGACGTCTCTGTGTGTTTGGAGCGAGAGCTCCGTACGCTTCAGTTCGAAGCGAGTGGATCCTCACCGTTTTGGTGAGGGGTGGATGTAGGGAGCCCGTCATAGTCCCGAACCACCTAAAAAATCTGTCTCGCTTTATGTGTTTGTGGTTTGTTTGTTTATATTGCTTATCATGATCGTGTGAGAGCGGAGAGTTCGAGAGAACTTGCTCATGTAAAGCATAAATTCCCTTTGGCTATATTTCGTGTTGGTAGTTAATTTTATTCTGCTGCGCATATTTTAAAAACTACCATTGCGTTTGGCGGGGACAATTCAACCCCCCCCCCTTCTTGTCCTCGCGTGCATCTGGGCCAACAGATCACTTGAATCAAATCTCATTTGTGAAAGCTCTTCCAATTCCTTTGGCCATTTTTATCCTCATCAGCCAATTTCTAGTTTCAACTGAGAGTATTCAGCCCTGACACCATCCCAATATCACATTTTAGTGTTGTAGTCCTCATGTCCATAAAATATACAAGTGTACCATCATCATATTCTCTCCTAAGGTATGTGACTAGTTTCAAACCCACCAGCCGAAGGATCCACAAAGCTTAAATCCAATGTTTGGTTGCTAAGCTCCATGTTCTCTAGGATTTTGTGCAATGACCTGGATACTACACAAGATAATGCCAAAAACACACCATCTCGCTCCTACAAGACTTGCCAAACCATAAGCTCTCTATAAGAGAGAGAGGCAAAGCCTATTCAAATCATTGACAGTTTCATGTGATCCTCAACTTCTCTTTCTCCTTCCCTATTACATTTTCAATCTTTCCCTCCACTCTCGTCACTTTTATCGCACCATCAAATTCCTCAATATTAAGATCCATCCCTTGCTGTGATAAATAGTGATATTTGATACCAGCACCTCTCTGAAGATGCCACTCCTAATTGTAAATTGGAATATATAAAATCCCTGCAAAGTGGAAGGAGGCCATCTTTTAAGCAACTTGTTGGCGGGAGGCATTGGTAAATAAAAAATATATCGACAGAGCAAAACACAACTAGCCTACTAGAAGAAAACAACAACAAATATGGCAAGAGGGTCCTCCCTTACAACTATTAATAAGGAATTACAAGTGTCCCATTAATTTTATCTCTGGAACTTCATGCCCAGGTATTTTCTGATGTCAAAGGTTGCAGCACATGAGGGAAAAAAACTTTCTAGTGATACCTGCAATTCGCTCATCACATTCTTTGATCAATTTGGTGAACCTTGAGTCTCCAGGTGCCAAAGCCGCACCAGCCTCAAGAGCTGCTTTTGCAGTCTGGTATTCCTCCAGCATCAAGCAAGCAGTGCTGTCAATGAAAACAGGTACATAAATTCTTATTCCTTTTTATTGTGGGCAGTATTGGGCCATTAGTCATAAAACTTAATAACATCATGGTGCAGGAAACAAAAGGATGTACAGAACAACAAAATTGACAATCATAATTGTTGAGGTTTAGTCCCACATCGGATAATCTGTGGACGCCTTCCCTCTTTATCCGTAGAGGATTCTCTCAACTCAATGCCTAGGTTTTGCGTTTGAGTTTGGGCCTTTACATGGTATTAGAGCCAAGTTTACCCATTGGGCCGCCCCACCCGTTCAATTGAGCCATTTATACCATAACTGTTTGAGTTTATACCGAAAACCATTCACATTTGGCACTAGAGGGGGTGTTGAGATTTAGTCCCACATCGGATACTCTGTGGGCACCTTTCATCTTTATCTGTAGAGGATTCCCTCAACTTATCTATAGATGATTACGGTTTGAGTTCAGGCCTTTCACAATAATGAACTGAACAAGTTCCAGGAAAATACAATGTAATCAGAATTAAAGAATATACAGCACAAAAACAGCCTGCCATCAACTTGTATCACTTCAAAAAAAGACGGAGGATCACCTTATTAATCTCTTTCCCAGGCTAGCTGATGAGAGATTCTAGAAGCAGAATAAGACTGACAGATGACGGGAATGACAGGAGAGAGAGAGAGAGAGACGAATAGGAAGGGAGCTAAAGTACCCAAGTATTCATCAGCTCCATAAGGCTTACCCCATCGTCCATGACAACTACATCTGATGGACCCATTACAAGTTTTGTGGTACAGGGTCACAATTCATGAAAATCAATCACTTAATTATGCATGAAACAAGCATGAAATAAAAGGATGTACAGTATGATTGAAGTGATAATCTATTAGATGCAGTCAGCAACACAGACAATTCTAGTCTCCCATCCCAGAACTTTTCAGATACTTGTTCCAACAAAGATTGAAAACAAATAAAAAAACATAAAAAACATATAACATGATCAATGCATTCTAAAGGGCACATTACAATAATTTAAACAAACAATATCTATGAAAGGACTTTGGATAAGTTTATGGTTCTTGAAGGGGTACATTTATCAATGAGCACTCCAATGTTAGTTTATAGAAGGGTTTAATGGTATTGGAAGATTTCAGGCCACAAGATTCTAAGGCATCCAAGGATGGACTGGGATAGGACGAGGCAGGATACCCATTGGATATTGGCTTATCTCGCTGTGGTGGAACTTCCTGCCCAATTCCACAGGATGGGATTGACCACTATGCTAATTGCTAGGTTCTGTAAATGCCATTTGGCAATGGAAAAGTACGAAGCACAAGGCTAGCTATTTGTGTGAAGACATTCCCTGTGGTTCATGTTCCCCAATTTATCCTCAACTATGTTATCAAAGGCGATGGAGGTGATGGAGGCGGCCACAAGTCGCCTCGCCTCCGCCTCAATCGCCGCAATCCGGCCTCGTGGGCCCAGCCCACCTCCACATGCCCCAGCCCGTTTGATTTTTTATTTAAATTTGTTTGATTTTAGGAATTAATGAATTTTGAAAGTTTATTGATTTTATGTGTGCATTTTTGTGATATTTAAACATAAATTTTAATTTTTTAATTATAAATATTATTCTAAAATATCACCTCAAATGCCTAGACCATCGCCTAGACACTTGAGGCATGAGACGACCCCTTGGTCGCCTCGGTTGCCTCTCGCCTCTAACTACATACGCAATGGGGAGACATGACTTGCAAACTAATAATGATGCATCCACAAGTCATAAAATGTAAACTCCTACCTTTAGACATGGAGATTGCTCACGCGGGATGTCTAATGAAAACGTCAGTCTGAAAATGAGCAACAGGACAAAAGGAGAATGCTGATGCTCCTACATGAACATTTTTCAGTTCCTTCTCATGCTATTGGATGTTATTAAAATTTCCCATAAGAAGAGTGGCATGTTGAAGCTAATCACTGTTGACGTACATCAACTGATCTTCCGCTACTGGACATTACTAACATTTCTTCTTTAGATATCTCTCTCCACACTTTTCTAGAGAGAGAAGCTCTGCGTTTTCTCTTGGGGAGGTCGGGTCTCCTTCTGTCGGGACCCCGGAGGGGATGGCCGGTGGGAACTGTTTTCCTCGCACAGGGGGGCACCAGAGCCCCCAAGAGGTGCTTCCAATGCGGAGCTGTGGGGCACCTCCGCCGAGCTTGCTATCTTCCGGAGGCTAAGCGCTCTGTGAGGAGGGATGGCGGAGCTCAACGCGCCCATCGCCCCTATGTGGAGGTCCTCAAGGGGAACCCCACAGGTGGAAGATGGAAGACTGGAGGGGGATGCATTGATGCTACCCTATGGCTGGCCGGTCTGCTGCACTTGAGGCTCGAGTGGCTTGCCAGAGGTGTGTGGGTGGCGTCGATCTAGGGGAAGCTGACAAATGAAGTGGTGACGAGAATGCTGGTCAAGGGCAGAGGCCTAAAAGAAGGCTAGGTTGTTACCAAGATGCAAAAATGAGGCTTCTTGGCGATCGCCCCTAGCGCTACGACGGCAAAAGAAGCGGAGAAGGCTGGCTTTCTGGTGGCAGAGACGTCCCTCATCTAGCTGGCGGTTCCTTGTCCACGGCGGTTCCTCGTCTGCTTCTCTGGTGTCCCTAGGCCCCTAACATACAGAGGGGTCCCTCATCCACGGCAATTCCTCGTCTGCTTCTCTGGTGTCCCGCTCGTGATGTGTGATGAGCTTGGGCTCTCACGGCTCGTCGGCCGCTTTGGGACGGTGGTGCCAGGATTTGTCAAGGTGCTGCCAGTGGTGGACCTCAATGCCATGGAGGCAGTGCTCTACGTCAGAGTCCTAAAGTTGTGCCGACGATGATCGTGGCAAACGTGGGCCCAAAGTGCTTCCCTGTCAAGGTCTCTCTGCAATCGGTTGACCTAGGGTTTCAGGCAGCTTAACAAGAGGAAGGAAACAATGTACGGCTGGCTTCAACGGGAGGCATTTCAAATTCAAAATGCGTTGGGTACTGTGCTGAGCCAGTCTCTTCTCAGGGGCCCAGTCGTTTGACTAGGCCAAGAGCCTCTCCTCGACAGGTCGTGTCACGGGGTCTGGGCTCAAGCCTTCGGTCGAGTAGTCCGAGCCAGGGGTTGAGTCTTGGTCCGTGTGTGGCTCTTGCGCTCGTGTCGGGTCAGGGTTCCAAGTCCTACGCGACCAGAAACTTACCCGTCGCGAAGAGTTGTGGGTCGTGGGGTCTCCTTCCGTCGGGGCCCGATTCTCATCTTCCTCGCCCGATTTCCCCTTCTATGCAATGGAGCCTACCACAATGAATCGACAGGTGCAGGCGACCCCGGCAATGACTATAGGGGTTATTCCGACTGCGAAGGGAGTTCCAGAAGAGACGGCATAGCCGCCTCCTCTCGCCTTGCCGTGGAGGAGCTAGACAGGGACCAGTGAAGGCCTCCACCGGTAGGAGGTTGTTTCGAGGTTGTAGTTGGCGGGGTTCTCCGCTGCGGTCGAGGTAATGCAGAATGGGTCTGAAGAGTTCAGTCTTGGCCAAACAATGTCGCAGAATCGCATGGATCTAGTGCAGGGGGATGAGAGCAGCTCGAACATTGTCCTTCATCCGGTCCAACTCTACTCTCCGGCGGACCAGGGGCAGCTGAAATCCCAACAATGCTTGAAAGCTCCGATGGTTGATGCAGAGGCGTGCCGGCTGGACTTGGGGGGGTGGATCCACAATCTACCCTACGAAAGCTAGGTCCCGACATTTCAGACTTTGGCCGTTGCTGACTTACAACACCCGTCATCTTCGGCTACAACTTCGAGAGGCGCAGTCGGCCAATTTGAGATGGCCCTGGAGGACCTATAGTCACCTCTCATGTTGGTGCCAGTAGAGCATGCACAACAGGGTCGGTCCTTCAGGGTGAGAGTGAGGAGGTGATCCCTGAGACCCCGAAAGGGGGATGTAGGAGGGAAGAAGTTAGGGAGCTGGTGCGGGTTCTTGAAGAAATGATGGTTAACCAGGTGAGAAGTGGCAAAGAAGGTGGGCATTTCTTTTGTAAGAGCGAAGAAAGATATTAAATGGGAATGCAATAATATTAATAAGACAAGAATTTTGCAAAAGGAAATATTACAGCTGAGGGGGGAGAGAGAGGGTGAGGAAGAGGAGGAAAAGGACATCCTCATATCACTATGAGGATTGTCTCTTCGAATGTGAGAAGTTTAGGAGGTGAGGAGAAAAAGAGGGCAATGAGAGATCTCATCAGGAGATGTAAGATTGACATCATGTGTATTCAAAAATTCAAGTGTAAAGGGGATGGGGAGCTTGTAATGAGAAAGATTGGGGGTGCAAGACTCTCTAAAGGAATGGCTTCTCCGGCGGAGGAGAGGTCTGGGGGAATAATAATTTTTTGAATTCAGTTTGAAGTTGAGAAGGTAGAGTAAGACAGACAGATCAGTAGATGGGCCAGCTCCTTACTTTTTCAGAATGTAAGGGATGACTTCTCTTGAGACTTCATAGGAGTGTACAGCCCTCAAAGTAGAGAGGAGAAGCAACTTCTATGGGAAGACTTGGTGCAACTTCATCTCTCTTTTGACAGACCTTGGTGTGTTTAGAGGAGATTTTAATTTTAATACAATGGCATCCCCGTGGGAGAGATCGGGGAACCATGTCCGTATAGGGGAGATGGAGGATTTTGTCAACTTCATCGAGATAGCAGTCTTAGTAGACATTGGCATGAAGTTCACTTAGTCCAACCTGAGAGCTAATCCCTTTTACTCTAGGTTGGATACACTTTTTATCTCAATTGACTAGAAGGATCACTATCCTCATGTGCAGGTGCAGGCTTTGGCTAGAGTTATCTCGAACCACAATCCCATCCTCCTTAAAACTAGTCGCTCTCTTGATAGGAAGTACAGCTTCAGTCTTGAGAAGTTTTGGTTCACGGAGATAAGACTTTATGGAGACTATTAGGAGAGCATGGAATGTTCAGTGCTTGAGCAGGTCAGCTATGACTTCTCTGGTTAAGAAGATCAGGCACACAGCTTTGACTCTCGGGGCCTAGGGGGCAGGCAAAATCTTATTGGGAAGGGCAGCTAAGGATAGAATCATTCAATAGCTTGAGGACCTAGATACCTTGGAGAATGCCGGACATATGGATGAGGCAGACAAGAGGCTCAAAGACACTCTTAGGGCAAAGTTTGAGGAGATTCTCTCTAGGGAGGAGATCTACTGAAGGCAGAGATCAAGAAACATATGGATTAAAGAAGGAGACAAGAACACTGCTTACCTCCGGAGGGTCAATACCATCACTTGTATCCCGGTGAGTGACCACTCTTTCTCCACTAATGAGAAGATCAAGAAACAGGCGAGGGACTACTACTCTATACTTTTCACATAGGACATGCAGTACAGGCCGAGGATTGGAAAGGACCTTCTTCTCCGTCTCCTTCCTCAGGAAAGGGAAGCCATCTCTCAGAGCATCTCAGAGGAGGAGGTTCATCAGGTTGTGTTTTCTCTTACAAGGGATAGAGCCTGGGGCCCAGATGGTTTCTTGTTGGCTTTCTCTCATCAATGTTGGGACATTATCGAAGGGGACCTTCTGGCAATAGTGAGAGTTTCTAGATGGAAGGGCTCACTAGGGGGGTATTAATAAAACCCTCCTAGTCCTGACCCCTAAAAAACAAGAAGCACAAGTTCAGTGACTTCAGGCCCATTAGCCTCTTGAATGGATCTTACAAGATCATCTCTAAGGTGTTAGCAAGTAGACTAGATAGAGTGATGACAGGTTGGTCAGCAGATTCCAGAGAGCTTACATCAAGGGGAGGCACATCCAGGGCAACTTCTTGGTTGCTCATAAGTGCCTCTATAACATGAAATCTCATAAGAAGAAAGGGATGGTCTTGAAGTTAGACTTTGAAAAGTCTTATGATAGGGTCAATTGGCAGTGCCTCTTTAATGTGCTAGAGAGGATGGCCTTTGGAGGTAGATGGATAGGATGGGTCAGTGCTTGTATTTCTTCAGCCTCTTCTGTTGTGGTCGTCAATGGGAAGCCAACTACTTTCTTCCATGGTGGTAGGGGGCTTCGCCAGGGGGACCCTGTCCCCTCTCCTGTTTGTGATGGTGGCCCATATCTTGAGCAGGGTTTGGAAGAGAACGGAGGTTGCTGGCTTGATCAGGGTTTCCAGGTTGGTAGAGGCGGCCCTTCGGTGTCTCATTTACAATATGGAGATGATACCATTCTATTCCTCACAGTGGACGAACATCATATTCATATGGCCAAGCTTTTGTTGATTCTGTTTGAGGATATCAGTGGCCTCAAAGTCAACTTTGACAAAAGTGTCCTAGTACGGGTGCACATAGAGGATAGGGCTCTCCAGAGAGCGACCGATATATTGGGATGCAAGATAGGAGTTTTTCCTATTTCCTATCTTGGTCTCCCATTGTCCTCAGGTTCTCTTCATTGTGTTGACTGGCAGCTACTAATGCAAAGATATGAGTCTAGACTGACAGGTTGGAAGGCGAGCTCATTATCCTATGCTACGAGAACCCACTGCGTCCTCGGCCGACAGAGAGAGGTGCATCACTTCATTCGAACTTAGGGCAAGAGGTGGCCCCTTAGAGGGGATAGCATTCTATGGTGGCTGATCTTACATGTCACTCTTTGGTCTTTGTGGGGTGAATAAAACAATGGGATTTTTAGGAGGGAAGCGAGAGCTGAGGACTCTCATGTTTCTTTTATTTGTGTTAGAGTGAGAGAATAGACAGAGCTACTTTGTAATATAAATTCCCTCAACTCCCCTCTTTTTGTCTTGTTGGGGGGTTAGAGTGTTGCACACTATCTTGGTGTGTCTTTTTGTATAAGGATTTTCTTGAGAGCTTACTAACTATACTTGTACATTCCTTTTTTTCATTTAATACAATAGTGGTACTATCCACTTTAAAAAAAAATCTTAGAGACCAATCAATGTTGATATGCATCAGCTTGATTGACTTCTTGTCAGACCAACCGTTAATTGATGAGCGAAAAGAGTTTTATAACATTGGCATCTTAAATACCCATTGAAGACAGAAATGTAGGATGACTATGTTTGACGGCTCAGCAAAAGCATACTACACGAACTATTGCGTTAGTGGAACCAGACTTAGCACGTGATTGTTCATGCAAGGTCTGATAATTAACCTTAACTACAACCATGCTTTCTCAGATTATTTAAGAACTGTACACATATATCAAGATGAATGGGAGATGGCAATGGTTCACCATGGCATATTGGTTGTGGATCTTCCTTGTAAGTTGTAGCGATTGTAGACTGCTTAGATATAACCGGTATTTTTCCTTCTAAGTGCATAGACCCCTTTTTTTTGTTTACCCTTCGAATGACATTTCCTTGGCATGCAGGGGGGCACATGTTTACGTAATGATTAAGCACTTCCAAAAAATATCAAACTAGCACAAATAGCTGACCCTTTGCGCAGGTACGCCTTCGACATTGAAGGATCCAACCCGATCGCTTTATTTGCATCAGCAATAGCCTCTGTAGCATTCATATAACCGAAGATCGTTAATGCAGAAGAAAACAGTTTATGCATGCGATCAAAGCTAAGTCAACATCAAGAAGCGATCTAAAAAAATAAAAATCATTGCAGACCAACACAAACATAATCCGAGAAACATGAAACTATAACTCCAATATCTAATTCTAATAATCCGGTAAGACTCTGTTATTGCTTATCTTCTAAACGATATCCAACAATTGACTCCACAATGTAGGCAAATACATCTGACGAAGCGTGCACTATTCGTAAGAGGTGCCGTACTTCAGAACAAACAATAGCCTAGGTTCCCTCCTCCCAACAATCTGCCAAAGAATTCATGAACTTATCATACAAAATGACAGCCGCCGTCGATACATCAACTGGAACCAACTCATCAACAGTCGCTACAGCATAAGAAAGGGATATTACGGATTCAACTGCTGACTAATAAGAACAAGTGACACTTTAATTTCAACTTCTGACGAAACAGAACCCAACTAAACATTCGGGAGTTCTCATCCAAATCTTCATACTGAAAACGCACATCAAGGCTCATGCGTGAATCAACAAAAGAGGAACAAGAACGAAGCAGGGAGATAGAATAAACTCCTATAAAAGTCAACAGAAACTGAACCTAAAACAGGATAATAACACCCGACCCAGATGCAAAAAACAAAAAATAAAAAAGGCGAAGCCGGCAGCACCGACAGATGAGTACCGGTGAAGCTCTTGAGTTTAATGTTGGCCTGGGCGCGGTCGGCGAGGAGATCCGCGTTCCGGGGGTCCATGTCGAGGGCCAGCGTGTAGAGCTGGACGGCGAGCTCGAAGTTGTCGTCGACGAAGGCCTCCTTTGCCCGCTCCTTCAGATCGGAGGCCATTGGAGCAGCTCGGTCTCCACCACCGCCTGCGAGAGCACGATCGTCTACGTTGGAGCAACGCGATTAGGGCGAGCAATATACATATGGTGACGACGGAGACGAAGAAGACGAGGTGAGGGAGAGATGGGGGGAGTCGAAGCGGTATCCGCGGGGGGAGTCTAGAAAGTTCCGGAGCAGGGGAGGTGGAGTGGGAGACGGCTCGTGTGGTCCCTCCCGAGTCCGGTGACTCGGCTTGTTGAGTTGACGAGCCGACTCGGCCATGTAGTGGAACACTCACTCAAATTGGATGGGCCGCGTTGACGTAATGGCGGGTGGGTTTCCGCCGACCCGAAGCCATCCGAAGCACGACCGAGCCTCCATGGCTCAGAAACCTGTTAATCCACAAAATTTATTAGGATTTGGTTGGAATCGAGGAAAAAATGATGCTGGGGTTTTTTAGAGTATGTTAATTCATTTCCTATTAAAAGAATAAATAGACTATAAGAAGATGGGGAATGAGAACGGGAAAGAGCGTGCGACATCATCTAGGAGGGAACTAAAATATCATAAAATGGCAAACATTACATCGCTTAAAATTAAAGTTTCTATGATGTACAAAAATTAGAATTCAAAATTTTTTCGTTCGCTATCTAGAATCTTCAACTTTTTTTATAGATCCCTTGAAGCTGCATTTTCAAATACAACTTTACTGAATATGTGCAAAAATTCACTGGCGGGTATCACCGCATTAATAGCGGAGCAGCATCAGGCCGACATGAGGACTAACTTGGAGCCCAAGTCCCGTACGCAGTGTGCGTCTCCATCATTTAACGGGAGCGACACAAGCCCCCAACATCCATCACCATATTAATAGCAGAACAATTATTAGATGACAAAAGAACAGTAGGGCCAATGCGCATCTAGGTCTATCAACGGATTCGGATATTATCCGGATTCGCTTCGAATTCGAATCCGTATTAGTGGATAATATTCGAATTCGTATTCATGTTTTCGGATACGGATAATATCCGAATTTGAATCGGAGCGGATACATATATTATAATATTTGTTTCGTAAAATATCCGTTCGTAATATTATATATCATATAATATATATATTTAAATAATATATTATAAAATAAATAATATATGTTATTTTATATACTTTTGACTTTTGAATGTCTCATTGCCCGTGAAAAATTTTATTACTATCCACATTACTAGAAGTTATGTTTCCTATGGAGCAATTAATGTGGTGAATATCTACTAATTTTTTATATTTATTTCATCAAAATTATTATCATTATAGTCATTGTAAGTGTCCTTTGATTTTTTACTTAGCATTGTTGTTCCCCTTTTTACCCATCGTCTTAATAAAGCTCTCTAGCAATCTCATGTATAGAATATGTTAAATTTGTGGAGTATTTTGAAATCGGAGAGGATAATTAGAATAATTTAAAATGTTAATTCGAATCGAATACTGATAAATAATATAATAATTCATCGGATAGCGGATCAAAATCGGATAATTCAAATTTTAAAACGGAGCGGATACGGATAGTCATATATTCGCTTTGTATCCGCTCCATTGACATGCCTATGCACACCCCTCTGGCAAAAGAATGGCAGGTCAATGCAACGCTTCCCCTGCTTTGTCAGGCGAGCAAACATGCAACTCATGTCTCCGCGGCCAAGACAACCCCAACAACACCACCAAATTAGAAGGCAAAAGTCAATGGACAAACTCAAACAGAACAATATAAATAGGACCCTAGTCAGACATCCAGGGAGGTTTGTAACTCTCACCCCTCGAGCTCCTGTTTCATTTGAATCCCTCAGAGCTAGCCTCTACCTTCCACCCCTAACTAGGTTCCTCCCTCCTCTCTTTGCCACGCTCACTTCGAGCACCCTCTCTCTTTATTCAGCTCTCATTCTCTCCTCTACCGGGCACTCAGGCATCCCTCTGGGCCCTTCACGCCTCTCCCCGAGCGCTCTCCCTCTACTTTGACGGTCATCTAATTTAAGAATTAGAGGGTTATCCTCTGAAATATCTTGCAGGACTCTTTCTGACACGTGTTCGTTCTGCAGGTTCCCCTCATTGACTCCATCCTCCTCCCTCGCCAAAATAAATCTTAGAGGTATAGCTCGTGAATCGAGGTGACGAATCTCAACCTCTACAATACCTAAATGGCGAAGTACAGAGCCTTAGAAAGAGAGGGGAGGTTCGAATTTAGAGCCTGAGAAATAGCGACCAAAATACCAAAGGGCGAGCCGAGCTTTAACACTGTCATTCATCTGTTTGGGGCCGATTTTTAGGTACCGGCTGGTCGAGCTCCACCTAGTTTGAATCTTCCAGTCAATACCCTTCTCCTGGGTTTTGTTGGCTTCCTGGGTGAAGCCTCATATGCTCACTCAGAGTTGGCCATCACTGCCTGGTACCCTATCGCCGATGACAGATGTCTAGTGGAGGGGAAAGGATGGCGGGCTTGACTGCTCCTCTGTGAGTCGAGGGTGCTTGCTTTTAATTTGCCCTTTATGGGACCTGAGTTTGTGAACGCAGGGAAATAATACCTAGCCTGCGATTTTTGAGATATCACCACTATGATGGTGTCCCTTCACACTAAGAACTCTCAGACGATCATGTGGCGACATCTCCTTGAAGAGGACTCAGGCTATCGCACCAGTTTGTACATAGTTGGTGCGATGCAGGGTAAAGCTTCTGGAGTCTTACTTGATGACTCCCAATTTGTACGGTGGACGCCTTCTACCTCGGGGTGCCTAGGTCCGTTGGCGCCAAGGACCTTATCGAACCCCCCACGCTGTGTATCCGACGTGAGTATGCCTTTCTAGGATTCTCTGTTGGGACATCGAAGCGGGAATCCCCTTGAGTACAAAGTTCTTCATTGGGGTAGTAGTCTCTCGGGAGAATCTTCCAACGCTTAAGTTCATAGACTAAGAGAGAGAGGCAAGAGTGCGGTTCTCAAGAGGTAGAGAGGGCTTGAGGCAAGGGAGCTGACTTGAGGGGGGCACATAAGGGTGGCCATGGAGCTCGGGTGGCTATGTCGGAAAGGGGTCGTGCTTCCCTTGAAGGGGATTTTCGCAAGGTAGGAGAAGATTTTTCTCTCTTTTTCTCCCGTGCTTGGAAGAGGCCGCTGAGACCTCCTTTTATAGTGAAGGCCAGAGAGGGATGCCATGGTCGACGGACCTCAGGCCTTTGAAATGCCTCCACAACCTAGTATGACAGTTGAAGCTACAACCATTATGGGGAAGTGAGCGAATCGCGGTGCTAGGAAGTAACACAGATATGCTGACATTGGCTCGCTATTATTACGGTTTCAAATTCTCAGAACCTGATGAAAAACCCAGGCTAGGTGGGAATGGGGATAGGTGGTGGTCGCATATCAGTGCGCGCACATCACTTGCTCCCTAGCCTTTGGTGAGATATGCGGCACACGGATTGGGCCAAGGGCGACGGGTCAAGTGGCGCCTCTTAGGGTTTCAAGGAAGCTTCTAGACACCTGCATTGGTTGCAACGCTTTGCATCACGGGTGGAGGAGTATTAACTGTTGGGGCGTGTCAATCCCCACGCCAAAGTGTTGGGTATGTTTCAAACACTTGTATTTTTAGTATAAGAAAAACATGTTACATAATGCCGAAATGGGGAAGTACGGAGCCTAAGAAAGAGAGGGGAGACTCGGATATAGAGTCTAAGAAAGAGCGACCGAGATACCCAAGGGTGAGCCAAGCTTTAAGACTGTCATGCATCCGTTTCGACCCGATTTTCAAGTACTGGTTGGTCAACCTCCACCCATGGTTTATAAGGCGATCAAGGCGGTGGCCCACCACCTTACTGCTTAGGTGACAAGGTGAGACGCCAAGGCAAAGCCTAGTTTATGTAACAAAATACACATCATGAGGACCACTTGTCTATATTTTCTACCATGCACATTTTATCTTCAATAAATACAAAAGAACTAGTAGCAACCATTTAGCACATATATACATGTAACTGATGTAAGAAGGCAGTAAAATAGAAGAAATAATAAATATAAAAAATAATGATTAGAGAATCAATTGAGATTCTGAACATACCTATTAATCAAAGTGTAATGTTTAACTTGAAACATTCCTATGAAAATAATAAAAATCTGAGCATATCTACTAACATAATGGTCTTAATTCATCACTTGTAAATTGTCAAACACACTCATTACATCAAATTAATTTTGAAAAAGAATAAACATAAAAAATCTAAATCCTAATGTCAAAACCCATGTCCTCATCAAGAGAAGCCCTAGCAAGTGGATCCCCATATGCTCTCTCTCTATTGTCAATGTCATCATCTTCTTCTTTATCGCTCTCATCTTCATGCAAGTCAGCATCATCTTCAGAGTCTTCTTCAACATCTACCCACTCATGTTCTTCATCATCTTCTTCATTTCCTTCGAAATCATCTCCTAAAGCATAAGAACTTTGAGTTAAAACACTGCTTGTTCCACTTCTACGAACTCTTGTCCTTCGAGGTCGACTAGGCCCATCAAGAAATTCTGATGCTTCTAATACAACATCAACATCGGCCCAACGAAGAGCACTACTTTCATGAACTAAGTCATCATTTAAATACCTCCCAATCATCCACTCACTACTCCAATCCAAATCATCAAAGCATATTGGATCATATTTCTCAGGCTGCATTCTTCTTTCTTTGAATCTCTCCTTCAATCTCCAATTATATTGGATGTACACAAGATCATTAAGTCTCGTGTTCAAGTCTGTTCCTCTTTTTTGCATGGACCTGAAAACACAACAAAATAAAGATATTTTTACTATTGAATATATAAAATCTAAATGTTAACATTTAACTAATGTCTTAAATACTTACAAATTCAAATATACTCCAACTACGTTCACAAGTAGAAGATGTGCAACAAAGACCAAGAATACGAAGTGCTAGTGATCGAAGCTCTGGTGTCTCAGCACCACAAATACGTCACCACTCAATTGTGAGTAAGAGATTAATGCAATATTTATGTGTTATATAAATATATTTCTTAAAGTAAAATACAAATTAAATTACACATAAGAAGTTAAGTACCTGGTTGTTTTCTATCTCGACCTCTGCTTGCTAAATGACTCCCAAATAAGCCTCTAGTAGTCATGTATAACTCCATTTGATCACTTATTTTATCTTGAATATCTTGATCTTTCACCATTCTTTGGAGGCACTCAAGGACTGTTGATTCAAACTTTGCAACTACTTCTGGATCATCCTCCTTAGCAGGAAAATACTTGATAGGATTGAGAAAAAAGCATGCCGCATATAATGGCCGATGCATTTGTGCCTCCTAACGCCTATCAATGATATCAAGGATGGGCTTATAGCCTCTTTCCTTGTTTCCAAAGTTATCAATAACTTTCTCCCTTGCTTTCTCCATGGCTACATAGATATACCCCATTATTGGTATTTCGTCTCCATCAACTATTCTCAATACTTGAACTAGAGGTTGAGAAGCTCTCAAAGATTCCTCTACTCTATGCCAAAATTATACTGCCAAAATCACACTTGCAATTTTCTTCCCCTGATTTTGTTTTGCCCATATACAATTATTCCAACTATCAGATACAAATAATTGCCTCAGTTTATCTTTAAATGTGTATAGACTCTAAAGAGTAAGAAAAGTAGAGGCAAATCTAGTGACACCAATCCAACTATGTCTCTTCTATTGGTCATCTTTCTCATTGCCTCAAGCAAATGTGTATGACTATAGATGAATGAAGTAATTGATCTAGCTTGAGAGATTATCTTCTTGTACTTCTTCATCTTACATATATCTTCTAACATCAAGTCCAAGCAATGAGCAGCACAAGGAGACCAATACAATGTCTTTCTTTTGTCCATCAATAAAGAACATGCAGCAACATTAGCAGAAGCATTATTAGTCACTACTTGTACTACATATTCTTCTCCAATATTTTCAATATGTTTGTCAAGTAACTGAAAAATCAATTTTGCATCCTCTCTTTTATCTGATGTGTTAACTGATTCAATAAAATATGTTCCATCTGGACAATTGACAAGAAAATTCATCAAATATCTTCCTCGTTTATCAGTCCACCCATCACACATTAAAGTGCATCCACAAGTCTTCCAAGAAGCTTTATATTCATCATACAAAGCTCTAGTATTCTTCACTTCAGCTTCTAACAGAGGCTTCCTTAACTTGTGAATGCTTGGAGGTCTACATCCTGGCCCAAATTGCCCAATAACTTCCACCATGACTTCAAATGTCTTCAATCTTGTAGTATTAAAAGGTATTCCTACCATATAGAACCATCGAGCTACATATTGATCCACCTTTTGCTTGTCCTACTTTTTGTATCGATTCTCCATTATTATATGATAAATGTCCTTTCTCCTCTTGTCCACTACTTCTTCAGGAGTTTGTCTCATGTAAGTATCAATGGGCCATCTAGTTTGTGCTTTCCTCTTCTTGGTAAGGTCATTTACATTGTGCTGAGATGAATCACCTTTGTTCATCACTTGTACCTATTCTTCATCACTATCATCCTCTGCTTCATTTTGATCCCCTCGTATTTGAAAGTCAATCTGAGACTTTTTCTTCTTATTTTTCATCATGTTGTTGTACAACTCTGTAGCAATTGTTGGATTAGTCTTTGGACACTTGGCAACGTCTCCAAAGCCTCCAATTAAGTGTTACTTTTATCTTTTAATTCCTCCTTTTGAGACAAACCCACAAAGGTCACATTTAGCCTTATTCTTGTCATTCGGATCTAGCCAATAAGCATATTTCCAGTCAGGATCATTCGATTTTGCCTTAAATTTGGAATGACTTTCAATTCATCCATACTTGGTGTATTTCCCTCAACAGATTCATACATTCTACAAGTCAAAATGACACATCAAAAATAAAGATAATTAGTTACATAAATAATTAATTTTGAGCTATCACATAAACAAAGATTATTTGTATGACTATAATAATTAATAAGCTAACAAATACATAAAAGAGTTTATTTGGAGATAATTCTAATTTTTTTTTCTTGTTTTTCAACTAGGTAAAGGATAAAATCAGATGAAGTGTTGGGTCAACAATTATGACATGCTCAGCTATGATCACAAGCAACATGCAATTCATTAATTATTCATTTCAGACATGCTGGTCCTGCCAAAGAATATTTTGTTAATATTTATGTACCATAAAAGAATGAGAAATTCTGAGTGCTTACATTTTTTATTGAATTGGTATATTTCGAATCAGATGAAGTGCATGCTTGCATTGTTACATGTGATGACCTATGCCTGGACTAACAATGTGGTCGGGGAATGATGGAATCTGCCAAATAATGGAATATGAACAAGAAAATGGAGTACATGTGATGGGGGTACGTTGTGATTGATGATCTACTAAATGACTACATAGAGCAGTTGAAAGCATTGCCAAGCCGAATGTACGCCGACATACAACCATGCACGTTGCACAGGGCTGCCGCTGGGCATACGCAATTGATGCCGCTGACTTCACCATCCCCATGGGTTCTAGCAATAGCCACTGTTCACTTCATGCGCAACACTGCTGTTGGTAGAATGTGCTGCATGTTGCAGCTGGTTCATGGCCCAGCAAAAATAAAATAAAAAGTAGAGAGAGAGATTGACATTATGATGCGGCTAGTTCATGGCCCAGCAAAAATGAAAAAAAGAATAGAGAGAGATTGGCAGCATGTTGCGGCTGGTTCATGACCCAGCAAAAATGAAAAAAACACAGAGAGAGAGAGAGAGATAAGTAAAAGGAGGCTGGTTTACGGCCCAGCAAAAATGTAAAAAAAATAAAGAGAGAGAGATATTGGCAACATGTTGCTGCTGGTTCATGGCCCAGCAAAAATTAAAAGAGAGAGAGAGGGGGAGGGAGATATTGGCAGCATGTTGTGCCATTGCGGCTAGTTCATGACCCAGTAAAAATAAAAAAATAGAGAGAGAGAGAAATAAAATGAGGTTGGTTCATGGCCCAACAAAAATGAAAAAAAAATAAAGAGAGAGAGAGAGAGATTGGCAGCATGTTGTGGCCAGTTCATGGCCCAGCAAAAAAAAATAGAGAGAGAGAGATTGGCAGCATGTTGCAGCTACTTCATGGCCCAGCAAAAATGAAAAAAAAAACAGAGAGAGAAATAAAAGGTGGATGATTCATGGCCCAACAAAAATAAAAAGAGAGAGAGAGAGAGAGAAATAAAAAGATGAAAGTAAAAGCTTACGATTGGAATTGGAGAGAAGTGGTATTAAAAAATTCAAAATCAAATTATATACGTACCTTGTGTATTGTTTCTTCAAACACCCTTGACCCTCCCACGTTTTTGCTTGAGATTGGAAGTCTGGAACGGAACGAACACATAGACCATTCTCACATCTAACACCCGGACGGCAAATGCCACACAGCAACACTTGAACGGCAGATGTCACATAGCAACACCTTGTTTTCCATTTCTTCCGCAGTTGCATAGACGACAATTGGAGGCCTGGGCACAGCCGTTCTTGCACAACATAACAGAGCAGGTCTATCTCCAAAAACGACGTCAAGCCTGTGTTGCAAAAAGATAAAAAGAATCATTAAAAAAATAAAACTAAATAGCAAATAATTAAAACTTGCATGATGTTGATCATTAATCACATATAAAACATGATCAACGTACCTTCGTCCCCGTCTTTGAGCAGTCTGAGCGGTCACCCCTGTTGCAGACCGAAACAGAGTCAGTTGATCTCTAAAAAATGGCAGACCTGTGCTGAAAAAAGACCAAAAAAATTGTTAAAACATAAAACTAAATAGCAAACATTTAAAACTTGTTTGATCTTTGGAAGACAAAATAAACATACCTTTGTTTTCCCCTCTTTGAGCGGTCCACTTTCTGCCGTTCTGCAGTCTTGCAGTTGCAGGAGGGAAGGAAAAAATGAAAGCCTAATACAGCCGTCTGTCTAAGCAGGGCAAGGGACATCGGGAGGAGTCCAACGGAAATTGGAAGTGGGGAATAGTAAGCTCTTGCGCCGATTCCTTTTTCGATGTATTTTTTCTTTTTACCAAAAAGATCACTAAACTTTTAGGAAACAGATGAAAGGCGCCTTCACTTCACACCAAAGCGGGATGGGCGCGTGCAAGGCGGGCTGGGCTGACTTAGGCGGGCAAGGCGGGCGCCTTATTGTGCTGCTCACGTAGGC
This sequence comes from Amorphophallus konjac, assembly GCA_022559845.1. Classification (NCBI taxonomy): domain Eukaryota; kingdom Viridiplantae; phylum Streptophyta; class Magnoliopsida; order Alismatales; family Araceae; genus Amorphophallus; species Amorphophallus konjac. Next base: position 526,575,101 of record CM040121.1, read on the forward strand.
GCTAACTCGCCCAGACATACACCTGACGCCTTGTCGCTTAGGCATCGCCTAGGCGACGCCTTGAAAATAGTGCCTCCACCTAGTTTGAATCATCTAGTCGGTACCCTTCCCTAGGGTTTTGTAGGCATCTTGGGTAAAGTCTCATACGCTCGCTCGAAGCTAGCCAACGCTACTTAGTACCCCTCTCACCAATGATAGATGTGTGGTCGAGGGGAAATGATAGCAGGCTTGACCACTCCTCCGTAGGCTGAGAGTGCTTGCTTTTGATTTGCCCTGCATGGGACTTGAGTATGTGAAGATAGGAAAATAGTACTTGGCTCACAGTTCCTGAGATATCGCTGCTATGATGACGTCCCTTTGCACTGAGAACTCTTGGACAGCCATGTGGCGGTGCCTCCTTAAAGAGGACTCGGGCTATCTCACCAACTTGCATGTAGCTGGCGCAATGTAGGGCGGAGCTTCTGGAGTCTTACTTGACGACTTCCAATCTGGACGATGGCCACCTTCTACCTCGGGGTGACTGGGTCTGTTGGGCACCAAGGATCTTGTCGAGCCCCCCACGTTGTATACCTAGTGTGAATGCCTTTCTGGGCTTCTCTGCTAGGCCATCGGAAGCGGGAATCCCCTTGAGTGTATCTTGCCGAGCTTCAACTTGCATAAAGTTATTCTCCCGGGTGGTAGTCTCCTAGGAGAACCCTCCGATACTTAAATCAGTAGACAGAGGGAGAGGCAAAAGTGGGGCTTTCAAGAGGTGGAGAGGGCTTGAGACAAGGGAGATGGCTTGAGAGGGGAACAGAAGGGTGGCCATGGAGCTCGGGTGGCTCTGCCGGAGAGGGGCCGTGCTTCCCGTGAAGGGGATTTTTGCAACGTAGGAGAAGATTTTTCTATCCTTTTTTTTTCATACCTAGAGGAGGCCGCTGAGACCCCCTTCTAAAGGCGAAGGTAAGAGAGAGATGTTGTGGTCGATGACTCTCAAGTTTTTGAAATGACTCCACAGCCTGGCGTGGCAGTCGAAACTGCAGTTGTTATGGAGAAGTTGAGCGAATCGTGCTCCTGGGAATGGGCGCAGATATGCTAATGTCGGACCACTATTATTACGGTTTCAAATTCTCATAACCTGACGAAAAACCCAGGCTAGGCGAGAAAGGTGTTATGTGACAGTCACCTGTTGGTGCGCACACATCATCATGAAAGAAACATGTCACTAAATATTTTTAACAAATTCAATCATCAACATAAGAAACTACTAAAGAGACCTTTAGTATCCTACCATCATTTGTTTAATTTTCTTATCACCGGATCATAGACACAGAAATTATTGATAGGTAGATGGGCCTTGAAAGGTGATACTATGACAAAGAGTCTATGAGGTTAGCATGGATTCTCTCTCATAAAGTAAATATTGAGTTCCATTTCTCGTCCCTTGAGATGGTTGTATTATATGGTGATAGACTCACCACGTGACTACTTCAGCTTAATAGGGTAAAAAGAATTGAACATCTTTCAAGAGAAAAGTTCACTTCATATGATTTTAGAGATGGAGCTAAGCTTCTTTGCCATGTGAATGAGCTTTGTTACAAGCAAAACAGCTCCCATAGAGGGATGAACGGGAGTGCCGAATAAAAAATATAACCTAAATTCACACATAAGTTAAAGTTACCGATGCAAGTTGTAAATCAAAATAATCACGCACAAGGACACTAGTAATTTATATTGGTTCAGACACCGTCTTTGTGACCTATGTTCAGTACTTATACCACTGTTTGAGATTTCACTGCATCACATTGGAAGTACATCAACTAAATTTTGTTTAGATAAATCAGCTCGATCACCAACACTTGCCTTTAATTAGGCAAACACTTACTGGATATTGCTCAGATATCCAATTCACCACAATTTGCTAGAATTTACCTCGGTGTTTGGCACACCACAAGGACTTGCCTATAATAAGTCCACCTATTGATTTTTTGTTTAGGTGTTCAACACACCACAAGGACTAACCCCTAAGCAGTCCAAACACAAAGATCCTCAGATCCTTAATTACACTCTCAATAGTAAATACAACTCAGGAAACAAAGGACTAGTTTCCACAAGAATAATGTCTCTTCGATATATGAATGTGGAATGAATTAAAAACACAAAAACAAATGAGAGCAGAAGAATGAGAAAAGAATATCGAGCACGTAGAAGCTTGGATCGCGATGGGTTTAGCCCTTTAATGCTCTTGTTATTTAGGCTTTGACTCGTTGAAACTATAGTTGTTCAATGATGTGCTTCAATGGTGGAAGATTGAGCTATTCATGGCACTTGAAATTTGATGGCGTCGTTTGCTAGGATTCCACTTAGTTTCATTACTTCTTTCACTAAGAACAACTCTTATATTTCTAGCCTTTTTCGTTGGCTGTCCGTTAGACGCAACTTCACTTGTGCATACGAACTTCTCTCTAACATCTCTTTACTTGAGAGAGCTAATTAATAGTTGTATATAAAGCCGCCTTCTTCTTCTTCTTCTTCTTCAAGATTGTTCTTCTTTTAGTAGTCCTATTGGAGTTATTGTACGCATGTCCAAGACACTTTTATTGTTTCGGAAAATTTTATGCAAAAATAGTAAAGATTTGAGTTCCTGATGAAATATGCAAGACTAAATGAACTTATACCAACCTTCGACCAATTAGTTAGATGCAATATTTACTCAGTATAAAATAAAGATGCTTTAAAGATATGCATATAGAATACACTAAGCATTTAATGCATTTGAAATTATAAATATAAAAATAATATATTATAAATATGTGTTTAGATGAAATGATTACCGTTGATATACACACTGGTTGAATTACACGTGCAGTTGAAATGAATAAGATGAATTTGCATCACCTAAATATTGTCTTAAAAAGACTGGGTCAACTAAACAAGTCAATCGATCATAAGCAGTTAAAACATTCAAGAGATAATAGAGTTGAAGTATAAATTCATAGCTTAAGAATCATCTAAGTACAAATAGTTGAAATGTTCCGGGTCAAGAATATAGTCAAAGAAAGTTAACTAAAGTCAACAGTTAAATGTTTATTAATTGAAAAGAATAGCAGGTACAAGGTTTCGCCTCAAGTGAAAACAGTTGCAAAAATCAGTTGACAGAACACAGTTGAAAGATGTAATCTTAAATATTGTTGAAAATACCGTTGATAATTCAACTGAAATCTCAATAAAGATTTAGTTAAGAGTTTTCCAACTAGATATATGCTTAATCAACTGACTGATTAGACTGAATATTTGCACTGAATGTTCAGCCTTAATAATATTCAGTTCAGATAAAATATTAGAAATATTTTTAATTTAATTATTATTTGTATATTAATATTTATGCTTAAATTATATTATCACGTAAAACATGAGACTTAATTATATTATCGTCAAGGAACATCGGTCTAACAACTTATGCTCTTTTCTCATTTTGCAACTTTTTTGGGTGGATATAACTTCACAAAGCATCTCGGCATGGAGTTGCGTTTGTAAGAAGAATATTTGTTTAGTTTATAATTTTATACTGGGCCATTATTTTCTTTTCATTTATATTTTGTTTGGATAATAATAAATAAAATAAAGTATGTCGTTGATTTCTTATAATTTCAACTAATCTTTTCTTTAAAATAAAAAGGTATAATGTCATATCAACCAACATAACCACATTTACGTCATTTTACAGTCAAAGAAACGAGCAAAAAAAATATTGTAAAACAAAGCAATTGTAGAGTTTTAAGATGCTATGCAATAAACAAACAACCCCCAATAAAACTATCAAAAAAGTACCGCACCTAATAAGGATCGTACTAAGTTTAGAGCGATCCACTTTCAAAAACATCATTTCTTAGTTGGAGTTTTTGCATATAAATCATCATTGGATTAAAAGCTACACATTTATTATTTTTACATTTATATATATACTATTTTTATGTGTAAAAAGTCAGGTTAAAATAGTGCAAAAATACCGTTCATGATCTTTTGAAATGATATCTACGTTCTTTTTAGTAGTCGGGCACATCCTAAAAAGAGGTGAATAAGTGTGCCAATAAAAATAATTACATATTAAAATTAAATATTAAAATACATCAAAAATAAAAACATAAAATTGTAAGCAACCACGAGAATAGCACGATTTTGATACTGATTTAGTTAGTCTTCCTTGACTTCTTTATATATATCCAGTCTCTACAACTTACCTGGAATTTACACAAGCTTTTATCGACTGTTACACCCACTCTTTTTCAAGACTAACTCTTCAGCTGAACTTATCAGGACTCACCAGATTCTTTCTCAGTAATTTTTTAGAAATCACAAACCCAATTAATTTTGATCAAATGTAAGCAAACAAATCGATCACATCCAGTGACTTAGTTTTTCAGGTGATATCGCACCTGCTAGTATTCTAGGAGTTAATCACCCAACTGATTTTCACGATATAAACAAACCAGCCTAGCACACTTAGTGTTGGTTACCCCAAAGCAATAAATACTCTTCTTAATGTCAGATGGACATATATAAGCTCCACAGTTATATTCTTAGATGAGCGGATAGTAGTTCTATAAAGTACAACGGAAATGAAGACACTAACAGACGGAGGAGGAAGACAATGGAATGCCGTTGAAGAATAATATTCTCCTCTTTATTGCTTCCTAAGATGGAGAACTTTGAGGAAGAAGCTTTCTACACAATGAAATCCTCTTTTGACGTGAGTGAATAGGAAGTAGAGCTCTAGAATTGCATTGAATGCAAGGAAGACGCTTCATTTAAGTTATTTTTCCGTTGTGTTATATCTCTCATCCTTTGCAAGTGCAGGCTATTTATAACTTCAGACTTCATTGTATCCGTTAGATACATCAGCCTCTCAACGATCGGATCCCAGTCAGAATATTCGACATATGAAATTGACTGTTACGCTTTCATCTGTTTCGTGAGTGAGCACACGTCGTACTCGAGGTAGTAGGTGAATTAGATCTTATGCTACTGAAGATACGCCTATCTATTCTCTTTCTTCATTTGTGTAACTTGCCCCCCTAGATGCTATCGTCTGTATATATGAAACAATGTTAAAATATATCTCTCAGATAGGGTCATGAGATAAGATAGGCAAATTCAAATTTCAAACTCTAGTGAGTAAAGTGTGTAAAAATTAATGCCAGTTTTGCACAAAAAAATATATCTTGCGATATTACGTGGTATACAAGAAGATATAAGATTCATTTCATACGTTCTTAGAAATAAAAGAGAATCGCAATGGAAACTAATTATTTAATGCGAACGTATTATTGAGTTGACTATTTAATGTCATATTTCAGATGGCATCATCATCTATGATTTTATCAAAAAAAGACGTTAGTAAGATTTTAAATAATATGTATATAGTTTACGTGCATGTCGCTATAGAGTTTAAGTTGCATAGTCATTTTACTGTATAGTTTGTCATTTAGTGCAGTCAACATATATAAACTTTTGATCTAGTGAAAAGTGTAATATATATATACCACCTTATTTTAATGAAAGATAAAACTAAGACGACAAGATTTTGTCATTTAATAAAAGTAAACGAAGTATTGTCTACCTATTCGTCTAAATATTGTATTTTACTTTTTATTTTAGACAAAGTATCGTATATCCTTGACTTTTGTCATTTTTCACTTAGACGAAATATAGTATAATGCTTCGTCTATCTGTAATTCTATTCGTTTAATGCTTTCAACTTGATAGTTTAGACGAAGTTCCATCTATCTCAACTTTTGTTGTTTTTCACTTAGATGGAATATCGTCTAACTTATCGTCTATCGTGGGTTAAATAAAGTTTCATCTAACGCATCTTTAGTATCGCATATTCCTAATTTTTTATCATTTTTCTGTTAAATGAAATATCGTCTAACTCTTATTCAGTTAGACGATGTATCGTCTATCTTGAACTTTTGTCTATTTCCTTTTAGACGAAATATCGTTTAACTCATTATCTATCGTGAGTTAGGTGAAGTATCGTCTAACGTTTCTCCTTAGATAGAGATTCGCCTCAAGGTTTGTCGGCCTGGTCGTACCGACCGTACCAATTTCTGCCGGTACGATACAGTATGGCACTGTATCGGTCCATACCGCAATGTGCCAACATTAAAAAATTATTTAATAAATATATATTGTTTTAAAATATAATAAAATATTATGTGTTATTTAGTGATTAATAGTTGTGTTAGTTGTGTGTGAGATAAAGGGTTCAAATCTCACAAATGTCATATTTTTTGGCTTATTTTTCCTAAAGAACAATGAAAAAAGTAAGAAAATAATGTCACTAGTATGTTTTGAATCCAAATCCTAATCTTTCAAATGAAGATTCTTAACTAAACTACCTATAAAATCACATTTAATATAAAATAATATATATAATATTTAAAAAATACACTGTGCATATCGGTTGCATACCACAGACCGATCGTACCGGTCTGTGACTGATACAATTCGATACAGGCAGTACGGTTTGGTACGGGGCAGTACGGTCCGGTACGGATGGTACATCCGTACCGGACCGATTTGGCAAACCTTGATTCACCTATCATCCCTCGTATCATCTATCTCTTTCACTTAGATGATGTATCATCTAATCGTCTTTTTCACTTAGACGATATATCATCTAACCCTTCGTCTATCCTAGGGACTTAGATGATATATCATCTATCTCTTTTTCTTATCATTTGGCTCATTAGATAGAGCATCGTCTATGTTGAACTTGATTAGACGATGTATCATCTATCACTCAGCTTTTTGTTTAATTAGACGATATTCAATTTGTTTAATTCTATCCCAGATATTTAATTGATTCTGATTTAAACATGTAAACTTATTTAGTAAGATAGGAATACATAATTATATATTCTATCATAATCTAAAATAATAAATTTATAAAAAAATACTTTTAAAACATTTCTAATGATACGTGTGTAAACATAAATAATGTAATAATAATAAATATATAATTTTCACCTTAATAGTGATTTATATGCAAAAACTCCTCCTTAATTTCTTCATTTGCCGTAATAACATATATTCCCAACCATATATAGTACATTTTCAAATGGAACAATTTCGAATAGATATATATACTTGCAAGTAATGCCCATGAATCAGTTACCGAATCCCCAAAAGACCCCCTTTTTTTTCTCTTACGTAGATGAAACTCTCAGTTTCTACATTTCCAACTAAACAAGACACAGATAGAAGTTTAATTTTACAACCTTGAAACATTTGCTAGGACACCTTAAATCCGTATACACCACACAAGGCTTTGGCAACTCTTAAATTTGCATCACAAACTTTAGCAAAACATGATCACCTATCCATGTATTTAGTCAATAATTGGACAATTTTCCTTGTTCCTTGTTTACAAACATAAGTTTTTACAACCTTCAACGTTGGCAGCTAGGACACCTTACACTTGCACACCATATCAAACTTTGGCAAATCTTGCATTGGTACATCATACACTTTGGCAAACATGCATGACCCATCCATATATATATGTATCCATGTATTTGTTTTTTTGTCAACAGTTGGACGATTGCCCTCTTGTTCCTTGTTTGTCACATTAGATACGAGTGAGATACTGTATTTGCTTGATGAGAGGGCTCAAGACCTCCATCAACTTCTCACACGGGTGGTTGTGCGTCCCTTCATAGGTTGTGACAACAATGCTCGTGTCCTTGGACAAGCGCTGGACTTGCTTCTTAACGTTGCACGTGTGATGTGTACAACGATAGTAACTTCTTTCTCCCCCCACATCATGACATGGAATAATAACCAAAGTAAAAATGTTAAGTTCATAATGCTAGCTAATTAACATGTAAATGACGAGATAGCACAAGTGACGGAAGAAATGTGCGCGCTGTGATTTATGGAATTAATGTCAACATGGTATTCTCTTGACATTTTAATTTTGTATATATGAGACCAACAACTAACCAATGGTATGGTTCTATGAGTATTTTGTTACAGAAATTAACTCTACCATGTGATTGGCATGTACTAATTAAGATAGTTCACTAATTAAGCTTCCTAGCTAACTAATCATTTTTCTTTCATTTCTTAAGTTTTTATAGAGTTTAAAGATATTTATGTTCTCATAACCTTGATATGATCATGCAAACAAACCTGTGATTTAATTAGACTTTGCCAGTTAATAAGAGTTTATTGCATCTTCCGAGGAAAAGATTTCATGAACATGGTAAATGCCAACCATGTGAAGAAAAAAACATTAGTAGATTCTTTGATTTTTAAATATTTTGGTGATTCCAACCCTTCATCTTTTAAAGGAAAGACACTAAGCATTAATATCCCTTTACAATTAGTACCTCACTGATCATATATGGAAGAAAAAAATACTTCATGTAAATGTATTCTTAAGGCTTTATGAGAAAATCAATTTCATAATGGATATTGTCTATAAATACTACAACAATAGCAAAATTATTATCATGCCAATTAACCACAGTAATTGTTAGGGGTGTAAATGATCATGTGGGTCTGCGTAGGAATCGGACCCAAAATCAGTATATTCACACCTATAAAAAACGCAATAAATTTGTTAGAGACATTAAATTCCAAATATTTTTTAAAAAATATGACTTATTTTCTCACGTATATGAACACAGAATTAAGGATCTAGCAATGTTCACGGTGCCATGCATGCAATTAAAGCAAGGAATTAAGATGTATATATAGACCGAGGGAAGAAGGAAGACGCCCGGCATGTAGTCGCTTGCACTTCATATAGAAATATATGTATGTATACCTGGGATAGGGGCTGTTCTTCACGGCCTTCTGGCCGTACTTCCTCCACCGGTAGCCGTCGTCGAGGATGTCGTTGGGGCTCTTCGTCTGGAAGGCGAACCTCGGCCTGGTCAACTTCTTCACCACCCTCCCGGCCGCCACCGCCGCCGCCTTCCCCTTGACGTCCTTTCCCCCGCCACCTCCATTATTGAAGGGCACTGCTCCCCCCAGAGCTGATCCCCCTTGCCGGAGCAGGTTTTGCTCGCCGAGCGCGAGCCCAGCCGCCGGCCCCGGGTTCAGTATCGAAGCCCACACGTCCAAGGAGTTGGAAGTTGCCGGCTGCTGGAAGGGTTGGCCGGGCAACGCGGACAGGTCGGTTTGGAAGGAACCCACTGCCGCAAGAAGGTCTGGGAACATGTGAGGAGAGTTTTGGAGCGGTGGAGCTTCCCCTCCCACGGGCTCCATAATCTCGGATCAAAATGGCCGCACGAAGCAACCTCTTGCAGGAATTTAAAGCTGAACACAACAGAGAGAGACAGAGAGAGAGAGAGAAGAGGAATTTAGTTGCGATGTGGGTAGAGAGAGGGAGGTGGAAGGAGGGTGTGAAGGGTCAGCAGTAACTCAGAGAGAGGAGACGTGTAAAGGGAGGGTAACATGTATGGAGGACGTACTGGTCTCGAGACAAGAAAGAAAACCCAACCATCAGCAACCACTTCAATGTTGTCAGTTCAACTACTGCCCTGCCCACCATCTCCCGGCCGGCCGGTCGCCTTGCTCCGGTTTGAGTGCGTCCACGACCAAGACCGCCACTCACACGTCCCTCCGGCTTAGTTCTACTCTAATCTCTCCAATCATCTTCTGATCCAGTCTTCCCAGACGAGATCAAGAACTCGATCTCCATGTAAGCAAAGTAAAGCGACTCTTCGAGAGGTAATTAAAAGGACTTGCGATGGAAGCTGTTAATTAATTTGCATGTGCGACTTTTCACAGTAATGGGTTAACCTTGACGGAAGTGCAGACTTATCCCACGGTGGAATAATCCTTTTTTTAAGCCAACAAAGAAGGAATTAATTAATAGTCTATGGAATGGAACAAATTTCAGGGAATGACGGGCGTTACGTGTTCCAAACCTGAAGTTAAAGGTCCTCAAAAGTTGCATCAAAACAGTAGCAGAACCTGTACGACATCCCGGTCGTTGGGAAATTGCAGGACCTTATAATATATATCATTGTTGTTGATGTCTATCTCCGAGGCATGCGTGCAGCCAAACCCATATCTCGAAGGCATGCACCCAAACCCAAGTTCAGCCGATCGAGGGAGCGAGGCGATAACTAGGGGCCTGTTCCCGTGGGATTAAAGTGCGCCCGTGACGTTCTATCTATATGTGTGCCTGCTTTCGTTTAAACCACTTTAATTATTTTGTTTGAAGGAATGCAGTGCCGCAGTCTTTTTGCCTCCTTGGTTGCACACTCTGCGACCGTGTTGGAATCGGAGGGCTTGGAGTCGGCGGCTCCCCTCACGGGGCCTGGCCCCCTCCTCCGACCGCAAGTCCCGCTGGGAGTCCTCCTACTCCAAGCGCCCCTCCACCTCCCCAAGCCCTCCGATTCCAACACGATCAAAGAGTGTACGACCAAGGATACATCGGCCAGAGAGTTGTAAGTACGTGAATCATAAATCATTTAATCGATACGAGATTATTATTCAGAGATTATGTTCAAATTCTAACACTTCTTCTCACTTAACTGATACGAGATTATTGTTCAGAGACTATATCTAAATTCTAACATTCTCTCTCACAGTTAAAATATGCCGTGAAAATTAATTGGGTGAAGGTGACAAGATAAGAAATATATGAGGTTGAGTCCAAGACCATACTCTGATATATACCATGTTAAATTTTATTGGATTGGACCATCCAACTTAAAACCTTAAGGCCCGGTTTAATAATCGGAGATGGGCCGTGGAGATTAATTAGGTGGAGGTGACAAGATAAGAAATATATGCGGTCGGGCCCAAGATCATGCTCTGATATATATCATGTTGAAATTTATTAGATTGGACCATCCAACTCAAAACCTTAAGGCCCAGTTTGATAACCGGATACGCCACCCAGAGGTGGCGTATCCGCCGGTTTCACGCCGGTTTGACCAGTCTCACGTCATTCCCAATTTGATAAAGACTCGAACAACGCACCCTAACCGTCTTTTAGGAGAGGAAAACCCGGTTTTCTCACTCGACCTCACGAGTGAGAATAAGCCAACTCAAAGATGGCCCGCCCCAGCCTTAATCTGCTCGGTTATCAAACCGGGCCTAATGTGTTGAGTGGAGAGGGCATCACAATTATAATCACATTATATTTTTAGTTCGTTTCTAATACGGGACTATTCTCTAATATGTCCCCTCATGTGCAGGCCGATTTTAGGCTCTGTCACGTGGACCATGACAAATACGGGGTGCGCGGCCCATATCTTAACCATGGACTCTGATACCATGTTAAATTTTATTGGATTGGGCCATCCAACTCAAAACCTTAAGATGTTGACTGGAGAGAGCACCACACTTATAATCACATTATATTTTTAGCCCGTTTTCAATACGAGACTATTCTCTAATAGATCGCTACACCCGTCCGCTGACCTAAAAGTCCGTATTTGCACATATTCCTCTACTTTTACTCTATTGTCTTAGTAATGCTTTGACATCATCATCTATACTACTAATGATTTTGGAATAAGAGAATACTCTCAGCATTCCATCTATCCAAAAGGAACAATGACACTTAGATTTGTATTTTGGATCTAAACCATTCATTTTATGTAATCTATGGTCAAGCTAATTTCGTTCATATTAAATATCATGGATTATCATAATGATCTTTTTATTAAGGTAGTTGAAGGCTAGTTACAACTTAGGGTGCATTTGCTTTTCATTAGGGATTATAGATTCTTACCATATTTTGGTAGAAAGAGAAAAACAAGTTGTTGCATGTGTTACAACGCTCACATTTATATTGATAGAATTCAAGTTACATAAGTGAGAATACAGAGCCTGAGAAAAAGAGGTTAGGCTCTCATACAGAGCCTGATAAAAAGGATGTTGTGTCCCTGATTTTGATGGTGTCTAATTATGAATCATTGGAATAAAATCTTCAAATCTTGATGAAAATAAGTTCTTGATGAATTTAGTTTCAAGCCAAAAAGTGTGTCCCAAACTTCTTAACTTTATATCCTTTTCGAGGGTCCAACAGGTGCATAAGTAGATTGATTTTATGAAGGTAGAAGAGCATGCGTCGACGCAGAGCTTCTGTGAGTCGACGCATCAGAAGAAAGATTGAAGAACCAAACGTTATGTCTGGCAGGCCATCAAAAGGCGGAGTCGACGCAAGGTGCTCCCTGCGCTGACGCATCTTGGAGCGCATAGGGCAATCCCAGCAACTGATTAAAGGCGGAGTCAACGCAGGCAAGCCCTAGAGTCGACGCAACGGTGCTATTCAGGTAGTACTCGCACATCGATAAGAATAGTGCGTCGACGCAAACCATCTCACTGCTTCGGCGCAATCATAAGATCCAGTACCCGTTTTACGAGCTAGTGAACCGGGGTCCAGTCATCTGGAAGTTGGTATACAACGAATCTACGCTCCAGAGAGCTTGTTTCTGGAGGGAAAATATTCTCCAAGTTCCAACCAACCTGACCTTCTTGACGCAAGGGATATTCTCTGCCGCAACAAGAAATAGAATGGGATTAGGAGCGAAGAGAACAGAAAAGAGATAAGAAGAAAGAGTCGTTCCTATTTTTGAGGAACAAGAATCTGGAAATAGAGAATTGTTGAGAGTCCTCGTTGTCCGTTTGCGGATTTCGTGGATCTCAGGGCTTCAATGGTACTGATGCGTTTGCAGAAAAAGAACGGAGAAAAACGGACAAGTCTCCGACCTTGGTCTGCCGTGCCAGCTCTCTACGCGTTCGTCAAGATCAGAAGTGCGTAAGGCTAAGAGGAGCTGCTCTAAGGAATCTGAAGCTGCAGTGCTTCGTGGTGTTCGTGCTGCATCAGACCTACACCATCACAGATCAAGCTCTGCTACGCTGGGAGAAGTTTCTTTATTCGATCTGTGATCACTGTGTTTTGATTTCTTAGTTTTCATTTCTTCTGTTCGTTTCTCTGTTGGAAATTAACTACCTTGAAAGATAGGAATCAATCAAGCTGTGTGACATCGTCAAGCTGTATGTCAGCAGGGTTGAGAGAGGGAAGATCTCTCGTTAAGCTGTGGATCAGCGGAGCACTATTTTCGGGGTGTGATTCCCGAAGTTAGTGTAGTGCACTAGTGGAAGCCTCACTCAATTGAGTGGGGGGGTGGACGTAGGTGTCTGGATTGAGGACCGAACCACCTTAAAAACCTTGTCTCACTGTGTGGTTTGGTATGTGCATTTTCGCCTTGTGCTTCCAGGCGCTAGATGCATGAATAGGATTGAGTTATTAAGTACCTATTTTCTTATAATCATCATCATATCTACTTAGTTCCAGTTCCGTGACTCTGATATTTAAAAAAGAGGGCATATCTATTCAACCCCCCTTCTAAACCAACCATACCTCATCCAACACGTGGTATCAGAGCTAGGCTCTCCTTTGATGTGGTCTAACAACCCGAAGAGATTGGGTGCAATGGATGCTAAAAACTATATGGCTGAGGGGCATTCGGTGAACCGACCCTCATTCTTTGATGGCACAAATTATGCATATTGGAAAAATTGCATGCAGGTGTTTCTAAGAGCTCAAGACCATGAAATCTGGAGGGTGGTGAGCCGTGGACCTTATGCTCTCCCAAATGATGAGGATACATGGACTAGGGAACAAATCCGAAAGTCCAACATCAACTGGGGAGCTATGAATGTTATGCAATGTGCTCTCCATCTTATAAAATTCTCAAGAGTTTCTTCGTGTGCCACTACCAAGGAGATGTGGGACAGATTAGAGGTGATCTATGAAGGCACCTCCGAGGTAAGGGAGACAAAAGTCAATATGTTAATTTCATATTATGAAATGTTTAGATGAAAACTGATGAGTCAATTTCAAATATGTATGCCCGGCTGATGCAATTGACTAACAATTTGAAAAGCCTGGGGAAGAGTTATACTGAATAGGAACTTGTAAGAAAGATTCTCAGATCTTTAACTCCAATATGGCATACGAAAGCAACTATGATTGAAGATTCGCGACATCTGTCAACCATGACAGTTGATGAACTCATAGGGTCTCTGATGACATATGAGTTAAATCTGAAAAGAAAAGAAGAGGAAGTCAAAAAGAAGAAACCAGTGGCATTGAAGGCAAGCCCTGGCAGCCCAGCATCATCAGATGACAGTGAGTCTTCTAGTATAGAAAAGGAGCCCGGTGAGTTTGCCATGCTCACAAGAAAATTCAGGAAATTTCTTAGAAGAGAAGGTAAGGGCCTGAATAAGAGAAGGCCACAGGTAAGTAATTCTCCAAAATTCAAATCAACTTCTAATAAGAAATCTGATAAAGTTATGTTTTACAATTACAGGAAGCCAGGGCATGTCAAGTCTGAATGCCCAAAAGCAGTGAAGAAAGTAAGCGCCAAGTGGAAGGGAAAGAGAGCCAAAGCAATGGTCAGCACTTGGAGCGATGAAGAAGAAGAGGAAGAAGAGGAAAGCTCAGGAGAATGAAGGCAAGATATGTCTCATGGCAAATGAAAGCCATGAAGGTGATGAGGTATCCTCTCCCTTTGAACACTTTACCATTAGTGACTGGGAAGAAGCTTATTCTGAACTGCTAGATAAATGTGACGACTTCCGAAAGGAAAATAAAGTCTTAAAGAAGAAGATAAACACCCTTGTACATGACACTTCTATGAGAGACAAAAATGCATGTTTAGAAGCAGAGATTTCTAACTTGAAGAAACTGGTAGACGAGTTAGAAAATGGCAAATCAGAATCAAGAGATTTACATGAGGAAAACGAATTGTTGCAGAACACTATTGATGAATTGAAACTGAGAATGTAAAAACATGAAGAGGAATGCAAATTGGTTGTTGAAAAATGTGAGGCCATAAAAGGAGCCAATGTAGAGTTGCAAAAAGAACTTGAAAAACTTAGAAAAGAGATTGAGGATAAACAAAACTCTCTAGAGAAGTTTGTAAGTGGAAGAGAGAACCTAGATGTTGTCTTAGGATCAAAGATGAATTTTAACAAAGAGGGCTTAGGTTATGAACCAACAAAGAAAAAGCAAATCGGATTAAAAACGATCTCATTTGTCTCTGAATCAAACTCTAAACCTTCCACCTCACATAATAAGGGAACTAAAAATCTAACAATCAACAATGAGAAGAAGAAAAATCCTAAAGAATAGGGGAATGAGAAAGCCAAGGGCAAGGTTGACGCACCAGGGGCACACTATCAGCACGCTTCTGGGCAGAAGTCTAGAAACCAACCACCAGGTCGACGCACCATCTACAGCAGGTTGACGCAGGACCCTACCAGTACCCGTTATAGGAGGAACTCCCCCTGGATAGATCGGCGCAGGTCTCACAGTGGGTCGACGCAGTGGCCAAATAGAACCCGATATGAGCAAGGAAGCTCATGGGTAGGTCGACGCAGGTCTCACAGTGGGTCGACGCAGTGGCAAACAGAACCCACTATGCACAAATCCATTCTAGGGTAGGTCGATCTAAGTACCCTAGTGAGATAACACACCCTATGCTCCTTGGGTCAACAAGCCAAAGTATGCAACCAACATCAATACCTTCAGAGAGCCAAGAGTATCGGAACACTTCTCAGTTGATACGAGGAAGAATGTTAACACCTACTCTAAATCAAATGCTAAGCCCTCACCTAAAAGACAAATTTGGATGCCAAAATATCTGTTATCTTGCTTGAATGAGATGGAAGGTCTACTGGGACCCAAAGGTGTTTGGGTTCCAAATTCTTCTGCTTAATTTGTCTTACAGGAATGCCTTGTCGCCGTATACAACAAATGGTATCTCGACAACGGCTGCTCAAGGCACATGGCAAAAGATAGAGCCAAATTTTGCCTCCTTGTTGAAAAAGAAGCAGGACACATCACCTTTGGAGGGAACAACAAAGGAAAAATAATTGAGATATGTAAAGAAGGTAACAACCACTCCAACTCAATTGAAAATGTTTTGCTAGTTGAAGGCTTAGAATATAACTTGCTTAGCATAAGCCAGTTGTGTGATAAAGGACATAAGGTCATTTTTGACTCTCACATATGCAGAATCACAGAACCCAATTCAGAATCAATTAAGTTCACTGGCAAGAGAGTCAACAATGTCTATATGGTGGACTTAGATGATTTTGCTAATAACAACTTATGCCTTACTACAAAAAGAGACGATTTAATTTCATTGTGGCATCACAGACTTGGTCATGCGAGTTATAATGTCATGCATAAACTGGCTAAGCTGTGATGCCCTACGAATTTATAGTTTAATATTTTATTTAATTAATAAAAATATATTTGTTTATGCCTAAATATTTAAATTTCTTATTATAATTATTTCAATCTTGGTAAAAGAAAGACAGAAAGAAAGAAAGAGATTCAAAACTTAAGAAGAATAGATTAAAAAAAAGAAGGGAGCTAATTGTTAAAGAAAAAAATATGGTCTAATTTTTTTTTAAAATAAAGGGTTAAATGTAAAAAAAGGTCAAAACGCAAAAAAAAAAAATTGTCGACGGGGGCGGCCGCACACTCGTGCACGCGCCCCCCCTCCCGGTCGATTGCGGCATTTTTTTAAAAATTTTTTTTATTATTTTTATTAAACCTTTCTCTTAAGTCTAAATCTCTTTTCTTTTAGTCAAAAATCCCATGTGCCATATATATATATATATATATATATAAGAAAAATATGGGCTAGTCAAAAGAAAAGGGCTGAGTGAGTTGGTGAGGTTTTGAATGTCAAATTCTCAATTAAATAATATTAAATTAAAGGTTTAATCTCTACCCTTGATTAAAATCAATGGTTAAGATTGATTTAGGGAAAATCCCTATAAATAAGCTTGAAGGGGGCTTCATTTGTCCTCCTTTGGGGCTAGCTACGTGAAGTGCAAAAGGAGAGGGTGGAGGGCTAATTAAGGTGGTGTTAAAGCTTCATTAAGATAAGGGATTGAGCATTTATCCTCTTAATTAGCATGATTAGCATATTTAAAATGATTTAAGATATGTTAATTAGCTTCTATAGAGATAATTAAATCCACATATCTTTATTTCACCATGTGTGATCATATCTTAGTCGGATTACCATGAGATCATTAGTGTTAAGGCATGTGATTAAGGATAAAATCAAATGTTTAATACACTATAATTAGCAATGGTGCATGATAAATTTATAAAATTTGTAGAATCATGGGATCTGATATTCCTACTTCTCTGTAAAAATTTTCATGTCTGAATCAAAATATTTTTACGTTTAAAAATATTTTAATATTATTTTAAGGGTGTTTAATTACACTAAAATGCTAACGGGGTGATATAAAATCACCACAAAGTGTAAGAATGAATATTATTATGAGACCCATGTGTATAAAATTTTTCATTATTTTTGGATCACGATATTTCTGGTAATACATTTTTAATACATGATAGAAAAATAAATAATTATATGAAAATTAGAAATCATCTTCCTAAAATCTTAAGATTTCACATTATGGATATTATATATGTGTGTGATGTACTCTTAAAATACCAACATTTATAAATGAACGTAAGTGAAATTACAGAATTTTTAATATTTTCTTAGAAGTATAAAATTATGAAATAAATAGAAATACTATATAGAAAAATTTGAAACTTTACCAGAAGACTTAAATACATGTTATAACTAATTTATTAAAAGTTTATATTGTTTTGATCATTTAATCTTGACTTGTATAATTTTTAATGTTTGAACAAATAATTAAAAATTAAAATAAATGTTAATATTTTGTGAAAAATCATGAGAAAGTTACAGAACTAATTTTTGATGTTTATTAGTTAATTGTTTGTATATTTTAGTCATTGTAAATATTTTAGATAATTTTCTCTATTTAAAAGTTACTGTTGTAAATTTTAGAAACTGATATAAAGTTTCAGAAATTAGAAATACTGAATGAAAAATAGTGACGTTTTTCATTTATTATATTTCTATCTGGAACAATGTTCTATAAATTTTGATTAATGTTCTGATCATTGTGGACATATTTAGTTAATTTATTATTCATGATCCATTTTTGTTATTCTACCAAAATATTAGTAATACAGTGTGAAAAATAATGAAAAGTTTCAGAAATGATATTTCTATTATAAATGATGGTTTGAAAAATTATGGTGATTTTCAAAGTACTGTGATTAAATTTAGTTAATTTTCCATGCATAGGAGAATTTAAATGATTCTAGAAAAATTCGAATTCATGTATGAAAAATTATGAAAACATTTTAGTGTAATGTTACATGTAAATGTGATATTCAGTAAAAGTTTGATGGTCTTATGAATAAGGTAGTTTAATTTAGTCAATTTATGATGCATGTTGGAGTATAAATAATTCTGAAAAATTTATAAATACTGTCTGAAAAATGATGATAATATTTTGTTTTGATCCTTCAGGTCAATGTGTTAGTTCACTAAAATTTCAAGGTATTCTGATATCTATGAATAGAATTTGTAATTTTTGATATGTGTATATATGCCTTTATAATTGGATAAGTTTAGAAATTCAGAAATAAAAAAAAGATTTTCAATACTGGCATATTTCATACTTAATGTTCACAACATAAATTTTTGAGTGTCCATTGTATATGAGTTATATATATATATATATATATATATATATATATATTGTACTATTACTACTGCCGAATGGACACTGCCACCATAGGGGAAGACTAGAACCAAGCCATAGAAATGTCCCTATGGGGAGGTTCACACTGTTTACTGGCCCCGAGGGTAACGGGGATGAAATCTCAGAGATGGACAAGTACCACTGGTTAAGGTGGAGAGGACTTCTCCAGATTCTGCGCAGTAACCAAAACTCATCACTATTTACCTAGGTGATCGAGTACCGACTGACTGTCCTTCTAGTGGTGGTTTGGGCATTGTGTCTTGGCTATTTATACCACTGTTACTGCTCACTAAATTGATATTGAAACTAGTGTTACTACTCACTGAATTGATATTGGAACTACTGTTACAGTTCACTGAATTGATATTGAAACTATTGTCACTGCTTACTGAATTGATATTGGAACTACTGCTACAGTTCACTGAATCGATATTGAAACTATTGTTACTACTCATTGAATTGATATTGAAATTAGTGTTATTGCCTACTGAACTGTTATTACATTTTACTGTTATTACATTGTAAATATTTAATGTTAATGAATCTCCAGTATATCAAATGGTGATTTGGAAAAGGGCAGATTAAGTCTGTTTGGATCCTTTCACTATGCGTGAGACTTACTCCGCCTAGTACTGGAATCATTCTATTGATAAATGAACTGAATTATATTGTATGGTAATGTTTACTAATGTTGAATTTTTATTTACTTTGTCATTGATAGAATAAAGTTTTAATGTACCGCATGACTTTATCTATAAAAATGTTAACATCATGACTTAGGATTTGTAAAAGTTGAAATTGGGTTATAATACATTAATCTCATGTTATCTATTTGAAATTATGCCTAAGAATGACTTATAAAATGAAATGTCGTAAATCGCTTTGGATATATTTTTACATGTTATGACTGGGGACTATACCTAGTCTCTTACTGGGTCTATTCTTCGACTCACCATGTTGAACATTTTCAGGAGAAGCGTTAGAAGAAAGTGATGAGTGATCTTGTAGTGTTCTGACCGCGGCTTGGTTTTACTACGTGTCATTATCTTATGCAGTTAAGAAAAAAAATATGTGTGAAATTTGGTTATGTAATAAATGACTTGTTAAATTATTGATCTTTATTTCGATCTATGTGGATGAAGTCTTTTGACTGAAAGCTGACTGATCGAGAAAGTTTATTTCCGCTGCAATGATATCTCAATGTTTATGTGAAATTCTCTACCAAAATGTACCGTTTGGGTTATCCCACTGTGACGTTTTGATCGGGATCCGACGTGAGTCTTTACGACTGGATCGGATTTACGAGTTGGGACGTCATAGAGAGTGGTATCAGAGTCACAATGGTTGAGAATTTACATAAATAGTCATCAACTTAATCCACATTCTAAAAGTTTTGAACTAGTAGGTTGTTATGATGAAAACTTAACCATATAATTGTATTGTCAGACCATGACGGGAGGAGGTCGTCGTGTTGTTCAGAATGACGATGCTCAGGAGGAGCCAAGAGGACCCCCGTCTCCACCTCCATCACCTTTGATGGATTATGGAATGTTCATGCAAGGTCTAGTTCAAGCTATGCAAACCCAGGCTCAGATACAGGCAGCTCTTTAGGCGCAACTCCAAACCCAGGCAGCATCACCCCATGAGCAGGTTTTTGGAGGGGTGACCATAATGGAGAGATTTCGGCGGATGGCTCCACCCTCTTTTAAGGGGGAGAGTCAGCCAATCATGGCTGAAAACTGGCTCGGCAAGATAGAAAATATTTTTTGAGTCATCCGGTGTGCGGATGAGGACAAGATGAGTTTGGCGACGTACATGTTACATGAGAGAGCGGACGTATGGTGAGCGTCTGTGTTAAGGAATCAACCTGACAGACTAGAGCATGATGTTTCTTGGGAAAAATTCAAGGAGCTATTCACGGAAAAGTACATACCGGAGCATGTGCAAGACAAGATGGAGCAAGATTTTTTGGCCCTAACTCAAGGGTCGATGACCGTGCTCGAGTATGAGGCTAAGTTTGTAGAATTATCAAAGTATGCACGGCATATTGTTACAGATGAAAGAAGGAAGGTGAAGAAGTTTGTGGCGAGACTACGACCGTCGCTTCGGACCCATCTTGTTACACTAGATCTTGCTACGATGGAGGCGGCTCTTGGCGCGGCATGCCGTCAAGAGAGCGAAATGGAATTATATCAAGAGGAGAAGAGGACTTCAACAAAGAGACCATCAACACCATTTTACCAAAATGACAAAGGCAAAAGGGTGATGAGAAATTCGTCGCGATCGTTCGTGACAGGGAAGACCACACCACCAGCAAGGGATAACGACAAACCAGAATGTAAACACTGTGGTAAGCAACATGGCGGGGAAGTATACTGGATCGCCACCGGCAGGTGTCTCCGTTGTGGCGAGAAGGGCCACACGAGATTGTCTGAAGATGATGCAGCTTGTAGCAGCTCGACCAGTAGCAGCAGCAGCAGCTCCAGTAGTAGCTAGACCAGCAGGAGCGGGACCCGTAGGGAGACCTCGAGTGTCAGCTTGGGTGTTTGCACTAGCTAGAGAGGATGCTGAGCAGGCGGAGGACCTCACAGAAGGTACTATTTCTATCCATGGTATTCATGTTAGAGTATTATTTGACACCGGTGCGACATATACTTTTATTTCTGAGAGGTTTGCTAGTCAATTCCATGAGAAACTCGAAATTAGGTCATTAGACCTAGACGTGCCTCTATTGGTATACACACCTACAGGAGAGGTGTATACCAAGAGGTATATACCCTCACTGTCAGTGAATATAGAAGGAAGAGCTCTACCTTGTTATTTTTGATGTTTAGCTATGCAAGACTTTGATGCTATCTTAGGACTCGATTGGTTAGAAGAGCATTACGCTCTGATAGGTTGTCAAAGGAAGAGAGTTAATTTTCGCATCCCTACAGAGAAAGAGTTTTCTCATCCCTTACTGAAGCATATGACTGGAAAGAAGTTGGTGGTTTCAACAATGAAGACTGCGCGAATGTTGAGAAAGGGCTACGATGCATTCTTGACAAGCGTAGTCGCGAAGTCTGATGCTGATTAGGCATCGACAGTAGTAGAAATCGAGGTTGTTCAGAAATTCCTCAGTGGAAATGGGAAGCAATCACTTTAGATTTTGTGACCGGGTTACCCAGATCAGCAAAAGGCAATGACTCTATCTAGGTGATCGTGGACCGCTTTTCAAAGTCTGCACATTTCCTTCCTATGAAGATGAAGCAATCGGTGGAAAGGTTGACAAGACTATATGTAGATAACATCGTCAAACTTCACGGGATTCCAAAGTCGATCATCTCCAACAGGGATCCCCGGTTCACATCCAGACTGTGGCAAGGGTTGCAGGAAGTGACGTGGACGGCGTCGGAGGACGGATCGACAGTAGCTTCGGGACGCAAACAGGACGTGATAGTTGCTGCCTCGCACAGCTCGGCCTCACATCGGGCGGTCTCTCACCGGGCGACACTCAAATCCCACAATGGAGAAAGAGGGAAGGAAGAATAGCAAGAGGAGAAAACTCCTTTCACGTAGGAAGCAAATCTGTCAATCTTCATATATGAGAAACATAACACCCTAGCCCCCCTTTATATAGGGAGGGCCATGACAACCAAACCCTTAACTTCACCTAATTACTCTTATGTCCTAGTCTAATAAAACAAAACTCACCAACCAATATTTGACTTGGACCCTAATAAAATACAATACTTTGACTTGGTAAAAATAAAATAAGATATGGTGGTTTAATAATACAAATAACACAGTACTCACAGATACACAAATACGTATAAATACGTATTCAGGACGCCGAGTCTTCAAATGAGTCTCCGAGCCACAACCTCGTTGTAGTCGGGGCAGTGCGGCGTCGGCTCCGAGTAGTGGGCCCGATAGTGGGCCCGGTGTCCCCACCAACCCTCTCGGGACGGCTGGAACTCGACTCCATCGAGTAAGGGGGGACACTACTGTGGTAGTGATCCAACAGGTCTGGATCGAGGCGCTGGAGATCTTCCTGTCTGATCTAGGAATCATCGGAAGGTGGACGGTCCCGCCAGCGGACAATGTAGCGCTGGTACACCCGGCTCCGTGTAGCTGTCATCGGCTCATCCAGTATCCTCTCAATTTGCTCGCGCGGTGCTCTCGAGACTGTGGGATGCACAGGGGTGGGCTCACTCGCAATGGGAGGAGAAGGCTTTTAAGGGTCACTAGGAATCGCTGTGGATTCCTTGTAGGCCACTAGGTCTGTCACATTAAAGGTCGAGCTAATCCCATATTCGGGAGGTAAGTCCACAATATACGCATTGGAGCCAATCTTCTGCAGAATTGGGAAGGGACCATCACTACGGGCTTGCAACTTTTTAACGGCTCCCGAGGGAAGTCGTTCGGGTCGAACCCGTATCATAACCATGTCACCTTCTTGAAATTCATGGTGATGCCTATGTGAATCAGCCAAGCATTTGTAAGTCTCATTACTGATGTTGATTTGCTTGCTAATTGACTCATGCAGACTTTTGACATGTTGTGCAAATTCCTCAGCTGACTTGGATGTTCTAGACTCGAGGGGAAGGGGAATGAGATCCACGGATTTCCTAGCTTTATATCCATGCACGACCTCAAATGGACTCATACCTATGGACCTATTGACAGAGCTATTATATGCAAATTCGGCCCTAGGCAAAAGAAGGTCCCAAGTGCCAAGATGATCCCCTACAAGACATCTCAGTAAATTCCCTAAACTCATGTTGAAGACCTCGGTTTGCCCATAGGTTTGGGGATGATAGGCAGTGAAAAATTTCAACTTAGTGCCAACTAGGTGCCAAAGTGCCTTCCAAATATAGCTAGTGAACCGGACATCTCGGTCAGACACTATGGTTTGGGAGAGACCATGCAGACGCACGACTTCATCAAAGAACAGGTGGGCTACTCTAGATGCATCAGATGTTTTGGAATATGCAATGAAGTGGGCCATCTTAGAGAACCTATCAACTATCACGAAGATGGAGTCATATTTGTGAGCAGTGCGTGGTAATCCAAGGATAAAATCTATGCTCACATCAACCCATGGTCTATCAGGGATGGGGAGAGGAGTGTAGAGACCAGTGTTCTGTTTGACATGTTTGGCCATTGTGCATGTCCTACACTGGGCTGTAATTTTGGTCACATCTTTCTTCAGGCCAGGCCAATAAAAGTGCTCATCTACAAAATGGATGGTCTTGTTGCGTCCAAAGTGACCAGCAAGACCTTTAGCATACATTTCCCAAATCAAGAAGTCTCGAACAGAAGTCCGTGGGACACAGAGTTGATGCCCTCGAAATAGAAAAGCATCCTGGAGCAGATAGTTAGCAAAGGCTGTCGAGGATCCAACAGACAAGGCAGAGTAGGCAGGGCCAAAGTCCGGACACTCTCCATAGAGTTCCTTCATGCGGTCAAATCCGGTGACCTCTACTCGAACAGTGGAAAGAAGGGAGACCCTTCGACTCAAGGCATCGACTACCTTATTCTATTTTCCAGCCTTATGTTTTAGGACAAAGGTGAAGGACTGGAGGAATTCTACCCACCGACCATGCCTCGGGTTTAAGCCCTTTTGAGAGCTAAGGAATTTTAAAACCTCGTGGTCCGAGTATAAGACAAACTCTTGTGGTAAGAGATAGTGTCTTCAGTGTTTGAGGGCTTGGACCACGGCATAAAACTCCTTATCATAGGTGGAGTAACAAAGCTTTGCATCAGAAAGCTTCTCACTGAAATAGGCTACAGGGTGACTCTCCTGGCTAAGCACTCCTCCTATTCCTATGCCAGATGCATCACAGGATATCTCGAAGACTTTAGAAAAGTCTGGTAGGCGGAGGACAGGGGCTTTGGTCATGAGCTCCTTTATGGCACGAAAAGCCTGGGAGGCGGCTTTAGTCCACTCCAAATTCCCTTTACAAATGCAATCCGTAATAGGTGCCATAATGATGCTAAAACCCTGAATGAAGCATTTATAGAAGGTGGCTAGCCCATGGAAACTGTGAACGTCGTGGACGTTCTGGGGCTCAGGCCAGTCTACTAAGGCTTGGACCTTGGATTGGTCCACAGACACTCCTTGGCTAGAAACCACAAACCCGAGGAAAGCGACCCGGTCTGTCATAAATTCACACTTTTTGAGGTTGGCATATAGGGTTTCTCTCCTCAACGTCTCACAGACTTCTCTCAGATGCTGGATATGGTCTTGAGGGTTGTGACTATAGATGAGGATGTCGTCAAAGTAGACGACAACAAAGCGACCAATGAGAGGTCGAAGGACTTCCGTCATAAGCCGCATGAATGTGCTGGAGGCATTGGATAGCCCAAACGGCATGACAAGCCACTCATACAGATATTCTTTTGTTTTGAAGGCTGTCTTCCATTCATCCCCTGGTCGGATTCGGACCTGGTGGTAGCCACTTTTCAAGTCAATCTTAGAAAAGATGGTGGCTCCACTCATCATGTCAAGCATGTCATCAAGACGGGGAATGGGAAATCTGTACTTGACAGTGATTTTGTTGATGGCGCGGCTGTCAACACACATCCGCCAGGTGCCATCTTTCTTGGGTGTGAGCAAGGCAGGGACATCACATGGGCTCTTGCTCACCCTGAGGAAACCCTTTTGGATAAGGTCCTTGATAATTCTTTGGAGCTCAGCATGCTCCTTGGGGTTCACTCTGTAATGGGGAAGGTTGGGTAGGGTTGACCCAGGGACAAGGTCAATGGCGTGCTGTACATCACGCATGGGAGGGAGTCTAGAGGGCAAGTCCTCAGGAAAAATGTCTTGGAAGTCCTGCAAAATTGCCTGGACTTTAGGTGAGACTGAGACTTGGGACTCCTCGGGTGTGATGGTGATAATAACAGCCCAAACTGGGGCACCCTCGGTAACCTCCCTATTCAGCTCACGGACACCTATGAAGTTAAGGCGTCTAACCGGGTCATAACCAACATTTGGGGCCTTAGGAACGGGTGTGATAGGTGTTGAAGATGGGGGAATGGGAAGTTTCCCTTCAGTGGGAGTTTGAGGACTCCCTTGAACCTTGGGGGTTCCAGTGGGGGTGGAGGTGGAGCTCTTTCCCGAGGTCACCTTTGGAGGTGCCGGGTACAACTGAATCTTCTTCCCATTGTGGGAGAAGGAACACTGGTTAGATCGACCGAATGTAGTAAGGTCTACATCATAGATCCACGGTCGACCTAGGATGATGCTTCCGACCTTCATAGGCACTACATCGCATAAGATCTGTCCTTGGTAGGACTGGAATTGAATAGAAATGACACATGTAGTGGTGACTGGGATAGAAGTGTCATCAACCCAAGCCACGTTGTATGGCCTAGGATGGGGATGGGTAGGTAGACCTAAACGGGAGACAAAGTCTGAAGAGACTGCATTGATACAGCTCCCATTGTCAAAGATCACCTTACAGGGTTGGGATTTCACCATAATATATGTTTGGAAGATGGAGGTTCGACGCTAGTCGTCCTCCTGGGGGTGTGTTAAGATGCAGCGAACTACACCCAATCTTCCCTGGTTAGAGCTCTCGGTAATATCTCCCACTTGCACGTACTCGACATGCGTTCCATCATACCCTGCATCCATCTCCTCAAACTGGGCAATGAGGTCAGGATCGGCCTCATATCTCTCAATGGCTTCTCCTTCCGGAATTGGAAGCTCCACGGGCTGGGGGTCGGTGATGACTAAGGCTCGGGTGGGGCAATTGGAGGCAACATGCCCTAGGTTATGGCACCTAAACCAATGAATTCCCGAGACAGGGATTGGTTGGGAGGTGCTAGGGATGACTCCCTTACTCTTGTCATCACTCCTATCAGTTGGCGGAGTGTACTCCAGCCTGGGCACAGCAGCGGGTGCAGGAAGGAACAGTATGGGCAACAGCCCTAAGTGAGGTAGCAGTAGGGACATAGGAGGTGGAGGGGCCAGGCCTCTCAGAGTAGCGGACCACGGGGTTTCGAGATTCCGGTTGACGGTAGGTGGGAACCCGAGGTGGGACCACCCTTTGAAATCGCTCAACATCTCGAGCAACCTGATAGGCATGCTCGAGAGTGTTAACCTCTCGTAGGAACAGCTCTCGTTGTATGCTATCGTGTAGGCCAGCCCTAAACCGTGAGAGGGTGACAGAGGCATCCTCCATGACTCGACTCCGAAGGAAGAAATCATCAAATTTGGCGATGTACTCGTCCACTGACTTTCCATCTTGGGTGAGTTTCTGCCATTGGTCTAAAAGACGTTGATGGTAGGAGGGTGGCAGATACTTCTCTCTCAGTTTCTCCTTCATTTCTTCCCACGTGCTTATGGGCTCCTCTCGTCTCCTTGCTAGGAGATTTTCGATGTTGCACCAGTAGGCCTTGGCTTGACCTAGGAGTTTTATTTTGGCAAACCTCACCCTTGTAGCGGGGGTCATGCGGCGATACCAGTCAAATTATTGATTCATCCCGGTCTCCCAATTAAGGTATGTAGCGAGATTTAGGGACCCATCAAAGCTCGGAGTGTCAATCTTGACGTTCCGTAGGATGATATCCTCATCGTCGTGGTCTCTCTCTCGAGGCGCACAAGCCTCTTGCTCTCTACCTTGGGGGGCCTTGTTCTGGCGGGCTTGGTCTCTCTCCTCCTTAGGATTGGCTACGGGATCGCCGCGGCCATTCACTTTTTCTTCCTCTCCCTTCAGTCGTTCCTCTAAGGCCTGGATCCTCTCATCCAGCTCCGCTCGTAATTGGCCTATGGATCTTCAAAGTGGGCCATAAGGTTATGCTCAAGTTGGACTAGCATAGCACTCACGCTCTTTTGATCCATGGGTAGCATTGAAGGGTGCTCTAGATGGCCTGATGAATTCTTAGACCAGCGTGGCATGCATGTGCTTGGACCTAAATGATGCAATCCTGGGACCAAAAATTAGCAAGCTATAGACCCGAATTTTGTTGGCTAATAGGCAAAGGGTCAATTCGAAGGGACCGGTCAAGGAGAGTTGTTTGTCCGTAGGCAGAGTAGTTGTGGAACTACCTCCTGACAATTAGGGTGCCCTAATGTGACAGTTCTAGGGCTTAAAGGATGGGTACATGCAAGCTCTCTCTCTTCGTCTACAGCGATGCACTCAGAAGACAGGCTGCATGGATCGGGCTCTCTCTCTCTTCGTCGCGCGACAATTGAAAAGATACTAAATGAGCAAGCGATTGGAGCACGTACCTAACTAGACTGAAAAGTCCAGCTCCGATCGGAGACGAAGGCGAGCGGGGACATGCGTGTCCGCACGGCGTCGATGAAGCTTGACCGGTTACAAAAAATTCACTCCACGCAGGGAGAGTATAATTATTACAAAACCGCTTAATTTAAAATTTCTCGCGCCGGGGAACAAATTAATTCAATTTCCCGCGCAGGGAGACTTAGAGGCACTTACATTCCGTAAATTACGGACTATATGTCGGCGACCGGGCGACTCGGCCGTCGGTCGAGCCGTAATTATGGATGCCACAATTGATGAGTTATTCCATAGACATATAGATATATATATATGATACATATATAATATTATATATATATCATGGATATATCATATATAATATATTAATTCTTACTAACAACTCCTTTTTTTATATTAATAATATATATATTAACCTTTCCACTGTCCACGTGGGGGGGTGGTCAGCGAAGGTGGGCGGTCAGCCCCCGGTGGCTGCGGCACGCGGGCGGCGCGTTGGCGAGCAGCCACAGGCGTGGGCGCACGGGCGTTGTGGGCTCGGCGGAGCGCCGGTGTGCGCCGTGGAGCGGGCGGCGGGCGCGGTAGGTGCCCGCTGCCAGCGAGACTGGTGCGCGCGGTGGGGCACAGTCGGTCGCGCGCACGGGCGCGGACCAGTAGGCGCGACGCTGGGGCGGGCATGGGGCCTGGGCTCCGGGCGCGGGGGGCGGGCGCGTGGGCGCGGGCGCGGTGGGCGCAGGGTGGCGGCGGCGGTGGCCGCGGCAGTGCGCTGCGGCGGGCGCAGCCGTTGCGGCCTAAGCCTCTTTTGAATTTGGCACGGGCGACGAGGCCCGTGCCGCGAACGCGCCTTTTTTTTTTCAATTTCTCTTGTTCTTCTCTCTGCTTTGGCAACCGAAATCTATTCTATTTTTTTTCTTTTCTCCCTCTCAACCGAGATCTTCTGCTTCTCTCTCAACTGCAGGAGATGCTTCCTATGTATTTTTTTTCACTAACAGAAATTAGGGAGTGGAGACGACGGGGACGTCATGGTCGACGGAGGCGCCGTTGTCGGGCTCTGATACCAAATTTGACGCGGACGGCGTCGGAGGACGGATCGACGGTAGCTCCGGAACGCGAACAGGACGTGATAGTTGCTGCCTCGAGCAGCTCGGCCTCACACCGGGCGGTCACTCATCGGACGACACTAAAATCCCACAAAGGAGAAAGAGGGAAGGAAGAATAGAAAGAGGAGAAAACTCCTTTCACGTAGGAAGCAAATCTGTCAATCTTCATATATGAGAAACATAACACCCTAGCCCCCTTTATATAGGGAAGGCCATGACAACCAAACCCTTAACTTCACCTAATTGCTCTTATGTCCTAGCCTAATAAAACAAAACCCACCAACAAATATTTGACTTGGACCCTAATAAAATACAATACTTTGACTTGGTAAAAATAAAATAAGATATGATGGTTTAATAATACAAATACCACCATATACACAGATACACAAATACGTATAAATACGTATTCAGGACGTCGAGTCTTCAAACGAGTCTCCGAGCCACAAGCTCGGTGCAGTCGGGGCGGTGCGGCGTCGGCTTCGAGTAGTGGGCCCGGTAGTGGGCCCAATGTCCCCACGAGGAAGCTTTTGGTTCGCAGCTCAAGCTCAGTTCGGCTTTTACCCGCAAACTGACGGTCAGTCCGAAAGGATGATTCAGACATTGGAGGACATGCGTAGGGCTTGCGTTCTTGATTGGAAAGGCGATTGGGAGCGGCATCTACCTCTTGTGGGATTTTCTTATAACAATAGCTTCCACGCAAGTATAGGCATGGCTCCATTCGAGGCACTATATGGTAGACCTTGTAGATCTCCGTTGTGCTGGGAGGAAACAGGGGACAGGCAGCTTATGGGGCCAGAAGTTGTACAAGAAACCTCTGAAAAGATCAGGTTGATCAGGCAGAGATTGACGACAGCACAAGATCGATAGAAGAGCCATGCTGATAATCGAAGGAAGGAGCTGACATTCAAAATTGGCGATCACATTTTCCTCAAGGTGTCTCCGACAAAAGGAATCGTTCGGTTCGGCAAGCGTGGGAAGCTAAATCCACAGTTCGTCGGACCATTCGAGATTCTGGAATGTGGCATATCGGTTGGCTTTACCTCCGTCTCTGGAGGGAGTACATCCGGTGTTCCACGTGTCCATGCTGAAAAGGTACGTGCATGATCCCGCACACGTGATCAGTTCTGAGTAGATGCAGTTTCAACAGAACCTATCTTATGAAGAGCAACATGTTCGGATTATAGACCGCAAAGAGCAGGTGTTGAGGACTAAAGTCATTCCATTGGTGAAGGTACTATGGAGGAACTTCTCGCATGAGGAGGCCACGTGAGAACTAGAGGAAGAGATGATGAAGAAGTACCCTCGTTTGTTCGGTATGTGATCTAAACTCCAAACTTCAAGGATGAAGTTTTCTTTAAGGGGGGGGAGGGTGTGATGCTGATGCGGGATGAAAGTGGGGGGGGTCTTCTTCTTCCTTCTGCTCATAGTCGCGCTATACCCTTTACGCGCGTTCTGAAGAACGCGCTATATCGTTTACGCGCGTTCTTAGACAGCAGCCCAGGACGACGGGTCTTCAATTCTGGGCCTCGTGGGTGACTCTAGGGGTTCAAACCACAAGGGAAAACATGAAGGACGACGGACAACACACGGGGGATGCTGAAATTGAAATCAAACCAATCTAGTACTATCTAGGATAACTTTTGGGAAGGTGGATGTGGGGTGAGCGGCAAGGGAAGGAGGGTGGACGTAGATGATGTTAAGACCGTGAGGAAGCTTGGCTGGGGCCTCTCACCCGAACCCTTCGCAGGTACGGTGCAGCCGAGCTCCATCTTGACCTTAACAACATCTTTGGCGGTGGTGGGGAAGTGGAATCGTTGGCGGAAGAAGAACGAAGCTCCGAATGGAGCCTCACACTCGACCCCGTCTCAGAGCCGATGCATCCGAGGCTTCGATCATCCTCCATTGAAGGGGAAAGGAGAGGATCAGGGAGATAGAATTGGGCCTCGCACCCAGAGAGGGACGGATGAAGGGGGTTTCCAAAGATTGGGAGGAATAGCCATGGGGCTACACTCAAGAACACTCACAGATTCATGCTTCGATTGCTTAATCAAACGAAATGGGGTACATATATAGGGAAAGGGGAAGACAAAACGACGCTAACACGTCGATTTACAACCATGGAAGACAGCAGACATCGAAGATTTTGAGGAGTTCGGCGCCGGGAAGTTGGACCGTCTGCAATCCGTTTCTGTCTATGATCGCGCTAGGGAGACCTAGCGCCTTCTTCAAGATCGTGCTAGGGGTCCATAGCGCCTTCATCCAGGTCGCGCTAGGGACCTATAGCGCCTTCATCTTTGGCCTGGCAACTCCACGATCCGCTTCGGCCTGGCAGCTTGCTTGATTCCCATCAAACCCCTCCACTTTGGAAGGTTCATCCTCGAACCTCGTAGCTCAAAATCCCAGTCTGTGAGAACAACCTGGTTCCCTAAGCTCTGATACCATTTGATGCGGGACGAAAGTGGGGGGTCTTCTTCTTCCTTCTTCTCATAGTCGCGCTATACCCTTTACGCGCGTTCTGAAGAACGCACTATATCATTTACGCGCGTTCTCAGACAGTAGCCCAGGACGACGGGTCTTCAATTCTGGGCCTCGTGGGTGACTCTAGGGGTTCAAACCACAAGGGAAAACATGAAGGATGACGGACAACACACGGGGGATGCTAAAATTGAAATCAAACCAATCTAGTACTATCTAGGATAACTTTTGGGAAGGTGGATGTGGGGTGAGCGGCAAGGGAAGGAGGGTGGACGTAGATGATGTTAGGGCCGTGAGGAAGCTTGGCTGGGGCCTCTCACCCGAACCCTTCGTAGGTACGGTGCAGCCGAGCTCCATCTTGACCTTAACAACATCTTTGGCGGTGGTGGGGAAGTGGAATCGTTGGCGGAAGAAGAACGAAGCTCCGAATGGAGCCTCACACTCGACCCCGTCTCAGAGCCGATGCATCCGAGGCTTCGATCATCCTCCATTGAAGGGGAAAGGAGAGGATCAGGGAGATAGAATTGGGCCTCGCACCCAGAGAGGGACGGATGAAGGGGGTTTCCAAAGATTGGGAGGAATAGCCATGGGGCTACACTCAAGAACACTCATAGATTCATGCTTCGATTGCTTAATCAAACGAAAGGGGGTACATATATAGGGAAAGGGGAAGACAAAACGACGCTAACACGTCGATTTACAACCATGGAAGACATCAGACATCGAAGACTTTGAGGAGTTCGGCGCCGAGAAGTTGGACCGTCTGTAACCCGTTTCTGTCTGTGATCGCGCTAGGGAGACCTAGCGCCTTCTTCAATATCGCGCTAGGGGTCCATAGCGCCTTCATCCAGGTCGTGCTAGGGACCTATAGCGCCTTCATCTTTGGCTTGGCAACTCCACGATCCGCTTCGGCCTTGCAACTTGCTTGATTCCCATCAGATGCCCTACGAATTTATAGTTTAATATTTTATTTGATTAATAAAAATATATGTGTTTATGCCTAAATGTTTAAATTTCTTATTATAATTATTTCAGTCTTAGTAAAAAGAAAGAAAGAAAGAAAGAAATAGATTTAAAACTTAAGAAGAATAGATGAAAAAAAAAGAAGGGGGTTAATTGTTAAATAAAAAAATGGGGTCTAATTGTTAAAAAAATTAAAGGGTTAAATGTAAAAAAAAATTAAAAAAAATCGTCGACGAGGGGCGGCCTCCCACGCGCGCGCGCTCGCGCCCCCCCTCCCAGTCGATTGTTGCATTTTTTTTAAAAAATTATTTTTTATTATTTTTATTAAACCTTTCTCTTAAGTCTAAATCCCTTTTCTTTTAGTCAAAAACCCCATGTGCCATATATATATATATAAAGAAAAATATGGGCTAGTCAAAAGAAAAGGGCTGAGTGTGTTGGTGAGATTTTGAATGTCAAATTCTCAATTAAATAACATTAAATTAAAGGTTTAATCTCCACCTTTGATTAAAATCAATGGTTAAAATTGATTTAGGGAAAACCCTATAAATAAGTTTGAAGGAGGCTTCATTTACCCTCCTTTGGGGCTGGCTACATGAAATGCAGAAGGAGAGGGTGGAGGGCTAATTAAGGTGATGTTAAAGCTTCATTAAGGTAAGGGATTTAACATTTATCCTCTTAATTAGCATGATTAGTATATTTAAAATGATTTAAGGTATGTTAATTAGCATCTATAGAGATAATTAAATTCATAGATATTTATTTCAGCATGTGTGATCATATCTTAGTTGGATTATCATAAGATCATTAGTGTTAAGGCATGTGATTAAAGGTAAAATCAAGTATTTAATACACTATAATTAGCAATAGTGTATGATAAATTTAGAAAATTTACAGAATCATGGGATCTTATATTCCTAGCTCTCTGTAAAAATATTCATGTCTGAATCAAAATATTTTTACGTTTAAAAATATTTTAATATTATTTTAAGGGTGTTTAATTATACTAAAAAGCTAAAGGGGTGATATAAAATCACCACAAATTGTAAGAATGCATATTACTATGAGACCCATGTGTAGAAAATTTTTCATTATTTTTGGATCACGATATTTCTGTTAATAATTTTTTAATACATGATAGAAAAATAAATAATTATATGAAAATGAGAAATCATATTCCTTAAATCTTAATATTTCATAGTATGGATCTTAAATATGTGTGTGCTGTACTCCTAAAATACCAACATTTATAAATGACTGTAAGTGAAATTATAAATTTTTAATATTTTCTTAGAAGTATAAAATTATGAGATAAATAGAAATACTACATAGAAAAATTCGAAACTTTACCAAAAGACTTAAATACATGTTATAACGAATTTATTAAAAGTTGATTTTATTTTGATCACTGAATCTTGACTTGTATAATTTTTAATGTTTGAACAAATAATTAAAAAATTGAAATAAATGTTAATATTATGTGACAAATCCTGAGAAAGTTACAGAACTGATTTTTGATATTTATCAGTTAATTGTTAGTATATTTTAGTCATGTTAAACATTCTAAATAATTTTCTCTATTTAAAAGTTACTGTTGTAAATTTAAGAAATTGATATAAAGTTTCAAAAATTAGAAATACTAAATGAAAAATAGTGAAGTTTCTCATATATGATATTTCTGTTTGGAACAATGTTATGTAAATTTTGAGTAATGTTCTGATCATTGTGGACATATTTACTTAATTTATTGTTCATGATCCATTTTTGTTATTCTACTAAAATATTAGTAATACAGTGTGAAAAATTATAAAAAGTTTCAAAAATGATATTTCTGTTATAAATGATGGTTTGAAAATTTATGGTGATTTTCAGAGTATTGTGATTAAATTTAATTAATTTTCCATACATAGGAGAATTTAAATGATTTTGGAAAATTTTAAATTCCTACATGACTAATTACAAATAAATTTCAGTGTAATATTACATGTAAATGCGATATTCAGTAAAAGTTTAATAGTCTTCTGAATAACGTAGTTTAATTTAGTCAATTTATGATGCATGTTGGAGTATACATAATTCTGGAAAAATTATAAATATTATCTGAAAAATAATGAAAATTTTCTGTTTCGATCCTTCATGTCAATGTGTTAGTTCTCTGAAATTTCAAGGCATTCTGATCTCTGTGAATAGAATTTGTAATTTTTGATATATATATATATATATATATATATATATATATATATATGTCTTTATAATTGGATAAGTTTAGAAATTTAGAAATAATAAAAAAATATTTTTAATACTGGCATATTTCATACTTAATATTCACAACATGAATTTTTGAGTGGCATGTGTCCATTACATATGACTTATATATATATATATACTGTATTATTACTACTGTCGAATGGACACTGCCCCATAGGGGGAGATTGGAACCAAGCCATAGAAATGCCCCTATGGGGAGGTTCACACTGTTTACTGGCGCCGAGTGTAACGAGGATGAAATCCTAGAGATGGACAAGTACCACTGATTAAGGTGGAGATGACTTCTCCCGGTTCTGCGCAGTAACCAAAACTCATCACTATTTACCTAGGTGATCGAGTACCGACTAACTGTCCTTCTAGTGGTGGTTTGGGCATTGTGTCTTGGCTATTTATACCACTGTTACTGCTCACTGAATTGATATTGAAACTACTGTTACTGCTCACTGAATTGATATTGAAACTATTATCACTGCTTACTGAATTGATATTGGAACTACTGTTACAGTGCACTGAATCAATATTGAAACTATTGTTACTACTCATTGAACTGATATTGAAATTAGTGTTATTGCCTACTGAACTGTTATTGCATTTTACTGTTATTACATTGTAAATGTTTAATGTTAATGAATCTCCAGTATATCAAATGGTGATTTGAAAAAGGGCAGATTAAGTCTGTTTAGATCCTTTCACTATGCGTGAGATCTTACTCTGCTTAGTACTAGAATCATTCTATTGATAAATGAATCGAATTATATTGTATGGTAATATTTACTAATGTTGAATTTTTATTTACTTTGTCATTGATAGAATAAAGTTTTAATGTACCGCATGACTTTATCTGTAAAAATGTTAACATCATGACTTATGATTTGTAAAAGTTGAAATTGGGTTATAATACATTAATCTCATGTTATCTATTTGAAATTATGCCTAAGAATGACTTATAAAATGAAATGCCGTAAATCGCTTTGGATATATTTTTACATGTTATGACTGGGGACTATGCATAGTCTCTTACTGGGTCTATTCTTAGACTCACCATGTTGAACATTTTCAGGAGAAGCGTTAGAAGAAAGCGAGGAGTGATCTTGTAGTGTTCTGACCGCGGCTTGGTTTTACTGCATGTCATTATCTTATGTAGTTAAGAAAAAAAATATGTGTGAAATTTGGTTATGTAATAAATGACTTGTTAAATTGTTGATCTTTATTTCGATCTATGCGGATGAAGTATTTTGACTGAAAGCTGACTGATCGAGGAATTTTATTTCCGCTGCAATGATATCTCAATGTTTATGTGAAATTATCTACCAAAATGTATCGTTTGAGTTGTCCTACTGTGACGTTTTGATCGGGATCCGACGTGAGTCTTTATGACTGGACCGGATTTACGAATCGGGGCGTCACATAAGCACATCATGGTAAAAGGGTTGCCAAAAATATCTTTCAAGCATAACAATAAAATCTGTGCTGCATGCTCTCAAGGTAAGCAAACAAGGAAATCATTTAAGAGTAGAATTGAAAATCAATCCTCCAAGCCACTAGAACTTATACATATGGATTTATTTGGACCTACTCGGACTGCAAGTGTAAGTGGGAAAAGATATGGATATGTTCTAGTGGACTACTTTTCTAGATACACTTGGGTATTCTTTTTATCTCATAAAAATGATCCCTTCACTGAGTTCCAGGCCTTCTTCAAAAGAATAAAGCAGGATGATAAGGTTCAAATCTGCTCATCAGATCATGGTGATGAGTTTGAGATTTCTGACTTTGACAATTTTTGCAGTGATCAAGGAATAAGTTATAGATTCTCATCTCCAAGGACTCCCGAGCAGAATGGAATTGTAGAAAGAAGGAACAGGACCCTCGTTGAGATGGCTAGGACAATGTTGATTGAAAGCAACTTACCTAGAAAATTCTGGGTTGAGGCTGTCAATACATCATGTTATATTATAAACCGAGCTATGGTAAAACCTTCTAGTAACCAGACTCCATATGAACTATACAATGGTACAAAGTCATCTCTTGCTCACTTCAAGGTGTTTGGATCAAAATGCTTCATTCATAATAAAAAAGGACTTGGATAAATCTAAACTTAAGAGTGATTCAGGTATCTTCCTTTGCTATTCTGATCGCTCTAGGGCGTATAGAGTCCTTAATGTCAAAGATCAAATTGTGGAAGAATCTCCCCATATCGTATTTGATGAGATCAATGATGTATCTAACAATACCATGTCTTGTAGGAAAAATGACGAGAAGAGAGAAGGGATAGAGAGAAATCGAGAGACGAGACTACCGCATTCGTCACGGGTGCTATGCTCTCGAGTTCTCTCTCTCTACACACACATACGCACACTCTCTCTCTTATACACTTCTTCGTCACTTCACAAACATACCTTGGCCAATAGAGACGAACTCCCACCATGGTACATCTCCCAGCGTCCTCATACTCGGAACTCTGCCTAACAAGCATGATACCGTCTACGTGCCAACTCGAGTTTACATCTCTCACTTAATCAACCCTGTAGAGAGTATATGGAGAGGAAGAAGAGATGGAGGACAAGTGTAGGTGGAGGAACTGATGGGGGAGAGAGAGGATGCACGAGGGGGAGAAAAGAGGCGAGTGAGGGAGAGAAGGCGCGAGAGTGAGAGGGAGAGAGTGAATGGGGCTCCCTTTTTTTTTTCAACTCGATAGAGGGGGGCGACAACTTTTGGTGAAAAGAAAGGTCAACGTGGCCTTTTTCACGTGAAGGAGCCAGCCCTCTTAAGAAGGCAACCCCACGTGCCCCGAATGGGCACCCTGTACCGGTTCTACCGACAACAGATGACACGCACACATAGTCTCTCTCTCTCTCCCTGCCACACCCTACCACAATCATTGTGGCCCCCGACCTCCCCTATGACAGTGGAGATATCAGCATGATTTGCAAGAAGAAGTTGTCGAAGGATGAGACGATAGTTAGCCTCACCTGTGTGACACCAGGGCATGTCCCGTGCCTCTTCGAGCCACTGTAGTCTATTGTAACGACCCGAGAATCTGATTACCGGGAAGGCCCGATAACCCGAGACTCGAACCGCCGCCCACGAGCCGGGAGGGCTCGGAAGGGCTAAAAAGGAGTGTGGAGACACAAAGAAATAGGAAATAAAGTAGGGCTATACAATAATTAACAGAAAAAATAAACAACTACAGCTACAACAGAGTCCAGTCCAACAGAAAGTACAGTCTAAAGCAGTAAAAATGTACCACATGCCAAGCGAACACTCGGCCCGGCAAGCTGGCAACTAAGAACCTCCGCACCGCGCCCTCGAACCACGAGGAAGAAGAACCGCCTCACCTGAAAAGCAGGGAATGAGTCTCCAAAATAGAGACTCAATAGGGATCCCGCGGAACCCCAACCGGAAACAACAGCGGTAGCGGAAAGAAAGGCTACAAGAGCAACCGCAACAGTAGGAACAGTAAACCCGGTGGCCGGTCGAAACACGGCACTACAACTACTCCTACTGTACCAGAAACACACCCTGACCTCGCAGTCGAGGCTACCGAACTACACTAGCACCGCTTACCGAAGTAAAAACCCACGGCAACCACACCGTAGAGGCCTATCCCCCGGACACAGCCGACCTGGACACGATGTCTAAAGTGCAACCCCGACCATCCGGTCGCGGGTACCGCACAACAAGACGCCACCTCGGTAAAGCCACTAGCACTAATCTCACGGCGCGAGAACCAACACACGCGCCACGGCGAAACAACCGAAACTCAACGGCAAAACCCGAAGGTCAAAGTCACGGAAACTGACAGTCTGTCACTCTCTGTCCAGAACAGGAGTACCTCCCACTAGAAGCACAGCCGGTAGCGTCCCCTGACGTCTTACACTGCGCCGCAAGTGAACTGCCTGACGTGGTAGCGCCTACCAAAGGCACGAACACCGTACAAGTAACCACAAACAAGTGACTAGCTGGGGTCATGCCCGTCGACGTGAGTCCAACCGTCCCCAACCACGTGTGCACACACAGACCGCGCCCTGGTCTGGCCCTCTGACAGGTTTTTCCCTCAGCTGGACTCTGGCTGCAAGACGTGGGGCCCGACGGAAACCGGTCTAAAAACCATCTCTAAGGGTAGCCTCTCCACCACTCCCTGGTGGGACCACACCCGTGTAAGCAGGCTACGACTAGTGGAGGGTCACTGAGAGAGTAGACTCTCAAGTCAACAGAAAATAACGTCCGAACCCGACGAAGTGCGGGGACCGTCCCACGTACCGGCACCGTCGCACGGTGACCACAGTCGGAGAAGAAACAGGACTCACAGTCCACGGGCCGCACGCTCGGCCACGCAGAAACGCCGGAACACGGTTCCCAAGGTAGCTCACAGGCCGCCGCACCAAATCCCACTCTCAGGGAAAGGCGGGAACCCTCCAGCCCCAGGCTGGGCAACTGGACTCGCAGTCCAAGGCCACACGCATGGCCCACGCAGAAAGCACAGAAGCATGATTCCCAGGGCAACGCACAAGCTACCACGCCGGCAACTGGACTCACAGTCCAAGGCCAACCACATGGCCCACTCGAGAATCATCTTCCAGGAAAACTCACGGCATGCGGGGAAACCCCACCGCACCCACACCGATACACGGTGACTCGATCGAACATAACGCGAAAGCCCGGAACACGTGGGGTCACCCGGACCCACCACACCTACGGGCACGCTAATCGAGATAACACGGTCCTCCCGACACCTCAGAAACATGGACACGGAACCCCACGGGTGTCTGGGACACTCACAAGACCGTAGGTCGACCACTGGGTCCCAACCGAGTCGACCGGGGATCCACACATCACGGAACAAGGCGGAGAACACGAAAACTCACCTCGGCGCGACACAGAGCCTGACGGTCTAGCCTTGGGCCGTCACAGTATGTAACGGTCCTAGCCCCGACCGTCACAGCCCTCTAACGGTTCAACGCAGCGGCGTTACGAGCAAGGAGCAAAGCTGGCTGTGACGCGCCCACCCTGGGGTGTCACAGCCCTCTAACGGACCTGGCCTGGCACGTTAGAAGACGGTTGTGACGCACACCCCTCGGGGCGTCACACCCCCTAACGGCCCTGCCCAGGCACGTTACAGCGCTCTAACGGCCTATCGCGGGACCGTCAGGCTCACGAACGCCTATGCTCAAAACACAGAGAGCGTAACGCACCTGCCCGGGCGCGTTACAGCTCTCTGACGGCATATCGTGGGACCGTCAGGCCCACGATTGCCAACACACCAAGCGAAGGGAGTGTAACGCACCTACCCAGGCGCATTACAGCTCCCTGATGGCCTGTCGTGGGATCGTCAGGCCCACGAACGGCACACGCTAAACAACGGGAGTGTAACGCACCTGCCCAGGTGCGTTACACAATGTGACGGTCACTGGAACGACCGTCACACCCTCCCGAGAACGCTACGGCGGGAAACGACCCAAAACTCCGATCCACGCCCCGGTCACCCCCGGGTGATGGGGAAACAAAGGGGAATCCATCCCCAAGCCCCTAGGCATGCATCTAAACCCCTGTATCGGCCAAAAACGCCGTAAAACGAGAGATCGGCCCACGAGCCCTAAAGCATGGATTTTTCTCAAAAATCTCCGATTTCACCCGCTCGGCTCACCACGGCCTACAAAACTCGCGGGAAAGGAAGTGCACAAGTTGGGGGTCCATCTCCCTACCTCCACCGAAGATTTCGTGTCCCGAGCTCACCGATCCGCGAAGAAAATACCGTTGAAGCCTCGCCGTTCCACGAACCCACGGCCGAGCTTCCACGCGCCTCCACCGCCTCGATCCTCACCCATCCTCGCCCGTGCCTCGCCCGCACCGTCCCCACCTCGCCCATGCTCCTCCCCGTCGGCCGCCGGAGAGAGAGGGAGAGAGGGAGAGAAATGAGATATGAGAGGGGGAGAGAGAAAAGGTTAGTATATATAGAAAAACCCGAAAATTGCAGAAATTCAGAAAATTACGAAAATTACCTCCGCGATCCTCGGGAAGAGCGCAACGCAGTGGTAACGTCTCGGAGTCGGAGAACACCACGGATTGCCCTGCAAAGAGTTCCGAATGCGCATCAGGGAAAAACACGTGTAAAGCGCAAAATACACTCCGAGACCCACTAAAATGATCCGAAAATATCCAAAAAAATCCGGGGCATTACATCTATGGCCTCCATTCCCTTTGAAGAGTGGCCTCGAATGAACGTCTCCCGTGGCCGGTGGAGGCAATAGTCTCCCTCGGGAGAGACCTTACACCGCTTTGTTTTGAGATTAAAGATAGCCCGATTAAATTTAAGTGGAGTTACTTTATCCACTTTTATACTATTTTATTTTGGCATGGCACTTGATTAAATTATCCCACCTGTGGAGGTGGGATAGGTTAATCTGACTTAAGTCAGAGTAAGTTACTTTTAAGTAGGTTATCTAAATCTGCTCCCGCCAAAATAAAATGACTTAAGTTTGAACTAAAATAGGGATAATCTTGGGATAAGTCTCAAACAAAGCGGAGCTCAATGGCTAACATCACGTCCGATCTCGTCACCCTCCTCCCCCTTCTTTGGGTGAGAGTTTTTTTGTATCCTTTTATTACCCCAAGTTAAGTTCAACCGTGGTTGGGTTAAGCAATGTAGACATTCCCTTACGAAGACCAAGGGCAAGGGCTTATCGGAGATTCGGAGTAGATTCTGAGATATTTTTAAGAAATAACTAGATTATAGGGGCTCTTTGTAATTAAGCAAGATTATAGGAGCTTATTTTCTTAAAAAACCCAACTATCGTGTCTAGGATTCAATAAAATTATCTAGTGACACCCTCCAAAGCCCAGAAGAATTCCAATAGTTAATTCTGGCAATCCAAGTACGACATTGGGAGTAAAAGCTCACGCGAATAGCTAATCTGCATAAAATTTTGGCAGAATACCATAACATAGAAGTGATGAAGCAAAATTAATTTGGGATCAATCCTCAGTGTTGGTAGTTCTAATCCACCACCAAGTGTCATAGTTTTACAAATCGAGCCGGGATAACTCGACCCGCACGACCTGACCCGTCCCAATTACAGACCGGGACGATCGATCTGTGGAACGCAACCAAGACACTTTATATATTATTTTAATTTTTTATAACAGATACATTTTGTAGGTTGGTTAGTTGAAGATCTCATGTGTAAACGCACTTTTGATGCTTTTTTCTTCAGTTTTTAAGAAGGTTATTTAAAAAATATAT
Source organism: Amorphophallus konjac (assembly GCA_022559845.1). Classification (NCBI taxonomy): domain Eukaryota; kingdom Viridiplantae; phylum Streptophyta; class Magnoliopsida; order Alismatales; family Araceae; genus Amorphophallus; species Amorphophallus konjac. The sequence goes on from CM040121.1 coordinate 526,617,025, forward strand.
TTTAAATAATGGAGGAGGTGAGATTCCAACTAGGAGCATCCGTCTAAAAGGCTGGTGCCACATATTTTTGTTTGGAATGCGTAGGCGTGCTAGTCACATGGGTGACAAATTAATTATGCGATCGATATGACTCGGTCAGACGATTATGAGGTTCGGGTCGGGACCGGAAGTCCGCTATACCGTAAAGGCTATAGCGTTAATTACATCCTCCGAGAAAGAGGAAAATCCTTGATTAATTGCCAAGATAAGCGCCACTTGGGGCCAAAAGATAACGACGTATAGGAAGTGACATAAATAGGAAGCTACGCAGGCTTCTATGTTTTCTTTTATGCATGTAAGAGGAATTAAGATTTATTACATTCGCGTTTCGGTATGGGACGGGGAACTTAGATCCGAAGACCACCATCACGCATAGCGACACTTCCAGTCGGGCGAGACCCGGCATTCTGTTAAATGCCATTTTATATACCGAAGTTTGATTAAACACATAAGCATGCATTATATTCGTGACATGGATGGTTAGAAAGAGTTATGTACCAAAAGCTTGAAAAACATATGATATTGGCATGTCTGCATGGACATATATATATATATATATACTTACATGTATATACATATGTGTATATATATATATATTTATATATATATATAATGCATTCGGCTATTTATTTAGGAGTATTTAGCAAGAAAGCACGTAGATGGGCCGAGTCGACGGCAGGCACTGCAAGGGTCGGTGCAATGGCAACATAGGTCGATGCAAGGTGAGGAGGAAGGTGACACGAAGTCGGTGCGGCGACCAACGAGGTCGGTGCAGGGCGAGGAGGCAGGCGATGTGAAGTCGGTGCAAGTAAAGTAAAGGGGTGATAGTTGGGTTGGTGCAAGGGACGCTGAGGGTCGGTGCAATGGGCAAGCGGGCGCGAAGCGAGGTCGGTGCAAGGGACGATGAGGGTTGGTGCAAGGGACAATGGCTGGGTCAGTGCTAGTGAAGAGGAGGCGGTGTGGGTTGATGTTAGTGGCGGAGAGGGATGATAGCTGGGTCGGTGCTAGTGAAGAGGAGGCGGTGTGGGTTGATGCTAGTGGCGGAGAGGGATGATGGCTGGGTCGGTGCTAGTGAAGAGGAGGTGGTGTGGGTCGATGCTAGTGGCGGAGAGGGATGATGGCTGGGTCGGTGCTAGTAATGGGGAAGGCGATATGCGGGGTTGGTGCGGGTGGAGAAGTAGGTGATTCGGTGGCGTCGCCACCGAATAGAAGTTCGTGGGGGTTAATTCGGTGGCGACGCCACCGAGTCACAAGGATCCGCCGTCTGAGCCTTGTTTATGGTTTCGCACCAAATAGAGCATTTGAATGAGAATATATGTGAAGATTTAAGAACTCGAAGGCATGACTGCCCAGGTGTTAGGGGAGATTCTGATGTTATCATCTTTTATATATATATATTATCATCTTATATATATATATATATATATATGCTCTTTTCTTATTCACTTATCTGCTCTCCCTTTTCTTCGTCTGTGCGATGTTCATACTCCAGCACTAAACAGCCGTTGATGTATAGGCCCTTCTGAGTATCAGACATAATCACATAAGATACCCCCATGCTTTATCAGAGATTAAAAAGGAAATTATCGTAAAACCACAATCTTGTCTAGGGAAATTTGGGCAGCATCTCCCCAGCATAGGGAGATGTTCAATTAGACAAATGGCATGACACACGGTAGACGATGCCAAACCATAAACACTGAGGAGCCCAGGTGGACTACCTCAGTTCCTAGGGTCATCACGAATAGAGTCTCGAGGGCCAGCCTACTAGAGACTCGTGATGATCCAGGGGTTCAATGGGCCTCTGATTGTAGCCATACAGATGGCGATCTCATTTGCTCAGTCGGTGCAAAGGGCTTCTAGGGGAACATGTGACAAGACGACAGACCCCCTGGAACCCGGAGCGGCGTTGGTTCATGGAAATTAACCAAACGAGTGAAAGGGATGTACCCCTCCCCAGTCAGGGACGATTAGAAACAATCGGAGAAAATCGCTCATCGATTAGCAACAATTTCAGAGACACATCATATGTAACGACCCGAGAATCCGATTACCGGGAAGGCCCGATAACCCGAGACTCGTACCGCCACCCACGAGCCCGAAGGCTCGGCAGGGTTAAAAGGATGGTGTGGAAACTACATAAGCATCACAGATAATTGCAGAAATTAAACAGTTATAATATTAAGCAGGAAATAAATTAACTTTTTACATGGTCCACAATAAAGAACAACAATAACAGCAGTCCACGACTAGTACAGTGACAAGAAAGAAAAGTACAGCTACACGGGGCATACCCCGGCTCTGACCTCTGGCACTACCTCTGGGCACCCGCACCACGCTGCGCTACTGACGCGCTCCCCGAAGGTGGCGTCTCACTTGAAACACGGTGAAAACACGCAGGGAATGAGTCTCGGAACAAGACTCAGTAGGGATCACTCGAACCCTACCTCGAAAAACGAGAAACCACTACTCTAGCGGTAGGAAAGTACCTCGGAAAGGAAAGCCCTGTACTCTACAGAAGTAGACCGTACGGCACGCAAATCGACACACGTGCCACGGTACGAGAAGACCGAAACCAACGGTCGAACCGTAAAACCCGAAGGTCGGAAACACACGACTGACAGTCTGACACTCCGTACTCGACAGGAGTACCACCCACTAGAAGCACAGCCGGTAGCGTCCCCTGACGTCTTACACCGCACCGTAGGTGAACCGCCTGACGTGGTAGGTCCTACCCGAGACGCAAACACCGTACAAGTAACCACAAACAAGTAACTAGCTGGGGTCACGCCCGTCGACGTGGGTCCAACCGCCCCCAACCACGTGTGCACACACAGACCTTGCGTCACTAGGTCTGGTCCTCTGACCGGTTTTCCCTCGTAGCCGGACTCTGGCTACCGACGAGGGGCCTACGGTAACCGGTCCACAAACCGTCTCGAAAGGTGGGTGCTCGTACACCACTCCCAGGTGAGACCAGCACCTCGTACTGGTGGGCTACGACTAGTGGAGGGTCACTAAAGGAGTAGACTCTCAAGTCAATGGAAAACGACGCCCGAACCCGACAACGTGTGGGAATCACCCCACGTACTAGCTCCGTCGTACGGTAACCATGGTCGGAAAAGAAACAGACGCACTGCCCACGGTCAAACGCCTGACCGAGGCAAACGGGACTTCCGGATACCAAAGACACGGTCACGGAACTCCACGGGGTGCCCAGGACGCACACACGGCCCAAGGGGAACACCCAACAACGAACCAAATCGCGCTAGGGATACCTAGCGCGACAGGGCATGTCGCGCTAGGGTCCCCTAGCGCAACAAGGGTTGTCGCGCTATGGCCCCATAGCGCGACACGGACTATCGCGCTAGGGAACCCTAGCGCGACAGGGACCATCGCGCTAGGTCCTCCTAGCGCGACAATGATGATCGCGCTAGGACCCCATAGCGCGACACGAACTGCCAAACTGTTCATCTTCTCCGATGAACGCGCTCGATCGGGGCAGCGCGACACTCAAGAACGCGCTACTGGAGTATAGCGCGTTCTCAGTCCGCGACCGAAAACGGTAAGAACGCCCAAAAAAAATCAACCACGCCCCCATACCTCCATAGGAGAGGGGGAAAACAAAGGGGAAGACCCCTGGGGACCCCTAGCATGATTCTAGGCCCTCAAAACACGAATCCATGCATTGAATCCATAGATCGGCGAGCTCTCCCCAAATTATGGAAAAATCCAAAAACGCTCAAATGATCCCCTCTCGGCCTCCCCGCGGCCTATAAATCGCGGAAAAGATCGGCATGAGGCTAAGGAACGTCACCCTACCTCAATGGAGCAAATGCTCCGCCGAATCAAGCACGAATCGTGAAGAACGCTTCAAGCTTCACGAACTCCCCACGCTCCCCACGCTTGCCGCACGCCCACGAGATCGTCTCACCGCCGCCCACACGCCCGCGTCATCGCCCCGCCGCCATCCGTAGCCGGAGAGGGGCTCGCCGCGTCCGAATGGGAGAGAGGGAGAGAGAGGGGGCTCACGGTCGCGAGAGAGAGGAAGAGGAAGAAGAAAAAGAAAAGGGAAAAAGAAAAGAAAAAGGATTAGGCTTTATAGAAAATCCGAATTTTTGGAAAAATACCGAAAAATAGAAAAATACGTTTCCGGAATCCTCGGAACGCACCGATCGCAACGGTACCACTCGTGCCCGGGTGAACGGCCCAGTTAACCCGCAGCGAGCGTCCGAAGGAAAAGCCGAAACCCGCGCCGGAAATCAGGAAACACGCGCGGAAAAAGCCGCGGAACGGCTCTGGGCCTCCGAAACGACTCCGGATCGCGCCGATCCGAACATGAAAGATGTCCGAAACGAAATTTCGGATACAACAGAGCCAGACGCTCCGAAAACCAGATCCGGGACCCACGAAGAAGGATCCGAAAGGTCCGAGATATTACAGCCCTCCCCCCTTTAGGAATTTCATCCTCGAAATTGAGAACAACCCAAGGGGAAAGAAGATGAAGACTCACTCAAACAGATACGGGAACTGCTGACGTATCTCGTCCTCACGTTCCCACGAAGCCTCACCACCAGAGTGTCGTTGCCACACGACCTTTACCAAGGGAATGACCTTGTTCCGCAGGCGCTGCTCTCGCCTATCCTCCACGCGGATCGAAAACTCTGGGAGAGAAAGATCTAGAGTCACCTCAGGCCAAATAGAAAACTCGAGCACATGAGAGTCATCGGGCATATACTTCCGCAACATCGAGACGTGGAACATGTCATGCACCGACGCCAACTCAGGAGGTAACTGCAACCGGTAAGCAACCTCACCGATGCGTTCCACAATCGCGAAAGGACCAATATAGCGGAGACTCAGCTTCCCACGCCGTCCAAAACGCATCACCCCCTTCATCGGAGAAACTCTCAAGAACACATGATCGCCCACGGCGAACTCGAGGGGCTGCCTCCTACGGTCAGCATAGCTCTTCTGCCGACTCTGGGCCGCCAACATGTTCTGACGAACCAGGTGCACAACATCCACACATTGCTGCACCAACTCCGGTCCCGTCAAAACACGCTCACCCACCTCAAACCAATCAAGCGGAGTCCGACAAGGATGCCCATACAGTGCCTCATAAGGAGCCATGCCGATGCTCGAATGATAGCTGTTGTTATAGGCAAACTCCACCAACGGTAGGTGATGAATCCAACTCCCCTGCCACTCCAGGCAGCATGATCTCAGCATGTCCTCCAAAGTCTGAATGGTCCTCTCAGACTGACCATCTGACTGTGGATGATACGCCGAGCTAAATGCCAACTCCGTGCCAAGAGCTCGCTGGAAACTCCTCCAGAATCTAGAAGTGAAGCGCGAATCCTGATCTGACATGATCGAAATGGGAACCCCATGCAACGGCACGATCCGCTCCACATACAAACGAGCCAACTTAGACACGCTCCAGCTGACCTTGACCGGTAACAACCGCGTCACCTTCGTCAGCCGATCCACCAGCAACCAAATACTGTCCTGCCCACTCGAGGTCCTCGGCAACCCCACCACAAAATCTGTGGTCACATGGTCCCACTTCCAAGCAGGAACATCCAAGGGCTGGAGAGTACCTCCTGGTCGCTGATGCTCCGCCTTCACCTGCTGACAGATTAGGCACCTGGCCACAAATTCGGCGACATCTCTCTTCATGCCAGGCCACCAAAACTGCCTCCGCAAGTTCCGATACATCTTCGTCGCACCCGGGTGCACAGTGTACCTGCTCCCATGAGCCTCGCGTAACACCGCACGACGAACCTGCTCCTCCATTGGGACGTACAACCTACCACGAAACCTCGCAGCACCGTCCTCGCCGAGCTCCACGTCAGCCATCGCCAGAATCCAGGGCAACTCAGGGTCCGCATGCTGAGCCTCTGTCACCTGACGACGGATAGCAGGAGTGACAGTCAGACTCGCAAGCACCGCCAACCCTGGCTCCTGGGGAATCTTGAGCCTGAAAGAAACTTCGGGCACTTGTTCCCAGAGCCTCCACTTCCTCAGCATCAAGGCACTGACCGCAACCTTCCGACTCAAGGCATCGGCAACGACATTCATCCTGCCCGGCTGATAAGACAGGGTGAAGTCATAGTCCTTCATGAACTCCATGCAACGCCTTTGTCTGAGGTTCAGGTCCTTCTGCGAGAACACGTACCTCAAACTCTGATGGTCAGTAAACACCTCGAACTTCTCACCGTACAGATAATGCCTCCAAATCTTCAGCGCGAAGATCACCGCCGCCAACTCAAGGTCATGGGTAGGGTAGTTTTCCTCGTGGGGCTTTAGCTGCCGAGATGCATAAGCCACCACTCTACCATGCTGCATCAGAACAGCACCTAATCCGACGCCGGAAGCATCTGTACACACCACAAAACCTCCCGATCCAGAAGGTAAAACCAACACCGGAGCCGAGGTGAGCAATCTCTTCAGTTCCCTGAAGCTCTGCTCACACTCCTCGGACCAAACGAAAGGCACATCCTTCCGCGTGAGCCTCGTCATCGGGGTCGCAATGCGGAAAAAATCTTGGATAAACCGGCGATAATACCCCGCAAGCCCCAAGAAACTCCGGATCTCCGTCACCGACCTCGGCCTCGGCCATTGCATCACAGCCTCGACCTTGGCAGGATCCACGGAAATGCCATCACCAGAAATCACGTGCCCCAGAAAGTGCACCTCGCTGAGCCAAAACTCGCACTTGCTGAGCTTCGCATACAACTGGTGATCTCGCAACGTCTGCAGCACGACACCCAAATGGTACGCATGCTCCTCAGCAGACCGCGAATAAACAAGGATGTCATCCACAAAGATGACCACGAACTGGTCCAAATACGGATGGAACACCCTCTGCATCAAGTCCATGAAGGCTGCTGGGGCATTGGTGAGCCCAAACGGCATCACCAGAAACTCATAATGCCCGTACCTCGTACTGAATGCAGTCTTCTCCACATCGGACTCGCGAATTCTTAGCTGATAGTAACCGGACCACAAATCAATCCGCGAGAACACTCGCGCAGACTGAAGCTGGTCGAACAAATCATCAATCCGCGGCAATGGATACTTGTTCTTAATGGTCACTTCATTCAGCTGCCGATAGTCAATGCACAACCGCAGACTACCGTCCTTCTTCTTCACAAACAACACGGGCGCACCCCAAGGGGAAAAACTAGGACGAATGTACCCCTTGGCCAACAGTTCCTGCAACTGCGCCCTCAACTCCCTCAACTCAGCGGGGGCCATACGGTAGGGAGCCTTCGCCAAAGGTCCCGTACCAGGCACAACCTCGATCACGAAATCGATCTCCCGCTGGGGAGGTAATCCAGGCAACTCCTCAGGAAAAACATCGGGAAACTCGCACACCACCGCAATGTCCTCGACATCCGGCTCCATCCGGTCAGACACAACCACAGACGCGAGAAAACCCTGACAACCTGAATCAAGCAGTCGACGGGCTCGAATAGCAGAGATAAGGAATCGAGAAGAGGTGGAACGAATACCTTGGAAATAGAAGGTCCTCTTGCTCGGATGCTGGAAGTAGACCCTCTTCATTCCACAATCCACCACCGCTCCATGAGTCTCGAGCTAATCCATGCCTAGAATCACGTCGTAATCCCGAAGCTGCAACGCATACAACCTGCTTGGCATACTCCGCCCATCGATCCACACCGGAACCTGGTCGAAGCAATACGGAGTGACCATAAAGTCACCCGAAGGCAACTCCACTGCCAAATCACAGGACAACTGGGTCACCGGCTCCTCGACGCTTGACGCGAAATCCTCCGAAATAAACGAATGAGACGCGCCAGAATCAAATAAAACCCGAGCCGCACAACCCAAAATCTGAACGGTACCTTCCACGAGCTGCGACGCCACTGCCTCTGCCCTGGTCAAGTGCGTGATCTGGCCACGAGCTCTCTGCCTGCCTCCCACACTAGCTGACCTGGATAGCGGCGGATACTGTCCCTGTTACTGCTGCTGCTGCTGGGGAACCTGCTGCTGCGGTGGCCTCTGAGGACAGTCACGCGCCATATGCCCTGGCTGGTCACACCGAAAACAGATGATCGGCGCCGTGCACTGCCTGCCTGGGTGGGTACCATCACACCGTGGACAAGGTCCCCGCGATCCACCCATCGATCCCTGACGCTGCAAAGGAAACGGCTGCTGTACACTGCCCGATGAAGCCTGCCCTTGATCCTTGTGCTTCTTCCGGAGACTCTTCTTCAAGAACTTCTTGATCTTCGAGCCAAAGGATGCAGATCCTGCCACTGACGCTGCCGGTGCCGGTACTCCTGAACCGCCCGACGCATGCTGGAAGGAACCCTGCTGCTGGGTAGCCGACTGCTGGCTGCGACCTGACAAGGACTGCCTCTGGCTGACCGGTCCTCGAGTCCTCTGCATATCCATCTCCAGGGAAATCGCAACACGAGACGCTGTCTCTAGATCAGTGGCCCCGTTCGCAATCAAATGGTGCCTCAGCTCCAGCCTCAAGCCCTGCACAAACTGCGTTGCCCTCACCCTCTCATGCTCCATGATATGAGGTGCGTACCGACCCAGCTCGACAAATCGGGCCCTGTACTGCAACACGGACATGTCACCCTGCACGAGCTCCAGAAACTCCCGCATCCGCTACGTAGCAACGACGTCCGGACAGTACGTACGCTCGAAAGCACTGACAAAGTCACCCCACTCGACCTGCTCAAGTGGACGAAGCTGAAAGGACGTCTTCCACTCGGAAGACCACCACCTCCGAGCCGTACCCTGCAACTGGTTGTAGGCCAACACCACTCTGTCCTCGGCAGTACTCTTCGCAGAACTGAACACCTGCTCCATCTCATCAAGCCAATCACGAGCCGCATCAGGGTCTGCCTGGCCGCTAAAGTAAGGCGGATGGAACTGCATGAAGTCCCTCACCGCTTGGCCTGGCCCACCCCTGACTGACGAGCCCTCAGCAGTCTCTCCGCCAAACTGCTGAGACATGAGATGGTACATGCCACGGAAGAAATCCTCGGCCTCCGGAGCTCTCGCAGCATCCGCGGCCTCGGTAGCTCCCGGAACTCTGCTATGCTCCTCCTGGTCCCTCTGGACCCCCTGCTGGATCTCCTGACCTCCAGCCGACTGCCCCTGCTGAGAGCGAGAACTCCTCCTCGGCGCCATCCTCGCTCCTGAAGCACAAGACAGAAAACACGAAAACGGCAATGTCAGAATAAAACACGCGGTGCCCAATGCCAGCGTCACATGTACATCATCGTTGTGGACTAGTGGACCACTACAATTACCTATGATTCTCATGTAATTCCACAACCGCGCTCTGATACCAGCTGTAACGACCCGAGAATCCGATTACCGGGAAGGCCCGATAACCCGAGACTCGTACCGCCACCCACGAGCCCGAAGGCTCGGAAGGGTTAAAAGGATGGTGTGGAAACTACATAAGCATCACAGATAATTGTAGAAATTAAACAGTTATAATATTAAGCAGGAAATAAATTAACTTTTTACATGGTCCACAATAAAGAACAACAATAACAGCAGTCCACGACTAGTACAGTGACAAGAAAGAAAAGTACAGCTACACGGGGCATACCCCGGCTCTGACCTCTGGCACTACCTCTGGGCACCCGCACCACGCTGCGCTACTGACGCGCTCCCCGAAGGTGGCGTCTCACCTGAAACACGGTGAAAACACGCAGGGAATGAGTCTCGGAACAAGACTCAGTAGGGATCACTCGAACCCTACCTCGAAAAACGAGAAACCACTACTCTAGCGGTAGGAAAGTACCTCGGAAAGGAAAGCCATGTACTCTACAGAACTAGACCCTACTGCACGCAAATCGACATACGTGCCACGGTACGAGAAGACCGAAACCAACGGTCGAACCGTAAAACCCGAAGGTCGGAAACACACGACTGACAGTCTGACACTCCGTACTCGACAGGAGTACCACCCACTAGAAGCACAGCCGGTAGCGTCCCCTGACGTCTTACACCGCACCGCAGGTGAACCGCCTGACGTGGTAGGTCCTACCCGAGGCGCAAACACCGTACAAGTAACCACAAACAAGTAACTAGCTGGGGTCACACCCGTCGACGTGGGTCCAACCGCCCCCAACCACGTGTGCACACACAGACCTTGCGTCACTAGGTCTGGTCCTCTGACCGGTTTTCCCTCGTAGCCGGACTCTGGCTACCGACGAGGGGCCTACGGTAACCGGTCCACAAACCGTCTCGAAAGGTGGGTGCCCGTACACCACTCCCAGGTGAGACCAGCACCTCGTACTGGTGGGCTACGACTAGTGGAGGGTCACTAAAGGAGTAGACTCTCAAGTCAACGGAAAACGACGCCCGAACCCGACAACGTGTGGGAATCACCCCACGTACTAGCTCCGTCGTACGGTAACCACGGTCGGAAAAGAAACAGACGCACTGCCCACGGTCAAACGCCTGACCGAGGCAAACGGGACTTCCGGATACCAAAGACACGGTCACGGAACTCCACGGGGTGCCCGGGATGCACACACGGCCCAAGGGGAACACCCAACAACGAACCAAATCGCGCTAGGGATACCTAGCGCGACAGGGCATGTCGCGCTAGGGTCCCCTAGCGCAACAAGGGTTGTCGCGCTATGGCCCCATAGCGCGACACGGACTATCGCGCTAGGGAACCCTAGCGCGACAGGGACCATCGCGCTAGGTCCTCCTAGCGCGACAATGATGATCGCGCTAGGACCCCATAGCGCGACATGAACCGCCAAACTGTTCATCTTCTCCGATGAACGCGCTCGATCGGGGCAGCGCGACACTCAAGAACGCGCTACTGGAGTATAGCGCGTTCTCAGTCCGCGGCCGAAAACGGTAAGAACGCCCAAAAAAAACCAACCACGCCCCCATACCTCCATAGGAGAGGGGGAAAATAAAGGGGAAGACCCCTGGGGACCCCTAGCATGATTCTAGGCCCTCAAAACACGAATCCATGCATTGAATCCATAGATCGGGCGAGCTCTCCCCAAATCATGAAAAAACCCAAAAACGCTCAAATGATCCCCTCTCGGCCTCCCCGCGGCCTATAAATCGCGGAAAAGATCGGCATGAGGCTAAGGAACGTCACCCTACCTCAATGGAGCAAATGCTCCGCCGAATCAAGCACGAATCGTGAAGAACGCTTCAAGCTTCACGAACTCCCCACGCTCCCCACGCTTGCCGCACGCCCACGAGATCGTCTCACCGCCGCCCACACGCCCGCGCCGTCGCCCCGCCGCCGTCCGTAGCCGGAGAGGGGCTCACCGCGTCCGATTGGGAGAGAGGGAGAGAGAGGGGGCTCACGGTCGCGAGAGAGAGGAAGAGGAAGAAGAAAAAGAAAAGGGAAAAAGAAATGAAAAAGGATTAGGCTTTATAGAAAATCTGAATTTTTGGAAAAATACCGAAAAATAAAAAAATACGTTTCCAAAATCCTCGGAACGCACCCATCGCAACGGTACCACTTGTGCCTGGGTGAACGGCCCAGTTAACCCGCAGCGAGCGTCCGAAGAAAAAGCCGAAACCCGCGCCGGAAATCGGGAAACACGCGCGGAAAAAGCCGCAGAACGTCTCCGGGCCTCCGAAACAACTCCGGATCGCGCCGATCCGAACACGAAAGATGTCCGAAACAAAATTTCGGACACAACAGAGCCGGACGCTCCGAAAACCAGATCTGGGACCCACGAAGAAGGATCCGAAAGGTCCGGGATATTACATCATACCACTCTACTTCGCCGCGAGACAAGCCCCGCTCTGCGAGTGGTCATGATTGCCATAGGCAACTCGTGCTCACTACCACCAGAGATAAGACGAACGGGGGTCGAGACCCTCAGGGATAAATCATCGAACACTAAGAGGGGGCATATGGTAGTTCCAGAAGAAAGTAACAGACGACTATTATATTGACTATCAGAGTGCATTGGCGCCCTTACAACTGACAGAAACAAGTGAAAGGGCACTCAACAGTCTCTTATTCATCATTCACTCAAACGAAACCCATGATCGTAGATGAAACTACGCTATCGGTAAAAGAACAGCCCCTGGGGAGGGGTAATTTATTGTCGCCCACAAAGGGCGTGGCTGCGAGACATTATCCCACAGAAAGACAGCAAAATACCCCAAGACGAGCGATCACAGGATCTATCATCAATTTGGCTCAGAGGGCCTCCTGATGCTCAGGGGAAGATCGAGAATCTCAAAGCATAATCGATAGAAACAACTGCAGTTGGCAAGAAATAGAGCAAGAGGAGGAGGGATATACTTAGGCCACAGCAAAGGGGCCGGAGCCTCCTTTTATTCACATTCTCTGTTGATTACCGCAGAATGGGAACGGGGATTACAATGCTTGGGGGAATTCAAAAGCGGAAAAGAAAAAGAACTGCTTAAAAAGAAAGGGAAGAACTGAGAAAAGAAGAACACGGAGCTGAAGGAAAACATAGAGCCCTTCCGTGACCCACCTTCCTCTTCCTCTCGCTTCTTTCGATTGCTCCCCCTCCCTTCTATCCGGCCTTTTTCTTTCTCCTCCGTTCTCCTCCTCTTTTTTGAGGGACAAGGACCCTTTATATAGGCGAATGCCCAAAACAAGGTATCGGTACCCTAACAGGATGGGTGAGCCACTGCCGACTCATCATGCACATATTGCGCTGCCGCCTCAACGCACAGGGGGGGTGGCCGCCTTGAGTGCCAATGCCACTGGCTCCACGTCAGTTGCCGCCACTGCCTAGAGCTTCATCCGCACCACCGATTCAGCCTTGGGGCACCACTGAATCACCTCCAAAGGCCACCACCGACTCAGGCGAGATAGTGCCACCGACTCGGCCATTTAGGGGCATTTTGGTAATTTTAACATTTTACCCCGAAATTAACCCGGTGAGAGCTCGTCGTCCGGAGTAGCTTTGGAGTTGATGCAGTAGTCCCAAAATATGTTTTGAAGTGTTGATTCGGGGCTTTCGCATATTTCTAAGACGTGCAGAACCCGTATCTGTTGACACCCGTTTTTTTATTGATAAGTTGAGTCATTCCTCTTACTCCCATTTGTTGATGCCTCGAGTTGTCCATCACTCGTTAGGGCTGCTTTCAGGCACGTTTTGGGCCAGTTTTATGGGTAGCCTCACTCCCTGGCTAGGTTTGTTTCAATTCAGGGCTTAATGGGCCTTGGTTTTGGTTGATTGGGCTTTTCTATGAGTTTCAAGCACCCATGTACATGTACGGTTCATCCCTGACCGCTCAATCAATGTGCGGTTGCCTGTGGACCGTCCATCTATTTTAGAATATTTTGGTTAATTTTCTGAATTTCCACCGACAAGCATTTATGCGATCCTCCCCTAGCCATTCGATACGATGGACGGATGGATAGTAACCGCTCATCTCTCAGAGTCCTGCATTTGGTGGTTTTCTCAGATAATTATCCAATTAATCTATTTATCACCGACAAAGCTAGAACGGTGGGTCTTTGGCCGCTCAACCCTTGAACGGTCTCATCTGAGCCGTTCATCTATGAGAGTCCAACGGTGAAGATTTCGATCAGTTCGATGGATAGTTGGATAATATTTGTGATTTATTTGAATTTCCACCGACAGGGTTGGACGGCTAGGACATGGCCGCACATCCCATTGAACGGTCTATCATAAGACCGTTCATCCGTTCGATTCCTGAATTTCAACAAATTTTCTCTCTCTATCCGTACTTTTATCCCTAACTTCTCCCGTCATTTTCCCCACGGATACTGAACCATTTTTAGTGCCGTTTCGACTGGATAAGAGATAATTCGATTATCTACGATTTTTATTTGATAATCTTGACCTGAAAATACTTCTAAACCCTAATTTTGAGCTAGAACTTTAGGTACTCTATAAATAGACCCTAAAGGCTACCTTTGAAGAGGGGGGGAGATTTTGGTTGACGGCGAAGCCCTGCCGAATCCTTGAGCGACCTACAACCAGGGAGGGAGGCCTTCTACGTCCATATAGGCCTCCGGTCCAGGGAGTAACTTCTGTTTTGAGTCCTTTTGCATTCTGGATAGTCTCATTTTCTTCTCATTGCATGTTTGTTTCTACACATCCATTCTCCAGCGTTTTCATTGTTTGCATTGTCATTCACACACCCTCCCACGTTTTTGACCCCCCCAGGGGTTTAAAACTCCCCAGGTACCCCCCTTTCCACTTATTCATGTTCACTTCTTCTTATTTTGACATTTACTACACTATATAGTTCTGATATTGGGTTTTTCTTTATGTTTTACACTCTGTTTCGCAGGTCAGCAATTCACTAACGCGAGACCCATACTTTCTGACCGACCGGAAAGGGTGGAGGTTGGACCATTTTACAACTTCTGGCGTGGTGGCCTTGTGCGGTTCGTAACCATCCGTTCACGGAGATGTGCGGTGCTTCCTGGGCCATTCTTTTTCGTCTTGCGATCGGGTCAGAGCCGTTCATCTGCCAGAAGTTCCTTATCACGCATCCTCTGCAGCGCCCTTAGATGGTCTATCATGTGGCCGCACATCCTTACAGGCGGTTTCTCCTGAGCCGTACATCCTCCCAGCGTTGCTCATAAGGCGAGTGTCTCCCTCTTTCCAAGGTACGGTGTGTCAATCACATTAGGCACCTTGGTGGCGATCACTGTTATTTACACTCTTATGTTCTCCTTCTACTGTTCCCATTTATTTTATATATCGATTTAGTAGAAGGGGAGAGAAGACACCTTTTAAGCCAATGAGGAGGAAAACAAACATGTCAACCATTTAATCCTCGAGGGATGTGAGCCCGGGGTTTTATGGCGGTGGTACAAAAAAGGAGTGGCTTGATGCGTTGGGTAAGACTCGAATTCGGGTGGCCCTGTAATCGCTCAGCTCTCCGTACCACTCTGCTAGATTCCCCGTTACCCAAAAAAAAAAACATGTCAACAGTACCGATTTTCTCGGGATTTGCACTGATTTGCCCTTCGGCACACCGGTTTGTGATGCCACCCTCTCTCGGAGAGTACGTGGACCTTCTTCACTGAAAGGGTAACCCCTGGGATGATTTCTGCCAGGCTCGTATGCCTTCGAGGCTGCTTTCGGATCATTCCAGTGTTCCGAGTGTATCTTACGGAAACCTCAAAATTTCCGCTAGTGATGCTATTAACGTAGAATATTGGTTCTCCAGGGTTGCCCTATGCTTGCACGAAGCATTCTCATTGAATGAGCCACCGCTTTGGGGGTTCTTGATCCTTCGGAGTCATCCATCGGTCGCTTACGGACCACTTCGGAGTCACGGGTGCTCTAGTCGGGTGACTCGAGTTTTCCCACTGACATCACCCTCGGTTCCCTATTCCGAGGGGCCAGAGACATTTCTTCATCTCGGGGAGGCTTCTTCATCAGGCGGGAGTCGCCTGTTACATTCTCCTCCTGGTCGGACGGGGTAAGAGGTATATCTAGCACGATCATCTCGATGCCAGTTTTGTAGGCTCTGACCATCAATAAGCCTTAAGCGAGCTGTGGTGGGTGTGTAAACCCGAGATGACGGGATGTTGAGTCCTTGGCACATCTTGTGAGGTGGCCTAAGGCTTCAGCGGTCCGAATGGATCTATCTTTGACTTCTGGTTGACTCTTCGGGCACATGATTACGGCTCAATCCTATTTTATGTGTCAACAAATGCCCCCCATCCGCGGATGTCGTGCACGAAGGATGAGCAAAGCAGGGTCCGCGGATGTATTTGCTTTATCAGGCTTTGACACGTGGGGCCCACTTCGCCTTGAGTTGATGAAACGACTCGAGGATGTGAGTCGATAACGCTTTCAATATGCCGACTCGGTGACGCCTTCAGTGCGTCAAGTCGGTGGCGGCCTTGACCATGTTGTGGGTTTGAGCTTGAGTCGGTGGCGGCCTCAGTATGCCGAGTCGGTGGGGCTTTAGCCTGTATAGTCGGTGGGGCTTTAGCCCGTTGAGTCAGTGGGCATTTGACTTGAGGCGGTGGCCCTCTTAATGTGTCGAATCGGTGGCGCTTTGGCCATCGAGACGGCAGCGGGTTCAGGCTTGAGTCGGTGGAGTGGCCATCGATTCACCCCCCTCGCTCTTCTTTTAAACCCCTTCGCATCTTCTCAAGGGTTTTAAACCCCTCGTCTTCCTTCACACTCTCCCCTCATCTTCACCACCGCATCGGAGGCCTCTTCATCTCCCTCCTCGTTTCCGGTGAGGCGTTCCCTCGTGGTGGTCCTCGGTGGGCGTCCTCATCCTCTTCTACTCTGGCGAGCTCATCGGTGAAGCGGTGCGCTTCCCCTCGTCTTCCTTCTTCTTCCTCACGGTCGGTGAGGAAGTCGCGGCGGCGGGTCGCCTCTGCCATTACCTTTGCCGGCGACGATTGTGGTAGCCGAGGCGGCGAGGCGAACTTCCCTCCTCTCTCTCTCTCTTGGCCCCGTGGCCATCTCCTCCTCTGATCATCAACGGCGGCGGTGGCGAGCCGAGACGGGGGTTGCCGCTATCGTCTTGGGCTTTGGGCCCTCGACGGCGTGGGAGGCGACATTGGGCTAAGAAGCCCAGTCCAGTGAGGCCCCAGTTCAGTCAAGCTTAGAGGGGTTCAACTGATAAAATGGCTTCGGGAGGTTCCTAGAAGGCTAGCCCTCGGAACCAATATCCCCGTCGTCCATTCGACCCAGGTGTTCATCACCTGTGGCTCTATTTTTAGGGACCGTCCTGGCCTAGCCAGTGGACGTGCTCCCCCTTGTTCTCCGACGCTCCCGACTAAGGGGAGACTCTGCCAACATTTCTTCAGGAACTTCTTTTGATATTATTTTTCTTTTCTGACTTTACCCCTTTCTCAATCGCAGCTAATGGCTTCGTCAACCTCTTTCATGGCCGGGCAAGAGGCAAGCGACTCCTCTGTGAGGCGACCAGTAGTGACATGGCATAACATTAATGAACTCGATCAAGGACGAGACCGCCTGGCTATTATATCGGAGTCATCTGATTCAAAAATTGACTCAATGGATGCTGGTCGCCTGACGCTTTCTGACAGGGACAACTTCTTCTTTGACTAGAGTCAGGGTTATCAAGTCGACTTCCCGAAGGACAAGCACTTGATGGCTTTCCTCCACGCTTTCAACTTAATGGGAAAGCGGGATATCCGCACAGTGCGAGCAGCTGAGTACAGTATTCTCTCAAGCCGAGATAGCCTGATCGGTTCAGTAGTAAGAAGTGAACCGATTTATTTCCCTGGAGACACCAGGCAATGGGACGCCGTTACCAGCGTGCTAGAACTGAGTCTGGAACAAGGCATGTTGACTCGCACCCCTGAATCCACTTCGGCCAGGTGGGACCTATCAGCAGGCATCGTTCACAAAGAGAAGCCAGTGTTTGGCCTTTTCCTAGCCCCATTGAAGTAGGGGTTCAGAGAAGAGCCCTTTCTTTTGGATTGTTTGGCAGTCAGGTTCAAACATCAGATTGCCGTGGGCTGGTTTGCTGATTGTAAAGCCACCGATGCTCATGCTTTCTGAGAGGGGGCTATTGAATTTACTGAGTACGTGCTCCAGAATTATGGTCTAATCCTGATGAAGGCCGGAGTGTACCAGAGTGTATATGCCTCCCGCTTTCGTTATCCCACCTCAAAGGGCTTGTGTTGTGGCATGATGGAGACGTTTTGTCCAGAGTACAACACCTTTTACACTGCGGAAGGGGAAACTTCCTTGGACTTATGGAGTTTACATCAACTCCCTGGTCTTCCGATTGATGGCGAGCCGTATGAAGAGGTATGCTGGCCTGACTGGATTAAAGACCGCACTGATGGTGAGGGCCGCTACTATATTGGGTTCGCATATCGGTACCTCATGAAGGTGTACCGTACATTGT
This sequence comes from Amorphophallus konjac, assembly GCA_022559845.1. Lineage (NCBI taxonomy): Eukaryota > Viridiplantae > Streptophyta > Magnoliopsida > Alismatales > Araceae > Amorphophallus > Amorphophallus konjac. Next base: position 526,634,920 of record CM040121.1, read on the forward strand.
GGCTATCCATTCAGGGTACTGTAGAGTCTTCTTCGTCTGGTTCATGCAAGGAGCGGAAACGGGTGCGCCTGGGCTTATGGCTGGAATATTTCTTCGAAGGCGAGCCAAAGAACAAAGACTTTCCTTCTGTCGGAATGGCTCCGAACAAACTGAAGACGCGGTCTCGCCGGAAGACTCACTTATCTTCTTCTCTTCGCAGAGGGCGCCAGAGTGGCCCTAACCCAGTGGGACTGGATCCCATTACCCATTGTCCGGCCTACTTGACAAATTGGTTGTGCACATTTGCTATGCCGCAAGGTGATGAAACAGTGATCCGCGCTGAAGCCATATATCCGGCGTGTTTAATGGCATTGTGAAGTTGTCCCTCTGCCCTGCAGTGTTATGTTTGATTTACAAGATGTTGGGAGATATCCACCGTAGCCGCCTCCCAAGGACCTTGCGGACCGTTGGCCCTCTTCATTTCTTCAATGCCTGGGTGTGTTCACTATTTCCGGAGTTTGCTCCCAGGTCACTACAGTCTCCAAACTTGTTTCCGAGAATGCTAGAGTTCGCCGATGTCGAGCCGGTTGGGTCCCGCGAGGTGTAAACGGATCTAGAAAGGGAGGGGGGGTTGAATAGATCCTATCAAAAGCTTTGGCATATTTAAAACTCTTAGCTATCGGAAGCATGAACCACTCCTATAAAGTGAATGAATCACTTAGACACAATGCACAGCGGAATTAAGTAGAGTGGCACAGAGCATGCAATAGCTTGCAACAACCGTGTGTGTGTGTGTGTGATATGTTGATTACTCAAAGTGCATATGTGTGTGAACAATCTAACCAAGTATGGAAGCACACGAACCTATGAATGGGGTTAGAAGATATAGATCAATCACACACGATAAACAACCCACAACACAGGGATTTTTAAGGTGGTTCAGTTGCAACCCCGCAACCTACGTCCACCCCTCACCAAAACCCGGTGAGGCTTCCTTGCTGACTCACACCTTGACCGGGGACACGCCCCAAATCACATAACAGAGAAAACCCTCTTTTCGTCTTTCTACACACAAAGCCGGCAGGGACGGCTACACCGTAGATCGGAGAACTCCCGATTACCTTCCTACTAACCACCGGTAGGGACGATCTTAAGTTTCAATAGATTGAATGAAATGAAAATAGAAACATGATGAAAATGCTCAAACAAGATATGAAGATATGCTAGAATGAACTAGATCTTGTCTGAGATTGTTGGATCTTGAATCTGTTGAGGATTTGATCTTCCTTTGATCCTTTTGAGTTGATGGGGCAGATATAAGATGTAGCTTGATCTTTCCTTTGAATCTCCTTGAGTTGATGAAGAAGAATATTGGATGTAGCTTGATCTTTTCTTGAATCTCGAGTTGATGAAGAGGTGTATAGATGTAGCTTTGATCACCTTTGAGAGCCTTGAATGCTTCTTGCTTGCTTGGAGGTTGCTTGGCTTCAGATCTGAGCTTGAATCATCTTGGAAGGATGAAGAACTCTAGCCCGAAGTACTGTTCACGCAGGTGCTACAGTACCCTCGAAATGGCCTCCCTTAAGCTCTCTTTGATTCACTTCATCAACTGCATCAACTAGGGTTTCTAACCCTCTTGTATTAGTTTTATAGACTTTGAATGGTCTATAGACAAGCCCCAGACCAGATCCACAAATCATGGGTGATTAGGTGACTTTTGGATTAAACAAATCCATGTTGAATGGCCCTTTTCGAAGTGGAAACAAAAGTCAACAATTGATGGCTCGGGGCTGGCGGTCGACCTACAACTTTTGGCGATCGACCTCTACTGAGAAATCTACAAACGGGCGGTCCCTGGAATTTTCGGTCGACCGCTACTGGCTGGCGGTCGACCTGCAGCTGACAGAACTGCAGACAGGAGTCTGCTGGCTGGGGCGGTCGACCGCCAGCTGGGCAGCCCCCCAGTTCAGTCCGGGTCGGTTCGTCAGCCCTCCAGCTCAGTCGCTTGAGTCCATTAGCAGCCCGTTCATGTCTATAACTTCATCCTTGTTGGTCTAGAAGGTACCAACTAAATCTTTATCTTTGGACTCTCATCTTGTTCAGTGACCTTGGCTATTTGAATGAAGCTTGTAGTTGTTGTATAGACTTTGCATCAAGGCTTGGACGTGTAGACTTTGTGTGCATGTATGAACTCTGTATAGACTTTATACCTTGATCATGCATGAGCCTGTACAGCCTTGCTTCATGAGCGTACAAACTTGGTAACTTGATGCACGAACACAACAAAACGCAATGTATAGACTTTGCATGTGAAGCAGTCGGCCAATGTATAGACTTGTGTTGCAGCCATCAACCAACGTACAGACTTGGAGTTGTGCTAGCAGCCAACGTACAGACTTGGAGTTGTGCTAGCAGCCAACGTACATACTTTATCTTGTGCAACGTACAGACTTTGAGTTGTGCATGCAGCCAACGTACAGACTTCATCTGTAGCAACGTATAGACTTCATCTACCGCAACGTACAGACTTCATCTACCGCAACGTACAGACTTTGTGTTGTGCATGCAGCCAACGTACAGACTTCATCTGCAGTAACGTATAGACTTCATCTGCCGCAACGTACAGACTTCATCTGCCGCAATGTACAGACTTTGTGTTGTGCATGCAGCCAACGTACAGACTTCATCTTGTTGGATGTATAGACTTGATGAATCTTGTTGGATGTATAGACTTGATGAATCTGAGTGTACAGACTTTGTTGGATGTATAGACTTGATGAATCTGAGTGTACAGACTTTGTTGGATGTATAGACTTGATGAATCTTGTTGGATGTATAGACTTGCTGAAGCCGAGTGTATGGACTTGCTGATGTATAGACTTGCTGAACCCAAGTGTATGGACTTTGTTGGATGTATAGACTTGATGAATCTTGTTAGATGTATAGACTTAATGAATCTGAGTGTACAGACTTTGTTGGATGTATAGACTTGATGAATCTTGTTGGATGTATAGACTTGCTGAAGCCGAGTGTATGGACTTGCTGATGTATAGACTTGCTAAACCCAAGTGTATGGACTTTGTTGGATGTATAGACTTGATGAACCATGTCTCTTGATCTTGATCGTCTGCACTGGAGATATAATGACCTAAAATGTATGAATATTAACATTATCAAGTGCAGGTATAGCTCATTAATGACTACAGAGACAGACATCATCAAAACCATAAAAGTAATCATGTTGCACACATGTTCAACATCGAGCCACAGCAGGTGTCAGATCAGCTTTTCTCAATCAGGGGGCAATTGACGAAAGTGCCGATGAATGCTCCTGGGGCCTTGCATTTCTGGTGATTGGCTGCTCATTCAAGCCCGTTGGCGAATCGACTGAGAGAATGCAAATTTGGCGAAGTTGAGCCGTATGTTCACCCTATCTCGGGTAAGCTCAGTGATAAGCCATCATTGGAGCCAGAGCTGGTAGACTGGGCTTTGCCCATTAGACCCAGTGTTTTGGTATTTAGAAAGGGCATCAGCAAAAATTTTGGTTATGATCAACAGATTCCTTCCTCTTCAGCACAGTTCCCATTGGAGAGTCGATCGAGAGGAGGATCAGCCACTGTCGAAGAAGCCCGTACGTGGTGGGATTATTTTCATTGCCATGAGGCTGCTTCTTTTCGGATGTCAGTCCCTGGGTGTTTTCCTCGGGTGACGCCAGAATACATTAAATGGTGGAATGCTCGTACTGGCTTTTATCGGCTCTCTCGGAACGACTGCTGGGACATTGTCGAATGTTGATTCTTAAGCTCCCAGCCTTCTGCCGTGTTTGAAATTGATCCTTATCACCTGCGGAGGTTGAAATCCCGTAAAGATGCTGAGGTACATACTTATTTGGCGGCATGGAAAGCTGCCAAACGGGAAAAATCTAAGCCACAGCCGGTGCTTCCAGAGATTAATAAAGACAGCTTCACAGAGAGTCTTCGGGGCCTGTGTAAAGTTAGTAGCTAGAGGATTGCTCTTCAGCAGTTTTCGCTAGCAGTGGAAGAGCCTATCACAGCCCCGGCCTCATGGCGTCCGGAGACTGATCACCTGTGTCCGTATAGGAGTTTTGTGAGGAAAGAAGATCGGGGTCCCACCCTGTATAGCCAAACTTCTTGGCTCTTTGTCTTGTTGCACATTCATGGCCTTTCTATTACTGATAAGGTCGAGGCTATATTGGAGAGACCTCTCTTCATCACCTTTAAGTATGTCGATGGATGGGGTATGGACCATCTTGGCCTCTATTACTGCCTATCAGCTCGCGGCCACGAAGACTTGGCACTCCTAGCTGAACATTGCATCAAGATAGGTGATATTTGTTGGCTGATTCGGGAGGGATCCTCCAAGAACAAGGAGCCATCCTTGTATTATTGGACTCTCTCTCCATTGTATTCGGGCCCACCAAGTACATGCTGTTTAATTCTTGCTTGCTCCTTTACTTGTATATGCATCGTGTCCACATAATCACCACGTGAACGCACTATTTCTCTGTAGACTTCCCGGCCTCCAAAATAACTCTAGAGTACCGGTCTTTAATTTCTAAGGCCCAGAAGCCAAGCTATTTTGAATCTCCGCCTGCTGCCCTGACTACCACGCCTTTACCCACCAGGGGTTCTCGGAAGCGGGAGAGGTCTAGGGTCAAGGAGGCAGTTTCTCGGGCTAAGAGGGCCCGGGAAAAAGTCGCAGTGGAAAAGAAGATTGTGCCTGCGGAGCCCGTCATCTCATTGCCCACTATTCTAACCTTAAGGGAGTTTGAGACGGCACATGAGCAAACTATTCCTTCAACAGGTATATCTCCCCTGAACTCCTTTCCGGGGTATAACCTCGGGGCTTTGCTATTTCTGCTTCTTTCATTTAAGCACCACAATTTCTTCGATCCCAGCTGTCGAGGAAGCGGTAACTAGTGGCGGTGTGGAGGAAGTTGGGGGCACTGAGACACCCGTCATTCCGGTCACCACGGACCTTCCTTCTCCAACGCCTAGTCATGGCGATGAAGGTAATATTATAGCCCGCGAGACCCCTATTGCAGGCACCTCATCTTGCTACTTTTCTTTTTACTCATCATTCTTATCTATTTAATCATTCAGATATTGTTCCTTTGGAATCTGTTGAAGTCCCTCCTATAGCATCTCCTACTCAGAGCACCCGGCCAACCCGACGGTGCTCCGAACGGCTGGCCGTGTGAGCCCTTCAGAAAGTCTCTTCAGGGGCGTCGCTTGACAGTTTAGTGCGCCTTACGGGCCCAGGCACAACGACAGTAGAATTATCTGAAAGTTCTTCTTCGGAGGAACTTGTAGACTATGAACCCTCCAGTGATGAGGATGAGCAGGATGTAGGCTCGGAGGCTAGCACTCCTTCCCTATCATATGGAAGCGAATTCGCTGCATTCAGCCCTCCTCGGCTAGCATTGGGCCCTTCAGGCGCACTAAGTCCCGGGTGTAAGATTTCCTCAGCCTTGACGCGGCTAGACTTAGAAGCATCGGGAGCCACTAGTTCAAGCCTCGTTTCTTTGGAGGTAATCTTTGTATTCTTCCCTACGAGCTTCAACCGTGTCTTCTAGCATGTGTATCTGAATGTCTGACACAGTTCCTGGTTTGCCTCCTTTGTTCCTTTTCTCAGGCACCCATGATTTCAGTGGGGTTGAATTTACCAACAATTACTGCTACCACCGGTTTCTCCCCCTTTCAAGCAACAGGGACGGCCTGGGCCCCCATCGTGGGCATGGTGCCCATATTAAGGCTGATTTCTTTGAAATTCCTGGGCGGGCCTGGCTCTGTGTTGGACACAGGTGAGTCTTCGGTAAAACAACTTTAGGTCTAGTCAGCAGAGTGCGGGCCAGAACCAGCTGGCGTGGCCATTACCGAGGGTGCCTCAGGGGTGGAGCCTGAAGAGGAACCGGCCGGGGATGCCGCTGCTTTAACCATCAAGGCCAGCATTGAATTGGAGCAGCCAGCCCCAGTGGGACAGCACGAACCGCCTTCCTTAGAAGGTGTTGTAATTCCTGAAGAAGTGGACAGTGGGACAACAGTCCTGCCTTCTGTAGCGGAGTCCGAGTCAGAGCAGGCGGCCCAGATTAAATGGCATGAAAAGCCTTCCCCGGAAGACGTAGAGCTCCTGGGAGAAACGATTGTCCTATCTATCACCCCCGAGACCAAATTGAAGGAAATGTCAAAACCGATGGGGCAGCTGGAGTTTGCTTCTGAAAGTACGGGCTTCGAGTCTGCAGATTGTGTCCCTTAGTTGGATGGAGGTCTTGAAGTGCCTGCCTTGCCTGCCATCGACTCCGTCGTACAGATGGAAGATCGTATGACACCCCTTGTCTCCTTGCCGGCACTACCTTCATCTTCTTCGAAGCCCATTGATGACCTCTGGGCCGAAGTTGATAGCAGAGTAGATTTTCATCTCCCTGATGCACCGTCACTTGGCTTGCAGTCTTCAGACGAGATGGTGTGGCATAACTTGGAGATGCTCAAGCAAACTATGCTAGTTCGTTGGGACTTATCTTACGCCCAGCTGAGGGGGCTGGCTGAGTCCATATCACGCACCCTCATAGCCTTCGGTTGTCCCATGCAGGACTGGGCGCCGCGAGTAATATTGCTACTTAAGTATGTAAATCGGCGAGAATTTGTTGAGCACGGCTTGAGGGATCAGCTGACCGCCCAGGCGCTTCAACGGCAAGAATGCCATACCGCTATGCGGGCTTCTAGAGAGCTCATTAGCGAGCGTAGGAATATCGTTGAGGGAGCTGCTGAACGAGCTTCCTTCTTGCGACAACGGATTTCTGAACTCCATACTGAACTGGCTCAGGCTGAAGAAGATCTAGCTTGCACAGAGCAACTAGCGGCGCGATGCTTGGGTGAGGCCGAATCAGTGGAGAAGTGTGTTGGCTCTCTTCAGGAGGAGTTATTGAGGCTGGAAGCCGAGGAGCGCCGGTGGCAGGACTTAGCTGTTCATCCCTCTGTCGGACTTCTGGCGCTCGATGATATCTCTCGCCATCCGGGCCAATGATGTGTATTTTTCTCTTTTTGTCTTCTCTTTTTTTAGTGTGTATCAGTGCAGGAACTTCGTGCACCCCTTCCATGCAATGATATTTTCTTCAGTCTTGCCTTACATACTTGTGTCGAGCCTTAACTGTGTATTTATTTTCCTTCCCTCCATAATGTGAGCGGGGGTACAAGACTAGCTTCACCAATCTTGGGGTGTGTTAGCTGCTAGGACAGGAGAGCACTCATGCCTTCAGGGAAGGGGCGAGGAGTTCGCTCCACTGCCACGCTATGTCCCTTGAAATCAAGGTTAGGCTAGATTAAGTGGAAACTATTCTTTTAGGCTGATGCCAAAGCATTATTATATTCACTGGCTAAACGAACACCGGGGCCAAGAGGTAGATTCTTCATTAACGAAGACGAAAGGTCCAAGGTAAAGTTTTATTCACTGATTTTGTCAATGATGACGAAAATCAGGGTATCGTCGACATTGGGTTGAATGTCGAAGTAAAGAAGGGTCTTTTTCTTCATTAACAAGGTTTTAAGGTCCAGGTTAACGTTTCATTCAACTGATTTTGCCGATGATGACAACAACCTGGGCTAGTGTGTTCATCGACATTGGGTTAAATGTCGAAGCAAGAAATAGTTTTAGCATCATTGACAAGGACAGAAGGTCCAAGTCAAGGTTTCGATCACTGATGTCACCGATGCTGATGACGATCAGGATAGATGTATTCATCGAGATTGTGTCAAATGTCGAAGCAAGAAATAGTTTTAGTATCATTAACAAGGATGAATGTTCAAGTTAGGGTTTTGATCACTGATGTCACCGATGCTGATGACGATCAGGATAGATGTATTCATCGACATTGGGTTAAATGTCGAAGCAAGAAATAGTTTTAGTATCATTAACAAGGACGGAAGGTCCAAGTTAGGGTTTTGATCATTGATGTCGCCGATGCTGATGACGATTAGGATAGATGTATTCATCGACATTGGGTTAAATGTCGAAGCAAGAAATAGTTTTAGTATCATTAACAAGGACGGAAGGTCCAAGTCAAGGTTTCGATCACTGATGTCACCGATGCTGATGACAAGCAGGGTAGGTGTATTCATCAACATTGGGTTAAATGTCGAAGTAAGAAATGATTTTAATATCATTAACAAGGACGGAGGGTCCGAGTTAAGATTTCAATCACTGACGTCACCGATGCTGATGACGATCAGGGTAGATGTATTCATCGACATTGGGCTAAATGTTGAAGCAAGAAATAGTTTTAGTATCATTAATAAGGACGGAAGGTTGAAGTTAGGGTTTCGATCACTAATGTCACCAATGCTGATGACGATCAGGATAGATGTATTCATCGATATTGGGTTAAATGTCAAAGCAAGAAATAGTTTTAGTATCATTAACAAGGACGGAAGGTCCAAGTCAAGGTTTCGATCACTGATGTCACCGATGTTGATGACAATCAGGGTAGGTGTATTCATCGACATTGGGTTAAATATCAAAGCAAGAAATGGTTCTATTATCGAAACAGGCGGAAGGCCTATTCCGATTGGACTTTGCCGTATAGGTGGTTTGTTTTCGGTGGGACACCTGGTGGTGTCCTGCTTATGAGGGTGTCGTGGGAAAAAGCATTTTTTTCTTTTTTTTATGTGCATATATATATACATATATATATTAACCACATTACTGATGCAAGCGCCCTGATAACGCGAAAGTTCGTCGTTTAAAACATGCGTATCAATCTTAAAATTTCCAACTCGCACTAGATGAAGGTAAGACGTAATAAGGTGGCGAGAAGGGTCGAATCCACAGAGAAGAAGAGATTTTTAAAGTTAAAAACCTTGGAGTCCTTTAGAAAACACTTGTGATTTTGTTTTGTTTAAAGAAAATAGTGAAATGAAGAACAAACCAAACACTTAATTAAAAACACCTATGACTATGCGCCTATGCTATAGAAAATAATTGTATGAAGTGGAAAGAAGAGATAGAAGAAAGAGGTAGAGATGGAAGAAGATCAAGAACTAGATCAAGAGAACAACTTTCATTAACTTAAAAGAAAGAGTACATGAAATGTGAAACAAGTTTACACTAATGACACAATGAGATTACAATGAAGTGAAATAAAACTAAAGCAATAACAAAAAGAGGAGCCTAAGGTGTGAAGATGGTAGTAGCAATGGTGATGACGCCGTCGTCTCCTCCTCGCCGAGCCTTGGAGAGGATCGCTCCGCCTTGAAAGAGATCACCGTGGAAAGAGGTGGATGAAGAAGCCGTCGCCGTCCACGTCACGAGCCTTGGAACGTCGCCCGTCTTGATATGTACGCCGCCATGAAAGGGGAGTTGTGGAGGATAAACTTTGGAGAGAAATATAGAGAGAAATGTGGAAGGGTTTGTGTGGAGATGAAGAAAGAAGAAGATGAGAGAGTAAAATAGTGAGAAAATAAATATAACTCGTAAACAAAGAAGAATTGGAGAAAGTGATAGAAGAAGAAAATCTAGATATACATAAGAGGAAGAACTTTGATGAAGAACTCAGAGAGAAAAGAAGAGTGGAAGGACTTTAAAATTGAGAAATAACAAAAGCTAGAATCTCTGATGAACAGTGAAATCACAGGACATCACAGTGAAAAACACAAAATAGATTGAAAACCAGAAGGAATTAGAAGATAGTGCAGAAGAAGCAGTTGTAGAGAACGTAAAAATAAAGAACTTTCATGAAGATAGTAAGAGACGAAAATGATTAGAAGGGGGAGAAATATGGGAAAGAACAGAGAGAAACATGGGTTTGCAGATGAACAGGACAGCACAGTGAAAAATATGAAATAACTTAAAAATTAGAAGGAACTAGAAAATGATCCAGAATAAGAAGTTGTAGAGAACTTAAAAACAAAGAACTTTAATGAAGAGTGCATGAGCTGAAAACGAACTTGCAAGGGAGAACTCGGAGGCCTAAGGTTGGAAGAGAAATTGCCAAAAGAAGAACTCCCTTCTCCTTCTTGTCATGGGCTATTTATAGGAAAAGTTGGGTAGATGGAGGGTGGAGATTGTATCAAAGGAGGTGGATGGATAGGATTTAAGTAGAATATGATGCATGGGGAAGAGAAAAAGTAGGTGAGTACACCCTCCTTGGGCTTTGGACAACCCCATTCCCAAGGCTCATCATTCCTCTCCTTTATTTCAAACTTTGAATTCAATTTTCCCTCCAACCGAAATATGTGTTTCTTTTCTTCAATTTCAAACTTTTGAAATTTCTATTCCCTCCAATCAAAATATGTGCTTTTGACTTGGTCAAAGTAGTGGTGACAGTTTTGCCCTCGGCTTCTTTTGTAATTACCTTTAGTGTCTTACACACACATAATTGCACTTTAGTCCATAAAAATTATCATAATGTGTACGTAAATCTTAAATGCTCATGATTAATTATGCAATGGAGAATTAATGCTCATGGCCCTCAACTTTAATTCATTAAATAATATCACCAAATTAATCAATTTACGTGAAATACTTAATTTACATGTAAAGTTAAGATTAATGATGAGACATGCATAATTATCTAATTATATGCACATAAAACGGTGTACATGTGATGAATTATCATCGAAAATGAACACTTATCACACCTCCCGACTTACTCATTGCTAGTCCCTTAGCAATACAAATAAAATTAAAATTTAGGACTAACAAGAGTTTATAAAATTCATACTCTCATATCCATCTCTCCCTTCATAGAATCAACCAAAGATTAAGAATCTGGAATCATTAATACACACTAGCCTTACGTAGGAACTACATGATCAAGAATTCAAATCAAAGCTCAATAGCACTTGTGCATATATAACTACCAAATCCATAGCTTAGACAATTGCGTCCCTCATTCGCTATTCCAAACAAATGCCTTTCAACCCTGCACCTCTTAGATCAGAGCATTATGTATATTAGCTTTTTATCTGCCTTATTACTTTGTCCCTTTGGGATCTTTTATACCACTCATGATGCTGCACTACCCTTCACTGCTCAACGCGAACCTCGACTCTTGCCTTAGGAGAAGCAGGCCCGGTTTCAAAGATCAAGGTTCCCTTTTCCATTTTACGCGAACCTCGACACGTCTTAGGTAAAGTAGGCCCGGTTACTAAGACTAGGGGCATTTTTCATGGTGTATTTTTTCTTTTTTTTTCTCTTTTTTTTGTACCATTACTTTTAGTTGATAGATAATTTGGCAGAAAGTTTAAAAAAGATCTCTTTTCTTAAGAACTGCAGAATATCAGACATCATACCAAAAATAGCAGAGGGCTTGTCTTGCTTGTTTCATTAGTGTGCAACATGAATTTCTTTTTTTTTCTTTTTTTTTTCAAAGTGCACATGAACTTTAAAGGGATTCTTATGTCAGTTTTTCATGGCTATATTGACTAAATTTCCCATCATCCTTCTCCCTAGTCTTTTCTATTCCAGAATTACTTTTAAATTAAGCATGAATCATGAAACTCAAAATGGGGTTTACATCTTTCTACTTTCATGGAATGATGACATGCAAGATAAAACTCCTATCAGGTTGTGCAATATGCATCATGAAAAATTTTCTCTCCCCCCAACTTGAATGGCATTGTCCTCAATGACATGTAGAATATATGAACATGACAATGCATACATGAATGCTTGGGAAGGAAAGGTACAACCTGGGATGCGCAGACGTGACTATTTTGGTAGGTAATTTTTGCGAACGACTTCTTCCAGCTCCTACAAACACAAATGAAAATGACTCACTAGCTTCTTGAAGAGAAATGGTTGGGTTGCCTCCCAACAAGCACTAAATTTAACATCTTCAGCCAGACGACATTCTTATATTTATCATGGGTCACTCAGTGGGATTGTTTCCTTTTATAGAAGTTGTGTGTTCTCCAAGTAGAGTTTGAGACGCTGACCATTGACAGTGAAAATTTGACCATTTTTAGGATCTAGAATTTTGAGAGCACCATGATCAAAGGCTTTGAGCACAACAAATGGTCCATCCCATCTAGACTTTAATTTTCCGGGGAATAAGCGCAACCTTGAATTAAAGAGCCAAACTTTTTGATCATGTTGAAATGATTTTCTCATAATGTGTTTATCATGGAAAGCTTTGGTCTTGGCTTTGTAAATCTTGGCATTTTCATAGGCTTCATTCCTCAGCTCCTCCAACTCATTTAGTTGTAGGGTCCTATGAGATCCGGCTTGGGCTAAGTCAAAATTGAACTGCTTAATAGCCCAATAGGCCCTATGCTCAAGCTCAACAGGTACGTGACAAGCTTTTCCAAAGATTAACCTATATGGAGACATTCCAATGGGGGTTTTGTATGCTGTCCGATAGGCCCAAAGAGCGTCATCCAATCTTTCAGACCAATCCTTCCGATCGGGCCTAACAGATTTCTGCAGGATATTTTTGATCTCCCTATTGGATGTCTCCACTTGGCCACTTGTTTGGGGGTGATAGGGGGTGGCAATCTTATGAGTGAACCCATATTTTCCGAGAAGAGCTCGGAATTGGGCATGAGTGAAATGAGAACCTCCATCACTAATGATCGCCCTCGGACACCCGAACCTTGAAAATATATTCTTTCGGACAAACTTCATGACAACTTTGTGATCATTAGTTCGGGTGGCAATGGCTTCAATCCATTTAGACACATAGTCGACTGCCACAAGAATGTACTCATATCCGAATGATGGCAGAAAGGGCCCCATAAAATTAATTCCCCAAACATCAAAGATTTTGACCACTAGAATGGGGTTGAGTGGCATCATATCGCGTTTGCTCATGTTTCCAATGGCTTGACACCTAAGACAAGTCTTGCTAAATTCATAGGCGTCTTTGAAGAGAGTGAGCCAGAAGAATCCACTTTGCAACACTTTGGCGGTTGTTTTCTTTCCCGCGAAGTGTCCCCCACAAGATAGAGTGTGACAAAAATTCAGGACGCTTTGTTATTCTTCCTCGGGGACACATCTCCTAATTATTTGATCTGGACCTACGTGGAACAATTCAGGATCTTCCCAACAATAGTGTTTGATTTTGGCAAAGAAATGCTCTTTTTCATGTTTAGACCACCCATTAGGAATTTATCTCACAGCTAAGTAGTTGATAATGTCTGCGAACCATGGGAGTTGACTATGGGTGATGGACAGGAGATGTTCATCTCGAAATGAATCTTGCAAAGGAGCATTATCAGTTGTGAGAATCCGAGAAAGATGATCGGCAACTTTATTCTCAGAACCTTTTTTGTCTCGGATCTCAAGATCAAATTCTTGGAGTAGGAGGATCCACCTAATGAGTCTAGGTTTGGCATCCTTTTTAGAGAATAAATATTTGAGAGCTGAGTGATCAGAGTACACAATGACTTTTGCCCCTAAGAGATATGATCGAAACTTTTCAAGGGCAAAGACAACAGCTAACAGCTCCTTTTCTGTGGTGGTGTAGTTAAGCTGAGCATCAGCGAGGGTGCGACTCGCATAATATATCACCACCGGACACTTGTCAATTCTTTGGCCTAGAACTGCCCCGATAGCATAGTCGGAGGCATCACACATGATTTCAAAAGGCAAAGACCAATTAGGAGATTGGAGAATGGGTGCCTTGGTCAAAGCCTCTTTAAGGGTATTGAAAGCCTCAAGGCAGGCAGCATCTAAATGGAATGGAGTGTCTTTGGCCAAGAGAAGAGTTAACGGACGGGCAATCTTAGAAAAGTTACTTATGAACCAGCGGTAAAAACCGGCATGGCCGAGGAATGAACGAATTTGCCTCACAGAGGTCGGAGGAGGGAGATTAGAAATAAGGTCGATCTTGACTTTATCCACATCTATACCTCGTTCGGACACAATATGGCCCAAAACTATGCCATGTTGAACCATGAAGTGACTCTTTTCCCAATTAAGAACAAGGTTGGTTTCAATACATCTCGCAAGCACTTTCTTCAAATTTTTCAAGCAGTTTTCAAATGACACCCCAAACACAGAAAAATCATCCATAAAGATCTCCAAGAATTCTCCTACCATATCAGAGAAAATGGCCATCATGCACCTTTGAAAAGTGGCCGGTGCGTTGCAAAGACCGAATGGCATTCTCCGAAAGGCAAATGTTCCATATGGACAAGTGAATGTGGTCTTCTCTTGGTCTTTCGGATAAATGGACACTTGATTGTACCCAGAATATCTATCTAGAAAATAAAAATATCTTTGGCCCGCCAATTTCTCTAGAATTTGATCAATAAAGGGGAGTGAAAAATGATCCTTTTTGGTCATGGCATTGAGTTTCCTATAATCGATGCACACTCTCCATCCCGTGGTGGGCCTAGTGGGCACATCTTCTCCTTATTCATTTTGGACCACGGTGAGTCCCGATTTCTTAGGAACCACTTGAGTGGGACTCACCCATTGGGTACCCGATATGGGATAAATAATTCCCGCATCGAGCCATTTGACAACCTCCTTCTTCACCACCTCCTTCATGTTCGGGTTCAACCTCCTTTGCATTTCCCGACTAGGTTTGGCGTTGTCCTCTATGTAAATGTGATGCATACAAATAGACGGACTTATCCCCTTAAAATCGGCCACTGTCCAACCTATGGCACTCTTGTGAGTCCTAAGTGTTAGTGTTGGTGTGCTACAGGCCAATTTCGGGTCGGGTAGGCCCAATAGTTATACGATCTTATTCATTAATAAAGTGGTGTTTGAGCGTAAATATGCGATTGTGTTACTTTACGTTGTCCCTAGGATATGTGGTTGTAAAGTCAGCTCGAGATTGGATCTCGAACATGAGACTTACTTTACATGAACACATACCTTAAATTGTTCCTGGTTGGAGGGTAATCACTCGGGGACTTTGATTACCTATTAAACCAGTACACATGATGTGTCAGTGACCAGTCTCATGGTCATTGGTGCGGGGCACCAACACATATGTGTAGGTGTATGTCCTTGGAGGATGTGCACTGAACTGATCCGCTATTGGATCTTCAGATGGTTGATTATACCTAATGTCAACTGAAGATCCAACGGTCACAGTAGCATTGTTGGTCCTTTGACCTGAGACATTGATCGGATCTTACACGAGGACTGGAATGGTTTAATTATTTAGCTAAGTGACTTTAACCATAAGTCATGAGTTGTCGAGTCATTAACCACTCGAGGAGACGTGTGAAGATCATCAATGGTCAAGAGGGGATCGCTCACTGTCGGGTATATATCAGACAGTTAATGGGTCATGACATTGACGCTCCGTTAAATCCCTGGCCAGGGTCGTGTGAGTTCGTTTAGAATGGACGTCATACACTTTAAGGAGGTCATAGTCAAATGGCACGATCATGGGGTTTGACAGATACCGTACCCTCGATCGTACCAGACTCATAGAAGGAGCGAGGGATTATATCGATGTGGTAACTGTGGACTTACAGGTACCAGACAGGCTGGTTTAAACCCGGCGTCCTCTAGGATCACGCGGATTTGCTTGACCCAACGTGATCGAAGGTTCGGAATGAATTAAACTATTATTCGGCTCTTGTAGAAGCGAATAATATGTTTAATTTACTTCTAATTAGGAATTAGAAGTTAATGGGCCTTAACCTAGAGTGACTATGGGCCTAGAGGATCACACACATTGGATTCTTGGGTGACGGTTTATTATTATACAATTGTATGTATTAATTCTATTTAATTCCTTTTGGAAAGGAGTGTAAATGGAGCTTAATACATATGTATAATATGAGATAGGACATATATACAGTTTCGGTCTTTTGGAGCCCTTTTCTAATAAGCTTAAACTCTATATATATGGCACCTACGTGAGTTCATTCGAACTCTTAGCTCCTTCCTTTCCTTCCCTTAAGCTAACCAAGCATTAAGCTTAAGGGAGAGGATTAGCCTCCCCCCTTTCTCCCCCTTGATCTCTCTCTCTCTCTCCAGAAGGTGTTAGAGCCGGGGAAAGTTGTGCCGGGGAGGTACCGTCGCTGCGCAAGGGTCCGTGTGGATCTGCTCTAGAGGCCGTACATCTGTGCGGCTCGGTTTCTCTGCATCGGGCTTAGCGGACAGCGTCGTTCCGCGCAAGGTGAAACACGCAACCCGTAATTAGGGTCTTAGAAACACCGATTAGAGCACAGATTAAGCTTTCCATAACACCAGAATCGGGCAAATGAATTTTTGTTATCCGCTGCGTCGCCCGTAGGTGCTGTGCGAAACCTTACAGTGGTATTAGAGCCAAGTTCGCGCTCTGATCGGTGTTTTTAGCGCCGTTTAGAACCATGCTTTAGGGGAAATTAAATCTTCAATTATTATTTGTTGAAAGAGATCTAGGCGTCTCTGTTCTTCCTGGATGCTGGGCATCCAAGCAGCAAATTTTTTTAATATATATATATATATATATATATATATATATATAGATTAGATATATATATATATATATATTTTTTTTTTTAAGGCCCGTTGGGCACACTGCGCCCGCCGCGTGGGCGGCGCACGCGGCACCCGCGGTCAGCGCCCGTGGGCGCTGACCGCGGGGCGGCGCCCGCGTGCGGGCGCGGGCGCGCCCGCCCACGCCTTCCGCGTGGATAGCCGCGCCCTGCGGGGGCCGCGGAAAAAAAAAATTTTTTTTATTAAAAAAAAGTTTGCTTATTTTATTTTTTAATTTATTGATGCATATCTAAATATATATATTAGAAATATATATATATATATCAAAATGCTCAGTAAATTATATAGAATTTTATTTCATAAGTTAAATAGTATTATCTCAATAGTAAATGTCGAATGGTAAATTTTATTTAACCGTATTGAATTTACCGAGGTGAGATAATTACTATTTACCTTGAGATAAAATAGTAATAATTGAAGTTACTTTAGTAAAATTTAATTATTAAATTTTTAATTATTAGATAATTATAAAATTCAAATTTTGAATTTTATTGAAGTTAAATGTGAAAAATTCAATTATTTGAATTTTTTAATTATTAGATAATTGTTAAATTCAAATTTTAAATTTTAGAAAATTACTAATTGAGGATAATTACATTATTTTAAATTTACTTTCAAACAATATTATTGGATAATTAGTTTGAATTTAAATTTAAATTATTGGCATGTTTAAATTTTAAAATTTAAATTTGATTATTGGATAATTAAATTTAAATTTAAATTTAATTAATTATCTCAATTACATGCCCCTGTAGAAAATGTTGGTTCTTTACGTGCTTTACATTATTTACCTTGTATTGGTCTGCTTGTGTGTTTAATTTTAGTTAATCATGCTTTGATTTTTAAAATTAAACAAAGCTAGCATATTTTTGTTTGCACATCCCATTTTTAAATTCAAAAGTAAGGATTATTTTCAGAAAATAACCCTTGATTGATTTTATTTGAATGGGTTGGCAAGTGATCATGGACTTGGATTAATGTAATTAATTGGGGTCTGCGAACCTCCTTTCTCCCTCTGTTGAAATTCTAATATACTTCTATCTTCCTCCATTGTTGTACTCGCCCTAAGGGTTGCTGGAATTTGAGTCACATGTAATTTAATTTTTTCGGTCTGCGTGCCGTGTAAAAGTTGTAATTGATGCGGCGTCGGAGTTTGACAGCGCGGAGCACACCCGACGAGGACGATCCAGCTGCTTCGGAAGCGGGCCGGATGTCTTAGTTATATTAGGGTTAAAGTCCATGATCACTTGCGTTTATTTTTACATTTGATGTATTTATTTTGGGCAAACTACTAGGTACGGTAAATATATTGGATATATTTATATTACCACCTAGGGTGAGATCAAGATAAAATTAAATTCCCTCGCGTTTAAATTTTAGATCTGGTAAGCGTGGATCTAGGAGTCGTCGTGGCCCTCCATCATTATGGAGTGAATGAACGTCTTCATTTCATGGATTTGTTGTGCTTTCCACAAGGTTCATGAGTTTGGGGGCGGGATTAAACTCCAAGGCTCGGCCTCAATGGGGTGAGGAATTGAACTCGGCCTTGTTGTGCTTTCCACAAGGGTCGGGTCATGAACTCATTGCTATGTAGTAATGATGGTTAGATCTAACCGAGAATATCCTTTGTTGTACTTTCCACAAGGGGATGATTTCTCGGGGGCTGAATATCGGATATTGCATTAGATGCAAGTGCCTGTTGACTGCCCTTGAGATGGTGTATGACTTGTTGTGCTTTCCACAAGGTCGTACATCAGTCTCGTTGGGATTCCGATCCACTAGGTTGATCTCGTTGATCTCCCGTTCTATATACTGAGGGTTATATAGTTCGATCGAAAAATAGTGGGACTAACTAAGATAGAAAACCACATCTAAGTTAGAATTTGAACACATGCTAAGTTGTCTTTTATTTCTTATCCAGATTACAATGTCGTCATCCAACCACCTCCGCGGCATCTTGGATGCAAATAGATTAACTGGACCGAATTACTCGGATTGGCTGCGTAATCTACGCATAGTCCTTACCGCCGAAAAGATTGCGTACGTGTTGGACACGGTTCATTCTGAGCCAGCTCCTGATGCCGACGAGGGCGAGTTACTGGCTTATGCCAAGTGGTCTGAGGACTCCTCCCTTGCCCAATGTTACATGTTGGCCTCTATGGCTCCCGAGCTACAGAGGCAATTTGAAAAGACTGATTGTAGAAGTATACTTCTCAATCTACGCCAGCTCTTCGGGGAGCAGGGTAGGATTGAGAGGTATGATATCTCAAAAGGCTTTTCAGGACACGGATGTCTGAGGGTTCATCAGTGCAGGCCCATGTACTGAAAATGATGGAGTGGATTGAAAGACTCAATGCATTGGGGTTCAAGTTGGATCTTGAACTATGCATTGATCTTATACTCCAGTCATTGCCCGATTCCTTTTCTTCCTTCATCATGAACTTTAACATGAACAGGATTGAAGCAACTCTCCCAGAGCTGCTCAATATGTTAAAGAGTGCTGAAGGAACCATGCAGAAAGATAAACCATCTTCGTCTGTAATGATTGTTGGCCGGGCCAACAAGAAAAGGAAGGCCTCTCAAATATCCACCACGAGTAACAAAGGGAAGGGAAAGAAAAAGGCCACGGGTAAGCAACTCGCCAAAGTTGACAAAGGGAAGGGCAAGAAGAATGAAAAGGAAGACAAATGTTTTCGATGTGGGGAAACTGGGCATTGGAAAAGGAATTGCAAGGCAATTCTAAATGAAGGTATTTTTGTCATAGACCTTAATTTGTCATATATGGAATCCACATCATGGGTATTGGATACTGGATGTGCATCTCATATCTGCAATTCTGTGCAGGTGCTGGCAAATAGAAGGCGATTGGAAAAAAATGAGATTGAACTGAGGATGGGTAATGGAGCTTTGGTTTCTGCCAAAGCTGTCGGGACTGCACGTCTCAGTTTACCTTCAGGAGTCATTCTGGAGCTGAATGACTGTTATTATGTTCCTAATATTATTAAGAACATTATTTCAATCTCTGGCTTGTATAACATTGGATATACATTGACTTTTAATAGCACTGGGTGCTCTATAATGAATAATGGTTTGATTTTAGCCAATGGTTCATTAGTCAATGGCTTTATGTATTAGATACACGTTCTAATGTTATGCAAATTTCCAATGCTGATGAAGTGAATTCTGCATATCTATGGCATTACAGACTTGGTCATGTAGGTGAGAAAAGAGTCTCTCACTTACACTCAAATGGGTATTTGAATTCGTTCGAATACAAGCCATTTGATACCTGTGAGTCGTGTCTCATGGGGAAAATGACCAAGGCTCCTTTTGGTGGACATGGTGAGAGGGTTGTTGACCTTCTCGAACTCATACACTCGGATGTGTGTGGACCCATGTCCATAGAAGCAAAAGGAGGTTACCTCTATTTCATTTCTTTTATTGATGACTTCTCTAGATATGGCTATGTGTATTTAATGAGACATAAGTCACAAGCCTTTGAGAAGTTTAAGGAATACAAGAATGAAGTAGAGAAACAGACAGGCAAAAGTATTAAGGCTCTTCGATCGGATCGAGGAGGTGAATACTTAAGTCATGAATTCACTTCTTATCTTAAAGACCATGGAATAGTTTCTCAGTGGACACCACCGTATACACCACAGCACAATGGTGTATCCGAGAGGAGAAACAGGACCTTGTTAGACATGGTCCGATCCATGATGTCTATGTCAGGACTACCCTTGCCTCTCTGGGGCTATGCGTTAGAGACTGCGGCTTATTTATTGAATAGGATATCAAGTAAATCAGTTCCTTCTATTCCATATGAGATATGGAAGGGCAGGAAACCAAATTTTAATCACATTAAAATTTGGGGCTGTCCTGCTCATGTAAAGAAGAACGAGAGTGATAAGCTTGAGTCAAGAACCGATAAGTGTAGGTTTGTGGGATATCCAAAGGAGACGTTTGGATATTATTTCTATCACCCTTCTGAGCAAAGGGTCTTAGTGGCCAAGAGAGCTGTATTTCTGGAAAGAGAATATCTACTCCAGAAAAATAGTGGGAGCCAGATAGAATTGGACGAGGTCCAAGAACCACAACCCATAGACACAAACTCATTAGATGAGACTGTATCGGTTGATCATATTCAAGGTGAAACACTGACACTACGGAGATCTGATAGACTACAGAGAGAACCTGAGAGATATGTTGGACATGTCTCAGAGGGGTCCTCTAAGGTATGTATCGATGAGGATGATGATCCTCAGTCGTACCAGGAGGCGATCCGTAGTGTAGATTCTGAGAAATGGCAAGAGGTAATGGATTCAGAGATACAGTCCATGTACACCAACAAAGTTTGTAACTTAGTTGATGTACTCGAAGGGAAGGTCCCTATCGGCTGCAAATAGATTTTCAAAAGGAAAATCGGTGCAGATGGACAGATTGACACATACAAGGCTAGACTAATGGCGAAAGGATATCGTCAAAGGCAAGGCATTGACTATGACGAGACGTTTTCGCCGGTAGCCATGGTTAAGTCAATCAGAATTCTCCTTGCCATTGCTGCATACCTGGATTACGAGATCTGGCAAATGGATGTGAAGACATCTTTTCTTAATGAAAACCTGTCAGAAGAGGTGTACATGGTACAACCTGAGGGATTCACTTCCAAGCCACATCCTAATAAGGTATGTAAACTTCAAAGGTCCATTTATAGATTAAAGCAGGCATCTAGAAGCTGGAACTTAAGATTTGACGAGGCTGTCAAATCTTTCAACTTCATTCGGAATGAAGATGAACCCTGTGTTTACAAGAAGGTCAGTGGGAGCTCAGTGACCTTCTTGGTCCTTTATGTTGATGACATCTTACTCATTGGGAATGATGTAGGGATGTTGACATCAACTAAGTCTTGGTTGTCCAAGACTTTCTCCATGAAGGATTTGGGAGAAGCATCCTATGTGCTGGGCATAAGGATCTATCGAGATAGATCTAAAAGGATGCTAGGACTATCCCAATCCATGTACATAGACACTATCCTCAAAAGGTTTAGGATGAAAAATTTCAAGAGAGGTCTCATTCCCATGAGACATGGAATTTACCTATCCAAGGGGATGAGTCCTAAAACTTCTGAGGAGGTGGCACACATGAATAAGGTACCCCATGCTTCGGCGATAGGGTCAATCATGTATGCAATGCTATATACACGGCCTGATGTTGCCAATGCTTTAAGTATTGTCAGTAGATATCAGGCAAATCCAGGCGAAGAGCACTGGAAGGCAGTAAAGGGTATCCTTAAGTACCTGCGAAGGGCTAAAGATTTTTTTTCTGCTTTATGGAGGAGAGGACTTACAGCTTAGAGCTTACACAGATTCTAGTTTCCAGTCAGATCCAGATAATTACAAATCCATGTCTGAATTTGTATTCATGTTGAATGGAGGGGCAGTCAGTTGGAGAAGTCATCTGGATGAAGAAATTCATCTTGGAACTCGGCGTAGTTCTGAGATATCAGCTCCCATCCCATTATTTTATGATAATAATGGGGCCATCGCCCAGGTGAAGGAACCGAGATCTCACCAAAGGTCAAAGCATATTCTCAGGCGCTTTCACCTTATTCGGGAGATTGTTGATCGTGGAGATGTGATGGTAGAGTGTGTACCGTCAGAAGATAACATAGCAGATCCACTGACTAAGCCTTTGACACAGACTGTATTTGAGCGTCATCGGGATAAGATGGGCCTCAAAGTTGTGGGCAATTGGCTGTAGTTCAAGTGGGAGATTGTTAGTGTTGGTGTGCTACAGGCCAATTTCGGGTCGGGTAGGCCTAATAGTTATACGATCTTGTTCATTAATAAAGTAGTGTTTGAGCGTAAATATGCGATTGTGTTACTTTATGTTGTCCATAGGATATGTGGTTGTAAAGTCAGCTCGAGATTGGATCTCGAACATGAGACTTACTTTACATGAACACAAACCTTAAACTGTTCCTGGTTGGAGGGTAATCACTCGGGGACTTTGATTACCTATTAAACCAGTACACATGATGTGTCAGTGACCAGTCTCATGGTCATTGGTGCGGGGCACCAACACATATGTGTAGGTGTATGTCCTTGGAGGATGTGCACTGAACTGATCCGCTATTGGATCTTCAGATGGTTGATTATACCTAATGTCAACTGAAGATCCAACGGTCACAGTAGCATCGTTGGTCCTTTGACCTGAGATATTGATCGGATCTTACACGAGGACTAGAATGGTTTAATTATTTAGCTAAATGACTTTAACCATAAGTCATGAGTTGCCGAGTCATTAACCACTCCAGGAGACGTGTGAAGATCATCAATGGTCAAGAGGGGATCGCTCACTATCGGGTATATATCAGACAGTTAATGGGTCATGACATTGACGCTCCGTTAAATCCCTGGCCAGGGTCGTGTGAGTTCGTTTAGAACGGACGTCATACACTTTAAGGAGGTCATAGTCAAATGGCACGATCATGGGGTTTGACAGATACCGTACCCTCGATCGTACCAGACTCATAGAAGGAGCAAGGGATTATATCGATGTGGTAACTGTGGACTTACAGGTACCAGACAGGCTGGTTTAAACCCGGCGTCCTCTAGGATCACGCGGATTTGCTTGACCCAACATGATCGAAGGTTCGGAATGAATTAAACTATTATTCGGCTCTTGTAGAAGCGAATAATATGTTTAATTTACTTCTAATTAGGAATTAGAAGTTAATGGGCCTTAAACTAGAGTGACTATGGGCCTAGAGGATCACACACATTGGATTCTTGGGTGACGGTTTATTATTATACAATTGTATGTATTAATTCTATTTAATTCCTTTTGGAAAGGAGTGTAAATGGAGCTTAATACATATGTATAATATGAGATAGGACATATATACAGTTTTGATCTTTTGGAGCCCTTTTCTAATAAGCCTAAACTCTATATATATGGCACCTACGTGAGTTCATTCGAACTCTTAGCTCCTTCCTTTCCTTCCCTTAAGCTAACCAAGCATTAAGCTTAAGGGAGAGGATTAGCCTCCCCCCTTTCTCCCCCTTGCTCTCTCTCTCTCCAGAAGGTGTTAGAGCCGGGGAAAGTTGTGCCGGGGAGGTACCGTCGCTACGCAAGGGTCCGTGTGGATCTGCTCTAGAGGCCGTACATCTGTGCGGCTCGATTTCTCTGCATCGGGCTTAGCGGACAGCGTTGTTCCGCGTAAGGTGAAACACGCAACCCGTAATTAGGGTCTTAGAAACACCGATTAGAGCACAGATTAAGCTTTCCATAACACCGGAATCGGGCAAATAAATTTTTGTTATCCGCTGCGTCGCCCGTAGGTGCTGTGCGAAACCTTACACTAAGGACTTCTAGGAGAAGTGTTTCTTGGGTAGGGGTAAGATTGGAAGCTAAGATAACAGGAAGGGTTTGATCAGGGCCTAGGAATGCATATTTGAGAGAGTCCGGAAGGGGCTTAAGCTCAAGTTTAGGAGGACTTTCAAGTGATGAAAGGGCTGGTTCATCTTGCAAAGCTGGAAGTGGTTCAACCTTATGCCAAATGCTACTATGATGAGGGGAATCTTGAACAGCATTGACCTCCCTTATTTGACCCATGCCTAGATCATTCTCAATAAGTTCATCGTAGATGTCTATGAAGTGGCATTCTTTATCTAGGTCCAAATATTGGGAGGCTTTGAACACATTGAGAGAAACTTTTTGATCTCCGAATGAGATGTCCATCGTCCCCGTAGAACAATTGATGTTGGCTTTTGCAGTAGCAAGGAATGGGCGGCCTAGGATGATTGGGGTGTGACTTAGCTCCGAGGAGGAGGCCATGTCAAGAATGAGGAAATCAACGGGGAAGTAGCAATCATGGACTTTCACAATCACATCCTCTATCAAACCTCGAGGGGTCTTGACTGAGCGATCGGCCAGTTGGAGAATGACGGGGGTTGGCTTGAGTTCCCCTATATCAAATTGCTCATAAATAGATGTGGGTAAAAGGTTGACACTAGCTCCTAAGTCGAGGAGGGCACGGTCAAAGGGTACACCACCTATATCACATGAGATGAGGGGAGCACCGGGATCCTTCAACTTTCTAGGGAGATTGTTCATCAAGACCGCACTAACATCCTCGGAGAGCCAAATTTTTTTAGGGGTTGACTTGGGCCCTCTTCTTGGAGTGCAAAGCTCTTTGAGGAATTTGGCGTAGGTCGGAACATGTTTTATGGCATCTAGGAGTGGAATATTGATGTGAACTTGTGAAAAGAGCTCCATGAATTCCTCATTTTCGGCTGGCCTAGTCTTAGTGGGCTTCGGTTCTAGGGCATTAGGAAAGGGGACCTTGGGTTGATAGAAATTTGGATCTTCATGGGCCTTTCCTTTCCCTTTAGGATCTCCCCCCAACTTATCTTGAGTGTAATCCTCCTTGCTTGCATCCTCATTATCTTGATTCTTTTCTATGGAATCTTGCAACTCCTTTCCATCCTTGTATGGGTCATCTAACACCTTCCCACTCCTCAAAGTTGAAATAGCCTTGACATTTTCAAATTGTGGGCCTTTAGGTTAGGCTTGTGGGATGGGTTGAGGTAGGAGGCCCGGTTGTGGAGGAAAACCCGGGGGTTGGTTTCTTGGGTTGGCCACAGGTTGACTTGGAAGTTGACCCACTTCTCTTCTCATTGTAGCTTCCGCCAATTGTCCTATTTGACTTTCCAACTTGGAAATTGATTGTTGTTGATTCAAGATAATTTGTTGGAGTTGATTGAATTTATCTTCAAAGTTAGATTGAGGCGGAGGTTGGTAAGTGGGTTGGCCTTGATTAGACTGAAAATGTGAATAGCCCATAGGAAGGAATTGAGCTTGTGGACCTCTACCAAATGGATTGAAGGTGTTGGGTTGGGTTTGAAATTGACTTTGCATGGGTTACTTTTGGACTTGATGAATAGGGGGGTTGGTTGCTTGAGGTGGAGCTTGTTGGGATTTCCAAGAAAAGTTCGGGTGATTCCTCCAGCCCGGATTGTATGTGTTTGAAAATGGGTCATTATTGGGTTTAGAGAATCCTTGGGCTGCAAAGGCTTGCTCCTGGATGGCAGGGGGTCATTGAGCCTCAGTTGGACACTCCGTGATGTGATGTGATGGGCTTGCACATAGAGTGCATGCCTCATGTGGAGTGACAGATTGACCCAAGTAGGAATAGGATGATGGTTGGTAAGAAGGGTCTTTCAAAGTCAATAGTTGATCTAACTTTTGAGTCAGACTCTCTACTTTATCTAACTTTTGAGTGATGAGATTTATGTCCAATCTTGGTTCAAAATCACCCCGGGCCTTGATCTCATATAATCCGGCCCGCTTGGAGGGCCCAATGGATCTCTCATAGGATGATAAAGAAGCATGATTAATAGAATTCTCACTAAGCATTTCGAATAAATCATACGCCTCATCCTCACTTTTGCTCATGAATGCCCCTCCACATGATGCATCTACCATTTGTCTAAATTGATCGGATAGACCCTCATAAAAAGCTAGGACTATTTGCCATTTGGACAACCCATGGTGAGGACACTTCCTAAGTAATTCCTTGAGTCTTTCCCATGACTCATGCATTTGTTCCCCTGGAGTTTGGGTAAAACCTGTGATTGCCCTTCTCATAGTATTGGTGCGGCCTATAGGGTAGAACTTCTTCAAAAATTCTTGTTGCATCTCGGCCCAAGTTCTCATTGGCTTCCCTATAGTGCCTAACCAATATTTAGCCTTATCCTTAAGAGAGAATGGAAAGAGGGTCAATCTAAGGGCATCATCCGAGAAATTTTAGATTTTTACCGTGGAACAAATTTCTAAAAATTCGTCAATGTGCTTGTAGGGGTCCTCATTGGTATTTCCATAAAATGAGGGGAGCATTTGAATTGTGCTTGACTTGATCTCATAATGGATTGCTTGATTTTGAGGAATGTAAATGCAAGATGGAGGTTGATATTGGTTGGGAATGAAATAATCCTTCATTTGCTTTGGAGGATTGGGATTTCCGGCCATGAGATTTTGGTGGTGAGGTCCTTGATTTTCGGCCATAAGATCTTCTTGGAGATCGTCTCTTGGATACAAGACTCTCTCTATTTCCTGAATGGGTCCTAGTAGGTTTGGATGTTGTGATCTTCTTCTTTGCATAAACTAGGACGAAGAGAGATGAGAGAGATTTTTTTTTATGATGATTTATATTATTTTTTTTGGTTTTGACACAAACTAGGATGAAGAGAGAGAAGATGAGGATTTATTTTGTTTTTGTTTTTGTTTTTATTTTCTATTTTTTATGCAAACACAAACAAGTTGTCAAACAAATTACCTAATGACCTAGATGTGACTTAGACCTACAAATTGGGTTTCATAAAATGGCTAAAGTGCAACTTGAGTTCACCCTCAATATTTTCACCGGCCAGATAAGGGGTGGGTTAGTGGGAGGCTCCCCCTACTTTCGTAGGGACCTAATTACAAACCACTAGCCCGCTTAAGGCGTTTGCCGTCCGACCGTCTTGCCTTAGGCACCGGTTTTCACAAGAGGGTAAGCCCAAATAACACAAGAACCACAGTGTGAACCTAGGGCCAACGTCTATTGAATTTTATTTAGGGTCTAGGTGATGCAAAGATGAAGGAAATTATGGTTTGTGGACTAAGGAAGGGTGATGAAATCCCCACCTTATCTTGCTTATGGGTGTTGCCCTTAGAATATTTTAGAATGATATGCAACAAACCAAGTTCAAACAAGGGGTTCTATGCAAGTATGCATGAGCATGTGATTAAGAAAAAGATTAGAAAAGAACTCACATTGCCCCTCGCAATCTCCAAAATGCAATGATCAAAGTTAAACAACAAAGAAAAAAAACTTCTATCCTAAATGATGCATGACTTAGAGCATGAAAGTGTGATTTCTACTCTTGGAATGAGGATTTTTTATTGGGTTCAAGTGAATAGTTTTTTTTTAATTATTTTATGAACCTATCTAACCACAATATGCAAGAATCATTAAGGAAATGACACAAAATGATAGCAATAGGTTTGAAGACTTACTTGATGCGCAATCCCTCGTTCTCTCTCTCTCTCTCTCTCTTTTTGAAATGAATGACAAACTCAAAAGATGAAAGAAAGAAATGCAAACTTACCTCTAATTTTTCTGGGTTTAATTTTTAACCTGTAAAAAAAAAGAATAGAGTGCTTTATTAGTACACTATATACACAAGGAAAACAAAGTTCTTAAATCAAAAATCATCATTCTTCCCCGGCAACGGCGCCAAAAATTGATAACACGAAAGTTCGTCGTTTAAAACATGCGTATCAATCTTAAAATTTCCAACTCGCACTAGATGAAGGTAAGACGTAATAAGGTGGCGAGAAGGGTCGAATCCACAAAGAAGAAGAGATTTTTAAAGTTAAAAACCTTGGAGTCCTTTAGAAAACACTTGTGATTTTATTTTGTTTAAAGAAAATAGTGAAATGAAGAACAAACCAAACACTTAATTAAAAACACCTATGACTATGCGCCTATGCTATAGAAAATAATTGCATGAAGTGGAAAGAAGAGATAGAAGAAAGAGGTAGAGATGGAAGAAGATCAAGAACTAGATCAAGAGAACAACTTTCATTAACTTAAAAGAAAGAGTACATGAAATGTGAAACAAGTTTACACTAATGACACAATGAGATTACAATGAAGTGAAATAAAACTAAAGCAATAACAAAAAGAGGAGCCTAAGGTGTGAAGATGGTAGTAGCAATGGTGATGACGCCGTCGTCTCCTCCTCGCCGAGTCTTGGAGAGGATCGCTCCGCCTTGAAAGAGATCGCCGTGGAAAGAGGTGGATGAAGAAGCCGTCGCCGTCCACGTCACGAGCCTTGGAACGTCGCCCGTCTTGATATGTACGCCGCCATGAAAGGGGAGTTGTGGAGGACAAACTTTGGAGAGAAATATAGAGAGAAATGTGGAAGGGTTTGTGTGGAGATGAAGAAAGAAGAAGATGAGAGAGTAAAACAGTGAGAAAATAAATATAACTCGTAAACAAAGAAGAATTGGAGGAAGTGATAGAAGAAGAAAATCTAGATATACATAAGAGGAAGAACTTTGATGAAGAACTCAGAGAGAAAAGAAGAGTGGAAGGACTTTAAAACTGAGAAATAATAAAAGCTAGAACCTCGGATGAACAGTGAAATCACAGGACATCACAGTGAAAAACACGAAATAGATTGAAAACCAGAAGGAATTAGAAGATAGTGCAGAAGAAGCAGTTGTAGAGAACGTAAAAATAAAGAACTTTCATGAAGACAGCAAGAGACGAAACTGATTAGAAGGGGGAGAAATATGGGAAAGAACAGAGAGAAACATGGGTTTACAGATGAACAGGACAGCACAGTGAAAAATATGAAATAGCTTAAAAATTAGAAAGAACTAGAAGATGCTCCAGAATAAGAAGTTGTAGAGAACTTAAAAACAAAGTACTTTGATGAAGAGTGCATGAGCTGAAAACGAACTTGCAAGGGAGAACTCGAAAGCCTAAGGTTGGAAGAGAAATTGCCAAAAGAAGAACTCCCTTCTCCTTCTTGTCATGGGCTATTTATAGGAAAAGTTGGGTAGATGGAGGGTGGAGATTGTATCAAAAGAGGTGGATGAATAGGATTTAAGTAGAATATGATGCATGGGGAAGAGAAAAAATAGGTGAGTACACCCTCCTTGGGCTTTGGACAACCCCCTTCCCAAGGCTCATCATTCCTCTCCTTTATTTCAAACTTTGAATTCAATTTTCCCTCCAACCGAAATATGTGTTTCTTTTCTTCAATTTCAAACTTTTGAAATTTCTTTTCCCTCCAATCAAAATATGTGCTTTTGACTTGGTCAAAGTAGTGGTGACAGTTTTGCCCTCGGCTTCTTTTGTAATTACCTTTAGTGTCCTACACACACATAATTGCACTTTAGTCCATAAAAATTATCATAATGTGCACATAAATCTTAAATGCTCATGATTAATTATGCAATGGAGAATTAATGATCATGGCCCTCAACTTTAATTCATTAAATAATATCACCAAATTAATCAATTTACGTGAAATACTTAATTTACATGTAAAGTTGAGATTAATGATGGGACATGCATAATTATCTAATTATATGCACATAAAACGGTATACATGTGATGAATTATCATCGAAAATGAACACTTATCACGCCCTCATTGGGTTTTCACCGGCCCCCTCTTGCTTTTGCCCACGCGCCCTTTTGGGTTTTCACGTGGCGTGGTGCCTGATTTGGCCTGCAACGCCCTTTCGGGTTTTCACCACAGCTGGGTTATTGCCCTTTTTACCCTTGTCCTGATGAAGGAACAAGTCTGGCAGGGCACCTCTATTTTATGCCCCATTTTTTTCCTTTTTTATCTTTTTTTTTCTTTGATGATAATTGGGAACAATAGATGATCATCGGCTCGGACCCAGAGTCTTCGGCCAATAGAGGGTTTGTTCGTTGGCAAAGACGGATGCCAACGCAAGAGAAGGAATTAGTGTCGATTCAGACGTAAGGCCTGCAATGGCAACCTTATGTATATATGAATGGCTAGGGCACGCAGCCTTGCGCCGACGAGGGGTGTATTCGTTGACAAGATCAAATACCAACGCAAGAGATAGAATTAGTGCCGATTCGGGCGTAAGGCCCGCAATGGCAATGATGTGTATATGTATTTGGCTAGGGCACGAAGCCTTGCGCCAAAGAAGGGTTTGTTCGTTGACAAGGGTGAATGTCAACGCAAGGAGTAGAAGTTTCGCCGATTCGGGCATAAGGCCCGCAATGGCAACACTGTGTATATGCGAATGGCTAGGGCCCGAAGTCTCGCGCCAAAAAGGGGCTTATTCGTTGACAAGATCAAATGCCAACGTAAAGAGGAGAATATCCGTCGATTCGGTCGTAAGGCCCGCAATGGCAACATTGTGGACATAGTTGGCTAGGGCACGATGCCTTGCGCCGAAGAACGGCTTATTCGTTGGCAAGGACGAATGCCAACGCAAAGGACAGAATTGATGCCGATTCGGGCGTAAGGCCCGTAATGGCAATATGACATATGAGTTGGCTAGGGCACGAAGTCTTGCGCCGCTAAGCTGTGTATTCACAGACATGGGATTAATGCTTGTGCAAAGGAAAGAGTTTTCTTTAACCTCACAGACGTAAGGTCCATCGAGGGCATTTATGGAGGTAGTATTCAAGGCGGGGTCCTTTTCATCCATACGGACGTAAGGTCCGTTGGATGTCTTGAAAATAGTGTCCACGGGCATGGGTTTAACGCCCAAGCAAAGATAGAGTTTTCTTCTTCCGGACAAACGTAAGGTCCGTTGGAAGTCATGTAAGTAAGATTCACGGGTATGGGGTTAATACCCGAGCAAAGAGGAGGTCTTTCTTTACCCAAACGGACGTAAGATCCGTTGGATGCATTATGACCTGGTGGGATTATGGTTGGACCATGGGTGTTTTTAGTCTTCAGGCGTCGACGCAGCTGCCCGATATAGCTTCATATGCTTCCCGTTGAGAGGGGAGAATTGGACTGTGCCCTTGTGATCTACAAGGACATAAGCGCCCCCTTCGTAGACCCGGATGACAACGTACGGGCCTATCCAATTTTCAGTCCGTTTTCCCTTGGGGTTGGCTGCCATAACTTCTCTTCTCTTGACCATAACAAGGTCGCCTTTCTTGAATTCTCGCTCTTTGACCAGCTTGTCAAAAGCACGGGCCATGCGAGCTTGGTATAGCTAAATATTCTGTTGTGCTCGGAGTCACTTTCCTTCCAAATCGGCAAGCTCCTCCAATCTTCTCTCCATATTGGCTTGTTCGCTATCGACCAAACTATGCTGAATGGCGACCCACAGTGATGGGACTTCCAATTCAATTGGTACCACCGCTTCTGACCCATACACGAGGGAGAACGGTGGGCAGCTAGTTGGGGTTTTATAAACTGTACGATAAGCCCAGAGTGCCTTGTACATCCTTTCGTCCCAATCTCTTTTACTGGAGTTAACGATTTTCACCAGCAAGGTGCACAGTGTCTTATTGAAAGATTCTGCAAGCCCATTAGCTTGAGGGTTGTAGGGAGACGAAGTTCTCCAATCAATTTTGTATTTATCAACCAACTGGTATATCTTCTAGTTCCTGAAATGGCTGCCATTGTCAGAAATGATACGGCTGGGAACCCAAAATCGGAATATTATTTTCTGGCGGAAGAACCTGGCAACCAGCTCCCCCGTTACTTCTCTTAACGCCACCGCCTCTGCCCATCTGGAGAAGTAGTCTGTGGCTACCAAGATGTACTTGCATCCAGAGGAGGAGGGTGGCAGAGGACCTACCACGTCTGTGCCCCATTGAGCAAACGGCCAACTTGGGATGGTGGGATGTAGCGGTGCCGGAGGCCTCCTCGAGATGTTAGCATGCTCCTGGCATTTCTGACAAGTCTTGGCGAACTTGCAGCAGTCATCAAACATGGTGGGCCAATAGTAGCCCAGCCTTTTTATCTCAATTTTCAATTTCGGACCGACCTGATGTGCCCTCGCAGACCCGGCGTGCACCTCGTTCATGACTTGCAGGGCTTCCTTGGTGGACAAGCAACGTAGCAAGATTTTATTTCTGGCACTCGCCGTTATTCGGAACAAAGTCCCGTTTCTCATTTCGTAAGAATCTTTGATTCTTATTAACTTCATTCTATGTTCTTTTTCTTTCGGTAGCTGCTGACGTTGAAACCATTGTAGCAGATGCTCCCGCCAATCAAGTTGTCGAGCTTCTTCTACAGCCATGACTTCATTTTCTTCTCCTGTAATTGGAATATCCATCACACTTGGCACATGTCGCCTATTGATGACGGTCACATTCAGGCTCTCATCCGGCGGGACTGCCAGGGAACTAGCTAGGTTTGCAAGGGCGTCTGCCTGAGCATTCTGCCCTCGGTTGATGTGCTTTATCTTGATGAAATAGAATTTTGCCATCAGGCCTAGCGCCAGCTGGTGATAGGGAAGGAGTTCCGTCTTTCGAACATTGAACTCTCCTTCGACTTGTTTAACAATTAGCATAGAATCCCCATAGACTTCTAGCATTCGAATTCCCATGGATAAGGTGATTTGTAGTCCGATAATCAAAGCCTCGTATTCTTCCTCATTGTTTGTGCAAGGCTTGTTGATCGAACAAGAGGTGTGCACGACCTCCCCCCGTGGAGATTTCAGGACTACGCTTGTGCCGGCTCTAATTCTGCCGGGCCCGCTGGCCGTAGTGTCAATTCTGGAAGCACCATCAAAATACAGTTGCCACAATGTGGATTGCGCCTGATTTGCTTCTAGTGTTTCATCTTCGTGCAGTTCGGCCTGCAATAGATAATCTTCAGGTATTAGGTGTACAGCAAAGAAATCTGCAATGGCTTGTCCCTTGATGGCTTTCTGCAGTACATAGGAGATATTGAACTCCATAAGTATGACCGCCCATTTCCCGAGACGGCCTTTTAGTGCTGACTGAGACAGTATATACTTCAATGGATCTGCCTTGGAGACCAACTTAATTTCATGCGACAACATATAGTGTCGAAGCTTCTTGACC
Source organism: Amorphophallus konjac (assembly GCA_022559845.1). Classification (NCBI taxonomy): domain Eukaryota; kingdom Viridiplantae; phylum Streptophyta; class Magnoliopsida; order Alismatales; family Araceae; genus Amorphophallus; species Amorphophallus konjac. Next base: position 526,667,959 of record CM040121.1, read on the forward strand.
GTGAAGACTAGCGCCAGGCAATTCTTCTCAATGTAAGAATATTTTTCTTTGGTCCTCACCAATCTTCTGCTGAGATAGTAGAAGGCTTGCTCTTTTCCTTCATCATTATTTTGGGCCAACATCGCCTCTAGAGAACGATGTGTGACTGCTATGTACAAGATCAATGGCCGCCCTTTTAATGGTGCGCCGAGCACAGGAGAGGTCTTGAGATATTCCTTCAACTTCTCAAATGTCGCCTGACATTCTTCATCCCAATAAAACGGGACATCCTTTATCATCAACTTGTGAAAAGGGTGGCATCTTCCGGACAGATTTGATATGAATCGTCGGATATAGGCCAGCCGGCCTCAGAGAGACCGCAGCTCGGAGAGGTTCCTTGGCGGAGGTAACTCCTGAATGGCTTTAATCTTTGCAGGGTCTATTTCAATCCCCCGATGCCTTACAATAAAACCCAGAAACTTGCCGCTGGAGACTCCAAAGGCGCATTTCAGCGAGTTCATCTTCAGCTCGTACTGCCTGAGCCGTTGGAATATTATTCGGAGATCTTGCAGGTGATCCTCTCTCCTTCTGGTCTTAACCACTAAGTCATCAAAGTAACATTCAACTTTATGGTAGAGCAATTCATCAAAAATTCTGGTCATCACCCGTTGTAGGTGGCGCCAGCATTCTTCAGCCCGAAAGGCATCCTTTTATAATGGTAGATACCTTTGGGGGTACGGAAAGCAGTATGAACGCAGTCGTGCTCCGCGATCCATATCTGATTGTAGCCGGATGAACCATCCATAAAGGAAAGGGCCTCATGGCCAGTCGTAGCATCTATCATGACTTCTATTATCGGCACCGAGAAGTCATCTTTCGGGCAAGCTTTATTTAGATCATGAAAATCCACACATATCCGAATCTGACCATTCTTTTTTTTTGACGGGCACTAAGTTGGCCAGCCATGTAGTGTATTGGTTCTCTTCGAAGAAGCCCACCTCAATAAGCTTGTCAACTTCTTTGCATATTTGAGTGATGAGCTCCAGCCTCATGCGCCGTGCTGACTGCTTCACTGGCTCCACGTCGGGGCTAATCGCCAGTTCATGTTGAGCAACTGCGGGGCTAAGCCCGGGCATTTCTTTATAACTCAAGGTGAAATAGTCCCAAAATTCTTGCAGTAATTGGACATATAGCTCCCGCTCAACTAAAGAAAGTTGAGCGCTAAGGAAGATGGGTCTGGGGTCATCTTCACTTCCCAGGTTGACTTCTATCAACTCATCCACTGTAGCCTACCCTCCGTCCTCAATTTTCGGAGGCGCGGGTTCAAGGTCAATGAAATCTGGAACATCATCGATGTCTTTAAGTTCAAGGACTTCGGCAGTATTATCATTTTGCCCTCCAACCTCTTCAAGGGTTTGTAGTTCAGGGGACAGCCGGAGTATAGATTGTCCCGATATCGGGTTCCCTCTCCATGGGATTCATCAGCTGCTTTGATAGGAGTTGGCTCTTTCATCGCTGGATTAGGAAGACGGCTCTCCAACTCCACCGGAAGTGGGGACCGCTCGGTTTCCGCTTCAGCTTGCACTACCATATCTTTGCGAGAGGTGTGTTGTTCCTGCTTGGTCACGTCCTCATCGGCAAAAATTGTTTGGCATGTTGCAGCGGCCCCTGCATCGGCCGGCTGAGAATGAGTTGTTGTGGTGGTAGTGAAAGGACTATAGGAGGAATTGTACACCTCTTCTTCAGTATATTCAGCTTTGCTGTTATTAGCTATATCGAATTTAGCTGGGAGAGTTATCTCCTCACTTCCGAGTTGCTCCCAACATTTGCAGAGGGTGGCAACTTCCAGATTTTGGTCCCCTTGTTGGAACACCTGAGCTTGTTCCTCTTCCGACGGGCTTTCATCATAAGTTTCTCCCAGAGGCACCTCTCCTGTTGACGAGAAGATAGAGATGGTGTCCACCTCATATCGTCGCTGTAATAATATTCTTCTAGCGAGAATCCCAACCCTGGATGCTGAGATACGCGTCTAAGCTCCTTGTAAATGCAGGTAGGATACCAGAGCTTTTGGAAGGCCTCAGCCGTCTTTTGAGATTGGCCAGCAGGGATATGCTATTTTACGAACATTCTAGCCATCTTGTCTGAGGTGAAAGGCAACCTTTGAATAGGCACTACAGTGCTCTCCAAGTCTTCAGGGAGGCAACAATCAGCACCTTCTCGCGCCGCGTGTTCTTCCGCAACACAGAACAAGCTGGTGGGACCTTCATCATGGGCCACTTCCAGGGTTCTGAGAGTCCTGACCATGGGGTGGTCAAGACCGACTATCAGCCTAAAGAGACCCTCCGGCACCTTGATATGATCTTGTCGATCCTCCATTTTGAGTTCATTCGCCCGTGGGAAAATAGCAGGAGGCACTGCCCTGCCCACATCTCCTGTGGTGGTGATATGGGATACCTGTGGACACACTAAAATTCGCTTGTTCAGGTGGTTCGTCTGTTAAGTGCGTGGGTGTGCCAGTCACCGAAGTGACAATTTGTTCGGGCTCCGAAGAGCCCAAGGTGCGCTCGATCTGATTCGGTCAGACGATTGTGTGATTCATGTCGGGATCAAAATCCGCCGCGCCATAAAGGTCACGGCATCATTTACATCCCCCATACGAGGGAACACCCTTGATTAATCACCGGGATTCATGGCCTCATGGCCAAGAAATTAATTGCATGAAAGGTCTATTACGAGGTATTGAAATCCTCACGCGAGGGCGAGAAGAAAACCATTCGCTGTCATGTCGGTCGTGTACTAACCATTTAATGTTCGGACGAATGTCCGGCTCGAGAAAATCGCGGTTGTCGCTGGAAAACCGGAACGCATGTATGTCGAGGTACGACAAATTTATTGTTCAGAAGAGCGGAAAACGTTCGGCTGAGCCTCGGTTGGAGCGGTCAAAAATCAGTAAATCTGTTGGCCCGGTGCAAGATCAAGCTGCGACCATACTGCGGTGGGCCCCCCGCGGTCGAAACAAGACTTGCATGAGCGTCATTAATATTTCCAGTGCCAATGGGGCAACGAGGGAATATCCCTTGAATCAGTTGGAAAGCCCTGTGTCTAGGGAAGCAAACATTCGAAATGTGTCGGTCACTCAGGGGACCATTCGGCATTCGGACGGTGTCCGGCTTGAAAATAGTGTAATCGTCACGGGAACCCGGAACATATGTATGCTGGGATACGGCAAATATATTATTCCGAGGCACTGAAAACATTCGGTTAAATCTCGGTTAGTGTAGCAGGAAACTAGCGAATTTATTGGCCCGGTTCAAGATCGAGTCGGGACCATACCGGGGGGCCTCCCGCGGTCCAAACGGGGCTTGCATGGGCATCATTAATGTTCCCGGTGCCGGAGGGCAACGGGGAAGAGTCCCGGGACTAGATTCCAAAACCAAAATATGTTCGAAGGAAGCGAGCTATAGGCCGAGGGTGTGGGTCAGACAATGACCATAATCGGGACAGACCCGAGGTCCAAGCACAGCCCACAAAGGCCTTATTGATATTCCCATGTATATGGTCCAGGGATGACAGGAGCCATCTCGTTCTATTCAGATTTCTGTCGGTCACTTGCGGACCACTTGATATTCGGACATGGGTCCATATTGAAGGTGCGACGTAGATAGGAACATCCCCGTACAAATGTATGCCGAGTTTGCGGCAATTTCAATGAAAGGGCGGGAACGAATCCCGATAGGGTGAATCCGATTTGACGAGCTATCGGCCCGGAACAATACTGGGTCACGACCACGTCGGGGTAGGAGCCGTCGGCCATGTTGGTTGCTCACGGATCTTTTCATGGTGAACCCGTTCAAATATCTGTCGAACGTGCGAAAATTTTAGTAGTGGCTCGGAAGGGATCCGGCCTGAGAAACGAGTCCGGTTTAATCAGAATGTCAGCCCGAGGCGAGGTCGGGCCATGACTATTTCGGGATAATTCCCAAGACTCAGGCCCAACCTGGAAGGGCGGCATTGTTGTTCCTTCAGCATCGGGTCACGGAAGAGACGGGGCTGCAATATGGATTTCTTTTTTTACCATTTTTTATCTGGGTTTTTTTTTACCATATAATCTTGTGCTGCTTATTCCCCTTTCTGCATTTGTTTTTGGATGATTTTTATTATTATTATTATTATTATTATTATTATTATATATCTATTTTTTACACATTTTTGTTTATTAATTATGCATTCAGGTTTATTTATTTATCATGATTTTTGTTATTTTCTTTTATTAGTATTATTATCATTATCAATATATATGTTTACATGTTTTTTTGGAATGAAGAGTGGGCCGTTGGGGGGCTAAGAGGGGCATACCGGTGAGGACAGGGAGAGCGTGCCGGAGAGGGGGCTGGAGGGCGTACCGGGTAGGTTAGAGGGTGCCGGAGAAGCGCCAAGAGAGTGTGTCGGGGAGGGAGTTGGCGGGCGTGACGGGCTAACTCGAAGTCTGTACAACGTCTGCTAGCACACGCGCAGAGTCTGTACACTATCCATTTACTCCAACTCAAAGTCTATACACTGGCTGGTTACTGCAACACAAAGTCTATACATTGGCTGGTTGCCGCAACGTAAAGTATGTACATCCATCGGCTCAAAGTCTATACATTCTCGGACCAAGTCTATGCAGCCCGTGTGCTCCATGCATTCAAAGTCTATACATTCCTATCTTTACCTACGTTCACTGGTTTAGCAACCACACAAGTCCGTACATTGGTTGCATAGCTTGCCATGCATAGCCGGTCCATTCCTCATTTGCTACAAACTCAAAGTTTATACATCATCTGCTAGCACACACGCAAAGTCTGTACATCGTCCATTTACTGCAACTCAAAGTCTATACACTGGCTGGTTGCTGCAACACAAAGTCTGTACATTGGTTGGTTGCATGCATACACAAAGTCTATACATTGGCTGGTTGCATGCACACAAAATCTGTACATTGGCTATTGATAAGTTGGTACATCCTTACTCAAAGTCTGTACATTGTTGTCACAAGCACATTAAATCCATTCATTCGTTCACGGCATGTCTGAACATCCATTTCCAATGTACATACTTTAATATCTGCATTTGTGCAATCCCTCATGCAAAGTCTATACATTGCTAAATAGACGGTGAGCATGAGAGAGAGACAGTGAGGAGAAGAGATGAGACGGTGGGGGAGAAAGATGAGGTGGGAACGCGAGAGAGAAAGAGACGGTGAGGGAGAGGGAGAGACAGCGAGGGAGAGAGAAAGAGACGGTGAGGGAGAGGGGATGAGACGTTGGGAATGCGAGAGAGAAAGAGACGGTTAGGGAGAGAGAGAGACGGTGAGAGAGAGATGGTGAGGGGCCGAGAGAGGGAGAGATTGTGAGAGAGAGAGACGACGAGGGAGAAAGAGAGACGGCGAGGGAGAGAGAGAGGGAGAAAAAGAGAGAAGGTGAGGGAAATTGAGAGAGAGACGGTGAGAGGGAGAGGGGGTGAGACGCTGGGCAAGGGTGTGCCGGTTAAGAGGAGATGAGGGTGTGTACCGAGTAGAGCCTGGGGTTTGGGTGTGCCGGTAAAGGATCAGGGGAAGGCGCATGCGGGCAAAGGTCCGTGCGTGGGGAGGTTCAGAGTTTGTGCAGTTGGGGGAGTGAATTCTATGCAGGTTCTATGCATGCAAGGGACAAGGTCAGTGCATGGTTCAGACAAGGTATGTGCAAGGTTTGAGTAGGATCTGGGGCTGCAAAGGGGCAGGTTTAAAGCAGGGTAGACTGTCCCGGACTGGGTTGCTTAAGGGTGCACCGGGTAGAGGCTTGGGAGGTGTACCGGATGAGGGTGATGGGCAGGGGCTGTGCCGGGCTAGAATGGAGCTCATGTGTTGGCGAAGCCAATGTAGGTATAGTGAAGTCTATGCCCATCATGATCCGAGGCTTGTGCATATGGGACGGGGGTTTATGCATGCAGGGTGGATGTTGAGACGCACTGGGATGCCTATGCTCGTGAGGGAGGCTCTCTTATTTATGAGATGCACGCGGGAGGTTTTCTTTTATTCATGAAATGCATGGAAGGAACTTTATTTGGTTCTCTTTTATTCATGGAGATCAAGTTCGCGGCCATGCTTGGTATTTCGTTATGAAGATGCAGGTGATCAGTTTGTTCGGAATCTCCGTGGTTCTTTCATCACTTCGGTGGAGCCGTTGCACTGGTGTTCATTCTGTTCATTTGTTATTTCTCTTTGCAGTGTTACTTTTCTTTTATTATTATTGCTATTGTGTTCATTCTGACGAAAAGTTGGCAGCATCTCCCCTTGACTCGAGCGTAAGGGAGATAAAGGGAACGCGCCCACATGGAGTGACGGAACCCGACAACTGGAGGTGGGCGCCCGAAGGCGGCAGCACCTTTGATGAAACTTCAGAAAACCTCAGAGAAATCAGCGAACGGGAGACATCGGGCTAGAACGGGCTAAGTGTGCCGGCAAGAATGAGCCAAGGGTGTGCCGGCCAAGGAAGGCTGGGAGGTGTGCCGGGCTAGCTATCTGGAGTGTACCGGATGAAGACGCGAAGGGCGCATCGGGCTCCCATGGGCTGGGGCTGTGCCGGGCAAAAAGGGCAGAAGGAATGCACCGGTCAGGGGGTGGTGAAGTCCAAGGGTGCTGGGTTCAAACCAAGGGAGGTTCTTCGCATGGAGGTAAGGGTGTGAAAGGTGGGGCATGAGCCAAGAGGCCAAGGAACCCAGGGGTACGGGGCATTTTGTAAGGAGTTAACCTTGAGTTTTGCTTATCGTATTGAGTGAACCCTAAGGCCACTGTCCAAGAGGAGCTTGCTCTCTGCCTGGAGGAGGGGTTGGGCGAGATAGATGAATGCTTCCCACGATAGGATGAGCAAGGGAAGAAGAACTGCTAAGCCGACTAGTAGTAGGAGGGACACGAGGAAAGCATAGGACGGCGACGAATGCAAACACCCGAGGACGCGCATATGCCATACACATAAAACACCATGCAAAGGGAAAAAAACATTTCTTCCATTCTTTTGGTAGAGGGGGAGCACAGAGGCTAATACATTGAGAGGGAAAGAACAGACAGGGCGGAAAAGCCAAAATAAACACAGTGGGGAGGGGAACGGAGCACCAGCTCCTCCCCTCCCATAGCTCACTCTCTTCTCTCTTCACTCCTTCGCACAGGCGGTGGCGAACGGGGTAGCGCCCTCTCTTTCTCTCTTCTTCTCTTCTCCTTTTCTTCTCTTCACTCCAGCGACGGTGAGTGGTGCACCCGAGAGAGCCCCAGCCTCCTCTTCTCTTTTTCTCTTCTAGTCTCTCTGTTGTGTCTGCTTGCCCCCCCCCCCTCTGTATCGAAGGAGAGGGGTCTTTATACCCCACACGGCGGGAGCGTCCGAACACGGCAGTCAGAGGCGGAAAACTGGAGGCATTGATTGGGGATTTGACCCGTCGTCCTTGGTGGCAGGGGGATAGGCAACGTGGCCCAATCCCCGGCCGACACCTCGGATAGCCCACTGCGCGCCAAGGATCCATAGGGCGTGGGCATCACGTCGTCCTGCCGGAGCGTGCCGCTGAAGAGCCTGGACAGCATGCCGTTGGAAGACACAAGAAGCGTGCCGCTGATGAGCCTGGACAGCATGCCGTTGGAAGACACAGGAAGCGTGCCGCTGAAGAGTCCAAAGGGCGTGCCGCTAAAGGGGCGTTAGGGGCGTGCCGTTGAAGGGGCACGAAGGCGTGCCGTTGAAGGGGCACGAAGGCGTGTGCCGGCGAAGGGGCCAGCAAGGGGCGCGCCGCTGAGACGCCATAAGGGCGTGCCGGTGAAGCGCAGCAAGGGCGTGCCGCTGAAGCGGCTTGTGGGCGTGCCGTTGAACGGGCACGGGAGCATGCCGCTTAGCGGGAGGCCAGGGTGTGCCGCTGAAGGGGTGACGTGGGCAGTTCTGAGCCCGTTGAGAGTGCGAGTTGTGGCCCATTCGATTTTCTTCGAGGCCCACAGGTTGGAGTGTATTTTGGTAGTTGATCTCTCTTCGCTGTCCTAACTCCGGAGACGGCTTCACTACAGTGTGTGCGTTTGTTTGGAGAGTCCGGATGGCCCATCTTCCCCGTAGTTTTTCTATTTGGAGTCGTTGTTGATGCTAGACTAGTTGGGACGTATGGGAGTGCAATTTTGCATGTCCACAAATGCCCCCCACCCACGGGTAATGCAGGCGAAGGATGAGCCGGGTGGTGCCCGTGGGTGTACTTGTCTCTTTTTCTCTTCGCCAATGCCGACGGGGTGTTGGGAGCTGGCGTAGCATGTTGGTCTTTTCTTCTCTTTGTCAGTGACGACGGGGTGTCGAGAACTGTCATGGCATGTTGGTCTCTTTGTCTCTTCATCAGCGCCGGCAGGGGAACTGAAGCAGTATGTTGGTCTCTTCATCAGTGCCGACGGGGTGTCGGGAACTGAAGCAGCATATTGGTCTCTTCATCAGTGCCGACGGGATGCCGGAAACTGAAGCAGCATGTTGGTCTCTTCATCAGTGCCGACGGGGTGTCGGGAACTGAAGCAGCATATTGGTCTCTTCATCAGTGCCGACGGGATCCCGGGAACTGAAGCAGCATGTTGGTCTCTTCATCAGTGCCGACGGGGTGTCGGGAACTGAAGCAGCATATTGGTCTCTTCATCAGTGCCGACGAGATGCCGGGAACTGAAGTAGCACGTTGGTCTCTTCATCAGTGCCGATGGGGTGTCGGGAACTGAGGTAGCATATTGGTCTCTTCATCAGTGCCGACGGGGTGTAGAGAACTGAAGCAGCATATTGGTCTCTTCATCAGTGCTGACGAGATGCCGAGAACTGAAGCAGCATGTTGGTCTCTTTATCAGTGCCGACGGGATGCCGGGAACTGAAACAGCATGTTGGTCTCTTCATCAGTGCCGACGGGGTGTCGGGAACTGAAGCAGTGTATTGGTCTCTTCATCAGTGCCGACTGGGTGTAGAGAACTGAAGCAGCATATTGGTCTCTTCATCAGTGCTGACGAGATGCCGAGAACTGAAGCAGCATGTTGGTCTCTTTATCAGTGCCGACGGGATGCCGGGAACTGAAACAGCATGTTGGTCTCTTCATCAGTGCCGACGGGGTGTCGGGAACTGAAGCAGTGTATTGGTCTCTTCATCAGTGCCGACGGGATACCGGGAACTGAAGCAGCACGTTGGTCTCTTCACCAGTGCCGACGGGGTGTCGGGAACTGAAGCAGTGTGTTGGTCTCTTTGTCTCTTCATCAGTGCTGACGGGGTGTCGGGAACTGAAGCAGTATGTTGGTCTCTTCATCAATGCCGACGGGGTGCCAGGAACTGAAGCAGTATGTTGGTCTCTTCATCAGTGCCGACGGGGTGCTGGGAACTGAAGCACTGTGTTAGTCTCTTTGTCTCTTTGTCAGTGCCGACAGGGTGCCGGGAGCTGACATGGTTTGTTGATCTCTTGGTCTCTTCGCCAGTGCCGACAGGGTGCCGGGAGCTGACATGGTTTGTTTGTCTCTTCTTCTCTTTTCTTTCTTTTCTTCTCTCTTTTCTCTTCTTCTCTTCTTCTATATTCCCCTCCACGTAAACATGAGGTGAGGATTTGTTTAGTGTCCACAAATTAGGAAAGCGGGCTGTGAAAGCCAAAATTTGGGGGGGCAGGCTGCCAGAGCCAAAATTGGGAAAGCGGGCCATGGGGGCCGAGGTAAGCATGCTACAAGAGCCAAAGTTGGGAAGCAGGCTATGGAAGTCGAATTGGGGAGGCATGCCATAAAAGCCAAGGGTATTGGGAAGCGGGCTGCAAGAGCCGAAATTATGGGAAGCGGGCCATGAAGGCCGAATTCTGGGGAGCAGGCTACGAGAGCCGAGTTCTGGGAAGCAGGCTGCAAGGGCCAAAGATATCGGGAAACGGGCTGCGAGAGCCAAAATTATGGGAAGTAGGCTGCGGGAGCCAAATCGGGGAGCAAGCCATGAGAGACGAAGTTGGGAAGCAGGCCGCGAAGGCCAAAGGTAAGCAGGCTGCAAGAGCCAAAGATATTGGGAGGCAGGCCATAAAAGCCAAAGGGAAGCAGGCTGCAGGAGCCAAAGTTGGGAAGCAGGCCACGAGGGCCAGAATTGGGAAGCAGGCTGCGAGAGTCGGAATTGGGGAGCATGCCACGAAGGCCAAAGGTAAGCAGGCTGCAAGAGCCAAAGTTGGGAAGTAGGCCGCGAAGGCCAAAGGTAAGCAGGGTACACGAGCCAAAGTTACGGGAAACGGGCCGTGGAGGCCGGATTGGGGAAGCATGCTATAAAAGCCAAAGGGAAGCAGGCTACAAGAGCCAAAGTTGGGAAGCGGGGTGCAAGAGCCAGAATTATGGGGAGCAAGCTACGGAAGCCAAATCAGGGAAGCATGCTACAAGAGCCAAAATTGGGGCGCAAGATGTGAACGCCCAAATCGGGGAAGCGGACTATAGAAGTCGGAGTTGGGAGATTAACGAGCCGTGAGGGTAAGAGGTAGGCCATGGGGGCCAAGATTGGGCTCTATGAGTCAGAGCTGGGAAAGTAGGCTTCGCTAGCTGAAATTGAGTTTATTGTATACACATATTTTTATTATTTACTATTTTTTATATTATAATTTTTTTTATTCAAGCATGCAAGCATTCATTAGCAGACATAACATAAATATAAGTAAGGCAGCTCCCTCTATAGGGGATAGGATAGGGACATCGCCCAAAATTCGTAGACAGGGTGCAGGCCACGAGGCACAATTGAGGAATGGTGCACCCGTCAAGAGGATATCGCATGTCTTACATGATAGCCTAAATTCACGCATTTCACCCGAGGTAATTCTCTGTGGCATGGCAATGCAAATGTGTGAACAAAGAGCCCTAACCATAGGGATATGCAGGTTTTCCTGGTGACACTCGAGGATCACTCTAGCGCCTACACATTAGTTCCAGGCTTTTGACTTTCGGTAGCTTCACACAGCCCCCACTTGTTTATTTTGGTAGCGGATTTCACCGTTCGGGGCGAGTCTCCTCATGTGTCTCAATGGGGATTCCCGGCTACTAAGATTCGTCCTTATTGTGATTCTATTGCGGATTCCATCATTTGACGCGAGTTTCCTCATATGTCTCAATGGGGATTCTCGGCTAATAGGTTTCATCCTTATTGTAATTCGCTTCACCATTTCGCGTGAGTCTCTTCATGTGTCTCAATGGGGATTCCCTGCTACTCGGATTCACGTTTCTCTCTCTTTTTTTTCTACATCATTTTTTTCTTTCTCTCTTTTTTATTTTTTTTTTGTTTTACAGTGGGGGTAGGCAGCTTTTTCCTCGCGATTACCTTTCACGCGAGTGCAGGAATTCAAGTCTCCGTAGAGTGCTAAGAAGGAATTCGGGCAATCCCTGTGGTTGAAAGCTATTGAACACATTAAGTGATAAGTGTGAGAGCGTTACCTCAGGTTTATTTTGTGTGTTGGGTTTAGCGATTCAGCCATGACTCTTCCCCTTGACGTGTGCACCTGCCATAATTGGGTTCCCTTCGAGTGCGTGCCGTAACGCCCGTGCATCCGGAATCGGGGCAGCATTATTTAGCAAGGAAATGCGGTCCTAAAAAATTCCAAGGAGGTGTATTATTCTATATTAAGCAAACATGCAAGCAGGGCAATCATGCATTCTCTTTTTTTTTATTTTTCCCCTCTTTTTGTGTGTCTGTTTTGTTTTTTTTTAATTTTTTTTGTGTTTATTTTTACATAAGAAAATATTGTTGTTACGTATAAGAGTGATAGTAAAGGTATTAGGGAAGCAGATCACGAACGGATGAAAGGGTATTAGGGAAGCATGCTATAGAACCCAAGGGACATTAGGGGAGCGGGCCATAAGGGCCGAAATTAGGAAGCGGGCTGCAAGAGCCGAAGTTATGGGAAGCGGGCCGCGAAGGCCGAATCATGGGAAGCAGGCTATGAGAGCCGGACTTGGGAAGCAGGCCACGAAGGCCAAAGGGAAGCAGGCTACGAGAGCCAGAATTGGGGAGCAGGCCATAAAAGCCAAAGGGAAGCAGGCTACGAGAGCCAGAAGTGGGAAGCAGGCTATAAAAGCCAAAGGGAAGCAGGCTGCAAGAGCCAAGGTTGGGAAGGAAGCCACGAGGGCCAAAGGTAAGCAGGCTGCGAGAGCCAAAGTTGGGGAGCAGGCCATAAAAGCCAAGGGGAAGCAGGCTACGAGAGCCAGAAGTGGGAAGCAGGGTATAAAAGCCAAAGAGAAGCAGGCTACAAGAGTCAAGGTTGGGAAGCAGGCCACGAGGGCCAAAGGTAAGCAGGCTGCGAGAGCCAAAGTTGGGGAGCAGGCCATAAAAGCCAAGAGGAAACAGGCTACGAGAGCCAGAATTGGGAAGCAGGCTATAAAAGCCAAAGGGAAGCATGCTGCAAGAGCCAAGGTTGGGAAGCAGGCCACGAGGGCCAAAGGTAAGCAGGCTGCGAGAGCCAAAGTTGGGGAGCATGCCATAAAAGCCAAGGGGAAGCAGGCTAAGAGTGCCAGAAGTGGGAAGCATGCTATAAAAGCCAAAGGGAACCAGGCTGCAAGAGCCAAGGTTGGGAAGCATGCCACGAGGGCCAAAGGTAAGCAGGCTGCGAGAGCCAAAGTTGGGGAGCATGCCATAAAAGCCAAGGGGAAGCAGGCTACGAGAGCCAGAAGTGGGAAGCAGGCTATAAAAGCCAAAGGGAAGCAGGCTGCAAGAGCCAATGTTGGGAAACAGGCCATGAGGGCCAAAGGTAAGCAGGCTGCAAGAGCCAAAGTTGGGAAGCGGGCTGCAAGAGCCGAATTCTGGGAAGCAGGTCGTAAAGGCCGAATTCTGAGAAGCATACTGCAAGATCCAAAGATATTGGGAAGCGCGCTACAAGAGCCGACATTGTGGGCAGCAGGCTACGGAAGCCAAATCAGGGGAGCAGGCTACAAGAGCCAAAATTGGGGAGCGGGCTGCAGGAGCCGCAATTATGGGAAGCGGGCCGTGAAGGCCGAATTCTGGGAAGCAGGCCGTAAAGGTCGAATTCTGATAAGCAGGCTGCAAGAGCCAAAGATATTGAGAAGTAGGCTAAAAAAAAGCCAAGGGATATTGGGAGCAGGCTTACGGGCCGAGAGATATTAGGAGTAGGCTATAAAGCCGAAAAGATATTGGAGAGCGCAGTGGGACGGGTGGATTAATCCTGATAATGGACCTTGGTCGACACTGCTGAGCCGAAGGGCGTCGGGTAGCAGGATACGAGAGCCGATGAGAAGGATTCGTGAAGCGGCGGATTCGAAGACCACTTCTGTCTCATGTCTCTTTTTTTTTCTTCTTTTGTGTGAGGCGACGGGTTCGAAGACCACATCTACCTCGTGTCTCTTTTTTTTCTCTTCTTCTTTTGTGGAGAGGCAGGCGCAAAGACCATGTTTGCCTCATGTCTCTTTTTTCTCTTCTCTTCTTCTTTTGTAGAGAGGCAGGTGCAGAGACCATGTTTGCCCCGTGACTGTTCTTTCTCTTCTTCTCTTCTTCTTTTATGGAGAGGCCGGTGCAAAGGTCATGTTCGCCTCATGTCTCTTTTTTCTCTTCTCTTCTTCTTTTGTAGAGAGGCAGGTGCAGAGACCATGTTTGCCTCGCGACTCTTCTTTCTCTTCTTCTCTTCTTCTTTCATTTGGAGAGGCGGGTGCAAAGACCGCGTCTGCCTCGTGACTCTCTTCTTCTTTTTTTACGGAGAGGCAGGTGCAAAGACCATGTTCGCCCCACGACTCTTCTTTCTCTTCTTCTCTTCTTCTTTTATGGAGAGGCAGGTGCAAAGACCATGTTCGCCTCGTGTATCTTTTCTCCATTTTCTTCTCTTCTTTTTTTTATGGAGAGGCAGGTGCAAGGACCATGTTTACCTCGTGATCATTCCTTTCTCTCTTCTTCTCTTCTTTTTTATGCGAAGAGGCGGGTTCGAGGACCACGTCTGTCTCGTGACTGTTCTCCTTTTTTTTCTCCTTTTTTTTAATGTCAAGAGGCGGGTTCGAAGATCACGTCTACCTCATGTCTCTGTTCTTTCTCTTCTTCTCTTCTTCTTTTACGTGGAGAGGCAGGTGCAAAGACCATGTTTACCTCTTGACTGTTCTTTCTTTTCTTCTTTTGTGGAGAGACGGGTGCAGAGACCATGTTCGCCTCATGTGTCTTTTCTTCTCTTTCTTCTCTTCTTTTGTGTGATGAGGCGGGCTCGAGGACCACGTCTGCCTCATGTGTACTCTTTATTTCCTTCTCTTCTTTTGTGTGGTGAGGTGGGCTCGAGGAACACGTCTGCCACCTGTGTATTCTTTCTTTTCTTCTCTTCTTTTGTGTGATGAGGCGGGCTTGAAGACCACGTCTGTCTCATGTGTCTTTTCTTTATTCTGCTCTTCTTTTCTCATTACTGCTTCCGCGTTGGAGTGTATTTCTCTTAATATGCCCCCAGGTTGGGATGTAACTTTATTTGGTATGCACCCCCCTGAGGGGTGTGTTTTGCCTCTTCGCTTCTGTGCCCCCTAGGCGGGGTGTATTTTTTTCATGGCTTCTATGCCTCCAAACCGAGGTATGTTTCTTCTTCAAATGCCCCCAAGGCGGGGTGTAGCTCTCTTCAAATGCCCCCAAGCCGGGGTATACTCTTCACGGCTTCTATGCCCCCAGGTGGGGTATGTTTCTTCTTCAAGTGCCCCCAAGGCGGGGTGCAGCTCTCTTCGAATGCCCCTAAGATGGGTGCGTTCCTTTCTTCGTGTGCCCCCAGGCCGAGGTGTGTTTTTTTTCTTCTTATGCCCCTAAGCTGGGGTGAATTTCTCTACTTCTTATGCCCCCCATAGCAGGGTGTATGCTTCTTCTTTTGACGCCCCTAAGTCAGGGTGTATTCTTTCTTCATATGCTCCCAGGTCGGGATGTATGTCTCTTCGCTTCTGTGCTCCCGGGTCGGGGTAAATGCTTCTGCTTCTTATGCGCCAAGGGTGGAGTGTATCTCTTTGTGCCCCCTAAGCGGGTGGATGCTCTGCATGTGTCCCCGGGCCGGGATATGGCCTTGTCTCCCATGGAGGGTGTGTGTTGTTTCTTAAAAAGCCCCCAGACCAGGGTGTATTCTTCTCTTTCTTATGCTCCCGAGACGGAGGGGTTCTCTTCACGTGCCCCCGACGTGGGGTATATCTTTCGCTTCTTATGCCCCCCCAGGGGTGGGGTGTATGTTGCCTTTTGCACCCCAAAGGTGGGGTGTACCTCTCTTCGAGTGCCCCTAAGTCAGGGCGTGTTCTTTATAGCTTCTAGGCCCTCGAAGCGAGGTATGCTTCTTCTTCAAATACCCCCAAGATGGGGGTGTGTTTCTTGGCTTCATGTGCCCCCGGGGGGAATGTATCCTCCTGCTTCCTCTGTCCCAGAGTGAGGTATATTTCTCTTCGTATTCCCCTAAGCTAGGGTGCATTTTTTTGATTTCATAGGCCCCTATACGGGGTGTATTATTTGCTTCTTTGCACCCAAGGTGGGGTGTGTCCTCTGCTTCTTATATCCCAGACCGGGATGGATTCTTCTGCCTCTTACGCCCCGCCGGGGCGGGTGCGTTTCTCTTCATATGCCCCCGACGTGGGGTATATCTTTTGTTTCTTATGCTCCCGAGCCGGGATGTAACTTCTTGGCCTCATATGCTGCCGAGGCGATGGGTATGTCGCTTCATGTGCCCCCGGGGGGAATGCATTTTACCTCTACTGTCCCGTGGCGGGGTATACCTCTTGGCTTCTTACGCCCCCAAAGTGGGGTGTGTTTTCTTCTCGTGCCCCCAGGGTGGGGTATATCTTTCGCTTCTTATGCCCCCCCCCCCCCCCCCCGCTTGAGGCGGGGCGAAGTCCTTACTTCAAATGCCCCTAAATCGGGGTATAGTTTGGTCTCATATGCCCCTAGAGCGGGGTGTATTTATTTTCCTGTGCCCCTCAGTCGGGGTATATTTCTTCTTCAAATACCCCCTGAGCCGGGGTGCATTCTTGCTGCTTCTTATGCCCCAGGGCGGGGTATGTTTTGCTTCTTTTACCCCCTGACGGCGGGGCATATTCCTCTTCATATGCCCCCCCAGAGTGGGGGTGTAGCTTTTCTTCATCTGCCCCCCCTAGGTCGGGGGGTATGTCTCTTCACTTCGATGCCCCCAGGCGGGGTATGTTTCTTTATCAAAGGCCCCTGAGCCGGGGTGTAGCTTTGTTGTATGTTGTGCCCCCGAGTCGGGGTGGATTCTCTTCATGCGCCCCTAGATTAGGGTGCATATCCCTTCTTCTTCTTTCTTTTTTTTTGCCTCTTATGCCCCAATGGTGGGGTATATCTCTTCTTCTTATCCCCTATGGCGGGGTATGTGCATGCTCTCTTCGGGAGTGGTGGCCGTGCTTGGCCTCATTGCTATAAAGCATTCCCCACAGCGGGCAGCCATTCACCAAGCTATAATTGTGGCTCGCTGGGTCTTTTAACAACCACTCGGGGGGTGTTTTGTGCCGGATGGAGGCAGCAGGAAGGAGGAACGGGCGGGGTCATTGCACCGCGGACTCGGGGCCTCCTATAGTCGGGCGGGATGCCGGGTTTCTTCTTGCTCTTTTGGTCAGCGATGATGGTCGACTTTTCTTCCTTTCTTCTTTCTTTCTTTTTTTTTCTCTTCTTCTTGTGTGATTGACCAGGGTGGAGGTGCAGGAGAGCGCTCACCCCCTCAGGGAGGGGATGAGTGGTTCGCTCCACCGCATCAACCCCACAATGATAATCTTTATTTAGCACGGGTCTCGACGGACGTGGCCGTACAACCCTCTCTCGCCGACTCTTTCTCTTCTTTTTTTTTTGCTTCTTTCTTTTCTACTTTTCTTCTTTTCTCCTCTTCTCCTTTCCTTCTTTTCTTCTTTTCTTCTCTTTCCTCTTGAGGAAAGGGGGGTTTGATTTCCCCTCCCTTCTCTTTCTCTTCTCCCTTTTTTATAACAGCCCCCATGATTCCTGGAAGCTGCATATGCTTCGAAGCAGCGTCCTCGAGGCCACGAAGGTAGCTGCACCGAGTCTGGATTTTCTCCCCATAGGGCTGGCGAAGACAGCACTTGCCATTCATCAAAGCAGGCAAACATCATTAATTAGGAGGCCATGAGGCCCTGAATCCCGGCGAAGAGATGAAGGGTGGTTTTGGTCCCACCGGGCGTGCCAGACTTGTGGACGCACTAAAATTTGCTTGTTCAGGTGGTTCGTCTGTTAAGTACGTGGGCGTGCCAGTCACCGAAGTGACAATTTGTTCTGGCTCCGAAGAGCCCATGGTGCGCTCGATCTGATTCGGTCAGACGATTGTGTGGTTCGTGTCGGGACCAAAACCCGCCGCGCCATAAAGGTCACGGCGTCATTTACATCCCCCATACGAGGGAACACCCTTGATTAATCGCCGGAATTCAGGGCCCCATGGCCAAGAAATTAATTGCATGAAAGGTCTATTACGAAGTATTGAAATCCTCACGCGAGGGCGAGAAGAAAACCATTCGCAGTCATGTCGGTCGTGTACTGACCATTTAATATTCGGACAAATGTCCGGCTCGAGAAAATCACGGTTGTCGCGGGAAAACCAGAACGCATGTATGCCGAGGTACGGCAAATTTATTGTTCGGAAGAGTGGAAAACATTCGGCTGAGCCTCGGTTGAAGCGGTCAAAACCAGTAAATCTGTTGGCCCGGTGCAAGATCAAGCTGCGACAATACTGCGGTGGACCCCCCGCGGTCGAAACAAGACTTGCATGAGCGTCATTAATATTTCCGGTGCCAAGAGGCAACGAGGGAATATCCCTTGAATCAGTTAGAAAGCCATGTGTCTAGGGAAGCAAACATTCGAAATGTGTCGGTCACTTAGGGGACCATTCGGCATTCGGACGGGTGTCCAGCTTGAAAATATCGCAATCGTCACGGGAAGACCCAGAACATATGTATGCCGGGATACGGCAAATATATTATTCCGAGGTACTGAAAATATTCGGTTAAATCTCGGTTAGTGTAGCAGGAAACTAGCGAATTTATTGGCCCGGTGCGAGATCGAGTCGGGACCATACCGGAGGCGCCTCCCGCGGTCCAAACGGGGCTTGCGTGGGCATCATTAATGTTCCCGGTGCCGGAGGGCAACGGGGAAGAGTCCCGGGACT
The DNA here is from genome assembly GCA_022559845.1 of Amorphophallus konjac. Lineage (NCBI taxonomy): Eukaryota > Viridiplantae > Streptophyta > Magnoliopsida > Alismatales > Araceae > Amorphophallus > Amorphophallus konjac. The sequence goes on from CM040121.1 coordinate 526,686,052, forward strand.
AGATTCCAAAACCAAAATATGTTCGAAGGAAGCGAGCTATAGGCCGAGGGTGTGGGTCAGACAATGACCATAATCGGGACGGACCCGAGGTACAAGCACAGCCCACAAAAGGCCTTATTGATATTCCCATATATATGGTCTAGGGATGACAGGAGCCATCTCGTTCTATTCAGATTTCTATCGGTCACTTGCGGACCACTTGATATTCGGACAAGGGTCCATATTGAAGGTGCGACGTAGATAGGAACAACCCCGTACAAATGTATGCCTAGTTTGCGGTAATTTCAATAAAAGGTCGGGAACGAATCCCGATAGGGTGAATCCGATTTGACGAGCTATCGGCCCGGAGCAATACTGGGTCACGACCACGTCGGGGTAGGAGCCGTCGGCCATGTTGGTTGCTCACGGATCTTTTCATGTTCAGACACAGGTCCGTAATAGAAACGCGGCGAAAACCGAGGCGAACCCGTTCAAATATCTGCCGAACGTGCGGCAATTTTAGTAGTGGCTCGGAAGGGATCCGGCCTGAGAAACGAGTCCGGTTTAATCAGAATGTCAGCCCGAGGCGAGGTCGGGCCATGGCTATTTTGGGATAATTCCCAAGACTCAGGCCCAACCTGGAAGGGCGGCATTGTTGTTCCTTCAGCATCGGGTCACGGAAGAGACGGGGCTGCAATATGGATTTCTTTTTTCACCATTTTTTATCTAGTTTTTTTTTTATCATATAATCTTGTGCTGCTTATTCCCCTTTCTGCATTTGTTTTTGGATGATTTTTATTATTATTATTATTATTATTATTATTATTATATCTATTTTTTTACACATTTTTGTTTATTAATTATGCATTCAGGTTTATTTTTTTATCATGATTTTTGTTATTTTCTTTTATTAGTATTATTATCATTATCAATATATATGTTTACATATTTTTTTTGGAATGAAGAGTGGGCCGTTGGGGGGCTAAGAGGGGCGTACCGGCGAGGACAGGGAGAGCGTGCCGGAGAGGGGGCTGGAGGGCGTACCAGGTAGGTTAGAGGGTGTCGGAGAAGCGCCAAGAGAGTCTGTCGGGGAGGGAGTTGGCGGGCGTGACGGGCTAACTCGAAGTCTGTACAACGTCTGCTAGCACACGCGCAGAGTCTGTACACTATCCATTTACTGCAACTCAAAGTCTATACACTGGCTGGTTATTGCAACACAAAGTCTATACATTGGCTGGTTGCCGCAACGTAAAGTATGTACATCCATCGGCTCAAAGTCTATACATTCTCGGACCAAGTCTATGCAGCCCGTGTGCTCCATGCATTCAAAGTCTATACATTCCTATCTTTACCTACATTCACTGGTTTAGCAAACACACAAGTCCGTACATTGGTAGCTTGCCATGCATAGCCGGTGCATTCCTCATTTGCTACAAACTCAAAGTCTGTACATCATCTGCTAGCACACACGCAAAGTCTGTACATCGTCCATTTGCTGCAACTCAAAGTCTATACACTCGCTGGTTGCTGCAACACAAAGTCTGTACATTGGCTGGTTGCATGCATACACAAAATCTATACATTGGCTGGTTGCATGCATACACAAAGTCTATACATTGGCTTGTTGCATGCACACAAAGTCTGTACATTGGCTGTTGATAAGTCGGTACATCCTTACTCAAAGTCTGTACATTGTTGTCACAAGCACATTAAGTCCATACATTCGTTCACGGCATGTCTGAACATCCATTTCCAATGTACATACTTTACTATCTGCATTTGTGCAATCCCTCATGCAAAGTCTATACATTGCTAAAGAGACGGTGAGCATGAGAGAGAGACGGTGAGGAGAAGAGATGAGACGGTGGGGGAGAAAGATGAGGTGGGAACGCAAGAGAGAAAGAGACTGTGAGGGAGAGGGAGAGACAGCGAGGGAGAGAGAAAGAGATGGTGAGGGAGAGGGGGTGAGACGCTGGGAACGCGAGAGAGAAAGAGACGGTGAGGGAGAGAGAGAGATGGTGAGGGGCCGAGAGAGGGAGAGATGGTGAGAGAGAGAGACGGTGAGGGAGAGAGAGATGGAGAAAAAGAGAGACGGTGAGGGAAATTGAGAGAGAGACGATGAGAGGGAGAGGGGGTGAGACGCTGGGCAAGGGTGTGCCGGTTAAGAGGAGATGAGGGTGTGTACCGAGTAGAGCCTGGGGTTTGGGTGTGCCGGTAAAGGATCAGGGGAAGGCGCATGCGGGCAAAGGTCCGTGCGTGGGGAGGTTCAGAGTTTGTGCAGTTGGGGGAGTGAATTCTATGCAGGTTCTATGCATGCAAGGGACAAGGTCAGTGCATGGTTCAGACAAGGTCTGTGCAAGGTTTGAGTAGGATCTGGGGCTGCAAAGGTGCAGGTTTAAAGCAGGGTAGACTGTCCCGGACTAGGTGGCTTAAGGGTGCACCGGGTAGAGGCTGGGGAGGTGTACCGGATGAGGGTGCTGGGCAGGGGCTGTGCCGAGCTAGAATGGAGCTCATGTGTTGGCGAAGCCAATGTAGGTATAGTGAAGTCTATGCCCATGATGGTCCGAGGCTTGTGCATATGGGACGGGGGTTTATGCATGCAGGGTGGATGTTGAGACGCACTGCGATGCCTATGCTCGTGAGGGAGGCTCTCTTATTCATGATATGCACGCGGGAGGTTTTCTTTTATTCATGAAATGCATGGAAGGAACTTTATTTGGTTCTCTTTTATTCATGCAGATCAAGTTCGCGGTCATGCTCGGTATTTCGTTATGAAGATGCAGGTGATCAGTTTGTTCGGAATCTCCGTGGTTCTTTCATCACTTCGGTGGAGCCGTTGTACTGGTGTTCATTCTGTTCATTTGTTATTTCTCTTTGCAGTGTTACTTTTCTTTTATTATTATTGCTATTGTGTTCATTCTGACGAAAATTCGGCAGCATCTCCCCTTGACTCGAACGTAAGGGAGATAAAGGGAACGCGCCCACATGGAGTGGCGGAACCCGACAACTGGAGGTGGGCGCCAGAAGGCGACAGCACCTTTGATGAAACTTTAGAAAATCTCGGAGAAATCAGCGAACGGGAGACATTGGGCTAGAAAGGGCTAAGTGTACCGGCAAGAATGAGCCAAGGGTGTGCCGGCCAAGGAAGGTTGGGAGGTGTGCCGGGCTAGCTGTCTGGAGTGTACCGGACGAAGACGCGAAGGGCGCACCGGGCTCCCATGGGCTGGGGCTGTGCCGGGCAAAAAGGGCAGAAGGAATGCATCGGTCAGGGGGGGTGAAGTCCAAGGGTGCTGGGTTCAAACCAAGGGAGGTTCTTCGCATGGAGGTAAGGGTGTGAAAGGTGGGGCATGAGCCAAGAGGCCAAGGAACCCAGGGGTACGGGGCATTTTGCAAGGAGTTAACCTTGAGTTTTGCTCATCGTATTGAGTGAACCCTAAGGCCACTGTCCAAGAGGAGCTTGCTCTCTGCCTGGAGGAGGGGTTGGGCGAGATAGATAACGAGAGGGATGCTTCCCACGATAGGATGAGCAAGGGAAGAAGAACTGCTAAGTCGACCAGCAGTAGGAGGGACACGAGGAAAGCATAGGACGGCGACGAATGCAAACACCCGAGGACGCGCATATGCCATACACATAAAACACCATGCAAAGGGAAAAAAACATTTCTTCCATTCTTTTGGTAGAGGGGGAGCACAGAGGCTAATACATTGAGAGGGAAAGAACAGACAGGGCGGAAAAGCCAAAATAAACACAGTGGGGAGGGGAACGGAGCACCAGCTCCTCCCCTCCCATAGCTCACTCTCTTCTCTCTTCACTCTTCACTCCTTCACACAGGCGATGGCGAACGGGGTAGCACCCTCTCTTTCTCTCTTCTTCTCTTCTCCTTTTCTTCTCTTCACTCCAGCGACGGTGAGTGGTGCACCCGGGAGAGCCCCAGCCTCCTCTTCTCTTCTTCTCTTCTGGTCTCTCTGTTGTGTCTGCTTGCCCCCCCCCCTCTGTATCGAAGGAGAGGGGTCTTTATACCCCACACGGCGGGAGCGTCCGTACACGGTAGTCGGAGGCGGGAAACTGGAGGCATTGATTGGGGATTTGACCCGTCGTCCTTGGTGGCAGGGGGGATAGACAACGTGGCCCAATCCCCGGCCGACACCTCGGACAGCCCACTGCGCGCCAAGGATCCATAGGGCGTGGGCATCACGTCGTCCTATCGGAGCGCGCCGCTGAAGAACCTGGACAACGTGCGGTTGGAAGACACAGGAAGCGTGCCGCTGAAGAGCCCAAAGGGCGTGCCGCTAAAGGGGCGTTAGGGGCGTGCCGTTGAAGGGGCACGAAGGCGTGCCGTTGAAGGGGCACGAAGGCGTGTGCCGACGAAGGGGCCAGTAGGGACGCGCCGCTGAGACGCCATAAGGGCGTGCCGACGAAGCGCAGCAAGGGCGTGCCGCTGAAGCGGCTTGTGGGCGTGCCCCTGAATGGGCGCAGGAGCATGCCGCTTAGCGGGAGGCCAGGGTGTGCCGCTGAAGGGCCACCCGGGTGTGCCGTGGAAGGCAGGCCAGGGGGCGTACCACTGAAGACACCCAACCTGGGTGTGCCGCTGAGGGCTAGTAGGGGGTTTACCGTTGGGCAACCCTGGGGGTGTGCCGCTGAGAGGCATTGGGGGCGTACCGCTGGAGGCTTCAAGGCGTGACGCTGAAGAGGCCTGAGAGCGTGCCGCTGAAGGGCGCCAAGGGCGTGCCGCTGAAGGGGTGACGTGGGCAGTTCTGAGCCCGTTGAGAGTGCGAGTTGTGGCCCATTCGATTTTCTTTGAGGCCCACAGGTTGGAGTGTATTTTGGTAGTTGATCTCTCTTCGATGTCCTAACTCCGGAGACTGCTTCACTGTAGTGTGTGCGTTTGTTTGGAGAGTCCGGATGGCCCATCTTCGCCGTAGTTTTTCTATTTGGAGTCGTTGTTGATGCTAGACTAGTTGGGACGTATGGAGTGCAATTTTGCATGTCCACAATACCCCTCGGGGGTTCACATAGCCAGGCGGTGGTGGCGAGAACCAATTGTCCCCGGAAGCTTTCTTTACTGCCTTCACTGAGACCTCTGCCTTAGGCATTTTCTGCGGCTGTTCTATGTAGAATGGCGCATCCAGCATGTGACATTCAAATACTTCAAATGGATGGAGGTCGGCAAATATCCTTTCCTCCGTTCCTTCATGATTATATTTGATACATTGGTGGAGAGTTGAAGGTACCACCATATTTTCATGTAGCCAAGGACGGCCAAGCAGCGCCTTGTATGTGGTATTTGAATTTATTATGTGGAACTGGACCTTCGTAGTGAAGTCTGCCATGGCAAGATTGAATTCTGCCACACCGAGCGGGACTTCAGACTTCTGATTGAAGCCCGTGATGCGCATATCCCCGACCTTGTCCAAGTGAACATTAAAGCAATATTTTTGAAATGTCTTGTAGGGGAGTATATTGACAGTTGCCCCTAGGTCTACCAGAATCTGACTCAGCGGCTGGCCATTCAATTGCCCCCTCATGTATAGGGGTATGTTGTGCTCAACAGTCGGTAATAGCATGTCTTCCTTAGTGAATGTGATATTTGTCGAAGGCAATGCCTCGGCCAAATAGCTCTCGTACTGGGTAGGCGTCTGCAAAGCAGTGATAATCGCATGTCGGGTTTCTTCACTTAGGGATAGGATTTCCCAGATAGTGAATCGAGTAGGAAGCTTTTTCAAAAGTTTCATGATTCTGCTGCCTGCTCAGACTTTGATAGCTTCATCTCCTCCGCCCATTTCGGTCTGGAGGAGCCCTGCACGGTGGCCCCCGATGGGCCTGCTTCATCAACCTTCGGTTCTGAGTCTTCTTGTGGCTTAGCAACTTCATCCGGCTACTTGTTGGCCTCTATCTCCGCTTTGGCTTTGTCTCCCTTTACTTGGCTCGACAGCTGCTGAGGTCGTGGGGGTAGGTTCTCGGCTGTGGGGCTGGCTTCCCGGTAGGGCTGCTTGCCCTGGGACTTGTTGAGAAATTCTAGAAAGGAGGGAGTGCTGCTACTACCCCCAGCCTAGTTGTATAGTCCTGACGAAGGAGGGATCTGGACTCCCTTAACCTCTGGTGTAGGTATCTTGTACGGCTGCTCAACCCTGAAGATGATGTTATGATTGGCGAGCGGCGGGCGCCCCCACTTTCGACCTGAGCGGGTCGCATGTGTTGACTGAGAGGTTTCAGCCTGGTTAGCCTCGGTAGCGGGAGTATAACACATGTCTTCATCTCCATCCTCATCCCCAGGCAAGGTGAAGAGGGCGGATAGTGTGTTGCAGAATAACACTGTTTCCATCTTGGCCCTTCGACCCCCTTCTTTCTTCTTCTTTTTCTCTTCAGTAGGCGCCTGCCCCCAGAACATACTTTCGTCCTCTTTAGGGACTTCTTTGGACTCTTCCTGTTGTTACAGAGAGAGCTGTTCCAATTCCTCCCACGGAACATGATCTTTCATCAGTAATGGTTGTAATGCGAGCTGCTGATATTCTTCTAGCCCGTCTATATAGGCCTGCAGCCACTGGAGTTCCGGGCCGACCTTTTTAGGCTCGGGCAACGGGCTCGATTTCTTCCGGTTGCGGACAAGAGTTTTGACCCTCATAGGCTGCTCAACCCAGACCAGAGCTGGGGATGGCGGGGTTAGCCGGGGCGTAACGCCTCGAATTTGTACCCCTTTAGCTGACCGAGGTAAAGCTTCTTCTTGTTTCTCATAGAGCCCTGCTGCCATCCCTGTTGGTCTTTTAGAGGTGTGAGAAAACACACCTCGTATGTATGTTGTGTACTGACCTCTGCCATTTCTTCAGGTAACGCCTGGTATAGTGATATCATATTAATAGCCGTCCGCTTCAACTGAACTTCATGTGGCTACGGGGGATCAACCTTGCACTCCCCCATATCTATCTCTCCCTTCCTTGTCAGACCTTCTATAATGTCTTTAAAGACATAGCAATTTTCAATTGGATGCCCCAGCATTTGGTGGTAAGGACAGAACCTGGGACTGTCTTGCTTCTTCAGATCTTCTTCCCTTTTTGGCTCAGGCAGAGTGATTATGTCATACTGGGTAACCCAGTCAAACAGCACCTTAGTCTTTTCCTTGGGAAAAGAGTAAGCCTTCTTCATCTTGTCCCTGAGTGAGGGGCCCTCTTTCTTATCATCTGCCTTATCCGGTGGAGGCGCATCGACTTCTTTAGCTTTATCCCTTTGCTTTTCAAAGGCCTTAAAATCGATGGTGTTGGCTTCTTTAGGTGCCGAGTGTCGCTCGACTGCCTTTGCTTTTGGTATCAAAGAGCCGGACGTGGTAGTTGAATGTTTCGTCAGGAAGGCTTCAATCTCGGCTACTACATTATTAAGACGGTCAAATGACCTAATCTTCATTCCAATCATCCTTTCCAGCACCTCTCTACGGAGGTTTTACTTACATATCTGTACATCGTCCTCCTGGTGCGGGGGCGCTTGCACCTCATTCCGAGGTTCCTCCACCTCTGTATATAATCAAGAGCCGTCTCATCCGGCCTTTGACGGGTAGCATAGAGTTTGGCTATAGTAACTTCCCTTTCGGTCACATGGAACCTTTCTCGGAATCTCTTCTGCATATCTGGCCAGTCGCTGATCGACTCGGTCGGCAAGCTTGAATACCATTCAAATGTGAGCCCCGTTAGAAAGGACCCGAAAAATTTCAGTAGATATGACTCGTCAGAGGCCAGATCCCCCATGATGGTCATGTAATATGCTATGTGCTCCTTGGGGGACCCCTGCCCGTTGAACTTTTCAAACTTCGGCGGCTTGCTGACTCCCAGGGGAAGCCGCTTGGCAGCATGGTATGGTGGGTAAGGCACCCGGTAGGCATCAAAAGCCATGTACTCACCTTCGCCCCGCTCAGCCAATTTCATTTCTACCATCTTCTCGACCATAAGTCGGTTCACTGTTGCAGGATCTGCTGGCTCCGGATAGAAGTGGGCTGACTGCCGGTATAGTGTGTTTAGTACAGTCGCCTGCGGGAGCGGGCGCAGCAAAGGTACCTGATGCAACTGCGTCAATATTGGCGGTATCAATGGCTGAGGAGCCCTTTGCAACGGAGCAGCTTGGCTATGCTCGGCTGGTTGAGGCAGAGTGTATAGAGGTGGGAAATCACGGGAGTGAATCCCTCCCTGCGAAGATTCTGCTAGCACTTCCGGGTGCTTGGAAGTGGATGTTTGTTCATTTTTATCTTGCAATTGTTTCTTGAGGAGTTCAATCTCCTGCTGATATTTCTGCAGCAGCATCAATACAGACGGGTCCATAGTCGCCGCGCTTGAAGTGCCTTCAACTGCTTCTCCCGAAGCTCCCTCAGTCGAGGCATTCAACAAGACTTTGTCTTCTTCGGTGGTCACCATATTAACAGCCAGGGTGGCGGTTATTTCGGGAACCTCCCGGTCTTCTTCCATCATCTGTAGTCTTTCTCTAGCAGCTGTGACCATCCTGCTATCTGCCCCGGGCCAATTGGCTAGACAAGCCAACTCCTGCGGTTCATCTGGCAAACCGTCACATCTTCTGGCCACTCCGGCCATATTGCAAGTAACAATATTCAAATTCCTCCTACATCTGGAGACACTTCTCTTCACCCAGCTTGGGTAGGCCAGTCTTTCAAAGACTGACGTTCTCCTCATCTTCTCCCCTTGTCGTGGTGGGGTTTCTGTAGCATCATAGTATTGCTGGAACTGGTCTCATGTCCATTATCATCCACGGACGAGGCTTGTCTATTTTCTTCTTCCCCGATCTCATTGGTGGGTACTCCTCTTCTTCAGTCAGAGCTGCTTGGAGCAGGCGCTGTTGGCCTAGCGAGGGGTTGCCTAAGCCCCTGAAATACCCTTTGACCATATCGGTCATTTCTTCTTGATCCCGCCCCCCGTGGGGAATGGGAGATAGCATGTGGCCTCGCACCTGAGGCAGATATGCCAATCGAGCTCTCTCCGATGGCTGATGGAACCTTCCCCTCACAATTGGGATATCAGCTTGCCTAGCGCAGGCATGGAAAACTTCACGGCGCGGAAGCTCTGCGACCGCATACTCCTCTTCTTCTGGCGCCGCACCCCTCTCATTTCTCCTTCTCCCGACCTCCCTTGATCTGGGCTCATAGGGACGAATGGGCGTGTCTTCCTTCCTGGGCTGGACCCTTTTGGGGACCTACACTTGACTAAACTTTCTGGCCGTGTGGCGAGCTCTCTTTGGTCTTGGCGACTTTCTTCTTCCTTCTCTGCCCTCCTTCCGGACAAGGCCTGAAAGGAGTTGTGAATAGGCACGGCAAGGACTACCCGATCAGGGATGGCCTGGGCATCACGTCCGTCGAGGAAGAGGCGGACACCTCCAATAAGAATAGACTTCCCAAATGCCGAGAGGCGCCCAACGACAGTAGTAGCAGTTCTCTTCCGGATACTCCTCTGCTGACGGCCTCCGGACTTCCTGTTGCAAATGGGGCGAACCCTGTTGGTGGCGTGATGCACCATGTAGCTAACCTCCCTTGTCGGCTTCTTCGATGGGCTTGCACAGCGTGGGGGTTAAGGGACTCTGACTTCTTTAGCGTCCTTGATCCCAGTCGGCTCGGGAGACTTGACTCCCAATAGTTCAGTGAAGGCCAGCCCCAAAAAGTTGGGGAAGCCGACAACGGGCGGGAAGGACCCAAACACAGTGGGTACCGCCAGGTAGCCGTGGCTGACGTGGTTGTTAACGACACCCGAACCGAACATGAGTGCAGCTAGTCCGGTCTCCATTCTTGCACTCCTGTATCACAGAAACATGCGGACGATCAATATTCTAGGGGGAAGCCCCAAGTGGCTTCTTATCTTGGCAAAGAGATAAAGGGAGACTCGGTCCCACCGGGCGTGCCACTTTGGTGACACATATTTTTGTTTGGAATGCGTAGGCATGCCAGTCACATGGGTGACAAATTAATTGTTCACTCGATCTAACTCGGTCAGACGATTATGAGGTTTGGGTTGGGACCGGAAGTCCGCTATACCGTAAAGACTATAGCGTTAATTAAATCCTCCGAGAAGGAGGAAAACCCTTGATTAATTGTCAAGATAAGCGCCACTCGGGGCCAAAAGATAACGACGTATAGGAATTCTATGTTTTCTTTTATGCATGCAAGAGGAATTAAGATTTATTACATTCGCGCTTCGGTACGGGGCGGGGAACTTAGGTCCGAAGAGTACCATCACGCATAGCGACACTTCCAGTCGGGCGGGACCCGGCCTTCTGTTAAATGCCATTTTATATACCGAAGTTTGATTAAACACATAAGCAGGCATTATATTCGTGACATGGATGGTTAGAAAGAGTTATGTACCAAAAGCATGAAAAACATATGATATTGGCATGTCTACATGGACATATATATATACTTACACGTATATACATATGTATATATATACATATAATGCATTCGGCTATTTATTCAGGAGTATTTAGCAAGAAAGCACGTAGATGGGCCGAGTCGACGGCAAGCGCTGCAAGGGTCGGTGCAATGGCAACAGAGGTCGATGCAGGGTGAGGAGGAAGGCGACGCGAAGTCGGTGCGGCAACCAACGAGCTCGGTGTAGGGCGAGGAGGCAGGCGATGTGAAGTCGGTGCAAGTAAAGTAAAGGGGTGATAGCTGGGTCGGTTCAAGGGACGCTGAGGGTCGGTGCAATGGGCAAGCGGGCGCGAGGCGAGGTCGGTGCAAGGGACGATGGCTGGGTCGGTGCTAGTGAAGAGGAGGCGGTGTGGGTCGATGCTAGTGGCAGAGAGGGATGATGGCTAGGTCGGTGCTAGTGAAGAGGAGGCGGTGTGGGTCGATGCTAGTGGCAGAGAGGGATGATGGCTGGGTCGGTGCTAGTAATGGGGAAGGTGATATGCGGAGTCGGTGCGGGTGGAGAAGTAGGTGATTTGGTGGCATCGCCACCGCATCGAAGTTCGTGGGGGTTAATTCGGTGGCGACGCCACCGAGTCACAAGGATCCGCCGTCTGAGCCTTGTTTAGGGTTTCACACCAAATAGAGCATTTGAATGAGAATATATGTGAAGATTTAAGAACTCGAAGGCATGACTGCCTAGGTGTTAGTAGAGATTCTATTGTTATCATCTTATATATATATGTGTGTGTGTTCTTTTCTTATTCACTTATCTGCTCTCCCTTTTGTTCGTCTGTGCGATGTTCATACTCCAGCACTAGACAGTCGTTGATGTATAGGCCCTTATGAGTATCAGACATAATCACATAAGATACCCCCATGCTTTATCAGAGATTAAAAAGGAAATTATCGTAAAACTGCAATCTTGTCTAGGGAAATTTGGGCAGCATCTCCCCAGCATAGGGAGATGTTCAATTAGACAAATAGCATGACACACGGTAGACGGTGCCAAACCATAAACACTGAGGAGCCCAAGTGGACTACCTCAGTTCCTGGGGTCATCACGAATAGAGTCTCGAGGGGCAGCCTACTAGAGACTCGTGATGATCCAGGGGTGCAATGGGCCTCTGATTGTAGCCATACAGATGGCGATTTCATTTGCTCACTCGGTGCAAAGGGCTTCTAGGGGAACATGTGACAAGACGACAGACCCCCTGGAACCCGGAGTGGCGTTGGTTCATGAAATTAAGCAAACGAGCGAAAGGGCCGTACCCCTCCCCAGTCAGGGACGATTAGAAACAATCGGAGAACATCGCTCATCGATTAGCAACGATTTCAGGGACACAGCATACCACTCTGCTTTGCCACAAGACAAGTCCCGTTCTACTAGCGGTCATGATTGCCATAGGCAACTCGTGCTCACTGCCACCAGAGATAAGACGAACGGGGGTCGAGACCCTCAGGGATAAATCATCGAACACTGAGAGGGGACATATGGTAGTTCCGGAAGAAAGTAACAGAAGACTATCATATTGACTATCAGAATGCACTAGCGCCCTTACAACTGACAGAAACGAGTGAAAGGGCATTCAGCAGTCTCTTATTCATCATTCACTCAAACGAAACCCATGATCGTAGATGAAACTACGCTATCGGTAAAAGAACAGCCCCTGGGGAGGGGTAATTTATTGTCACCGACAAAGGGCGTGGCTGCGAGCCATTATCCCATAGAAAGACAGCAAAATACCCCAAGATGAGCGATCACAAGATCTGTCATCAATTTGGCCCAGAGGGCCTCCTCACGCTCAGGGGAAGATCGGGAATCTCAAAGCGTAATTGATAGAAACAACTGCGGTTGGCAAGAAATAGAGCAAGAGGAGGAGGGATATACTTAGGCCACAGCAAAGGGGCCGGAAACTTCTTTTATTCACCTTCTCTGTTGATTACAACAGAATGGGAACGGGGATTACAACGCTTGGGGGAATTCGAAAGAGGAAAAGAAAAAGAACTGCTTAAAAATAAAGGGAAGAACTGAGAAAAGAAGAACACAGAGCTGAAGGAAAACGTAGAGTCCTTCTGAGACCCACCTTCCTCTTCCTCTCGCTTCTTTCGATTGCTCCCCTCCTTCTATCCGGCCTTTTTCTTTCTCCTCTGTTCTCCTCCTCTTTTTTGAGGGCCAAGGACCCTTTATATAGGCGAATGCCCAAAACAGGGCATCGAAACCCTGACGGGGTGGGTGAGCCGATGCCGACTCATCGTGCACATATTGCGCTGCCGCCTCAACGCGCAGGGGGGTGGCCGCCTCGAGTGCCAACGCCACCGGCTCCACGTCAATTGCTGCCACCGCCTAGAGCTTCATCCGCGCCACCGATTCAGCCTTGGGGCGCCACCGAATCAACTCCAAAGGCCGTCGCCGACTCAGGCGAGATAGTGCCACCGACTCGGCCATTTAGGGGCATTTTGGTAATTTTAACATTTTACCCCGAAATTAACCCGGTGAGAGCTCGTCGTCCGAAGTAGCTTTGGAGTTGGTGCAGTAGTCCCAGAATATGTTTTGAAGTGTTGATTCGGGGCTTCCGCATATTTCCGAGACGTGCAGAACCCGTACCGGTTTTCTCAGGATTTGCACTGATTTGCCCTTCGGCACATCGGTTTGTGATGCCACCCTCTCTCGGAGAGTACATGGACCTTCTTCACTGAAAGGGTAACCCTGAGATGATTTCTGCCAGGCTCGTATGCCTTCGAGGCTACTTTCGGATCATTCCGGTGTTCGCATGTATCTTACGGAAACCTTAGAATTTCCGCTAGTGACGCTATTAACGCAGAATATTGGTTCTTCAGGGCTGCCCTATGCTTGCACGAGGCGTTCTCATTGAATGAGCCACCGCTCCGGGGGTTCTTGCTCCTTCGGAGTCATCCATCGGTCGCTCACGGACCACTTCGGAGTCCCGGGTACTCTGGTCGGGTGACTCGAGTTTTCCCGCTGACATCGCCCTCGGTTCCCTATTCCGAGGGGCCAGGGACATTTCTTCATCTCGGGGAGGCTTCTTCATCAGGCGGGAGCTGCCTGTTACATTCTCGTCCTGGTTGGACGGGGTAAGAGGTATATCTGGCACGATCATCTCGATGCCGGTTTCATAGGCTCTGACCATCAATAGGCCTTAAGCGAGCTGTGGTGGGTGTGTAAACCCGAGATGACGGGATGTTGAGTCCTTGGCACTTCTTGTGAGGTTTGCCGTCTCGATCGACCCGTCCGTCTCGGTCACGGCCTGGGACGGGTCGGGTCAGTCCCGTCTCACTCCGTCTCGATCCATCTCGCTCCGTGTTAAAATAAAAAAAGATTTTATATATATAATATATATATATAATAATAGAATAAAATAAAAAAGATACTATATATATAATATAATATTAAAATAATAAAGCATCTGATCACGACCCACGACCCGGACGTCCCACCCACCGCTTGGGTTGGGTTGAGACGTCCGGGTCGAGGCATCCCAGACCGAGACGTCAATCCTGGTACATAAAACTAATGTGAAAATATGAAAGAGAAAAAAGAAAAAAAGTAAGCCTATCAACAATGTTGTTCAGAAGTTCAACAAACACATCTCATAAAGGTGAAAGTTGGCCAGGGAGAATAAATAGGAAGGTTATATACACAATTAAATTTAAAACTAATTTAAAGCAAATGCCACTTTGACGAAATCTCAAAGTGGATTGGTGGGTTTGCTCAAATGCTAAGGAACGCCCTTGATGATCGACGACAAGGAGCCCATCATACATCTCTAAATTAATTCTTACTTTTCTACCACACAAATTAATAAGGCAAAGCCTAAAATGATTAATGGTGAGATTTGGATGAGATAACAAAATTGTGATCCCCATCTTTTACTCCTTTTGAGGGAAGAAAAGACATCTTATTTTTTTTCTAAAAAAAACAAAAACTGGGATGTTCTCAAGAGGATCGATGACGAAAGGTGCAAAAGGAATTTCTATAAATAATAACATAAGGGTCCTAGAAAATTCGTTCTCCAAGAACTGGAATGTGAGCACGTATTATTAAATATTTAATCATTGAAAAGATTCCACCTGTCTCGAGCAGTCCTTTTTAAATGGATCAGCGGTTGGATCTCAAACCCAATAAGAATATAAAGAGTCGTTCCACTTGTCACTCATACCTGTTGGGATCATCTCCATTGGGCCTCTTGAGGTCACCATTGATATAAACACTTTTCCAGTACCCAGGGCCCAGCAATGTAAATCCAGGCTATTGGCCCAGCAATGTAAATCCTGGCAACAGTAGGCCAGACCATGTAGTTTTGTTTAGATAACTTCATGGGGGTGATTTGAAGTGAGATATTCTAACTTCCCATCAGTGTGCCATGAGGGTCTGCCAGTCAGGGAGGCATCAAGGTAACAAATGGCATTTAATATTGGATTTTTTACATATATATATATATATATATATATATACATATATGTATATATCCCTCTTAATTAAAATATTAATTGCACAAAAATCTGTTCTTCATTTGCATTTGCCAGTATACACTTGTTAGATGAATATGTTGTCATGTAGAACCTTGTCGTAACCATCTATCATGGCACCATGACAAATGATTACGACAAAGTTATTGACAACAATATATTTGTTTAACAAGAATGTACAAACAAATATAGATTCAGAACCAGTAGAATTTTATGTGACAATATATTTATATAATGAGGGTATATAAGTAAATGTAAATATAAGACATTTTTTTGTGTAATTAATAATTTAAGAGAGGTATCTATGTAAAAAACTCTTTGTTTAAGAAAAGTTTAATAATAGGGTGTTTGGGAATAATTTTCTTATTAAGGTTATTTCTCCTTTGATAAATATTTCACTGTCCTTGTTTACACAATTTTTGAATTTACAAAATTCAACTTGTGACCTATTTGATAAAATCTAAATAATACTTAAGGGAGTAAGAATGATGCTCATTAGGGAGATGGTTGAGAGAGAGAGAGAGAGAGAGGTGATAGTGTGTGTGTGTGTGTGTGTGTGTGTGTGAGAGTGGTGGTTATAGGAGGGGGAGAAAGAGAGGTGGTATCATGTATGCACACGTGTGTGTGTGTGTGTGTGTGTGTGTGTGTGTGTGTGTGTGTGTGTGTGAGAGAGAGAGAGAGAGAGAGAGAGAGAGAGGTGATTATGGGAGGGAGAGAAAGAGAGATGGTAACGTACGTGTATGTGAGAGATTGGTGGTTTTGGGAGAGAGAGAGATTGGTTCTTTTGAAAAAAATAAAGACTTATTTTTTATTTGAGAAAATGTATTGAAATGTTAACTCACTTCCTGAAAATTAGAAGAGGTGCTTCAAACCGGGCTTAATCTAAGTTGTTTTCTTAAAATAAATTTTGAGAGAGAAAATATCAAAAAAAATCACAACCAAACACTCCATGAACACTTACTTATGGGAACATTAGCCACTATGAAGAACTATTGTGACGAGGTTGCATGTGCCAATATCTTTATCTAATAGGGGAGTGCTAGCAAATGTAAATGTAAAATAATTTCACACAAAACCAATTTTAATAGGGATGTATATGTACAAAATCTTGTGTAGGGAAGTGGACGACAACTGAGGCCCGTTGGATTTGTGTAGAAAAGCGGCTGAACCGACCTCCTCACCATCGATGCGATCGGCGAACTGCAAATCAACACCGTATCGACGCAGGGGCTCGACCGATCCGCCCTCCTCGTCGTCGGATCTGGACGACAGACGGCAAATCGACCGACAAATTTGATTTAGTTGCAGACTTTATCCAATGGATCATACCTGCTCGACATCGTAGCCGGCACGAATTCGATCGTCAAAGAGGTCGATCCACGAGCACAGATCCGCCAAATGCAACCCCATCTTGCCGGTCAGGATGCAGCCCTGGCATCGCAGTCACATGCCAACCATGGCTATGTCCTTAAATTAGCACACTTAACGATATTTCGATGTTCATTAGTTAGTTTCTTTTTTAGTTATCCAATGCCGAACAAGTCAAATGGACTCACTGTGTTCTCGGAGAACCATGCATGCAGCAACAGGTGAACATACCCACCAGTGCTTTATTTATCACTAGGAAATACCAGAAAATAGAGCAAACTTCTGTTTGTTCTAGACAGCATGGCAGAACCAAATCAATAGAAGTCTACAGAAAATCAAGTTCAACATGTTAATGGATATCACCATCTCCTGAATTTCAAAAACTTGGATCTGGCACATATACACAATACAGACATGCTCCAAAAACCTCATTATAGTACTTGTTATGGTATACAGAACATAATCATTAATTGATGGAACATCCAATGCCATCCATATCACTGCATTTTCAGTGTCAACTGTAATATAGTAGATTAGTAGAGAGGAATAGAGACTTAAAAAGGTCATTTGTTCGAAGGACCTTTTCGTCAATTTGCAGGCTATCAACAGAATATGCACACAGGTTTTTCATAATTACTTCTGGCAACAAGTACACATACCTGACTCTTTCTCCTGAGCTAAATGCATGCTGTGGATTCCAGACATCCTAAAAGGGCTTAAAAATCCAAAGGTGCTACTGTTACAAATTTACAGGTTGAGGTCAAGCCACTGGGAGGGTAAGCAACCTAGCCTGGTTTTGCCCTTTAGAAGCAACATATGACAAGTAAGATACAGATAATAATATGTAAAAACACCTCTGCTTCAGGGCCACTTCCAGGCTAGCCACCTGTACAAGAAAGGATTTCCTACATATGATCTTAAAAATTAGGCTGGATGGTCAAGCTTAATTTACTCAGAGTCACTGTCAGTTGCCAAGAAACTGTACTCCTTCAGGCCATCAATTCTGAGGACCAAAGTTCCTGGGTTATCTTCACTCCATTCAATTCCTTCCTTCTCTACAAGACCAATCACCTGCAAACCATGGAGCCAACAAGTGAAAAAGCCTAAGTTTATTGCAAATAGAACAGGCAGCTGTCTGCCAAAAGCTTCTTTCGGACAGCAGATTACACTAATAATTTAATGTTGAGGCTTCAAGATCACTTTAACATGGCAGATGTAAGAATCAAAGACATACATGCAAGCAATAAATAAATTAAAACGAGCAACCATATTAGACTTAAATGACCAGCATACTGGTCTTCCTTTTACTGTTTTTCTCTCTTTTTTTTTGGTGGAGGGTGGGTGTGGGGTGTGGGGGATGGGGGGAGGGAATCAACAGAGCAGTTTGACTTCTTACTGGCATACTTGTCTCACATGAATAACTGCAGCCCTAGTGGGGCATAAAACTTGGAATGACGGTTACCGAAGATTGAGCAATCCAACATGCAATCAGTTTTGCCAATTGATCCTTGGAGTAAGACTACATTCGGCCAAATCTAAGGTTATTAGCAAAAATGACAAATTAAAGACATTACTTTGAGATACCACACTGGAAGAGCTAAAATTCCAATTTCATTGTTTTAGTTGAGACCTTTTCTTGCTGCTGCATCTGCTCCTGAACCCCAGCTGTTGAAAGTTGTGGTTATACTGTAGGTAAACAATTCTATAGCTTTTGCTTTTTCCTTGTCTCATTTCAGTTTCCTCTGTTGAGACCTTTTCCTGCAGCTGTACTTCTGGACCCCAGCTTCTTCTGCTGCTGAAGGTTCTATTCTACTCCACAGTAAACCACTTTTTTCCTTTTTTCTCTTTTCTCCTTTCCTTTTACTCTCCCATTTATCCCTCCCCTTTTTCCCCTCATCCCTGGGCTCAGGTTCCCAACTTAGTCTAATGACCGTTTAATAATCTCTACTCCACACAATCAAGGATGGCAGTTCCGGTTTCGGACCCGGTTACAATATCGGTTTCGGTTTCGGTTTCGGCCCGAAACATAATAAAATAATATTTTTAAGAGGGGAGTTGGCGTCTGATTTCTCCCGATTTCGGGCGTATGGTTTCGGATCGTCCAGGTCCGAAACCGATTCATTTCGGCCGAAACTGCCATCCATGCACACAATCAATTGATGATCAACTGAAACAGTTCAAACTTGTAAAACAAATTACTCTTCCTGGTGGTTCAAGTATTCTTCTGATTATTTTCATAGCTGGAGTTGCTGTGTTGTCTTTCTGATCTTTCCATATTAGTTCATGTATACATGGGATAGAAGCCTATTCCTTATGATGTGATACAGACTTCTAGAAAAAGCTAAACAGCACCAAACAATTGGTACGAAATTTATGTTTTCCACTCAGGTGCAATCTACTGGCATATCGCAAGGAAAACATTGAGGTTATGCAGCCAACTGAATAGCACCAAGCTATGCATCCTAGGTACATTTCAAAAGGCTGGACTCCAATTGGATGTCGCCACATGGTGAGTACTAGACCACAGATGAAGGTTATGCAGTGCCAATAACAGCTATTCGATGGCAAGATTAGCATGTTGAGGAGATGATCTGTTAATCCACAGAAATGTGGAGGTCCCCTTCAAAAGCATTAAAAGCAGCCATCCTTTTGAGATGTTAGACAAAGGGGAAAGGAAAAGAAAAGAACAGAAGGGGAAGAGGAAGAGGAAGAAATAAAATAAAGAAATAAAATGGATTTAAGGTTTGTATACTCTATTTTTGTGCTACAAATTTCCTATCACTTTTATGATTATTAATGTCGTGTGACCCTACAATTTGTGGGTTTCACAGACAAACTTGTGTAGGCCCATATTGTAGGATATGGACATGTGTCGTAGAATAACTGGGCACAGAATACGTGGCTTTCGAGCATCTCAAGTGTGGGTTTTGCCTTCGAGCATCACATTGCACACATGGTAGTATGGCAACAACATTTGCCTTCGGGCATCCCACTGATTTGTACCAATGGTGTTTGCATCTGGAATCAGCCTGATGTGTTTAATATATCATGAACCTAATGTCTGAATAGACATGAATTACAGATCATAGTCTAGACAATTATTTTTATTATCACTGAAAGATATGACAAGACAATTACTTTTATTATCAATGAAAGTTATGACGAGTGATCCCTAAATTGAACTAAAAATTGTTCGACCATGGACATTCTAGTGAGAATTCCCAAGGCTTGACATCACCCCACTAATGTGGCTAGTATTCCACAGAGAACAAACAAAGAATTATTGTCCTACCAGTTGCCTAGGTTTATCTCAGCAGCGCAACTTCGTAGCTAATAGAAAGCAGTTAAAATACCATCCAAAGGTTCCCTCCTAAATGCATAAGATTGATTAGTGCAAATCCTTGGGATAGGGCTGACTTCACAGTGCAGTTTCGTGGCAGAACGTGTCTGTCTTCTTGCGTATGTTGGGGGAATAGTGCTGATTCTCTCTTTTGTTTTGCTCCCAGGGCAGAGGGTTGTCTGCTGACTTTTGTATTTCGGAGTTTGTGGGAGCTCTCCCTTCATACTAGTGTATTCTCCTTTTCTTTTTATATTTGGTGGTACTATCCACTTTCAAAAAGAAAAGATTGATTAGTGCAAATATAATTCAGATTCCCAATTCAATAATCAAATATTCAATATACTACAGAAACAAGGATCGAAGAAGTCATCTACTTGACCTACCGATTGTTTCAATGTTCCCCTACCGACGCCACATCCAGTAATAACTCTGAGAAACTGTATTGCTAGAGAAGCAAAAGACATGGTACATCAGTGAAATGTAAATTTACAATACAACAGATCTTTGAGAAAGGAGAACAAACTGTTTGATCATAGTGTCTTGGAGGCTGGAGCTTACAAGGAATATAAGTAAACAATAAAAGGTGAAGCTTCAAAAGCCTGATTGCTTGCTTCACATGCTGTCCATGTAAATCAATCGTCACTGCATTTCGTATATCCTTGTTTCTGCAATCAGAAGTGCCAATATCATGTTCAAATGTTACATCAAGAAAGTAAGAGAGAAATCTTTCCATAGAAATATATGCTTACCTGGCTACAAAAATCTCTCGGCTGGCTTTCTCATCTGCCTGACGAGCCAATTTACCATAGAACTTTCCCTGAACAAAAAAGACAGCAAGAGCTCCATTTCATAACAAAACTGATAAATTGGATAGTGACTAGGATATATACAAAAATTGACAAAAACTATAAACCTTCTATAGACAAATAGGGTTCTAACTAATATATATATTTTTTAAAGTACATCACAATATATTGATAAAAGGGGTACTTAATGGTGTAGAAATCACCCAAAAATAGAGCAATGAAAAGCAAATCCGGCAGACACCACCAATGCAGAAACCAGAGAGAAACAGAAAAGAACAACACAACAAAAGGGAACAAAAGCTGCAGCTCCATCTCCTCCAGGGGATCACTGTTGTGCGAGATTGTTGAAGAGACGAAGAGAAAAAATGGAATGGATCGGGGATGGGCAGTTCAAAGGGTAGAATTTTTTTGAATATATAACTTGTTTGCACTTATACTTTATTCTTTATCAAAAATGTTTTTCTGCACTTTTTTTAGGGATCAGATGTCTACCTTTGGGTCAGCTGATCTGATCCCAATAAAAATCTAATCCAGACATGTCAATCCCCGATCATGATCCAATTCTACTTTCCTTGGTTACTGACCACCTCTGAAATCCACTTCTCCCACTTCTGCAATGCCAGTACCTACTGACTACAAGACCCCTTATCCCCCCAGATACACTTCTGGACTGTGCCCATCCTAAAGCATACAGCAGCAGTAACCTAAAAGCCACTGCCCTCCTCATTGGAATCATCAGAGATAAATGTTACCAGGTCATCATTCCTCCTTTCTACCTCTTTCTCTTCTATCTCGCCTGTGCCTGTCCCTCCACCCAACTGCTCCACAATGGCTTTCCAACAAAATCCTCTTCCCAGTTTCAATTTGATGTCAGAATTGTATTGTAGGTATTTAAAGACAGTACTCAGCAATGTTCTCTCACCAATTTGATATTTTTTTCGAACACCACAAATGGCTGAACACTGGTTTAAAAAAATGTATTTGGTAAGAATCTAAAATTGAAAATAGACAGTAAACCAATACAGTGGCAGGTGAACCATGAATGGTGTTCATGTGGAACATGGAAATCTTAGCCACAAAGCATAGATACATAGGAAATTTTTTGTCACCTAATTTTCGTTGTCAAATACTACAAATAGTTGAATACTGGTGAAAACATAGCAAAAATGCAAATCTGACAATAGACAGGTAAACCAGTATAGGCTATAGACCAGATTATTAGAGTCCAACACAAAATCTTAGAAACCAAGTCTAGTTCAATGTGAACATCTAACAATTATTGAATAAAAGATTTACTTGAAACACCAATGAAAAACCAAATAAAACAACTGCAATGGCAAAAATAGTTGAGAAATATTGTATCAAACCCCCAAACAAGAATAATAGTTCTTTGTGAATGAGCCATACTTTCTCTGAAAGGTATCTGGCATGAGCTCGTTCCCCTTTTGAGTAAGCCACCGCAGCCTGAGGATCAGTTCAAAGGCAAACATGTCATCATGAAGAACACCTCCTTCAGGAAGGGGAAAATGCCTGAAATTGAGATCAGGTCTTCATGACAAGGTTCAATCAAATCTTGTAAAAGTATACTCTTTGGTAGTAGGATTTCATTGTGTCCCAATGCTGTCTTGCAACACTTCGAAGGACTGCATAACCATCATCTTTACCTAGGATGTGAAAGAGAAGTAATTAAGGCAGTCAATGCAATGTCGAACGACATCATTACATGCATGTGCTGGCCAAAGCCATTCAGTGTGCAATTCTGAATCATAAAATAGATTTTCTCTCACAAACATAATACTAAACTACTGAGCCTTTCAAGATAAACATTAAGATACGATGGCTAAACTAGAAATGCCACAAAATAGACAGAAGAAAACCATAACAGTCTAATTCTTCATAAAACAGATTCTCATTTTAGCACATTTCATACATTAAGACAGAGAATACGCCATAAAACAAAAATGTCCCCTGCAGTATCAACTAGTCTCTCATAATTTTCATCACTGAGATATTAATGATGCATCAGCATAAAGAATTACCATTAACAGCAGCTTCCAGTCCTTACTTCATACGCGCATATTTTTCTTAGATGCTTTTGAAACCCAGGATGGTAATGCATGGGGTTGATTTCTGAGAACATTTTCCCCCTTCTTTTTTTGGGGGGAGGGGGTGGTTATAGAAGGTCTTCTACCCCGTCACTGATGCATATTGGAAGAAACTCTGTTGTAAATCTCTTTGTTGTTTTCCTGGATTCTGTGACATCCTTGCGACTATAAACTATTTTTTATGCTTGATTACTTGAACTTTGAGGTCTGTTTTATTAACTTTTTTTTAATTCCCTCAAAGTTTTTTAAAGTTGATGGTACCACATAGTTTATAAAAAGACAAAAATTACAAGTAAAAAGGGAGGGCTCCCCAAAACTCCCCCGTACAAAAGAAAAGGAAAAGTTTTCTCTACCCCTGAAGCAAAGATAAAATAAGAGAGTTACAATTATCCGCGATACAGAAAGTGTCCCCCCAACTTTTCACAAAATAGAATATCAAATCCAGACATTTAGCAGGGTCTTGAGCTTCTCTTCTGAAAATTCGGCCAATCCTCTCCCTCCAACATGCAAGATCATCCACCATTACTAACAATCAATCTTGGAATTCCTCTGCATTCGCCAATTTTTGATGAATTCTTCCACAGTGCTTTCTATCACTTTGGCGCATCCAAGCTTAATACAAATGCCAACTACATTATCAACGGGATGCCATCCAAGAGTTTAGGTGGCCGTTGTCCTCTTGCTCTTCTCTATCCAGACAAGCCCTTACTTCCTCTCTTACCTCGGGTGTTTGGGTGTCTTTGCTTCATTCATACTCTGGGTCCAAGTAGCACTAAACTTGATCCACGGGCTATTCGTGGTGATTTTCTCGATTACTCTTCTACTCAAAAAGGTTACAAGTGCTATGATCTTGTCTCTCATCATTTCTTTGTCTGGAAGGATGTTACTTTCTTTGAGTCCAAGTCCTACTACTCTCCCCGGACCCAGCCTCGGGAGGAGAATTCTACCATCCTACCTTCTTCCTCTTCTTCTGTTCCTCCTTTGTTGCCTGTACCTCCTCTTTTTAGTTCTGCCACAGATGGATATCCTGGTGTTCATACTCCTGTGATTAGTACAGAGTGTTGAGAAGCAGAACAAATTATTACTTGCAAGTGGAAGAATTTCAAAGAAAGTCCTCTACTGATCAGCCAATTCCAGAGAGTGCTAACCTTTCATATTCTTCTACGTTTGATGACTTGAATATTCCCATTGCTGTCAGAAAGGGTGTTCAGGACTGCACTAAACATCCCATCACCAATTTTGTTACCTATTCTCATGTTTCTCCCCAATACTATTCTTTTCTCTCTTCATTATCCTCCGCCCATGTCCCTACTATCTTTTCTAAAGCTGTGTAGGATTTGAAATGGCAACGTGTAATGGATGAGGAGTTGAATGCTCTAAACAAGAATGTAATTGGGCCCTAGTTAATCTTCCATAGGGCAGAAATCCAGTTGGATCCAAATGGGTCTACACAATTAAATATAATGCAGAGGGTGAGGTACAACGGTATAAAGCCAGACTTGTTGCAAAATGATTTACTCAGACATGGGATTGATTATCATGAGACCTTTACTCCTATAGCGAATCTAAAGTCTGTCAGGATGATCCTTTCATTGGTTGTTCAATACTCTTGGGCTCTGTACCAACTAGATGTAAACAATGTCTTCTTGAATGGTGATTTACAACAGGAAGTGCATATGCTGCCGCCACCTAGAATTGATACAAAATGGAAAGTTTGTCATCTAAAGAAAGCACTTTACGGGTTGAAACGGTCCGCTAGAGCCTGGTTTGATAGGCAGCATCTTGCCATGGTCAGATTTGGTTTCAAACAATCAAATGCTGATCATACTATGTTTGGCAAGTGGACAGGGGGCATGTAACTGTGCTACTTGTTTATGTAGATGACATGATTGTCACAAGAGATGATGAGGCAGAAATCAAACAACTTAAGTAAGACTTGGCTACTGAATTTCAAATCAAAGACTTGTGTAAGTTAAGATATTTCCTGGAAATCAAAGTAGCTAGATCAAGCAATGGGGCTTATATCTATCAGAGGAAGTATGCGTTAGATTCGCTGACGGAAACTGAAAAGTTGGGGTGTAAACCTGCAACAACACCAATTGAATTAAAACATGGCCTATCAGAGACAGGGGGAGAAGAACTCTCACTAAAAGATAGGAGTTTGTACCAGAGATTGGTAAGAAAACTCCTATATTTGTCATTGACTCAGCCAGACTTGTGCTGTAAGTGCAGTCAGTCAGTTCATGCATGCTCCACAAACAGTACATGTGAAAGATGTAGAATGCATACTAAGATAGTTGAAGCCATGTCTAGGAAAAGGAATTCTTTTTCAGGAAGCTTAAAGCCTTAAGTCTTGAAGGATATGCAGATGCTTACTGGTCCGGGTCACAAGACGACAAGAGATCAACTTATGGTTATTGTACCTTTCTAGGTGGCAATCTGGTTACTTGGAGAAATAAGAAGCAAACAGTGTGTGCAAGGTCAAGCGCGGAGACAGAATACAGGGCCATGGCAAATGGATTAACAGAGTTGATCTGGCTAAAACTCCGTCCGTTGGATCTGGGAGTTCTAGTGAAACTGCCCACAAAACTCTATTGTGACAATAAGGCACTAACAAACATTGCAAATAATCATGTTCCACATAACAGAACAAACACATTGATATTGGCAGGCATTTCATTAGAGAGAATGAACTCAAGAGAACTTTGTTTGCCTTACGTGAAGTCACAAGAACAAATTGTTGATGCCTTCACAAAGGCTATGACTGACGCTCAGTTTAGGTCTGCCCTTGACAAGTTGAGCAAAAAGGATATCTATGCTCACCTTGAGGGGGAGTGTAGGAAAACAAGGGTATCTCTATAATAAATAGGGATGTATTTGTAATATTGTTGGTTTCTTGGGTTTTCTTGTAAATTTCTCTTTCTTTCTAGTCATCCTATTATAGGAGGGCAGAGTTGTAACTTCCCATATAGACTTTAATATAAAAGAAGGGCAAACTGAGCATGGGGAGTTGGTTCGTGGCCTCTCATTCCTCTTCTTTCATCGGCCTCTCTTGCCTCTATTCTATTACTAAACAACAAAAGAAATAAGTCTAGCAGCTTGAAAGTATAGAGCATCAGTAAGAAACAGATCCAAAGCTCATGCAGTTTCGACAACACCATTGGCATCGGTCTCTCAGACCTTTCGCATTCAATTGTCAGGGGGAATCTGGATACCGTCATTCAGGAGGAATCTCAAGCCAGAGGAGATGGATCAACTAGAGGGTCTCCTATGCTTCCTTTTTGACTATGCTCCATCGCCAGACAGAGAGGACCAGTGGTGGTGGAGGTGAGAGGAGGGCTCCTTCTCAATTAGGTCAGCTTATACCTTCATTTCCGACGGAGGGGTGCACCACCGCCTTGCCTCACAGATTTGGACTCCCATGAGTCTACTAAAAGTGAAACTTCTTATCTGGAGGATCTCGCACGGGAGGCTGTCAACCTGTGACAGGCTTGCTCCTTTTCTCCAGAATATACCCACCATATACTGTTTATGTGGAGAGAAGGATGAGATCTTGAACCACCTCTTATCAGGATGCTCCTACTCACAGGATGTTTGGGCTAAAGATCGCTAGTAGGACACATGGTGTTATCGGCTTGCAAAGGAATGTGCATCATCTAATGGGGCAATGGGATAGAAACTGGACTCTAAAGGGAGATAGAGTTACTTAGTGGGTTATTCTTCTCGCTACATTGTGGGTATTATGGGGAGAAAGGAGCAACAAAACTTTAAGAGGGGAAGCTAGAGCAGTGGAAAGACTTTTTTTTTTATTGTAAGAGGGTGAGAGCAAGGATGGCAGTGTCGGTTTCAGACTCGGTTTCGGCCGGGTCCGAAACCGATACGACTCGGTATCGGTTTCGGTTTCGGTTTCGGCCGAAACCGGTTCAAAACAGTTAGAAAAGGGGGCAATCTATGAAAATGTTAGGTTTCGGCCCGAAAACAAGTTAGGTTTCGGCGAAAACAGGTTAAGTTTCGGTCGGTTTCGGACCGAAACCGGACGGTTTCGGTCGGTTTCGGTCCGAAACCGGATGGTTTCGGTCCGAAATCATTAAAAAATATATTATTTTTAGTATCGGCCCTGCTACAGTGCAAATGCCCGTTTCGGTGTCGGTATAGGCCGAAACCGATACGTTTCGGCCGAAACGTATCGGTTTCGGCCGATACTGCCAACAATGGGTGAGAGAACAGGCGGAGCTCCTTTGTAATGTGAATTCTCACAACTCTTCCATTTTTGCTTTGTTGGGGGGTTAGTGTGGGTCACACTGTCTTCATGTGGGCTGTTTTTGCTGTATATAGGATTTTTTGGCAACACATTGACTATACTTGTACATCCCTCTTTTACTTTTAATACAATAGTGGTACCACCCACTTAAAAAAAACAGAAAAAAGAATAAGAATTATGTCAAAATCATGACCAGCATATATCTTGTGACTATCCAAACAACAAAAGAAGCTACATGCAGGATCCATCAAGTGCAGTATATATACCATTTGTCAACTTTTGTAGTGATTCTGCCATGCCTGTAAAATTGAGATCCATCCCCTGACTTAAGGATTCCACTTTCTTTAGAGCTTTCTTCCAGTCCATACGGCTTGGTTCTTGTTTGGAAGTATTGGGCACATTAAACAAAGATTCCAGCACCTTTTGCTGAAGATCCAATTTTCCTGCCCCCCGCTCGGATGAAGAGTGGTCATCTGAACAAAGATGAACTTCGGAGTAGTCCCTACACAGTAATGAAACAAGATGTCTAATGAAAACTGCAAGTAGCAACTACATTAAAAGAAAACAGGATACGTTGGATATTATTCTTAACTCTGCTTTAGCATTTCATAGGCCAGAATAATTACATATAAAACAAGTGGACAAACATTTCAGCACATAAACATGATGAAATCAGGCTATTAGCAGCATTGATCTTTACGCACCAATCAAGTATATAGGGACGTTCAACCAAAATTCACAAACCAATTAAACATACAGAGATCACAAGGCATATCTTCTCCGTTCATTCCATTCTTGACATGATTGCTAATAATCCTCAGCTACAAGTCATTAACTGATACAAGTTGAGGCCACATTTCTTACCTTTTCTTTTCTGAAGAAGCAGAGCATTGTGTAACCAACATGTTAAGATACCAAAACTTGACACTTGTACAATACTGCACAGATAGTCACAAACTAATCCAGTGCAACCATGAAAAGAAAGTGAAACAGGAAAGAAAGAGAAACACTGAATGATTAACAGTAAAAAGGGAATGATTAACAGTAAAAAGGGATGCAAGTATGAAAATCAGCTACTGCCTCACCTGAACAAGGAAAGAAGAAATAACCACACAAAATACAAAGTTGGCGACTTATATATCATGTGGAGGGTCCCATTGCCACTAGTGGCAAAATAAGAATGGTGCTACCTATTCCAATGCCACATGATTTAATCTCCGATTTTCACTCTATACATTAAACCTTCTCTACTATTAGTAAACCAGTTATGGATTCATCATCATCATCATCATCAAAGCCTTATCCCAATTAATTGGGGTCGACTACATGAATCATGTTCCGCCAAAGATTTCTATCAAGTGCAATATTCATATTTAAACTCAAGGAACTAATGTCCTTCATAATAACATCGCACCATCTCATTTTAGGCCTTCCTCGAGCTCTTTTACTAGCATCCACTAAGATTTGGTCACATCTTTTAATTCTGAACCAGTTATGGATTAAAAATTATATAGTCTCAACATTTATTTCTCATGCATCGAATGGACATACAATGAACGGCTTAGGCAGTGTAATTTATGGTATCATGTCATATGTAAGTTTTTATGTCAGATTTGAATGATTTTTTATTTGTAGCTACATTTACAATATTGGAGATGATTTAACAGTGCAGATTGAAAATAGGAGATCAAATCATGTGATTTTGAAGTAGGTGATATATATATATATGAGGGTCCTCGAAAAAAAAAGGAAAATGGGGGCGCGACCTCAATGTCCGTGAGTGCTGCTTTCCTCAAGGCACCAGGTTGCCGTGCCGAAGAAAGCAGGTGACACTTTCTTTGGAATAGGCGAACCACGGATGAAGGGTGCCGCCTGATCATGCACCCTCGTGATCGGATGGCACTCTGCATTTGCACCAACACTTCAAACTTTTTTTTCTGGTTTCCATGTCCCTGTATCTGGTTCATATCTGCCCTCCGTGAATTTTTGGGTGCCAGCAACCCCCTTTTTCTTGGGAATGCTGCAAGCAGACTTAAACCAGGTAGCAGACTGTATCAGCCCACTATACACACACACACACACACACACACCCCCAAGATCAAACCCTCCCACCTGTAGAGGCCTAAGAAGGGGGTTCAAAAGATCCCATATTGGGAACTACAAAGATGGGCATGTGCTTATAAGCAAGACCCAAATCTTCTCCTTTGAGGACCCCTTTACCAGCAAAAAAGGACAAAACCCTAGCCGTCCCGGGGCATAGCGGGGACAATACCTCAAAGGAGACATCCCAAATTTGTACGTCTTCATTAGTGCCGTCTGTGGGAACCTCGGCCCAATAAGCACAAAGCCCACCTTTATTGGGAGGCTAGTGTAAAGGCCTAAGAAGGGAGCTCAAAAGATCCCATATTGGAAACTACAAAGATGGACATGTGCTTATAAGCAAGACCCAAGTCTTCTCCTTTGAGGGCCTTTTTACCAATAAAAAAGGACAAAACCCTAACAGCCCCCGGGCATAGCGGGGACAATACCTCAAAGGAGACGCCCCAAATTTGTACGTCTTCACCACCCAAGATCAAGCCTAAATCACCAACTGTAGGCAGGCCAAACGTCTCGTGGACAGTGGTATAAGATTCACTTTCCAAAACTGTGGTTTATAAAGGGCATGTCTGTCAAAGAAATACCTCAGTCAGCCACAGACAGATACATGCTGGAAATGCAAATAGTGCCATTACCTATACTGAACCACTTGCAACCCTCCTCCTTCAGCCTCTCCCATAAGTCCATTATTGATTTCCCTCTTCAAATATTGAACGAATAAAACATCATACTTCTCTTATTTATCATCATCATCATCATCAGAGCCTTATCCCAATTATTTGGGGTCGACTACATGAATCTTGTTCCGCCAAAGATTTCTATCAAGTGCTATATTCATATTTAAACCCAAGAAGCTAATGTCCTTCCTAATAACATCGCACCATCTCATTTTAGGCCTTCCCCGAGCTCTTTTACTAGCATCCACTAAGATTCGGTCATATCTTTTAACCGGCGTTGAGTTAGGGCGACGAAGCACATGACCAAACCACCTGAGTCTATTTTCTCTCATTTTACTATCAATTGGGGCTATCCCTAAGTCCTTACGGATGCGCTCATTCCTAA
Organism: Amorphophallus konjac; assembly: GCA_022559845.1. NCBI lineage: Eukaryota > Viridiplantae > Streptophyta > Magnoliopsida > Alismatales > Araceae > Amorphophallus > Amorphophallus konjac. The sequence continues at coordinate 526,715,949 of CM040121.1, forward strand.
TCTTGTCTTTCTTAGTCTTGCCACACATCCATCTCAACATCCTCATCTCTGCTACACACATTTTGTGAATGTGTTCCTGCTAAATCGGTAAAAAGATGATCCTCTTATTAGTCTCGCCATACTTCTCTTATTTATAAAGATGATAAATGGCAAGCCTTACTCCTGCTAAATCGGTAAAAAGATGATCCTCCAACAAGTGAGTCTTGCCATACTTCTCTTATTTATAAAGATGATAAATGGCAAGCCTTACTCCTGCTAAATCGGTAAAAAGATGATCCCCAACAAGTGAACCTGAGTTCAGGAGAATAACTTCTCACTGTCGACCTACCTTGCCTAATTCCAGATGTGAACATAAAAACATACCAAGGACATTTTGGATGTGAACATAAAAACATACCAAGGACATTTTGGGAACCAACAAGTACCAGCAACGCTATACATGGATGTACTCTACACAGAAGGGGGCATGTTTGGGTCATTGTCAATATTTGCATCTCCTTGCAGAGGAGAAGATAGTCTCAATGCAGAAGATATTCCAAGTCGAGGTTTTTTTCCCTGTGAAAGAAGATATTTTCTGTATTGGATGTCAAATGTCACCCGGAACATGCATATTTCCATCTCTGACTCTTGACAGAGGACCAGCAGTCCTTTATCCTTCTACCACGCGGGACCTTACAAAGACCTTTTCCCTCAGACAGAACAGCTTCAACCCCCCTCATATAACTGCCTATCCTTTCTTGGTACCAAGGCAGTCACTCCATCCTTTCAAAGCAACAGCAGCACAAACCTGTGGCAGAGGCAGCTGACAGCTTCAGAGTAAGGACCAACAACCAATATAATCAACATGTAGGCTAGTAAGTAAGACCTTGCTAATGGTTTCTTTTGCTCCATGTGACTCTATAAAGCAGCCTCGCAGCCACTTGCCTTCCCCACAGGTAACTCCAGGGAGAATATTTACTTTACTATACCTTCCTGAATGCGCCAGTTAACGACAAAGAATGACCCATAGGAGAACAACATGTAGGTGACACCACAAAATAGCAACACCCCAAAAGAAAACTTGCCAGTCAATTGATGGGACATGAGGCCTTATAAAATAGGATCATGGGATGGTTGCAAGATGGGGTCAAATGACAGTAGCTGAATCAACAATCATCTCCATGTTCATTTCTTTTTTGCTTCCCTTTGCTGTGCAAAGCAAGAACAGAATTGTTAGCTAGAACATTCAGCTTTTGTCTAAAAGATGTGTTTCTTCTGAATCAGTTATTGTATGTAACCACCTGTATCTCATATCTCACAAAGAATTTGTTTCTCTTTGATGTTATCAATAATCTTTTTGGGGTATTATGGTCTAACATTTGAAAAGTGATGTTTATTTAGAAAAAGATTGTTTGCACTCACAAACAACAGTTCAGTAAGTTGACAATCTATGCTAAAGTAATCCCTGTCATGACATAAAGTAATTTGGAAAGCTACCAAATAGAACCCAAGGAGGAAAAAGACAACACCACCAAACGTTGTTCTTTTTTGGCATTTCTCAGTACAAATATTTGCACAGACATTGGATTCCAACACTGTAACTCATATTCATGCCCCAGGTTCGGTGTCTACAGGAAACAAAAATCAACATACTTGAATCTCAATTTCTATGATGTTTGATTGAAAGGTAGAATGGCACATAATTCAAGCAAACTGATATCCAACAAGCACTTGTCAGCAGCCAGATCATCCAAAAGCAAGAACGAACAAGCCTAGGAACATCCTCCACAACTAAACCCAATCTCATGAAGGAATCGCTTAATGCTTCCCACTATAATCCATAGGCTTCCTACCCGTGGAAACACTCTTTGCTTGCAAATGTGAACATACACCTCACCAGGATGATGACCTGTGGATACAGCCATACAGGTGCAACTCATCTTTTTTGTTTCCTCTCAAGATGCTAAACACTAAAACACCTAGGAAGAGTGATAGAATACTTAAATATATAGTAATTGCATATGTATAAACGAATTTTTCATGCAGGTGGGATTTGCAGTTTTGCTTGGATATACCTTATCCGTTGTCTGGATGAGCCAGACAAATATGGAATATAATTAAGAAATTTTGCTCAAAATATTAATATAGGATGTTGGGGCGAACGCAACTACCGGATCTTTAGGAGGGAGTTGAGAGTTGTGGAGTCGGTTGTCTCTTTTATTTGTGATAAAGTGAGGGAATGGGCTGAGCTCCTTTGTAATGTGAATTCCCTCAACTCACCTCTTTTTGTTTTGTTGGGGGGTTAGAGTGTTCCACACTTGCTTTGTGTGACCCTTTGTATAGGATATTTTTTTGTCTATACTTGTAAATCCCGTTTTGGGTATTTTTTGTCTATACTTGTAAATCCCATTTTTTCATTTAATACAATAGTGGTACCACCCACCTTCAAAATATATATATTAATATAGGATGTAGTTGAAAAATACTTACATTAGCTATTCTCTTTTTCCCCATCATGCTTTCAAAGCTGAGGATGACGACAAAGGTGAGGTTCCACCTAGCTCCGGGATAAACCAGGTTCTATCTCACAATTATAAGTGAATGTCCGTTAAACCACTCATACAGGTCCTGTGTGTGTGGATGGAAGCCACATTTAAATACCAAGGTTTCTCCTTTTTACACAGCCAATCAGAAGAGCTGAAGTGACCAGTCACTTAATATTGCATGAAAAGTAGCTTCAAGTTCAATAGAGTAAACGGTTATACTAGATTGAAACAAGCCTATATGCCAAGAGGTTTCTCTGTGGCAAGTGATGCATGCAAACATGACGCACGTATGCACAGGCCAACATCACTGCTGCAGTGAAGGCAAGAGAGGAGGGGCTGAAACAGTCAGCAACGTTGCTGCAAGCCTACCAGTTGCGATGATGCAGATGGCACTGTTGCTGTAGATGGACAGAGAGGGAGGGAGGGAGGGAGGGAGGGAGCAGGGGGGAGAACCCAGTCATTGTTGCAGAACTGAGAGGGAGAGAGGGAAAGAGAGGAATTGCAACTGGTCAGCACCACTGCTGCAGCCACTTCACATTGCTGCGGCAGTATCAGGAGGGAGAAAGGAAGGGATAGAAAGGAGCATGAGCTCTCCAACTGACCTTCAATTAACCCAGCTCGTGACCATAGAGGACAATACCTCCCAAAACACTGAAGACAGCCTGTGATGTAAGAAAAGGTGCTCCAATGACTTAATAAGTGCATAACCTAGTTACATGATTTTGACAATAAGAAACTAGCTCAGTGGGGCAAAAGGACTTTTCTTTTTCAAAAGAAATGTGGAATGTAGCACCAATTTTATAGCAATAAACAGAGGTAGTACAGTGGGTAAGATGAGGCAAGGTTCCTCATCTAAACAAAAAAGAAACAATGAAACACAATTGAGGACTACTATATCAAAATGTATTAGCCATGGACATTTACTCCATACTAAGCCATGGACACGACTCCCCTCTATCAGTCATGAACAGATAAATGGAAGCTCTTCTTCATGTGACTTTGGCTGAGAAGTGTTAAAACTGTGGGGGACTTCATATGTAAAAATTACTTCGCACCAAAGTAATAGAAAACCCTCATGTAACCTTTATTAAACGTGTCATAAAATGTGGAGAACCTGACATGATACACTACATATAGCCATAAAAAGTGCAAAAGTTTAGAAAGGTAAACTCACAAGGGCAGTGGTGAAAGAAGGATCTTTGATCATTAAGATTCTATATGGTCATGAATCAGCTATTTCCAACTTTACACAGGATGTTTGTACACCAAGAAAGGAAGATCATGCAAAATAATTATTTTCTTTGGAGTGCAGTTAAATCAGTAGCCTTTTATGTGAAAGACAAAAAGACCAAGATAAAATAACAACTCCTTTTTGCAGACGGGCTAGAAAATCATAAAACCAACTACCTGTAAACAGAGCTAGCAGTTTATATATAGGTTAATGCAGTCAGTTCCTTATCATTGAAAATTCTCAGGCAATGAGAGATCATTGCCAGCAGAATGAGCACACAAACAAAAAAAAGCTCTAGATTCTATATCTGGTGTATTAGCTTACCCACATAATTCTATAGACCACTTAGTCGCAACCATATCCACATGCACAGGTTTCTTCGTCTAGCAAACCAAAGTAAGAAGAATGACAATCAGAGTGAAGCTCACCTGGGATCATATCCTACAGATTGTGGGAGCTCATGTGCTTGTACATGTGGATGATGTCTTGAGTCTGATGTCTTATCCATTAACTGTAATGAACATTATAAGGAAGGCCATAAGGACAAACAATGAGTTTAACTGAATGTCAGAGATTTCCAGGCAATTAACATTGGCAAATATAAAATGAACATGGGTCATCTGGTCAACTATGTGCATAAGCAAGATCTTCCTTTCAGCTCCAATGCCATCCAATCGAGGCTACTGTCCAAATTGGGAGGGTGGAAAAAAGTTACCCTGTAAGTGGCTCGTTAACTCCTGGAGGTCTTTGCCTCTGGTGGAGAGGAGGGGGTGTTTTCTTCTTCTATCTTGAATCTACCATCTAGGTGGACTTTCTGGGATTTCCTTTATATGTACTCTTTATTTATGCTGCTTCTTACCTTCAATGAATTGTGGTCTTTCAACCACCTTCCAAAAAAAAATGATCAAACTCACGAGTTCCCAACAGCGTTGGGTGTAGAAATGAAACAAGATTAATTAAAGCATGATTCTCCCATATATCTGAAATGGCGAGTTCCCTGTTGATCTTAAAGGTCAACTAAGCAACAGTAAAAGGTGGATGTCTCATATTCTTCTTTTTCTTGGGATTAGATAATTGATGAAACCATTTTTCCTTCAACAAGAAGAATCTTATCTTGATGCAGGAAATGAGACATTTATGACAAATTACACATTAGACAACCAACTGCATGTTATTTATCACATTTTGAACAGATAAATTTATACAACCTGAAACGAACATGTAATACATTGAAATGAGCATCATCTAACTTACTGTTTTCTCAATTTTTCTCACATACTTCTCATTTTACATAGCAATACCTCAAAGCTTCCTCAAATTACCTAACAAGTAAGGTTCTGTTGGAAGTCCATGATGCAACACATTTTTTCTCGAAAGTAGTGGAGATTGTACCACCACTTTCATTAATAAAATGCAAAGCTTTGTCTCTTGTCAAGAAGGTCAAAAAGTAGTATCACAAAACCAAACAGTGTCTAAGCATTTTATGTTCTTTCATTTTTACACACATTATTTGCATGAGTGGGATCATTATGACATTAGCAAGTTCGGGTGTTGGGGTAAACAAAATATGCTCTTGAAGAGTAATGCCTCGCAGCTGTCAACTTGTCCTTAGGTGACTTGTACAAAAAGAAATGGCAGAGATGAAAACTAATCATCAAGTAAACTCAGAGCTTGAACATGAAAGTCATGAGAGGCTTTGAGAAGAAAAATACTCCACAATAACATAGGCATTAATAAGGGGAGATAAAGGTATTCTTCCAAGATAAGAAGCTATTTTTTTCTAGAACAAGGAATACCAAAACTATTCTTTTGACTTTCACGAAAACTGAAAACAAGTCTTTTTTATAATAGTTATAGTTAAGCTACACACACTAGACAACATGAGAACCCAAATTATCCAACAATACCAAGTGACAAGTATGCAAACAATATGACCAGAATACAGGTGCTCCTTAAGGCCCTGGTCCTGCCTGGGCCAGGCTCCGAAAACCCCAGCCTGGTCCAAATTAGGCGGACAGAGAGGTGGGACTTCAGAAGGGAGATACAGATTGCCTGGTATGACTAAGTGGTAGATCCACCACTGTTGCAGAGATGCCTCTCTGCCTAACCTCATCATCTCTGCTACAGATAACAGACTCACAGAGTTCCCTGACATCTGGGACTCCAATATGTTCAGTGTGTACAGAGAGACAACTGTGAGAAAGGATGAAGCCCACAGAAGAGGAGAGAAGGCAATCAGCCTCATTATCGCCAGTGGAAAAACTAAAAGGTGGTGTGGCGGTGGATGAGTTGGATATGATGAGGATTTCTTTTCGAAAAAAATGTGGATCGTATTGCCAATTTTATTTTAAAAAAATAGACAGAGAACAACGAAGTGAGGAAGGTGAGGTTCCTCACCCTTGGAACCATACCTCAAACTACAGAAGCATTAAAGAGAAACCAAATGGCAAAAGATAAGCAACTCTCCCTTTCCTACCTGGGGGGGGGGGGGGGGAAGAAACGAAAAAAAATTTATGAAACACCAGTGACTACAAATGCTCAACAAAAGTTCCACTTTCCAGGAAGGTACAGCTGATGTGATTGCCTCAAAAATGCCAGCAGGTAACCTGAAGTAAAAGAGTAAAGTACTTTGCAATAACACCAGTGTGAACTTCGATTAAATCACTGAAAACCTAGAGAAATGTTGAAAAGGAAAGGTCCTCAAATACAACTATTACAGTGTTCACAAACTTAGACTTCATTCGCTAGGACATTACTTCTCAAGAAAAATGGACACTGCAATTGATTCCTCAAACCCCACATCAGACTGCTTCCTATTGGTTTCTTGGGTGCAAATTATGTTAATTTTTCTTCTTCTAATCAGCTTCTGACTGCACTCTGCTTCCTTGGATTAATCGACCCTCGAATATTCCAAGTAAGAATCATCATCCTAGTGACTGAGCTTTTCTGTGAACCCTAGTGAATAAGTCTCATAAAGCTGCTCAGTATATGAAAATCCCAATAGGCCTCGTAGCTCCCTTTGTCCCTAGTCCTCATGTTCTGAATTTCTTCATTACTGGTGTATTTATCCCAAGGTTTTTGGAACTTGCCTATTTTATTCTGGGTTTGAATGCCTGGAACATTGGCCCACTACACTACCACGTCATTTCTCCAGTCTAGCAGGAAGGAAGGCCTGGGGAGTATTGGCCCTCTCCACATTACCTCTTTGTTTCTCTGCACTACCTCTTTTTCTCCATGCTACTCCTGGGTTTGAATACCCAGAATATTGGCCCTCTCCACTACATCTCTGGTCATGAACAGGTGGAGCTCCTCGCTTTCACAGTTCAAACTGTCAACTTCCAACAAAGACCTGCAAAGGCCTGGGATGCTAGGGTTCACATCGTATCTTCAAGTTAGCTCTGCCAAAATACTCAGACTACCCCTTTGATGCCCTTCTGCATTTATCTGCATCTAACTTCAGTTGGAGCCATATCCTGTCCTGGAATGAAGAAATTTGATCGACTTCAATAAGCACCTCGACAAACTCCAACATGTTCCATTGACTAGTATCCTTGGTGACTTCTTTCGCGGCATCAAAAGAAGCCACGATGTCCTTGAACACTTCCACACTCCACAGATGATGTGAAATAACCACTAAATGACAACACAAATAAACCCTGATATTCAACCGTCATGCCCACTTCGTCACCCCACTCAACCCATATCACAGAATGGTTACGCAGTCAAAGCACCTTGCTGTTGAGAACCGATATTTGATCCCTGGCATTGAGAAAAACACTGAGTTTCTTTTTTTTAAAAAAAAGAGAGTGGTTTATACCACCAATTTTATCAAAATAAAGAGAGGTGGTACAATTGTTGAGGAAGAGGAGATGTTCCTCCACCTCCTACGAAGAAAAGCACAGTGCTGAAAAGACAAATACAATTGTGTTCATATATGCTCTAGTGCTTCTCAGCTGGCCATACATTCATCATGGCCTTCAAAAGTCTTTTGCTTCCAAATGCCCCTCTTGAACATACCCTGCAAGACACCCCTTCAAGGCCTTCACACTTTGTGGGATATTTTTCCAGCAGGTACATCCCCTGAATTGTGCAAACCTCAGAGTTTTGCTTGGCATTATGTTGGCCAGGGTAGGGAGTAGGGACCACAGTGTGTGGAGGAGGAGGATGGCTGGAGCACATGAGAGGGTTTGTAGGGAGAAGCCAGGCTTCAGGGTCTGGCCTTGAAAAGCCTAGGCCCAGCCCTTTCAAGTGGTAGACTAGGCGGAAACAACTTCATAACATGGGCTCTTTTGAATAATTGATCCTGTTCAAAGTGGGCTGGGCACAGTGGGCTTCCAGGCCAGCCCAACCTAGAAACATCCTTAGACCAGAATCAACAAGACCACATGAAATGAATCTAATTTTGGTTTTTAATTGTGAGTCAAACTAATGGCTTTCAAATTAATGTAACCTATTCCTTTCAAAAACAAGACAAGCAGGTGCACAGGGAATTAATTGAATGCCATAAATATTTCTTGTTAATGGGAAAGAAAGGAAAACAATGCAGGAAAACTCTGAATTCTTCTTCAAAACAAGAATATTCTGACCCTTGAGATGGAAGCGAAACAGACTACAATTTAAAAACCACTAAATACCAACAAGTCAATAGTACCTGGAACTTGGTTATGTTATCCTTGATACAGCCATTAGTAAATTCTTCAGGGCAAGCCATCGCATAATTTAATTTATCATAATCATAAAAACTGCTCTCTCTAGACTGGTTGCTTGAAGAAGCAGACATATCAAGCAATGTATCCAATGTCTGGTATGGTAAAGGAAGGGGAAAAAGTATAAGAGATTTGATGTTTACAGGTGAACAATAATACAAATCATTTGTTCAACATCTTCCATGCCTTAGCATTGTATAAACACTAAGAAAACAAACCCTAATTGCTTATCCAGCAACAAAAAGATGTTCAGCAAGCCTAAACAAATTCTGGAAAAATACAATTCAGTAAACTAACCACCCATAAGCATCCATATCAAGAAAAATATTCGATCACAAGTTTTGCCATATATCCTGCAATATGAATAAGCATAGTAACTCAAAATGTGCATTTGTGGTTGCAAATGATGAAGCTTACAGAAAGTTATCCATTTGAAGTTTTCAAGTGACAATGAATAAAGAAAGTCAGGTTTAGTTTCCTGGAAATGTATAGAACAAGAAAAACCAGGGCGAAAATTAGAGTGAATGTGTGATAATAACTGAGGACAATTGGCCCAGGCACACTACAGTGTGTTTTTTCCTCCCCCCCCCGGGCCACACTACAGTGTGTTTTTTCCTCCTCCCCCCCTCTTTTTTTTCTTTTTCTTTTTTTTTTTTTTGGGGGGGGGAGGTGCGGTTGAGCACAGGCAAACTATGTAATAAATATATATATATGACCCTTGTCAAACATAGGACTTATCAAACACTGGATTTTTACCCAAAAAAAATGGTAAAACATGTTGGTACATGAGATTTGGTGAAGAAATCTGGATTATGCATAACATACAACAGAAAACTGGTTGACACTACTAACAATAAAGAGCGAAAAGCAGGCTTCATTCTCAAAAAAAATGAAGTAACAAGGAAATTGAGAAAATTTCAGCTATTTTGTGTCCCCAAATTCAGAACAAGGTTGGCCAGTCTAGGAAGCTTTAGGTCACCACACACACACATACAAAGGTCACAAGGAACCATCGAGTGTTTAACATCTGCAAATGATCATGTGCAAGTGGTGATTAATGTTGGAAGTAGGTCACGGAAGGATACACAGTCCCTGAAACGATCTTGTCATTCTGGGATGTTAGAGGCCTGTGTGATGGGTCATAGTAGTCTGGGATTCAGCAGATGTTAAGAAGAATTGGTGAAGCGACTGCTCACATTCAGAAGCTTATATTGGATTGCTAGCATGACCACCATCTGCATAAGCGTGAAGATCCAAGGAAAGATGAGCGGGAAGAAAACTGGTAACTAACAACACGGACACAAATAATGATGGTCTGCATGAGATGGGAATAGTGCACAAAAATATGCTGCAGCAAAAACTGGTCAGAAAATGTACATGTATAATAAGTCCGATCCAAAGCATGGTTTGCTGTCTCGGATCGACAAGCCCTGACTTAGGCGACTACGATTAGGCTTGTCAACGGAGCGGATACAAAGCGAATACATGACTATCCGTATCCGCTCCGTTTTAAAATTTGAACTATCCAATTTTGATCTGTTATCTGACGGATAGTTATATTATTTATCCGTATTTGATTCGAACAAAATTTCCAAATTGTTCGAACTATCTGCTCCGATTTCAAAATGCTCCACAAGTTTAACATATTCTACATGAAATTGTTCTCAACTTTATTAAGATGATGAATAAGAAGGGGAAAAATAATACTAAGTAAAAAGTATACATTTTCTTCCAAATTTTACACTTGAGTATATTATTAAAAAATATTAATATTATATGATATATGATATTACGGACGGATATTTTACGAAGCAAACAGTATGATATCCGTATCCACTCCAACTCAAATTCGGATATTATCCGTATCCGAAAAAACAAATACAAATTCGAATATTATCCGTCAATGTGAACTCAGAGTCGAAGCGGATTCAAATAATATCTGAATCCGTTGACAGGCCTAACTACGATCGTATCCGGTGGAGCCCGACACGTGATCCGCTAAGCATCGCCGAGTCGGGGTGATTCCTTCATTGGACCGCTTCGTCCGAGTCGCATTGAGAGAAACCCTTGCTCCATTTCTGTCCAGTGGCCGGCGACTGACTCTTCCCCCCCATTCTCCCCCTTCCCCCCTCTTTGGAAACCACGGTCCTGCAGGTTTTTGGGCCGAACGAGGAGGATCGATCGTTGGGGAAGGCTTAGGAGTGAGATTTCTACAATTTTGAAGTGGATTCAGCCGGTTCTTCACGTTCAAGGTAAAATTGTTCAAACCGAACCCTACCCCATGGCTTAATCTCCAAGATTTGTGAGATTTTGGGGTGTAAATCAATGGGAAAACATGTTGCAAGTGATTCAAAATATATTGCAACATGTTTCCCCCTAGATCTACAAAGATGTAGCCTAGATCTAAGGTAGATTAGATTTTTTTCTCCAAATTTGAATAATATTTAAATAAAACAAAAAATAAAAAAAGAGAAATAAAATTGAATGATACACACAAGCACATGTATTGTCATGGATCTAACATCTTCATGTGCATCCATCGTGAAATTAATTTTTGTAATTTCTGAATTTTTATATTTAAATATTAACAAAATATTAAAAATGGTGTAAACAATAAGAAATTCATTATAAATAATGTAATTATTGCACACATATCCAATTGGAGTATTGCACATACTAATTGTATTTCCAAGCATAAATAGGATGAAAATGATTTTATGATATTTATTATTTTTAAGACAGCACAACATTCAGAGGAGCTATGCCAAAAAGACAAGATTATTGTTGTACTGCTAAAATAAGTTGCAAAGAGTATCACAAAGAAGCCAGACAAAAGGGAGGAGGAGGGACTGCAGACATTGCCGCAAGAATTAGCAAAAAATGATGACAGTTGGCAAATGCAACCTGCCAATCTGCCATAGAAACTCACAATGGGGAAATGCACGGTTCATGACAAATGCATAAAAGAAGCTATGCGATCAAAGAGAGATGAGCAAGGCCAGCAAGGCAACCAGGGGCACACCTCAGCCTCAAAGAAGCGACGAGTTTTCTTCAATAAATTATCAAGAAGAAAGAAAATGGCAGTAAGAAGAAAATAAATAAACCATCTAAGATAATTATTTTTTTGGAAGGTATCTAAGATGATGATATGTAAGGCTTTGGGAAACACTGATATGTCTAATATAGAAAGACCATTTTGTTGCAAAGCACTCATATAAGTAGTGGATGGTCTTACGAATCATCTTTTTTTTTGGAAGGTGGGTCTTAGGAATCATCAATAATAGGAAAAGTAGTATGTAAGAAAAAGATCAATAGATAATGTTAAAAGAGGCATTAGCCATTTCAAAATAATTAAGAATAAGAAGAAAAAAAGAGGCAATACCATGTAATTAAAAGATACACGCATTTGACAGAGGCTGGGTGAGTGAGGTGAACATGAGGCGAGGCAAGTCATTTTTAGCTTGCCTTACCTTGCCTGATCACCTAGGCGAGCGAGACGATCACCTTATAAGCAAAAACATGAAAAAGAAGTGGCAAGAATAATTAAAGGCCTAACAGATATCAAGTTGCTGCACAGATTACCTCGATGGCCAATGCTACATCCCACTTGCCTATAAGGTGGGCCTCACAATGCTCAATTTATCAAATCTTAGTCAATCTTGACTTTTGTCCTACACCTAGAATCCCCTATATCCCTTATGCTCAAGAGCAGTTAACTATTCAACAATAACAATATCCCTTGTAAATAAATGCACCTTTAAAGTCAGAGATGGAGGTTTGAACAGGCTTACCTGAAGATGATAGGGTCAAGTGAAAAAAGATCAGCTTACATTAAATCCTCTTTGCCGCGGGTTCAGGTTAAACACTTGCTGACCCATCCAGATCAGGTTGAGTGACCAACCCAGCAACAATAAACTTAAACCTAAAATTATCTAAGCATTTATTTATGCATATTGTATAACGACTATGCTTCAGTTAGGATTACTCAGGTAAGATGAAGATGCTTCAAACTCTGGTTAGGTTGGCTGTCAAGATGAAGAAGGTTTTGTTGGGTCAGGTTGGAAGATGTCAGGTTGGGTTCAGTAAGGTTCAGGATGACAGCCACCCTCAGTGGGTAGAGCGTGGGTTCACACATGCCAACCCACCTATGAACTCCACGGAGTTACCATACTTAATATGCCAGTGGGGGTGGGGGTGGGGGTGGTGGGGGGGCAAGAGATGAATAAAGAGACAGAGAGAGGGGGAAGGGTGGTGTAGTGTCCCCATCTCTGCCCCAGCACCCCCCACCAATGCACCTTCGTGTGCACACATAGCACACGCAGAAGGCACCCATAATGTTCCCGCTTTGTAATAAGTTCTAAAATGCTTTATGCTGATTGATGGTCAATGACGGCCAGAGAAAGAGAGTTGCAAAGCTGCGTAAGTGAGTCAATATTCAAGGACTTCTTTTTGAAGGGCATTCCAGACCAGATGAAGGTCATATTCCAATGGTCAACCCAGTTATGCTGATCAAAGCCATGTCATCTAGCTGATTACAGATAAATTTGGCCACATCTTGTCACCTCTCACCAAGTTTTGGCCTCTAAGTGGTGGCCTGATCAGGTTGGTTTATACTTAGATCAAATTAAGTAACCAACAGACCATAACAATTATCAGGATAACAGGAATATATTACAGAACAAGGTTAAACAGAACCAGAGTTACAAGTGGGCAGCAGATACATAATCTGAAAGGAACATGAAGGTCCAATAGTGGGAGAAGATAGTCCAAGACAACGAGAAAAGGGAGCGGGAGCCAGAACTAATAACGAATCAGGAATAGATGGCCCATGCTTAGGTAGCAGTTGCAGAATAATAGAAAGATGAAGTAAGATAAATGTGTTAGGCATGGATGAAGAACAGGGAATATCAAAAAAGAATATGGCACCAAATGTGCAAAGAATTTTGCAAACAGTAGTATCCTGGCATCCATCAGCCTCAGGTCAACAGACTGAGGGAGACTATAACCCAAATGACGCTAATTAAACAGAGGGCTCGTTCCGCCATGGTTGTCAGTTTCGGCCGAAACGTATCGATTTCGGCCATAACCGATACGAAAATGGGGCCTTGCACTGTAGCAACCCGACACTTACTAGGTTTATCGGTTTCGGCCGAAACTCACGTGAACTCCCCTTTAGGTTGTCCACTTGGTCTTCTTTTCGGGGAGTTTCGGCCGAAACCCCCGAAACCTCCTTGTTGTGCGCCTGTGCTGCTGCTGCGACCGTGCTGCTGCTGCTGCCTGCTGCTGCTGCTGCTGCTGCTGCTGCTGCCTGGAGGCAGCCGCTGGGGGCTGCTACTACTGTGCTGGCCAAGGCCACCCAGGGGCCTGCTGCTGTGCTCTTTAGGGCCGGGGGGCAGGGGGCTGCTGCTGTGGACCTGTGCTGCCACTGCGGAGGTAAATTTTGTCGAGGTAAATTTTGGGATTTTTTTTATTTGTGTTTTTTTGGTTGAGTTGTTGAAAGTTTTTTTGTTATAGGTTAAATGTTGTGTTGTAAGTTAATTTAAAACCATGATTAACTTTTTAACACTTCAAATTAAACCCTAATTACACCCTTAAATTTGGGACTTTTCTTTAATTAGATTTTAGTAAGGGTCAATTATGGCTCAATTAAGTTTCATTGACTAATTTGAAGCGGGAGCATACTGGTAATTAATTCATTTGAAAGGTAATTAAGGGTTAATTGATAATTAAAAGTTAATTAGTTCATAAAAAATTGGGACTTTTGTCTAAGTCGGTTTGCTTAGGCTCAATTAAGTTTCATTGAAGAATTTGAGGTGGGATCATGCTGATAATTGATTTTTTCCAAGGGTGATTAAGGGTTAATTGATAATTAATGGTTAATTAGTTTTTAAAATTTGGGACTTTTATCTAATTCGGTTTGCTTAGCCTCAATTGAGGCTCAATTAAGCTTCATTGAAGAATTTGGGGTGGGATCATGCTGGTAATTAATTTTTTTGAAGGGTGATTAAGGGTTAATTGATAATTAAGGGTTAAATTTTTAATTGTACTTATAACTTTTTGTGTATGAATGTCTTAATGCAGCATCATGCCTAGACGTCAACAAACACAGGAGCAGCAAGGGCAGGAGGATCCGGGGTGAGTCCACCTATCCTTAGTTGATGCTAAGAGAAGAAAGGTGAAATGCAATTACTGTGGTAAGGAGATACATGGCGGAATTACCAGAGGAAAGCAACATTTGGCAGGGGTAAGAGGAGAGGTGAAACAATGTGACAGATGTCCCCAAGAGGTCCGAGAAGAGATGCGCCAGTGCCTTCTGGGCAAAAAGGAGAGGATGCAACAAAGGGCTGAAGATGAGGCTGAAATTGCTGAGGAGATTTCTGGCAGAAGGGTTAGAAGGGATGATGATAAGGAAGGCACTGAGGATTCAGATCCAGAGCTGACTGAAGCAAGGGAGCGTGAAGAAGCCGCTCGAAGGAAAGGAAAGGCACCCATGAGTTCGGGAGGGACCTACTCCAGTACAGTTGCACGACGTCCTGTCATTGGTGCTGCCCCGCAGACGCAGAGAACAGGCCCCATGGGCAGCTATCTCCACAGAAAGCCCCATGCTACACAACCTAAAATCAAGTCTGCATTGAGAGGGGTAAAAAAATCAGCAGAAGTTGTAGGGCATGCATTTAAAAGTATCTGCAAATGATTTTTTCATGCAGTTGTCCCTGCACATGTAACTCAAAGCGAATATTTCCAACCTATGTTTGATGCCATAGCAGATGCTGGCCCTGGCTTTAAGGGCCCATCACGTCGAGACATATACGGGCGTGGCCTTGAGGGAGAGGTTGAGGAGCTCCATGATTGAGTTGAAAGCTTCAAGAATATATGGATGGAGAGAGGATGCATTATTATGTGCGATGGCTGGACTGGTACCACGAAGAAGTCCATGATTAATTTTTTGATCTATTACATCGAAGGTACAGTATTTGTAAAATCTGTAGATGCATCAAACTATGAAAAAAATGCCAATTATTTGTTTCATTTGATGGATAAGATGGTAGACCAAATTGGAGAGGACAATGTTGTCCAAGTAGTGACTGATAATGAAACTAGTTATAAGGTTGCAAGGAAGAAATTGATGGAGAAGCGCAGTCACTTATACTGGCTCCCATGTGTTGCACATTGTCTAGATTTGATTCTGGAAGACATTGGGAAGGACAATCATGTGAAGAAGACAGTTGAAAGGGCACAAAGGATTACCCAGTATATTTATGGTCATCCTAGGATATTGAACATGTTCAGGGAGCATGCAAGTGGGGGGCGAGATATCATCCGTGCAAGGCCAACCAAATTTGCTTCAAATTTCATTTCTTTGGAGTCTTTGCACAGGTATAAGATTGAACTCAATTCTTACTTCTTTATCCTTATAGTTATGATCCGTATTTGATCCAAATTTCATTTCTTTGCACAGGTATAAGAATGAGCTGAAAGCTTTCATGTACCACAATGTCCTGCGGGAATACATCGACAAGTCTAATGTTGATGCTCAGATGGATTATTTGGATGTCTCCCACATCGTGGACGACAACAAATTCTGGGGCAGAGTCTCACGATACATGAAAGTAGTCACCCCCCTCGTGAAGGTCCTAAGAATGGTGGATGGCGACGAGAAGAATGATATGGGATATCTGTATGAGACCATGGACCATGCCAAAATGGAGTTGCAGGAATCCCTTCCCAAAGAATATGTAAAGTGGTGGAAAATTATTGATCATAGATGGGACACCACATTACACCACGACTTGCATGCAGCTGGTGAGTGATTATTTGTATTGATACATTATTGTTTAGGTTATTTTATATGTAACATTTAGTTAATTATACACAAATGCAGGTTATTTCCTCAACCCTCAATTTATGTACGATACCAATGCACATGTTGATGGCGAGATGCTCCAAGGGACTTTAAAAGTCATTGGTCGTTTATCGAGGACACCAGCTACGAGGCTTCAGGCAGAAGTAGAGGTTGGCCTTTTTGATTTCATGAATAAGAGGTATAGAATTTACTTAAGTAGTTATGCTAATCTGTGATGATTATTTTTGTAGATGAAGTACTATAGAATGAGAACTGGGACGTATTCTGACTCCTAATTATAATACGCAGTGGGAAGAGTGAGCCTAGATATACTTTATCTTTGTGCTTTCTTTGCAATTACATCACGGAGAATTGATTTTTATTTACAACTTATATTTATTTGTTTATGGTTGGTGGAACAGCTGACTGGTGGGTAATGGTGAATAATAGAGATTTGAGCAGTTCTGCATTGGCTTTCATTGCAGTCAGGGTGTTGAGTCAAACCACATCAGCAAGCCAATGTGAAAGAAATTGGAGCACGTTCAGCCTTATACACTCAAAGGTTCGCAATCGGCTAAAGGCTGAACGGTTAGACAAATTAGTTTACTGCCACTACAATATGAGGTTGAGAATAAAAAATATGAAGTTCAGACAACAGTTGCGAGACAAACGCGTTGCTGAGGATGCCACTGCAAAAATTGATGTGGATGCCTTATTTGATGATGATAATCCCTTGCAGTCTTTGGTGGAGACACGAGAGCAGGTTGATGAGCCCGTATTTGATATTGATGATACAACATGGGCAGAGGGCATACTAAATGAAGATGAGCCAAGAGATCCCGAATTCAGAAGAAAAACAAAGAGGGCCAGAGATACTCATGCGCACTAGAGAAGGGACCCACCTAGGATTGTTAATGACACTGAGGAGCAACCTGAGTTTGAGCCAGCTAGACAATCAGAATCAGATAGCAGGCCAGTCACTCCTAGAATGGTCAAGCCACCTGCATCCATAAGAAGAAGTACATCAGTGCATGGGCATACTGAGAGGACAAATGATGTTGCTCGAGAGGACCCGGCAATTGAGCAGTTGAAGCAGATTTATGTGAGGCACACGCCAAGGGAAAAAGGACTCCTGTCAAAGATGACTGAAAGATTGGCACCAAAAGAGAAAAAAACATCCCCAAAGGCTAAAAAGCGACTGGTTTCTTGTGGTGATGATGATGATGGTGATCATCCCGGAGGTGCTGCAAGTGCTACAGGTGCTACATGTGGTACAGGTGATGCAGGTGCTACAGGTGGTACTACTGGATACAGTCAGGGTGAGCGAGGATATGATTCACAGGGCCAATATGGGCATCCATCAGGTTACGGAGGTGGCCAACACGAAACAGCTATTTATGGGTCGTGGGGTTATGAACCAGCATTCCAGTTCCATCCACATCCGACCAGTTCCTCTTCTCTTCCTCAAGATTCTTATGCTGATACTGGATTTGCATCAAGCCAACCAAACACTCCAAGAGGGATCCAAAGCGGGATGCAGGACTTGGCTACCTCATTATTTGGTTATAGTGAATATAGACCATACATGCAACCTTCTTATGGGTATGAACATGAAAAGCCAGACAATGAGGGAGAAGGTTCTTCTAGTTATTATCCATATTAGTGCATCATCATTTAGGTAAGGATCACGTTTATTGTACAGTTTGAACCTATTTCATGTTTAATATGTACTCAATATTTGTTTAATAACTTCAATGCTTGAACCCATTAGTCTTCATGTGTAATGCAGTTAATCCAATTTCTTTACAATGCATGTGTAATGAATTTTCTATTTTTTATGTGATTGTTTATATTTTTCTGAATTTTTTCTGTTTTTTTACATATTTTTTTATTTTTTTATAGCCTTTTCACTGGGTTTCGGCCGAAACCGATACTGACAACCTTGCGTTCCGCAGATAAGATGAAAGAACTTGGCCAAAAGACATGGACATGATATGTGTGTGCATGCTTTTTTTTGCTTTTTTTCTTTTTTTTTTTTTTTTTTTTTGGGGGGGGGGGGTGTTAGTGGGGTGGGGGTTGTGTTGATGGTTGTGGGGAAAGACGAGAGAATTCTGTTCAAACCATACTGCAACAGAAATCAGGGTTACCCTCAACATCCAAAAAATAAGAGAGTCTTCTGTGTTCACAAAATAGGGTACAAAGCAAACAACACCCTGAGGGGGGGGGGGAGTGTGAACGAAGAAAGGAGAAAGTATGTATAGTCCCAACAATGAAACAATGTTTTCTAAGCAAATTCATTCTGAGAGTGAGGCCCATGACAAAAGAAATGGAGAAAGAGCACTTCGGGATTAAAATAAAAATCAAAAAAGTTAAAATAAAAAATCATGTACTTATTTATAGGATCAGGTCACAGAAGCTCGATGGCAATGTCAACAGGCCACATCACGCCATGCCAGAAGCCCCACAGGCCCAACCTAGTCTACGCCAAGATTAGGTCACAAAAAAGGCCAAGAAAAATATAACGGACTGGCCCAGCACAGACACCGGCCAGGCTCAGGCTTGCTGGGTCCAGCTTATAAGCCCAGAAGGACATTTGCTACATTTCTAACCCAAAAAGCTCCCTCTCCTTTTCCCAACACCCCTTATTCTCCCTTCTCTTTACGCTGCCTTCCCCTCCTGTCCTGCCTCCTCTCCTCCTTACCCCTATTCTTTGACCACACTTCTCTTGACCTTCCCCATGAAAATTCCGGCAAACACCACACCCGTTCCTCTCCCCACTCCTCCCTCCCACCAGCTACAGCAAAGGTATGTGGACGAGTCTTGGCAGCAAGGGCACCAAGGCAAAACACTGGCAAGTTGGTGACAGCAAGGGCCTCTACCATATCCATCACCCGTTCATCCCCCTTGTCCACGGAACCCTCCCCCCAACACTCCCACTGGCCAAGCTTTTTCAGATGTTGGAAGCTAGGCTCAGCTTGATAGGATGCCTGATCCAGTCTCCTTTCAGGATATAAGCAAACAGCCCTCAAATATCTGACTCAATGAGATCAAAAGGGTCAACATAGACAAAGGCACTGTATAAATATAAGGAAAGAGTCCTCAGTTATCTGACTCGATGACATCAGTGTGTTTAGAAGAGCTAAAGGCACCATAGATACAGGAAACACAATCTAGAGATCCATCATCCAAGATGACGGCCAAAACACCACCGGCAAAAAAAATATATTATAGTCAAATAAAAACATCTAGAGCAACAATAATGGACCAAAATTCAACAGTCACACAAGATCGTATGAAAAACCTTCAATGTATATCCCTATTATACTACAGTTGTACCTCGACAAACTAAGTTAACATTCTCAGCAGCCATAAATTACTATGCATCCTAAAAGGAATTTTGAATAAGGGTCTTGTAGGAATCATCTAACTGCTTTCTCTCTCTAAACTTTTCTAGAGAGAGAGGCTATGAGGAAACTGAGCGAGGAAGGGAGTCGGGCGTTGCGGTGCGAAGGCGTCCCGAAGGTGGCCTCTGGGGCGAACCGGACACCTCTGGGGGGGGGGCGGATCTTGGCAACAAGCTAGGATCGAGAGGGGACCTCTGGAGGCCGGTCTGCTTCCGATGTCGCAGACTCAGTCACGTGCGGCGGGTCTGCAATTCTCCGCAGTAGAGGGAAGGTGGCCGACACAGCACGATCGTGGTAATGGGCTACGACGATCTTATGCGGAGGCTCTTCGAAGCCCTCCGGCAGTTGGAAGTGGGAACCGACAGGGGCTGCATTGAGGTGGACCCATTGTCGGCGAGACTACTTCAAAGTTGGCTTCAATGACTTAGTAGATGCGTGTGGTTGGCCCTGGTGAAAGGGAAGGTGACGGAGGAGGGAGTCAAGTACATGCTAGAGGAGGAGGAGTAAGGGTGGAACGTTAGTGGTTTCTAAGGTGCTCAGAGGTGGCTTCCTCGTTGTCGGTCCTTGGCCGGAAGCGGTCGAGCAGTGGTTAGGACCGACTTCCTATTGGCTGACGAGATCCTCCTCTAGGTGATCAGAGTCCCTTTGGTATTGTGCGACGAGATAAGAATGTCCCTGCTCGTCAGCCACTTCGGCACAATGGAGCCTGGCTCCGTCCAGATGTGGTTGGAGAAGGATTTGAATGTTATGGTGGCAGCGGCCCGTGTTAGCAATGTGAAGGCAATCCTAGCAGTCATCTCTGTGGACATCGGCGGCCATTGTTTCCCAATCTACGTCCAGCCGTGGTTGAAGTAGAATTGCAGGAGTCCGACAGGGTCCGAGATTGAAGATGAGTACGAAACCCGCCGCAATCGCGATTTGAATTTCAAATCGGCAGGCCACGGATCCCCGGCTAGGCCGGTTGGGCAGCAGAGCCCAGTAAGCATCCCGAACCGATATGTACCGACTACAGAAGGGGCTATTGAGGTTCTCGGTAGAAACTCGGGTCATGTTACGACCCGTGACTTACCCGAATCCAATAGCCACAACTGAAACGGGTCCAGCAGCCCCCTTCCTATTTATCTTCCTTGCCCAATAGCGTCCCTGAACCGAGTTCAACAACAGCCGACCTCGGTGTAGGGGCGTTTGTAGGCTTCCTTGTCATGCGAGCAGCTGTGATGCCCGAGGGAACAGTACCAGAAGCCAACAGATTACTGGATCAGTGTGGCCAAGTGACTTGATGGCGGAGCCCAAGGAGCGTGGATAGTGACTGTGAAATCCATGAGGTTGGAAGAGAGTCAATTTCTGAAGGGAAGGAAGTTGCCCCGAAGACTCCAGGAGAGGGGAGAGAGCAAGAAGAGGGGTAGCAAAACAAAGAGGGGCAATTTGACATGGGTAATCTGGGGAGGGAGGAGATGAAGGATCTGGGGGAGGTGGTGGAGAGGCTGACGGAGGTCAAAGTGGGAGAGTTAGCGGACGAGGTGGAGTCTCCTTTGTAGGACTAGATAGAGAACTAAAAAGTGTTTACCAAAGTCCAAAAGAGGTAGCTCATGAGTTTGGCGAGGGAGGTTAAGGGAGAGAAATCTCAAAAGACGGGGGTAAAAGAGAGATCGAGGAAGAAGGGAATGGGAAGAGCAGGCTTCAAGAGGTGGGAGGGCGGGACGTCCTTTACCCTTATGAGGATAGTCTCGTGGAATGTAAAGAGGATATGTGGGGGAGAGAAGAGGAGGGCCGTGAAGGAGCTGGTAAGCAGATGCAAGATCGACATTATGTGTCTCCAAGAGTGAAAGTGTGAAGAGGATAGGAATCTATTATGAGAGAAATTAGGGTTGCCAGACTATCTACGAGTGTAGCTTGCCCGACTGAGGGGAGGTACGGGGGCATTATGATCCTCTAGAATTAGTGCGAGGTGGAAGAGGTGGAGTAAGACAGATAGATCAGCCAAGGAGCTGTCTCCCTACATATCCAGAATGTAAGGGATGGCTTCTCCAAGGACTTCATAAGGGTGTATGGCCCTCAAAGCAGAGAGGAGAAGAGACTTCTACAAGAAGAATTGGCAGTTGGCAGTTTCGGCCGAAATCGATACGTTTCGGTCGAAACGTATCGGTTTCGGCCATAACTGATACGAAATGGGCGTGAATCACTGTAACAAACCGATTCGGACGAAACAGATATTGGTTTCGCCCGAAACCGGACTTTTGCGGCCCGAAACCGTCCGATTTCGAGCGAAACTCACGTGAACTCCCTAAAGGGAGTTCACTTGCTGTTCTCTCTCCCCAGCCCCCCCCCCCGAAACCCTAAAGGGAGTTCACTTGCTGTTCTCTCTCCCCAGCCCCCCCCCCGAAACCCACGGTCGAACTCCCTTTCGTGCTACTGCTGCTGTGCTGCACTTGCTGCTGGTGATGCTGCTGCCAGCGAGCCAGCCGGCCAGGCCTGCTGCTGCTCCGACCTGCTGCTGCTGCTGCGAGCCAGCCAGCCAGCCAGCCAGGCCCAGCCTGCTGCTGCTGCAGTGTTGCCAGCCAGTCAGCTGCTGTTGCTGCCTGCTGCGTCTGTTGCTGTGCCTGCTGCGTCTGCTGCTGCGCCTGCTGCTGCTGCTGTGTGTTGTGAAGAAGGAGAGAGGTAAGAGGTTATTTTCTTAAGGTGAATTTAGGGTTTTGTCTAATTCGATTTCCTTAGGCTCAATTGAAGCTCAATTAAGCTTCATTGAAATTTTTGAGGGTGGGAGCAGGCAGGTAATTAAAATTTTGCAAGGGTGATTAAGGATAAATTGTTAATTGAACCCTAATTAGTCCATAAAATTTGGAGCTTTTGTCTAATTCAGTTTGCATAGGCTTAATTGAGGCTCAATTAAGCTTCATTGACGATTTTGGGGTGAGAGCATACGGGTAATTAAATTTTTGCAAGGGTGATTAAGGGTAAATTGTTAATTAAACCTTAATTAGTCCATAAAATTTGGGACTTTTGTCTAATTCGGTTTGCATACGTTTAATTGAAGCTCAATTAAACTCATTGACGATTTTGGGGTGGGAGCATGCGAGTAATTAAATTTTTGCAAGGGTGATTAAGGGTTAATTGTTAATTAAACCCTAATTAGTCCATAAAATTTGGAGCTTTTGTCTAATTCACTTTGCATACGCTTAATTGAAGCTCAATTAAGCTTCATTGACGATTTTGGGGTGAGAGCATGCGGGTAATTAAATTTTTGCAAGGGTGATTAAGGGTTAATTGTTAATTAAACCCTAATTAGTCCTTAAAATTTGAGACTTTTGTCTAATTCGGTTTGCTTAGGCTTAATTGAAGCTCAATTAAGCTTCATTGACGATTTTGGGGTGGGAGCATGCGGATACTTAAATTTTTGCAAGGGTGATTAAGGGTTAATTATTAATTAAGCCCTACTTTTTCATTGTATTTACAACTTTTTCTCTTTGACTGTCTTCATGCATCATCATGCCTAGACGTGAACAAAGTCAGGAGCAGCAAGGGCAGGAGGATCCGGGGTGGGCCCACCTCTCCTTAATTGATGCTAAGAGAAGAAAAGTTAAATGCAAATATTGTGGTAGGGAGATATATGGCGGAATTACTAGAGGAAAACAGCATTTGGCTGGGGTAAGAGGAGAGGTGAGACAATGTGACAATTGTCCTCGAGAGGTCCGAGAAGAAATGCGCCAGTGCCTTCTGGGCAAAAAGGAGAGGATGCAACAAAGGGTTGAAGATGAGGCTGAAATTGCTGATGAGATTTCAGGCAGAAGGGTTAGGAGGGATGATGATGATAAGGAAGGCACTGAGGATTCAGATCTAGAGCGGACTGAAGCAAGAGAGCGTGAAGAAGCCGCTCGAAGGAAAGGAAAGACACCCATGGGTTCAGGGACAGGGACGTACTCCAGTACAGCTGCACGACGTCCTGACACTGGTGCTGTCCCGCAGAGAACAGGGCCCATGGACAGCTATCTGCACAGAAGGCCCCAGGCTACACAATCTAAAATCAAACAAGCATTGAGAGGGGTCAAAAAATCAGCAGAAGTTGCAAGGCATGCATTTAAAAGTATCTGCAAATGATTTTTTCATGCAGGTGTCCCTACACATGCAGCTTCGAGTGAATATTTCCAACCTATGATAAATGCCATAGTAGATGCTGGCCCTGACTTGAAGGCCCCCTCACGTCGAGACATATACGGGCGTGGCCTTGAGGGAGAGGTTGAGGAACTCCATGATTGGGTTGAAAGCTTCAAGCATATATGGGTGGAGAGAGGATGCACCATCATATATGATGGTTGGACTGGTACCACGAAGAAGTCCATGATAAACTTTTTGGTTTATTGCATCGAAGGTACAGTATTTGTGAAATCAGTTGATGCATCAAATTATGAAAAGAATGCAAATTATTTGTTTCATTTGATGGATGACATGGTAGAACAAATTGGAGAGGAGAATGTTGTGCAAGTGGTGACTGATAATGAAGCCAGTTACAAGGCTGCAGGGAAGAAATTGATGCAGAAGCGCAGTCATTTATATTGGCTCCCATGTGCAGCACATTGTCTGGATCTGATGCTTGAAGACATAGGGAAGAAAAACATGTGAAGAAGACAATTGACAAGGCACAAAAAGTCACATAGTATATCTATGGCCATCCTAAGATACTGAATATGTTCAGGGCGCATGCCAGTGGAGGACGAGATATTATCCGTGCAGACCCAACCAGATTTACTTCCAATTTTATTTCTTTGGAGTCTTTGCACAGGTATAAGATTGATCTCAATTCTTGATACTTTATCCTTACTGATATGTAACAGTATTTGATTCAAATTTCATTTATTTGCACAGGTATAAGAATGAGCTGAAAGCTTTCATATACCACAATGCCCTGCGGGAATACATCGACAACGGCAATGTTGATGCTCAGATGGATTATTTGGATGTCTGCCACATCGTGGAC
This sequence comes from Amorphophallus konjac, assembly GCA_022559845.1. Lineage (NCBI taxonomy): Eukaryota > Viridiplantae > Streptophyta > Magnoliopsida > Alismatales > Araceae > Amorphophallus > Amorphophallus konjac. Next base: position 526,740,630 of record CM040121.1, read on the forward strand.
GACAACAAATTCTGGGACAGGGTGTCACGGTACCTGAAAGTAGTCACACCCCTCGTGAAGGTCCTAAGAATGGTGGATGACGATGAGAAGAATGATATGGGCTATCTGTACGAGGCCATGGACCGTGCCAAATTGGAGTTGCAGGATTCCCTTCCCAGACATTATGCAAAATGGTGGAAAATTATTGACCAGAGATGGGACAACACATTACACCACGACTTGCATGCAGCTGGTGAGTGATTAATTGTACTGAAATTAGGGTAATACCTATATGTTATTTTATATATAACATTTAGTTAATTATACACAAATGTAGGTTATTTCCTCAACCCTCGATTTATGTACGATGCCGATGCACATGTTGATGGCGAGGTGCTCCAAGGGACTTTAAAAGTCATTGGTCGTTTATCGAGGACACTAGAAAAGAGACTTCAGGCCGAAGTAGAGGTTGGCCTTTATTTGATTTTATCAATAACAGGTATAGAATTTATTTAAGTAGTTATGTTAATGTATTACTTTATGTTTGTAGATGAACAATTATAGAATGAGGACTGGGACATATTCTGACTCCCAATTGCAATACGATGTGGGAAAAGTGAGTCCAGGTATATTTTATTTTTTTGATTTCTTAACCTGAATATATATTTCTACAACTTATATGCATTTGTTTATGGTTGGTGGAACAGCTGACTGGTGGATAATGGTGAATAATAGAGATTTGGCCAGTTCTGCATTGGCTTTCATTGCAATTAGGGTGCTCAGTCAAACAACATCGGCAAGCCAATGTGAAAGAAATTGGAACACGTTCAGCCTTATACACTCAAAGGTTCGCAATCGGCTAAAGGCTGAACGGTTAGAAAAATTGATTTACTGTCGTTACAATATGAGACTGAGAATAAAGAACATGAAGATAAGACAAATGCTGAGGGACAAACGCGTCGCAGAGGATGCAATGCCAGAAATTGATGTGGACGCTTTATTTGATGATGAGAATCCCTTGCAGTCTTGGGTGGAGACACGAGAGCAGATTGATGAGCCCGTTTTTGATGATGACGATAGAAGATGGGCAGAGGGCATACTAGATGAAGATGAGCCAAGAGATCCCGAATTCAGAAGAAAATCAAAGAGGGTCAGAGATACTCATGCGCACCAGAGAAGGGACCCACCTGGGGTTATTGATGACACTGAGGAGCAGCATGATTTTCAGCCAGCTAGACACTCAGACTCAGATAGTAGGCCAGACACTCCTAGAATGGGCAAGCCACCTGCATCCTTAAGAAGAAGTACATCAGTGCATGGTCAAACTGAGAGAACAAATGTTGCTGCTCGAGAGGACCCGGCAATTGAGCAGTTGAAGCAGATTTATTTGAGGCACACGCCAAGGGGAACAGGATTCATGTCAAGGGTGATTGAAGAAAGCACACCGAAACAGAAAAAAGCAGCCCCAAAGGCCAAAAGGCGACTGGCCAGTGATGGTGGTGATGATGATGATGATGATGATCCTAGTGTAGTTGCATGTGCTACAGGTGTTGCAGGTGCTACTACTGGCGGTGGGGATGCTGGTGGTCCTTCCTCCTTCCACGCAGACACAAGCAGAGGATACAGTCAGGGTGAGCGAGGACATGATTCACAGAGTCAATATGGGCATCCATCAGGTTATGGAGGTGGCCAACAGGAGGCAGCGTTTTATGGGTGGGGTCATGAACCATCATTCCAGTTTCATCCACATCCGTCCAGTTCCTCTTCTCTTCCTATAGATTCTTACGCTGATTCTGGATTCCAATCAAGCCGAGAACCTCACACTCCAAGAGGGATCCAAAGAGGGATGCAAGACTTGACTACTTCTTTGTTTGGTTATAGTGAATATACACAATACATGCAACCTTCTTATGGGTATCAAGAACAAAAGCCAGATGATGAGGGAGAAGATTCTAGTTATTACCCATATTAGTGTCTCTTCATTTAGGTAAAGATCATTTAATTTCTGTAACATTTACTGTGCCTAATTAGGTTTATTGTAATGCTTGAACCTACTTTATGCTTAGTATGTACTCAAGAATATTAGTTTAACATATTCAATGTTCGAATTTCAATGTCTACTTCGAGTTTATTGCACTTAATCTAATTTCTTTATAATCAAATGCATGTCTAATGACTTTTTTGATTTTTATGTGATTATTAACTTTATATCTATTTGTTTATGAATTTTTAGGTCCATTTTCAATTTTTTTTAAGCCTTTAACTGGGTTTCGGCCGGTTTCGGCCGAAACCGAAACCAAGTCGTATCGGTTTCGGATCGGCCGAAACCGACACTGCCATCCCTGATTGGCACGGCAACACCACATTGTTGGCTGGTGTTAGTGTGTAGGTGGGGACTTTAATGTTGTTGTGGGACCATGGGAGAGGACATGAGCTCACATCCAGACAGGGGAGATGCACGACTTCATCAACTTCATCGAGGAGGCTACACTGATTGATGTAGATGGCTAATGCTCAGTTCACTTGGTCCAACCTGAGGGCAGATCCCTCTTGCTCCAAGTTGGACAAATTCCTAATCTCAGTGGATTAAGAGGATAACTACCCTCATGTGCAAGTGTCACCCTTGGCAAGATCGGTGTGGGACCACAAATCACTTCTTTTGAAGACCAACCGTACAGGAGAGATTTGGGTTCAGAGAGGCGGACTTCATGGAGACTGTTAGGTGGGCCTGGAATGTATACAGGACAAAAAGATCCGCTATGGGTAGACTGGTGGACAAATTGAGACATGTGGCACAGGTTGTCAAGGTATCGGGTGTTGATAAAACTCTACCCGGTAGAACTACTAAAGACAGGAAACTGCAGTAGATTGAGGGATTGGACTGCTTGGAGGAGGCAGGGCTTCTGGATGATGCAAATAGAAGGCTCGGGGGCACCCTCAGGTTTGAATTTCATGAAATCTTCATAAGAGAAAAAATCTATTGGACACAGAGATCGAGGGAGAAATGATCAAGGTATGGGACAAACACTTCGTAATTCCAACACATTGTCTCGAGTAAGAGAAGAATCAACTCCATCACCCATATCACAGTGGGTGAGCAGCTCTTCTCTAGGGAGGAGGATATCAAAAGGTAAGCCAGGGGCTTCTACTCCAAGCTCTTTACAAAGACGAACATCAGTAGACTAGTGATAGCACCGGACCCTCTCCCCAACCTTTCACCCGTTGATATAGAAGCTCTCTCCCAAACCTTCTCGGAAGAGAAGGTCCATCAGGCAGTCTTCTCTCTTGCAAGGTACAATGCTCCGGGACTAGATGGATTCTCACTCTCTTTCTTCCAGAAGTGTTAGGATATTATTAAGGTGACTTTTTCTCTGATACGAAGAAGTTCTAGAAGGAAAGGGCTCACTTGGGAGGCATTAACAAAACCCTGTTAGGCCTCATCCCTAAAAAATAAGATGCACAAGACGTCCAGAATTTTAGGCCCATCAGTTTATTGAATGGTATATACAAGCTTATAACCAAGTTGTTGACAGAGAGACTAGACAAAGTAATTGACAAGATGGTCAGTGGCTTTCAAGGGGCCTTCATCAGGGGCAGACATATCTAGGAGAACTTTTTCGTGGCCCATGAATGCCTTTTTGTCATGAAGACTCACAGCAAGAAAGGAGTGGTTCGAAGCTGAATTTTGAGAAGACATATGACAAGATCAAGTGGCAGTGCTTACTTGATGTTTTAGATAAAATGGGTTTTGGTGATTGATGGATTGGATATATACGTGCCTGCATTTCGTCCACCACATTTACAGTCCTAGTTAATGGAAGCCTACCTCGCATTTCCATAGTGGTAAAGGGCTATGACAAGGAGATCCTATGTCTCTTCTCTTTGTGCTAGTAACTCACATATTAAGCAAGATGTGGTTGAGAGCGAAAGATGAGGGATTGATCAGAGACTTCCAGGCACGCAAAGGTAGTCCTAGCATTACCCATTTGCAATATGTGGATGACACCATTCTATTCCTAGATGAGGAGTCCCAACTCTATGTGGCCTGGATGATGCTTGAACTGTTGAAAGAAGTCAATGGTCTCAACATCAATTTTAACAAGAGCCTCCTATTGGGTGTGAACATGGATGACAGGGCTCTTGAGAGAGCGGCATTCATTATGGGCTGTGAGATAGGAGCCTTTCCCCTCTCCTATTTAGACATCATGTTGTCTCCAGGGGCCCTATATTGAAGTGAGTGGCAGCCCATGATACAGAGGTATGAGTCTAGACTAGCAAGATGAAAGGCATAGCTACTCTCCTATGGGAAGAGATTGGTAGTGTGTAAGTCAATACTCGCCAGCCTTCCTATCTACTTTCTATCCATCTACCGGATTCCAAAGACGGTGGCTAAAAAGATTGAAATAATTCAAACGAGATTCTTCTAGCATGGTAGTGGAGAGAGAGTTATAGGGGTTGGCATCATATCTCCTAAGGCAGAGTTGTCAGAAATAAAAAAATAGAAGGTCTAGACATCAAAAATGTCAGAGATTTCAATTTGACTCTCTTGTGTAAGTGGTTGTGGAAGCTAAGGACAAGTGAGAATGGATTGTGGGCACAAATCGTTAGGTAAAAGTACTATGGTAGAGTGAGCGACTGGGATATGTCACCTGCCTTGCAATATAACATATCTCCCATCTGGCAGGGCATTTTGGCATGCATGAAATTGTTACCTCTAGTGTCAGTGTCCGACTGGGAAGCAAGAAGAAGTGTTGCTTCTACAAGGACAGATGGTATAGGGAGTTGGAGGCATCTTTTTCGAGGCTCTATGTAGTTTCATCAGCACCATTGACATCAATCTCTCAGACCTTTGATCTCCACCTATCTGGGGGAACATGGACACTGTCATTCAGGAGGAATCTCTGGCCAAAGAAGATAGAACAACTATAAGATCTACTTTGCTTCCTTTTTGACTATGCTCCACAGCCAGACAGAGAGGATCAGTGGCGGTAGAGGTGGGAGAAGGAAGGAGCATTCTCAGTCAAGTCAGCTTACACCATATGTAGTCTGAGGTGTGAGGCGACTGTGGCGACTAAGGGGTCGCCTCATGCCTCAACCGCCTAGGCGATGGCCTAGGCGTTTGAGGCATTTTATTAAAAGTATATATATACAATTCAAAATATATAAATATAAATATATATATCTAAATATCAAAAAAAATACATACATACAATCAAAATTTTCAATAACATTAACAACAATCAAGATTTGAGATAGTAGAGGTGGGAAAATGGTCTTCCAGACCCCGTACCACACTTTTAAGATTTGTTTAGTTTGAGAAGGGCGTCCAGCCACCTGTGGAAGCCTGCAAGCACTAGAAAGACAGCGTCAGAAGGAGCCCTGGGCGTTACCCCAAGGGACAACCCTCCGATGTTTAAGTCAGAATCACGCCGAGGTGAAGAACAGCAAGAGGCAAAGAGAGAGAAAGAGAGTGAGAGTAGAGTAAACAAGCCAACGAGTGGGAGTCGGGTTCCTGGAGGTGCTCGCCGCGTCCGGTAAATGCTCAGAGAGTGCTCGCTCGACGCAGGACGTGCTCGGAGGCTTCCGTCTTCCTATCTCTCTCCTTTTTCTCTGCGCGTGTCTGGGTATATCCCTGTGTCTGGGTGTCTCCATCTGTGTGTCTCCCCTCCTCTACCTTATCGTCTGACTAGAGGTCTATTTATATAGGTCGCTGTATCGATGAAGATCTATTTTCTAACGTGGAAGGGCGTAAATCAAGGGGTAGCGCCTCCTTGATCGTAGGTGGCGTTTCCCATTGTGCTCCTGCTTAATCGGGAAGTGCGGCCTCAGGGCGAGGATCCTAGCGTAGTGGGTGTGACCTCGTCCCTGCCGGGGAAGAGGCCTACAATAATGGGAGTAACATTCAGTCGCTGGAGAGTCGTCCGGCGTCCGAGTCGCCCGCATTGATGCCTCCTGTGGGCTGGCGAATCCTTGATATGCCTTTATTTTTGGGTCACGGATTATCGGGCGGCCTGCTTTGATCCCAACGGGACAGGACTGAAGCGGGTCCAATGTTGGTGGCCGCGATGGGCCTGGCGGGTTTTACCCTCCTCAGAGGCAAAAATACATACATACAAGTAACATAAGATTTGAATAAAGGGGGTTTAAACTAAGACTAGACCAAAAGAAGAAGAAGACTTAAGAGTGAGGCGTTTGAGGCGAAAGCGAGGCGGTTTGGGACCGCCTCAAACGCCTAGGCGCGCCCCTGACTACATTACTTACACCTTCATTTCAGACGAAGGGGTGCACCACAACCTCATCTCACAGATTTGGACTCCCAAGAGCCAATTGAAAAATGAAGCTTCTGATCTGGAGGATATCCCATGAGAGGTTGCCGACTTGTGACAGGCTACCTCACTTCCTACAAAATCTACCCACCCTTTGCCGCTTGTGTGGAGAGAAGGATGAGACCTTGAATCACATTTTTGCAGGGTGTTCCTACTCACAATATGTTTAGGGACAGGTCAAGAGCAGAACTCATAGCGCCATCAATTTGCATAGGAATGTGCAAGCAATGGGGCAGAAGCTGGTCCCTAAGAGGGGATAGGCTCACTTGGTGGATTATCCTTCATGCCACATTGTGGGCAATATGGGTAGAAAGGAACCACATGATTTTAATAGGGAAAGTTAAAGCAGTGGATAGTTTAGTCTCCTTTATTAATGAGAGAGTAAGAGAGTGGACGGGCCTCCTTTGTAATACGAATTTGCAAAAGTCTTTTTTTTTTTGTTTTGTTGGAAGGTTAGAGTGGCCCACACCGTCTTGGTATAGACTATTTTTTCTTTTTGGCTATATAGGGATTTTTTGGGAACACATTGATAATACTTGTACATCGATCTTTTATTTTTAATACAATTTGTGATACTACCCACTTTCAAAAAAAAATAATGGTCATGTAGAACCCACATAAAATGCCTCGCACATGATCATTTTATGTTCTGTCACTTTCTTACCATCAGTCAATTGTATAGCCAATCAAAGATCATGTCAAGTGCACATATGCGCGGGGGACGGATGGTGTTGGGGAAACACAATCTCTTTTTTTTTGAAAGTGGGTGGTACCACCACTGTAGTAAATGAAAAAAGAAGAGATATACAAGTGTAATGCTCCCAAAAGTCCCTATACAAGCATGGAACACACCAAGGCGGTGTGATTAATCCTATCCCTCTATAAGACCAAAAAAAAGGAATTGCGTGAACCCACTTTACAAATATGCAACGTCCATTCCCTTACTCTCTCACAAATAAAAGAAACAACACCCTCCAACGCACTAGCTTCTTTTGAATATTATGTGATTCCTTTCTCCCCATAGCACCCATAGGGTGGTATGGAGGATGAGCCACCAAATAGTGCTGTCTCCCTTCAAGTTCCATTGTCTATGCCAGCCCCTCAAGAGCTGTCCCACACTCTCCTCTGGACGTAACACACAATGGAGTCTATTAGCAATGCTGGCCCATATCTCCGGAGAGAAATTGCACCCTGTGAAAAGGTGGTTCAAGGTCTCCTCATCCCCGCACAGGCAACAGCGGGTAGGGATGTCCTGTAGTGTTGGGGAACACATTCAAGTCAAGAAGACTAAACAAAACTTACATTTAAATCTTTCGTTAGAAAGTAGCTCATGCTATGCAAGTTATGTATCTTGCAAATGATTCTACAAGGAATAATGAGACATTATTCCAGGAACCTTGACTCTATTGACATAAACACTTGCTTATAGGGAAAGCTAAAGCAATTTTATTTTTAAGACACCAGTTAGGTTCAATTTCTTAGGGCGCATTTGGTAACGCTTCAAAGAAAGAAAGATTTCTCAGAATCACCTTGTCTGTACAGTAATAATGAAGCGTGGGATTTTGAGAAGAAAAAAATCCCAAATGCATTTGCTTACCTTTTCTCCCCTTCTCAAATCCAGAAGTGGGTTGTATTGTGTGTTGGGTTCAAAAGACGGTCATGCCCACCCATATTTCTTCTTTCAGCGATGAACAGTGTTTGGGAAGTTTGGGAGTGAACAGTGTTGCGGTATTTCGCTGATCATTCCCAATCGCGGACAGTGCATCTCCCATCTCCAGCACCAGCAGGAGAGTGGCAGCAGCAGCCAGCTCCGGCCGTCGCGACCGGAGGCAGCTCATCTGCCGGCGGTAGCAGCAGCCGGCGTCAGCAGCAGCCGGCAGCAGCCTGTGCAGCAGCTCCGGCGAGCGCTTCTCTCAGCAGTGGTGATGGGATGTGCAGCAGCTCCAGCAGGGGCTTCTCTCAGCAACGGCAGCAGCAACGCATTCGAGGGAGACCGGAGGCAGCAGCGATGGGGGAAAGCCGGGGGCAAAAGAGGGATTTCCTCTTTGAAATCTGCCCACCGCGGGTGGAAGCTGCCGAGATCCTGCTTCTGGCGCTTCTGGCGGGGTGTCCGGATGTGTCTGGTTTCTCTCTCCAGCGCGAATCCATCTTGCAAGCAAGCCGACGCGAACTGGGAACATTTGGAAACGCTTAATTCTTGTCAGGGGATCCCAAGCATTGGAATCCCCCTCCATCGCATTACCAAACATGCCCTCAGTCCTTTTTATGGTTGTCATTGCAAAATAATATCTTTCTGAAGTTAAATGGACTAAACATGCTAAACAATAAACCACTCTCCATTCACATTTTTGAGGACCAAGATTGTCTGAATTTCTTTCCAACTACAAACATGAAGTAACCTTTGTACCTTATCCTGTTTTGACCTGCCAATAACAAAAGAGCAATGTTGTCGTGCCATAGGCAGTTTTTACCACTCTCTTTGCCACTCTCATGTCGGCCATCTAATCATGAGATTGGATGGCAAAGGTGAATAATTTAAGTTTGGTGCTCCCAAGCTCGGGAGCATCAAACTTAAGTTCACTTTTCCTGCCATTTGACTTTCGAATTGGATGGCGGGAAAAGAGTGTGGCCAAAAGCGTGATAAAAAGTGTAGCACCATAGCATTCATAACAAAAAGGTGATCCATACAAACTAAACAGTTCAAAGATAGCTACGTAGAATATGTTCTTTCTTATTATCTAAGTGACTACCCTTTTAGCCCCTCTTTAATTGAGGGTTAGCCCTGGGTTAACCCGAAGTTCGCCCAGGGCTAACCCTTTTTGTAGTTTGATTGCCATTTTCATTTAATCGATTAGGTTAAAGACTAACCCAAGGTTAGCCCTGGTTTTGAAACCCACCTCCAGAGGTGGGTTAAGGTGGGTTAACCCATAATCAATGCTCAATAAATGCTCCCTCTCTCTCTCTCACCCATAATCAATGCTCTTTCTCTCTCTCTTATTTGTTTATATTTAATCTCTCTCTCTCATGCTCTCTCTCTTATTTGTTTATGTTTAACATTAAATTGTTATAACTTTTATTATTGTTACAATTTTATTTAGTAATATTAATGATAGTTTTTATCAAAAGTTTTATTATTATAATAGTATATTTATCATATGGAATCTATTAAAAATTTTATAAAAATTAAAAAATAAAGATATTAAAATAAATAGTTACTTTTAAAAATATTTGTGACTTTTGAATATTAATTAGTAAGATAAATGATGTTATTTATCAAAAAAAATTATCTTCATGATATATTATATTTAGAGAATATATTAAAAATATTTAAAAATTAAGATAAAATAAAAAATTAAGATGAACAGTAACATAAACCCATAATTAATGCCATTTTTGACTTTTAAATTTTAATTAGTTAGATTATTGATGTTATTTATCAAAATAAAATTATTTTCATGGTATATTCAATTTATATAATATATTAAAAATTAAAAAAATTAGGGTAAAATAAAAATTTTTAAGATGAACAGTTAAACCCGTAATTAATGCCGTTTTTTACTTTTAAATTTTAATTAGTGAGATTATTGATGTTATTTATCAAAATAAAATTATTTCCATGGTATATTCAATTTATATAATATATTAAAAATATTAAAAAATTAGGGTTAAATAAAAATTTTAAGATGAACAGTAGCGTAAACCCGTAATTAATGCCATTTTTAACTTTTAAATTTTAATTAGTGAGACTATTGCTGTTATTTATCAAACAAAATTTATTTTCATGATATATTATATTTATATAATATATTAAAAATATTTAAAAATTAAGATTAAAAATTTTAAAGATGAACAGTAACATAAACCCGTAATTAATGTCATTCTTGACTTTTTAATTTTAATTAGTGAGATTATTGATGTTATTTATCAAAAATATTTTTATTTTTATGATATATTTAATTTGTAATATATATTAAAATAAATTAAAATTAAAATAAATTAAAATTTTTAAAGATGAATAGTAACTTAAACTAGTAATTAATGTGTGTGAGAGATAGAGAGTGACTAGAGAGGTAGACAGAGGGGATGAGAGATATATTAAAAATTTTAAAAAGATATATAAATATAATATTTTATTTGTCATCATTATCGAGTTAACTTACTACTTATCAAATCACACTAGATTAAAAGTAGGTTAGCCCACCCCTCCTTACTCCCATATTAACTACCCTCCTATCAAACTAAAAATGGGTTAGTTAATCAGGTTGAGTTAGTCCACCTTTAATCTAACTCCATATCAAATTGAGGCTTATAGAGCTACAAAGGAAGATCCTTAATCTGAAAATACATGGGCCTCAAGAGTGCGAAAGGAGGATAATTTAGAGGACAGGGAGACAGGCCTCCTGGAATGGATCGAACAAGATATGGCCACTGTCAGTGCCTTTCTAGTCACAAGAGGAACATATTTTTAGTTAGTGATTCCTTAGCTTTCTAAACCTTGTTTTCATTTTTTTTCATATTTTCTTCAAGCAAGCATTTTTCATGAATTTAGCAAAAAAGCAGTTGTGGCTCCACTAATGATGCTATTTAGCAAAGGCCACAGCACAACTAACAAAAGCTACTTTAATCCAGACTTTCTAACGGAATAAGTAGAGAAATTGAATAAATTAAACACAATGATAATATCATGACAAAAGGAGAAATGGCTAACAAATCAATCAATCTAACGAACTCAACTTACGTTGAGCATAAAATAATTTTAGGGATTTTTACAAATAGGGACTAATATGTAAAAATCCCATAATTTTAAAATACTGCATATATACAATAAAGTTATAGATATGGTTCCTTCATTTCTCCCTTAACAAAGAGTTTGTAAATTAGCATAGCATTGATAGTTACACAATAGATATCGATTGAAACGGATGTTGTACAACTGTGATACCTTTTCAACATCATAGCCACAATGACCTGCAAAGGCAAAATTCTCTTATTCACCAAAGGAAACATGATTTGCAGTAGGATATTGCAGAAAACCAGAAAATACACAAATGAAACCCATGCTATCTAGGAAGTCTATCTTTACGTCTGCAATCATTGAAAAGTAAAAACAGCATCAAATATAAGAAATATTTCTATGACTCTTGACAGCTAGTTATTAAGGATTATGAATCACAGATTGTACAACTTACTTCCTCTATATTAATGTATCTCTCAGTTAAAAATATGAGGTGCCACTAGGAAGCAAAGAAAGAAGATGAGGAGGACTGAGAAGAGATACATAGAGAGGGAGAATGCTAGCAGATTTCTCCACCATTGTAAACCTAATCATTTACATCCTTAAAAGAAGAAGGAAACATTAATCTGTGCAAAAAAAATGATGATTCAGATCTTAGCAAAACAAAATGGTGGGAGAGCAATAACGCCAAGAGGAACAAAAAATAGTAAAATGAAAGTAATGTTTTGGAAAGCAAGATACACAGTGGGATGAGAGCAACAAATTAGTAATTCATGAGCTGGCAAGAATGAACAAAGTGCATTTTTCTCATATCCAAGGGTCAAAAAATATGATTTCCTAGGAGAGGGATTTTTGTATACATACCCCTCAAATCTACCATCATACTTCTCTAAGCATCATACTTATTGATATACCCTTCGAATATGTGATAGTGACAGACCGCTGTTGCTGGCAACACAGGTTGTTCCTGGCCCTTCCCAGACAATATTGACCAGCTCCAGAGAACTTGAATCCAAATAACTGAAGTTTTTTTTTTTTGAACGCGGGATCCAAACAACTGATTTAGATCAAAATCAGCAGATTTTTTTTCTTTCATGATGTTGGCAACACCACATAATATGTTATAGTAAGCATAAAAAAACAAAAAAAAGATCTTGATAATGATGGGGTTTCCAACGGAGGTGGTCAATTTAGATTCTAACTAACCAGGATATGTGGCCTGACAACCCACTGGAGATGAGAAATCTGAGCATGGTGATGGGTGAACATGAGTACAGATAGATTCACTAAGGGCGTGTTTGATAAACAAATAGGCCGCCCAGGGTTGGCATATTCACCGGTTTCCGGCGTATTCACCGGTAAAAGCCTTAACCGGCTTTGATAAGAAGTGCAGTAACCAGGTCAAACAGGCGAAGTTCCTTTGTCTTGGTTGAATGGCGTATTCAAGTGGGAGGGGTCGAATACACCATTCTAGTGGGAGCAGTCGAACGGCGTATTCGCCCCTAACCCACTCGATTATCAAAGAGGCCCTAAGAAAACACTGAAAATACAGGATTGCAGCCCACCTTTGTGGCCTTTATGACATTATGTTTTATGTACCAGGGATAGAGATTCCAATTTACATGCAAGGTTGGCCCAGACATACAGAAGGCAAAACCGTGCAGAGCACTCTGGTCTCTTTCATTGGTCACAGAAGCTGATTTCAGGTCAAAAAGAATATTCCTGTCCACGTAATCACCCAGCAAGGTTGGAGACATTCAGGTTGAAGTTGGATAGATGAGACAAGAAGGCTCAAGGAAAATTTGAGATTTGTGAAATGGAGATGCTACCCGTGGATTAGGTTCATCAACTTTGTAATTCTTACATAAATCAAAAAGGGGCAAAATGAAAATGAAAACACGAGAGGTAGGACAAACTTCAAAAAATATGGAACAATGAAATAAGGGGTCTGGCTCACAAGAAGTTGATGTACTTTGAAAAAGAAATAAAAAGTCCTTAGGTGTCCTTTTTCTTTTTTGTAGAAAGGAAAGTTACCCAACTGTTAGAAAAAAGGATAAAGAAATGAGAAAATATAATTTTTTTCTCAAAATGGACGGTGCCACAATTTATTAAAAGATAAAAGAATGGAATTTATTGCTGAAATCTGGACTTGAAGGAAGTCAACCAAAAAAGTGTTAATTGTTCAGGGGAATGTGTCTTCCTTTATCATGCTTCTTCAAGTGAGAGGAAGATGATCAACCAAATCAATAGGTTGGTACTAAAGGGGAGGAGAATTCAGATAAGATTGAAGATCGTATTGTCTCACTTCTTTTCCTTGATTGCTTCACTGGCATAACGTTCAGATGCTTCACTGGCATAATCAATGGCTCAACAGCCTTAGAAAGATTTGAGTTGGATAGAAAAATCCTAATGTCACCACCATTGTCATAGAGCCCCAAGGCAACCACCACTGAAAAAACAGAGCACACTGCGTCATCCTCGAATGAGCTCATGGGATCACTCATAACCTGTGAAATCTCCATAAAGAAAGAGAAGGAAGATCCAAGAAATAAAAAGGCAAGAGAAATTTAAGCAAGGCACAAGATGAGGGGAAGCCTTTCAAAGGGCAAGAGGTAACAATAATTAACAATGAGCAGAGCACCTCATTCAAACCAAATGCATTGAAGGCAGCAAATTTCTTCTTTGTGGCACAGAAAGACATTCTTGATGAAATAAATAATCAAACATCAATTACCTTTTGATTTGAACAGTCACATGATACTTTCAATGAAACATTTGAAAATTGTAACAGAGTTAGTAGAGATAACAAAGCCCTTAGAAAGAGAATCTCATGTTTTACTCTTGAAAATGATAATTTCAAAAGTAATTTAGAAGTTCTCAGACATTCAAATAACATACTGGACTTTCATAATTGAGTTTTTGATGAAAAAGATGTGATTTTGATAAAGTAAGGTTAGCTTGGATGGTGGGGATATGAATTCAACTCTGCTTATCCAAATTTGTAGGAGACAAAAGAAAAATTCTATGTTCTATTCAAAACAAAAAAAGAATCTTTTTAGAAAATAGGAAATAAGATATGTTCCATTAAAGAAACAAAACCTTTCTAAAGTCTCTTTTTCAAGTCATCAATTTGTTACTTGCAATTTCTGTGGAAAGAAAGGGCACATTATGTGATCCCTATGGAACAAGTTAAGATGTGGACTAACAGAAATGGACCCAAGGAGATTCGGTTACCAAAATCAAGATACAAGGAAGCAAGAACCAAGAAGAATTGGTGATTAAGGGTAGGGCTACAATTTTTATATGTAGTTATTTTAGATATTATTTTGAGAGTGGATGGTACCACGAAAGTTGTCAATAGAAAAAGAATATAAAGTGTACGATGACAAAAGCACACCCAAAGGATCGCTCAATATGCCCCCTCAAAGAAAAGAAGAATAATTCTGCAAAAAGAACCCAACCCTCCCCAAGAAGAAAGTGTTCTACAAAAGGTCCTCAATATGCAGGTGGCATAGAGCACAGTAACCTAGAAAACAAGCCAAAAGCATACCCAACACCAAGGTTGTACAGAGCACCCTAACCGCACAAGCTAGCTAAAAGCATAAGTCGGCTGCATTTTCCACTCCCGAAGGAAATAGCCCATGTCAGAACTATGTCCAAGATAAACCTAACCACAGGGTCTGAGAATCTATTAGCTCTATTGAAGATCATTCTATTTCCTTTTTTCCCAAATGGCCCAAACAGTCGCATGTAAAATCAGTGTTAACAGTCTATGCCATAAATGACATTTTTGGCTTCAATACAACTGTTAAAATTAAATGATCCACATCCATTCTGGAACTAAGCAATTTAAATGGACTCAAAGTTCACAAGCTCGGGTTCCCAAGCAAGGAGCCATTAATCTGAGCCTAGAAAATGGTATTTAGATTGAATCAACAAAGAAGAGAATGGGCAAGGAGTGCATCCAACTTCAGAAGAAGACAAAGCTGAAAGTGTAACAGTGAAAAAGGCACTCTCCAAAGGAAGATTAGTAAACCTTCAAAAGTGAAGAAAGAACGATGAACTTAAACCTACAACTCAAAACAAGACTGACAAATATAGCCAAGAGTATGCCAGGTTCCAATACTGAAGAAAAAATGAACTGGTAGGAGAAGAGTAGCAAAAGGAATAAAAGAGAAACATGGGTGTGAACTATAAGAGTGTCCACTTTTCAATTCTTAGCCCTAAGAGAACACTATAAAGTAGTCCAATCTTGTCATCCATGCAACAATCTTCTTGTCTTTGTCCTCCACAAATCTTTGCCTCCTTGGGCACAAGATCGAGTTTGACTTGTACCCCATCCATCAAACTTTGCTTCTTTTTCTACCCTTTTGTTAAGTTCAATATTTGATGCACTTTCTTCCATGGTTTGCTGACTCGCACGAGTCAACTCATATCTAGGCTGGACCGAGTCAGGCTGAAACAGACTGAGCCAACCCAAAACGACTTGTATTTGGGCTGGACCGAGTCCGCCAACCTTGCTTTCTTCCAAGCTTCCACCAGGCAGACTTTTCCTTAAATTTTATTCATGCAAGAGATTGGAATAATACATGGAAAGGAATGTAATTTCTTCATTTCAGTTAGGCAACCATAGAATATGATAGAATCTAAATTCCACTCGAATGAGAATAAGGGTTTCAACTGTATTCTGGCAAATTGCAAGAATATGGATTCAAGGTCTTATCAGTGATCGAGTAAGAGAATGACTATTGTAATTTACTGTCTTGCTATACCTCCTATTCAATTTTCCCAAAAAAAAAATTTGAAGGTGGTCCTCCAAACTAGACGTTATCTTCAAAGAATATAGAATCCCCGTTCAGCGTAGTTCTAGACAGAGTAAGATTAAAGTAAGAACTCAAACACGTATTCCATATGGCATATGTACTTTTATTCCGGTGTCTCTTACCTCGTTACTAAACCAAGGTCAAAAGTTGCCACTCAGTAAACTAGATTCTTCGTCGTGAGACTTATTCGAGAAGTCAAATATACTAGTCAATCGGCAAATTAGATTTTTGCAGCACAAAAATTTGGCCATAGGTTCTTTCAAATAAGCATTAATGCAGCTTAAAAAAGGAGAAAATAAGGAAACGAACATAAAACAAGGATGCTCACCAAACACATCCTTGACCACAGCGGGATCCAGCTCGCAGGTCCCCCCCAACATCGAGCACAGGAACTCCTCCGCTTCCTCCCGGGTGTAGCGCTCGTTCCAGGGTCCCTTGGTCCCGGTACAACCACCCCTCCTCCACCCTTCCCCGGAAACAGAGCCCCCATACGTTTTCCCAGTCACATCTGACACCAGCCCCGTGGAAGCCACGACCCTTTTCTGCTTCCGGTTCCCACCAATCCTCTTCTCCGCTGCGGGGGCTTCCCTCGAACTCTCACCCGTCGTCGACCCTTCCGAAGACGTGCCCAATAAATCCGCCGCCTTGAAAGGGTTGCCCCGCGCCTCCCAGTAAGCCGAGAGCACCTGCTCCAGCGAGAAGGAAGAGAACGCATCGACCAACCAATTCAGCATCCTCTCCTCGTCCTCCACTTCTCTTCCTCCTCCGACCCCCGCCTCCACCTCCTTCTTCCCATCTACGATTTCTCCACCATCGACGGCGGGGACGGCCGTGGCGGCGTCTTCCTGGAGAGGAGGAGACGCGGACGCGCCCTTCTTCCTCCTCTTCCTGTTCTTCTTCGCCTTGGGGGGGTTCATACCTTGTGGAACAGCGCCTCCGAGCGCGGAAGCGGGGGCGCAGAGGGGCCGCCGGCGACGGTGGCGGGCGGGAGGCTGAGATCGGAGCCGCAGCGCCGCAGCGGTGATCCGAACAGGGTTTGGCCGCCGTCTGCGCGCGCGGATCGTGGGTGGGGGAGACGAGGTGGGAGCGCACGGAGACCCCGCGCGCGCGGGCGGAGAGGGGGGGCCAAAAGAAGAATCCCAACGTTCTCGGACGTCGCCACGAACGGTTCGTGAGGTTGTGATGGCCAGATGGGTGACGAACGGTTGACTGGGAGAGGAAGCGAAACGATTCCTTACTTTTTAAGGGGGCGCGGCCGCCGGTGGCTCCGGTCGGGTCGGGCCGGGGATCGGCTCATTGGATGCCATCTTAAGGCCACGTTTGGAAGCGCGTTGGAGAGTGATTCTAATTATTGAAAGCTCTGAGTATGGGACAAACTGATAATTTAACTATCAATCTATAAAACTCACCTCCTTGATTTTTTTTTGGAAAAAGAAGCCAATCTCTCTTCAAACGCTAAATTAAAATTTTGACAGCTATGACAGTTCGAACTTTAAACGGAGAGGTGGATTTTTGAAAAAAAAAAAAAGTCTCAAGACAGGAAGTGTCGTCAAAAGGGACAGCAATTTAGGAAGTGGGAGAACAACGGTTGGAGGATATTCTTACAGCTTTGGGTTCTAGAGTTGATGGATGGAAAATTGATGAAATTGGTGGATTCTGAAATTAGTGATTTCAGACAGGCGGATCTGTCGGGAAAAAAAAGGTTTATACAAAAAATACTAACCTTATTGTAATTTTATTTAAAAATTACTCTTTTAATTTTTAAATTATTTTTAATAATCTTATTACACAATAATACGTGCAAACATGCCCTTGTTATCATCCATTATTATAGGGTGTTTGGTTGTTCTTTTTTACCTCTTTTTTCGCTCAATTTTAAAAAAAAGAACAAGAGATCTTATAACCCTGATTGGTATGCCTCTCCTAACTTTTAGGGAGAGAATCTACTCCCGTGTAAAGCTTCCTCAAAAAAAAATAACACTAGACTATTTTTAAAAAAAAAACACTCACGACGCCTCGCTCTCTCCCACTCGCGACCCCCTCCCCTCCCCCGCGTCTCCCCTTCCCTCCCTTCCCTCTCCCTCCCGCAGACTGTCCCTCTCCCCTGCGCAGCCCCCTCCCCCTCCCTCCGGTTCCCCCCCTCCGGCTCCCCCCTGCGCATCCCCCTCCCCCCCCTCCGATTCCCCCCTGCGCATCCCCCCCCCTCCGGCTCCCCACTGTGCAGCCCCCCCCCCTGCACAGCCCCTTCCCCCTCCTCCGACACAGGAAATGCAACGGAACAAAAGATCAATCACACGACCATTGATCTCAGAACAGAGCCACCTGTTTTCCAACATCCGCTGGCGTATCCGCCATCCTCCGGGTTATCTTTCTCCGGCAACACATTGACAATCACCCTCTTCTCAACCACGGACTCTGAATCTACCATCATTTTTATTGTCGTCTTGAAGCTGCGATTATGCGGAGGTGCTCTGAGGAACCTCACATCCAAATGCCTCCACACGCTCCTCAATCGCCCCTCTGCTTCCGAAGACGAACCCCTCAGGCTTGCCGCTCGAAGGACGAAATTCCTCAAGCTAGAATTGCATACCATCTAAATCAAGCCAGCGCAACCTAGCAGGCCAGAATTCTACCACTCACTGGTGGCTTTGGAAACGAAAAATAACCAATCGAACTACGTCCAGAGACCTCCAGTCGAACTACATCCACGGAATTGCAAGGGCGTGAAAAACAATATGCTCGAGATTCTACGGTTTTTGGCACTTCCACCGCTCCAGCGGTAGAGATGGCCCTCCGGCGACAGAACACGGCGGAGAAGGAGAACAATAGTTACAGAAGAGGGGGCCTGCTGTACTGGATGAGATGCTTCCCCTTCCATCCTTGTTCGTCGACCTCAAAGTCGATGTCCATTGATGAGGAAGTGGATCACGAGAAGGGGAGGATGCAAGATGGCCCTCCAGCCATGGCTGAAAGTAAATCCGAGGGTGGAAATCCATGCCCTATATCATAGGTTCCTCTCTCTCTCTCTCTCTCTCTCTCTCTCTCTCTCTCTCTCTCACGAGAGACGACATGTGGACGAACACCAAACATAACTACATAAATTTTAAAAATTATATTAATGATGTCAAATAGAAACGAATAACTTTTAGCAATTTTAAAATATAAATTAAAAATTGACACATCACAATTTTTTAGATAGAAAGAGTTTTTTTTTAAGTGCTCCCAAACACCCTATTAGCATTCCTTCTTAAAATCTTTTATTTAACATTGATTCGTCTTTAACCAAATTTATAAAAAAACAAAACAAAATACCCCTTGAGGAGGGTCTTTTCTCTAGGTTGCGGCCCCATTAAGCCCGTTGAAGGAAACGCGGGGTTAGGCTGCTTAGACGAACGACACTCATCTAGTGGGTTAAGCTCTCGAAGCATGATCACGCGCCCACCTCCTATGGGATTGTATAAATGTAGGATAATCTACTTTGACGGGACAGAGTCAATTCTAAACCAGCAAGCCAAACTCATCCTTGATCCACAGTTCATTTCTACTCCTCCCCTTAAATTCTTGACTTAATCGTTTGACCTCGTTTTAGTAGGGAGTTAGATTAAGAGTGGATTAACTCAATCCGTTTAAAATAGTCATGGATTAATCTATTTTTGAATTGATAGGAGAGGAGTTAACCCAATAATAATAATTTTACATGACAAATATATTATTATTATAATAAATCTTTTAAACAATATCATTAACATTACCAACTAAAAATTAAAGATGATAAAAATGGTAATACTTCAGAGTTAAACTTAAATAAATAGGAGAGAGGGAGATAGAGAGAGAGAGGATAGAGGGCACATTTATTACGGTGACTTAAGCCTCACCTATCTCTCGAGGTGGATTTTCAAATCCCAAATTAACCCATGATTAATCGAATATCTAATCTGATTAATTTAAATCTCATACCAAAGCATAAAAATGATTAGCCTTGAGTTCACATTGGGTTAACCCAGGGTTAACTCTAAATCAAAGAGAGGCTGGAGGGTTTATCCTTGGAACACAACTCAGGGATAGTTGACTAATGCTCTTTGTGTGTGAAGGTCACCGCTTGCTCTCCCTCTCCATCATCCATCTTAATAGTGCTCACATCTTAAAGTTCATTCTTTAGGACCACTTTCTAACTCCTACACTCTTAATATCTCATAAACTATTTTCCCTTGTTCACATATCTATCTTTTTATCTCTCTTCCTTTCTCTTTGGAATGGTATGTTATTTAAAATAACTATTTTTATAAGAATTGAAACAAAAGGGGGGGTGATTGGGCGGGGTGACTGCTGCCGGATCACCTCCTGCCCCTCTCTCCTCCTCTCTTTTTTTTTAAGATGAGGGAGGGTGAATCGGCGAGATATGAGAGAGGGGGTGATCCAGTGCGAGAAGCGCCGACCCCGCCGGATCACCTCTCTCTTCTCATTTTATTTTCTTTTTATATTTTTTTTAAACGGGCGGTCGGTCGACCAAACTAATGAGATCGGTCGACCGATCCTCCCAGAGACAGGAATGCCTGCGGGGTGGGTCGACTCCATCAAGTGGTGTGTCGACGCATCTGTTGATCGGTCGACCGAAACTGAAATTCGGTCGACCGAACAAGCGGGTGAGTCACGTCGGGCATGCAGGGCTTCCCTCCTCTATCAACTGTTTTAGCTCATGTTATGGGCTCCACATGTGAGGTAGAGGGGTATGCATATGGTGGGGTTTATTATGCATTTATGATGCATGTGACTCAATGCACGAGGGGATATATGATATGATTGTTTTTTTTGTGATGAACCCATGAAGCTCCCTCAATCTTTCTAGTGTTTGTTCATGAAGATACAACAAGAAATTTAGGTGCAGTTTGAAGTGTGCATGGGGTTTGTAGAGATTTCTTTGTACATGTTTATGCATAGGATGATGTCATGCTTGTGCTGAATGTAGAAATTCCATGCCCGTAAATGCAGATGTTCAGAAGCTCAGAGCCATTCCACTCTGTCCAGCAGAGTTAGTCATGTGTCTTTATGCATGTATGAAACCATGCCATGTTTGGGGAAAATGTTGAACTCCCTGTACACAAAGAAGAGGTACTCAATATGCACTTGAATGCAGAGAATCTTATGCTTTTGACTCATGACAGTTCAGCTGTCGAAGTGTTCAGCAGATGCATTTGATTTCATGTTTGTTCTCAATGTACAACTCCGCTTGTGTTCATTCTTCACTCTGTCTTTTGTTCAGAGTCCAGCTTTGTCATCCCTTTTGATGTTTTGTTTATCATCAATCTCAGTGTTATTATTATTGCGTTATTATTTATTTCTTTTCTAGGGTTAGGCTTGTCTCAATATCAGTTTTCTGGTTTATTGGTTATAGCCCTGGCAGAATTCTGGCAACATCTACCCCATACCGAGGGTTCATGGGGTGTAAAAGAGAGACCCGCCCACGGAGGGATCCGAGATGACCTCGAAAATTCTCAGGTAAGTTGAGGACAGCCACCCTATGACCCAGATTGGGCATGGAAACCCCGAGGACTGACCTACGAGGGACTCCGATGACCCATAGGCAGTGACATCTGAAAGTTGGGACATAGATTTATTATGTTGCCCGACCTTTGGCCGTTGTTGTTCACTTCTCGAATGGGTTTCCCGAGGGACCATACTATGAAGGAGCAAGCTCCTGGGGACCCAGAGTGACCACCGTAAAAATGAATAACAGCACCTTGACGAATGAGTGAGAGATATAAATTCTAACGGGTTTGAGAGAGGTGACGGAGTCCTCACAACTCATGGGTGCGAGTGAGAGGGCAAACGATCGTCTCCACATAAGTTATCTTATGTATCCATAGAACACAATAGTACACGTCTACAGAAACGGGAAGAGTCGCTTGAGCTAGAGGAAGGGGACAAGGTAGAGGCCACAATATTTATCACAATCGAAGCTTTTAGTCACTGTAAGAGCAAGGAATACATGAGAGGCATTGTAATGCCCCGGGTTTTTCGGATCTAGATCCGTGGGTTTCGGATCGTCATTCCGCGGATTGCGGATTGTGTCCGAGTGAGCTTCGGACTTTTATACCGAATTGTCGGACCCGTTGGTGGTGTGCCCGTGAGTTCCTTGGGTCCGTGGTGTGGTAAGGAGCACGTCGATAATTTTTTGAATTTTTCAGAACGCCGTTGTGGGTCCCGGGTCACGTTTTTGGGTTTTACGCGTGTTTTCGTCTGTCGGACTTTCAGAATCCCGTACAGGGTGAACCATTGCGTTCTCCGACACCGGGATGTTACCACTGTGTTGGGTGTCATCTGAGGATCGCGGGGAGTATATTTCCCTATTTTCGATATTTTTCAAAATTTCTGGGTTTTTCTATATCAACCCCCTTTAACCTCTCTCTCTCCCCATTCTCTCTTTCTCACTCTCTCTCATCTCTTTCTCTCCCCCTCTCCCCGGGCGGCCAACGGTGGCGGAGGAGGGTGAGGCGGCGATGGCAGGAGGCGAGGAACGAGGAACGGGTCGAGGATCGAGGGCCGGTGGCGCGGTGAAGCTCGGCCGCAAGTTCGTGTCCCGGCGAGGCTTCAACGGCGTTTTCTTCGTGGATCGGCATCCACGGCGTGTGAAATCTTCGGTGGACGTAGGGAGATGAACCTCCAGCTCGTGTACTTCATTTCCTGCGAGTTTTGTAGGCCGTAGTGAGCCGAGCGGGCTTATTTGGGCATTTTGGGGTAAAATCATATTTTTTGGGGAGTGAGCCGGATCTAGAGTTTTGATCACATTTTTGGGCTTAGAATGGGTCCTCTCGGTGCTAGAGAGGTTGGGGAATTATTTTACCTTTGTTTCCCCTTCACCTGGGGGGTGGACGGAGCGCGGAATGGTTTTTCTCGCAGTTTTCGCCATTTTCGGGGGCAGACTGAGAACGTGCTCTCCCAGATGGACGCGTTCTTGGAGATCGCGCTGCCCCGACAAAGCGCGTTCATCGGAGAATATGAACAGTAAGGCGGTTTTTATCGTGCTATAGGGGTATAGCGCATTCTGTTCTTATCGCGCTATGGGTGTATAGCGCGTCTGTCCTTGTCGCGCTACACATGGGTAGCGCGTCCTGTCTGATCGCGCTATACATGTATAGCGCGTTCTGTTTTACCGCGCTACAGAAGTATAGCGCATTCTGATCTGAACGCGCTATATGAAGGCAGCACGTTCTTGAGGGCGACCAGTCGGGCAGCCCAGGACGGGTGGTCTACGGCTGATCGTGCCTCCTTTGGTCGTGTGTGTCTCGGACACTCCATGGAGTTCCGTGACCGTGTCTTTGGGTGTCCGGAGGTCTCATTTTTCTCGATTAGCATGCCCATAGGTGTGTGTGTTCCGGGCTCTGTGTTACGCTGGATCGAGTCCTGTGTATCGGTGTGAGTGCGGTGGGGTTCCCCCGCATGTCGTGGGTTTCTGCGGAAGATGATTCCCGAGTGGGCCATGTATATGGCCTTGGACTACAAGTCCAGTCATCCGGCCTGGGGTTGGAGATTTCTCGCTTTTCCCTATGATGGGGAATCGGCGTGACGACTTGTGAACTGTCTTGGGAATCATGCTTCTGTGCTTTCCGCGTGGGCCATGTGTGTGTGGCCTTGGACTGTGAGTCCAGTTACCCAGCCTAGGGCTGGAAGGCTTCTCAGTTCCCTTCCCGAGGGAATGGTCTCGGCGGCTCGTGAGTTACCTTGGTACTCGTGCTACCGTAGTTTTAGACCTAGGGATTAGGCTATATTGACGGCCTTGTGATGTTGCCTACGACGGTCTTGACCCCAAGCCTTGTGACTCAAGGACCGTTGGATTTAGTGAGTCTAGAGGATTGTCTAGAGTCGAGTGGCTCGGTGCCACTTGGTTCCTCGTGACTTTCGCGCAGGGTGCATGCGTGTTTCGCGGAGTTTCTCCTTGGAGAGTGGTCACATCAGTGACTCACCACTAGTCGTAGCCTTCTGACACGTGTGTGGTCCAACCAGGGAGTGGTGGTGAAGCTTTACCCGAGAGAGACGACTTTAGGCTGGTTGCCATAGGGCCTCCCACTGTGGCGGCTCGAGTCCGGGCCGGGAGGAATACCAACTAGAGGGCCGGACGTAGCGCAGTCAGTCAATGTGTACACACATGGTCGGAGACTTCGGACGCGTGCTGAAGAGCACGACCCCGCCTAGACCCTTGTTCTGTGTTCTGTCGTTACTTGTACGGTGTTTTTGGCTCTGCCTGGGACGTTGCAGCGAGACGCCTGAGGCTGTGGGCTAAGACATCAGTGGACGCATCCGGCCTTGCTTCTGGTGGGCAGGTACTCATGTCACGTGAGACGTGACTCTCCTGTTTCCGGGTTCCGTTTCCCGTCTACGAGACGTGATTTTCTGGACCGTCTGGTGTTACCGAGGTTGCGTCTTGTTGTGTGGTACCCGCGACCAGGTGGTCAGGGTTGCACCTTGGACAGCGTGTCCAGGTTGGCCTTGTCTTGAGAGGCAGGTCTCTACGGCGGGGTTGCCGTGAGTTTCACCTCGGTGAGTGGTGTTAGTGTGGTCCGATTCCCGATGGTGAGATTGAGATTTCTCTTTCTACTTGACTGATACAGTAGGAGTAGTTGTAGTGCCGAGTTTTTGACCGGCTACCGTGTTTACTGTTCCTGCTGCTACTGTTGTTCTTGTAGTTACTGCTTTCTGTGCCGCCGTTGTTCTCAGTTGGGGTTCCGCGGGATCCCTACTGAGCCAGTGACAAGAGGCTCACCCCTTCTTTTCAGGTGCGACGGCTCTTCCTCGAGGTTCGAGGATGCAGTGCTGAGGTTCTTAGTTGTGAGCTCGTCGGGTCGAGTGTTCACTTGGCATGTGATACGCTTTACTACTTTAGACTGTACTTTTTGTTAGACTGGACTCTGTTGTAGTAGTCGTTTATTTATTTCTGTTAATTGTTAAATTATCCTGCTTTATTTCCTATTTCTTTATACCTCCACACTCCTTTTAGCCCTTTCGAGCCCTCCTGGCTCGTAGGCAGCATGTCAGGATTCGAATGGTATCGGGCCTTCCCGATATCTGGATCTTGGGTTGTTACAGATGGTATCAGAGCAGTGGTTGTGGACGTACATAGGAGTTCGAGACATTGCAGCGATCAGAGTCCATAAGGTACAGTACAGTCGGCAGCTGTCTTAGGGTTTTGTGTTTATTTTTTGCTTGACTTTTCGCTTGAGAGCTTGAGTGCCATGTGTGGCACTGTGAAGGCGGTTGCTGTTCGCGGCTTTCGTGCCGGCGTGGGATCTAAGGATCGAGGTTGAGAGCTTCTCTCTCAATGGTGGTGATCCTGGTTGTACTGAGTTGGGCAGAGGTTGCCGGCAGGTGCGTTGCTGTGGTGCTGTGTTCGAGGAATTTGCCGCGAGGTCAGGTGGCTGGTGCGGATTGCTTGTGGTTAAGTGGCTGTGAGTGTGCTCTGAGGGAGCTGTTGCTGAGTCTGGCCACTCCAGCTTGAGGACTGTCCAGCCCCTGAGGTGTTAAGGTTGTGGTTTGAGGTGTCGGAGCGGGTGCTATGGTCGAGAGGTGCGCTCGGATGAGCGGAAGATCTTCTGTTGAGCTGCTGATTTGTAGAGCCCGATGTTCTTGTCATGCTCTGTGGCGTCAGAAATGACGTGTCGGTCCCGATTGTTCTTGCAGATTTTAAAACAGGATTGGGTTGTGGTGTCCCAGTAAGTCTTGCTCCTGCGCTCTTGTGTGCGAATGGGTTGTGTTAGCCTGGATTTGGCTTTAGTTGTGAAGGTTCCGCAGTGAGTTCGGGACTCGAGGATGAGCATTGACGGTTGTCGATTATGGCTCGTGTTGCGGCTCTTGGCGTAGTGTGTTGCAGTTTGAGGAATTGCAGTGGTGACGCATCGAGAGATGCTGTGATCGTGGTCCGACGTGACACTCGCCGAGTGTATCGAAAGTGTTGACCTGACGTGGTGATGGTTTTCTCGGTGCTGGAAGGTGTTGTTTCCAGCGTATGCGAGGTTCGAGGTCAGGTCGAGTGTGGATATTTTCCTTTGGTCGGAGGTGTGATTGGTTTATCCTTTGGTTGGAGAGATTGCAATTGGCTTAGGTTCGTCATCTTGCATTGTATGTTCGGATTGGTTGGCCCCCTGTGTGCCATGAAATCCGTGCGAGACGTGTCTTGTGTTTGTGGCAAGGTGGTTGCCTGTGAGAAGTCATGCCCAATTTCCTTGTTGTGTGAGGGTGTGTTGGCACTGCTCCGGAAGGACAAGTGCTGGTTGGGCGGCGTTTGAGAGAATTCTTGGCTAGTGTTGGAATTTTTTCGATTCGTGGCGGATCGGAGCCTGCGGAGTTGTAGAGGATTACCGGATTTGGGAGTGAATCTGTGCTTTGGGTTCGAGGTAATGGAGCTTTCCTCACCTTGTTTCCTGAGGTTGATCAGCCGAGTTGCGGATGGTCGGGATGGCGAGTCCCGAGTTGCCGTGTTTGGCTGTGCACGTGGATCAGAGTGCACAGCGGAAGCCTGGTAGGCCCATAACCCACAGGCTCAGGATCGTAGTGTTGGTTGCTACGGGTGGATTCCCGAGTTTGCGTTGAGCATGTGAGGATTGGTTCCTCTGTGCGAGACATGTTGTTGCCGTACTGTTGCTCGAGATATCGTGATTCTTGGCACTGGCAGGATATAGTATTGGGGAATGTGCTGGCTAGTGCGTCGCATGAGTACCATGTTCCTGTGATGGAAGCCGTGTCAGGCGTCGGTGTGAGCCCGGATGTGGTTGTTAAGGATGTCGCCTGACGGAGGTCGAGGATGTGTTGGTCAGAGTCAGTGGCTTGGTGCCCAACCTGTGTTGGAAGTTATGTCCTTGGGTGGGACCGTGATCTTGAGAAAGTGATCTCTGATGGATTACGGGGCCCCTGTTGGTAGTTGTGAGCGGCTAGTGAGCCTAACAGCGTGATCAACCACAGCAGTGTCTGTTGGTTATATGGTCATGTCGGATTATGACGGCAGGGTTGCTGACCCGTGCGCATTGGTCGTGGTGTTGGCGACTAGGTTGCTGTAATATTGGATGGCACTTTCCTCCCCTAGAGACGTGTGCCATGAATTATTCCAGTGGTGTCCCGTGGCTCTGTGATGAGGGCGGAATCGGGATTGGCAGGTGTCCACTTGGATTTTATAGAGACAGGATTCGATGAGACAGGACGGAAGAGTGACGCCGGTGCGTGGAGGTCCTTGATGGGACGTTGGTGTTGCAATGGTTATCCATGGTTTGGTGACCAACATGGGATGGTTCCCCTATAAGTCTGAGTCGAGTGAGGTGAAGATCGAAGACACCGGGATCTTGTCATGTGGTTCCGCCGTGCTCCCCTGAGAGGGTAGAGTTGGCTTGAGGTTCGAGATCGGTTGTGGTGGTGGTCTGTGCGAGAGTCAGCGGATGGCCTGCCACAATTTGGATCGTGCCTGCTAGGCCGGTGAAGGTTTTCCATTGACGAATGTCTGGCGACCAGTGGATGGTTTTTTTCACAAACAGAATATGTTGTTGGTTGTGCATCGTGAACGGTGAGAGCCGTGTATCGGTGAGGCCTTTGGTGGCTGTTTCCGTGATGTGCTTTCAGGATGGGATCTGAGCTTTGTCGAAGATTGGCTTCTGGCAGAGTTGGCCCAGTGATATGTCTGGCTTTCAGCTTGCCAGGTGTGAGGTGATCCTTGGCGCTGAGCCGATGTTCTAGTTGCGGTCTGTCGAGATGGCTCTATGAGCTGATAGAGGCTCTGTATTGGTTGTTCCATTGAGCAGGGTGTGCGACTGGTCGGTTGATTGTGAAGCTGATGTGTGTTTTGTCTGCCGACTATAAGATGGATCGGTAGCTGTTTCTCGTGACGAGGGTTGTGCCTCCTCGGTGAGCGAGATTGTGGCAACGGTGCCATGATTGGTTTTTGCGTTGTGTAAGGTGGTGCCAGACTTGTGCTTTTGAGTTAGGCCTACTCTAATGACCGGTGTGCGGCATGCTGAGCGAGGCGTTCTTCGTGGTTGTAGTATGGCTGTGTCCCTCAAGATCGGTGCTTTCGTGAGAATCGAGGTTTTCCGTGTTGGAGTGTTGACGGCGTTGTCAGTTGGTTAAGACTTTCTTCCCCTGTGTTCCCGCATTTGTCCTTAATTTCGAGGATGAAATTTCTTTAATGGGGGAGGGCTGTAATGCCCGAGTTTTTCGGATCTGGATCCGTGGGTTTCGGATCATCCTTCCGCAAATTACGGATTGTGTCCGAGTGAGCTTCGGACTTTTATACCGGATTGTCGAACCCGTTGGTGGTGTGCCCGTGAGTTCCTTGGGTCCATGGCGTGGTGAGGAGCACGCCGGTAATTTTCTAGAGTTTTCATAGCACCGTTGTGGGTCCCGGGTCGCGTTTTAAGTTTTACGCGTATTTTTATCTGTCGGACCTTCGGAATCCCGTATAGGGTGAACCGTTGCGTTCTCCGACACCGGGACATTACCACTGTGTTGTGCGTCTTCTAAGGATCGTGGGGAGTATTTTTCCCTATTTTCTATATTTTTTGAAATTTCTGGGTTTTTCTATATCAACCCCCTTTAACCTATCTCTCTCCCCATTCTCTCTTTCTCACTCTCTCTCATCTCTCTCTCCCCCTCTCCCCGGGCGACCGACGGTGGTGGAGGAGGGTGAGGCGGCGATGGCGGGAGGCGAGGAACGAGGAACGGGTCGAGGATCGAGGGTCGGTGGTGCGGTGAAGCTCGGCCGCGAGTTCGTGTCCCGGCGAGGCTTCAACGGCGTTTTCTTTGTAGATCGGCGTCCACGGCACGCGAAATCTTCGGTAGAGGTAGGGAGTACTTCATTTCTCGCTAGTTTTGTAGGCCGTGGTGAGCCGAGCGGGCTTATTTAGGCGTTTTAGGGTAAAAGCGTGTTTTTGTGGAGTGAGCCGGATCTAGAGTTTTGATCGCGTTTTTGGGCTTAGAATGGGTCCTCTCGGTGCTAGAGAGGTTGTGGAATGATTTTCCCTTTGTTTCCCCTTCACCTGGGGGGTGAATGGAGCATGGAATGGTTTTTCTTGCGGTTTTCGCCATTTTCGGGCGCAGACTGAGAACGCGCTCGCCCAGGTGGGCGCGTTCTTGGAGATCGCATTGCCCCGACGAAGCACGTTCATCGGAGAAGATGAACAGTAAGACGGTTTTTATCGCGCTATAGGGGTACAGAGCGTTCTGTTCTTATCGCGCTATGGGTGTATAACACGTCTGTCCTTGTCGCGCTACACATGGGTAGCGCGTCCTGTCTGATCGCACTATACATGTATAGCGCGTTCTGTTTTATCATGCTACAGGAGTATAGCGCATTCTGATCTGAACGTGCTATATGAAGGCAGTGCGTTCTTGAGGGCGACCAGTCGGGCAGCCCAGGACGGGTGGTCTACAGCTGATCGTGCCTCCTTTGGTCGTGTGTGTCTCGGACACCCCGTGGAGTTCCGTGACCGTGTCTTTGGGTGTCTGGAGGTCTCATTTCCTCGATTAGCGTGCTTATAGGTGTGTGTGTTCTGGGTTTTGTGTTACGCTGGATCGAGTCACCGTGTATCGGTGTGAGTGCGGTGGGGTTCCCCCGCATGTCGTGGGTTTCTGCAGAAGATGGTTCCCGAGTGGGCCATGTGTTTGGCCTTGGACTACGAGTCCACTCATCCGGCCTGGGGCTGGAGGTTTCTCGCTTTTCCTTGGGATGGGGAATCGGCGTGACGGCTTGTGAGCTATCTTGGGAATCGTGCTTATGTGCTTTTCGCGTGGGCCATGTGTGTGTGGCCTTGGACTGTGAGTCCAGTTGCCCAGCCTGGGACTGGAAGGCTTCTCAGTTCCCTTCCCGAGGGAATGGTCTTGGCGGCTCGTGAGCTGTCTCGGTACTCGTGCTACCGCAGTTTTAGACCTAGGGATTTGGCTAGATTGACGGCCTTGTGCTGTTGCGTACGCTGATCTTGACCCCGAGTCTCGTGACTCAAGGACCGTTGGATTTAGTGAGTCTAGAGGACTATCCAGAGTCCAGTGGCTCGGTGCCACTTGGTTCCTCGTGACTTTCGCGCAGGGTGCGTGCGTGTTTCTCGGAGTTTCTCCTTGGAGAGTGGTCACATCAGTGACTCTCCACTAGTCGTAGCCTTCCGACACGTGTGTGATCCCACCAGAGAATGGTGGCGATGCTTTACCCGAGAGAGACAACTTTAGGCTAGTTGCCGTAGGGCCTCCCACTGTGACGGCTCGAGTCTGGGCCGGGAGGTATACCAGCTAGAGGGCCTGATGTAGCGCAGTCAGTCAGTGTATGCACACGTGGTCGGGGACTTCGGACGCGTGCTGACGAGCACGACCCCGCCTAGACCCTTGTTCTGTGTTATGTGGTTACTTGTACGGTGTTCTTGGCTCCGCCTGGGACGTTGCAGCGAGACGCCTTAGACTGTGGACTAAGACGTCAGTGGATGCATCCGACCTTACTTCTGGTGGGCAAGTACTCCTGTTACGTGAGACGTGACTCTCATGTTTCCGGGTTCCGTTTCTCATATGCGAGACGTGATTTTCTGGACCGTCTGGTGTTACCGAGGTTGCGTCTTGTTGTGCAGTGCCCGCGACCAGGTGGTCAGGGTTGCACTTTGGACAGCGTGTCCAGGTTGGCCTTGTCCTGAGAGGCAGGTCTCTACGGCGGGGTTGCCGTGAGTTTCACCTCGGTGAGTGGTGTTAGTGTAGTCCGATTCCCGATGGTGAGATCGGGATTTCTCTTTCTGCTTGACTGGTACAATAGGAGTAGTTGTAGTGCCGAGTTTTTGACCGGCCACCGTGTTTACTGTTCATGCTGCTACTGTTGTTCTTGTAGTTACTGCTTTCCATGCCGCCGTTGTTCTCAGTTGGGGTTACGCGGGATCCCTACTGAGCCAGTGACAGGAGGCTCACCCATGCTTTTCAGGTGCGGCGGTTCTTCCTCGAGGTTCGAGGATGCAGTGCTGAGGTTCTCAGTTGCCAGCTTGCCGGGCTGAGTGTTCACTTGGCATGTGGTACGCTTTACTGCTTTAGACTGTACTTTCTGTTGGACTGGACTCTATTGTAGTAGTTGTTTATTTATTTCTGTTAATTTTTGGAATTGTCCTGCTTTATTTCTATTTCTTTATACCTCCACACTCCTTTTAGCCCTTTCGAGTCCTCCTGGCTCATGGGCGGCGGGTCAGGATTCGAATGGTATTACACCTTCCCGGTATCCGGATCTTGGGTCGTTACAGGCATACATTGTAGTAAAGAAAGAAAATAGAGTAGAAAAAAAAAAAGAAATACAGCGGTGGGGGGATGGAGCATTGGCTCCCCCCCCCCATGGCCTCACCTCTTCTTCTCTCTCACTCCTTTTCACCTCTTCTTATCTTCGCTCTGCAGACACAGGTGCAAGATGGCCCTTAGCTCTCTCTTTTTTTTGGATCGACTTCCAGCCCCCCAAAACCCCAACCTCCAATGGAGCTTGTGTCTTTTTATAAGAGTGGGCGTGGGGACCTTCAAACTCCCCACTCATCCTTATTCTTCTTCTCTCGTCTCTTCTCCATGTTCGAAGCTGTTGAGAGCCTGTGCGTAGGGGGACGCAGAGAGTAGCGGGCTTGTCTTCCCGGGATTGGCTGGCGATGGCCGATGCGACCTTGCTGCCGCTGATAGGGGCTTGTAGCTCCGTATTATTTGCTGTTCTTGGGGGTTTGAGGTGACCGGATGAACCCTCTGGCTGGTCTGTCGGTGAGTGCCCAGCTTTACATGCTGCTTGATGAGGGCGATAATACTCTTTAGCCAGGGGTCTTCTGTTAACCACTGGACTGGCATTGAATGCCTTACCGGGGGCCGGTTCATTTCACTTTTTCATTTTTTGTTTGTTGATCCTGTGCGACGGGATGAATAGTAGTACGAAGTGACGTTTCTCAATCTTTGTCGCCTTCTGCCGTCAGATGGGGTGATGGGCTTGCCGCCAAACCACTTGTTTTCATTTGTTTGTTTCCTTCTTCTTTTCTTCACCTGCCGTCGGATGAGAGTGGTTGGGAGCCGCCGACTCAATGGGTGTGTATCACTGGGGGCCGCCAGATCAATGGCGAATAGGGCCGCCGATTCACTTGTTTCTTTATTTTATTATTTTTTTCTTTGTCCTTTTGCTTCGCCGGATTAGGGATCGCTGGGGACCCTGTCAGTTCAAGGAGGGTGGGGCCCTGGCCATTGGCTCAGCCCTCTTCTTCCTTTTTTTTGTTTTGCGTTTGTCTCCTTCTACTGTCGGCTCACTGGGGAGGGGATAAGTGGAGGTTGGTTCAAGAGGGAGCCGGCGGATCACCTAATCCCTCCCTCTCTCCTTTTATTTTTGTTGTTTTCTTCATTTTCTGTTTTATTCTCGCATGCGCCGTCGACGTAGCCTGGGGTTGCGTCGACGTAGTTTGTGAGGAGCGTCGATGTACTTCTTCTTTCCTTCCTCCGTTGTCCTTGTTCGGCTCGGAACGGCTCGATGCTCTTGACGGCGAATTTCGGGTGTCTACAATCTCCCAGAGTCTTGGGCGGTCTGCACTCTAGCCTTCTTTAGGGAGCTTGGCGACCGGCGATTCGGATGCCTGAAAAGTGAATTTGGCCCATAATTTCAATGATTTTCTGCCTAGATAGGTTATCAAACTGGAAACAGAGTTCGAGGATTCAATCATCTAAAAAAAGGTGTCACTATTGTGATGATTAAGATATGGTCCGCAAGATGTCCAAAATTGGGCATCTACAACAAGTTGTCACGTAAAGCCAATCTTTGTGTCTTCCTTGGGTACGTGATTGAACAAAAAGGGTATCGGTGTTATGATCCCACTGCTCAAAGGTTACGAGTCTCTAGACATGTTGTATTCAAGGAACACATCCCATTCTATGCATCACCCAAGCATCACCAATCTTGACTCCTCCACTCCCAAATCTCTCGTCGAACTATTTTTCGAAGAAAATCATGTTGGTACGAACATTCTACAACTTGATTCCCCTACCATGAGGTGTCTCCTGAACCTTCTTTACTGCCTGACTCCAATTCCTTTCACCGGTTGATAGATCCAGCACCAACTTAATTAGAATATTCAAAACTCTGTCGGTATCCCTTACATGTAAGAGAGACATTTGTTCACCTTCGTGACTATCATTGTTATTCTTCTACTCTTTTTACTCTTCATGAATTGTCCTCCTTTCGAGAGGCAACCTCTGATCCCCTCTGGCAGGAAGTTATAAAAGAAGAGTTAGATGCTCTTCAAAAACAACAGACTTGGGACCTCGTTCTGCTACCACCTGAAAAATCTGTTGTTAGTTTTAATGCTACAAAGTTCGTCTCGTTGCCAATGGATATAGTCAGGAATATGAGATTAATTATGAAGAAACATTTCCTCATGTTGCTCGGATGACTACAATTTGACTTTTTATTGCTATTACCTCAACAAGTAAGTGGCAACTTCATTAAATGGATGTGAAACATGTCTTTTTGAATGGGGATTTGTAGGAGGAGGTATATTGTATGCATGACGCCACCACCAAGATGCTCACATCCACAAAACACAGCCTATCAACTTCGCCGAGCCTTATGTGGCCTCAAGCAAGCTCCTCGAGCGTGGTTTGCAAAATTCTATTCTACTATCACTACCTTTGGTTTTTCTAAAAGTTCTTAATGCTTTGTTTGTACGCCAATCTGAAAATAAGATTGTCATATTGCTTCTTTATGTTGACGATATGATAATTATTGGAATAGTCCCATATTGGAAATTGACTAAAATATAATATGCTTATAATAGTAGAGCCCTCTCCACTCAACACCTTAAGGTTTTGAGTTAGATGACCCAATCCAATAAGTTTTAATATGGTATCAGAGCCCATGGTTATGATCTGGGCCGTGTACCTCGTGTTTGTCATGGTCCACGTGACAGAGCCTAAATTAACCTGCACGTGAGAGAGCGTGTTAGAATGGTCCCGTACTGAAAATATGCTAAAATATAATGTGCTTATAATAGTGGATCCCTCTCCACTCAACACCCTAAGGTTTTGAGTTGGATGGCTCAAATCAATAAAATTTAATAATAATCATTGGTGATGATTCTGCTGCCATAAATAGTGTCAAAATGTTTCTTTACATTCAATTTGAAATGAAAGATTTAGGCCATCTTCGATACTTCCTAAGCATTAAAGTAACTGACACAGTTGAAGGATATATTTTATCACAAGCTAAGTATATCTCTGATCGGATTTGCAGAGCAGGCATATTTGACAATAAAATAGTTGATACTCCACTAGAATTGAATGTCGAGATGCGCCCTATTGATGGAGAGCCACCGAAAAAATCCAGAGCTCTTTAGAGTTATGGTCAATTGTCTTGTCTATTTAACCATCACATGTCCATATATCACATATGATGTCCATATGATGAGTCAATTTATGGCTGCACCTCGATCCACTCACTGTGATGTTGTTCTTCACATTCTACAATATCTTCGAGGCACTTTGTTCCGTGGACTATTATTCTCTCGCTCTTCGTCATTAGCACTTCATGCTTATTCTGATTCAGATTGGATAGGGGGTGTCACTGATCGACGATCTACCACAGTCTTCTGCATATTTTTGGGTGATTCCTTACCTCTTGGAGGAGTAAGAACTGAGAAGTAGTCTATTATCTTTTATTCTAGCAGTGAGACTGAATATCATGCTCTTGTCAATATCACTTCAGAAATCATGAGGCTGAGGTGGCTCCTTCAATATTTATATATTATAGTTGACAGCCCCACTCCACTTTTATGTGACAACAAGAGTGCTATTCAGATTAGCCATAATGAAGTTTTTCACAAGCGTACCAAATATATCGAAATTGATTGTGACTTTGTACGACATCACTTTTGTCAAACTGGCTGATTTACTGACCATGGTACATTCATCTCTGAGACTCCTATTTTTGCCATCCAAACTACTATGGTTTCTTACTTGCCATCTTAAGTTTGAAAGGGGTGTTAAAGAAATGATTTTTTCCCATATTCTCCTCCTTTCTCCCCGATCAATCCTTTTTCTTTGGATCGATCTTGTTGTATATGGACTTTTTTCTTTTCCCCCGATTGCTATTCTTTGGGTCGATTGTAACTTATATATAAACATGTTATGTGAATACAATTGAACAATGTGTTCTACTCTTTCTCGTGCTTTTTTTGTCTTACTCTTCACAATTTGCATGTTGTTTGAGATATTCCCTCACCTATCCATGCTGCCAAGGTTCCAGCTATAGTTGCTTGCTGCTGGTAGAAGTCTTCTTACTCAAGAAGTAATTTAGTCTTCTCCCGTCATGGTTATGGTTATCTGGGTTATGTGCTATCCCACTTATTATCTCTTTGGCCATGTTTATTTGCTCCATTTTTTACTATCCAAACTATTGATGGTTTCTCACTCACCACCTTAAGTTTGAAGGGGGGTATTAAAGAAAGGATTTTTTCTCAAATTTTCTTCCTTCCCGTGGATCAATCCTCTTTCTCCGGATCAATCTTGTCGTATATGGACTTTCTACGGATTTTATGAAACCATGTGCTATGGCTCGAATCTGTAGTCAATCATATTTCCGATAATTCTTTTCCCTCAATTGCTATTCTTTGGGTCGATTGTAACTTGCATATAAATATGTTATGTGAATACAATTAAACAGCATGTTCTACTCTTTCTCCTGCTTTCTCTATCTTGCTCTTCTCAATCTGCATGGTGTTTGAGATATTTCATCACCTATCTATGATGCCAAGGTTCCAACTACAGCCGCTTGTTGCTGGTAGAAGTCTTCTCACTCAAGAAGTAATTTAGTCTTCTCCCATCATGGTTATGGTTATCTGAGTTATGTGCTATCCCTCTCATTATCTCTTTGGCCTTGTTTGTTTGCTCCCGTTTTTGCTATCCAAACCATCGATGGTTTCTCACTCACCATCTTAAGTTTGAAGGGGGTGTTAAAGAAAGGAGTTTTTCCCAAATTCTCCTCCTTCCCCTGGATCAATCCTCTTTACCTGGATCGATCGTAGCATATATAAACTTTCTTCTTTGCCCCCAATTGCTATTCTTTGGGTCGATTGTAACTTTCATATAAATATGTTATGTGAATACAATTGAACAGTGTATTCTGCTCTTTCTCCTACTTTCTCTATCTCGCTCTTCTCAATTTACATGTTGTTTGAGATATTCCCTCACCTATCTATGCTGCCAAGGTTCCAGCTACTGCCGCTTCCCGCCGGTAGAAGCCTTCTCACTCAAGAAGTAATTTAGCCTTCTCCTATCATGGTTATGGTTATCTTGGTTATGTGATATCCCTCTCATTATCTCTTCCTATTTGTTTACAGAATAGATTAAGAGGAATATTACAACTGGGGTTAGGTCGTTCCAAAGAATAAGTAATTTTACTTTAATCAAGGGATATCATAACTAGAGTTATCTTATCCCACCTTTCCTCTCAGACAATTTAATCGGCCCTTAACCTCGATATCAACTATTAACTCGGATAGCAGTCATAATATGAGATCCGCTCAATCAAATGCATATTGGGATTTTCATGGGGTTATCCTAATAGGGGAGGGTCTCGATACCAAACGACACCTTGGGGTTTTGATTTGTGACTTCTATGGCTTTGATTTATCTTTTACGTGGGTGTGACTTATGTAAGGGCCTGTTTGTTTGGGCTCTTAAAGAGAGGATTTCTTTGAAAATCTATGAAAGTACAATTGTTAGTGTGTCATAGATTTTTGAAAAAAAAAAAGTCTCATTTGGCATTTGGTTCGGATGGTGGGGGGATTCCAATCATTGGAATCCCTTGCAAAATCACCACCCAACCAAATGTTACATACGACATCGACTTGCGCGCTATGAAGATTTTGTGAAGTGAGAGAACGTAGACTCATCGGAGAACAAAGACTCGAATTTGAAAAAGCTCCCCGGGAGGAGCTTCCGGCGGGACCGAAGGGATTTTGAAAGCAAATATCTCTTTTACCCTTATGCTCACCAAACTCCACCGCCCACGCCGTTGTCGTTCTGCCAGCTTGCCGCTGACCGTGTCCAAATGGCCGCAGGTGCCACCACTCTGTTCGTAGGGGATCATGCTTTGCTGGCGCGTTTGTATCGTCTTCTTCCTCTCCGATCGTTGCAGGAGAAGACGGCCGGCCGCCTGCCCACCCTGCCGTCACCCCCATCTCACCCCATCAAGTCGTTGCCCTCACCCCCACCCCACCCCGCCGTTCGCCGCTGCCATGCCCTCTATTGCCATTGATGGTGACATGCTGCATCGTCATCTTCATTTTCTTCGTCAGACCGACAGAACACTGTAGAAGCTGCAATGATGCGAAAAAATGAACAATTCTGGGCAAAGTTCCCAAACAATGTTCCAAGGGTGTTTAGGTCATTTACCTTTTTCTCTCACCCACTTCAACGATTCAAGACAAATACACTTTTTCTTCTTTATTTTTTTATTCAAAATCGACTCATCTGTCATAGCTGTACGGTGATAGAGATTTTTAAAAAACCTCAAAAGATAAAAGCCCAACCAAATGGTAAATGGCAAGGGCGAATTCGTCTGGGCAAGTGACACCTCGTCACCTGTGCCCTTTTGAAATCATCCGTAAATGTGATTTTGACATGGTGTAAATACAATATTTAATGGACGATGGAGGTTTGAACCGCGCTTTAAAAAGTTTGAACATGGTTAAGGGCGCGTTTGGTATGCGTTGAGAGAAGATGGATTTAATGAAAAGCGGACTTCTACACCTCTGCTGGGTTGTCGGAGATTGGGCAGCAGACTTTTAACATGTGCCATTACATTTGAGAGTTGGCAGAGCGAATGAATGTCCAAAAAATTAAAAGGACAATTTTAACCTTAGTTTTACTAATTAAAAAATGGGGAAAAGAGAGGTTAAGGGATACTTTGGTAAATGGCAGTAGCAAAATCCGTCAGACAGCCCAAAAAGCACCTCTCAGCCTGCTTCTGATGATTTTAGGTTAGAATAAATTGGTGTATCTACACTCTCTCTCATGAGAGATTTTTAAAGTACACACAGATCGAGATATAGTGGGTGCATTTGGTGACACTCATTTCCTGTTGGGGATTCCAATGATTGGAATACCCTCAGGAAGTGTTACCAAACGCGCCCTAAGAAAGGTTTTTGGTGCTGCAGGATTTAAAAATCTTGACATAAGCTCGCCTTCTACGGATTTTTCTCTCCACCCTCACATGTCTATATCTCTCTACTTAAAGAATCTGTTTGTTCACAAAAAATGAAGGAGATCATGAGTCATTTGATCGAGATTACGAAGATGTCGTGGATTATAATGATCAGAATTTCATAATTATTTTCAAAAATCTCAACCGAACAGGACCTAAATCTCTTTGTTTTGACTACACTCTCGAGGGGATTTCGTTTCTTTATTGTACTCTTTTGAGACAACGCGATGTCTTTCCCCTAGAGTTATCAATGAGTCGGGCCCGAGTCAGGCTCAGATCGGCCTAGCTCGAGTCCGACTTGTCAATATTAAAACTCGAGTGTGATCCGTGCTCGAATTATGTCGGGTCAGACTTGATACTATTAAAAAGTTATAAAGCCTAATTAAGACCCAATTTGACCCGACAATTTAAATAAAAATAAAAATCAATATATTTAATAATATAAAACTTATAATCTCAGTAAATTAATTAAAACTTTGATATTAATTACATAATTTGTATACAAATATAATTTAAAAAATTTTAATTAAATAAAATGATATGATTGTAATTAAGTAGTTTTACAAATTTGAAAGAAGGAAAAAAAGAGAATGAGTCGGATCGGCCCGCGGGCCGAACTTAAAGTCTGAGTCCAGTCCGTAAACCTAATCAGGTCACATTTTTAGATCTGATTAAAAACTCACGTGTCATAACAGACCTTATTTCCCTACCCACTCAACTTATTGACATCTTTACTTTCACCCGTATACTTTATCTATTTGTTATAATAAAATAAAGTACCATTGCCTGAGATCCTAGATAAGTTACCAACTTTAGCTTTGGTAAAGGTTTAGTCCTGGGTTAGCTCAATGTTAACCCAAGACTAACCAAGTTTGTGATTTGATTACCCAATCCCCTGGATTAAGGTTAAGCGGGTATTAAACGGGTGTTAACACCCGATTTCGAAATCCACCTCCTGAGGTGGGTTTCGAAATCGGGTATGTCCAAATGACTATCATGCCCTCGCGAAACCCATTGATGGCGCCTCTGTGGCCTTGGACGCCGCACCGCATCGGGACCTCGCGAAACACTTCTCCCTCCCCCACGCATCGTCATCCTCCTGCGAAACTCTCCCATGAGCTTCGATCTCGCCTTCGACATTCCACATCCGAAGGTGCGAAACCCTTCCCCTTCTCCTTGCTTTCTCCCTCGCCGTTCCTCCTGCGTACCCATTCCCCCCTACTAAACTCTCTTCTGAGCACCGAGCTCCCTGTGACCCACGCTGTTGCTTCCGTGCCGTGGTTCCTCCGGAGGTGATCAAAGCTGTTCGGCCTCAAGCGATCGATGCCGTTCATCCTCGCAGGTCCATGATGTGTGTGCGACCCACGCGGCAGATTGGGACTATGTGGTTGTCCTAGGGTTTCAACATGAATGCTTCGATCTACCTTCTTCCTGCGACGGGGAGTGGGAGGGAATCCCTTCCGCCTGCTACGCGTAAGTTGTTGCAGTCGACACCTTTCTCGTGAGTGAACATCTGACCTTCCTTTCCTTTTAAGCACATATGTCGCCCTCGTCCCCTTCTCAACTGCTCTTGGCTTCGTCATGTCGATCTCTCCCGAGTCTCTCTTCCACTTCTGTGGTTGATTTCGGGTGACGGTGGTCTTACCGTTGTTGTCTCTGGCGACCGTCATTCTGTCCACGTTGTGTGTGGATCAGTGTTGTAGGTGCTGGTTTGTCGGATCCGTTTGTGATGTCGTTGCTATCAAACTTCATTGCTACCCGTAAGTGTTTTCTTGTTGGGGATGCCCCTCAAAATATTGGTTGGTAGGTAACTTTGTGTCTTAATAATGTGTGTTAAAACTCTGTCCTTGTTACTGTTAAAAATATGTAGTTTAAGTTTACTGCACAGAGATGTTACTTTGTACATTTATTCGGTTGTCGTTTGGGGGTGGGGAGGGGTTGGATTGACAGTGTAAATGTTGATTTATTGTTTTATTATTGCTATCTTTACAGAATGTGTGGAGGAGTTATTGTCTCTTTATAATTATGTGAAAATATTTATGTTCTTTCTTTATGTGTTAGCTTAGGATTTTTTTGATAAAGGCAACAAAGATCTTTCTTATTGGAAAAATTCTGTTACGTGAGCTACAAATGTCATTGCTACATGCGTCCTTGCTACTGTTAAAAATCTGAACTGCACAGAGATGTTACATGTACCTTACACTTTGTGAATGTGTGTTAAAAGATTTACATTTATGCCAATAGCTCAGCCTTCTGTTAAAAATGTTGTAATTTAACTGTAAGGTAACTTTGTGTCTTAATAATGTGTGTTAAAACTCTGTCCTTGCTACTGTTAAAAATATGTAGTTTAAGTTTACTACACATACATGTTACTTTGTAGATTTATTCGGTTATCATTTAGGGGTGGGGAGGGGTTGGATTGACAGTGTAAATGTTGGTTTATTGTTTTATTATTGCTATCTTTACATAATGTGTGGAAATGTGTGGATGAGTTATTATCTCTTTATAATTATGTGAAAATATTTATGTTCTTTCTGTATGTGTTAGGTTATGATTTTTTTTTAGACCGGCAACAAAGGTCCATGCTACTGTAAAAATTCTGTTCTGTGAGCTACATATGTCACTGCTACATGTGTCATTGCTACTGTACAAAATATATTCTGTGAGCAAGATTGTCATCTTTGCTTGCTCTGTAAAGAAGTTCATGGCGGACAGTAAGGGGAAACCGCGAGTAACCAACTTCACAACTAAGGAAGATAAGTTGTTATTAAACCTTTTGATCGACCAACATCACAAGAACACGTGCAACCAAGGCACATTCAAGCAACATGTATGGAATGATATTATAGGACCCTTCAATGATCAGACTAAAAAAGGGGTAGATAAAAATAATTTGCAAACTAGGTGGAAGAATTTGAAAAAATATTACCATACACTCGAACAACTGCTATCATGAACTGGTTGGGGATGGGACGACATCAACAAGATGCCTACACCACCTGAGGAGGGTGCTTGGGCGAAGGTAATTGCGGTATGTAAGCTGTTATTACAACACAATTATAAAATGTCATGTTCCTGTTATAGGTCCACTATATGGTACTTAGGTTCTCTTCTTGTTTCGTAGGCCAACAACGAATACAAGAAGCTCTTAGGGAAGCCATATGAGTATAAGGCAGAAATGGACATTCTCTGTGGTAATACCATGTCCAGAGGATGTTTAGGATTTGGAAACACAATGGACAATGACTTGTCACAAAGGCGGTCTTGGGAAGATGAAGAGTCACCCCTTGAACAATTGGGTTCAGATGATTTAAGTCGTTGTCGATTTACTACCATGGGTCTTCAACCTAATGATCCCCTAGTTGATCTGGAGATTGATTTTGACCCCTTCTTCATGCTAAGCTCCCGTGGTTGCCAAGGCCCTACTCCATCGTCAGTGGGTGGATGCAGTGGCACATGGGAATTCACTCCTTCACCACCTACAAAGCGGAGAAATGACGATGAGGCAACCTCCACCAACAAGATGAGGACATGTGGCACACCCTCATACAGGACTGGTAGGGGAACGCGTAATAAGAGGATGAAGAATGCCACCGATGCGCTAAACAAGTATTGTGTTATGAACAACCATATGACGGAGTTGTATAAAAAGCTTGGCACTGCAGAATCTTCTACAACTTCCACCACTGTGCAGTCATGCACAATTAGAGAGTGTCTCCAAAAATTGAAGGAATTGCCATGTTGCACTCAGGAAATTTTGTTTGCGGGTTCGGATCTTTTCTAAGACACTCATGTTTGATCTGTGTTCATGACATTAGATGACGAGGACAAGTTGGCGTACATGACATATCGCCTCCGTTGAGGCAATTTATTTCTGAGCGATGGCGTTCGCCGTGATAGCAGTCTCTCTATTTGTCTATGTTATTCTCCACATAGTGGGACTTTTATGATTACAACATTTGGCATGTATTCCAATTTGGATGTTTCCTGTTCCTTTTATTTAGGCATGTACTATTATATGTTTGTGGCATGTACTTTTAACTATACCTTTGATGAAGACATGTACTATTATGGCTGTTTCATGTACTCTTCATTCAGGTATGTATTGGTTACACATGCATGCAGGGTGTGACACAATTGGATCATGGGGAAGTATAAGTGCTATGTGGTGTGGGTTGGCCGTTGCCCGGGTGTGTACTACACTTGGGATGAGTGTTACGCACATGTGAATGGGTTCTCTGGTGCGAGATACAAGGGATTACATCAATTGAAGATGCGAACGATGCATTCCGAGCCATTGCCACAACGAACTCTACTTTTGTGACCTACGCAAGCGGAGTGGTGGCAAGCAGGAATGACGTGAACCCTTATCTTAACAACCTGCCCCAGAGGGCTACCCCTATTGTTATGCATCACCTATCTATCATTGTTATCCTTTTCATCATCGTTCTCCTCCTTTTCGTCATATTGAGTGCCATCTTCATCATTCTCGTTCGTGTCTATTGAGTTTAATGTGTCAGTTAGTCTACGATATGATTTTCATGTATTTTCTATTGCTTTGAATGGCTCAAGATGTATGTCTACCTGTATTTTCCTCAATGACAGTGCATGTTGTATCTCGTAATATAACATTTGTCATATCCCATGCATGTGTATGACAGGATATCATGGATGCAAATATTTTAATGCATCAGCTAATGCGTGAGGGGGTTATAGTTTTACAAAACATGAGTAATCTTATAGTGGAAGAATTATTAGATGTGATGGCTGAAGAAATTAACGATGTGCGTGTGCCCAGACCTATGCATACATCTAACTACACAGGATATGTGTGGGTACATGACATATTAAGGGGTCATGAAAAATGATGTTATAACATGTTCAGGCTAAACCAAGCTACATTCATTCGTTTGCGTGATGTCCTGATACGTAGGGAATTGATTAAAGACAGTCGCTTTGTCACTACAACAGAGTAACTGGCGATGTTTTTATACGCAATGGGTCACAGTGTTACGACGGG
Organism: Amorphophallus konjac; assembly: GCA_022559845.1. Lineage (NCBI taxonomy): Eukaryota > Viridiplantae > Streptophyta > Magnoliopsida > Alismatales > Araceae > Amorphophallus > Amorphophallus konjac. Next base: position 526,783,714 of record CM040121.1, read on the forward strand.
TGCCATGTGTGAGCATTTCCAACACTCGTCGCAGACAATAAGTTATTATGTGAACCACGTTTGTAAGGCTAGTTGAGCTTAGACGAACATACCTCTAGCTCCCCACCGCAACAGTAGAGGTGCATCCGTTCGTTCGACATAATGACAAGTTTTATCCTTACTTTAAGGTAACTTATAATCTGCACGTCTTCATCTGTTTAGTCATTTTGATGAGACATTCGAACAAATGTAGGATGCGTTGGGCGCAATCGATGGCACGCACATCCCTGCCAATGTTCTAACATCAAAACACGCACGATATCGCAATCGTAAGCAACAAATTATTCAGAATGTCATGGCTGCTGTATCTTTTGATTTGCAGTTCCAATATCTAGCTGCCGGTTGGGAAGGCTCAGTCGGTGATCAAAAGGTCTTGACTTGGGCCCTAGAAAAGGGGGGTTTTAGAGTTCCTCCAGGTGAGTTCATATTGAACCTCAGTTTCTATAAAATTGACTTTATGATTAATGTACACATTGTCTCATTTACCACCTATTACTTCAGATAAATATTATCTTGCCGATCTCGGGTATGCCAACACTGGTAGCTTCTTATGTCCTTACCGGGGAGAGCGTTATCACATATCTCAATATCAAGGCCGTGGGGGTAGAGGGTATCAAAATTTGTGAGACAAGTTTAACCACCGCCACGCTCAACTGAGAAATGTTGTGGAGCACGCATTCGGGGTAGTAAAAATACGGTTTCAAACGTTGAAAGAGGGGAACATGTACCCAATCCGCACGCAGATACTAATTGTGATTGCATGTTGTGTCGTCCACAACTTCATACATCGGGAGCAAGGGGACGACTTCTACTTTCAACATGCACCGCTTGATGTTGAAGATTCGGGTGACGAGGAGGTGGATCCGAACATCCCTGTGGCATCTCGAGACATTATGGAAGGAGAGCATCTTAGGGACACTATTGCTACACAACTATGGCTGCAAAATTGATCTGTTTTACAGTGCATCTTTCGTTCCTGGGGAATATTTTGTCCATGTACCCATGTCCCATAACATCTATTTTGCTCCTTTTGACTCAATATATATCTGGTTTCCACTATGTGTCATCTCTTTTAATATCGTGTGGCAGGTGTTCTTTTAAAACATCCCTTAGTAAGTCTCCATGTTTGTTGCCACCGGTGCATGTCTAACTTGTCATGCATGTGCATGTATGGGTGTCGTAGACGGCATAGCAATGTAACTCCACCACAATCATGTCACTTGTGATATTTGGGTCATTGCTCCGGATGAGGCAGCATCATGTGTGCACCGACTAAGGGTTTGGGCGATGAGGAATGAGTTTTAGGATTTCATGTCAGGGTCAGATGAGCACTTGTGACACCCCAACGTGAAAAATGACTAGACATACCCCCAAAACCCATACTGAGCCCACCCCACTATCAAAGATTGTTGACTATTACCCATCATTGAATTGTAGGGTGGTGAGGTCATTGGGAATTTTGTATGCATAGGTAAAACCCTGTCTAATTGTCTTACAATTTCTTTCAACATGTTTCAATAAAATTTCAAAATCTCGTACTAATATTATGCTTTTTATTAGGTGAACAGTCCAAATTGGGCCATATATCTTGTTTCATTGGAAAGTGATACAGTGATATGCATAGGTAAAATCTTGTACATTAGCCCAAAAAATTCAAAATGGCTTCAGATGAAATGCATAGGTAAAAATCATGTATGATTATGTGGATATGTCCTTTCATTTGACTGCTGCAATTATCTCTTTATTGTGCAAATTGCCAATCCATGGTCAATTCCCATGTTCTGAAGTAACTCGGGTTGTGTTTTGGCATCTGAAACTAGGGATGGGTATAACTTAATTTGACTATGTGCTTGTCTGCCCTTTCTCTGTGTGTCAACTATTTTAATATCCGAGTATCAAGTGTTCTTTTAAAATAGTCCACGCACAGTTAGTTTTGTTTTGACAGTTCAAACTTAGTCCACTGAGTTTTTCCTTAGCTTCCCCAGAACTTCTGCTGACTGTGAGAATAGCATCTGATCTGATTTGACTCTATGCTTGTCTGCCCTTTCTCTATGTGTCAACTGTTTTAATATCCGAGTATCAGGTGTTCTTTTAAAACAGTCCACACACAGTTAGTTTTGTTTTGGCAGTTCAAACTTAGTCCACTGAGTTTTTCCATAGCTTCCCCAGAACTTATGCTGACTGTGAGAATAGCATCTGATCTGATTTGACTCTATGCTTGTTTGCCCTTTCTTGCATGTGTCAACTATTTTAATGTCCGAGTATCCGATGTTCTTTTAAAACAGACCACACACAGTTAACAATCTGTTTTGGCATCTGAAACTTCTCCTTTTCATGGCAATTTGCATATGAAGCTTTAATCATCCAAAGTATATACTTTGTCTAGCTCCTCTATGACATCTTCCTATAGATTGCTCTTCATGTTATTAGAGAATTGAGTTCTGTTTTTGGATCTTCCCACAGATTGGAGTTCTATTTTGGTAGTTCAAACTTACTCCACTGACTTTTTCTTTAGCTTCCCCAGAACTTCTGCTGACTGTGAGAATAGCATCTGATTTGTTGACAAGCAACATTAAGGGGTCTGTAGAAATTTTTATGACTGATGAAGGTATTTGTCAGCTTCAATTAATCCACTACAGGTTAGTATATATGTCACAACATAATTTGCCTGTAGCAATGCATGTTAGGTCGATGCTAGTTTGCCTTAAAAGCTTCATGTGCATGCATTTTGCATTTCATCATATATTTTACTAAGCATCTTTTGCTCGTAGGGAAGGATTGGGCCATGTACCCGCATGTCATGAATTCTATTTTACTTGATTTGACTCTGTGATTGTCTGCCCTTTCTTGCATGTGTCAACTGTTTTAATGTCCGAGTATCCGCTGTTCTTTTAAAACAACCCTTAGAAAGTCTCCATATTTGTTGCCCCCGGTGCATGCCTAACTTGTCATGCGTGTGCATGTATGAGTGTCGTAGACGGCATAGCAATGCAACTCCACCACAATCATGTCACTTGTGATATTTAGGTCATTGCTCCGGATGAGGCGGCATCATGTGTGCACCGACTAAGGGTTGGGGCGACGAGGAATGGGTTTTAGGATTTCATGTTAGGGTCGGATGAGCACTTGTGACACCCAACGTGAAAAATGACTAGACATACCCCCAAAACCCATACTGAGCCCACCCACTATCAAAGATTGTTGACTATTACCCAGCATTGAATTGAAGGGTGCCAAGCTCATTGACAATAAAATCTGTATAGGTAAAATGCTGTATAATTATCTTTATAATACTCGTGTACGTAATTTCAGAATGTCGTACTAATATTTTCTTCAATATATCCAATCACAGGCCCAATCCTAATTTCTGTTTCAGAGTTCGTTACAAACAGGTATGTTACAAATGAGTGCCTCCAAAAATTATTGCCTTGTGCTACCTTGTGTTGCTGTCGTTTCAATATAAATAGTATGAAAAAGATTACATTGGCACTTGGTCATTTTTTTTTCTAGGAGGCTTTTTTTTCTTCTATTAGGCTTTTCTTAAACTTGTTCTTGGTTTGAGTTCCTCTGGGGAGGTCTGTGATGCATTTATCATTGTGAATCTTTTACCTAATGGTATTTGTAGGAACTTAATAAATTCATATTCTCCGAGAACATAAGATATGATTTTCATGTGTGCCAAAATAAGATAGTTATCATGAGCTTTCTGGGAGTTTTGTTTCTATACATATGTATTTTTGGGGATCCAGTGGAGCGTTACTAATAGAGATCCCCTTCATTTTCATCTTTATGAAACTGTTTTTGACTGGATCCTTTTATTCCTTTCAGCATCTTGCTTCATTCATCCGCCGATCTTCCGGAGTTCTCTGTAAATTCTCACTTGTGGTAAATATGTAAGTAGATTGTACTGGAGGTTCTCCTCTTGGGCTCTTGGGGGAGGAAACAATTATTATCGTGTTTAATTGCCATGGGAGCTGTTGCATTTTTAAGTAAAGGCTGGTCTGCATTCCAGTGTTTGATGGTTTGCATGGTGGTGAAATTACCTCTATTGCATCTCAAGTTTTCCAACAACCAGTCGTAAGTATAAGGAGTGGTCAGGTGTGGATATATATCCAGCCTGATTTACACTCCTAGATGTAAGTAAGTACACTAAAACCATGCTTCACACGGTGGATATATCTTTCCTCAGGTAAACATAGATGCACTAAACTCTTTCTGGAGAAAGATGGCATTGATCATAGACGTTGTGTTAATTCAGTAACATGTGTGTGCATCTTGTCATTGAAAGTAAGATAAATTTGTAGATTTAATGTATATTTGCCTGCCTCATTTTCTATACTTGCGGACAATAAAATCATGTCAAGGGATTTGGAGTATCAATTTCTTTGTGTGCCCGTGGTATTTATGACCTTGTACTTTGGCATCTGATCTCTTTTCCTTGTGTTTTGGAGTTTCAATCAGATGGTAACACGTCTAGCAGAGTTTCTGAGAAGATGGCATCGACTCTCATTCCTTGGTCCAAGTTCCTATTCAGAGTTCTACTCCAAGTACTAGTAGTCGTAGCAAATGATAAACTATGAAGTTGCCCTTGTCTATATGCTTACCACATTGGTAAGAAATGATTCACATGTCATTAGCCTGAAATTTATGTACAAAGACACTGTATCAGACAAAATTTATGTACTCTTTTGAATTTAAATGAATAAATGTGTACAATTATTTACACTTGTTCTCATTTGTCTGAAATGCATTTTACATTGGAGGGGGATGGAGCCTTTATGTTTACTCAAAATGTTGCAGTAAGTGACACTAGTGTCGGGCATCTCCGGTGATACACAAACGTTTATGTAGAAACGTTAATGCACAAACGTTGTAGCTATTTAATGGATATTTGATTTTTTTTTAGACTTAAGTTTTTTTTAGAATAGATAGGGGGAACAATAAAAATTTTCAACCTATATTGTATTTTTTTCGTCTGTAAGCTGGTATAATAATATTATTAATACTGGTAAATTTGAAAAGGTTTGTTAAATATTTATTTAAATAAAATTCACATTTTAAACAATCAGACGAGAGAGTGAGAGCTTGATAGATAAACGAGAGAGGCAAGGGAAATGAGAGAGATGAGCTCAATAGGGTGTTCACAGATATGAGAAAATTATATTGTCAATAATTAATATATTATTAAAGTATTAAAATCGTTCATGAAAATATCATTAGATTTACTAATTATATTTTAATGTTGACATAAGTTTTTACTATGTGAGTGTTTATCTGCTTACTGTATATGTATCTATTCCATGGCAAGTGATTTAAATGTTATAAATTTATTAAGAATAAATAATAGATTCTATTAATTTATTATACCTGTAAAATAATATTTTTTTTGACAAATATCAATATCAATACTAATTATAATTTAAATGACCCAAAGTAATATAATAAGTTAACATGTGCGTGTGTGAGAGAGAGAGAGAGATTAAAAATTATAAAAAGGAGGGATAAATGTGTCATTTGAGTTTTAATTATCCCTAACTTAACCTACTAACTATCGAATCATACTAGATTAAAGATAATTTAACCCACCTCTTTATACCCGGGCTAACTTCCCTCTTATCAAATCAAAAATAAATTAACCCTGGACTAACTCAAGTAGATTGAATTAGTCTAGTCTAGTCTAGTCTAACTCTAACTCTAACTCTAACTCCATACCAAAGTGAAACTAAAAGTTTTTTTTTTTCCTCGTGCATCCCCGAGGGCTAACGAAAGTATCCGTTTCCAGGGCCCAAAAGCTCCTACTCACAGTTAAAAGAGCGTTCGCCACAGGAGCGAGTGGCTGTAGGCGCGTCTGTTGGGTAGTTGGTGCCGACGCAATTATGATTTCTCCCTGCATTCCCCGCAAAGCCCGCAGCGATCGTTAAGATCCAACCGTCCAATCAACGTACTTGGGCGGTATTCTCGTGACCGCCACCGACCGATCAAAAAGCGCATGGGGCCACCGATGCGAGTAACGGAGTAAGCGCTGCAACGGGCGCCGACTCCTTTGGGGAAGTCAAAACACAGAAGACAACCCCACGGTTGCCCACCGCGTTCAGATGCCACGTGCGGACAAGAACGGGGAACTCCAAAATCCGATTCGGTGGACCCCGATGCGCATCCCCGTGGTGCGTATCCAAGACGGGCAATAGAGACTCCCTGATCTTGATCTATTTTTTTATATTTTTGAGTAAAATTAAATTGACTTATAATATAGCATATCTGCACAAGTGTTAATAACTTTCTTCACATATTTCCAACCTTTCTTATATAAAATTCTAAGCATTCTCGGATATTTCTCCTTGAGCGATATTTGAATGATTATTTTAAACCTATAAGTCTGGTTGCGGAGAATATTAATATCTGGCACGATATACAAGTTTTATTAGAGTAGATCATTTACGCATTTAGATGTTCGTCAACATCTATAGATCACGTGAAAAGGCTCCGACTCTCATGTTAGGGAGCACGATTAAATTTTTTAAATAAAATGCATGACGTTAATTTTATTTAAAAAATAGAACGTGAGATAGAAAGTCACAACATACATCGTACATGCATAGGTCAAATGGGGGGGGGGGGGAGCCCTCTTTACGGGGCATAGGCCTGCCAAGAAAAGAGAAAATCTAAATAAAATGTGGATAATTTTCATCAAAGAAAATTAACTGTCAGGTGATCCACTTTTGAATTTTTACTATCTAAGAGATATAACGCGACGGCATGTCCTCTACTCTTTCACTTTTCTTATATGAGCAAATGATGCTTACTGCACATCCTAAATATGGTAAACTTCTCACGCGTCTTATCTTATTGGTCTAACTCAAATTGATAGAATGAGAGTGTGTAATATCGTTGAATATGAATGTTGGATAACCTCGTAGATATATGTATCAAACATATATAACAAAACAAGTTTAAAGTTGGATGACATATCTTACAGTAAAAACAGAATGTACACACGTATCAACGGAAGTAGAAATAGAACCACGTGCATACCTTCGCCATCCGAGTATAAGGTCGACTATTAGAGTCGACCCTTACCCGTAAATCGTCGGGGAGTGACGGAGTCAACTACTAGAGTTGGCTCCAAAGATCTGCGACGATTTACGGGGACGGTTCGACTCTAGTAGCCGACTTTATACTCGGATGATGGTGTATACATGGTTTTGTTTCCACTAGTACATGTGTACGTTCTGTTTTAGCTGCGATAGGGATGTAAAAAAAAATCCACAAATCCGATTACATGCATCACCCGACCCGTGATGGGTTGGGTAATATCTGAATAAATGGATATAGATTCATGTTTGGATATGTTTAAAATACCGACTTCATATTTGGATATGGTATGGATTTAATGCACCCGAATCCATACCCGATCCGAACCCGTTCTTAATATCTCATTCTGCATGTTAACCACATGATTTTGGCATGAACTCAATATATTGCCCTCCTTGTTGACTTTTTGAGTTTAAACTTCTTATTAAAATTGTAAATATGTTTTATAAAACATAAAAATTACTTTGGAAAAATTGTAAGGACGTTTTATAAAACATAAAAATTACTTTGAAAAGGAAAGAATTGACCGAACTTCTCTTTTTCACTTTCCACAAATCTTACATTCCCTTCGATGTGGACTTGGACTCATGATTTATAGATGGTACGGGTATATCCATACACATGAAGGATATACCCGTATCCATACCCGTGAAATAATAGAGTACTATCCGGATATGACATTTCTAAAATTTTCACGGATAGGGTATGGTATTAGTCTACCTGAGATGAACCTGATCCATTTACATCCCTAAGCTGCGAGGTAAGTTCTCCAATTATGAACTTGTTTTGTTATTTATATTTGTTATATATTTATCTGTGAGATTATCAAACAGATGGTATCAGAGTGGAAGGAAGAGAGGGAGAGCTAGCCAGATCGGCATAAAAAGGAAGAGAGAGAGCTCGAGGGCTGGGAGCCTTCACACACACACGCGGGAGAGGAGAAAACAAGAGGGGTGTGCCCCATTTCACGAGCGTGTGAGAGAGGCCGAGCGCTTTCGCGGAGCTTCTAGGTGTCCCAAGCGGTGACTGGATCGCTCACGATGAGCGGATCCGATGTGGACAGGCGGCGACCGCCTCAACGAGTTGGGCACGCGAGCACCTCGCGTTCCCCTTGAGGGTTGCCCTAATGGGCACCCTCCGTGGGTAATGCGCCGCAGCCCATACCCAATAACAGCTCCCACTTGGCCACTAGAGGAAACCGTGCATGTCCTTCATCTCAAAACGTACAACGTCATGGCCTATTGTTGTCGGTCATACATGAAATGAAGCATGTGACATCCGCGAGATTTATCTGAATAATATAGAAGTGTTCTGTTAAGCCATCACCTAACTAATGGATCACTTAAATGTCTTATTTGTACCTCAGACACTTAGTATCTCACTTGACTCAACACTCTATATCTCTCAAGAATAGGCATTGTAGAGCCCAAATACTAAGCGCTCATAACTCTATCACCAATTAGGCAACCGAGCCTCCAACGAAATGACAACTAAGCATGGTGCGATACTAAGATGCCTTCTCTATGATGCATATCCTAATCTAATTTATCTTGGCCGCTTTTGTAGACATGATCCTCTAGACAGTATCAACCTTAACCTACGTCTCACACACATACATATCAAAGAGACTTAGTCGAGACTCTAATCGTGCATCTCTTGGCATCCCGCACACAACCCCTGTTAGGGTTGTTTACAGGAGGAAGAGGAAGCTCTTCTTAGCGGCCATGGGGAGGAGGCGACGGCAGCATAGAGAGGAAAGGAGAGAGAGAGTTGGCGAGATTGGCAGGGAAAGGAAGAGAGAGAGAGAGAGAGAGAGAGAGAGAGTAAGAGAGGGCTGGGAGCCTTCACTCATGCATGCGGGAGAAGAGAAAATAAGGGGGCGTGGCCCATTTCGCGAGCGGGTGAGAGAGGTCGAGTGCCTTCACAACACTTCTAGGTGTCCCATGCGGTGACCAGGCTACTCGTGGTGAGTGGATCGGGTGTGGGGAGGTGGCAGCCGCCTCAACGCGTTGGGCGGGCCAGCATCTCGCTCTCCACTTGAGGGTTGCCCTTATGGGCACCCTCCCTGGGTAATGGGCCGGCCCATACCCACTAACAATGGGTAATAACAAAAGTGCACATATTTTTGAGTTTGATTATTGTTTGCCTATTTATTAATAATTTATTTTACATTTTGTTAATATATCACTCTCACTTTTCACTTGTTTGAACAGAAAATGTTAATCACGTAGCCTTTTTTTATTTGTTACGTCCATTACATAAAATCTATTTAACCAGTGTTATGAACATCTTTATGCAAGTTAATTGCGTGACAAGTAAAAATTGTACGAACTTTAGCGTGAAATCACTTATAGATATTAAATAACCTACGTGATGTTACTTAGTTTAATTGGGGAAGGACATCTAGTCACCCGTAGAAACTTACAAACACCAAGAAAAAAGCATCAGAATGAGTCCTAGGTGTTATCTCTGTTGTAACGTAACGAACGTTATAAGCAGATAATGGCCAACGAATCAATAGAGGATAATTTTCTCCGGTAAATGAGAAACGGAGGAAGAAATCAAGGGGCGGTTACAGATTTGGGACGGAGGGAATGGGAGGAAAAGCCCTATAAATAGATAGGTCCATCTCATCGGAAAAAATACACAACGAAGAATCCCATCGTCAGAGTCCCAAATCGTCTTCCAGTCTCACCTCGTAGATCTACAGTGGTATCAGAGCAGGCTTTCGTCCACCTCCTGCTGCGCTCCTCGCCGTCGGACGTTGCTGCGCTGTCGTGCCCCAAAGCCCCCTTCGTTGCGACTGTCTGCGGCCGTGATCAGCCCCTTCTGTCCTGACGACGCACAGTTGCCGCTTCTATCCCGGCTTCCGCGACTGCCGTCTGCTGATCTTCCACTTTGCGATGTTGCTGCGCTGTCGTGCCCCAAAGCCCCCTTCGTTGCGACTGTCTGCGGCCGTGATCAGCCCCTTCTGTCCTGACGACGCACAGTTGCCGCTTCTATCCCGGCTTCCGCGACTGCCGTCTGCTGATCTTCCACTTTGCGACGTTGATGCGCTGTCGTGCCCCAAAGCCCCCTTCGTTGCGACTGTCTGCGGCCGTGATCAACCCCTTCTGTCCCGGCGACGCACAGTTGCCGCTGGCCCTGCCGTTCTCTAGCGTGCATCCACCGGTGCTCTGCCCTGAGAAGGAAAGAGGTAAGTGGATCTCGTAAAACGAAGTAGTCAATCTAAAGGACTTGTCATCATTACCATCGGCAGAGCATGTCAGAAATTGTTTTTCTATCGATAACATATTAGTTTTGTTTTATCAGGCGTAACAAAAGGCCCCTTCCCATTAACACTTATTGCACCCACGTGAAATATACAGTATCTTGAAAGGATATATACATATAAAAAAAAAAAAAAAACGACAGAACCTGTCTGTCATCTGTCTTGTCAAAGGACAGAGTTTTTGTTGCTGCTATTATTCACGTGAACCCTTATTTTGAGCTCTTGTTTTTTTTTCTTTAACCTTTTTTTTTCCTGTGATCTAACGTGAGGGTTGCTCACCTATCAATTCCTACTATTACTAAAGCATCATCAACATCTTGCTTAATCTCAAATGCATGTATATTCTATTTTGATTAAAAAAAAAAGAACTTCATTTGATCTGATATTCTTGCATTATTTCTCTTAATTAGTTTTTATAGTGTTAACACATGTTACGTGAATTGATATATTCTGTAAACAATAATACATGCTACTTTTGTGATAATTGCTTGTTGATGAATATTAATTTTGTGACATATCTTGTTTAACAAGTTGATTAAATATATATATATATATTTGTTTCATTTACATGTGATTATCTTGTATTTTGATAAATACCTTGCTCACCAATTAAATACAACAAATAAATAAAACTAACAATAAAAAAAAATGTTGAAACTAATCAACGTGAATATTAAATTTATTTTTCTTATTATGATTATGATAACCAACTCAAACTATTTACTTCTCAGAATTATTCTAGTTCTAATGGCTAGTAAGCTTATTGTTACCGAACTAGCAAAACTGGACAAGTTGAACGGAACCAACTATGAAATGTGGCACCGAAAAATTCGATATGGCCTTATTCATGACAATATTGAACATGTCATCGATACCACTGTCCCAGAACTTAATGATGATTCCACCGAAGTGGAAAAGAAAAAAAGGGAACAATGGCTAGTGGATGACAAAAAGGCTAGATGTTTCATGCTCATGTTCATGGAGGATAACTTGATAAAGTTCTTTGAAACTTACAAGACCTCTAATGAATTATGGAAAGCTATCAAGGAGAAGTATGATACCAAAACTGAGGTAAATACTCAACTCCTATTGCATCGATACAATACATGTAACATGCAAGAAGGTGATAGTGTGGTTGAGCATGTGAACAAAATGATTGTCATGGCTAAGGACTTATCAACTGCGGGAACTGAAATCCCAGAAAAAATGCAAGTGGCAACTATATTAAATAGTTTGCCGGCATCACTTGATATGGCAGCCACAACATTAAGAATGAGTGGTTCTACTTTAGCTGTCACAGATTTGCCAGCTAGGTTAGCAATTGAGCAGGATATACTAGCCAGGAGAAAAGAACTAGAGGTGAATCTAGAAGAAGTCAATGCTGTGCACCGGAGGCCAACTGCCCAGAATCACACCATGGGAGCGAAAAAACCACAGTTCAAGAATAAATTTCAAAACAAAGGAAAGAAAGTTCCAAAAGGTGCTTGCTATAATTGTGGGAACTTTGGTCACTTTAAGATCAATTGTCCTAATAAGCAAGAGAATAAGGGTGGGAACAAACACCCAAGAAATGATGGAATTGGAAAAAGAGAATTTGTGGGCGTAACAGAATGTAATGCCGCGCTGGTGGATTCAAACGAATGGTGGATCGATTCTGGAGCTACTCGACATGTTGCAAAAACAAAGAAATGGTTGGTGTCACTAAAGAAGCTTAATGCTGGAGAACAAAGGGTGTATATGGGAAATAACACCTACCTTGATGTGGAAGGTGTTGGAACCTATAGGTTGGATCTTGGGGATAACATCATGGTCCTCAAGGATGTATTCTATGCACCTAATATAAGGCGGAATCTGATCTCAGTACCAGCATTAATGAAGAAAGGTTTAGAAGTTAGATTCTACAATGGAAGGGTGTCAATAGGGAAAGATAAGAAAGTGCTTGCTATGGGGAAATTTATCCCTGAGCATGATTTGTTTTGTATCCCTGTAATTGACAATGAAATAAATGAAATGGAAGTTTCTGAGTATTCCTTGTGTGCATTGTCAGAATGTGATTTATGGCATTTTAGATTGGGTCATCCCAGTAAATCTAAGATGGAACAAATGATAAAGATGAATTTACTACCGGGTTTAACTAAGGTGGAATTAACACCTTGTGAACATTGTTTAGTCGGAAAAATGACTAAGAAGCCCTTTTCGGTAGGACATAGATCACAAGAATTATTAGAATTGATTCACTCGGATATTTGTGGCCCTCTGAGTACAAAGACATACAATAATAAGGAATATTTCATAACATTTATAGATGATTATTCTAAGTTTGCCTATGTGTACTTGATTTCTAGAAAGTCAGAAGCATTTGACTGTTTTAAGAAATATAGAATGGAAGTAGAAAGACAACTTGGAAGGAATATAAAGGTGTTAAGGACAGATAGAGGTGGAGAGTATAACTCAAAGGAATTTGAGTCATATTGTCAAGAAAATGGAATAAAAAGACATATAACAATGCCTTATACGCCACAACAGAATGGTGTGACAGAAAGAAAAAACAGAACATTGATGAATGTTGTTAGATGTATGCTATCGCATTCAGGTCTCCCTAAGAAGCTATGGGGAGAGGCACTGCTTACTGCTAATTATGTCTTGAATAGAATTCCCACCAAATCTATTGAAAGTACACCTTATGAATTATGGAATGGAAAGAAACCACGTTTGAGTCATCTCAAGAAGTGGGGGTCAATAGCCCATGTTCTAATTCCAGAACAACTTAGAGATAAGTTAGAACCTAAAACATTGAAGTGCAGATTCATAGGGTATTGTGAGAAATCATTTGGATATAAATTTTTTCATAAAGAAAAAGGGATCATTGAATATAGGGATGCAACATTTCTAGAAGATCTAGAGGAAGAGGAATCTCATGAAAATGAGAAAGAACCTCTCGTTGTAATAAATGATGACTATTACAATGATATCCCTATAAATGATCAAGAAATTGAGGAAGAACCTCAACAAGAAATGGAATATGAACCAATACCCATGGAAGTAGCACAACCTGATATACCTGTAGTTGGCAACAAAAGAACAAGAACTCCACCTGTATGGATGGATGATTACTATTTATACTCATGTGAGCCTTCATGTCTATCTGTAGACACCAATGAGGAAATTCATACAGATCCCATGAATTGTATTGATGCGATGAAATCGCAGGAATCTGATTTATGGCTAGAAGCCATGAAGGAAGAAATAAACTCCATGAAGAGCAATGGAGTATGGGAGCTATGTGATTTACCTAAGAATAGAAAGGCCATTGGGTGTAAATAGGTATTTAAGAGAAAGTTAAAAGCTGATGGGTCAATTGATAAATATAAGGCCCGATTAGTTGCCAAAGGTTATACTCAAAAGGCAGGTATAGATTATCAAGAAACTTATTCTCCGGTAGCAAAGTTTGCATCTATAAGAATTATCTTGGCCATTGTCGCACATCTTGACCTGGAGTTACACCAGATGGATGTCAAGACTGCATTTCTCAATGGAGAGTTGAGGGAGGATATATATATGCAACAACCTGAAGGATTTCAGGAGGAAGGCCAAGAGGAAAAGGTATGCAGGTTAAAAAGGTCAATATATGGTTTGAAACAATCTTCTAGACAATGGTATCTCAAATTCCATGAAACAATTATCCAACTTGGGTTTGTTGCAAATAAGTTGGATAACTGTGTATATGTCATGAAAAGTGGGAGCATTTATGTTATATTATCCTTGTATGTGGATGATATTTTGCTCGCCGGAAATGACATTGAGATGATAAATAAAATCAAATCTAAATTAAGTGAAAAATTTGAAATGAAAGATATGGGTGAGGCATCATATGTTCTTGGTGTACAAATCCTGAGGGATAGAAAGTCTAGAATGTTGAGTATAAATCAAGAGAAATATTTGAGGTCTGTACTCAAAAGATTTGGAATGCATAACTGCAATCCGGCACCTACACCGTTGGTTTATGGAAAACGGTTGGGAAAAGAGCAATGTCCTGAAAGGGGACAAGGTCCGCTCAAGGTGCCATATGCTGAAGCAGTTGGAAGCTTAATGTATGCAATGATGAGTACTAGACCAGACCTAGCATACCCAGTGAGCTTGGTAAGCCGATATCAAGCTAATCCTGGTCCAGCACATTGGGAAGCTGTTAAAAGGATTATGAAATATCTGAAAGGAACTTTGCACCATAAATTAGTTTATCAAGCTGATACGCTTGATGTATTTGGTTATTCGGATGCAGACTTTGGAGGAGACAAAGATGACGGAAAGTCCACGTCGGGACACTTGTTCATCTTTGGTGGTGCAGCTGTTTCTTGGGGTAGCAAGAAACAGGGGTGTGTTGCAAGATACACACAGGAAGCTGAGTATATTGCTTGCAGCATGGCTACTACTCATGCAGTCTGGATAAGACGATTTCTTAAAGATATGGATCTCAATTTGGTAAATGGGCCAATTGAGATATATTGTGATAATCAAGCAGCAATTAGCTTGATTAACAGCGGAGCAAATAACTCTCGTGGGAAACATATAGAAATACAATATCATTATATTCAAGATATTGTGCAGAAAGGGGAAGTAAAGATAACTTATGTCCCTACTAGTGACATGATTGCCGATCCTTTGACAAAAGGTATTCCGGCGGAAAATTTCATTAAACATGTTGGTTTAATGGGGCTCAGGAATATATGAGCATAAAAGAACATTTTCATGGACAATAAAAATAGTGATACATCTCATAAATATTGAGAGTATCGGAATAGATATTTATACTTCATACGGATAGTGGGAGTATGAAGATTTGTTGGCCAAGTGGGAGATGTTGTAACGTAACGAACGTTATAAGCAGATAATGGCCAACGAATCAATAGAGGAGAATTTTCTCCGGTAAATGAGAAACGGAGGAAGAAATCAAGGGGCGGTTACAGATTTGGGACGGAGGGAATGGGAGGAAAAGCCCTATAAATAGATGGGTCCATCTCATCGGAAAAAATACACAACGAAGAATCCCATCGTCGGAGTCCCAAATCGTCTTCCAGTCTCACCTCGTAGATCTACAATCTCAAGGGACAACCCTCCGATATTTAAGTGAGGACCATGATGAGACGAAGATAGCAAGAAATGGAGAAGATGAGAGAACGTGAGAGTGGAGCAGTTAAGCCTGAGAGCCAGAGAGGAGTCGCTAGATGTGCTCGCCGTGTCCGGTGAGTGCTCAGAAAGTGCTCGCTCCGGTATCTCTCTATTCTTTTGTGTGGCTGGGCGTCTCTCTATGTGAGTATGCCTTTGTAGATGTATGTATGTCCCTCTGTATCCATCTATACGTGTGTCCTTGTTATCTGATCGGATGTCTATTTATACCGGTTATCCTGGCGGTGGAGACCCATCACTTAATAGAGAAATACGCGAGTCGTGGGATAACGTCTCTCTGCGATAGTGGGGAGTTTTCCGTTGTGCGTCCGTTTATCCGGACAATGCGGTCTTCAGGCGAGTCTTATGACGCTCTAAGCGCATGCTCACTCTTATTGGGATAGAGGTTGGCAATGGCGGAGGTAACGTTCTGGAGTAACGTTTGATCGCCGGAGAGTCATCTGGTGCCCGAGATGCCCGTGTCGATGTCTCTTGTGAGCTGGCGAATCTTCCGTTCACCTTCATTGGGTCGCTTGGTGTGGGCTGCTAACTATCGGACGGCCTACTCTGCACCCGGCGAATCTTGGGCCGACATAGACCTGACACTAATAGGCCGCATGTGAGCCGAATTAATTTTCCTCTCCTGCTATATATTCATATTAATTAAAGAATAAAGATAAAGATAAGATTTATTTTGAAAAAAAACATAGCACGGTCGGAAATAATCAAACATATTTATAATACTATATAATACTTGTTGCCAGGGTTTGCCGACCCGCGCGACCCGGTCTCGGCCTGGGTCAGGTCGGGTCGGTCCCATCTCGGTCTGTCTCGATCCGTCCCGATCCATATTTAAATAAAAAAAGACTATATATTTAATATATATATATAATAATGGAATAAAATAAAAATATATATTATATATATGTATATGATATAATAGTAAATTAATGGGGCGATCCGGTGACGACCCACGACCCGATTGTCCCGCCCACGACTTGGGTCGGGTCGGGTCGTGCGAGTCATGACGACTCGCACCGGGTCGGCAAACCCTACTTATTGCACACTATGCAGTCTACGGGTGCATCAAATTTGCACCTTAAACCCTCAAACTTTCATCGATTCACGTGGACTTGACGAGACTTGAAGAATTAAAAAACACTATAAAAAAGCGTGAGATACATTTCAAAAAAAATTGGGATCATGGAAGAGTTGAAAAATGCTTCGTTCATGATGTTATCTTCCGATGGGCTTAACATCTCGGGGTGGAAAGGGGATACGAAAGAAATGGTGGGGATAAGAAAATTCAAAATCTGAAAAGAAAGGAGAATTACATAATTGGAAAAACAATAAAACCTTGATATCGTTTTTTTTATTTTCATATTACATCCAAAGGCACTAAACGGAGATGCCCAAAACATTATAATAGCTACTTACGAATAAGAACCTGATTAATACGGGACTAAACTCCAAACATCCATTCTCCGTCGAAAATCATGTGCAACAGTGTTCACACTGTTCCACCAAAGAAAGGAAAATTCAGATTAAGCGTGTCTTAATCCATTGCAAGAAAACACGTGTCCATGAGAAAATTAGCCTCTCATATACACCTGACGTGTACACTTTAGACCGTCTTCTCAACTTAAGTTTAAACTCGACTCGATAATGGATGCAAGATTTCTCTCGGGTCAAATTCGACGCAACTTTCTTTCTGTTATCATCGCAGATCCCGCTCTAAATTCCGTTTGTCTCCGTAACTACTGTGAACTCTTTGAGTTTCTATAACCACAGTCAACTATGTCCATAATTTGTCTCCTATTCTGCACATGATTACTACTAAAGTGAGATCTCACACGTATGTGGACATCGAGACTTATGAGAGACACAATACATCGACGTTGCAAGATACGTAATAAATACTCGTTCTACACCGTTAATTCTTTTCTTCTGCACTCATCGCTGACTTAAATAACGGAGAGTTCTGACAGGACACCTTATCTCGGGTTGAGAACTTTTTCCTTTGTAGAAGAACCGTCGACTCTAACATTTTGCGACACTACTCAGCTCCCCCTCATCTCATTCCTTCTCAATAGATCTTTTCCTCCATGCATCGGAATAAGGATCATCGCCCCGTCTTTTTGGAACTCTAGTTGACACATCTCAAGGCCTCTTACTCGATCATAACTATAAATTTTTTAAGTGTTACACAGTAATATCCAATGAGATAGGAAAATTAACTATTTTTTAATACCGCAATTTATAGATGCTTGGGTTTTAACGAGACGAATTATAAAGATATGCTATATTTTAGGGTTGCACGAGATCTACAATGATCGCATCCTATATTTTGAGGCACCGACAACGTGAAAGTTTTTAAAAATTTAAAAGGCTCGTCGATTTGGCGAATACGTGAGGAAACATAATAGTGGTCGAATTAACCAACTTACAATTAGAGGGGGAGGTATGTTGTAGGGGTCTTTTTGTGCTGTAATATACCGTAACATATATATATATATATATATATATATATATATATATCACACAAATATAATACTTTATCATATTTTACTTGAAAACAAACAACCTCGTGATTTAACGAAGTCAAAGTGTTATCCGTTTGACAACTAGAAAGCCAGTGGGATGGGAGGTCGTGTTTGACTTGAAATGCCAAAAAATAATGAATAATTAGAATTATCATCTCAGCATTATAAATATCGAGCTTAAAGAAATAAAAAACCGAGTGATTTCCACTAAAACTCTTCTATTGAATAGAAGCAAAATAGTCGGGTGTTCTATTTTAATATGTAGTTATTAAAGAATAAAAATACATCATATGGATAAGATCAAACATTCTTCTTTACATTAAGGTGTTGTTTGTTTCAATGTATTTTTCTGATTTTAAAATCAAAAGTATTTTGCTTGGATGGCAGTACGTAAAAGTAAACAAGATTTTTTGTTAGTTAATTCGAAGTCCAACTCATTTTCTCTCTGCTTTTGATTTTCTACAAGTGTGGAACTTCCGCAAACCAAAGCAAGGAAATGTGGGACCACTTTAGTCTATTTACATTATTTTATAGTCAAATATTGTAAAATAAAATGATTATAATTCTCTACAGTGTTTTATAAGAACCGAGCAAATCCTTAGTCGTTGGCAGAGAAGAGCAAAGAGAATAATTATAGTAGACTAAATTATCACGTGGAAAAGTACATCAGCATTTTTTTTCATCTACTTCGTTAAGGAAGAGAAATCCCAATAGAGCTGTACCTGTGTTTTAAATGGAGAGGATCGATCTCGGAAGAATTACCAGTTTTTTATCCAAGCCACCGTTCGATCTGATGTAAAATATCATCACGCATCAAATTTAAAATTATTAAATTTATTTTCAAGTTTGTCATAATATCTTAATTTTAGAATTATTATATAATTCTGTTCAACATTTTAAATTAAAAAATATATTTTTTAAGACGAAAAACTTAGCACAAGGTTAACAAACTCTAGACTCACATCCCCTCGATGATTAAATATGAGCGAAGTAAATCCCCTCGAGTTAAATTTGAGACCTCCCTATCATAATGCAAAATCTTTACAAGTCAGCTTATTGGGGGTCCGTTAAATTAAAAGTACTTACTAATGAAAGTATAAGAAAATAATATTTAAAGCCAATGTATCGATCTTTGAGAAAACCTTTTTACCCAGTGCAGAGCATGGTTTGCCATATCGATTCTAGATCGTGCGTACCGGCCGTGCTGGATCATGCCAGCTGCAAGCATGCATGTCGACATGTAAGTCGAGACTTAGGGTGCGTTTGAGAACACAACGAGCGTTATTTTGGAGTCAAAATCTTCCGATAACCTTTAAATTTTATCAAATGTCTTAGTGCATCTGGATTTTTGAGCACTCAAAAAAAGTCAGAGGAAAGATATTATAGATATAAAACTGAGCTTCATCGGATAATCCTCATAAATAGGTGTAAATAGGATTTTGAATCATTACAAATCTTGGATGCGCCTGACATTTGAACGGTCAGTGAATTTTTTGGGGAATGAATAAACTGGGTGCGTTCTCAAATGCGCCCTTAATCTGGTGCCAAGTCGCTGACGGCCTTATGGAGGCGGCCCGGCAACCAAAGAGAAGAGAGAGAGAGAGAGAGTAACCTCCACATCCTTCTCGAAGTTCTCTAGGTATGTTATTCAGTAGGCCCGTCGACGCCTTCATCCAATTCATCGAGGCCATCACCAAAACCCTGCCCGCTGGCATCCCTTCCGCGCATCTGAGTTGAGCGAAGCACACGAGATGCCATAAATATAAAGATCCGAGAGAGAGTGAGAGCTCACTTTTACGCGATCATTCTATTCGAGAGAAGAGGAGATCATTTGCAACATGGGAGGGGAAAAAAATATTTCCTTGCCACTGTGTAGTAGGGTGTCACGCATGACCGACATGGTAAATATCAGCAGTACGGTGAACCTTTTTTTTGGAAGCAAGATAAACAGACATGGCATTAATAAGGACCTGAGTTTACAAAGTGGGAGATACATTCCGAGATAACCGGATAATACCAAGCACATGATCTACGGAGGAGAAGGGCCTCCCTGGCTAGAGCATGTGCCAATCTGTTAGAAGCCCGCGGAACAAAACTAACCACTGACATGTCATCAAGATATCCTCTGCAATCTTGGATGACCGATGCTAGCCTCCAGGGGGGAGGGGAATTGCCTTTGATATAACTGACCACATTTAGAGCATCGCCTTCAATCACCAGAGGTTGGGGAAAGGAAGCCGCCAACCGCGAACCTTGAAGAAAGGCAAAGGCTTCTGCCATTTCGGCAGAGAAAACCTGCGGGATAAAAGACTGCATGCAAATTTCAACAATACCTTCGCCGTTCAAAAGGATGATTCCCAGAGCTCCCTGGCCTTCTGAGAAAGCTGCGTCCACTTGGATCTTTGGTCGGGCCTCCCCAGAATAAAGCATTGCTGCTAGCGGCTGTTTAGGGGCAGATATGGAGGAGTCGTCGACGGGCAACCATGCCTGCTGGTCCTTCACTGCTCTTTGGATGATGCTGTAGGGATGATCCTCCCTTCCTTCGAAAACCTTTTTACATCTGGCCACCCACATCTGCCATATGATGGCATAACACATGGATAGAAATTTGAAATCCTTGGGTTCTTCGATAAAAGGTGGTTTTGACCACTCCAAGAATCGCTCTTCCAGAGACTTCGGATCTTCAGCCGAATGGTAATTTAGTGGAGATAGTAGCCAGGTGACCCGGGCCTTGTTGCACTGAAAAAGGAAATGATGGATCGTTTCCTCCGCCGAATTGCATATGGGACAGGTGGGGTCGACCCACTTGACACTTCTGGAGATCCGAGCATTGACAGGAACAGCTCCCACGAGACATTTCCAAATGAAGATGGTGACCTTGGGGGGAATGTGTTTACAGTGCCTAGGATTCCAAAGTAAGGTCCATAAGTTGTGATTTCCTGATGATGAAGGTGGGAGAATTTTATCTGTGAGCATCCTGTAAGCTGATTTTATAGAGAAGGATCCATCCTTGGTGTATTTCCATAACCGCTGATCACCCTTGGGATCAGGTTGCTGGGGAAGATAGATTTTCAGTATATCCTGGACAGTTTCCTCCTTGAAGATGGCTGTGAGGAAGGGCCGATTCCACTGCTTGTTAGAAATTAATTGGGAGACCATGAGGGGGTGGGGGTTGGAGTGAGCATCCCGGGAAATAGGAGGGCTGAGCCTATCCGGAATCCAGTGATCCTCCCAGATGCTAGTGCCCCTGCCATCTTGAATCTGGTTGTGCATGCCCTCCTTCATCTCCTGCCGGACAGAAAGAATAGCATTCCAAATATGGGAACAGCTGGCTGGCTTACTGGAAGCCCAAAAATCTAAACCTTTGAGATACTTGGCTTCAAGAAGACTAACCCACGGGGTTTGAGGCTCATTGAGAAATCTCCAAACAACCTTCATGATGGCAGCCCTATTATACCTGGAGGGGTCTCGAAATCCTAAACCCCCCCTTTTCTTATGCAGCTTCATATTCTCCCAGCTACAGAAGTGAATCTTCTGTTGATGAGCATCAGCCCCCCACCAAAAATTACTCTGAATGGAGTTCAGCATGTGTAGAATACCCTTAGAAGCAAACAAGTGCTCATGATGTGTGCCGGGATGGAGGAGAGGGTGGACTGAATAAGAGTAGCTCTCCCTGCAGGAGACAAAGTCTTACATTTCCATTGACTTAGCTTAGTTCTGATGCGCTGTTCCAAGAAGCGGAATTGTTGTATTCTTCTCCTCTCGGGCCATAGAGGAACTCCCAAGTACAATTCATTCTTCGGGAGACTCTTAATATGAGTGAACTGACTAACATGAGACCGGAGAGCAGCAGAGACATTTGAACTGAAAATGAAACCAGATTTTGATCTATTGGGGTACTGACCTGACCAAGACGCATAAGTAGTCAGCACCTCCATGTATTCCTGAATTTCAGAGTCCTTTGCGCACCCGAAGAGGAAGACATCATCTGCAAACATAATATGGGAAATGGAGGGAGCCCGGCTGTTGATTTTGAGACCCTGTATCTTTCCTTCCTCCAATTTGATTCTGAAGAGATTTGATAGAACTTGTGCACAGATGATATAAAGGTATGGGGAGAGTGGGCAGCCTTGCCTTAAGCCTCTTGTCGGAGTAATGTGTCCCGTGGGCTCTCCATTGACATTAATTGAGTAGGTAGCAGTTCCCACACATTGTTGGACAAGGTTCCTGGAACATGCTGAGAAGCCCATTGAATCCATAGCAGCATCAATGAAATGCCATTCCAGGCTATCGTAAGCTCTGCTAATATCCACCTTGAGGCCAAAGAGTCCTCTCTTTCCTTGCTTGGTGCGGATAGAATGCAGTAATTCCTGAACTGTAATAATGCAATCAGTAGTTGACCTGTTTGGCAAAAAAGCACACTGATTAGTAGAGATAACATTTAGTAGGATGGACTTGGCTCTGTTTGCCAGAATTTTGGTGGTGATTTTGTACAGCACATTGCAAAGGCTAATGGGTCTGTAGTCTGAAGGAGTGCAGGCTGGGGACTTCTTAGGGATGAGAGTTATGTAGGTATGGTTCAGTCTACTGGGGATGAGATGAGTGAGAAAAATTGAATTGATGAGGTCAATACACTGGTGTTTTATGATTGGCCAGTATTTTTGGTAAAAGAGGGGGGGGAAACCATCAGGCCCAGGAGCTTTGTGAGGGTTCATGGTGAAGAGTGCATTATCAATTTATTGGATGGAAGGAGGAGAATGGAACATGTTGTCTTGGGTGCGGGAAATGGTAGAGGTGTGTGAGGGTAGATTATTATAGGAAGGGTTGGGAATGAAAGAAGTATAAAGGTCCTGAAAATAGTTCACAAAGCAATCCTTGATTGATTGAATCTCCCCGGTCCAACTGTTGTCAGGCAATTTGATCCAGGAGAGCCTATTTGAAGATCTTCTGTTGAGAACCTTGGAGTGGAAGTATTTTGTGCATCTGTCCCCCTCCTTAGCCTAATGAGCTTTCGCTCTTTGTCTCCAATATTCCTCCTGACTTCTTATCAGCTCTTCCAATTTGCCTTCCAGTTCGGATTCAGCTCTGATACTGTCTGAGGTGGGAGGGAGGGGACGGAGCAGTTGCAACTCAGTAGATATCTCCTTGGACCTGTGGAAGGGATTCCCGTACTTGACAGTTCTCCATCTCCTTATTCTGGATTGCATAACCTGGGTCTTCCTCTGGTAGCTAGACGTCAAATTGGGAGAGTTATTCCAGCTATCTCTGATCAAGGTTTCTAAATCCTCCCTTTGGGTCCACATAGATTCAAACTTAAATGAGAGTCTTCTTTGAATGGTACTTTTGTGGAGGGTGGTAAATATGGGGTTGTGGTCACTAGCTACACGTGGGAGGTGATGGACAGCAGCCTGCGGGAAGAGCATCCTCCACTCCACATTAGCTAGGGATCTATCGAGCCGTTCCTGATATGCCATTTGGCCATCCTACGGTTGGTCCAAGTGAATGCAGGACCATCAAACCCCAGATCAATTAATCCAGAGACCAGAGTAAAATTACTGAAGTCTTCATCTGCTGATAGCTGAAACTGGAACCCCCAACTTTCTCACTGGGGTCGAGAATTGAATTCATATCCCCCGTGACCAGGATGGGACCTTTGTAGGCTCTGACTTCTTCCGCTAGTTGCTGCCAGAACTCCTGTCTGCTAGACCTTCTGGCTGGGGCATAAATGCAGTAGAGTCTACAGGTAATTTGCGGCGGATCCTCAATCTCCATTATAATCCTGTGCGAATTTGCTTGAAGGACCCTGACATTAGAGCTAGGATTCCACCAGGCCCAGAGTCCTCCCGCTCTGCCAACCGGGTTAATGTACACAAAGGTACCAGTTCCTCTGTTACTGAAGAAGGAGCTACTGGTTTGAGGGGTTGCCTTGGTTTTAGAAAGAAACAGAATGTCCGGCCGAATGGCGTGGGTTAGTTGGTTTAGATAAGGAATTGTGGAGGGCCCACCCACCCCTCTACAATTCCAGGATAGGATCTTCATTTTGTACTTGGCGGCTCCTTAAGGTCGGCCGCAGAACCTACAGTATATGAGGTGAAATTTGGACTGAGGGAGGACTGAACCTGGACGGGATTCTTGGATCTAGCTACCTGTTTAAGCTTTTTGTATCTGGATTGTGGTTGATGGGGATCAGTAAAAGTTCCGGGATGGAAAATGATGGTGGAGCTAGTGGGAGGATCGATCTTAGCTTTTTTGGGAGTTCCGGTCTGGAGGGTGGGGGGAGTAGGTTCAGCTTTCCTCTTCGCGGGGCTAGCTGTGGTACCAGGGGTCAAGAGTGCCAGAGAAGGGTGGTGGGGGTCTAGGGGGGGGGGAGGAGGGGGAGTGTCTGGAAGGGGATTGGCTAGAAGCGTGGGATGGGAATGGATGGAGTGGGGTGGGTGAGTTGATTGGAGCTATGTGAGGGGGAGAAATGAAGATCAAGGGAGCGGAGGCTAAGAGGGGTAGCTGAGGGATGGTGGTGGGCAAACCAGTATGCGCCTCTTCAAGAAGGACGTCAGCATTCTGTCTGCGGGTGGACTCTCCTGAAACAGAGTTTTCTTGCATTTAGGAGTAGTCTGGACACCTGCTGAAGTTGCATCACCTTCCGTGGAATTGCTTTCCCCTCTGCTATGATGGGGAGAAGAAGACCTGGGTTTAGTAGGATCTCTCGGACTGGGGGAGGGGGATGAAGGACCTACCCTCAACCAATCTCCATACTCGAACTCAATCATCTCCTCCAGATCCTTTCTCAGCTGCGGTGAATAGGCTTCTTTAATGTGCTTCTTCAGCTCCATCAATTCCTCACAACTGTCGACTTCATGGTCCATACAACCGCAAAAGTGACAGAACCAGGGCAGACGTTCATAAGCTACCTGGAAAGACCGAATAGAGTTGTCCGGGAGACGAGCTTGGCTACTGGACTTGATAGCCTTCTCGATGCTAACTGACACCTTGATGCGGGCAAACCAACCCCAGGAAGAAATTTCTCTGGGGACGGGTGGGTACGGCTCTCCCAGTTGGGAAGCCAGTGCTTTGATGGAAGCGGGATTGAGAAGCTCCTCCGGCAGGTCATAAATCCGGACCCAAAGATCAGCTTTGGTGAGGGAATACTGGGATGGTGCCATGTAGGATTCACCTCTCTGGAATAACACAATGTCCTTCTTGAAGAACCATGGGGAACGCTTACAAACAGTGTCAACCTCTTGAGGATCTGTGAATCGAACTAGATAGGAATCATTTGGGTAGTCAATGAGTTGCCACTCACCTTTTGGTTTCCATAAATTTTCTATCCATTCCTTGAAGCCGGCCACTCTTATCTTGGATTTCGACAATACTTTGACTACCAAAGAGCTTCTTCCTCGATCCCGGTCTGACTGGGCCGTCTGGGAGATATCAATGACCTCGGAGCTCTTTTCTCTGACCATCAACTGCCTGAAGCGGGATCTGATTGCCTCTTCGTCTTCCATCATAGGCTCTCCTTCGTCGTTTGCCATGACCGCCGGACCACCAGGGGGGAGGGGCCTGCAGGGGAAGTTAAGCAAAACAAGGATAGGGCAAGGATGAGTAGAAATGGGCCTACACGGAGACGGGGGGGGGGAATATATGAGTACCCATCGAAAAGGTAGCTAGGACGGTAGCGAGAAAGCGCTCATAATGAAAAATTTGAGGGACCATGAAGAGGGTTTCACACTCGGGGATAGGATGACCGGGGGGTGGCGAAGATCTGACAGAAACGGAAAGGGGAAGGCGTTATAGGGGGTGCCGGGTGGAAGAAATACAGTGGAAGGAAGTCAGGGAATCGTGGAGACGGGTAGGGTAGGGCCTGGACAGGAGGGGAACGGGAATAAAGGGGGAATCGGGTTGAGAAGGGGGGAAAACGACCCAAGAGGTGGGGAAGCCCAGGGAAGGGGGGCCCCTGGGGTAGAAGACGGGTCACTGGGGGAGAAAGAAAAAAAGGGGGGGGGGGCACGATCGACGGTAGGGGGGGAGGGGGGGAGGAAGAGGGAAACAAAGAAGGCCCTATGAAGGGAGAGGCCGGTGGGAGGGCACCGAGGAGACCGGAGCGGACCGCTCCGAGAGAGAGGAAGGGAAAGGGGGGGGCGGTCGGGGTGGAGGGTAGGGTTCCGGCGACCTTCAGAGAAAGGCACCGAGGGTTCCGGCAACCTTCGGAGAAGGCACCGACCGGGAGTCTTACAGTACAGTGAACCTTGGTTCGGAAAGAAAGCTTATATTACATAAATTACACGTCTACTCTTAAAATTCTACAAATTCTATTATACGAGGAGGATTTGTTGCCACCGGTGACAACATAAAAGCGATGTCACCGGTTTCGAAGTCATATGATTTAATATCAAATTTTTAATTCATATTGTTAAATATTCTTTAACATTATAAATTTGACTGCATATAAAAATAGTCAAATCCGATATCAAAAATCTATATATTATATGATACTAGAAAATTACATCATCTAAGTCGTTCGATTTATAGTCATATGTACATATAAGAAATAAATGTTATAACCATACGATTTTTCATGTTCAAGTAATTTATTAATAGTGGAGAAGATATAATAATATAAATTAAAAATTTAAGATTGAATCTAGTGATCTTGAAACTGGTGACACTATTCTTAGGTTGATCTCTCATCCTATTATATACTATTATATTTTCTATATTATCATATATATCACCATATTAAATGGTATCTCACCATATATACTCTGACTATCACCTACTATCTGTTTGACTTAATTTTAGATAGATTAAGATGAGTAAAATACTGATATATTCTTGTTTGATTTTCTCACAAAGTTATATATATATATATATATATATATATACATATTCTCATAATCTTTTATATTATCTCATATAACCCTCTAAAATCAACAAAATATTTTGTCAACTCTAATACCTTATTTGATAGAGGGATATCTCCTATTTATCCGGAGAATAAGTCACATTTTATTCATTTTTTAGTTTGATAGGATAATAAAGTTAATCCGATTATAACGAGAGATAATCTTCATATATTCCGATTAAATTGATCTATCAAAATTGGTGGAACAATTTATCTTTCTATTTAACCCGTTATCTATTAAAATAACTGAGACTGAATTTTAGAATAAATTAACTCGTGAGATATATCGCTTTATTTGTATATCCTTCTATCAAAGAGGGGCGATAGTGTTAAACTTGCGGAGTATAACTGGAATAATATTCTTTCATGTGAAGCTATATACGATGATATCGAAAATTTGATAATATAAAATAGAACATGTACAATGCGGAATATATAAACGTAATTATCCCGAGTAAAATCCCAAACTCAGAGTCTCAGACGTCCCCGTGGCAACAAAATCACGAAATCGTGAACACAGCGCCAAATCTCCTGGAACACGCGTTGCCCTCGCGTACCCGAGCCGTACACATCACTGCCCACGGCCTCTGGAATCGCACAGTCGTACTCCCACGTCGTTTCCTCCCACTACAGTACGCGAGCCCCCTCGACAACTCTCCAGCTCGCTCCCCCGCCGGTCTACGATTTCAAACTTTGAAAATTATTAAATCCAAACAGCACGCAGTACCATCCTTATTAAACCAATAAATAAATATAAAAGGGGGTGGGAGTGGGGGTGGGAAGGAGCTCCCTCTTTGTTGTCTTCGGCCGGCAGCAGGGATCAGAGAGAGAGAGAGAGGGAGCGGTCGTGGCGGTGAGCAAATTTAAAACGGAGGAGAGGGGAAGAGGTGGAAAGGGTGAGGAGCAGGCGCAGAGATGAACGCCGCCACGTTGGGAGGGAGGCAGATGCAGAGATCGGCGGCTCCGGGGCCGCACCTCCACCAGCGTCAGTACTCCGACCAGTTCGCCGCCGACCCCACCGCCGGTGGCGGCGGCAGGTGGATCCAGCACACCGCATACCAGCAGGTGCCGCTACTATTCGAGCGCCCTCCGTCTTGATCTTGTAAGCCATGGCCGTTCTATCTAGTTTGTTCGTTTTTCTGATGGTTTCTTGTGGTGGTGGGGATTCCTGCCTTGCGCAGGTGGAAAGCTCCAGGATGTGGCGGAGTGTGCAGGGGGGAGTGAGTCGGGATTTCCTCTTCGCGGAGCCGTCAACGCCGCCCAATGGCGTGCGCGCTTCCAGTCAAAGGAGGAACGGGGACGATGTGTCCCCCAGCGAGCTCAGCCCGGGGTTGCTGGATCTCCATTCCTTCGACACGGAGCTCATCTCTGAGGTATCGCCCGGCAAAACTTCCTGTTTTTTAGATCGTTTTGTGGTTTTTGAGGTTTTGCGATCGAACCGCAGCTATTGCCGCAGATACCCGTTTATATTGAGTTGCTTCCTGTTTTTTTCAGACGAAATGGACAAGTTCCGGTATCTATTCACCCCCCAAAAATGTTCCGTATCTAGTGTTGTATAATAGGCAGGTTCACTTGGGTTTACTCACTTGCTAAGTGTTCAGTAAAGTGACACTGATCCGCTGAATGATGCTGCATGCAGAAACAAGTTCCTGGGTTACATGATGGTGCGGCTGCATTTGCTTATTCCCAGGGGAGAAGCTTTGACGATGCTGATCCGAGCATTTATGCCAACAAATTGTTGAACAAAGTCCGTATGATGCCAGAAAACAATCTTTCGAAGAGTGTCTCTGTAGACAAAGAGAAAGGTTCTGTTGCCAAGATCAAAGTTGTGGTATGTTTTCTTTCTTGTTTGGACACACGGCTTGTATTAATGTCACTTCAGCATGATTGAGGAATGAAACTGAGAACCCAGCTAATGGCAACTATCCAACAAATAGTATTGCTTGTAATTTTACACAATTCTTTGGGGAACTTGAAAATTTAATTCATTTCTGACTGATAGCCTCCTGGAGCAATGTTGAAGCTATTTTGGATTGCTGGAATGCTGCACGTCACAGGATAAATGTTCTTATTATTTCTACTTGTTTCATGATAGTAGTAATTTGGATTCAGGTTCGCAAGAGGCCACTGAATAAAAAGGAAATTTCCAGGAAAGAGGAGGACATCGTAAAAATTCAACCAAATTCCAACTCTCTTATGGTTCATGAGACCAAACTCAAGGTCAGTGTTTATTGTTGATCTTGTGTTGTTCTATGCTTCCACTTCTTCCTTCTTCTCAAATTTTATGATGTCATTCAGGTGCACGATTAATATCCTTATGTTTGTCCATAGTTTTCATTCTTTTTGGATTGTGCTGGATGTAGTTCATTTTTTCAGACAATGTCTCTCATATTCCCTGTTGTAAATGCAAACTCGTTTCCGGTCCAAGATAAAAGATCATTTTGACAGGATCGGGTCTGAAAACTGCTTTCTTACATTTAATTCACCTTTTATTAGTGAAACATCCTCTTATACCTGTAAAGGGGTGGTTTTGCTTAATTCTCTACTGTACTTCGCCCATTTACATTGCTATGCACAATGAAAGGAATGCATCTTCATGAGGTTGTAGTGATCATTGGATCATTCTTTGAGCTCAATATTTGAAGATCATCTCTGCTCCTTTCAACTTTTCTGATGTACGAGGAACCCCTGCCTACCCGAGCAAGGAGTTACAAGTCATAGCAGTGCTGAAAGTTTTTCATTATGGGGCTGTTATAAGAATCATGCATAATCTATACAATTAAGATTTTTTTGACAAAAAGGTGTACCATCCTATGTATGTATAATATTTTAAGAGATCCAAACTCGAAACACGATATATTGCTACAGAAAATTTCAAAATTTACAGGTCACCATAGCCTGCTTTCTCCTGTCTCTGTCCTGAATGATCCTGAATGCATGTGGGACCTATTTATACTTTAGGGGGCTATCACACATGTGTTGCCGGTGGATTTTGAGCATTTGTCAGTGGAAAGCAATTCTGCATCTTGACCCAAATGTCTCTCTGTGTGGGCTTTCTCAATACAAATTTATGACCTTATAAAAGGCATTGCTTTTTAGGTTGTTCAATGTCACTTTGCTATTGAAAGTCACTGCCAGGCTGTTAGATTCTTGTGCGAACATGGTACATCTGCCGTTCATAATTTGTTGGGGATTTATTATTGACGAACTCACTATCAGCTCATGTTGGGTTGACAACTTGATGCTGTGCAATTTTTTAGCTAGTGATCAAACACCACGTTTATGGATCTAAAGTTGGATATGCAATATTGCTTCTGTAGGAAAACAGGGGCAGTTTTGTAATTTTGTTATTTTATTGAGTTCTTTTTCTGTATTTTCTCTTCTTTCTTGGTCGCCCTCTAATGGGAGGGCAGATATGTGATTTACCCATTGAGAATTAATATAAAAGGAAGGGCAGACTGCCAGTTGGGCCGTTCGCTGCCTTCCTTCCTCTTTCTCTTTTACATTGGCCTCTCTCTTTCTCCTCTAACATGGTATCAGAACAGCCGATCTATTGGAACCCCTCTTTTCTTTGATCGCACCCCTCAAAACCTTCCTTTGAGCAGATCGCCACCCTCCTTTGCATTGGCCAAGTGACCACTATTGTCTCTCTGTTGACTGAGGACTCCAACTGCATTGGCTGCTGCTGTTTGCTCCTGTCCGCTGTTGTTTTGGCCTCGGAAACCCTTCCTTTGCAGGCTGCACCCTATTTAGGGTTTCTCTGGGCAAGAACAAGGAAGCAAATCTCCCTTCTCTCCATTCTGAACCGGTTTTGCTCCTTTGCGGCCGGTTGTAGGGTTTTATGTTCATCTTTCTATGAAGGGGATTAGTCCTATCTTGAGAGATCTTTGAGAGCATCATCTTGTAGCGGATCATTGTTCTTAAGATCGCGGAGAAGTCCTGTCCCTTTGCTGCGGCTTTAGAGGCCTATCTTGGATTGCAACCTCCTCTCTTCTTGCTGTTCCCCTCCAAGGTTGTGGCAGTTACACTCGTTTTTGTGACCAGCGGTTATCTCGCAAATGTGGTAGTTATTTTCTACCTTCAGCAGTGGAAGATAATCATTCTACAGCATCAGAGATGTCCTTTCCTATGGTCCAGTTTGCACCATTGTCTTCTACTGGCCAGACCACTGCAAATTACATTAGAAAAATGGTCGGAGCACAATTATTCTTCATAGGCCGTTGTTGCTGAACTCTACATCGTTGGTTGTGATAATTTGGGTTTTTTAACTTGCGATCAGAAGATGCCAGACCCGTTAGACCCTCTTTTCCCACCTGGAGGCAGGACAACGGTATGGTGATGTCCTGGTTATTAAACTCTGTTAGCCCTGGAATCCAACTGGCAATTCTACACAATTCTACTACAGAAAACATGTGGAGGTCTTTGTGGTCTCAAGAAAAACAAGGTTTGCCTTTATCAGTTGAGCCACAATATTCATGAGTTAAAGTAGGCTTCAATTTCTGTCACTACTTGCTTTTGCACGCTCACTTCTCTCTGGAATGAGTTGGATTTCTATCGTAATTTTCTCTCCAAGAAGATGAGAAGATCGTGAAGTTCTTGAGTGGGTTGAATTCTAAGTATGATGCTTTAAGGGGCATATTCTTAACATGGATTCAGCTCCTTCTTTGGAAGAAACTTACTTCAAAGTTTTGAGTGAGGAACAACGGCAACAGGTTATGAACAGCAAAACTGTGGCTTCTGCACATTTTGATGTAGGAGAGTACTATGCTTTCGTCAGTATCGCTGGTAAGCCTCCTCTGGCTGGTGATAAGAAGCGTTGTGGCAAGAAGTGTAGTCATTGTGGCCGCACCAACCATGACTCTGATTTTTGAAGGGAGAAGTATCCAGAAAAGATGCCTGCTAAGTTTCGGACAAATAAAAAAGGACAGAAGTCTTAGGGTAATGTGGTTGTCACACAGTCCTCTGTTGTCCCTGGTGCAGCTACCATTGATGGGTCTCTGGCTCCAGTGTCACCATCTCTCCTCCTCAGACATTGTTACTCTTCAGTGTCTTCTTGCACAGCTTCAGGGCACTTCCCAGGCCTCCTTCTCTTCATTATCCTCAGGGACATATGGTGCTGCCCTAAATGTTACCGCTTGATCTCCTAGAAACTTTTGGGTGATATACTTTGTTGCTACTAACCATATGACCGGTATATCCATTGCTTTTCATTTTTATTCCCAATCTTTGGGTTAGGACAGAGTTACTGTTGTTGACGGTACCCGTGCTACTATTGTTGGCAGAGGTTTCATTAGACTCTCTGATCACTTGACCTTTTTTCCACACTTCATGTGCCTTCTCTTTCAATTAATTTGCTTTCAGTGAGTAGTCTTATTAAACAGTTGAACGGTTCTGTAACTTTTTCTAGTCACTGTGTGTTTTAAGATCCGAAAAACAAGCAAGTGTTTGAGATTGGCTGTGAAGTAGATGGACTTTACTTATTTGCGCCAAGGGAGACACTTGCTTTTGAATCCTCTGCATCTTCATCTGTGGATAGACAAGCTCAAGAGATCACATTGTGGCATATTAGATTAGGACATCTTTCTTTTCATTCCTTGAGAGTCTTTTTTTCTTCTCTTTTTGAGTTACTCAATCTTTCGACTCTTTCATGCCAAACCTGTTTGTTGGCAAAGCATTGTAGAATATAATTTCCCTCTCAATAAATAAAAGTTGTACTCCGTTTGAGCTTGTTCACTTTGGGGGATTTCCCCTGTTAATTCTTTGGATGGCTACAAATATTTTAGCACCTTTGTTGATGATTTTTCGTGTTTCTATTGGCTATATCTATTAAAAAAATACGATATTGGGATGAAGTTCTCCGTGTTGTTCTAGTCTTTTGTAATATGGTTCACACTTAATTTGGCACGATAGTGAAAACACTTCTTTTTAATTATGCTTGAGTACATGGTTCACACTTAATTTGGCACGATAGTGAAAACACTTTGTTCTAATTATGCTCGAGAATATTTTGCTGAAAGTGTAAATAACTTTCTTGAAGATGAGGGTGTACTTCAGGACTCATCTTGTGCTTATTCTCCTCAATAGTATGGTGTTGTTGAATGTAAAAATCACCGTCTCCTTGAGACTGTCAAGATTCTTCTATTTCAGCATTATTTGTCTAAATCCTTTTGGCCAGAAGTTGCTTTTATTGGTAACTATATTATCAATAGGATGCTGTCCAAGAGTTTAGGGGATCGTTGTCCTTTTGCACTTCTTTATTCGGACAATCCGTTGTTTCCACTTTTACCTCGAGTTTTTGGCAGCCTTTGTTTCATTCATATTCTGGGTCCCGGTAGTACCAAGCTTGATCTACGGACTGTTTGTGGTGTTTTTCTTAGTTATTCTTCTATTCAGAAGGGCTATCGGTGCTACGATCTTGTCTCTCATCATTTCTTTGTTCGTAGGGATATTATTTTCTTTGAATCTGAGTCCTACTATCCCCCTCGGATTCAACCTCAGGGGAAGAATTCTAGCATTCTACCTTCTTTTTCTTCTTCTTCTACTTTTTTGTCTGTTCCTTCTCTCTTTAGCTCTGGTACAAATGGATCTCATGGTGTTCATACTTCCACTTTAGTGACTGGTGTAGAGAGTGTTGAAAACTAGAAGGAGATTATTACTTACAGGCGAAAGAAGTTCAAGGAAAAGTCCTCTACTAATCAACCAACTCCAGAGGGTGCTGATTGTTCGGGTCTTCTTACCCAACCACTTGATCACTTGAATCTACCCATTGCTGTTGGGAAGGGTGTTCGGTACTGGACTAAACATCCCATCACCAATTTTGTTATCTATTCCCATCTTTCTCTTTGATACTGTTTTCATTTTTCATCATCCTCTGCCCATGTTCTTACAACTTTTGTTTGAAGTTGTGCAGGATCCAAAATAGCAGCGTGCAATGGATGAGGAGTTAAGTGCCTTAATAAGAATGACACTTGGGTCCTAGTTGATCTTCTAGAAGGTAGAAATCCAGTTGGATCTAAATGTGTGTACACGATTAAGTACAACACAGAGGTTAGATAGAAAGGTATAAAGCCAGACTTGCTGTAAAAGGCTTTACTTAGACGTACAAGATTGATTATTAAGAGACCTTTGTTTTTGTGGCGAAGTTGAAGTCTCTCAGGGTAATTCTTTCACTGGTAATTCAATACTCTTGGCCTTTCTAATAAAAAAACTCCTGTATTTGTCATTGACTTGGCCAGATTTGACTTATGTTGTTAGTCTAATCTGTCAGTTCGTGCATACTCCACGGACAATGCTCATGAAAGCTGTGGAATGCATACTAAGGTTTTTGAAGTCATGTCCAGGAAAAGGAATTCTCTTTTAAAAACTGACAGTCTGAGTGTTGAAGGATATGTAGATGTTAATTGGGTTGGGTCACGAGATGACAGGAAATCAACTTCTGTTATTATATTTTTTGGGTGGCAAACTGGTTACTTGGAGAAGTAAGAAGCAAACAATGTGTGCAAGGTCAAGTGTAGAAGCTGAATATCGGGCCATGGCATATGGGTTGCCGAAGTTGATTTGGCTGAAACTTCTCCTGTTGGATTTGAGAGTCCTAGTGCGATTGCCTATGAAGCTTTATTGTGACAACAAAGTAGCGATAAACATTACAAACTATATTGTTCAGCATGGCAGAACTAAACACATTGAGATTGCTGGACATTTCATTAGAGAAGAACTGGACTTGTGGGAACTCTGTTTGCCTTATGTGAAATCACAAGAACAGGTTGCTGATGTCTTCGCAAAGGCTATGACTGAAGGTCCGTTTAGGTTTGCTTTTAATAAGCTGAGTATGAAGGATATCTATGCTCATCTTGAGGGGGAGAATAGGAAAACAGGGCCAGTTTTCTAATTTTGTTATTCTTTGTTTTTTTCTGTACATTCTTCTCTTTGTCGCCCTCTTACTGGTGGGAAGATTTGGAATTTTGCCCATTTAGAATTAATATAAAAGGAAGAGTGGACTGGCCAGTTAGGCAGTTCGCCGCCTTCCTCTCTCCCCTTTACATCTGCCTCTGTCTTTCTCTTCTAACAGCTCCCAACATAATGGATTTGACTTGCTGATAATGTTGTTATTTCTTTTAGTCTATCTTCATCACAAGACTTGAGCTTCCATCTGCTCTATCTAATTCATTAACCTCAAAAATCACAATTGGACGGCGACTATGACATATTTTATGATTTTATTTAAGTGCTGCTTATATTGCTATCATTTTCTTTCACGTCTCTTAAGATAGGCTCCACAAAATTCATTTTGTACTAGGAGACTGTCTGCCGATATTCATGATGATCATGCTGTAAATTTTTGTTTCAAAAAGTGTTATTATTTGTCTCATAGGGACTGCTTCAGGAAGCAGAAATGTGTCCTTAAAGTGATCTAGGCTTGAAATTCCTGGGGTCAGTCACTGGTGCTCTGCCCCCCTCTGGGCTTAACGGGGCCTATGTGGGGTTATCCTCAATATCTATAGAAATACAGCCACAGTGGCTTTGGCTGAAACAAGTAGGCCTGTTTTCAGGATCCAGAGTATTTCTTACTAAGACTTAAACGAGCCAATGTGATGCTGAGATTGCATTGAGTTGGTGTAAATTGAACGGATGTCTTGTTCATGTCATCTGCTTCCACTGGGATATAAAACTGTTATCAAAGAGGCTAGTGGTCATAGGTTCTTCAGAGTTCAGACTGCCTTGTCAGAAATGACCAAGTTTCTTCATAACAATTAAAAAAGGAAGAATGTTATTAACTTTTTGTCATGAACTATGCCATCAAATGATAGTGTACAGTATGTGGAAAGGTGTATCCCATGTTTCTTTGCTGCATAGTTATTGATGACCCTACATATGCAGGTGGACTTAACAGAATATGTGGAAAAACATGAATTTGTCTTTGATGCAGTGCTGGATGATGACGTGTCAAATGATGAGGTGAGTATATGAATACCACCTCCCACCCCCCTCGCTCCCGGAGTTTCTTCTACAGATGAGTATATGTCAGCCGCCATTGATTTTTATTTCATTTCATAGGTATATTGGGAGACAGTAGAGCCCATTGTCCCAACAATATTTCAGCGTACCAAAGCAACATGTTTTGCTTATGGCCAGACAGGTAATTGATTGGGTATTAAATGCAGCTGCACATTAGATGCTTGTGGCCAACAAGTTTGCATATCTTTTATGCATCAAGGTGATTTTGATTTGCTTATGTCCATGAGGGGAATGCTTGTGTTCTCTCTCGTCTCTGTCATTATTCATTCTTTTATGCTTATTAGTCTGAATATAAGTTGGGTACTTAGGACATCTAAAGGGGATCTCTCTTCTCCTCATTTCTTTGAAAAACTTCTTGAATAATAGTGAAAACGCTAGGAAGGCATTAGGATCATTGCTCAAAGGGACAAAAACCAACTTTCTTCTAGCTATAAGACTTGTGAAGTTATTCAGGCATTGTTCTAATATTTGTTGTCTAGTACAGAATGTCAGAACCTGAAATGATCAACAATAGTTTGGGTTATGATCATTGATCAATGAGCAGGGATAGTACCTCAAGGAGCAACCTCATGTATTATAAAATATTAGTACCTTAAAGATCAAGCTCATGTATTGGAAAATTTAGGTTCTTAGAAGCATACATGTAGATATCCATGGAATACATTCTGTAATGGTCCCTTTTGTGCTGGTTTTGTTAAAGTTTCTCTCCCCAAGCCTTTGCTGTATGTCAGTATGTTGAAAGATCATTGGTGGTCATTAAGGAAGAAAGATGCATCATGCTTGATGGAATAAAATATATGGATGACATTTAGATGGAACATGATGACCATTTGTGAATTAGGTAAACAGGCAATGAGTTCCTTGGTAACCTTAAGACTCTCACCAAGGTCTGTCAGTGAGCTTCTATTTATTTCTCTTGTATTAAATTGCCTGTTTACAAGCATTCGAGGTGATGCTTCTTTGGTGCATGTTGGTCACCAACGATGTCTTGCCTTTGGAGAGCATTGCCAAAGGTTTGAAAGGTGATAGGAAATGTGGAAGGATGCTATAATAAGGAAGACTGCTGAGGAATAGCACATCTAAATTGGTAGAATGCGTGCATGGAAGTTGTTGCACTTAATTTTTGATGGACATTGATGATTGATCCCAAGATTAGACATCTCTATATATTCAGAATCTGTGGCAGAGGAAAGGTCATCTGAAGATGGCCATGCGACCAACATTGGTTGCACAAAGTGAGGTTTACTTGAAGCTTAGATGTGCCAGACTTATAACTGATACACTTAAAGCTAACATAATCGTCATGCTGCCAGCCATGTTTAACCAGTTGAGTAGTGTCTCATAAAGAGGAGATAAGAGAGAGCATGTTGAAAAATGAGATAAGAGAATCAATTCAGTTGACTTGGGAATGTGTATACAAATAGGTTTGCTTGGAGAATGAGGAGACTATATAAGGGCTGCTTTGTTTGCCGAAAAAGCCCGGTACCCTAACCATACTTAGCTTATTCGCTTTGGTTGCATGGACGGCATATTCAGGCTACTAGGGCTTATTCGACAAATAACCCATTTGGGTCAAATACTCGAATACGCTAACCGGGGTCGCCCCTTGTTGTGGATGGCGGTTATGTGGCGAGGCAGCGTCAGTGTCTGGCATCAACAGTGGATGGGGGTCGTTTGGCGGCATCCCGTGTCGTCTCTGGTTGCGTTTGACGATGTTTTTCGTCGTCGTCTAGGGTGGCAGCCCGAGTCCAACTGTCATCTTTGCATCTGAAGTCTTGTTCGCGTGAGCAAGAGTCGGTTGCAGCGAGGCAGCATCGACGTCTGGCGTCTGCAGTGGATGGGGGTTGTGTGGCGCCGTCCGGTGGCGTCCGGTGGCGTCCGGTGATGTTTTTGTCATCACCCATGGCGGTAGCTGAAGTCCACGATGATTGTTGTCTTCCATCCGGCGTTGAGGAACCTACCTGGTTATCAAAGGAAAACGGTGGGTATGTCGAACGCACCATCTGCGGTTCAGTTATCTGCCTTAACATAGTTGGGTATCAAAGTAGCCCTAAAATTGTCTAAAAACGTGGATCGAGATGGATTATATTTGTTAATTAATGTAATTCAAAATATAGATACGTGGAGGATCACTGGGATTCCAGAATTAAGGTGGCATGCATGGATATCTAGTTCCCCTTTGCTTGATTGTTGTTACGTTAGATAGTTTAATACATTGTTTAAACGATATGTGGAGCATTCTTTCTCCAATCACCATGGACATTCCAATAATGTAGTGAAGAAATGTAATTTCCCGTTGCTTTTGATTGCAAAAAATAAAATAAGAAGAGAAAACATAAAGTTTCAGATTTTTGAGACTTTGACTATGTATGCAGCTGATTTTATGAATCACTTCCCAATTAATCTTCAGAAAGTAAAAAAGTGGGATTCTCAATCTCTAAGTTTGGGCATTTTGAGCAGGGTTTTGTTGGATTCGTAGAGGCTAGAGGGGGGTGTGCTCACGGCAATGGAGGCTGTTGTCTGGGCTACTGGCCTGTAGACGGTACCCGTTGTCATCACCTCCGAGCTTGTTAGAGCTCTCTATCCCATCCGGGTCCAGATTTTGCCAGAGCTGCGGAGGCAACAATTGGTGGCGGCTAGCTCCGGTCCAGGTGATCTAGCACTAGGGTTTTGGCAGCTCTATTATGGTGTGGAATAGGGTTGTCAAAAATATCAACAAATCTGATTACCTACATCACTCGACCCGTGATGGGTCGGGTAATACCCGAATATTCGGGTATGTATTTGGATTCAAGTATTTATAAAATACCCGATCTGCACCCAAACCCGTACCCGAACCAGACCTATTTCTTAATAACTCAGCATTAATGTTTTAAGCCCTAATTGGCTAATCCTTAAATGCTTAAACTAATACAAGGAACCAGCCCTTAAATGCTTAAACTTGGATCGATGTTCATTGGCATAAGTTCTAGTTATGTTTGGGAACACTTTTTTTTTAAAAGTTAGTTCTCTCTCAAAAATTAATATATGTGAATTTTTGACTTAATTTTTAAAAATAGTGTAACATAGTTGATAAGATTACACAATTTTTAAAAATTACAAATATATGTTTGGTGTGTACGCGGACAAGAGCCCCATCTTTTGCAGCTTCCCCAACCCTCTCTGTGTTCTCCCTCCAATCCTCTCTTCCTCCTGCATTTGCTCCTCTCTGCAACAATCCTTCCGCCCAAATCACATATCCTTGGGGGTTCACCTCAACCCATCTCCCTTTGGTCTGCGGGTGTTGCATGGCAGTAAGCTTTCCGGCACATGAGGTATCCGAACTCTGCATCGGGAAACCGCCGTTGAGAACCCTGCCGGTGTCCGCGAATGTCGGCGAGGCGCTCCACGTCCTGAAGCGATGCAGTGACAGCTGTAGCGTGTGGGCCGAGACATCTCTGGCGTCGCCCCCTTCCTCCGGCAACAAGGGCAGCGCCACCCCCGCTGCCTGCGTGGGGAAGGTCTGCATGGTGGACGTCATCTGCTACCTTTGCAAGGAGGAGAACCTCGCGAACCCTTGCTGCACCCTGAGCTCCCCCATCTCCGCCGTCCTCCAGGGTGGAGGCGACCGTCGGGTTGGCAGAGGAGGAGAGGCGGCCCTTGCGCTGGAGGAGCTTGTGAGCGTCCATGGTCCGTCAGCAGGGGGCACTGTCGGCAGGCGGGCGCAGCCGGAAGAGGGGAGGGGAGAGGAACGGAGGGAGGGAACAGGAGGGAGAGGGGGCAGGGGGTCGAGACGCGTACGAGCGCGTTCTTAAAATAAAAATTGCTCGGGAGTTGTTTTTTTTAAGAAATAGATTTGAACGTAGTCACGTTCTTTCCTAAAAATTAGGGAAGAAACTATCAAACAGAGTTAGATGAGTTCTCTATTTTTATTTTTAAATTTGAGAGAAAAAAAGAGAAAAAAACGTAACCAAACACCCTATTATGTTTGTTGTTGTTTATGTTTGGATGTGTTCCTCGTAAATTTTAGAACAAAAAATTTCATGTAGTAATTTAATCTTCAACTTTAAACTCTAATTCATGTTTTTTTTAGACAGATGGATATGCGCACGTATAACTATACCCGTGAGGGATATACTCGTAGCCATATCTGCGAAAATAATATGGTATTATCCGAGTATGGTATTTGTAATACTTTCGTAGATAAGGTATGGTGTTAGTCTACCTGAGTTGAACTCGATCCATTTATATCCCTAGGGTGGAAGATGAGAGGGGCTAGGGGGTACGTGGTGATACCCTGGCTCCCAATTCAAAATTTGAATCTCTGGGCCAGGGTGTCATTTGCACTGGTTTGTGTGGGCCTCTCTTGTTGAGTGGTGGGTTAGGGGTTGCTATGGGCCGATCTATGGGCCAGGAGGGCGTTTGTTGCAATGGGCCTACAGGTTGTCCGAGCGAGGGGCCTGGTCATCATCGGCCCTAGGTGCGAGGAACAAAGGCATAAGCCCGGTTCTTTCAGTGGGTTCGAGCTTTGGTGGATTGCGGTTCGGGTCTTACGGGACTTGTGACTTACCCATTCTTCAAGGGGTTATCGGGCCTGACTCCATCGGAAAGCAGCTTCTTCCCAACCCGTTAGGGCTTCACCCTCTTGGCCATCAACAGGTGTCCCTCTTGACAGTTGGTGGGGCTGGATCAACGGGGAGGTCTTCGGCGGCCGGTGTCGGCAAGCTCAAGGGACCCGTCAATGCAGAAGTGGGAGATCTATGCCTCCGACAGGGTGGTTCTCCTGTAGCAATCTAGTATGCGGCAATGGCGACGTCAACGACCCGTCTCTTCTCGGTGTCTCCGGTCTGGGTATCAGGCCTCTTGGAGACCAGTCTTATAGGGTGTTTGGGAACACTTTGTTTAAAGAAACTTTCTACCTAAAACATTATGTTGTGTCAATTTTTAACTTAAAATTTAAAATTAAAAAGGTGATATTATCTATTTGGTAAAAGTATCACAATTTTTAAAATTTCTGTAAACTTGTTTGATAGATAATTTTTATTATAACGGAGGGAGCCGGGTCACCCGGATGTAGCTGAAGACGGCGGCGAACACGGCCGTGGCGACCCCGCCCAGCATCACTTCCGCCCCGGTGACGGACTTGCCGAACGACTTCATGCTGAGAAAGGGTGTCAGGTCGAGGTGGTAGGTGGGCAGGTCGAAGGCCGTGATGGCCACCACCGGCGTCCACATGATGGGGTTGATACCCCCGGGGAACACCATCGGGAAAGGTGTCACCGACCCCACGTACAGCCCATCCACCGTCACCAGCACCTCCCTGAACTCCCAGTTCCCCCTCCTATTCGGCAGGTTGTTCTGCATGTTGTACTCGTCTGGCGGGTTCGTGTACCAGATCTCGTCGTCTTCGTGGAAGGAGACACACACCTTCAACACCACCTTGTAGGCATTCTACAGGAGCCGCACCTTCCTGCTGTGCACGTCTGCCTCCGCGTCCACACTGTACCAGAACCCGCTCTGATCCCCGACCTTCTCGTTGGCCATCGGAATGATCAGGTCTGCCGGCCTCCCCAGCAGGTTCTTCAGCTTCTTCTTCTCAGTGATGAACGCCAGGTCAGTGTCCCCCACCGGGTGCTCTTGGGAGTAGTACTCCTCGTGTTCGTCGCTGTAGTGCGGCTCCATAGGTAGGGGTGAGTACGGTTTGGTTTGGTTTGAATAGATTTTTTTTCAAACCAAATCAAACCGAATTGAGGAGTCAACCCGAACCAAACCAAACCGAATTAATTCGGTTTGGTTCGGTTTGAACTATAATTACATGTTAAATTTGGATTGGTCATTCCATCAGAGTATTCTTGCACCTTCTTACTCATATCATAAAC
This sequence comes from Amorphophallus konjac, assembly GCA_022559845.1. NCBI lineage: Eukaryota > Viridiplantae > Streptophyta > Magnoliopsida > Alismatales > Araceae > Amorphophallus > Amorphophallus konjac. The sequence continues at coordinate 526,825,594 of CM040121.1, forward strand.
ACCTTTGGAAACTTGACACTAGACCATTGTTTGATGCTCATTAATTTTTTTGAAATCAAAATTTCCAGTCTATTTACTGCAATCATACTAATACCAGGGCCTTTTCATTATTATCTTATAAGTGGCAGCACAACAATACGTAGTGAAGCAATGGCAATTATAAGATATTAGCAAAGAAGGAAAATTGGCAAACTCATGCCCTTCTCAATTAAAAGAGTGGTGCTACGAATTATTTCTCTCTTGGAGTAGACCTTCCAAAAGATTTTTTAAATCCGGTGCAATCCGTATCTAACCGACCTAGATGGTAACGACGATCAAATTTTCTTTTCACACCCCCCATCACTGCCCCTTTTTTGTTCTGAGATGCAGTGTAAGATCAAAATATAGCATATTTCATTATTTTAACACATGCCAAAGCAAACAAAAGCAACCATTACCAATAATCACTTTCAGGTTTTGATTTCCAGATTTACAGCAAGCAAGTGCACCTGATGATAAATTTATTTGCTTCAATACAAACATCTCATAGATGCATCCTAATAATCTATCATTTATAAACATCACTCGAATGTTGGATCCCTAAACCCGGCCAGCCACACGCAGATGAAGAAAAAAAAGAATACGATCCAACACAATCGGTGCTTCTGTCTGGCTACACTCCAGTGCTCTGAAGTCTGAAGACTCTGAACTAATGAGTAGATGGTGAATCACCTGCGTGCGGCGTCAGCGGGTGCCTCTGCGCGGTTGCGCCTGGGGACCTGTGGTGCTGCACTGCTGCGGCCTGCAGAGTGAAGGAAGGAATCGAGGGATCGCGTGGGGCGTGGCCGTGTGACCGTGTGCGGTTCACGCCGTCATGGTGTGTGCCAAATGCGAAGCAACAAATGGAATGAGTTAAGAAATTAGGGTGAATTTTAAGGTTTGAATAAATGGACGAGATTACCCTTGATAAATCGCTTTATCCGATTTGGTTTGGTTTCTAGTGATCAAAAACCAAACCAAATCGACTTTTTAAATACGGTTCGGTTTTAAACCAAACCAAATTTTTTTTAGAATTTTAACCCGAACCAAACCAAATCAAATCTGTCTGTTCGATTTGGTTTTCGGGTTGAAACCGAATTATGCTCACCCCTATCCATAGCGACGAAGGCCTCCTCTTCCGAGGTGTCGTCCTCGGCCACAGAGCTCCGGCCATAGAAGTCGATGGACACGTTGATGTGGTAGACACCCTTGTAGAAGTCGTCGACGGAGTTCTCCAGCATGCCAGTGCAGAGAGAGAGCGCCGCAAGGGAGAGGTGGGAGGAAGGAGAGGCCAGGAGAGAGAGAGGGAGCGCCGACGAAGGGGACCAAGAGAGAGAGAGAGAGCGCCAGAGGGGAGAGGAGAGAGAGGAAGGAGAGGTCGGGAGAGAGAGAGAGAGCGTCGGAGGGGAGAGGAGGGAGGAAGGAGAGGTTGGAAGAGAGAGAGAGGAAACATCGGGAGAAGGGATCGAGAGAGAGAGAGACGTCATGACTCTCTTAAAAAAATATGGAAAGAGTTATTTTTATTTTGGGAGAAGTTACAACGGGATAAAATTTCATCCTAGAAAATTGGAGAGACTTATCAAACCTGGTTAGTAGATTGTTTATTCCTAATTTTTGTTTTGAGAGAAAAAAGAGGTGAAAAATTGCAACCAAACACCCTATTAGGGTCTCCATCAATGTTGCGGTGGGAGAGGGGTCCTCCACCCCTTCCCTGTCTGCACTTGGCAGTATTCTTGGGGCTGGGTTTTTTGCAGCGATGGTTGGTGTTGTGGTTTTGGAAGGTGAAGCGGCCCAGGATCTCCAGGTATTCTTGGCGGCCAGTCTCGAGCGTTGTAGCCCACGAAAGGGCCCTATGTTGCTACTGTCCAACATCGACATTGAATCCCTTATTGTTGTCTTCCATGGGTAGTAGATTCAGCTGTTCGAATGGGGGGAGGCGATGTCTGGTGTTGAGTTGGATGACATCGACCCTGCTTCTCTGGAGAAGGACTCTATGCAGGATGGAGCTCAGGTTGAGGGGGAAAGAGCGTCTGGCAGGGGTAGGCTGGGGAGGAAGGAGATGAAGGAAATTGTGGGGGGGATGGAGAGGTTTATGGAGGAGCAGGTGAGGGAGATGGCGGAGAAGGTGGGCATTTCTTTTGAGGGGTTGGACTAACTAGATATAAGTAGGGCTATCAATGGCTCGGGCCTGGGTTAGGTCGGCTCGGCTCGGCCCGACTTATCAATATTAAAGCCCGGGCCTGGCTCGGGCGCGAGTTATGTCGGGTCGTGTCGGGTCGTGCCGGACTTGACACTATTAAAAAAATACAAAGTCTGACTAAGGTCTGTCCAAGCTTGACAACTTAAATAAAAAAAATAAAATAAATATATTTAATAATATAAAATTTATAATCTCACTAAGTTAATTAGAGTTTTGATATTAATTATATAATTTGTGTGAAAAGAGAGTTTTAAATTATCTAATTAAGTAAAATAACATAATTTTAAGTAACTAGTTTTTAAAATTTGAAGTGAGAATAAAAAAAGAGAACGGGTCGGGCCGGCCTGCGGGTTGAACTCAAAGCCCGAGCTCAACCCGCGGGCTTTGTTGGGCCGAGCTTTTGGACCTGACTCGCGGGCCTAAAAAGGCTTTGCGGCCCAGCCCGAAATCGGGCCAGGTCTGCGGGCCTGTCGGCCCTGCCTGACCCGGCCCGGCTCGGCCCATTGACAACCCTAGATGTAAGCAGAGGTGGTATGTGAGCCTCGCGAGGGAGGCTAAAGAGGGGAAATTCCAAAAGAGGGGGACGAAGAAGCAGGGTGGAGTTAGGGTGGGAAGGAAGGGGCTATAGGTGGAAGGCCGGGACATCTATATTTTCCATGAGGATCCTCTCGTGGAATGTGAGAGGGATTGGCGGGACTGCAAGGTTTTCAAAATTGGTATCGGTTTCGGTACCGGTTAGGGTTGGTATCGGTACCGTTACAAACCGCTCGATATCGGTACTGTACTACCGGGTTGGGCCATTCCCCTCCCATAGTCTCGTTTGAGAAGCCTTGGACTTGGCTAATGTTGGCCGGTCCATTGCTATCACTTGTCGGAAGGGTGTGCCTTTGAGCGGTGACTCTACCAGTGGCCGTCGGAGGGCTAGAGGGGCCGAGGGAGGTGGAGGTGGGACTTCTTGTCCTCGATTTCTCTGCGTCGGCGGCTCCAGAGCTACAAGGCGGGGAAGATGCATAGTATTGGGCCCAAAGTACTTGATACGATATTTTTTTGCATATCTGGGTTAAAATATGGCTTCGGGTTAGGGTGTGTTCCTGGGCCGTTGGGCGGGGCAGGTAGCGGTTCTGGTTCGGACTTGGGGTTTTAAAGTGTTGTCGACCCCCTTGACCCCCCCCCCCCCCCCCCCCCCCACCCCCCCCACCGTTCGAAATCCTACCTCTGGCAAGGTCTTGAACCCACTCGCAGAGTTGTAGGCCACCCCTCTCTCATGTACTTGATCGACGACGGCGACAATCGGTGACGGCGGCAATTGGCGGACGATGGCATTCTCTGTAGTCTGGATGCGCTCTCTCTCTCTCTCTCCCTCCACAGTTGTCGCTGTTGTATCGACTCTCTCCCCCCACCCCCTTCGACCTTCACAGTCGTCGTTGCTATGCCAGCTCTCTCTCTTCCCCCCCTCGACCTCCACAATCATCGCCATTGTATCGGTCGGTATAGGTACTGAATGGGCGGAATCGGACTGATCCGGCCCGGTACCGAGTCGTACCCTCGGTACCGAGTCGTACCCTCGGTACCAGTACGTACTAGGCAGTACTACAAACCATGAGAGAGTGAGAAGAGAAGGGCAGTGAATGAGTTGGTGAGAAGATGCAAGAACGATATTTTGTACTTACAGGAGTCCAAATGTGAAGGAGATGGGGAGCTCATCATGAAGGAGATCGAAGGCACCCGAGTTCCTAAGGGGGTGGCGTCTCCAGTTCAGGGGAGATCTAGAGGCATTATGATTCTCCGGAATTCGTTTGTGGTGGAGGTGGAGCATGACAAGCGTGTTAGCCAAGGGGCCATCTCTGTCCACTTCCGTTTGTGGCTTCTCTTGGGACTTCTCTGGGGTCTATGGTCCCTAGACCAGAGAGGGTAAGAGGTTGCTATGGGAGGAGCTTTCCTTGTTTCTTCTCAGCTCAGGCCGACCCTGGTGTGTAGGAGGGGGGACTTTATTGGGACTGTGGCTTCTTGGGAGAGGATGAGGATGCATTCTCCGACTAGGGAGATGGAGCACTTCACTGACTTCATTCAAATTGCTGCTCTTATTGATATGGGCATGGCTAATGCCCAATTAACTTGGTCCAACCTAAGGGCAGACCCCTCGTGCTCTAGGTTGGACAAGTTTCTGGTCTCTGTTGATTGGGAGGACCACTTTCCTTTCGTTCATGTGTCTTCTCTGACAAGATCAGTATCAGCTCACAAGCCTATCTTTTTGAAGATCTATCGGCCTCAGGCGAGGAGTCATTGCTTCAGATTTGAGAGTTTCTAGTTCAGGGAGGTAGATTTCATGGACACTGTCAGGAGGGTTTGGTGCATGCGGAAGAGTTTTCAGCTATGGCTAGACTGGTGGGCAACTTGAGACAGGTGGCACATGCCCTCAAGTCATGGGGGGCAGGCAAGACTCTACCAAGCATAATAGCTAAAGATAGGATCTTACAGCAGCTTGAGGGGCTAGATTGCTTCGAGGAGGGGGGACGGATGGATGAAGTTGATAGGACCTTTAGAGACAGTCTGAGAGAAGAGTTTGATGAGGTCCTTATGAGAGAGGAGATCTACTAGAAGTAGAGGTCGAAGGACAGATGGGTCAAGGAAGGGGATATGAACATTGCCTATTTTCAGCACATTACCTCGGGGCGGAGGAGAGTTAACTCCATCACTAGTATCAGGGTGGGAGACCAACTCTTATCTAGGGAGGACATCGGTGGCCACCCGAGGGACCTTCTTCTCTTTTCACGGAGGAGGACATAAGCAGACTGAGGATTGCTCAGGGTCTCCTTCCTTGTCTTTCTACTGAGGATAGGGGGGCTCTCTCACAACCTTTCTTTGAGGACGGGGTCTATCAGGCTGTTTTTTGTTTGCTAGGTGAGAAGGTGCTAGGTCCCGATGGTTTCCCCATTGTTTTCTTTTAGAAATGTTGGGATATCATTAAGGATGACTTGTTGTGTGCTTTGAGGGAGTTCCAGGAGGGTCGAGCCCACTTGAGGGGGATTAATAAAATCTGGTGGTTCTCATCCCAAAGAAGCAAGGGGTTAGTTGCTTTCAGGACTTCAGCCCTATAAATCTTCTGAATGGTACCTACAAGATCATCACTAAGTTGCTGGCTAGAAGAGTGGAAGGGATTATGGATAGCCTGATCAGTGTCTCCCAAGGGGTCTTCATTAGGGACATGCATATTCAGAAAAATTTCTTGATTGCTTATGAGTGCTTCTTTGCTATGAAGTCTCGAAGGAAGAAAGGTGTGATCCTCAAGTTTAATTTTGAGAAAGCATATGGCATGGTTAATTGGCAGCGTTTGTTTGAGATGTTGGACATGATGGGCTTTGGTGACACTTGGACTGGTTGGATTTAGGCTTGCATCTCTTTAGCTTCCTTTGCTGTGCGGATTAATGGGAACTCTGTCAGGGAGACCCTATGTCTCCCTTTCTTTTTTTTCTGGTGGCCCACATTCTTAGTAGGATGTAGGCGAGAGCGGAGTTGCAGGCTTGATCAGAGGCTTCCAAGCGGGGCAAGATGGTACCACCATCACTCATCTTTAGACTTCAGTATGTGGATGATACTATTTTGTTCTTAGCAGAGGAGTCCCAGTTGTACTGGATCAGCCTTTTCTTAGAGTTGTTGGAGGAGGTTAGTGCCCTCAAAGTGAATTCTAGCAAGAGCCTTATTATGCGGATCAACATGGAGGGGAGAGCTTTTGAGAGGCGGCATTCATCTTGGGTTCCAAAATAGGATCCTTCCCTATTTCCTATTTGGGCCTATCACTATCTCCAGTGGCTCTCCTGTGTAGTGGTTGGTAGCCTATTATGCAGAGATATGAGGTTAGACTTGTAGGTTGGAAGGGTAGGCTTTTGTCATATGGAGGGAGATTGGTATTGTGCAAATCGGTGATGGATAGTCTTCCTATCTACTTGTCTATCTTTTGGATTCCCAAGACGGTTGCTAAGAAGTTTGAGTCTATCCAAGCTAGATTTTTTTGGCATGGCTACAATTAGACTGGTAGGTTGGCATGATATTACTTAGTGCAGTGTTTGCGGAAGCAAAGAAATGGGAGGTGTAGGCATCAAACACATTTAATTTGGCCATGTTGTGCAAGTAACTTTGGAAGTTAGGATCGGGGGATCAAGGTTTGTGGGCCTATCTCATTGTTTGGAGATATTATAGCAGAGTAAGGCACTGGGATTTGACACCACCATATCAGCACCTTATTTCACCTATTTGGAGAAGTATCTTGTCTGCCAAGGACTTCATAATTGCTAGTGTTCGGGTCCGTCTTGGTGGGGGGGCAAGTGTCTTTTCTGGAAGGATCGATGGTGTGGTGACTTCTCTTTACAAGAGTCCTTCCCCAAGCTCTACGCTGTTGCTGTTGCTCCTTTGGCTTATGTTTCCCAGTGTTATGATTCTCAGATTCCTGGTGGGATGTGGGCTCCAACATTCAGAAGGAATCTCCGGACAGAGGAGATGGACTCGAGAAGGGTTATTTATCCTTCTTCTTGACTTTGCCCTAGTTACTGATAGAGAGGACCAGTGGAGCTGGAGATGGGACAAGGAGAGAGTCTTCTCAGTTTGGTCAACATACTCTCTCTTATCAGATGGAGGATTAGGGCATTCCTTGGCTTCACAGATTTGGGCTCCCCAGAGTCTTTTGAAGGTGAAGGTTCTTGTTTGGAGGATCTCTTATGGCAGACTACCCACGTTTGATAGGATCACACATTTCCTTCCAGATGTTCCCCATATGTGCCAACTGTGTGGGGAAGAGGATGAGACTCTGGACCACCTGTTCGTAGACTGCTCTTTCTCCTGGGAGGTGTGGTTGAAAGTCACTGGGAGGATCCATACTTCAGTCAGTGTGTGTGGCATAGGAGTTGGAGTCTCAAAGGGGACGAAGAGGTTTGGTGGTTTATCCTTCACGCTACTCTATGGGCTCTATGGAATGAAAGGAAGAATAGGACCTTTAGAGGTAAAGCTAGAGCTGTAGATAGAGTTGTTTCTTTTATTTGTGAGAAAGTTAGAGTTTGGGCGGTGCTCCTCTGTAATGTGAATGATAACAATTCCTTTTGTTTGGGTCTTTTGGGGGGGCTTGGTCTGGCCACTCTGAGTGCCTTGGTGTAGTTAGCATTTTGTACAGGGTTTTTTGAGAGCATTTTGCATACATTTGTATACCCCTTTTTATATTAATATATCAGTGGTTCTACCTACTTTCAAAATAAATAAATAAATGTTGTCTGGTCCTTGAAAACTAGAAAAAGTTATGTGCTTCCCCCCACACACACACAAAGAAGAAGAAAAAGAAAAAGAGAAATATTAAAGTAAAGTTGAATATGCAGTACATAGCTTGGAATTGTAACATGGCAGCTTATTGACAGGGACAGAGTGGGTTGTTCTTCTATGTAAAGCCAGTGCACACAACTCAGCTCTTTTATTCTTTTTGGGGGGCTAGAGAGGGCACCTTCTTGGTGGGACCCTCTTCCTTTTGTTTAAGGGTGTAAAGGATGTTTTGAGAGATCATAACATATACTTTTAAATCTCGTTTTTCATCTTTTTTATCAATATATACAATAGTATCAGCCACTTACAAAAAAACATAGCAGCTCAGAGTGAGCCCAAATGCAAGTTTTGGAATTGATTTGATGGCATTGAATATTTGAATACATCAAAAAAATGCGGAGACCTTTATAATGTCTGGAACTTTGTAATGTAAAATAATCTAAGGGACACGTAATGAATATTAATATACAAAAGAGCAAACAAAGTATCTTCCCGGTCTTCCGAAAAAAATGAATATGAAAATATCTAACATGTTGTGGGACACAACTCCGGTTTTATGATATTTAGTCACATAGATAGGATAAAGAGTAAAACTAGATATTGCTCTACAGTCTACTGGTTAATGTCAACACATGCATAGTTCAGCTAGCAGAAAATATTTTTAGGGAAAATTACTAAAAAGGGAAAAAAACTTTCAAAATATCTAATAAGGACCCTCTAACTTTAAAATATCTAAAAGGTACACTCTCCTTGAACTTCATATCCTTAAAGGGCATACTTTTTGTAACATAATGCGAAGAATGGTCTCACTTGTTTAACAAATAAGTTATTCTAATTCAAATCTATATAATACAATTTTTAATATATCAAATGGAGTAAAAAAGAGCATAATTATTAATTGGCTGGGATTGAACTATAAAGTTAACTTATTTATTTAATTATACAGAAGAAAAGATGGTTAAAGGGAGCATGCTATTTTCATAAATAAAATGCTTTATATTTTGATATATCGTTTACAATGTGATGTTCACAATGTTAGATATCGATTTTTATGTGATAGTAAGTGATATCATATTTTAGACATTTTATGTTAAAGGATATGAAATTCATATTATATATATTTAGATTAAGGAAATTTATTTGTGAAACAAGGGCATTATCGGTAGTTTGTCTCTTATAGATATGATGTTCATGACGAGTGCTCTTTTTAGATATTTAAAGTTATTTTAGATATTTTAAAGTTATAGTGTCTGTATTGGATATTGTGAAAGTTTTTCTGCCCTTTTCAGTAATTTTCCCTGTTTTCTTTCTTGATTTTTCCTGTTCACCTTGTCTATTTTGGTTAATTTGTAAATTTTCTTTGAGCTAGTATGGCTAGTTACCTGATCTTTGCCTTTTGGCCTTGCTTGCATTAACAAACATGTGTTGGCTCTGTGCTTGCAGGCAGCGGAAAAACTTACACTATGCAGCCTCTACCGCTTAGAGCATCACATGATATTCTCCGATTAATGCATCATACATATAGAAATCAGGGCTTTCAGTTGTTTGTCAGTTTCTTTGAGATCTATGGCGGGAAGCTTTTTGATTTACTAAATGATAGGAGGTTTGCCGATTGATATTGTTGTCTTTTTTCATCTTCAAGAAATTGAACGGTGCAATAATATGTTCCTTTTATTTGTTTAATCTTGTCTTCTGCAGAAAGCTTTGCATGAGGGAAGATGGTAAGCAGCAAGTCTGCATTGTAGGCTTGCAGGAGTACATGGTGTCAAATGTAGAAACTATCAGGGAATTCATTGAAAAAGGCAATGCAACAAGGAGTACAGGCACAACAGGTGCAAATGAGGAATCCTCACGTTCTCATGCCATTCTTCAGCTTGCCATCAAGAGGTCAGTCGATGGCAGTGAATCAAAGCCTGCTCGAGTTGTTGGGAAACTTTCCTTCATTGATCTTGCTGGTAGCGAACGTGGTGCAGACACCACAGACAACGATAAGCAAACCAGGTTCGAGCTGAGTTCTTTGATGTATCAATTGGAGAAGCAGACATATGTCTCATCTTGTTAACAAGTTGAATTTTGGGTTGACTGCAGAATAGAAGGTGCTGAAATAAACAAAAGTTTGCTTGCCCTGAAGGAGTGCATTAGAGCTCTTGACAACGACCAAGTTCACATTCCTTTCAGAGGAAGTAAACTGACAGAGGTTCTGAGAGATTCATTTATTGGAGACTCGCGTACTGTTATGATTTCTTGTATTTCTCCCAATTCAGGTTCTTGTGAGCACACACTGAACACATTGAGATATGCTGACAGGTGATTTGATTTAATTTATTACCTTTTCATTATCGATGTACACGTGTCTTTACATCAAAACTAATATTCTGTTGTGTTCTACAGGGTCAAAAGCCTTTCAAAGGGAAATAACCCTAGGAAGGATGCCTCAGCTGCAACCTCCCTAAGAGAGTCGACTGTCCTCCCCTTGTCATCTGTTTTATCTTCAATTTCCATTCCCGAGGAAGGCGGTGACTTATCAAATGAGTGCGACGAGTTTGTTTGGTCAAAGCAAATGCAGAAGGAAACCTCTTTGTCCTCCATGGACCGAGGAGCCACTGTGAGAGAGGAGACTGCATCGTATGCAGAATATTTCAAGGATCACAGAGGTAGGAGTTCAAAAGCAGGAGAAGAATTTAACTACTCTGAGGAGTCCTATGACAAAGGGAAACTGGCATGGAGTAAAGGAAAGCCAGATGCATATACAGTTTCTACATTCGAGGAGAGAGGGAGGAGAATTGAGCCCCAGACGAAGAGGAAGGATGCTGTGGTTTTGGATTCCAATGGCTTGAGTGCAGATGATGATCTAAATGCGTTGTTGAAGGCAAGCACATTCCTAAATACCAAACAGTTCCCCGTCAGGTCCAAGCAATTATCTGATGTAATATTTTGTGCTATTGCAGGAAGAGGAAGATCTTGTCATTGCTCACAGAAAGCAAGTGGAGGAGACAATTGACATGGTTAGAGAGGTAAGCGGATGAATTATTATTGTTACTATTTTCCCAATTCCAGGGCAACTTGGATTGCTATATGTATATATTCTTTCTCTTGGGCAGGAGATGAAGCTGTTGGTTGAAGCAGATCAACCTGGCAACCAACTGGATGAATACATTTCTAAATTGAATACCATTCTTACCCAGAAAGCTGCTGGGATTCTTAACCTACAAATGCGCTTGGCTAATTTTCAGAGGCGCCTGAATGAGCACAATGTTCTAGTTTCATCTCTGGGCCCATGAGTGCTTGCTACTACATTTTCTTGGGTGGCCTTCCCGACAAACCTTGAGTATTATCATGCAGGGTTCGTCCATTTTATAGCACCTAATGGTACTAGCCGCGTTGGAGCTCTGCTCTGTGTCTAGTTTCTCTTCCCTGGAGGCTGCCGTATCCCCCCAGAGGGACAATTCTTTGATATTTCATGGGTAAATCACTCAGCCTTTGCTGTTAGGTGTGCTTGCAGTAATCTGTTGAGTAGATTATTGTATTGTTTTGTTCTTTTAATTCTCGTTAATGGCTTTGGTTGTTAAAAGAGAGGGGAGGGTCATTTTGCGTATGGAAGCCTCTTGTTTTGCAATATATTGTATGAGATATATTGAGTTGTACGCTCTGATGATTGTTTACAATTTCACGTATGACCATTTATCTATGAGAAGCCTCGTGCGAGCCTTACATAATTGAGGCCTCTTCCGAACCTTAAGAGTAGCGCAAACGTGTGTGTGTGTGTGTGTGTGTGTGTGTTTAACAGATCTCGCTACGTATGCTGCTGTTGAGCTGTTTTCTTTAGGATCTATCCTTCTTCAGCCCTGTAATGATTGCTCATTCATGTTCCAAATCAAACGGATTCAGCAACGTGGGTGCAAAGAGCATAATGCCTCGTTTTGACGAAACGGGGAGTAAGATCTAAACTCACTGAGAATGAGGAAGCAAAGGATGTTTGCTAGGCCAACTGCCCATGCTTGACAAAGGGGACTTGGCACCCTAGCTGATACAGCTATCTGTAAGATACCTTTTACTTAAGAGGTCATTTGGTTTGTTGTAAGACGCTATAAAATATTACATCTTCTACGAACGCAATATTTAGCATATTCTACGGCAAATCAAAGAGTCCCTAACGATGACTAATAGGGTGTTTGGGAGTAACTTCTTCAAAAAAATTGTTTCTCTCTTTAAAATTATTCTACGTTGATTTTTAACTAAAATTTTAAAAATGGTGTTAACATCTCTATCTGCGTTTGGTAAAAGTAAGATAAATTTTAAAAAGAAGCGAAGGAGGAGAGAGAGGGAGCGGGACCGGGAGGCCGCGTGCAGAGCCAACAGGAGGCGGGGTGGAGGGGGCCGGCAGGAGGCCTTCGCGGCGGTGGCCATCCCAGGCGAAGCTGCCGAGGGAGGGGAGGGGGCCGCCGTCGGGGGGGGGGGGGGCACTGTCGGGGGGAGGGGAGGGGGCCGCAGGGGGCGCCAGGGAGGGAGGGGAGGGGAGGGGGCCGCCGTCGGGGGGGGGGGGGGGCACCGTCGGGGGGAGGGGAGGGGGCCGCAGGGGGCGCCAGGGAGGGGAGGGGGGTTCGCCGGGGACGGGGAAGGGAGGGGGGCCGCGGGGGGGGGGGGGGGGGTGGTCGCTGGGGACGGGGAAGGGAGGGGGGGGGGGTTCACCGGGGACAGGGAAGGGAGGGGGGCCGCGGGGGGGGGGGGGGGTTGTTCGCCGGAGCCGGTGGGGGTGGGGGAGGGGGAGGGGGGATCCGGTCGGTCGAGGGAGGGGGAGGGGACGCACGGGGGAGAGAGAGCGGTTTCAAAAAAAAATAGGTAGGAAGTTATTTTTTTTTTGAGGAAGATTTGTACGGGAGTAAATTCTCTCTCTAAAATTTAGGAGAGTCTACCAAACACCCATAAATGAGTTCTCTCTCTCTTTTTTAAATTTGAGAGAGAAGGAGGGAAGAAAATCGTAACCAAACACCCTATAAGAATATTGAAATGGATAGGTTCTCGAAGACAATTTCTGTAGGAGCTAACTTTCCTGCTAGTGGACGGTTGGAAGAAAATTTTGGGGGATGTTTGGTTGCTACATCACACATCTTTATGAACATCAATTTTGATAATGGTATTGATATTGATAGGGGATGTTTGATTGTCCTGTCAATTTTGATATTATCGTGTGAAAAAGATATCGTGCTATAACAATTTAATCATCATCATCATTATCGGTCTCTTATTTTAATTATTTGAGGTTGATTATATGAATTTTATTTTTCTCAAAGATTTTTATCAAGTATTATATTCAGATGTAAATCTAAGAAATTAATGTCCTTTCTAATAACATCGTATCATCTTATTTTAAATTTTTTTTTGAGTTTTTTAAATAACATCTATTAAGCGTCGGTCACATCTTTTATTATAACAATTTAATACATATCTAAATTTGTATTAAAATAGTATAATACTATGAGAGTCCAATAATAATTAAACAAATGGAAATGGTGCTCTCTCACAGAGGACATATGATTGCGGGAATATGAGGGATGTTTGCCAGTGTTAAGTACTTCTATCAATATTAACTTCTATGTTGTTGTAAATGGTGATTATTTGATTATATTTTGTCAAATTTGATATGAACATTTTAGTAAAGAATACTGCTATTAGAAACATAATAGCAGTATTGCATCACTGTACCTTTTTTAATACTATTTTTGTGATATTTGCGTAGACTTTTCTAATCGTGAAATTGGATGTCCATTGCAAGTTACAAGACAAATATTGCCACGATATCATTCGTCCTGCCACCCGATTTGTTGTCATTATCATGCCGATTCTATCTACAATCAAAGAATGGATTTTATTTGGCGAAGCATAATGGATTTCATTTCTCCCCGACCCTCCCTTTGATACGGATTTAGGTTATAGGTGGATTAACTCAACTTGATTAAAGTAGTCTGGGGTTAATCTATTTTTAATTTGATAGGAGGGTAGTTAATTTGATAGTAAAGAGGTGAGTTAATCTATTTTTAATCTAGTGTGATTTGATAAATAGTAGGTTAATCGGATAATAATGAAAAATAAAATATTATATTTATATATCTTTTTAAAATTTAAAAAATCTAAAAAATTAAATTTTTTTTCTCACGATCTTTAGAAAACGCACGACGCGCCTATAACATCCTGGAGCTGGAAAACACAACGATTTATCTTACACAGGGTTCCGTAGGCTAATCAGTCAAAAACTCGAGTAAACCGTAAAACGCACTCGGGAATTCACGAAAGCGATATGAAACTAGCGGATCATGATATGAAAAATATCTAAAAAATATGGAACGTCACATTCTATATGATAAATATATTTTTATAATTATAAAATTTTTAATAAAAATGTATATAGAAATATTTTGAGATTTTAAAAAATCTAAAAAATGAAAAAAAAAATTAAAAAAAAATCATCCCACGATCCTCGAAAAATGCACAACGCGTCTATAACGTCTTGGAGCTGGAAAACACAACGGTTCGTCCGACACGGGGTTCTGTAGGCTAATCAGTAAAAAACCCAAGTAAATCGTAAACGTACTCTGGAGCCCACGAAAGCGATCCGAAACCCACGGATCCCGATTTGAAAAATATTCAAAAAATCTGAGACATCACACTATATATGATAAATATATTTTTATAATTATAAAATTTTTAATAAATATATATATAGAAATATTTTGAGATTTTAAAAATGTAAAAAATATAAAAAAAGTTAAAAAAAAATCATCCCTACGATCCTCGAAAAATGCACAACGATCCTATAACGTCTTGGAGCTGGAAAACATAGCGGTTCGTCCTACACAGGGTTATGCAGGTTAATCAGTCAAAAATCCAAGTAAATCGTAAAACAAACTCCGGAGCCCATGAATACGATTCGAAACTCACGGATCTTGATCTGAAAAATATCTAAAAAATCTGGACTGTCACATTCTATATGATACATATATTTTTATAATTATAAAATTTTTAATAAACAAATTTTTAATAGTACTAACTAAAAATTTAACAATGATATAAGTTATTAAATACAAATTTTCAAGATTAAGAGAGAGAGAGGATAATATTAATTATAGTAGAGAGAGAAGTGTAACATTAATTAGGAGAGAGAGAAGAGAAAGATATATTATTAATTAATAGAGAGAGAGAGAATAACATGGGTTAATCCACCTAAGGGGGTGGATTTTGAAACCTAGGGATAATCTATGGTTAACTTATTTTTAAACTTAGTTAAGTATAACACTCAATTAAAGTATAAAGAGGATTATCTCTGAACTAATCTAACGATAAATCCATGTCAAAGTGAGACTAACTGACTCCACCTAACTTGAGGATAAAATATCGTGATCCCGAGCCAAAACGAGTTTGACTACACGAAGGTTGATTGGGGTAAAAAAAAGAAGAGAGTGAGACTGCGTTGAAATAAGCCTGGGTCAAATTTTATGACCCTAATCCAACTGAAAGAGAAGTGTTAGTCAGGAATTGCCTTGCTTCTCAAGAATTATGGCCCTAACACTCCTTTCTAATGGTTGAGTTGAGTTGGGTTTAGGTTTGAGAGGTCTATTTAATGGCATCAAAGTTAAATTTGTCACTTATTAAGAGTTTTTACTCATAGTTTGTTGACTCGGTGATTCGTATCGGATCAGATCTTTTTTGATCCGATACGGTACATCGAAGTCGCAATCGACTCAACCCGACTCGACGCGTATCATCTCCTCTCTCCTTCTCCCTCTCTCTCTCTTTGACTCGACCCGACTCGGCCGATCTTAAGAGTGATCTGTACTATATCGAATGTTTTCAGATACGGTATGACACGCCCGAGTCAATCCGAATCGGCAGAGTATCTATAATCTTTTAGATTCACGAAGTAACATCTTCAATTTAGAGATTCATTCTTAACTCTTTAAAATTTCAAATTATTTAGTGAAATATCTCCTATCATCATTTGTTATGAACAAGCTGCGTTAGGTGTCTACCAAAAAGTCCCCAAGATGTTTGTGGGGGCATAAGCCGTCACCGCACGTAAAAGCGCAGCGTCCTCCCGCGGCACCCCCGCTACATCCCCCATCGACCTCTCAGGGAAGCAGAAAGCTTTGAGAACCATGGCAGCAGGGGCTGCTAACCCCGCTCGCTGGCTCTCCCGGCCGACCATCCCCGCCTTCCTCTCGCCCCGGGCGTTCTCGGCTTCTCCTCGTCTCTGCCAGAGATTAAAGCAAACAGG
Source organism: Amorphophallus konjac (assembly GCA_022559845.1). NCBI lineage: Eukaryota > Viridiplantae > Streptophyta > Magnoliopsida > Alismatales > Araceae > Amorphophallus > Amorphophallus konjac. Next base: position 526,841,382 of record CM040121.1, read on the forward strand.
TCATAGGCGGCCCCGTTCCCTTCTCCAGTTCTCCCTCTAATGGCGGATTCTGATCCTCTGGATTTGCCTGCGCAGCGAACGAGATCGTTCAGATGTTCCGGATCCCCGGTTCTTCGGCTGGTGGACCACCGGGGCCGCCACCGTCTAGGAGACCGTCCGCTGCCTCGTCCCGAGCGCTGGACGAGCGGTTCCTGAGGATCCTGAAGATATTCCGGTGGGGGCCGGATGCCGAGCGGGCGCTGGAGGTGCTGATGCTGCGGGTGGACCACCGCCTGGTGCGGGAGGTCATGGCGGCTGACGTCGAGGTGGGCACGAAGCTCCAGTTCTTCCGCTGGGCGGGCAAGCGGAAGCACTTCCAGCACGACGCCACCACGTACATGGCGCTCGTGCGCTGCCTCGACGAGGCGGGCCTGGTGGGCGAGATGTGGAACGCGATCCAGGACATGGTGAGGAGCATCTGTGCCGTCGGGCCCGCGGAGTTGTCGGAGGTCGTCAGGATTCTGGGCAGGGCGAAGATGGTGGACAAGGCCTGCTCCGTCTTCTACCAGATTAAGTCGCGCAAGTGCCGGCCGACGGCCCAGGCTTACAACACCATGATCGGTGTCTTGATGCAGGAGGGGCACCACGAGAAGGTGCACGAGCTCTACAACGAGATGTGCAGCGAAGGCAGCTGCTGCTTACCCGACACGGTCACCTACGACTCGCTGATCGCCGCCTTCTGCAAGCTGGGTCGCGGAGATTCCGCACTGAGATTGTTCGAGGAGATGAAGGAGAACCGGATGCAGCCGACCCCGAAGATCTACACCACCTTAATGGGCATGTTCTTCAAGTTGGAGAAGATCGACAAGGCGCTGGGTTTGTTCCATGAGATGAGGGTGAAATGCTGCGTTCCGAATGTTTTCACCTATACGGAATTGATCAAGGGCCTTGGGAAAGCTGGAAGGGTCGACGACGCTTCTAAAATTTTTGTGGAAATGCGTCAAGGGGGTTGCAATCCAGACACTGTTCTTGTCAATAATCTGATCAACATTCTGTGCAAGGCTGGCAGGCTAGACATTGCCCTTCACCTGTTCGGGGAAATGGAATCTTTGCAGTGTGCACCAACCGTGGTGACATATAATACTGTGATTAAGTCCCTCTTTGAATCAAAATCCCACGCCTCCGAGGCTGATGACTGGTTTGAGAGAATGAAGGAGAAGGGTATTACCCCCAGTGCCTTCACTTATTCGATCCTCATTGATGGGTTCTGCAAGACAAAGAGGTTGGAGAAAGCATTGATGCTGCTTGAGGAAATGGATGAAAAGGGATTCCCGCCATGCCCAGCGGCATATTGCAGTTTGATAAATGCTCTTGGGAAAGCAAACCGCCATGAAGCTGCGACCGAGCTGTTTCAGGAACTCAAAGAGAATTGCGGTACATCTAGTTCTCGGGTCTATGCTGTGATGATCAAGCATTTTGGGAAGCTTGGGCGGCTTGATGATGCAGTGGCTCTTTTCAATGAGATGATGAAACTTGGATGCACTCCTGATGTGTATGCATATAACGCCCTCATGTCAGGGATGGTAAGGGCAGGAATGATAGATGAAGCTCATTCCTTACTCCGCACAATGCAGGAGCAGGGCTGTGTTCCCGATTTAAATTCTTATAATATCATTCTGAATGGCTTGGCAAAGGCTTGTGGTCCTAGGCATGCAATGGAGATGCTTTCGAGAATGAAGTATTCTGATGTTAAACCAGATTCTGTCTCTTACAACACCGTCCTTGGTTCTCTCAGTCATGCTGGTATGTTTGAGGAGGCTGCTAAGCTAATGAAGGAGATGGGTGACAATGGGTTTGAATATGATCGCATCACATATTCATCAATCCTTGAAGCTGTAGGAAAAATTGATGAAGAACCTATCAACTCAATCCGATGACTTTGGTATGCTTCTCTCTGTACATGTTTATTTTGTCTTTGAGAATATTTACTCAAGACTTGATTTAATTTGCGCTCTTTCATGTGAGCCGCAACATTATGTAATTCTAGCATAAGTTTCAAATTTGTTTGATTTTTTTGTCAACAGTTTTGGCGCTTCTACCTTGTCTAGGCCAAGCAGACAAATTGTAGTGACTACCTTTTATCCTATTGTTAGAGAATCTTGCTTGCCTTTGTTGACTTTATTCTCAATCCAATGATCAAGCACGAAAAATTTCACCCTGCATTCCAAGATGTCTTCGGCATGCATGCCTATTTGTCTTTTATGTTCATCTCTTACAAAACTTGTTCTTTGTTTATTGTTTGATCTTGCAATTGTTGCAGTAGAATAATGTCTCATGCAGTGGCATCCACGGACGTTGGAACGCATGCCATGTTGTCACAAGGGCCCTCTCGAGTTTATTTGTTTCAGCATCATCGATGGGACGAGCCTTGTCCCACCAGAGATCTCCATTACGCTGATTGAGAATAGTGAAACCCTAAAGATGGCTGTGTGGCATTATCTTGGACCATGTGTAACCAAATGTCCAGGTGATGCTAAAAGAATATCATGTGAAGGTTAAAAAATTGCATATCACGACGGAGAGGAGAATACTCAAATATCAGGCACATAAAATCGCATTCAATCACATGGAATCTGTTGAATTGCAATGAAGAGGGCTACAATCAACGTGCACAAGGAGGATGGTGAAGAGAATTGAAGATAGGTGGCTCTGCTGTCTTCTGCTCGTTCACTACAGTGCGTTTATCATCTCAAATGAGTGGGGCTCTGGCACGTCCTTGTTTGGATGGGGGGCTTGGGTTACTCTTGTAGAGAGGATTCTATCAGCCCATGTTCCGCAGCCTCCATTTGCAGAGAATACTTGAGCTGGTGGATTTCGCTGGGGTCAAAAGTAACTTGCGAGAATCATCCAAGCAAAACGGTGTTGGTTGTTCATGTTCCTTTCTACTGCAGGCACGTTTAGCATTCAAATCCAACCTATGATTTCCATTCCATGGGGTATGCATCTACCAGCCAATTCAGAGACCTGTTCTGTAAACTACTATAGTGATTATTTATTCTGGCTCCTATCAGAACTGTAACTCTAGTTGGGATTGCTTTTTAACAGGCGATGAGGGCTGGGAGTTCTTCCGGTTATGTAACCTGTCAGAACGAAAGTGATACAGGACGGCCCTACTGACTGTTCCGTGCATCAGTGTAACAATCATCCAAGAAGGCTTCCAGCCCTTTGATTACAAGTTGGAAGGAAACTTATGTAGTTTGTACCGGCCGTTGATGGCGTTGCCCCATCCCTATCCGGTCTCTTTAAACTCCGATTGCCTCTCACGTTTTGCATTGCAGATTGTTTGATCCTTCTTTGTACTAGCGATTATCCTCTCCTTGGATGTGGTCCAATGAACCCTTTTGAGAGTGCTTCGTCATTCGCCTTTCCCAAAAGAACATTGCCCTTCGAGAGACAGACGTACTCGTCTACCTCCCGCTATTGATCGTGGGGGCGGCATGAAGTGCTTGGTTAACTCCCCTGCAGCAATTACAGACTTAAAACAGAGGAATGGGGGCAAATGGGTTTCCCGACGACATGTACCCCTGCCTATGCATTTATAGCACGGCACAACACTACTAGAAAAGTTATGGTCCATTTCAATGTTTAAAATTGAAGTGACCATCTTAACATAATACTGATTAGAATGGATGGATTCCCCAATTTCTTAATTCTTGTGTGGTAAAATTGCGGGGGGGGGGGGGGGGGGGGAAGAGGATAGCTCCCTTTGTTAAGGAAATATTCCAGGTTAGCTTTTAGATCTAGACATAGAGGCAAAAGAAAGAATGCCCATATTCCAATGTCATAGAATTAAAGAATGAATACAACTACAATTTTGATTTGTAAATCTAACGTCTATTTCAGAATGTCTACAGCTTTTTCAAAACTCCCAAGTGCTGGAAAGGACCAGCCGCAGGCTTTTGTGGCAGCTGGAATTTCAATATTTGGCTCCAAAACGTGCAGTGTGCTTGAGTGACTGATACACTAGCTACCAGGGCCTGAGTGCAAACAGCTGGATGGCGACACAGCACATGAAGAGCTCAATGAGTGAGCAGCTGGATGCCGGCACGCAAATCTTCCATGGTGATGGTGAGCAAATCATCAATATTTATGCAATCGAAACCTAGCCTGTGATCCAAGTTCTCTCTGGCATTGACAAGCAATGGATCTATTAGACCTCCGTTCATCTCTTTCCTCTGTTTCTCTGTTGTTTCATTCTCTATCAACTCTGCAACAGCCTCCACACTGCAAGATGGGTGCAGCCTGAACCCATACAGTAAACTGTCCTCCCCCTGATCTTTCATTTTCAAGTGCAGAATCTGAGCAAGTTCTACCGAGTTGAAGTCATCGAAGTGGAAAAATTTGGTTACCCTTCTACAGAAGCCTTCATTTGATAATATAACACGTTGCATTGGCTCCTTGTACCCGGCAAATATAACAACAATCTTTCCACTGTCCATCACAGACATTATCTCTTCCAGAGCCTCTAAGCCATAGTCTTTGTCATCTGCCTTCTGCATTGGTATCAACCTGTATGCTTCATCGACAAAGAGAATCCCTCCCTCTGCTTCTTGGAGCTGTGCGGTGAAAGTTAACTTAGAATAAATGCCACATTTTGAGCTTCTATGTATAATCAACTTCTTACTTCTAGATACATGCTCACAACCAGATCTATCTACTCATTCAAAAAAAAAAACACAATGGAAAGATGACTATTGCATTAGATCTTAGGAAATAGGTTATTTTTCTCCTGGTTATTGTTTTGTAGTCGTTCACTATGATGCACAGTATTCCAAGAGACATTGAAATGATGTGAATTTCATTAGTTGTCGTGTTAAGGGATACCTTTCTCCGGGTCTTCGGTCCAGTATGCCCCACAAACTCTCCGACCAAATCTGTCCGTTGCACTTCAGTTACCTTATCAGTGGGGAGAAATCCCACCATATATAGAAGCTTTCCAAGAAGTCGAGCAACCATTGTTTTACCTATTATGGCAAGATATTTTGTATGAGAGACGGTTCCATCAAAAACCTAAATAAAAACAGTACCTCAGAAAAAAAGTTACACCTTACCCATCAGAAACATACAGAAAATACCGAGTTGTGTGAGAGTGCAACATTAAAGAGAGGAACAACAAGTTAAGTATAAACAGGGCGGCTTTCGAAAAACTTAATGCATAAAAAGATGAGACCAAGGAAATGGCAAATTACATCCTTTTGTTCCTTAAGGGCCCCTTTAAAATAGGGGTAGGATGACATATTCACGCCCCTGGGTGTGAATACGTCACCCGATCCCGGGTAGGCGCGACTGAGTGTGAGAGAAGTGGGTGGGGCCCACATTTCTCTCTCCTCGGTTTACTTGCCCTATTCTATTTTCAAACAGGGCCTAATGATGCATGAAATATTATCCAAAAGTAATCAGTATGGATTTTCATCCTAGACTATTACATGTTCCAAACATCAGTATCAACATAAGATGAACCCAGCACATTTAAATTAATACATCTACCAGATGTCTTTACCTGTCCCTGGGTTGCCAAGGAAGGCCATGTGGGGAGGCCTTCTAGGTGCAACTTTTAATCCCAGTGCCCTGCGCCACTCATCCAAAAGCATCCCCTTTGCCCATCTATGCAGTTGTGACTTCAAATCATGCAACCCCACGATATTTGACATGGCTGCTTCAAATTCTGCCATTTTGGCTTTTGCTTCGCTGCAAGTTTCAAGGGCTTTTTTCTTCCTCTGTTCTTCAATATGACGATTAAGGAGTTGGCGTAACTTCTCACTATTTGATCCTTGTGAAAGATGATTCAATGGCGTCATGCCCTCCTACATTACAGTTCGCTATTGTTATTTCATTAAGCTTTTCGTGTACTTTTATAAATCCATATGCATACACAGGGACAAGAGAACATACATTGTCAACAACACTACAATCGGCATTATAGTCTAGCAATGTGCTAACTGTACTGCAATCTTCAACGCGGAGAGAGTGCCACACAGCTAGATGCAAAGGAGTCATTCCATTCTGCAAACCAGAAACAAAGAACAAAAGTAACCTCAGAATTCAAATAGGAAGTCCTGTCATTCTAGAATTCAATCACTTAGAATGAAAGTTAAAATTCTTGCAGGATCATGAGTAAAAAGGTGAGTAGTAGAGGTACAGCGTACATTCGCTCGGGCCTCCACCGATGCACCGTGATCAAGAAGTACTCGTGCAGCTTCATTGCACCCATTCTTTGCAGCCATGTGCAATGGCGTTTCGCCATACTGCAGAAGATTCACAAGCACATACAGCAGATCCCACACGAAAGAATAGATAGATTATATAGACGTACTATTACAATAGAAATTGATGAAAATAAAGAGATTCAGCAGCATGTGCATTGAAATACCATGTTTTTTGCCTCCAACTCAACGTTCTCAGAGCCCTTCCATTCAAGAAGGAATTTGACAATTCCAGTGTTATTATTGCCAGCAGCAACATGAAGGGGTGTTTGTGACATCTGCAGTGACATCAATGAAAATACAAATGAGATACGAAGATCCACATCGCGAATCACTTCGAAACATGAAGAAAAACTAAACCACAGATATTTATAATGAAATCTGATAATCACAAGCAGGCCAGATGACTCACAACTATTGAACAGCTTATTTCCATAATCCAATTACATATCAGGTCAATATGACTAAGCAATTACGCAAATTAAATAAACAACATAGAAATTCCTAACACATGGTGTACCCATGCCATGCAAGAAATCATCGCTTTTCAAACTACTTGAGTTCTCCTCCTTTCTGTCGACATGGTTTTAGGTTTCACACAAAGATTTATGCAATTTCGGGCTGGGTGGGTGGGTGGGTTCTAACAGGATATCAAAAACAGGTGGTTCCAACCTGCTGCCTCAAAAAAAATTAGAAATGAAACGAGATTCTGTTGAAATTGTTGAGAGATCTTCGGCCTGCAGACGTAGATGTCCCCCCATTCTGAAATCAAAACCTCATCCTGCGATGGACTCTGTAGGAGACCCGAACAGAAGGTGGAAGAAGAAGAGAAACGGAGCAAGAACGCAAAGAGAGATCTTGCAGAGAGCCGTCAACGCAGAACGGGAGACAGAAGACGGAGAGGGAGAGACAGGGATGTTACGCACGACGGGGTTCCTCTCGTTGAGCAGGGAGGGATTCTCGGCGAGTTTCCTCTGGACGCCGGGGAGATCCCCCGACTGGGCGCAGGCGTGGATGGTGGCGGGCTTGGCCGCCCTCGACCGATGGTCCTGGCTCGGCGCCATGCCGTCCTTTCCCTCAGCTCCTATCTCCTCCTCCTCCACGCTCCGTCGCTCCCTGTCTCAAAAAAGTAGGAGCCTTTCTCCCTCCTCACCCCTCGTGACAACTTTGGAGCGCAGAGAGAGAGAGAGAGAGAGAGAGAGAGAGAGACCAAGAGAGGACTCGAAAAAGGAAACAAGGGGAGGCCACGGGTCCAGCTGGGCCGAGGGATTCCGTGGTCGTCGGCGCAGCTGGTTACGTCACGGCGGCCCCTCCACGGGCGCACCGCGGGTGCCCTGGCCCCCGCGCCGCCGCCAGTTGGCTCCCCTGCGGAGCTCCGCGAGCGGGGGGGGCGGGGGGGGTTGGTGGTGGTGGCGGACAGCTCGTGATGGCCAGGGCTGGTCGATTCGAGACGACAAATCGAAAATAGAGAAAAAGTCCCAGTATTATTTATTATTTTTCTTGAAAATGATATTTAAATATAAATTCTATCATTAGCTTCCTCATCTTTCATCCATGCCAAATAATAAAATCATATGATTAGCTTCCTGGTTTCTCCGTCGATATATAATTTTTAAAATAAATTTTAATAAAATATCCAAATTAGATATTATTAATTAATTTATTATTTTACATTCACCTGATGTTAGAGAAATAAATCGTTTCAGAACTATAAATAATTTGCTGACAACGAAAATATATAACAGTAAAAATTGAAACCCAAGAGATCTATTGTATAATTGGGAACAAGTGATTCCATTTTTTTTTATTTTTTTGCTATGACCAACGATCAAACTTTCCCACAGGCAATTAATTTGTTAGTTTTGAGTAAAAATGCGGTTGAAGGATGAAGGTGGATGAAGCTCAACGCGAGTGTGAACATATATATATACACATCAAGGTCTCATTCTTGGCCTCCCCTTGAAAATCTTTATGCTTGATGTGGGATGGCACCGTTTCAATATCAGCTAATTCTTGACAACTTAAAAGTATTTTTCTCATATTTCTCATACATAATTTTATTTTTAATTATTTTAAATATTTTTAAATAAAATACGATTATTTTTTTTAAAAGGAAAACTCAAGCACAGGGCGTTCCTTTGATTAGTATCACTAGAAAAAACACTTTTTTAGGGAGAGATGTCTGGAGGAAACACGGCATTCGAAGTGGCCGCCATCCATGTGCCTCGGGTGTTTCTCCATGTGCTTGCTTCCTAAGAAGGGTGGTGGTGAATGCACGGTAGCTGGGTATGTTTCTTCTGAGTTGGCTGGCTGCGTCCCAGACCTGGGTGGTTCGGCCGACAAGAGCACGGCGTCTTGTACTCGCTGAGATTTATAGATTAATTATCCACTGATATTTGGTAGAAAATTATTACCTATTTCTCTGCTGGTTAACTCACCCAGGTTAAGTCATCTCTTGTTTAACCCAGTTTTGTTTTGAGAGTCCAACCGGGTTAACTTATCTCACCACTGTAGATGGGTAAGGAAACTCGGAGTTAACTCACTTCTAATTGGATTACGGAATTAGGCCGATCAAAACTGACGAAAGGAGTAACCCGGTGCTAAAAGTGGGTTACACTCGGAATAACTTCCTATCAAAACTGGGCTTAAGGTCTGTTGGTGTTAGAAGAGAGATGTACATACGAGAATTCAATACTTTCATACTAATTGAAACCCCTCTATTGATCGGTATGTGGAACATTTGGCCAACATTAGAAACTAATAAAAGGTGTGTGCGTGTGTGTGCTTATAGCTTCAAGATTCCTTGATAACTTGATCCATGCTGCTCTGAGCTTTTTGGGAATGAGACGTCCGACAGTATTTTCTAAGAAGTTATGATTGTTTCAGACCTAGCGGGGCGGTCAACCACATCCCTCAGGATAAGTGGTGGACCATTTCTGACCCGAGAACGTTCGGTTTGAACGAATTTTCTGCAAAATGGATGTGGCTCTTGGGTGGAGCCGTTTATGTTTGTGACATAACTCTTGGAAACTAGGTTTTTGGGGGGAATGACTAGGTTGTAGCCACGGGAGGTCGTGGAAGGGGGTTTTGGCTCCCCTGTGCCCTTTCTCTATCGCTCTTGCTCCTTCTTGCTCGTGAGAAGAGGAAGGTGATCTACGAGATCGTTTTCGAGGTGCAATCTCTTAAGAGTGAGTCCAAGAGATTGCTATAGCCATCATATGTTGGAGGAAGATCATGACAACTATGATGCAATGATATTATGTGGGCAATTTCTTCTTTAAGGACAATCCAGGGATGGTCATTTTGACTGAGTTTTTTGATCTTGTCTATTTTCTTTATTGCATTATTTTTATGCATATGTTTAATATTTGGCCTCTCATTGGATCAGTTCCGTATTTGATGTCGACATGATTATGCTATGTTTGATGCATTCCATGTGGAATATGATTGTTATGCATGACTTGTATACTCTATTTCCAACAATATTAAAGAAGAAATAGATCATGTCGACGGCATCATCATCGCTTGCATCTTCATCAATACTGAGAGTGGACATGTCTTAGATGTCGGAAAAATTCTCCGGACAACACTTAAAAGCGTTGGCGACAACACATGAAGATCTGGTTGACCGCCATAGGCTTGGTTTTGTTTATTGAGTTGGACGCTTCCAAACAAGTTAAAAATGACCCCATTAGTGTGAATCACTTGAGGATTGGAGTCAAAAGGATGGGATTTGTCAAGGTTGCATCTTGTTGGCTTTGTCCAACGTGTTGTTTGATGTGTACAGTGCATCCACCACAAGTGCTAAGTAGTTGTGGGAGGAACTCGATAAGAAGTATAACATGAAAGACCTCGGTTTTGAAAAACACTCTATCACAAAGTTCCAGAAATTTCAAATGGTTGAAGGAAAGTCCGTATCTGAACAAGCACATGAATTTCTATTCTTGCTCCATGATTTGGGTGAGGCTGAATGAAACTTCCTGAAAAGTTTCAAGTGACGTCTATCATTGAAAAATTCCCTAAGTCCTAGGAAGATTTTGGGATGATAATGAAACGTAGGAAAGGTGCCTTAACACTCGATGATCTTATGATTGCAATAGCAATTGAAGAAGTGTATAGGAATTAGAAATATGTGATGTCGGTTGATTGGCATGTGAATATGATGACTGTTAATAAGAACACAAATTATAAAGGAAAGGCCAAAGTTGAATTTAAAGCCAAGACTAAATCAAAGGGCAAGATCTAAAAGAGGTTCAAAAACAAATTTTACTGCGAATGTTGATAGGTTGGATATTTCATTAAGGATTGTCCTGTCAAGAAGACTAAGAAGTCTCAGCCTGAAATCTCTGCATCTACACCACAGATTCATATGACGATTGGTGAGGCTGATCCTAGTGGAGGGTATGTGCATGTAAATCCTCAAGTATTTACTATATATGAACTAGATGAATGATTGTTTGACACAGGGGCTAGTGTGCATGTATATGCTGACAAGTCTGCATTTGTGTCTTATCAGGTCATCTAGTGTTGCCAAGGTGCTAGGGATTGGACGAGTGGACCTGAAGGTCACTTCAGGACAAGTTATATCTCTGCATATGGTGCATCACGTAAATCACGTAATGTATATCTGTAGGAATATCTTTAGTGGTTCATGTCTAGTGAGAGAGGCTTTTGAGTTCAATATCAAATGTAATAAATTTGTGATATCGCGCTCTGGGATTTTTGTTAGAAAAGACTACTTGTCTGATGTCTTGTTTAAAATTAATGTTGATCATACTGTGAATAAAGAGGTGGATGATGCATGTAGTTCTTCTTTTTGTTCTATTGCATTTCATGTTAATATTGATCCATCTACATTATGGAATGAATGATGATGACATATGAATTTCAATTCTGTAAAAAGAATGATGAATTTAGGAATGATACCTGATCATGCTATTAATAAGACCAAGAAATGTGATATCTATATGCAATCCAAACAATCTAGAAATCTTTTCAATTATGTGGTCAGAGATTTTGAAATTTTGGATCTGATGCATCTTGACATACGTGAGTTTAATGGCATGCTAATTAGGGATCATAAAAACTATTTTATCACATTTATAGATGATTGTAGTAGATACTGCCAAGTGTATTTATTTAAGTCTAAAGATGAAGCATTGAACAAGTTTACTATCTTTAAGAAAGAAACAAAAACACATACATGTAAAGTTCTTAAAAGATTGAGGTCTGATAGAGGAGGAGAATATACATCTAACCTATTTGTAGAATATTGTAAATCACATAGCATTATCCATGAGGTTACTACTCCATATTCTCTTTACTCTAATGGGATTGTAGAATGAAAACATAAAGTTTTTATTGACGTAGTCAACTCTCTCCTGCAGAGTTGCAAATTGTCTAACTTCTTGTGAAGAGAAACTTTGAGTACGGCATGTCATATTATGATCAGAGTTCTCCTGAAGCATAAAGATAGCAGTCCTTATGAATTTTGGAGAAACAAAAAGACTAGCTTGAAATGCCTCAAAGTGTAGGGTGTCTTACAAAGGTACTTGTCTTTAGACACGAGGAAGAAGCTAGATTCTAAAAATGTTGATGCGGTCTTTCTTGGCTATGCTAATAATAGCTATGCGTACAGATTCTTAGTGGTCAAGTCTATGACTTTTGGCATACATGTTAATACCATAGTTGAATTTCCTGATGCTATATTATTTCAGAATGTGTTTTCCATGAAAATTGGTGTACCTCAAGGTGATTCTTCAAAAGATGTACCCTATACATTAGGTTCCATTCTAGATCATGTGGAAAGGATGTCAATTGTAGGGGCTAATGCATCATGTTCTCAATCTAACTTGAGTAATCAAGAGGAGATACGAAAACCTAGAAGTAGTAAGAGACAAAGAGTCACCAAGGATCTGGGAAGTGATTTTATCACCTACCATATTAAGGGCCATCCTCCTACCTTCTGAGATGCTATGGCTTCTCCTGAAGCAGAGCATTGGAAGGAAGCCATAAAGAGTGAAATGGACTCCATTGTCTCTAATGGTACATGGGAACTCTCTCATGATTTTAAAACTATTGGATATAAATAGATCTTCAAGACTAAACTAAAATCTGATGGAACTATTGATGAGTATAAAGCCAGGCTTGTTGCAAAAGAGTTTAAACAAATTAAGGGAATAAATTTCTTTGACACCAATTCTCTTGTTGCTAGTATGACCATAATGAGAGTGCTTATAGTATTAGTTTCTGTGTATGATCTAATCATCTATTAGAAGGATGTGAAGAATGCCTTTTTATATAGTGATCTTGATGAAAAGATCTACATGGATCAACCATGACATTTTGTGGTTCCTAGAAATGAAAATAAAGTCTGTAGAATTGTCAAGTCATTATATGGACTTAAGTAAACAATAACATGAAAAGTTTGACAAAACTATTTTTTCATTTTATTTTAGTATAAATAAATTTAATAAATACGTATACTGTAAGGTTAAAAGTGATGCATGTATTGTCCTATGTCTATACGTAGATGATATCTTATTATTTGGAACTAACATTGAAATAGTGAGTGAGACCAAGTCATTCTTAAGTAGTAAGTTTGAGATGAAGGATATGTATGTATATAATGTGATTTTAGAGTTGAAGTTGACTAGATCAACTCATGACATAGCAATTTCTTAATCTCATTATGTTGAGAAAATCTTGGAGAAATTCGACTATCAAAATTGTAAATATATTTGCACCCCACATGACCTTTCTAAAACTTTCTACAAGAATAAGAATGGTGTTCATGTGTCTCAACTAAATATTCCCAAATAATTGGAAGCCTGATATATCTTGTAAATTGTAGTAGACTTGATATTTCATATTTAGTGACTAGACTGAGTAGATACACAAGTTGTCCTGACTGTACTCATTAGAAGGGCTTGGATTGGATCCTTAGATATCTTAAAGGAAGCACGGAGTATAACTAAAAGTAGAGGAGGCATGTTCAAGTCAAATTAAAATATGTTAGAGAACTCGTGACTACAGGAGTCATAGCTGTTGATTTTGTCAGTACCAAAGAAGTCTTCAATTTTTTCCTTAATTGGCTGGAGCTGGATATTTCGTTGCATAAGTTTTTTTGTTGATATTGGATATTTTTTGCAATTTTTATACATTATATAATAGGGTAATGGTGATTCGATCCATATGTTCCACGATGGCGCTCATAGATCATAATGTGGCTCTTGGCCATCACTTTCATTGTGGCAAACATTCATGACGCGGCGCCATCGTGGAAAGGATCGATGGCACTCCGACGATACAGACAGGACGAGATAACTACTGCCTCGTGTAGCTCGGTCTCACACCGGACGATCTCTCACTGGGCAATCAGTCTATTCTCACAAAGGAGTTAAGAGGGAAGGGGAAGCAAGAGGAGAGGAAACTCTTCTCAGGTAGGTTTCAAAACTTTCTTTCAATCTATCATATGAAAACCTTACACTAGCCCCCTTTATATAGGAAATGCCATACCCCACTAGGACAAGAATACCCCTAGTCTTTTCAACTAAAGACATCCATGTCCTAGCCTAATAAAACAAAAGCCAACAATGGCCAAATAAAATAAAAATACTATGACTTGGTGGTTAATAATACAATACCACCATAGTAAAATACACACAAATAAAAATACATATGCAATACACACAAGTAAATACATAGGACGCCGAGTCTTCAAGAGGCCGTGTCTCCGAGCCATAAGCTCGGTGGGGTCGGGGCGGTGCGGCGTCAGCTGCGTGTGACTGGTCCGGTGGTGTCCCCATCAACCCTCCCGGGGCGGCTGGAACTCGAGACCATCGAGTAAGGTGGGACACTGCTCTGGTAGTGCTCCAGCAGATCTGGATCGAGACGCTAGAGATCTTCTCGACTGATCCAGGAATCATCAGATGGTAGACGGTCCCGCCAGTGGACAAGGTAGCGCTGGTACACCCTGCTCCGTGTAGCTGTCACCTGCTTATCCAGTATCCTCTCGATTTGCTCGCGCGGTGCTCTCGAGGCTGTGGGACGCACAGGGGTGGGCTCACTCTCAATGGGGAGAGAAGGCTCGAAAGGATCACTAGGAATCACTATGAGTTCCTTGTAGGCCACTAGGCCTGCCACATTAAAAGTAGAGCTAATCCCATAGTCGGAGGTAAGTCCACAACATAAGCATTGGAGCCAATCTTCCGCAGTATTTGGAAGGGACCATCACTACGGACTTACAACTTTTTAATGGCTCCTGAGGGGAGCCGTTCGGGTCGGACCCGTACCATGACCAATTCACCTTCTTGAAATTCATGGTGATGTCTATGCGAATCAGCCAATCGTTTGTAAGTCTCATTACTGAGGCTTATTTGCTTGCTAATTGACTCATGTAGACTCTTGAGATGCTGTGCAAACTCTTCAGCTGACTTGGACGTTCTAGACTCGAGGGGAAGAGGAATGAGATCTACAGGTTTCCTAGGTTTGTATCCATGCATGACCTCAAATGGACTCATACCTATGGACCTATTGACAGAGCTGTTATATGCAAATTTGGCTTTGGGCAAGAGAAGATCCCAAGTGCCAGAATGATCCCCTACAAGACACCTCAAAATATTCCCTAAACTCCTATTGACGACCTCTGTTTGCCCATCGGTTTGTGGGTGATAGGCAGTGGAGAATTTGAGCTTAGTGCCAACTAGGTGGCAAAGTGTCTTCCAAAAGTAACTAGTGAATTTGACATCTAGGTGAGACACTATGGTTTGGGGGAGACCATGCAGACGCATGACTTCATTAAAAAATAGGTTGGCTACTCTAGATGCATCAGATGTTTTGGAACAAGCAATGAGTGGGTCATCTTAGAGAACCGATCAACTACAACAAAGATGGAGTCATATTTGTGAGCAGTACGAGGTAATCCAAGGATAAAATTCATGCTCATATCAACATATGGTCTATCAGGAATGGGGAGAGGAGTGTAGAGACCAGTGTTCTGTTTGACCTGTTTGGCCATTGTGCATGTCCTACACTGGGCTACAATTTTGGCCATATCTTTCTTCAAGCCAGGCCAATAAAAATGCTCCTCCACAGAATGGATGGTCTTGTTTCGTCCAAACCAGCAAGACCTCCAGCATGCATTTCCCAAATCAGAAAGTCCCATACAGAAGTCCTTGGGACATAGAGTTGCTGTCCTTGAAAGAGAAAACCATCTTGGAGTAGATAGTCAGCAAATGCTATCGAGGATCCAACAGACAAGGCAGGGTAGGCAGGGCCAAAGTCGGGACACTCTCCATAGAGTTCCTTCATGCGGTCAAATCTAGTGACCTCTACCCGATGTGGACACTAAAAATTTCTCACCCCATGTTCACGTACATGGGAATAAAGAAGGGTGTTGTGCCCCTTGTGCTTTGATGATAATGTGGTGCTTTAATGATAGCAACATGAATGAGTCACCATATTATTTTGCTCACATGACTGCATATGTATGATCTATTCTGTGGATAATGCATGAGTATGCTAGGTCATGCAATGTTCTATACTCAATGCACAAGTCTATACATTGCATATGTTTGTGCACACTCAAGTCTATACAATGCATGCTCGTTCATTTAAAGTCTGCACATCACACTTGTTGCTGGCGAAGTCTAGACATCACTGCATCATTCATTTGAAGTCTGTACATTCTTCAGGTGCATCATCTCAGCAAGTCTATACACTGTCTTAGCGCACACACGAAGTCTGTACAACCTTTTGCATTGCACTAAGTCTATACACTCCAGTGTCTCATGTTAAGTCAGTACATCATGCATCGTCTCTCAAGTATGTACAGCCTGCATCGTCTCATTTAGCGTCTCACGCATTGCAAGTCTACGCACTGTAGCTTGCATTCGTTCAAGGTCTGCACATCCACCATCTCATTCAGCGCCTCATCAAGTCTGTACATCGGTGCGTCTTACTTAGCGTCTCTGTGCTTCAAGCTTTCCAAAGTCTATACATTGTCATCTTTACCTACGTTCAGAACATCAAGTCTGTACATCGGTGCGTCTTACTCAGCGTCCATAATGTGGATGCATAAAATTGCACGTCCATATGTCCCGCCGAGCCCCGCATTAATGTCAAAGTCAAAGGAAGAGGACCCGGAGAGACTGGCCATCCAGGGCTCCGGAAAGATACTACCGCCCGGTAAATCCCCGCATTTGCACGGGCGTATTAAGAGACCGAGAAGTCACAGGATGTCCTCCTGAATTAACACACTGCTACGGACCCACTCTCGGGCCCCCAACGGTGAAGAAATATCTCAAAGAATGCACAGCTTCAAGTTCCCGAAGCAAAAGCAAAGGCCCCTGTCAAAACGGCACCTTTGGTGCCTCCAGCGGCACGGGCCTGAGGCCCTTCAGCGGCACGGCATTTCAGCTCCCAGCGGCACGGCCCTTCAGCCCTTCAGCGGCACGGCAATTTGGCCCTTCAGCGGCACGACCATTTGGCCCTTCAGTGGCACGCTTCATTTAGGTTTCACCAAGTCTATACAGCCGTCAGCCCAAGTCTGTACGTTGGCAGTTGCACACGAAGTGATGCGGGACGGGACCACGGACACGACAAGCTCGCGATCGTCCCTTAACGAGGGAAGCGTCGGATGTGCGCGGTTGAGAAACCGGCTGGGAGCTAGGGTGGTCGGCTCTCACTTGTGCCCGGATCGGGTCACGGGACGGCTTCGCTCTCTCTCGCAGCAGTGATATTATAAATTGAAAGCGGGCTAGGTATCCCTACACATGCTCTCTAGCAGCGGCATATAAAGCATATAAAGAATTGAGCTAATGCCAAGTGTAAGGGTGAAGGCGATACCTCCACGCTCTCGGCGTGGCGAAGATGGGACCCGGCCGGAACTCGTACCCCCGGGAACTTAATACATTATGGTTACAGCAATGCAACTAAGCCCACTCCACGCAGGGAGGTAAAGGGCGACACAAGCGGGCCCGGGAGGACCAGTTTCGGGTTGACGGGCGGTTCCGGGTGATGCTTCGGCTTCACGCGTACTCGTGTTAGTGGGGGCCCACGTGCTGACCGGAGGGGTCGTGTGGGGCCTGATGACTCCTCTGTTGTGGAGACACTTGGAAAGCGTTCCCCTGGGATGGCGAGCTGCTGGAACGACCACCGGACGCCGGGCGGCCCTCGGACGACGCTCGCAGGGAACTCGGCCACAAACCTGAACTTCTGTTTGCAGGCGCGCGACTTGGAGGAAACTGCTGCTGCGATCAGCCCCGTCGTCGGAACGCGACGAAATTAGAGCCGTTGGAAAGAGGACTCAAAATACTTCGACGTAGGGGTCTTCAGAAAAAATAATCAGATCTGTATTTCTGATTGTTGAATTTACAATCTTGCTGAATTCGGGCCAGAACTGCAGGGGCAGGATCTATCTTCTCTGAAGATCGACGTTGACCGGGGAGAAGACCTCTGAATCTGGCAATGATTTCTTCAGCAAAGTTGAAGGTCTCTGAGAGAGGAATCCGGGAATATTTTTGGTTTTTGATTGGAGAATAAATGGATTTTCTGGGATTTTTTTTGTGGACCTAGGTCGGATCTGGGAAACTGTGGGCAGACTGTTCTTGGGAGCTTGGACGAAATTTGTAAAATACTTGGAGGGTGACCCAAAAATTAAGAAAATTCCTGGTGGTAGAGGGATGTGGACAGAACTCCCATTAAATTTGGGCGTCCCAAAAAAAATCAAAAGATGGTCGAATGGGGTAGACTCAGAGCTGATGAACAGTGAACAGAACCAGGACAGATCTGGAACTTGGACTTGGACGAAAATCAAAACATAGCTAAAGGATGAATTTTGATGTGATTTTTTTTGTGGGGATAAGGGTTCTAGAGGGGAACCAACCCTGAAATTTTGAGCTTCAGAAGACGAAGGGAGTGATAGCAGGAATTCGGAGAAGAAGGATCTGTCCTGAGTGGACAGAACACCGAAACCGTTGGCAACGACGCGTCGGCGGCGAGTCGATGGCGGCGGCGATCACCGGAGTTGCTTCAGATGCTGGAGGGGATCAAGGGGGAAGGGATTACACTCTAGAAAGGGGAGAGGGGGTGGAGGAACCAGGGAGAGAGAGGGGAGGGGCGCAAGCTTCACTTGGGGGCAAATGCCTTTTTTTCCATTCATTAATTCATTCAATATGAAAATACAAGTATATATATGCAAGGGGTCTAACCTATTCTAAGCCCTTGGATCAAGGGTTGATTAATGAAGGGTTGGGATGTGGTTTGACAACCACATTAAACCCCATTAAACAACAAGGTTCGCCCCCCCCCCCCCCCCCCCCTTTAAGAAGACAATTAGAATTTGTCTTCTTTAATTAATTCTAGGTCCAAGTCCAAGTTTGGACCATGGACCACCCACCTTGGGCCCAGGAGTCCAGGTGGACCAATAAGGAGGAGGGAGGGGGCCCCTACAGGGCCTACATGCACATTTGCAAAGAAACCCAATGGCCTTTTGCAAATAAACCCACTAAGACCTACTATTGTGTACCCATATATCACAAGGGCGTACATACAAATACAAAAGGACGCAGATGCAAACACAAAGTGAGCGGGCTGACGTTGATGTCCCCATCACGAAGTCTATACAGCCGTCAGCCCAAGTCTGTACGTTGGCACACCAAGTCTATACAGCCGTCAGCCCAAGTCTGTACACTGGCTGGTTGCTTCAAACGAAGTCTATACAGCCGTCAGCCCAAGTTGTACACTGGCTGGCTGCTTCAAACGAAGTCTATACAGCTGTTAGCCCAAGTCTGTACGTTGGCAGTTGCACAATCGAAGTCTGTACATTCACCAGTTCAGCTTTCAAGTCCATACATTGGTGAAGTCTGTACATCCACCAGTTCAGACTTCAAGTCCATACATTGGTGAAGTCTGTACATCCACCAGTTCAACTTCCAAGTCTATACATTGGTGAAGTCTGTACATCCACCAGTTCAACTTTCAAGTCCATACATTGGTGAAGTCTGTACATCCGCCAGTTCAACTTCCAAGTCTATACATTGATGAAGTCTGTACACCGCTTTTGACGCAGGCCCCTACAAGTCTATACATTGCAACTGAGTTGAAGTCTGTACAACATTTACTTTGGCAAAGTCTATACATTGATGAAGTCTGTACACCGCTTTTGACGCAGGCCCCTGCAAGTCTATACATTGCAGCTGAGTTGAAGTCTGTACAGCCTTTGCTTGGCCAAAGTCTATAAATTGTGAACTCTGAAGTCTGTACAGACCTTCCTTGCTCAAGTCTGTACATCGTCCGGTTGCCTTGCCAATGTCTATACACTCATGAGGCAAGTCTGTACAGAGTTTGGACGCGAAGTCTATACACTCAAATGGCAAGTCTGTACAGAGTTCAGACACGAAGTCTATACACTCGTTACCAAGTTTGACCGCCAGCGGCACAGTCTTGGCCCTTCCAGCGGCACGGGGCTTCTCGGCTCCTTCAGCGGCAAGGCCTTTGGCCCTTTAGTGGCACAACCCCTCTGCCCTCAACGCCTTGCACCCTTTCCCCAGCGGCACAGTGCTGAAAGCCTCCCGACGGCACACACCGTCAGAAGATACAACGGTCAATAGGTAGACCCATTGGCGCGCAGTCCAGCCACTTCAAAGCCAGCTAGCGCTTGTCTCCGTGTCACCTTCTGGCTGGAGGAGGGGAGATCTTCGCCTGACGAGGAAGATACCGAAGTCAACCTCGGATGGCAGTGCCATCATGAGGCTCCCCCGTCAACCGTCCACGTATAAAAAGGCCCTCCACAGACAGAAAGATGATGGATTTCTGCTAAAGGGGAGAGAGACATAAAAAGAAGAGAAGACGCCCGTTCGAAGAGAGCTCCAGAAGAAGAAGAGGAGCAAGAGAAGAAGAAGAAGAGAAGAGGTTACTACCTCTCACTCCCCCCCCCCCCCCCCCCCCTGCCCCCCCCGGGGCTGTTCGACCACCACCGTCTGCGTGAAGAGAGAAAGAGAGAAGAGAAGAAGAGAGGAGTGAGGTCTGGGAGGGGAGGAGCCTCCCCTTCTGCTCCATGCCCCTCCCCACATTGTATTTTCTTATTTCTTTTGTTTGTCTTTTCCTTCCCCTTGCAATGTATTGGCCATGGTTCTCCGTGAATGGAATGCACTCTGTCAGTTTGTCATGCCTAGCCTCCGCCGTTGTTTTCTCCTCATCGTTCGTCTGTGGTTCGCATTTTCACCCCGACTTTCTAGCTTCGTTATGATTGCCCTTGTGCCATTGGTTAGCTCAGCTCAACGTGTGGTGTTCTTGACTCACCAGTGCAAGGCTGGCTCCTCCCCTTTTGTTGGCCTTCTATGGCGTGAGCGGTACCTCACCTCTTCCCCCTATGGGTTCGTTAGCACCCACTACCCTCGCCCAGCTGCTGGGACTCGTCCACTGGCTAGGAGGCTTTTCAGCCTTTCCTCCAGAAGCCACGGCATGCACACACCTATTCAAGCCCCCGGTCATCACACTACTCAGGCCCTTCAGTGGTACACCCTTTCCATCTGCCTGCTTAGCGGTACACTTCCCTTTGTTTGCCCAGCGGCACGCCCTCTCCAGCCGCCAGTGGTACACCCTTGGCCGCCTCAGCGGCACACCTCCCCTGTTGGCCTGCTCAGCGGTACACCCTTGGCTGCCTCAGCGGCACACCTGGCCCTCTCCCTTCCAGTCAGGGTATCCTTAGGCTGCATTAGCCCAGTGTTTCCCGTCTGTCATCCCCTCCGAGTTTTTCGAGGTTTTATTAAGGTGTTGCCGCTCTTGGGCATCCACCTCCAATTGTCGGGTTCCGCCACTCTATGTGGGCGCGTTCCCTGTATCTCCCTTACGCTCGGGTCAAGGGGAGATGCTGCCGAATTTTTGTTAGAAACGATAACATATTAAGAGGACAAAATGAAGTAACAAACAAATGGGGCAATAACGAATTAAAAGACAAAGAGAAAGTAACAAACGAATGAAACCAACAACAATAAAACATTCTAATCAACTAAAGGTACAACCTTCAACCCTCCAACGGTATAGCTTAAACCCTCCAGCGGTACACCCCCTTTACCTTCCAGCGGTATACCCCCTTTGCCGTCTAGCGGTACACACCCCTTTATCCTTCAGCGGTACACCCCCCAGATCCTTCAGCGGTGTGCTCTCAGCTCTCTAGCGACACACTTCCTAATCCTTCAGCGACACACTCCTCAGTCTTCAGCGGCGCACTCCTCAGCCCCTCCAGCAGCACACTCTCCATAGCCCTTCAGCGGTACACTCTCCCCGGCCCTCTCCACACACATGTCGAATGCAACAAGCAATAACAATAATAACGGACTCATAAAAGGAGGGGGGGATAAATAATAATAATAATGATAAAATTATAATAACAAAAAAGAGAAATAAGTAATAATAATTACCGATTCAATAAAAAGAATATAATAAATAAATAAGTAGATAATAATAATAATAATAATAAATGAACAATAATAACAAACTCACTAAAAAAATATAAAGAAATAACAAATAGTAATGATAGAAATTTAAATAATAATAATAAACGATGAGCTCCGCTCCACAGCCTCATTCTCCTCAAGACCCGGTATAAAGGGAACATTGACGCCGCCCCTCCAAGTCGGATTCGGACCTTGGGAGCCATCCCAATATGGTCGTAATCCGATATTGCTTTGGGCCTATAGTCTATCAAACCTGATGCTTTCCCGTTGGGATTCGTTCCCGCTCTTTCATTGAGATTGCCGTAAACTCGGCATACATTTGTACGGGTTTATTTTCCGTTTACGTTGCGCCTTCAATACGGATCTTTATCCAAACATAGAGTGGTCCATGAACGACCAACACAATCTGGATGGAACGAGACGGCCCTCGTCATCCTCGAACCCTACGCGTGGGAATATCAATAAGACCTTCGTGAGTCATGCTTAGACCACGGGTTCGCCCTAGTCATGGTCATCGCCTGACCCACATCTTAGGCCTATAGCCAGCCATCTCGGTATGCGTCTTTATTTTTGGAATCTAGTCTCGGGACACTTTCTCGCTGCCCTTCGGCATCGAAAATATTAACAATGCCCACGCAAGCCCCGTTTGGACCGCGGGAGGCGCCCCCGGTATGGTCCCGACTCGATCTCGCACCGGGCCAATAAATTCGCTAGTTTCCTGCTACACTAACCGAGATTTAACCGAATGTTTTCAGTGTCTCGGAATAATGTATTTGCCGTGGCACGGCATACATATGTTTCAGGTTCTCCTGCGACGATTATGATATTCTCAAGCCGGACACCCGTCCTAATGTTAAATGGTCTCCCGCATGACCGACACGTTTCGAACTTCTGCTTCCTTAGACACAGGGCTTTTCAGCCGATTCAAGGGATATTCCCTCGTTGCCCCTTGGCACCGGAAATATTAATGACGCTCAGGCAAGTCTTGTTTCGACCGCGGGGGGCCCACCGCAGTATGGTCGTAGCTTGCTCTTGCACCGGGCCAACAGATTTACTGATTTTTGACCGCTCTAACCGAGGCTCAGCCGAACATTTTCCGCTCTTCCGAACAATAAATTTACCGTACCTCGGCATACATGCGTTCCGGTTTTCCCCTCGACAATCGTGATTTTCTCGAGCCGGGCATTCGTCCGAACATTAAATGGTCGGTACACGACTGACATGACCGCGAATGGTCTTCTTCTCGCCCTCGCGCTAGGATTTCAATACCTCGTAATAGACCTTCCATGCAATTGATTTCCTGGCCATGAGGCCCTGAATCTCGGCGATTAATCAAGGGTGTTCCCTCGTATGGGGGATGTAAATGACGCCGTGACCTTTATGGCGCGACGGGTTTTGGTCCCGACACGAACCACACAATCGTCTGACGAAGTCAGGTCGAGCGCACTATGGGCTCTTCGGAGTCCGAATAAATTGTCACATTGTGACTGGCACGCCCACGCACTTAATAGACGAATCGACCATCTTAATAGACGAACCACCTTAATAAGCGAATTTAAGTGCGTCCACACCCGAACAGTGGAAAGAAGGGAGACCCTTCGACTCAAGACGTCGGCCACTTTATTCTCTTTTATAGCCTTATGTTTTAGGATAAAGGTGAAGGACTGGTGGAATTCTACCCATCGATCGTGCCTAGGGTTTAAGCCCTTCTGAGAGCTAAGAAATTTCAAAGCCTCGTGGTCCGAGTGTAAGATAAACTATTGTGATAAGAGATAGTGTCTCTAGTACTTGAGGGCTTGGACCACGGCATAAAACTCCTTATCATATGTAGAGTACCGAAGCTTTGCATCGGACTGCTTCTCATTGAAATAAGCCACATGGTGGCTTTCCTGACTAAGCATTCCTCCTATACCTACGTCAGATGCATCACATGATATCTCAAAGGCTTTGAAAAAGTCTAGCAGACGGAGGACATGGGCTTTGGTCATGAGCTCCTTTATGACAGAAAAAGTATGGGAGGCGACTTTGGTCCACTCAAAATGCCCCTTACAAATGCAATCCGTAATAGGTGCCATAATGGTGCTAAAACTCTTAATGAAGCGTCTATAGAAAGTGGCTAGCCCATGGAAACTGCAAACATCATGGACGTTCTGGGGCTCTGGCCAGTCGACTAAGGCTTAGACCTTGGATTGGTCCACAGACATTCCTTGACTCGAAACCACAAATCCGAGGAAAGTGACCCAGTCTGTCATGAATTCACACTTCTTGAGATTGACATACATGGTTTCTCTCCTCAAAGTCTTGCAGACTTCCCTCAAATGCTGGATGTGGTCATGAGGGTTGTGACTATAGATCCGGATGTTCTCAAAGTAGACGACAACAAAGCGACCAATGAGAGGGCGAAGAACTTCTGTCATAAGCCTCATGAAAGTGCTGGGGACATTGGATAGCCCAAACGGCATGACGAGCCATTTATACAGTCCTTCTTTTATTTTGAAGGCTATCTTCCACTCATCCCCTGGTTGGATTCGGACCTGGTGGTAGCCACATTTCAAGTCAATCTTGGAAAAGATGGTGGCTCCACTCATCATGTCAAGGATGTCATCAAGATGGGGAATGAGAAATCTATACTTGACAGTGATTTTGTTGATGGCACGACAGTCAACACACTTTCGCCAGGTGCCATCTTTCTTTGATGTAAGGAAGGCAGGAACAACACAGGGGCTCTTGCTTACCTTGAGAAAACCCTTGTGAATAAGGTCCTCGACAATTCTTTGGAGCTCAGCATGCTCCTTGGGGTTCAGTCGGTAATGGGGAAGGTTGGGTAGGGTGGACCCGGGGACAAGGTCAATGCCGTGTTGTACATCACGCATGGGAGGGAGTTGTGAGGGCAAGTCTTCAGGGAAGATGTAATTCCCCGAATTTTTTTCGGATCATTTTCGTGGGTCTCGGAGTATGTTTTGTGCTTTACGCGTGTTTATCCCTGATGTGCCTTCAAAACTCTGTGCATGGTGAACCGTTACGTTCTTCGACTTCGGGACGTGACCAGCGCGTTGTGCTCTTTCCGAGGATCGCAGAGATAATTTTTAGTATTTTTTTAATTTCTAGAAAGTTTGGGTTTTTCTATATATATTAACCTCATTTCTCTCTCCCCATCTCTCATTTCTCTCTTCCCTTCCTCTCTCTTCTCACGCTCTCTCCTCTCTCCCTCTCTTCTCTGGCGCCCGACAGAGGTGGATAGGGGCGAGGCGATGAGGATTGTGGGGCGTGGAGTGGTGAGAATGGAGCAAGGATGGCGATGGCGGAGGCGGTTCGTGGGATCGCTAGCCGGTGGAGCTTTAACGACATTTTCTTCGTAGATCGGCATCCACGGCGCGTGAAATCTTCGGTGGAGATAGAGAGATGGACCTCCAGCTCGTGTACTTCCTTTCCCGCGAGTTTTGTAGGCCGTGGCGAGCCGATCGGATTTATTTTTACATTTTGGGGAAAATGCATGTTTTTGGGGTGTGAGCTGGATCTTGCGTTTTAACCACGTTTTTGGGGTTTAAATGGGTCCTCTCGGTACTAGAGAGGTTGGGGACTAGTTTCCCCTTATTTTCCCCTTCACATGAGTGTGAATGGGGCGTGGAATGGGTTTTTTTGCTGAGTTCGCCATTTTCATGCTCGGGACGCCTTAGCGGTCCTTCTAGAGATCGCTAGGCTACCTAGCGGTCCTCTGGAGACCACCAAGGTTCCCCCTGTGTCGGTTGGTTTTGCTGTCTCATGATAGACCGCCTGAGGGGTTTAGCGGTCCGGTGTAGACCGCCAGTGTAATGCCCTGGATCTTTGCTGGATCCTTTGTTGATCTTGTTAGATCTTTATTGGATCTTTCGGGTCCGTTTCGATGAGTTTCGGTTCGCTTTTGTGGCTTCCGAGTTGAGCTTTACGAGCCGTGTGGATTTTTCTCTCGTACTAGTTACGGAACCCTACGGTGAGTTTACTTGTCAGTTCAGCGACTTGTGAATGCTACAGCGATGATGTACTCTTCGAGCCGGTCATTTCGACTATTTTTGCATATTTTTTGGAGATAGGCCCAAAAATCGGATTTTTTAGAAATTAGGAAAATTCCTAATTTCTTTTCCTTTTTCTTTCCTTTTCTCTCTCCTAGGTGCGCGACGGAGTGAAGATGGAGTGGTTTTGGCGTGATCCCGAACGGTGGATTCAAAGTCGACGTTTGAGCTCGCGGCGTGGTTTTCGGTGCGGTTTAGTCCCTTCGGGACACGATTTCTCCGGTGGAGGTAGGGTGACTGATCCTCACTTCTTCCTCTCTGTTTTCCCTGCCATTGCACGTCGTTCGGCACGGAAACGGTCGAGTTTGGGCTTGATTTGCCTAAACCGTGATTTTCGAGTTTTGTAGGGTTTGCCAGAAAACGGCAACCATTCGCGGCGTAGTTAGTTTCAAAATGACCGCTGGGATGTCTAGATCCCATCCATGCTAGTTTGGTGTTGATCGGTGGTCATTCGAGGCCGGTAGGAGTCCGGGAACCTCGGTGACTCGTTTTGGGTGGATTCGTTAGAATCGCCCCGATCTCTCGTTTTAATGTGTGCATGTGGGCTTTTTAGCCTCCTGAGGTGGTTTTTCATCGTCTAGATGTGTTTCCCCTGCGCTTCGGCGTGAATGGGACGTGGAACGGCCCGATTTGGCGTTTCCACTGTTTTCTCACCGTGACTGGTGTAGCGGTCGTTCCAGGGACCGTCACAGTCCCTGACGGCCCTACGATAGACCGTCACAGCGTCTGGGCATTTTTAGTTCTTCGTGGTTTTGAGAGTGTGATGGCCTAG
The DNA here is from genome assembly GCA_022559845.1 of Amorphophallus konjac. Lineage (NCBI taxonomy): Eukaryota > Viridiplantae > Streptophyta > Magnoliopsida > Alismatales > Araceae > Amorphophallus > Amorphophallus konjac. Next base: position 526,867,906 of record CM040121.1, read on the forward strand.
GGGAGGCGCGTCATAGCTCTCTGACGCGTCCGGTGTGACCCGTTATGCCTGTTTTGTCGTTTAGTGTTTTGGGTAAGTCGGTTCCTCTGACGTGCCTGCCCTGGTGCGTCATGCTTGTGTAACGCGTCTGCCCCAGGCCATTACGTTCAGTTTGACCGATTTTGACCGTTTAAGTCAGTTTGTGTAATGTTGGTGTCCCCGTGCGTCACAGCAGTGTAACACGCCTGCCCCAGGCCGTTACGTGCTATTTTTTACTGAGTTTGGGTGACTGCGTCTGTTGGTTCTAACGGCCATGCCCCATGCGTTTGGCTTGTGTAACGCGTCCGTGATGGACCGTTACGTGCCTTTCGGCCAGTGGTTTTCTTGACTTGAGCCTGTTGGCCCTGACGCATCTGCCCTGATGCGTTAGGTGCTGTAACGCGCTCGGTCTTGCGCGTTAGGTTCCAGTCGTCATTTTAGCTTGAGGTCTGTTGGCCCTGACGCGCCTGTGTTGCTACGTTAGGCCGGTGTAACGCCCTTGGTCCCGTGCGTTACGTGCTTCGAGTTTCGTATTATGGTTGAGGTCTGTTGGCCCTGACGGCCCGGGTCGGGCGCGTCAGAGCGGCGTAACGCGCCTGGTGTAGGCCGTTACGTGCCTTGTGCATTTTAGAAGTTGGTTAGGGCGGTGGGTGTGACGGCACTCCTCCAGACCGTCACGTTGCTGTAGCGCGTCTACGTTAGAACGCCATAGTTGGAGTGTAACGGCCTAGGGTTAGACCGTCACATTCGTGTAACGGTCTAAGGGTGGTGCGTTATAATCCTTATGCTCCGATTTCCGTTGTTTCGGTTTCTACTCGTCTTGGCTTGACCTTGTGGCCTGCCCGTTTTCCCGTGGATGTCTCCTGACATCCTATGAGGGCAAAGACTACGTTGTAAGGTAGCCAGGAGTTTTCTTGCTTGTGGTAGGATTCTCTTTCCTACTATCAAGTCGGTGTTGTTAGGCTCCGGTCAACCGGGGGTTACCCATGGGTTGACAGGTGGCTTTGTGTCTCTCGACGGTTCTGTCCAGTTCGAGACATTGGTTCTGGATACCTCGAGGTGTTGTCCTACCTCGATCCATGTGTCCAGGTGTGCTGAGGGTCCTCGGTGTTCCCTCAGGTCTCCGTGAGTTGTTTCCTGCGGAGTGTCATTTCCTCTGGCTTAGGATTAGACCGATTGGCGGCTTGTTCCGCTGTCTGTGACGATCTTGCCTTTGAGTCGTCTGACTCAAGGATCGTTACGTTGTAGGTCTAGTTGCCTGTCCTGAGTCTATCGGCAGTGGTCGTACTGCCAGTGGGTGCTCTGTAGTACGAGCGACAGTGTGTCCTAGTTGTCTGTACTCTAGCACTTGTGTTTTAGAGTCTCTGTGTCGTGTGAGCCTCCATCTTGTTGTAGCCCTGAGGCCTTTGAGTTGCCAACCCGCCTGCGGATGGCGGAGGGGTGTTCCCGACATACGGTTTGTAAGCTAGTTTTCGTGGGCTCCTGTGTGGTAGTAGCATCCACTACGGGGAGAAAACTAGCTAGAGGCCTGGCTTGGGCACAAAGCTTGTGTGTGCACGCGTGGTCAGGGGCGTTTGGACTGGCGCCGACGGGCGTGACCCTGACTAGTTACTCGTTTCTGAGGTACTGCGGTCCAGCTTTCCGTGGGTACTGTTGTTCTTCCTCGGACTCGGAACGGTTGTTCTTTGGACCTGGTTCTGAGGGTGTCTTTATCCCTGTCGGCCTTTGTGACGATAGCATTGACGAGACACTTGTGGCGCATCATAAGACGTCAGTGGACGCAGCTGGCTGCTCTTTCTGTGAGGAGGTGCTTCCGTCACGTGACACGTGACTCTCGGTGTTTCTTGTGCATCGTGACCTTCCCGAGTTAGCCTTTCTGTGGCCCTACTTGAGGTCAGTGTCCTGTCGCATGCATGACGTTCTTGTCATGCGTGGGGCAGTGTGCACGGCATTCTAGTCGTGTGTGCCGTCGTGTCTGATGGTCGTCTGTCTAGGTATTTTCTAGACCTTTGTCTGTTCGCGCAGGTCTTCGACTTAGGCCTGGCGTCGTGTCGGCATATCGGTAACTCTTGACTTCGTCAGATCAGAGTCGCCCTTCTACTGTCGTTTGGAGTAGCTTTGGGAGCCGAGTTCTTCTCGGTGGCCGTGTTCCGAGTTTTACGGCCTCGCTTTTCCCTTTTCTTTTAGCTTCCCTTGCTCTTAGCTTGTTCCCTACTCCTACTGTTCCTGTAGTGTAGCTTTTCCTGCTTTGCTGCACCTGCTGTTCCTGTTGCTTCCGTGTCCTGCGTGGTTTTTCAGTGGGGATTCGCGTGACCCCTACCGAGCCTCTGTTTGGAGACTCACCCCTACTTTTCAGGTGGGCGTCATCCCTGTTTGAGCTTCCTGGTGTGGCGTATTCGTAGCTGCCAGCTGTACTTGCGTTGGGTTTCCCCCAACCTCAGTGTACGTTTCTTTCCTGTTGCCTGTACTCGTCTTTAACTTCTTGGACTGGACTCTGGTATATCTGGTGTAATTGTTAATTGAAACTGTTAAATAAAAAGTAATTTTATTTCTGCTACTTTAGCAAACTGATCTAATGAAATTTAATTGCTTACTGTACTATCTCTGTGGCTTCAATGTACTCTACACATGCCTTTTTCCCTTCGGAGCTTTACCACTCTTGGGAGGCCTCGCGGGTTCCAAGTGGTATCAAGTGTATTCGGTAGTCCTACCGGGTGCATCTGGTATCCGGGATCCGGGTCGCTACAGCCAGGCTCGTTGTAGTGGTCAGGGCAAGACCATTTTCTGCTTTGGAGTCGTTCGAGGTCAGGCGGGGTAGCGGCCGTGCGACTGACCGCTAGGCAACGCCAAGCGGTCAGGCAATGGACCGCCACCCTTCCTGGCAGTTTGGGGTTGACCGCCTGGGTTTTGGTGGCGTCTGGGGCCATGCGGTCCTGGCTAGACCGCTAGGCCAGGCCTTGCGCTCCAAGCCAGACTGCCAGGCTCTGTGACGGTCCAGGGAGGACCACCACTTGGGTTCTGTGCTAGTTGTGCTCCGATTCGCATTGTGTTGGTCTCCGATCGACCCGGTTGTGACCCGTGGTTGACTTTCGGCCTCGTGGATGTTCCAGACACCCTGTGGGTTCCGTGTCCATATTTTTGGGTGTCTAGAGGTACCGTGTTATCTCAATTAGCGTGCCCGTGGGTTTGGAGGGTCCTGGTGACCCCATGTGCTCTGGGCTTTCGTGTTCTCGCTAGATTAAGTCGATGTGTGTCGGTATGAGTGCGGTAGGGCTTCCCCGCACGTCATGGGTTTTTCCAAATGGTGGTTTCCGTGTGGGCCATGCGTATGGCCTTGGACTGTGGGTCCGATTGACTAGCCTGGGGCTGGAGGTTTCTGTGTGTCCCTAAGATGAGGGATTAACCTGGCGGCTCGTGAGCTACCTCGGTATTAGTGCCATCGTGGTTTTAGACCTAGGGATTATGCCAGATTAATGGCGTTGTGCCGTTGTATGCGACGGTCTTGACCCCGAGTCTTGTGACTCAAGGATTGTTGGGTTTGTAGGTCTAGAGGACTATCCAGAGTTTGATGGCGTCATGCCACCTGTTACTCCGCGTTACTCGTGATGGGTGCGTGCGTGGGTTTCTGTGTTCACGTTTAGTGAACTCCCACTAGTCGTAGCCTTCTTACGGCACGCGTGTACTGACGCACCCGGGAGTGGTGGAGCGGCTTACCCGAGAGAGACAATTTTTAGGCTGGTTACCGTAGGGCCCCTCGCCTTTGCAGCTTGAGTCATGCTGGGGGGAAAACCAGCTAGAGGACCCGACCTAGAGCGGATGGTCTGTGTGTGCACACTTAGTTGGGGGCTGTCGGACCCGTGCTGACGAGAGCGACCCTAGCTAGTCCTTGTTCGTGGTACTAGTTACTGTATGGTGTCTCAGTCTCTGCCTGGGGCATCGCAGGGAGAGACCCGAGGCTGTGGACTAAGTCGTCAGTGGACGCATCCGGCCTTGCTTCTGGTGGGCAGTGCTCCCGTCATGTGACGTGAGTTTTCTCGTGAGTCGAGTTGCGCTTCACATCTGCGATACGTGGTTTCATGTGTAGTTTTGGGCGTTCTCCCGGAATCGAGGTCTAGGGTTCCCGGTGAGCGTCACCGAGGGCTTCTCCCTAGATGGCGTAGAGTTCACGACGGCGAGGTCATGACTGTGTTTCCAGACCGCGTGGTTTCGGTGGGCCTTTGTCTATGAGGACAGGCCTCCACGACAGAGGTGTCGTGGCGTTTTCCTAGTAGCGTGACTAGGGTAGTTTGCTGTTTGGTGGTCCCCGACTGTGGGATCGGGGTGTTGAGTTCTGTTCCGGTAGGAGTAGCTCGTGCCGCAGTTATTTTCGGTTGGGTTTCCGCGGGACCCCTATTGAGCCAGTGACAGGAGGCTCACCCCTGCGTTTCAGGTGCGATGGTTCTTCCTCGAGGTTCGAGGGTGTTGTGCGGAGGTTCTTAGTTGCCAGCTCGTCGGGCCGAGTGTTTACTCGGTGTTGGGTACGTTCTTCTGCCTTAGACTGTACTTTCTGTTGGACTGGACTCTATTGTAGTTGTTTATTTATTTCTGTTAATTGTTGAATTGTCCTACTTTATTTTCTATTTCTTTGTATCTCTACACTCCTTTTAGCCCTTCCGAGCCCTCCGGCTCGTGGGCGATGGGTCAGGATTCGAATGGTATCGGGTCCTTCTCAGTATCCGAATCTTGTGTCGCTACAGTTGGTATCAGAGCGTGGTTATGGACGTACATGGGAATTTGAGATATTGCAGTGATCAGAGTCCGTAAGGTCCAGTACAGTCGGCAGTTGGCATAGGGTTTTACATTCGTTTTTCCGCTTGGTTTCTCGCATAAGAGCTTAAGTGCACGGCGTTGGTGCTGTGAAGGTGGTTGCTATTTGCGGCTTTCGTGCCGGCGTGGGGTCTGAAGATCGAGGTCGAGAGCTTTCTCCCTTTGATGGTGGCCCCGGTGGTGCTGTGTTGGGCAGAGGTTGCCGGCAGGCATGTTGCTGCGGTGCTACGTTCGAGGAATGTTGCAGTGAGGTCAGGTGGCTGGTGAGGATTGTTCGTGGTTAAGTGGCCGTAAGCATGCTCTGAGGGAGCTGTTATTAGCGTTGGTGACTCTAGATCAAGGTTTATCCAGCCTTGAGGCGTTGAGATTGTGGTTTGAGGTGTCGGAGTGGGAGCTCTGGTCGAGAGGTGTGCTCGGGTGAGCGGAGGATCTTCTTGGTAAGCTGCTGATTTATCGAGCTTTATGTCCTTGTCATGCTCTATGGCATCAGAAATGACATGTCGGTCCCGATTCTTTTTGCGGATTTCGAGGCTGGATTGGGTGGAGGCGTCCCAGTAAGTTCTTGCTCTTGCGCTCTTGTGTGTGAATGGGCTGTGTTCGCCCTTGGTTTGGCTTGAGATGTGAAGGTTCCGCGGTGAGTTCAAGACTCGAGGATGAGCGTTGGCGGTTGCCGATTATGGCTCGTGTTGCGGCTCTTGGTGTGGCATGTTGTAGTTTGAGGAATTACAACGGAGGTGCATCGAGAGATGCTGTGATTGTGGCCCGACGGAACACTTGGTGAGTGTTGTCGGAGGAGCTGACCTGACAGAAGTGGTGGTTTTCCTGGTGCTGGAAGGTGCTGTTCCCAGCGTGTGCAAGGTTCGAGGTTAGGTTGAGCGTGGAGATTTTCCCTTGGTTAGAGGTGTGATTGAATTCTCCTTGGGTTGGAGAGGATCATGTTTGGCCAAGGTTCGTCATCTTGCGTCATGTGTTCGGATTGGTTGGCCTTCGTGTGCCATGAAGTCCGTGCGAGACAAGTCCTGTGTTTTAGCAAGGTGGTTACCTGTGAGAAGTCGTGCCCATTTTCCTGGTATGTAAGGGTGTTGGCACTGTTTCGAAAGGACGCATGATGGCTGGGCAGTGTGCGTGAGAATTTGTGGTTGGTGTTGTGGTTCCTGATGTGTTGAGGATCGGAGCTTGTAGAGCTACAGAGGATTGTCGGGATGGTGGATCCCGAGTTGTCGTTGTGGATGGCTGTGCGTGTGGATCAGAGTGCGTGGATCATAGCGTTGGTTGCTGCGGGCGGATTCATGAGGATGTGTTGAGCGTCGGAGGATTGGTTCCTCGATGTGAAACGTGTTGTTGCCATGCCATTGTTTGAGATATGTGGTTTGTGGCACTAGCAGGTGGAGAGTTGGGGAAATATGTCGGCAAGTGCGCCGCATGAGTATTATGTTCTTGTGTTGGAAGTTGTGCTCTTGGATGCAGTTGTGTTTTCTTGAGAAGAGATCTCTGAGAGATTATGGGTCCCTGTTGGTGGCTGCGAGTGGCTGGTCAAGTTGACTGAGTGGTTGACCATGATGAGATGTGTATCGTTTGGGGACCCGTGTGCATTGGTCATGGCGTTGTCGACCAGTTTGCTGTGGTGGCAAGTGGCACTTGGTTGCGTGGGAATTGTGTGCCGTGAATTGTTCAGGTTGTGTCCCGTGGCTCTGTGATAAGCGCGGAACCGGGATGGGCATGCGTCCACTTGGAGTAATTGAGATGAGATAGGATTTCATGAGACAGGACGGTGGATGATGCCTGTTCGTGGAAGTCCTTGATGGGACGTTGGCATCAGAATGGTGGTCCTTGGTCTGTGACTCGCGTGGTAGGGTTTTCCCTGTAAGTCTGAGCCGAGTGACGTGAGGACCGAGGAGAGACCTTGTCATGTGGTTTTGCCGTGCTCCCGGAGAGGGTAGAGTTGGCATGAGGTTATGTTTGGATGCGGTGTCTGAGTGAGGTTTTGGCTGAGAGGCGGTGTTCGTCTGTGGAAAGTCAACAGATGGCCTGTTGTGATTTGGATCGTGCCTGCTGGGCCGGTGGAGGTTTCCCGTTGAGGAATTTCTGGTGACCGGTGTGTGGTCTCTTACAGACAGAAGATGCTGGTGGTTGCGCATCGGGAATGGCGAGAGCCATGTGCCAATAAGGCCTTTGGTGGCCGTTTCTGTGATGTGTTTTTCCAGATGGGATCTGGGCTTTGTCGAAGTTTGAGTTCTGACAGAGTTGGTTCCGTGCTGTTGTGGCGTTCGGCCTGCCAGGTGTGAGATGGTCCTAGGCGTGGAGCCGACGGTTGTGCGGCAGTCGGTTGGAAAGACTGCGTGAGCTGGTTGGAGGCCCAACGATGGTTGTCCCCAATGTGGGACGTGGGGTTAGTCAGTTGGGGGTGAAGCTGATGGCTGTTTCTCGTGACGAGGACTGCGTCTCCTCGGTGAGCGAGATTATGGCAGCGGTGCCGTGATCAGATTTTGTGGTAGCTGAGGTGATGCCAGACTTGTGCTTTTGTGTTATGCTTTCTCTGATGATTGATGTGTGCTATGTGCGGAGCGAGATGTTGCTCGTGATTATGGTCTGGCAATATCCCTCATGATCGGTGCTTTCGTGAGAATCGAGGTTTCGGTGTTGGGGCTCTGACAGTGTTGTCAGTTAATTTTGGCGTTCTTCCCCTTGTGGCTTGGTGCTTGTCCTGGATTTCGAGGATGAAATTCTTATAAGGGGGGAGGGCTATAATGCCCCGATTTTTTTTTAGATATTTTTTGAATTATTTTCGTGGGTCCCGGAGTGTGTTTTGTGCTTTACGCGTGTTTATCCCTGATGTGCCTTCGGAACTCTGTGCAGGGTGAACCGTTGCGTTCTCTGACTCCGGGACATGACCAACACGTTGTGCTCTTTCCAAGGATCGCGGAGGTAATTTTTAGTATTTTTTTAATTTCTAAAAAGTTTGGGTTTTTCTATATATATTAACCTCATTTCTCTCTCCCCATCTCTCAATTGTCTCTTCCCTTCCTCTCTCTTCTCACGCTCTCTCCTCTCTCCCTCTCTTCTCCTGCGCCCGACAGAGGTGGATAGGGGTGAGGCGATGAGGATTGTGGGGCGTGGAGCGGCGAGAATGGAGCAAGGATCGCGATGGTGGAGGCGGTTCGTGGGATCGCTAGTCGGTGGAGCTTTAACAACATTTTCTTCGTGGATCGGCGTCTACGGCGCGTGAAATCTTCGGTGGAGGTAGGGAGATGGACCCCCAGCTCGTGTACTTCCTTTCCCGCGAGTTTTGTAGGTCGTGGCGAGCCGAGCGGGTTTATTTTCGTGTTTTGGGGAAAATGCATGTTTTTGAGATGTAAGCTGGATCTTGCGTTTTAACCGCATTTTTGGGGTTTAAATTGGTCCTCTCGGTAGTAGAGAGGTTGGGGACTAGTTTCCCCTTCACATGGGTGTGAATGGGGCGTGGAATGGGTTTTTTTGCGGAGTTCGCCGTTTTCGTGCTCGGGACGCCTTAGCGGTCCTTCCAGAGACCGCTAGGCTACCTAGCGGTCCTCTGGAGACCGCCAAGGTCCCCCCTATATCGGTTGGTTTTGCAGTCTCGCGATAGACTGCCTGAGGGGTTTAGCGGTCTAGTGTAGACCGCCAGGCTTGTTGTAGCAGTCAGGGCAAGACCGTTTTCTGCTTTGGAGTCGTTCGAGGTCAGGCGGGGTAGCGGCCGTGCGACTGACCTCTAGGCAACGCCTAGCAGTCAGGCAATGGACTGCCACCCTTCCTGGCGGTCTGGGGTTGACCGCCTGGGTTTTGGTGGTGTCTGGGGCCATGCGATCCTGGATGGACCGCTAGGCCAGGCCTTGCGGTCCAAGCCAGACCGCCAGGCTCTGTGACTGTCCAGGGAGGACCGCCACTTGGGTTCTGTGCTAGTTGTGTTCCGGTTCGCATTGTGTTGGTCTCCGGTCGACCTGATTGTGGCCTAGTGGTTGACCTTCGGCCTCGTGGATGTTCCGGACACCCTGTGGGTTCCGTGTCTGTGTTTTTAGGTGTTTGGAGGTACCCTGTTACCTCGATTAGCGTGCCAGTTGGTTTGGAGGGTTCGGGTGACCCTATGTGTTCCGGACTTTCGTGTTCTCGCTAGATTAAGTCGCTGTGTGTTGGTATGAGTGCGGTGGGGCTTCCCCGCACGTCGTGGATTTTTACGGAGGTGGTTTCCGTGTGGGCCGTGCGTATGGCCTTGGACTGTGGGTCCAGTTGACCAGCCTGGGGCTGGTGGTTTCCGTGTGTCTCTAAGATGTGGGATTAACCTGGTGGCTCGTGAGCTACCTTGGTATTAGTGCCATCGTAGTTTTTGACCTACTGATTAGGCCAGATTAACGGCGTTGTGCCGTTGTGTGCGATGGTCTTGACCCTGAGTGTTGTGACCCGAGATCCGGATATCGGGAAGACCCGATACCATTCAAATCCTGAACCGCCGCCCACGAGCGGGAGGGCTCGGAAGGGCTAAAAGGATATGTGTGGTGTGCATATAAATAAGAAATAAAGTAGGACAATTTAACAATTACAGAAATAAATAAACAACTACAACAGAGTCCAGTCCAACAGAAAGTACAGTCTAAGGTAGGAAACATACCAAATGCTAAGTGAACACTTGGCCCGACGAGCTGGCAACGAAGAACCACAACATAGCACCCTCGAACCTCGAGGAAGAGCCGCCGCACCTGAAAAGCAGGGTGAGCCTCCTCTCACTGGCTCAGTAGGGGTCTCGCGGAACCCCAACCGTAAACAACGGCGGTAATGGAAAGTAGCAACAATAAGAACAACAGTAACAGTAGGAACAGCAAATCGGTGGCCGGTAAAAACTCGACGCTACATGTAATGCCTCAGATTTTTCGGATATTTTTCGGATCATTTTAGTGGGTCTCAGAGTGTATTTTATGCTTTACACGTGTTTTTTTCCTGATGTGCCTTCGAAACTCTGTGCAGGGCGAACCGTGGCGTTATCTGACTCCGGGACGTTACCACTACGTTGTGCTCCTTTCGAGGATCGTAGAGGTAATTTTTCGTATTTTTCTAAATTTTTGAAATTTTTAGGTTTTTCTATATATTACACCGTTACCAGGAGCGCTGTGACGCGATGATTTGACCGTTGGCTTTCGGTCGTTGGTTTCGACCGTTCGGGGTCAAGGCCTGTGACGCACCAAGGCTAGTGCGTCACAACTTTGTAACGCCCCTGTGTGGGTGCGTCAGAGCGGACATGTTCCCACCTTGTAACGCACCAGAGTTGGTCCGTTACTGCCTGTGATGCACCGAGCGGGACGCGTCACAGTTGGTTTCATCTTGTCTTGTGACGCATCAGCGCTGGCGCGTCACAGACTGTGATGCACTAGGGCTGGCGCGTTAGAGACTGTGACGCACCAGGGTAGGCACGTGACAGTCGGTTTGCACCCAGCGTCTGACGGCCCTTTGTTGGTGCGTCAGAGTGGTTGTGACGGTCGAGGCTTAGACCGTTATAGACTGTGACGGTCCAAGGCTAGACCGTCAGGCTCTGTGTTGCACCGAGGTGAGTTTTTGTGTTCTCCGCCTTGTTCCGTGATGTGTGGATCCCCGGTCGACCCGGTTGGGACCCAGTGGTCGACCTGTGGTCTCGTGAGTGTTCCAGACACCTGTGGGATTCTATGTCTGTGTTTTGAGGGTGTCGGGAGGACCATGCTATCTCGTTTAGCATGCCCGTGGGTTTGAGAGTCCGGGTGACTTCTCGTGTGTCGGGCTTTTATGTTACGCTAGACCGAGTCACCGTGTGTCGGAAGGTGTGCGGTGGGGTCTCCCCCGCATGCCGTGAGTTTTCCTGGAAGATGATTCCTGAGTGGGCCATGTGTTTGGCCTTAGACTGCGAGTCCAGTTATCGGCGTGGCAGCTTGGGCATTGCCCTGGGAATCGTGCTTCTGTGCTTCCGCATAGGCCTTGTGTGTGGCCTTGGATTGCGAGTCCAGTTGCCAGCCTGGGACTGGAGGGTTCCCACCTTTCCCTGAGAGTGGGATTTGGTTTGGCGGCCTGTGAGCTACCTTGGGAACCATGTCTCCGCGTTTATGCGTGGCCGGGTGTGCGCCTCGTGGCCGGTGAGTCCCGTTTCTTCTCCGACTGTGGTCACCGTGCGACGGTGCTGGTACGTGGGACGGTCCCCGTACTTCGTCGGGTTTGGACGTTGTTTTCCGTTGACTTGAGAGTCTACTCTCTCAGTGACCCTCCACTAGTCGTAGTCTGCTTACACGCGTGTGGTCCCACCAAGGAGTGGTAGAGAGGCTACCCTTAGAGACGGTTTGTGGACCGATTTCCGTCGGGCCCCACGTCTTGCAGCTAGAGTCCGGCTGAGGGGAAAACCAGTCAGAGGGCCAGACCAGGGACGCGCGGTCTGTGTGTGCACACGTGGTTGGGGGCGGTTGGACCCACGTCGACGGGCGTGACCCCAGCTAGTCACTTGTTTGTGGTTACTTGTACGGTGTCTGTGCCTTTGGTAGGCGCTACCACATCAGGCAGTTCACCTGCGGTGCGGTGTAAGACGTCAGGGGATGCTACCGACTGTGCTTCTAGTGGGAGGTACTCCTTTTCTGGACAGAGAGTGTTAGACTATTAGTTTCCGTGACTCTGACCTTCAGATTTTCGGTCGTGTCGACCGTCGAGTTTCAGTTATTTCGCCGTGACGCGTGTGTCGGTTCTCGCGCCGTGAGACTAGTGCTAGTGACTTTACCGAGGTTGCGTCTTGTTGTGCGGTACCCACGACCGGAGGGTCGGGGTTGCGCTTTGGACAGCGTGTCCAGGTTGGCCGTGTCCTAGGAGACATGCCTCTACGGCGTGGTTGCCGCTGGTTTTTACTTCGGTAAGCGGTACTAGTGTAGTTCGGTAACCCCCGACCGTGAGTTCAGGGTGTGTTTCTAGTACAGTAGGAGTAGTTGTAGTGCCGGGTTTCGACCGACCACCGGGTTTACTGTTCCTGCTGTTACGGTTGCTCTTGTAGCTTTCCTTTGCACTACTGCCGTTGTTTCAGGTTGGGGTTCCGCGGGATCCCTGCTGAGTCTCTATTTTGGAGACTCATTCCCTATTTTTCAGGTGTGACGGTTCTTCCTCGAGGTTCGAGGGCGCAGTGCAGAGGTTCTCAGTTGCCAGCTTGCCGGGCCGAGTGTTCACTTGGCATGTGGTACGTTTTTACTGCTTTAGACTGTACTTTCTATTGGATTGGACACTGTTGTAGCTGTAGTTGTTTATTTATTTCTGTTAATTGTTGAATTGTCCTATTTTATTTCCTATTTCTTTGTGCCTCCACACTCCTTTTAGCCCTTCCGAGCCCTCTCGACTCGTGGGCGGTGGTTCGAGTCTCGAGTTATCGGGCCTTCTCTGTAATCAGATTCTCGGGTCGTTACAGATGGTATCAGAGCAGTGGTTGTGGACGTACATGGGAATTCAAAATATTACAGTGATCAGAGTCCATACGGTCCAGTACAGTCACGCTCCGCTAAGACAAACGACCCCGTTTTTTTGCAAAACACACATATTTGTCTACTTCGAAAAGCGATAGCCATCGCCACGAAGGAGTCTCGGTGTTTCTGGCCGGTCAAGACCTCTATCTAGTACCTCGGTGGTTTCTTACTTCAACCTCGGGCTTAGGTCAATGCAAGCGCGTCACCAATAGGTGCGACGACGTCTGATTCCGAGTCAGCGTCGCGTGGTTGACCGTTAGGGTTCCAAGGTGTTCCATCATATACCATCTAGAGTTGTGAGAAAATAGACCCGGGTCGGGTAAATCTTTTACCTCGAACACTTCTTCGGTGTATCCTTGCGGTCGGAAGCAACTAGGAGCCTAAGCATGGCATGCCGGTTTTGTCATCAGGTTAAGTCTTAACCGGCAGGATTATCATTTGAGGAGTATGGGGGCCCAAATCAATCTAGATGTGCGCGCAAGATACCCGGGAGGTTAGTAAGAAAATCTGTCTTCATATAGGTCAGGTGCCATAAGGATGGTTGCCATGCATTAGTTACAAATGTACAAAAAAATGGTAGTGATTGTGATTAAGAGGCCCCCGGAGGGCTCCGTCAGGTGAGTCCCCAAGTGAGAATTCTTTTGGAGCACGTTAACCATGCTTTAGGCTACTTAAGAATGATCTAAAACACCCCTGGTCCAAGAACTATGCCCGTTGTAATAACAAGTGTCTTTAAAAAAAAATTAAACAATTTTTTTAAAAAAAGTATAAACAAACAACACAAAAAAATGCATCCGTGTGATCTCATTTGTGTGCTACTTTTTTACGTTCTGTTCCCATTTGCATGCCCGTGTGTTGCATTCATCATCTTTGCTCTTGCCTTAATTAATAAAGGCTTGGCCCCTTGACTCGTTATCAAAGCTAGTCTTAAAACAATCACCCACTCTTGAGCAAGGGGCCAAGTCAGAACGGAAAAATTGACTTGTTTCATTGAGCAATGTGTACAGGATTGAAAAGCAGGAATGAAGGCAGAAGACATGAAACTGAACATTCCTTCCTTTATTTCCTTCTAGAAATTGTACATTAAGTCCCGTCCCCTCTCTCAGTGTTACCCCTATCTCCACTCTCCAGGCGAAGAACCCTGGAGGGTGTTGCTAAACCATGCGAGGCGGCACCTCTACTGCTCTGTACCCCTCTTCCCGTCTCTGCTCCCCGTCGATCGAGAGGGGCAGTAAAGGAGCTACTAACACGAAAGGCACGCTCTCGTGCTCTACGGTAGCGCTCTTCACCATCTCTCAACCATTGTTCAGCAAGACCGAGGCTGGTTTGGAGTTCAAACAGTTGGGCCTCCATGGCCCTACGCTCCTCCCTCTCAGCCAATCTGTCGGCTCTCCATCTTTCGGTGTCCCTTTCCCTTTCCACGCGTTCTCTCTCGCGGTACTCCCTTTCTAGCCGAAGGGTAATCCTCAGCTCCCCGGCATCCCGAGAAGAGCCATCGTCTGGACGATGCCGCAACTCTTCCTCCAGTTCCGCTATTCTGGCTTCCCCTTGTGCCGTGCGAGCAAGTGCATCTTGCACCTCTTTCATCTGCCATAACCATCATTTTAGATATGTGGAGGCACGAATAAGTAAAATTCAATGACCAGACTCTCACCTGGGCGGAGAGCATGCCTTCTGCCTCCGCGGCTCGCTGCGTAGTATGAGCAAGCTGCTCATGAAGCAAATCAAGTTTGGAAGTAGGGATCCACAAACCGGAAGAGACACCATCCGCCCCCATTGCTGAGGAAGCCGCATCAAGCTGGGCGCACAGCAACACACATAAGGTGACACTGAGGACCTAACGTTAGGAATCTTGGTCTATGATCGTGTGTATGAAGGCTTACCGAAGAACTCAAGGCGGCGCGAGTATCATGTAACTGCCGCTCCGTGCCTATCAGGCGAGCTTGCAGGTTCGCTATCATAGTGTCGCGAACATCCTGTGACCAGGGCATAGGTCAACATATATATATATATATGTGTGTTGTTCACCTCCACGGTCCCTTCGGGATGGAGTCGCTCTGCATACATCGCCTTATAGAGGCGCAGATAATCCTCGCTGTCTTGAGCATGTGACTCCACGGGAGTGCCACCCCATTGCCAGTCCTCATATTGCTCAGGGAACCGCACTCTCCAATCAACGGAGGTCGCCGGCCCCCGCGTCTTCCTCCCGACACGTGGTGTGGTAGTCATGTCCACCCATTCTTGGGCCAGTCCTAGAGTCCTCATGGTCAATCGTAGCCGAAGTGGCTCGATTTTGTTCAAACAGTGCATCCAGAGGTCGTGTCCGAACCGGGCACGGCTAGTAATGACCCATGGCTGATCGGCGTCAGTCATGCCCGCATAAGGCCTTGGTGAGGACACGCGCCGCATTACTCGACGGAGCACACGGAGCACGCCGGCATCCCTTTGGCTCGGCGATCACTTGGCAGACTAGCGGAGTTACCTTCACTTATTCTATACTTTAGGCCATGTTGGGCCTTGGATTAGTCCTGCGTGGACACTTTTATTATTTGTGTGGACCTTTGTAGGCCAATTGGGGCCAATTAGGCTTTCGTTGGGTCATTTTTATGCTTATTAGGTAGGAGATAGGGCTATTGGGCCACTCTCTTGGTTCAAGCCTTGGCCCATTTGGCATGGCTGGCCAACCAAGGCTTGGCCCACCTAGGGATTTGCGCCCCCCTCCCTAGGGTTAGGGTTTTGGGCGCCCACCCCCTTTTTCTCTCCTCTTGGAAGGTGGCAGCCGCCCCTCTCCTAGATTATAGGAAGAAGGGTGCGGCCTCCCCCCTTTCCCTTCCCCATCCGACCACCCCTCCCTCCTTTGGCCGCCCCCATCCCCCAATCTCCTCTTAGAATCTAGGAGTGGTGCGCACCCCCTTCCCCCCCTAGCACCTTGCGCACCCCCCCTTTCCCCCTTGGCTAGGGTTTCAACCCTAGCATTCCCCCTCCCCCATATATAAGGTTTGTATTTTTCTTTGGAGCATAATTATGAATGAAAGAAAAAAAATTGCTGATTCTCCTTGAAGGTGGCTGCGCCCTCCTCCCTGTTCCTCCTTGCTCCTGCGACGGGAGCAAGCCCGGGGTGTGACTCCCCACCCCTTGGTGCGACGCCGAGGTTCCCCCTCTCTTCCTCCTTGCTCCTGCGACGGGAGCAAGCCCGGGGTGTGACTCCCCACCCCTCGGTGCGA